>JAVJIX010000040.1:3187500-4542500 GCA_036785185.1 Paratrypauchen microcephalus | reverse complement strand
AGACGGACTCGATCAGTCAGAATATCACAGCAAGACAGACTCCAAGAATGGCAGAATAAGAGACTTTAGAGACAGCGACGACGAAGATGGCGACAACTTCCTATACAACTCGTCAGACTGCTCTTCTGATGATGAGAGGAACCATGCCAGTGACACGAGTCCGTGCCCCTGAACCTGACTCCTGTTTCTTCTGAACTTAAAGACTGCTGGGGGCGTGGTTGCATGCTATTCAGCCTTTCACTTTAATACAATTACAAATAATTTGATCGTAAAATGCCTTGGTCTCGAACACCCACAGACCGCCAGCAAAGAAGATTAGAATATTGCACAGATCATATACATATAATATATCTGCAGTGGGTTCTCATATGGGCCACACACACGTCTATAGCGTTCCATCACGCTTTATTTTTTTTCTTTTTTGTATTTATAATTATGAAATGCATGCTAAATGTCTTGTTTAGCGTCTTTATTTGTGTATAATAATGTGAAAATAAATGGTTTTCTATGTAAAGTGGACACGCTACATGGGCTTGGCTGATTTATGGCAAGGCTGCGGCGGCTGAACTGGAAGCGCACACACAGCCCTGTGTTTTTCTCCTTGCTCTGACAGCTCGGGTCATGGGAATTACTGTTAATAGCGCTGTCGAATCTGTGCAAACGGGCAGTGAGAGCAAACAGCGAGTAGGCAGTCAGACAGAAGAAACATTTCACACCACACAAGCAATGGGCAAGTATTAAGTCTTTGAGCGCCTGATAACGGACTCAGCGGATCGGCTTTGAGTTTATAAGAAGGTACAAACCTGAAACTATTTCCCCCCAAAAATTAGCAAATTTTGCCACAGTAAATTAGGGAACATATGTATTATTACAAAGTTCTAACCTATGTTGGTCAAAGGTGATTGCGTTTCCAGTTTTCCAAAACAATAACATCTATAGAAATTGAAACGCAACGCAGTGTCAGAGTGGAGCAGGTAGCCCATGGACAAATAAGCACCTATATCTCTTAAGATCAATGCTCAACAATGGCAACCCAACAAGTAAATGGTCACCGACTGATTCTGTGTCGTTTGTAACAGGATTACTGAAGGATCTAGTGGTTCTCAGACATGTTTGCTCAAGCAGACTGAATCAAAGTTCAGCACTGGGTCAAGTCAATGCTGAGTACAACAGCACTGCCGACTGTAAAGTGGCACTATTTCATATAGTCTACATACTGTACATACTATACACCAGTGTCCAGCCAACAATAAACAGTAAGTAATCGGGGACATGACTCTCTGGCCTCTCTGGTCCATTCTTGACCCCTGGCAAATAAAACTGCCACACCAATGCATCTAATTAATGACGGTTTTATAAAATGTAACAGAATGATGCTGCTATGCTAACCATGCATAATGTGCAGTGTGGACAGGCAATCAGAATGGGAGAGAGTTAAAGCCCCTGGGTCAATTCATGAGGCTGTGTAAACACTGAATGAACCAATGCACTCCCAGCTATTGTTAATGTCACGACTGGAGTGGCCAGAGGACAAAAGGGGTTTATTAAAAAGAAACTTTGAATAGCCATTTGTTACAGTCTATAACCATATCGTGCTACATGCAGCATAGGTTTTACAATTTGAGCTTGGCCTCCTTGGCCTCCATAGCTCTGGTGGCAACCTGGGCTCGCTCTGACAGCAGTGCTGCTTGCTCAGCTGGTCCCTGGGACTGAGCATTCTTCAGTACAAAGTGGCTGATGAAAAGCTTCAAGCCCTCCCGCAGCATTCCTAACTTGGAGATTCCAGAGATCCTGAAGGTGAAGAAACAATGGAGGACATTGATTTCTAATGCACACATAGTGCTACATAGTAAAGAAAGGCAGTTTTACAAGCAAAGTACCAAAGGTTAATATCACCTGCATGCACTAGTGATTTAAGTGCCAGTAACAGTTTGTTTTATCTGAATGTCCCATGATTCTTACATTCTGTTACTTACTTTCCAAAAATACTAGTCAAGTCCTCAGGCTCAGTGTCCTTCAGAAGCTTGGTCAGCATTTGACGCAGGAAACGCACCTTGGGTTTGTCCAGTTCTCCAAATTCAATTACCTATATAAGTCAAAATATATTGATTATATTTGATCATCTATACAACAATAATAATCAACTCTACTTACTTTGAGTATAGACAGAGGTAAACACTTTCTCTGCAGAAAGCAGGTAATGAGCTGTACAAGATTGTTGAATGTGCTGTTAGACAGGTTATCTAGATCCTTAAATTTATCCCATATGTTAAACTGGAATGTCATCTGTAATGAAAAAGAAAACATGAAGTGAGTAATGAGGAAATTTAAACAATATATACATATATTTATTGAAATAAAGGACAGTCAGCAGCCACATCATCTTATCAGACCATCTACTCACTCAGATCAAGTCTACATGAGAAAAGCAAACATTCCCACCAGCTCTGCTTTGAGCTCTTTGATGAGGACAATGGTCATCAGTTTCGGATATGAGCTGGGGGGTTTACATGTGGGCAGAGTAGGAAATGTGCTCTGGCCTCAATTGTTTGAGCTCACAGGTTAAATCAAATAATAAGACAGGAGAGAGGTGCGAAAGGCTCTCACATTTCTGCCCTTTCACAGGTCACAGAGCGGGACATTGGGTGGTCCACAAATCTTCATGTACTTTGCTCCCCATCGTTTTCTTATCAGTGCTTTATGTAATAGGAATACTGATTATTATTTGATTAATGCACAAAGAGGGATACTTTCTCAAAAAATATTTTTGATAACCTACTCCCAACAATGCATCTCAAGGGGCAATCCAAAATAAATAAATAAATTAATAAAAATTGATTATGATTATTTCCATTTTCTTTTAAATTAATTAATCATTGGATTTATATAGTGCCTTTCAAGACACCCAAAACACTTCACACTCAGTGGTGGAATGCTACTATTGTAGCCACAGCTGTCTTGGGGCAGATTGACAGAAGCGAGGCTGCCAATCTGTGCCATCGGCCCCTCCGACCACCACCAATCCTCACGCACACTCCACTTTGTCATAAGCCAATATAGGTGAAGTGTCTTGCTTAAGGACACAACGACAGTTTTCGCCACTGGTGCTCCACTGTGGCACCTGGAATTCCCACTGGTCTCCCATCCAAGTACTACTTAGGCCCTGCCTTGACGAGCTTCTGAGATCTGACAAGATCAGGTTTTGACAAACTATTATGGCCACATTTAATTTAAAAGGATAGTGCGTTTTTTTTTTATGTTAATCTTTATGGGTTCCCTTCTAAAAGTGTCGTGCGGTAACACTGGCTTACCGCTGACAGTCTCGTCTCAGCCCGGTTCTGCTCGGGTTCTGTAGCTCACGTAAGTAGGTCCGGTAAGTTTGCGGGGACAGGAAATAAAGCTTGTTTTTCTTCGCATAACAACAATTTTCCAAAAAGTGATATATATTTCCGTCACAGACAGTTGTCCGAAAAAATCCAGCTGCTTATTTTCCCTAATTCGCACGGTTCCCTTTTCTCTCAGAGTTGTATAACTGCGCACGTAGCCTAGCCTATAGCCTGTTCACTTGTAAACATCCACCGTCGCCGTACCGCATCTGCTGTATATATCCGCTTACAAGTGAACAGGCAATAGAGCTAACGTGGGCGGAGCGATACGAATCTAGAGAAAATATGCAAATGCAAATTAGGCATCTGGATTTTTTTTGGACAACTGTCTGTGACGGAAATATACATCACTTTTTGGAAATGTTGTTTTGCAAAGAAAAACAACCTGACACATTTAGAAGGGAACCCATACAGATTAACATAAAAAAAAACTCACTATCCCTTTAAATTCAGATTGTATTTTAGAACTTTTTTGTGCTTGTTAGTACCTGAAAGTGACGATCATGGGCACAGAATTTCTCTCCCAGCACTGCATAGAAAGCATTGAATGTTTTCTCTTGCAGACAGCAGTTCATGATCACATGAACAATCTCCCTCTCTTGTTTATCCTTCAGCCCCATCCTTAACAAAGAACACAAACACAAGCTTAACATAGGCTGGACTTAACACAGAGTCTGGTCAGAACAAAAAACATTACAGAGTGTAAACAAACCTCAGGAGTTTCTCAAAGGCATCCAAGTAGTCTTCACTGGTCATCAACACACAAAAAATATTTCTCCTGACCTCAGTATTCATCCGCTGTTTCCTGGCCATCTCCAAAACTTTGGCACTAAACTGAAAATAATAGCAATAAAAGCAACAAAAATACTACTATGACAGATAATAAAATAATAATAATAATAATATTTGCCATTAATGAGGCATGTGCATTTTAATTGTTTGGATTGAGTCATATTTATTTGTTTGTTTGTTTGTGCCAAGAGAGAAACAATAATCATATACATATTATACGTTGTAAACAACAGAAAAGCACATTTCTCGAAAAGGAGTGGGAAGAAGAAAAAATTATTAGTGCTGTCAGGCGATTAAAAAAAAAAATCTAATTAATTACAGGATTTGTAATTAATCAATCTACTTAATCGCATTTTTATAAATTTTTAAGGTGGTTTATTGTGCTCTCCTACAGTGCAAAAAAGGTGTCAAACGTGCGATAATAGTGGTAAAGTGAAAAGACTGCAGACTTCCCCTTCAAGTCTTTCACTCGCTCCCTTTCTCTCCGTGCACATTACCTCCACTGTGACCAAGACAAGACTGTTGGCAGACCTGCAGAGTGCACCTATATACCCCCATTCCCCCTCCCACATTACGTAACATTCATTCAAATGCTTATATACACCATTCCACTATTAAATGGTTCATATTTCAGGTGAGCACGTACAGTAGCTTTCATGCAACGTCAATAAATAATATACAAGGCTTCAAATATACAGAGAATACAAATAATTGCCCGTGCAAATTACTCATGGCTCACATGACCCCAGGAATCCACGAAACTGGGACTGAAACGGAGGATTTAAACTCCCGGCGCGGATGTGTCCGGGTTTGCCAGCACCACGAGAGGAGGGAGGAGGCAGGAGTGATGAATCGGGTTTAGTGTGATTTGGATGGGCAGAACTGGCGCTCCTAAGTGTGCACCTTTAGTCGCAGCAGAACACGCTGGAGAGGTTATGGGAGTTAGTTTATGGTTGATAATGAAAAGGGCGCGTGGAGCACAGCAGATACGGAAACGGGCGCGCGGGTCTTCACATGCTCTCCCCGTGGACAACGCTCTTAGGGATGGACCTCATAATTAATTGCGTTAATTTTTATAACGCATTAATTAGCAGTGTAATTAATTAATCTAATTAACACGTTAAACTGACAGCCCTAAAAATTATATTAACCCACCCCTATTCGTTACATAGTTTTACACACACACACACACGCACTTTTCCAGGTGGTTCTCACCTTCTTTGTTTTAAATTTACCCCTTCCCCTTAATTCATAGTGTACTTCTTGTGTACTGAACAGTTTCTGGATATTGAATGGTAGTATATTTTTGTTTGCTTTATACAAAAGCAAAGCTGTGTAGAATTTTACTAAATCAAACATTTTTAATAATTTCGATTTGAGAAACAAGCCATTTGATTGGTCCAGGTAACCAACCTTATGCATTATTGTCACAGCACGTTTTTGCAATTTGAAAAGTGGAAGAAGTAAAGTTTGGTAATTGTTGCCCCAAATCTCAATACAATATGTCAAATATGGAAGTATGAGTGACAAGTAAAATATAGAGAGCCTTTTGATTAAGAATGTATTTCACTTAGTTGATTACCACTATACTTTTCGAGGCCTTAGATCATGTGTCTGATGTGAGGTTTCCAACTTAGTGTTTCGTCTATCATTACACCTAAAAATGTATTATCAGAAACCCACTCCATTTTAACACCATCAATTTTAACCTTACTTGTCCAACAATTGGGGTCTCTTTCGTGGTAGCAGTTCCATCATTGGAAATCATTGGAGCTCCACTCCAAGATGAGCCCACAATCCACCAGCGGCCAACCTGCTCTGCTCTGAGGAGACAGTCCAGGGACACACGCAGCTTCATATCACTGCCACTTGCACTTCGACTGATCTACAAACCAATTATCAACGTTAGATCAATAATCACAAATAATCTAACCATGAACAATCAAACCCACTTGGGAACCCGGTAAAAGGTCAGACTAAGAAGGGTAAAAATGGTAAGTGGTTCTCTGGTGCCCCCTTGTGGTGAATAGACTTACACATGTACAGTGGTACCTCACCTTACGAAATTAATTCGTTCCAGAAGTGGTTTCGTAACGTGAAAAATTCGTAAGTTGAGTAGCTATTTCAATGGAAAAAACCTGATTCGTTCCAAGGCCCCGATCCAAGTTTTTTTTTTTTTTTATAGTGTAACATTGTGTTCTGCGTGTGTCTCACATTTGGCCCTCGTTTAAACACTGAAACTTTCATAGATTTTCAACAAAATGTATTAACAGTGAAGTGTGGGGGGGAAGCGGGAGGGGGGAGAAAACTGCGCTCTGACCCGGCGCGGAGCTGATAGCAGGTCTAGACCAAGGTCTAAACTTGGACTGGACCAGGACTAAACCTGGACTAAACCTGGACTAAACCAGGACTAAACCAGGACTAAACCAGGACTAGACCAGGTGGATTAAAGCAGCGAGGAGGGGACTGCACGCAGTCTGAGCGCATGAACGCATGAACGAGACCCATGCAAGAGCCGCGGGCTCCTCCTGGTTTAGTCCAGGTTTAGTCCTGGTTTAGTCCAGACCACCACGTCTCCTCTAGACCTGGTCAGATCTAGAGGAGGTCTAGACCACCGCAGCTCTTGCATGGGTCTCGTTCATGCGTTCATGCACTCGGACTGCGTGCAGTCCCCTCCTTGCTGCTTTAATCCACCTGGTCTAGTCCTGGTCCAGTCCAGGTTTAGACCTTGGTCTAGACCTGCTGTCAGCTCCGCGCCGGGTCATGTGCGCTATCACACGTGTCAGAGCGCATTCTTCTCCCCTCTCCCCCTTCCCCCCACACTTCACTATTAATAATTTTGTTGAAAATCTATGAAGGTTTGAGTGTTTAAACGAGAGACAAATGTGAAAAAAGTTTAAATCCAGTCTGAGAAAAGCGTATAATGTGTGTGGCTGAGCGCGCATTATTTGAATTTTTGAGATTTCGCGTTTCGTAACTTGAATTTTCTTTCGTATCTAGAGACCAAAATTTACCGTGAAGGCGTTTCGTAACTTGAAATTTTCGTTTGTTGAGTCATTCGTAAGGTGAGGTACCACTGTACTTTATTTATTTATTTATTTAACCTTTATTTAACCAGGTAAAAACCCATTGAGATCAAGACCTCGTTTACAAGGGTGACCTGGCCAAGAGGTCAGCAGCACACATCCAGAGTAAAATAACAGTAAAATATCAAATGTAAAGTGCAATAAAGTGTAAAATTAAGTGCAAATGATATTAAAAAGGTGCAAACAATAAAAAGTAGTAGTAGTAAGAGGAAAATGTATTCAAACATATTATTGTGTGTATCTGTGTAGAAGAGATTGTTTGCCAATAACCTACCAGGGTCCTTTGCAACTTCCTGAGTCTCTCCACAGGCTCAGGATCATAGCCAGGGATTTTTCTCATGTCATTGTTTTTCAAAGCCAGCATAGTTTCCAACATGAAACGCACCTAGACAAATGTGTTATGTATGTCAATACAGATCTTTTGGAAATATTGTAACTGTATTTACCTAGGCTTTTCTTAATAAACACTTACTCTGGTCTGATCCTTAAACTTTGTCCCTATGTCAGTAGCCTTACGTTGGGCCTCAGAAATAAGATCCTTTAGAGCCAGAGCATCATCTTTTCTCAGCGCAAAGCCAACATTTCTCAAAACAAACAAGACAAGCTCTATGTCTTTCTCAGTGAAGGCATCAACTAAGAGTTTCAGGATGTCAAATATCAGAAGGGGGTGCACCACCTGAAAGTTATACAGGTGAGCAATAATTGCAATCAGGTTGTCACACTCCTTTCCCTCACAAGGGCTTTTATAAATGCCACTGAATTTTCGGACAACAGTCTCAAGGAAATGTGCTCCAACCTAAAAAAAAAAAAAAAAGTTATAATAATATAAGTTATATGTTTTTTTATATACGTTATAAAAAGTTAATAAAACATATCGATGAAACAGCATAACAATTGGTTATTTTCACAGTATAAATCAATGTATGAACAAAATGTATGGGGTAGTGAAAAATCTTTTGTTGTTGACGGTCCACCATGTGCTTGTCTCTATAAGATGCTGCTTTTCCTGTAAAGGTCCACAGTAATGCAGTAAACTTGTGCATCTTGCAGGTTTATATTACTAATGAAAACACCTTTCAAAAACATGTATACTGTGTATGGGTTTGTCTCACCACACAGTACCTTGACCAGGTGGTGTAACCTGCTTATCTTCATGAACATGTGTCATGACATACTGTGGAGCATTCCAACAATATGCTCTGTTTTGCGATGTACTGGCATGCAAGTGTCAGTCAGTATGCCAGTCTGTATGTGTATGTGTGTGTGTGTCTGTCTATCTATCTATATGTGTTTATCATATAGATAAACTCTGCATAGAATAAATATAAAGGTTCAATTATCTTACCTCCAGGCCAACAGCATGATGCAGGACGCTGACAAGCAGGACATGCTCCATCAGCAACCTGTCAGGCATTAGGGAGGGTGTGACACACGCCGCTAGTAACACTTCAGTTAGAGTATCATTCATATCTTTTCTGCTGCAACTCATGTACATCTCTTCCAGCTGACCACAGATGGATGCCATATTTGGCTCACTCAACCTAAATAAATAGTAAAGTTAATTGAATTTGATCATAACAAGCATTTAAAGGTGCACTGCGTAACTATTTTTGGAGAGGGTACGCCACATGCTAGTTACTACAGATTAGGGGTGGGTATTGGCAAAGAAGTTGCGATTCAATTCGAATCACGATTCATATGCCACGATGCGATACTATCACGATGCATCACGATACTTGAATTATTGCGATGCATTGCAATATATTTGGCATACTTCAGTGAAAATGTACCCAAAAAAAAAAGAGGATAACTTAAATATCAGTGGCTGTGTATCTGGGTAGTGTCTTCAATTGATACATAACTCTGAGCAACTCAATTCATGAATTTATTGAATAACAAAACAAATAAACCAAATTATTAATTAATAATAATCGATTTTTGGCATCAAGAATCGATGCAGTATATTGTGAAAGTTAGTATCGCGATGCATTGTCATGACAATTATTTTGCACACCCCTACTACAGATCAGTTTGGTGGAAAGGCTAGAACGCTCTCATAAGAATACATGTTCTTAAAGGTATTTCTGAACAATAAAATCACCTCTAATCAAACAAAGGCTGAATAGACTTTTAATGCCATACTATGGAACATACCAAACAAAACTATAACATTTCTCAAAAGAAAAAAATGTGGTGTACCCTCTACCCTAAAGTTATACAATCCACCTTTAAGTGTGTAAAAATATTATAAAAAATAAATTAAGCTCAGGAGTACCAACCTGTTTACTAGCCCTTTTATATTTCTCTTGAGTTTTTCCAGTTTGACCTTACGTTTATCATCCTCCATGTTTCGAAGATGAGGTGGTATATATTTGCTTGTTGAAGGTGTCTAGGTGTTCATGTGAAAAAGGTGGGTCAGATTCAAACAAATGAAGCATATGCTAAAACAATTTACCTCTGCGTTTTCCTCCATCACCTCAGCACCAGTAGTCTCCACCTCATCTTCTGCACCTAAAGCCATTAACTCATCTTCCTCTTCTCCATCAGTCTCCTCCTGGTCACCCTCGGATTCCTCATCACCCATGTCCTCATCCAGACTTTCATCAAGACTGGCATTTTCATCATTAAAAGACCCTGGATCTTCTTCATCACCAATGTCCTCATCCAGACTTTCATCAAGACTGGCATTTTCATCATTAAAAGACCCTGGATCTTCTTCTTCTTCATAGCTGTTTATTTGTTGTTCATCATCAGACCCTTTATAGTCCTCCTCCTCCAGTTTTGATAAGTTGTCCTTAACCATATTCATGTCATCTTCGCTGTCGTACATTGCAGCACCAGAAGAGCCAGAGTCAAGCACACCCAGAATATAATCTAGTCCATCCACCACAAAGGACTGGGGAAGAGATTTCTTATTTTTCCTCTTGTTTAGTCCAAGTGAACGCTCAAGCTTTTTAATTTCCCGGTCCTCTTGTTCGTTGGCTTCCAAGAGCGCTTGTTTCCTGGTCTCCTGGAGCTTAGTTGTCTTCTTGGTTTTCTTTGTGGGTGATGATTTTGAACTTTCTAGTTTGTTGACAGAAATCTTGCTTGAAGATATGTCAGGCAAATCGTTGCTTACCTTGTTACTTTCCTTCTTCTTTGGAATATTTTTTTTATGAACTGGATTTTCACCAACAACTTCAGGGGGTGTCAACTCTTTTTTGCCTTCATAATGACTTTTCATTTTAGCCTTTTTTAGTTTCCGCTTTTCTTTGCGTAATTCCTTCCTACTTTTCCTTTTTACATACTTAAAATCGCTGCTGTGGTCCACACTCTCCGACGATGTTCTGCTTTGAACAAATTCCTCCAGGGCAATTTTGTACTTCTGTAACACCGCGTCACCCTTTTTCTTTTTAGCAGTTTGCTTCCATTTACCTTTCATTTTTACAATTATAGTATAACGCCGAACACTTCATTTAAATTATAAACAAGTTGTGATAAAAAGTAAATACCCGTTTTGAGGTTTAAAAAAAACCTTCACATGTCTTCCCATGCGGCGACGGTTGTTTTCCCCACAAACACGTGACCCTCCTCTTCCGGGTCATTTGGACGCGTAGTGATGACGTTGTTTATTTTGGGGCGTGTTTTGGCACGGAGCGGGTTTGCGTTGATGTAAAACAGGCTGGTTTGCGCGGAAGAAGGAAGGGAAGGCACTTGGTCATGCAAATCCAACAACTTAACATGTAGTGCCTCTTCGGATCTTTGTAGGTGCAATATGAAGCATGGAAGAAGACGATGTTACCATCAGAGAGCAGAATTTCCACAGCCAAGTTCGCGAGTACATTGTAAGTAACAGACGCTTATGCTAGCATGCTAACCGCGTCCTCTAATTATGCATTGACACAACGCCAAACGGTCTTTTAGTACTAGCTAGAATCATATCACTTGGATTAATCACAATTTCTGCCCTGATACTATTCGGTGTCGCCTATTGTTGATTTTTGGCCAAAAACATAAACGACACATCCCCTAAAGTAAGAATCAATTTGCGATTAGGACAATGAGTCACAATTTCTTCTTTCCAATACATTTTGTTTCAAGAGCTTGACTATTATGTGTTTGCTCGATATACTGACTAATCGCAGATCGCATTGCTCACTTTTAGAAACTCTAATACTAAATATTATTGAGGGATTTGTCCATTTTTAATAGTTTTATCTAATTAAACATACCCGCTGAGCTAAGGTAACATGACGATTCCCTATCTAGACTGATGTCCCAGTTTTACCCAGTACGAACTGTCTTCACATGATGTTCTCTGTATCCAATATCGACTATTTATCAGAATAAGATCCTTTCCTACACATGATACTAGGATGATTGTGTGTCACTTTAGACTGAGGTCTTCCTGAGCTCTGAGAGGAGCTGAAACGTTTTATTTACTTTTTGTATCTGGCTTAAGGGGTTGAGCTTGCAACAAGTGCATATTTTCCACTTTGTGAAATTTCATATATCTTGTATTAATATATTTGTATTTCGTCTAGGGAAGGGCAAATATTATTATTTTTTTTTTTTTATCTTACAGAGTGCAGCTTCTGTCATTATAAACATGCTATAGAAAAACCCTTTCTCTTGACTACATAAAACTTTTTTTTTTTTTTTGAGTATGTGCACTACTTTCAGAAGGTTGTACTACTTACCGCAGTTATGCTGAGTCAAGCCAAGGGTTTAGAGATAATCCATACTATCGCTCACTCTGGTGCGGTTTGGTGTCTATTCCAGTTTATCAGCTCTTTGCAGCCAATTCTGTGTTATTTTAAGCTAGTGGGTAATCCATGGGACCCATTCAGTCACTCTAGCAAATAGGTGCTTGCAGACAGTATATTAAAAACAATGCAATTGCTTATTCTTTGTACATTCAAAATGTATATCCCACAGTCTGTCTGAGTCATCTCCTAATCTTGGCTCATGTTGAGTTGTGTCATGTTGACAGGGTGTAAAGTGCTGAAGTGAGAGCTTCTAACATTAGTCTGTCCTAGTCACTGTCACAGTAGAGGAGGGAATGTGGAATGCGATCACCCTGTAAGGCTATCCAGCTTGTTTTGAGGCCACGGTTGCCTAATAAATTCCACACGCTGGTCAGTTGGAGTGATGCATAAATGACTCCATCCTAATTAAGTGTATCCACAGGCTGAGAAAAATCAATGGACAGTTGAATTACATTTAAACACTAATTGTAATGGCATTTAGAGAAAGACTGGGATTGTTTTCATTCATAAACTTTATCTTTAAACCCTATACAATATAAAGCCTTACAGAATGTCAGTGCCAAGTGTTATACTCCGCATTTCTTGTAAGAATTGTTCTTATTTACACACACCAAGTACTTTTTCATCAGTCGTCCTCTTCTGACCCAGTTTGAGTATTGAATTTCACATCTACATCACTTCATGTGCTTAACTCTACTCCGATTACCATACAACTACCATTGCTCAGCAGGTTTACGTTTGTGACTTGGTATAGCTGTAAACATGAACTGTGAATAATAAGCAATCTTGTTCATGTAAAATTGTTCTTGTGTGTTTTTCAGATATGCTTTCTCCTGTTTGCTGTTCTCTACATTGTTTCATACTTTATCATAACGCAATACAAGAGGAAAACTGGTATGTATTTTGTTTGTATTTTGTAACTGGTATTATTTTGTTTTAATTCAGATTGGTGGAGTTCAGGGAACATGTTATTTTTGTTTGTACCCTTTATTGTATCAGGGCTAAAACAAGGTCAGTGCCAGTGCTTGAGCTCTGTCAAACCACACCCATCCCTGAACAGATAACTGTCTAAGAAACTCTGTATTGCTGTCAACAATACACGCCTCAAATCTCTTTACAGACTGCGGTAATGCGGTATATTTGTTGAAATAATGCATATTTGAACACATGTATTTTTGAAATGTGATATTCCTTATATTGAAACACAGGTCAAAACAACAATTACAGAAAAATCCTGGTAGCTTCAGGTTTCTCATGGTTGAAGAATTGCTATAATAAACACTGTAGCATCTTTTGATGGTCAGAATAAGTAATATTGGTGTTGTATTTTCTGCAAGCAGTCATACATATATTCAGTCTGCTTTGGATTATGGATCATAATTGGTTAAATACATTTTGCTAGCCTGCCATTTAGACCTAACACACTGTAACAGCCATCTTGCACCACACCATGTATCAGTTTTGCAATTAGTATTTTTTCTCAAAAGTTTATTTTCCATCAAATTCTTAAAGGTACAGTGTGTAGGATTCGTGGCGCATAGGTGGATATCGCTATTCCACTTCCTCTTTTGGCTACGGCAGACCTCGAGGGTCACCCGGGCGCGCCGTACCGCAGACAGCTCGCGTTGTTGCGCGCATCCGGCGCTGTGCGAACTACGATATAAATAAAACGCGGCCCCGCGGTCACTTTTTTTTTTTTCGCATGAAAACACACATTCCTGATCGTCTACCATGACACTCTACACATCAAATGAAACCTTACAGTCTCCTCTTTTTGACTATGCAATTCATTTCCCTGCACAACAATCAGTCCCCGAGCACATGGGGCTTTTATACGGAAAAGCACAAAACGAGGTTAGCTTACCTTAGAATGCTTTGCACAGGTCAAACTCTGTATTTCACCATAAACTTGCTCTCAATTTGTCCGTAAGGATCCAGCGAATAAAATCCAGTAAAACAATTTAGTCCAAAACATGTGTTAGATCCATTACGACGTCTGATCCGGCAGCATGCTTGTCAAAACCACGAGGCTCCCCCGTTCCCCCCTCCCCTTCTCTCCTCTCCTCCACTCCCTCAGGCGCGCTGCCTGAGGGAGTGGGAGCCACTGCTAGCCTCCTGCTAGCAGCGGCTGAGCAGCTGCTAGCAGGAGGCTAGGCGAAGGATGAGCCCAAATGTCCTTCTGCGGTTCTCGTATTCAAAATGGCTGCCTCTATATGGGGAAGATCCCCCTTTTATGTGACTATATCTAAGTCCAAAATAATATTTTGATTTCATGATGGAAGTGAAAAGGCTTGGAAGACAATGTATTTTTGAATGGGTATCTTCAATTTCAGTAATTAATGGGTAAAAATCTTACACACTGTCCCTTTAAAGGTGCTCTACATTTGGTGATGGAGGGTTGGCAAACACGTTTATTTCCATGGAAATGTTATTGCTTTTCCTGGAATGTTCCAGTTTATGGCATTAAATTAATTTATTTTGCATTTATTTAATTTAAGTTTATTTTTTATTGCTGAATAAATAAGTTGAAACTGTAACTTGGCCTAGTGACGTCACCTGCTTGTCTCTATGGAGATGGATAAGATCAACATTTATGGACTTTTAACCATGTTATCATGGTGGTCCATCATCATTACTCATCATTACAGTGGTCCCTCGCTCTATCGTGGTTCACTTTATATAGTGTATCAACATTGTGTTCTGCATCCTGATTGGCTTCTCCTCCGTGCCGTGTCTCCTGTACAGTACAGAATGTGTTCAGTTTGCCAGATTTATATAGATGTTATAGAGGGGGGACCGGGGGGGCGGCTCCGGGAGTCCCGCTGGATGTGCGAGGAGTGGAGACATGAGTCACTGGATCCGTAGGAAGTCCAGACCGGGACTAAGACATGAGGACCAGACTGGGACCAGGCTGGAACTAGACAAGGACCAGACCGGGACTAAGACATGAGGACCAGACCGGGACTAAGACATGAGGACCAGACCGGGACTAAGACATGAGGACCAGACCGGGACTAAGACATGAGGACCAGACCGGGACTAAGACATGAGGACCAGACCGGGACTAAGACATGAGGACCAGACCGGGACTAAGACATGAGGACCAGACCGGGACTAAGACATGAGGACCAGACCGGAACTAGACCGGGACTAGACCGGAACCAGACCGAGACTAGACCGGGATTAGACCAGGACTAACCCATGAGGACCAGACTGAGACCAGACCGGGACTAGACTGGAACTAGACCAGGACTAAACGTGGACTAAACGTGGACTAAACGTGGACTAAACGTGGACTAAACGTGGACTAAACCAGGTCTAAACCAGGACTAAACCAGGTCTAAACTAGGTCTAAACCTGGCCTAAACCAGGACTAGACTAACCTGGGAAATCCCAGGCCGCTTTCGTTCGTTCCGATTTGAAAGACAGCCTGGCAACTATGGTAAGCGAGCTCTCCTGATTCTGGGAGCCAATCAAAGAGCGGGGAGGGGTGGAAAGACGCTGATGCGTACTACGTGACAAACGGAAGCTTGTAGTTTGAACTGACATCTGACATGATTGGCTATGAGCTACGTATACGCCAAATGATAGACATTCGTAACGCCCAATAAACGGCCATTGGCGATCGTAAACCACACCTCCGTTACGAGATATTTCGAAGGTGGCTCCCAGACCATATATCACTTGTGATATGGTCAGGTGTAAACCAGGCAAGGACTAGACCAGGTCTAAACCAGGATTAAACCACCACATGCGGCTCTTTGCCTTGTTTCGTGTGCGTGTTTGCTTCGTGGCTTGGACTGCTGCGTTGGCCCTGGACGCAGTCCTGAGGGGGAGGAACGGTCCGGACACTGCCTCGGTCTTGTGCTCGCAGCCCCGGGTGGGACGCCTGTCATGCTGCTATGTCACGGATTTGACCACGATGAGCGGGTGCACGTGTTCGCGCGCACACGCTTCACTATTAATACATTCTGTTGAAAATCTACGAAAGTTTAAGTGTTTAAACAAGAGAGAAATGTGAGAAAATGTTAATACCAGTCTGAGAAAAGTATAGAATGTGTGTGGTGAGGCGTTTACAGCCTTAAAACATGTAGAATAATTGTAAAATATAAAGTTGTCCTACTTCGCGGATTTCACTTGTTGCGGGTTATTTCTGGAACCTAACCCCCGCGATAAACGAGGGACCACTGTACACTCAAAGTTGTATTTCAGGTCACTCATACATGTTTCATACATGTTTGAGCAATTCTGTATTTAGGTTTGAGTAATCAGAAAGTGTTTTCAAATTATTAAAAAATGTCAACATGTTCAGCAATAAGGTTCAGTTCAGTTTTGCAGTCTTGAAATGATGAAATTAATTACATATTTTATTATTAATTCCCTCTGTAATGTGGAACATACAAGCCAAAACAATAACACAAGCAGACGGACTCCCCACAAAAATGGTTCCATAGTAGTGCACCTTTTTGTGTTTTGTGAACTGAACATTAAAAAAAATATTTTCACTGCCTTTGTTACCTTCTAATTCCAGTAAGCATTTTTTATTTAATTTCTTTGCAGATGACCATGAGGATGAAGATGCTATCGTCAACAGAATATCGTAAGAGGATTTGCTTTTATCTGCACTTGTAAATTAAATCAAATTGTTTCAATCAAATTGCTTTTGGGAGGCAGCATTATTAAAGAGCAGATTAATAATGAGGAGCGTATTGTGTTCAAATAAACACTTGACTGACTTGACCGTTAATTCTCACCACACAGAAAACAGTCTCAAACTAATCCCATTGTTACAAGTAATTACTGGCATAATCAGATTAGCTACAGATAATTTTATAGAATTAACTTGTCGTCTTTCTTTTTGAACATCTAATGTGTCCTTAACACGTGAGTGATGTTTTTTTTTGTGTGTTCACAGATTGTACTTGTGCACCTTCACCCTGGCTGTGTCAGGTGGTGCTGTCTTCCTACTGCCTTTCTCGATCATCAGTAATAAGATCCTTCTCTCTTTCCCCAAAAACTACTACATTCAGTGGCTCAATGGCTCGCTCATCCACGGTTAGTTGGACAATCAGTTAGTTCATTAGTCTCGACTCTTTCTCTTTCTCTTTAATACATTTTTTATCATCATTAAAATAACCTTCATGTTTAAGTTAGCCTAAACATACTAACACCTGTTCATATCTAGAATGCAAGACAACTTGGTTCCAATCAAATAATGTCAAACGTAATTCAAACTATAAAGTTAAAGTATTATTTAGTTGCTTATCCAGAGCCATTTGTATTTGATTTAAAGGGATAGCTCGGGTTTTTTGAGGTGAATCTGTATGGCATCCCCTTCAGCAGTGTCATGCATTAACACTGGCTTACCCCTGACAGTGTCCTCTGAGCCGAGTTATGCCCCGGTTCTGGCTGACGAAAGTAGGTCCGGCAAGTTAGCCGGGACATTTAATAAAGCTTGTTTTTCTTCTCAAAACAATATTTGTCCAAAAAGTGATATATTTGCATCACAAAACAGTTGCCCACGAAAGTCAGAAGTCATAATCGCTTGGTGCTATTTTCTCTCGAGTCGCATCACTGCACGCCCATTATTATTATTATTAGCCTGTTCACTTGTAAGTGGCGATGTTTACAAGTGAACCTGAACGGCAATGTTTAAAAAGCTGTTATTCTACTTGCTAACCACCAGAGGGAGTTGGAGTCCATGACATAATTCTAGCTTGTTAGAGTGTACCTCACAAGCTAAAAAATTACTACTGAGAAAAATCTAAATGCACACTTTACTTAATCTTTTCCATCCAAATGATATCTATGTGTTTGACTTTCTTTTGAACATTTCTCACTGGTGACTTTGTAGGACTGTGGAACCTGGTGTCGCTTTTCTCCAACCTCTGCCTTTTTGTCCTGATGCCCTTTGCTTATTTCTTCTTGGAGTCTGAGGGGTTTGCAGGATCTAAAAAGGTATGAGTATATGATTTTTTATTTTTTTTTGTGTGTTACTGCATTTAATTTAGATATTTAGATAAGTTTATTTATGCAAGAATATTTTTTTTTTCTTATTTGCTAACTTGCTTTTAGGTGCATAATGGAGTTGCTTTATAAAGTTGAACCTGTAGATGGGACACAGTGGTGATAAATTTGTGAGAAATTGTGAGAAATTAGTAGTTTATAGATATAAAATCTGGACATTTGTGATACTGCCATAATTAGCCTAGTCTTACCTAGTCTTTTCCTGAGAAATTGTATTATTAGTTATAATATTATATATAGTTATTAAGTTATAATAATTTTATATATAACATATATACAGTAATTTTTGAGTAAGAATTACTTTAGATGAATAAAACAGTAGTTAATAAGACGGCTATAAAACGGTTACTGTTCATAACTTTTTTTTTTTTATGTCCTGACCTATATTACACAATACCATTTCATAAATAAGATTTGTATGCGTGTCCTGTTTCTCAATTGTAGCCCCAGCACAAATGCGTTCCTGTTGAAACACATTGTAAAGTGCTTATATCAAAGCGTTGGGCATGAGGCTGTTGGCCTTTCAGCAGCAGAGCCAGGGCAGCGGCAGGTGCCGGGCCGCTGCCCTCTGCCTGACTCACGCCACTAACCGTAACTGCCACCGCACAAAGCTCATTAACCATGAAAGTCCAACCTGGTCTTTGCCCTGCGCCACATCCTGACAAACCCTTTCAATAAGGCCATAGGCTGCAAACGCTTCAACACTGCAGCATCGGCCCCATTGATTTAAGGCCTGATTCCTTGTCACCCTCCTCCCCGGCCCCCACCGAAAATAAAACTTCAAAAGCACAGGCTAATAATCGAGTTGTAAGGCTCAGTGAACTTCCTTGTTTAATTGATTACCCACCAAAAAAGCAAGCTTGGGGCTCGTGTTCCCAAAGTCCATAAAGTCGCAGCGACATGACAGCACAATAGAGTCCCGCAAAAGGGACGGGGCAAGATTTGCCTTTAATACGCCTTTATCCTGTGTCACAGTTTGAAACCTGTCTGGTTTATGTTCCTCTTGGCAAAGGCACATAAAAATTAGCCTGTACTGTAGCATTTAGCCACTTCTTTTCTTCCTTGGTCTGCTAATTTGTTTCGCTTGGATTTTTTCAATAAATGGCAGACCCCAACATGCAGGAGACAGAGCTAGGGCCTCCTTTCTGTTCTATTTAGGCTACTACCGATCTTCCATAAATTTAGAGAAAGCACTAGTTGGTGTTTAAATGCACTTACAGCTATTATGCACATATTGAGAAGGGGGTGGTGCTGATGCCTCCCTTTACCTTATTCCAGTGCCTGTTGTGTTGTAATGACCATGTCAGTAGCAAGATTATAAAAAGCAGAGGTTTTGTATGTGATATCAGGCCTCGCTGTAATAAGAGTATTAAAGCATATTGGCATAAGGTTTTATGTGGCTTTTTTTTACCTGCCTGCTAAGTGTTCTAGCAGTGCGAGGTGCTTTTGACTGCGGAAATGAAGTGAATGATGAATTTGACTTGTAACTTTGTAAGTCAGCCCTCTCATGTGGCTGTGTTTATGTTTGACGATGTACTAAAAGACACCACTAGAATAAAGATGGAGAATAAAGTTGTTTTTTTAATGTTAACAGCTCTTCAGAGGCTCTGTCAACTCACATGATTAATAGTGAAACAAATTGTCCAAATTGTGGATGAATCAGAATGACTTGGGGTCCTAATGTCAAATGTTACTATCCAGCTTTACTTGCTGCCATAAAAGTCTGCTATTTTACTGCTTTCAACTTTTTCTTTCTTTCTTTTTTTTTTTTTTTTTTTTTAAGTGAGAGTGTTTTAAATTGAGTAAATGGTTAAATAAAACGCAATCAATCAATGCAATCAAGTTTATTGTTTTATAATAATGTTTATAAGTTATTGACAAAAAATATAATTTGCAGGGAAAACATTAATTATAGAATTGTATCAGTAATAAATAATTTATTAAATGAATAATAGATTTTTTTCAAACAGTGTAACTACCCTTAGCGAACAGTTTGCCACGAATATAAAAAAAAAAACATTGTGGTTTGCGCTGATTGATGGAATAAAAATAAGTAGTAACCATACATAATAATTAATAATAACTAATACATCATTTAATCCATCTAATCCATACAATATAAATAGGTTCTTGGAGGAGAACTGAAATGTGTTTGATCCTAAAACGAGTTGAAACGGGTCTGACCCCTTGAGTGACCCAGCAAAAGGCCAACAGGTTTCATCTGGTAGTTAAAGAAACTCCTCATCAATCTCATCCTAAGCCCTAACCCGCCGATGATGAGAAGTGTGTTTATTGTGGAAGGAGGAGAAGGGGGAAACGTCTCACCCAGCAAACCGTGTGGTGTTACTAAGATACTCGTCTTTGTTGGTGCTTCACAATGGAGGCCTGGATATTTATTTCAAATCTCCTGCACATGCAGACATTTTTCCCAGGCCTTCTTTTGGGCAAGGCCGGCAGAAGAATATAAAGTGGTGTTTACATACCTTCCTTTAAGGTCACAATGTCTCCCTAAAGCTGTCTGCTACAATGTCCGTTACCATGGAAACATATTAGCTGAAGCTGGGAATTTTAAAGAACAAGCAACTTGCTAAGAATTTTTCCCCTTTCCCTGTGATGCAGTTTTTTCCAAAAAAAACCCCCAAAAAACGAATGTGCATTTATGGTACACGCCATTATTGCACTGTTTAGACACATATGAAAATGACACATAGTTGCATTCTTTGACAATTTGTCCATGTAGTACAAACAGGCTTAAAGTTAAATGTTTTGAAGCCTTTGACACCTTTTTGAAACCCAAACAAGCTGTGCTCTCTGCAAAGGGTTAAAAATGTAGAGACCCAACATATCTCATCCTTTTCCCTTAGTAACTACAGTGCTATCTGCGTCATGCAGTTTCACAGACAACTACAGTTGAACCTGGTTTAATGGTGCCCATGCTGTTGATCATGCCCCTGCTCTTGTCATTAAGACTTTAGAACTTTAGCGTTCTGCAGCTTTATGGCCAGTGTCCTTCTCTGCTTTGTGTCTCTGACACAGTCACCGTGCTGTGGCCACTGCTGAGGCATACACCAATAAAGCCCTGGGCATCTGGTCTACCCCAGACTCTGCCTCCCTAGTTCCACATGCCCTGAACAGTGATCAGAAAGATGGCGTATAGGATGGTCTTGGCCACAGCTGCTGACCTTACTAGTGACTACTAAACATGTAGGCTTATAGGGGTAGCCCTACTTGGATGCTCTGCAGATTTGGATTTGTGTACAGGATCGTTAAGATTCCGGGCTGATTGTGCTGATGTATTTGAAAGTTCTCTGCTTTTGCTTGTTTCTGTTTTAATTCATACAGGTTTGTTTCTGTAGTTTTATATAAGCCGGTACATATGCTGCTACACACATTTCTTGGAAGTCTGTTCGAGCAAACACTTTCAGCAGCTTACTAGCCCCTTTCTCGATGTCACTGTGAGGATCGGGGGATGCTGAATATTTCAGAGCTGCTAAATTTAGAAACCGTTACACATTTAGACCAGTAAGAATAGAAAGTTTCAGCATCGCTCTGATGTCTAGCTGGCCTTTCTTTTTTCTCCTCTCTTTTATTCATTAGGCGACAGTTCCCTATGATCAATGATAATGACATAGTTACATCTACCTATATTTAGACCAAACTGTTTCACTTAAAATAGCAGAATCCTGCACTTGCTTACCTTTCGCATCAGAAACAAATCATGCCTCTCATGTCTAAATAAAAGAGGAAACAACTGATGATACCAAGAGGTGATAAGCATTGCCTTTGCCCTAAATGATCTGAATGGGTAATGATTTGAGTCTTATAAATGATTGAGAGAGCTGTCTAAAGGGAATACACCTTCAGCAGCACATGGGCAGCGTTTAAGGTGGACTGATGCGCTTGAATGGACACATGCTCTGTGGCCTGGCTCACTGTGGTATTACTCTAGATACGCCCTTAAGAGAATGCGTGTGGGATGTCTTCGGTCCCTGAAAGCATTCCTCTCTCACCTCTTCTACCTTCAGGTTTGAGATGCACTCTAACGTTAACTCCAATTTGCTATTGAAGTTGGAGTTTTTTTTGTTAAATGTTTTTTTTGTAGTTTTAACAACAAGCACATTAGTCCACCACTGCCCCTTACTTAAACATGTGTGCAGATTGAGCTGCAAATGTATTTCTGATTTCTGGTTTCTTATAAAAGTATTACCTGTGGATTTGTTGTAGTGTCCAGCTTGGCCACACTGTGGCACTCCAGTCACTGTCCATTTTCTTGCTTGAAAATTCTACTTGTTTTTTTTTTTTTTTTTTTCCATAAGAAAGAGGAGGCAAGGTGCACATGGAACTATATTATGTTTTTTAATATGACACTTCTCTCAACAAGTAAAAGTAAATGGCAATATTACAACTACAGATTGAATACTGGCTAGACAAAATGCTTGTCTGTGCTGCTGTGTACTACTATTCTATATCCATAACGTATGGAGATACAAACTTTGGAAAGGAAGTGACAGGGAGAGATGAAGGTAGATATATATAGTCTAGAGATGAGAGTAAGCAGCATTGTTTTGAATAAAGACCAGTTATTTTGAAATATCACTTTGTATCATCAAAAGTTCAAAACTCCATGCAGAGCTTCCAGGTGAATAATTCCAGAAAATAAGAAATTTACCGCACACTCGCTTGACTTTACTCTTATTCCTTTATTGGGCTTGGAGTGAACAACGCGTTTCGCTTCTACCATGATAACGCTGTAGAAGCGAAACGCGTTGTTCACTCTAAGCCCATTAAAGCAATAAGAGTAAAGTCAAGCGAGTGTGCGGTAAATTTCTTCTTTTCTGGAATCACTTTGTATCATGTATACAGTCTGTGGTCTTAGTTTCTATTGGTTGGTGCTGTGTATACTGAACCATGCAGGAGTTATTTTAGCTGGTAACAAATTGCTCATGTGTAGCCAATTTAGGCAAGCAGCATGCCCTTGTTATCCTGCACCGCGTAGGCTACCTGACATGTGTAGAGCACGCCCATCTATCTTACAGTGCTAGACAGCTTGGCTCTGCAGCAGGGGGGAGGAGGAACTGTGTGAACAAGTGAAGGAAGACTTTATTAACCACTCAGCAGTTTGTGACCCGGAAAACCCAAATTACCCCAAACCCCTCATGTCTGCCGAGCCCTGGACTCGGCCGTGCCAAGAGAGCTACTAATCAGGCCCAGATGGGAGGTCTGCTCTTGATCGCAGACAGTAGCTGACCCAGGCAGCCTCATGCTCCTTCAAGTGCCCCCCCCAACGTACATGCTTTTTATTTCACCACTGCTACTACCAGAGCCCATTGGAGCTGTTTTATGGACCATCATTTGTTATAAGTATTGTCCATGAAAGCGCTTACAGTATGCTTGCTGTGAGTGGTTAGGATATATCTAGGGCACAACTATTCAAAATGTATACACTATAGTCAAGTACAGTACTTGCACTTTTTAATGAGATGGCTATTTGCATATAGATTATGTGTTCATTTTTCCTTTTTTTCTTGCTCTTGTCTTTTAGGGTATAAAAGCACGCATTCTGGAGACTTTTGTCATGCTCTTCCTATTGGCTCTGCTTATCCTGGGTATTGTGTGGGTAGCATCAGCACTCATAGACAATGATGCTGCCAGTATGGAGTCATTATATGGTTAGTTAATTGTTGTATCTTTTTTATTGATTTTATATACTGATCTTATAATTACTTTTTTTTTTTTTTTTTATAGATCTTTGGGAATTTTACCTGCCCTATCTTTATTCTTGTATATCTCTAATGGGAGGACTGCTTTTACTTTGTAAGTACATAGTGTACAAGCACATAAGAAATGTATACTTCCAACATTTCATTTTTTTTTCTCTGAACAAAAATTACATTGCTTTATTTTTTGTGTATAGTGTGCACTCCAGTGGGACTGTCTCGGATGTTCACAGTCATGGGACAGTTGCTAGTGAAGCCAGCAGTAAGTTCATTTATGTGATAAATCTGGATAATTACTTTAAAGTGCTGCTAAACACCCTGCCAGAACCTTACTCCACCCACAAGCTAAATTTGAAATGCCATAAATTATGACCATGACTTTGGAGTACAAATGCTCCAACAACTCTTCCTTACATCTGGCCTCACCTTGGTCCTACTTGTTTCTCCTCTTTAGATTCTGGAGGATCTGGATGAGCAGATTGACTGTATCCATTTGCAGGAGGAATCGCTCCAGAGGAGATTAAACGGTATGTTTGTGATCAAGGTTCTGTTAGTTTTGAAATACAAAATGTAATTATGCCACATCAGACATGACAAGGTATCTGCCGTTGTCACTAACGCTTTTGTAGATTGGGGTATGAAACTCGTTTCTCAGTTGTGTCAAATGACAACATCCCCATTTGTCATGTTGTTTATGCTATTTAGATGTTGTAGTTGGAGTAGGGCAGACCATTGGATTTCTCTTTTGTTTGTTTTTTTTTCTCTGATGACTTTAACAAATGACGTGCTGCAGCATGCAGTTGTTGTCTGTACTGGTGTGATTTTCAGATTGACACCTAATGGCCTTTAGGTACTACCACTTACTTTAACTCACTTTTGGCCCCCTGCTGTGAGCAGCCACACCAAAAGCTCTACGTCTGAAAGGAGAAACGATTATCTTTAACACAATGTTTAATGTCCTGCCCACTATGTCCTTAAATATCTTTTTGAATGTCCACAATGTCTGAACAGCAGGAAGAATTCAGGCAAGGTAACATACTTTAATATTAACTCAAGCATGCAACCAAGTGTACAGATGCAGTAAATGAAGAGAACAAGAGTCCTTTCAAACCAGGGAGGTAAGTGAGATCTCTCCCTGATAAACCTGTTGTTGTCAGATGCTGTGCCGACCACGTCCATACACTGCCACTTAAGCGTTTGGTTCCATAGAGCTCATTTCATACTGCTTTGCTCTGAACTAAAAGTGGAAAATTGTAATCTGTTCCTTATCTAAGATACTGTTTGAAGTCTTGAAGGCACAAAATATCTGTGGTCAGCTCCATATGTGCACTGATTCCAAGCTGTAGTTCATTTGGACCTGTTGAAGAGACAGGAATAGGGGCTAAAAGAAGATGGCGATCACCGGAAGCTTAGGCTTATCAGCTCTTTATGTTTTTATGCACATACTGTATGCATATGCACTTGTCAGTGTTAATACGCTCACATAGGTGAGGTGCTCTTTTGATCTGCTCTGTCCAGCACGGTTCAGGGACAGTTCAGGGAACAAAATCCTCAGGCTTTGTCCACTTTGATGACTGGTCCCCTTCAGGTGCATCTGTGTGAGATGGCGTTTTAGTAGACACTAGGTTGACATTAGATGGATGTTGGGGACATTTACTTGTGAATAATGGACACTGGCCAATGCGATGGTCTAAAAAGAGCAAATGTGGAAAGGTAGGTCTTAAATCATGCAATATTTTAAGTTTTATAACTTATGGGTATTTTTTTTTGGTGCGGGATCTATGGAGATGCGATTATTTGTGCCCAAACCTCCTTGTCAAAGCCTGAACTCCTCTTCAAAGCCTGATCTTAGAAGGGCATTGCCAGTGATCAGGAGGGTTTTGAAATAGGTTTTTATTGTTATTATCTCCCTTGAAAACATGCATGTCATTCAGTGTAAATCTTGTGTAGAGGACAAAGAAAATTTTGTAAAAAGGAACCGCTTGTGTTCAGTACAGGTTTCCAAAATATCAGCTTCACCCAGCAGCTGTCCTGGGTTCATCTCCCTGTTAATTGGGTCCATCATATAACACCACATAGTGTGACACACTCTCATTCCACTGATACATGTAGAATGTGTGTCCACGGGAGAGGCTATGATGCCATGGTCCTGCCCAGCTGATGTTCGGGCACAGGCCTGTCCAGATGCTATGCGGCACAATGACCTTGCTTGTGCCTCTGTTGTCTCAGCAGGGTGTTTAGCATATTTGAGGCTGACGTCATTTTGAGACTATGCTGAAGGTTGGAGAGGATATGTTGAATTACCCCAGGCTTTCCTGGCTGCCAAATGCCTCACTCAGCATCTCTGCCGCGCTCTTACTCTCTCTTACTGGAAGCTGCCAGCAGGGCAAGAGTCTAGTATAATACAATGAGGATCTTGGAGGACTAATTTTTTATTTTTTTCTAATTGCTTTAAGCTTTTTGTCTTTTTGGGATATTCAGTTTTTATTTATCAAGAGTTGATTAACAGTAAATTATTTGGTCATTGAATAGCCTGACTTGGTTAACAGCAAGCATGCAGCTAATAGCTGAACTATTCTCCAATATGAGTGCCTAGAGGAACTGTTCAAGTTCACAGCATGTTAAACTGCTAGTGACATTTCCTGTTGTGTTGTGACTGCATTTGCTGGATGTTTCAAACTTCCCCCTGCTTAGATCTGGCACAGGTGTCTACAAGGCCATAGACAAGAGTGTAACTCTGCTACCTACTTAAAGTCATCAGACAGGGTGTGTCATAATAACAGAGCGGCAAAAAAAGTTTGATCAAAGTGATTGGCCTCTCACTCCTGTAACCAAGATGAAAGATGGTATTTTTATTGCACGCTAGTAACGGTGTAACACTGAACTAATTGAGCTTGATCTGTCAATCACCTCAGGGGGTACAAATGGATACTTTTCCCCCTTTCACTCTAAGGGGCTTCGACACCACTACGCCAAACTGGAAGAAACACGGAGTAAAATGGATAAATTAGCCTTAAATGAGCTGGCCTTGTGGTTTTCCCGGAGAATCCCTTGCTGTCTTCTCAGGCCCACTGAACCAGTTGTGGCATGCACTAGACAGTTTCTGACACAAGAGATTTGGTTGTACTTGTTGGAGATCACATTGTTATGTTCAGAGGATGATTACTTGTGTTGTATGTTTGCCTAATAAACATTATGTATAAAATGCCCTCATAACTATGCCTCTTATGCAACTGTACACACTCACAATCTTTTCCAATCCATTTTGGTGAATTACTGTCTTTGGAAAATACTTCAGACTGTAATAATGCTCTTCTGTATGTTTTTTACAGGGTCTTCCATCCATCCCATATACACCAGACCTGGCTTTGCCCACCAGCGCCACAAAGAACTGGACAATATTAGAAATCAGAGGAGTAAATTGGGTATGTTTTTGAATGGCATAACAGCCCTGATTAATCAAAGTAATCAGAAATGTATGGAAAGAAGTGGGCTTTTTACATATTGCTGACAGACAGCTGCTTTCTCTGTGTCTGCCTTAACTTGGACCTGGACCAGAACTGTCTGATAATCCATCCATTTTAGGATATTATAAATGAGACCTCAGTCTTTTTGGGAGCCATAGGGTGGGGGACACAAAGGCACTTAGGATATTGGACAAGATGCAAACTTTATAGCTTTGTAGCTAGCCTTTTCATGATGTCATTAATTTAAAGGGATGGTGCTTATAAAGTGCTTTTGGCAAACTTCTTGGGCAGGCAGGGTGGATAGACTATGACAATAGAGAGTATGTGCATGTTTGGAAATGGTGAAGGGAAGTCAATATTATGGCAAAGGCTGTAGAGCAAGCCAATGTAAGGACCGGATAAAAACAGTCTGTAATGTTTAGTTGATGCATATGTTTGTGGACATAAAAGTGCATCAGTAAACTTCATTCTATGTTCTTTCATCAGAGAGAAGAAAGAAAGCATCCGGTTGGGAAAAGAACTTGTTGTATCCTATGGTCATGCTCATTCTGCTGAGTGGAACGGTGAGTCCATCTCTGTCCTGAGGAATACATTGTATTCATTTAAAAATTCACATTCACAATTATGTGGTGGCCAATAATAAATGAATTGGGCAGTGGTCACCTTGTATAATATTACACAGGCTATCTTCAAAATGATGTTTAGAATAAAATGTGTGTTTTGTTTTTTTAATTTTGACATTCATAACTTAATTGCAGCAAAAAGTTATCTACTACGGCATGACACCCTATGTATACAATAATGAACACGTTTGTGTGTTTATAGACGATCACTGTTCTGAAGGTGGCATTAAATATCCTCTATCTTCTGGTGGATGAGACTGCAATGCCCAAAGGATCCACAGTAAGTCACTGGACTAACACAGTACACATCTAAAGCGGCCATGTTGCTGGCGTAGACATAAATCAAATTCCGGTTATGCTCAGGTGCATGTTCAAAGAAAGAGACCGAGCAGATGTTAATCAGGCTCCAACCTTGTGCCTAAAGTTTTGTTTTGAAAACTTTTTTACGCACAAGTGCACATTCTATGATCTAGGTTTGTTTCAAGTCCACAGTTGAATAAGTAGAGAGAGGAAGTGTTGTTCTTCCTTGCAGTAAGGACAAAAAGGCAGCAAATGCAATGTGAGGAATTGTGCTGGGACATTTTCTTCATATGTGTGTGTTAATTTGTTTTATCTAATCTTATCAGCAGTGACAGAAGTATGTGCATGCGCTTGCATGTGTATGTGTTCGAGTTTCAGTTTTGTCAAATATGGGAAACATAATGTATCATATTTCTCCATGATTTTTCATCTTTTATGGGAAACTGACAGCCACAGCCACTGACATTCCAATTATTTTATTGAGTAGGGATGTTTTCTTTGGCTTGGCACATAGCAGAAAATCCCCTAAATTACACTTGTCATGTTGCCTCAGAGTGTGTGCCCCCATTCAGTGTTATCCTTTGTTGAGCTGGATATATGCCACACATCACTACAAGGAATCAAAAGTGGAGTGCAGTAGCGCTTTATGATCAATACAGATGTGAATCTGTGTTAACTCTATACTTCAGCCCTCTAGCACAGAAACTCCCTAACACATAGCTGCACCATATCTCAGGAGCAGAGTAGGCACCGTTGTATTGAGCCTAGAGAATGACTACAGGACCAGAGCCAGCAGCCGTCAGACTGTGGGAAAGTCAATTCAGACCAGATCCACTGATTGTTGTGGGGGGAGAGCACAAAGAAGTGGCCAGTCCATGTTTGTCTTCCCTTCTCCCTCGGCATCTCCTTGTGGTCTCCAGCCCTCTGACCACTCACTTTCACAAATAAAGCCTGGAGGCATTTTGGGAGTGGGGTGGTGTGGAGAGAAGCAGTGGAATCGGTTGTAAAAGGTATAATAAGGCGCTTTAACATTGGTCATCTTGTAAAGTCATCTTTTAATTCCTTTACTAAATCAAGCTGTTTGAGTCACACGTTTTCCTGGAATAAAAATACTATATGAAACACGCATAAGTACAATTGTCCACATATACAACTACATGCATACAACACACATAGTTAATTAGAATTTATGTCAGGACAGTGCAACAGGAAGCCTCATCAATAAATTACGTCACACAATGCTAATTCCTTGTATATGGGCCACTGCAGCTATACTTTTTTTTTTTTTTTAACAAATGTCTTCTGTCTAGTACTTTTACAGAATTAATTAAAATATTGATTGTCCAATTGTAGCGTTTGCATCACAACAAATGAATTACTCCAAGAGGGCTTATCTGAATTTAGACCTCTTGGTACAACCGTGAGTAATGCATGTCGATAAAGGATCTCATTCATTTGTTTCACAGGGATGAGATAATGCTTCTGCAAAAAGCAATATTACTAAACGGTATTATTATATATTCTGTTGCTCAGCATATGTCCTGAATTAACAGCATGTTTAAGCCAAATGTGTATTTCATGCTCCCAACTTTTAAATCATCAGTGTGCAGTATAGAGTATTTTGAACACTAGAGAAGATTTCTTTGAATGCACCAGGATCAAACTAGCAACCCAGCAGTCCGACTTGAATTGTATAATTTTAATTTTGCTATTCTAATTAAATGATTTTCTTTCTTCTATCTTGCAGGATCATGGAATTGGCAACACCTCTCTGTCCCCATTTGCCGTGCTGGAGATCATCCTCATGTTGTATCCTTTTGTGTGCAAAAACATGTTCCACAGAAAGAAAGTTATAAAGTATATTTAATTAACAGGCTTACGTTTTGAAAAGTTTTTAGTCCTTAATCCGTTCAACAGCTACTTGATGGTGTCTTCCGTTGTTGGCTTCTACAGTCTACGAGTCTTTCAGGGACTTACTCCAAGAAAGGATGATACAACCATGACAACGGTGAAGATGGGGAGAAGGACAGTGGGGCAGATTGAATTTCTTGTTGATAAAAGTGTATTTCATATATTTTGCAGTCTTTCTATTTCTCTTACTTACTGTTGCCTCTATCCTGAACCTTTAATGTTTTTCTCTGGGATCCTGAATAGCCTTAGAAAAGCATATCCAATATTTGTTTGTGGGTTGTGCAAAGTGCAGGTTTCCTTTACTAAACATCAGAAGGAGCACAGGCTTTTGGGAGGTGGAGGATGTGAGTTGTGTTGGCCCACAGTGGCACCCATTCACTTGGTAATGAGTTTGGTGGTGGTGCAGCTTATTAACTAGCCATGACATGCCAGTGAAAGGACTTGAAGGAACAATGGAAAGAACCTGGTAATGAGCAACATCAGTAGTAGTAATGTTACTACTTCTACAATATGTGGAACCAATATAGCAGAAAGTACACATGTGAAAATATGTCTATTTAATCTGTATGGAGAATGTAAAATGTACGACTTACTGTGTTAATTGGTTATAAATTATGATTTGCTTTATATTTGCAGATTATTGGTTGTTGTGTGTCCATCTTGGTCTTGAGTTCAGCGTTGCCAGTCATGTCCAGAACACTGGGTAAGTGCATTGGTTGCTAGCTTTACATGGTATCTGTCATTTGACTTAATGCCAAAGAGAGGGGACAAGGGCTGGGGAGTGGTACAGTTACAATGGCTGTAATAAACAGCAATGCAAAAGCACAGCTGTTCAAATAGTAATGGTTTGAGTGTGATTTTGAGAAACTAACACAGTGCAGCATGAGCATACAGTGAGTCACTGGGGGCTTTGCAAAATATCAACAGGTTCTGCTTTGTGAGAGTGAATAGATGAAAAGAGATGAATGCGTGGGACCTGACTGAAAAGAAAGGCTCCCTCAGCAAAACAGAGACATGTAGAGCGTGACAAATGAAGACGTTATGAGAGTACTGCCCCAAGTTGCACCTTTTCATAGATTGATTTTAATTAGTTGTTACTATTTTTAAGTATATAACTTTTCTGTGAATTTATTTGCATGAAATATAATGTGTTTGCTTTTTTGTTTTTGAGAAAAGCGATTTTCTATTTCTATATTGGTGATGTTGCTCCATTACCAGTGTTACCGTTAGGATTTGTTTTTAACTGCATTGTATCCTGTGTGTAATTTTAGGTATCACCAGGTTTGACCTTTTGGGAGACTTTGGAAGATTTAATTGGCTGGGAAACTTTTACATCGTTTTGTCATACAATATGCTGTTTGCAGTTGTCACAACACTATGCCTTGTGAGAAAATTCACCTCTGCAATACGAGAGGAGCTCCTGAAAGCATTAGGTACCTTTTTCTTTATAAATATTGCTATAAAACATGAAATTTCATGTTGTTAAAAGACTTTGGGGTAAGACTGAGTCTAGTAATGTGGCATTAAATGGAAGAAGAGCATTAATACCTCTGTCTAAGTGAGTCAGGTGTTTTAATGAGATTTCTTTTCTTATCTTGGTCTGCTCAGGTCTGGATAAATTACAGCTGTCAAACAGCCCCACAGACCCGGAAACTGGGAAGCTCTCTGCAAATGGGCATCAGAAAACTCTGTGAAAAGGACATAAGATCAACGACACAAATGCACACATACACGCACACACACGCACACACACACACACACAGGAGATTTCAACAGAACTGCCAGGTAAAGGAATTGGAAAGAACTTGATAAACCCAGGCAGTGTCTGATGGATGCTGCAAATGGAGGCTGAGAGCAATTTAGCTTCATGACATTCCATCGCCTGCGTCTTGGATGAAGCTGGGACAGAGCCAGGAGGAGTGAAAAAGACTGGCATCACTGCAGTAACCTTGATGTTGACCTCAATAGGAACAGTGACTTAAAACACTTTTCTGGCTTTTCAAGTAATCCCCTCCTGCTCAACTCCTGTTTGGTTCTCCCTCTGCTCCTTGCAAATGGCTGGAGCAGGTGAAATAATGCACCTTCTGTGATGGAGAAGTTCTCCCATGTTTCCATTGGTCTGTCATGAATGTGGGAACTCAAAACAGGTATGTCTCCATATTCATGTTTTTATTGATTTCCCAATTTAGCTTCACACACTTGTATAACATGTATATCTTAAGGATTGGTCTTGTAAATTTATTGAAAATTGTAGTTTTTTTTAATGGCTGTAGCCAAGACTGGTTGTAATGTAAGATAGTGTTTAAAATGTAGAACTTGAGGGACATGTCACTGAGCAATAGATGGTAATCTGAGCTTTTTTTGCTATTCTTAAAGTTGGACTGCCAACATTTTAATATGCATCAATTGCTATTATATTTGTGCATCAGCTTTTTTTCACAGGACCGACTCAAAATCAAAGTTTTTATCTGATTTGTAAATGTTGTGTATTTACATGTATATATTCTTTTCATACCTCTTTTGATCTTCTGGATGTAAAATAGGGATTTTAATTAAGTACAAAGATTTTCTGTCATGTAAATCTTGTTTTATAACATCTTGTAACTCAATGCAGCGTTTTCAGAAAAGGGTTATTGAGTGCTTGATTGCAGAGACTAGGTAACTCAGGCTCCTTTTATTTGTTGTATAGCTGCATTATTATGAACTGTGATGTTTTCAGTGTCCAGTACCACCTTGAATGCCTTAAACTGTCTGTGAATCTGTAGTCGGCTCAGTGTTAAAGTTTATGAAGGTTGTAGTCGCTGTGTGTCGTATGGTATGTCTATGTGATGTGAGACAGTTCCACTGTGATGCCCCTGTATGCCAAGTCTAAAGGTACAATGACTTAAATATGCCCAATATCCCTTCTTTAGTTTTGTAACAGCCATTTTCATAATTTGCAGGGGGCCTGTAAAGAAACCTTTTTGGCCATTGTCCTGCCTGTAAAATGGGAGGATGACAACTTAAGAAAACTTGTATGATGAGTAATAAATTAAAGCTGCATCAATCCATCTTTGAGTAACTATTTTGATACTTGGACTGGCCTAAAACCAGCACTACCTGGGTAGAGGCAGAAATTAACTTTTGAATGTTATAAATTCCTGAGAAATGTTTGCAACAGCATAAATCAAATAAAAATATTACCTGTAGAAATCTCAAATTTGATAAGTTTGATGGATGAATGATTTAAAAACAGTCTCACTTACTGATGACTAGAGCTAGGTGAGAGAGCTTTTTTATTGGAGTTACTGTGCATAGTATACCAGAAAACTGGGACTACTTGTATAGTCGCATTTTTCTATGCTATTTTGTCCCACAGATAAAAAATAAAGTTACTAAAAATAAAGAAATGTGTCACCCCCAAGCCGAGGAATGCAATTGGTAATTGAATTTGATTGTTTTCTCCTAAAATAAATCCCAGTAGCACTCATGTTACGGTAACAGTCATTTCTAATCCTTAATCTTGCGTTTACTGTCAAAAAGCAGCAGCAGCTTTTGTCAGTATTAATGTAACCTTTGGTATATGTTTTGTGTATGTTTTTTTTTTTGTTTTTAATAATACATTTTATGTAAATAAATTGTATGTACCTGTACTTTTTTACAGTCCGTGTTTGCAAATAAAGAAATCTTGCAACCATTATATATGTTGGTTTATGGTCAATAATGTTACATACTCTGATTATAGAAACATTAATATTACATAATTATACTTAAAATTAGAGTAGCTTTTTGTGGTAGACAGTTCTGCAGAGTGGACAGGACGGTTTGCTGGCTTCTGTGAAGGTCTCAAAGGACTGGAGGCAAATGTGGTGAAAAACATGAGAACAGGAAAGCAGCACACAGCGTCTGTGTTGAGGATACCTGGCCTCGTCTCTTTCTGTCAGCCTGAGAGTGTGCAGTGCAGTTAAACAGATGGGGCAGTCCCACACTCCTCTCTGGATGACCTGTCAAATAGAAAGGTTTTACCAAGTTAAAATATTCACTACTACAACCTGTAGAGCTCTCAGCAATGACAGCCAGACAGGTTATGCAAATGTAACCTAATTAGATGTAATTCATTTGAATATATTTGTAATGCATGTATTTGTTGGAACATTTCAAGTTCCTCAGAGTAATCTTAAAAAGCCAAAACACATGCATTGAAAAGGAGCCATGGATAGTATAATGATAATAATATAATTTAGCCAAGGCAAAAGGAGAAATTAAATTTGTCAACAAGACAAAAATTTATTTGGGTGAATATGTTTCACAGCTCGTCCAAGCTGCTTCTTCAGTTCTGGTCAGATGCTGGTGGACACTGCCTTATATCTGCCTGAAGGGAGGAGCTAACTACAATGAAATTACTCTGAAACAAACACACCTATTTGTTTACAGTTTCTGTTAGTGCATATTCAATAGGCTTAGCTCACTGAGTGTGGGGACCTATTAACATAACCATTCAGGGCCGTAATGGGTGTTTTCACACCTCTAGACCTGACCTGGCTACCCCTATTATGATTTAAGTTTGAGGATAGAGTTATAAATGAGATACATTGTAGAGTTATAAATAGAGACAAATGATGTCTGACACCTCCATTTCTGTTCAAGGAAGGATTTTCTTTCTTGACAAAAATAGCCTCTTTAACTCCCCTCTCAAACCAGTTCTTTTCTCTTGCTAAGATCTGTACCTCACTGTTCTCAAACGAGTGGTCCATGGCTTTTAGGTGGAGATGTATGACAGACTGAGGTCCACTCTGGCTCTCACGTCTGTGTTGGTACATTCTCTTGTGGAGTGGGTGTTTTGTGTTTTCAATGTAGCGCTCGCTGCAGTCTTCAGTACATTGAATGGAGTAGACCACATTGCTTTGTTTGTGGCTTGGTGTTTTGTCCTTTGGGTGGACCAGTTTCTGTCTTAAAGTCTTTGTGGGTTTGAAATAGACTGGAATTTCATGTTATCTGAAAATCCTCCATCCATCCATTATGGCCCTGAATGGTTATGCTAGCAACACCCCACACTCATTGCATACTCAGTAGGCCTAGCTGACTAACAGAAACTGTAAACAAGTAGGTGTGGTAGTTTCAGAATAATTTCATTGTCGTTAGCTCCTCCCTTCAGGCAGATATAGGCAAGTGTCCACCAGCGTCTGACCAGAACTGAAGAAGCAGCTTGGATGAGCTGCGAAACGTATTCGACCAAATAAACTTTTGTCCAGTTGACAAATTGAATTTCTCCTTTTGCCATGGATTCTACCTCGATGACTGAAGGATTCTACATGTAATTTAGCTAAGCATTTGGCTGACAGGTGGGTGTTGTTTTGATGTGCTTATAAAAGCTATACACTCCAGGAGAACTGAGAGCAGACCATGTCAAATGCAGTTGTAAATCCCCCCTCCATGAACCGCTACCTTATGTGGTGATGGTGTGCCTGAATGATCCCAGGAACTATGTTATCAGGGGGCTTCATGCCCCTGGTAGGGTCACCCAAGGCAAGACAGGTCCTGGGGATGGGTCAGACAAAGAGCAAATCAGAAGCCCCTACGGCTGGTGCAGTGAGATTGGGGTGGCAGATCTGTTTAGGCTGTTTCCCCAGTGACCCAAACCCAGATAAGTGGAAGAAAATGGATGGGATGGATGGAGAGTTGTAAATTCAGAGACATTGTGAATGGCTATGAATAGCCTTGTGTTGTCAATCAAACAATTCAGACAAATTATACTGCCTGTATGTCTATGGTGGAATGTTCAGAATGTTCAGAAGTTACCATTGTAAAATGCACACATTAGTAATAACTATCAAAAAGTTTTAAGACAGTCTTAAAACTCTAAAAAAAAAACCACACACACATTTTCGGGATCTTGTGAGCAATATGAGCATTCATGGTCCTGTTTAGGTGTTTGATTTTTAACAAAAAAGGTGAATAACTAACTGAAAAACTATTGGTGAAAGATAGCTAGCTTGTGATTTTAATGTTGTTTAGCCCTCTTTGAACCACCACCTTAATGTGGTGGAGGGGTTTGAGTGCAGGAATGATCCTGGGAGCTATGTTGTTGGAGGCTTCATGCCCCTGGTAGGGTCATCCAAGGCAAACAGGTCCGGGGGGACAAGTCAGACTAAGTGCAGTACAGAAGCCCCTATGATGAGAAACACAGCAAGGCCCGTTACGTCGCCCGGAGTGGCGTTATCGGGGCCCCACCCTGGAGCCAGGCCTAGGGGGGTGGCCGGGCCTTCCATCACGAGGCCCAGCCGGGCACAGCCTGAAGAAGCAACGTGGGGCCGTCCTCCCGTGGACCCACCACCCGCAGGAGAATCCATAGGGGGCATAGGGGGCTGCAGGGAGATCTGGGCGGTAGTCGAAGGCGGGGGCCTCGACGATCGGTTCTCCAGATGTGGAGACTAGCTCTGGGGATATGGATGTCACTTTGCTGGAGGGAAGGAGCCCAAGCTCATGTGGGAGGTTGAGCGTTACCTACTAGATATAGTCGGCCTCACCTTCACGCACAACTTGGACTCTGGAACCCAACTCCTTGAAGGGGGCTGGACTCTCCATTTCTCTGGAGTTGCCTGCAGGGAGTGGCAACGGGCAGGTATGGGTGTGCTCATTGCCCCACAGCTCAGCCATCATGTGTTGGAGTTCACCCCGGTGAACAAGAGGGTCGTTTCTCTGCGCTTTTAGGTCGGGGACTGGTCTCTTACTGTTATGTCGACCGTCAACACCCACGTGGGCAACGACAGTGACACCTGGAGAGGGGTGATTGGGAGGAACGGCCTCCCTGATCTTAGCGGTGTCTTTTGCCTTTGTTCTCGGCCTCTGTTGTCAAATCGGCTGATTGTAGCTGTGGTCGTAATGTCTGTGGTGCCTGTTGCGGCAGTAATCCCTGAACCCGGTGGTGAACACCGGAAGTAAGTGATGCCGTCAGCCTGAAGAAGGAGTCTTATTGGGCCTTGTTAGCTCATGGGACTCCTGAGGTAGCTGACAGGTACCAGCGTTCCAAGCATGCTGCAGCCTGGGTGGTCAGCAATAGGCAAAAGCTCAGGGTTGGGAGGAGTTCGGAGAGGCCATGGAGGAGGACTATCGGATGGCCTCAAAGAAATTCTGGCAAACTGTCTGACGCCTCAGGAGGGGGAAGCAGTGCTTCGCCAACACTGTATACAGTGCGGGTGGAGAGCTGTTGACTTCAACTAGGGATGTTGTCAGATGGTGGAAGAAATACTTTGAGGATCTCCTCAATCCCACCATCACATCTTCTGAGGAGGCTGGGGACTCGGAGGCGGACTCATTCATCACCCTGGCTGAAGTCACTGAGGTGGTTGGAAAGCTCCTCGGTGGCAAAGCTCCAGGGGTGGATGACATCCGTCCTGAGTATCTTAAGTCTCTGGATGTTGTGGGGCTGTCTTGGCTGACACGTCTCTGCAACATTCCGTGGCAGACACGGACAGTACCTCTGGACTGGCAGACCGGGGTGGTGGTCCCTTTGTTTAAGAAGGGGGACCGGAGGGTGTGTTCCAACTACAGGTGACTCACACTCCTCAGCCTCCCTGGTAAGGTCTACTCCAGAGTACTGGAGAGGAAAATCATGGTCATACCTCGGATTCAGGAGGAGCAGTGTAGCTTTCGTCCCATGTGTTTTGTGGATCTGGAGAAGGCATTAGTCCGTGCCGCTTGTGGTGATCTGTGGGGAGTGCTGTGGGAGTATGGGGCCCGGGGCTCTTTGCTAAGGGCTGTCCGGTCCCTGTATGATCAGAACAGTAGCTGTGTTTGCATTGCCGGCAGTAAGTCAGATCTATTTCCGGTGCATGTTAGACTCTGCCAGGGCTGCCCTTTGTCACCGGTTCTGTTCATTGTATTTATGAATAATAATAATAATAATACATTTAATTGATAAAGCACTTTTCAAGACACTAAAAGACGCTGTACAGGAGGTAAAATCAGTAATAAAACAAGTAATAAAACAATAAACAATCAGAAAAACATTAAACATTAAGAAACATTAAAAGCAGGTTTAAAAAGGTGAGTCTTGAGCAGTATTTTTAAAGGTGGGGAGGTCAGAGCAGTCACGGATAGGTTGTGGGAGAGGGTGGGGGCAGCAATGGAGAAGGCTCTGTCACCCCAGGTTCGGAGCTTGGTCCTGTAGGGGAGGGACAGGAGGTTGGCGTCGGAGGAACGGAGGGAGCGTGTTGGGGTGTGGCGGTGCAGGAGGTCAGAGAGGTATGATGGGGCCAGGTTATGGAGGGCTTTGTGGGTCAGGAGGAGGACTTTGAATTGGATACGCTGAGGGATGGGGAGCCAGTGGAGGTTTTGGAGGACAGGAATGATGTGGTCTTGGGAGCGGGTGTGGGTGAGGAGGCGAGCAGCAGAGTTTTGGATGTATTGGAGTTTGTTGAGAATTTTGGAGGGTAGACCATAGAAAAGGCTGTTGCAGTAGTTGATTCGAGAGGTGATGAATGCATGAATGAGAGTTTCAGCAGCAGAGAAAGAAAGGGATGGGCGGAGTCGTGCGATGTTTTTGAGATGAAAGAAAGCAGTCCAGGTTATGTAGTTTATGTGTTGTTGGCAGACATGGGACCAAGTCACACATGTGCAAGTCTCAAGTAAGTCTCAAGTCTTTACCTTCAAGTCACAAGTAAGTCCCAAGTATTTTTTTCTTGGGCAAGTCAAGTCAAGTCCTGTAATAGGTCAAGTCAAGTCCAAGTCAAGTCACCTTTGGTGTATTGTTGTAATTTTAGCTGCAGAATCTGATCTTAATAAAGTGAAAGGCAATATATAAGAAAGTGTAAGTAATCATCACTGGCTAATGTGCCCAACCTGTTATAAAATATTTGTATTATAAATACTCATGTTCAGTAAAATACGTCATAGACTCAAACAAAACAGTGATAATGTAATTATTGGTTATTTATTGGCAAAAGTGATCTGTACATCAAAAACCAAACTGTTTCACATGTTTTCAACATTGTTTCAGCATTGAGTTGAAACCAGTAACAGCTAAAACAAACTTGTATTAAACTTTGTTACACTCCCTAACTCACTCTGTCACACACACACACACACACACACACACACACACACACACACACACACACACACACACACACACACACACACACACACACACACACACACACACACAGAATATCCACAAGTAGCTATCCTTTTACAAAGTAACAATAACAGCTAAAACAAATACTAACTTACAGTAAATTAAACTGTCACATTTCTTTGCTCTTTTCTTTGCACATTTCTCTCTCACACGCTTTCTGTCACTCACACTCACACAGTATATCCATAAGTCATTCCCTTTTTGTGAGGAAACAAATAATAGCTAAAACAAATAGCTTATTAATATTAAACTTTGTTACATTTCTCCTCTCTCTCTCTCTCTCTCTCTCTCTCTCACACACAATCTCTCTCTCTCTCTCTCTCTCACACACACACACACACACAATTCATTAATCTATAGTTGATTGACCTTATCGATCGACTTACGATTAATTGATAAGCGGCGTTTTTCACCTGAATTTTAGTGTTTCAATAGGGTCTTTAAGAATATAAGCTATAGTATACATAACACTGAGTCATAAATATATCATAGTATTATTATATTGTATATTCCTCAATTAATTATTCCTTAGTAAAAAGCAGACAAATGTATTGATGCTGAATAACAAAATACAGTAATCCCTCGCTCTATCGCGGTTCGCGGATTTATTTATTTATTTATTTTCAATTTTCTTTTTATAGTGTAACATTTTTTTTTATAGTGTAACATTGTGTTCTGCGTCCTGATTAGCTAAGAGACTAGACCAGGACTAAACGTGGACTAAACCAGGTCTAGACCAGAACTAAACCAGGTCTAGACCAGGTCTAAACCAGGTCTAAACCTGGACTGGACCAGGTCTAGACCTGGACTATGTTATCACACACATCCTTGGTTTAGTCCTGGTTTAGTCCTGGTTTAGACCTGGTTTAGACCTGTTTTAGTCCTGGCTTAGTCTTGGTTTAGACCTGGTTTAGTTTTGGTTTAGTCCTGGTTTAGTCCCAGTTTAGTCCTGGTTTAGACCCGGTTTAGATCTGGTTTAGACCTGTTTTAGTCCTGGCTTAGTCTTGGTTTAGACCTGGTTTAGTTTTGGTTTAGTCCTGGTTTAGTCTTGGCTTAGTCCTGGTTTAGACCTGGTTTAGTCCTAGTTTAGACCTGGTTTAGTCCTGGTTTAGTGCTGGTTTAGACCCGGTTTAGATCTGGTTTAGTCTTGGCTTAGTCCTGGTTTAGACCTGGTTTAGTCCTGGTTTAGACCTGGTTTAGACCTGGTTTAGTTTTGGTTTAGTCCTGGTTTAGTCTTGACTTAGTCTTGGTTTAGACCTGGTTTAGTCCTAGTTTAGACCTGGTTTAGTCCTGGTTTAGTGCTGGTTTAGACCCGGTTTAGCTCTGGTTTAGTCTTGGCTTAGTCCTGGTTTAGTCCTGGTTTAGACCTGTTTTAGTCCTGGCTTAGTCTTGGTTTAGACCTGATTTAGTTTTGGTTTAGTCCTGGTTTAGTCTTGGCTTAGTCCTGGTTTAGACCTGGTTTAGTCCTAGTTTAGACCTGGTTTAGTCCTGGTTTAGTGCTGGTTTAGACCCGGTTTAGATCTGGTTTAGTCTTGGCTTAGTCCTGGTTTAGACCTGGTTTAGTCCTGGTTTAGACCTGGTTTAGACCTGGTTTAGTCTTGGCTTAGTCCTGGTTTAGTCCCAGTTTAATCCTGGTTTAGACCCGGTTTAGTCCTGGTTTAGTCTTGGCTTAGTCCTGGTTTAGACCTGGTTTAGTCTTGGTTTAGTCCTGGTTTAGTCCCAGTTTAATCCTGGTTTAGACCCGGTTTAGTCCTGGTTTAGTCTTGGCTTAGTCCTGGTTTAAACCTGGTTTAGACCTGGTTTATTCTTGGTTTAGTCCTGGTTTAGTGCCGAAATAGATGCAGAAATAATCTGATAATATGACTCACCCATAAGAACGGTATCCATGTATGCACGTGTCACGGTCTTTAATAATCCAGAGCTCCAGAGAAAAGGACATATCCCGAACTTATCCCGTGTCCCGATGCGAGAGTTCCTTCTTACGTAGCATTAACGTAGCAAGTTAAGGATTCTTCTTCTCTTGGAAATGCCGCGTAAATATCACGCGGCTCGCTCACAGCTGATCGGCGAACAGGCGCAAACACAACAGCGGTAATCGTCATGATTGGCGGGAGCGCGATCGGTGCGTAATTATGCTGCAACATGATTGGAAGCTGGAGCGCAGTTCGGCCTATGATTGGCTCTTGGCACTGGCTATTTTGACTTAAAGACGGCGAATTTCGCCAAAAGGTGAGGGATTTTCATGCCTGATTGATAAAATGCCACAAGGGATGGAAGAAAGGATGACTGTTTTAGAAGAGGGATGATTTTGAATATTTTTTCCCACAGGGGGGTAGAGGATGAACAGGAGGGGACCAAGCACCGAACCTTGGGGGACCCTTGCAATAGGGGAGCAGTGGAGGAGGAGCAGTTGTTGATATGGATGAATTGTTGACGGTTAGTGAGGTAAGAGTTGATCCAGGATAGTGCTGAGCCGGTGATGTTGAAAGAGTTCTTGATACAGGAGAGGAGGATGGAGTGGCTGATAGTGTCAAATGCTGCTGTAAGGTCCAGGAGGATGAGGATATTGAAGTGGCCGGAGTCAGAGGACAGGAGATCATTGGCGACTTTGAGAAGGGCTGTTTCTGTACTGTGTTGTGGATGAAACCCAGATTGGAATGGTTCAAACAGGCTATTGGATTTGAGATGGGCTTTGAGTTGGGTGGCTGTGACTCGTTCCAGGATTTTGGACAGATATGGAAGGTTTGAAATGGGTTAGAAATTTGCAAATTTGACCATTTTATGGTCAGAATTCCTAGGCACAGTCAGGGGCTGGAGGGGATCTGGGTTGGGGACCACAGGATCTCATCTCTGCTGTTTGGGAAGACCCAGGACACGCTGGCCTGGGAATGCCTTGGGGTCACCCTGGAGGAGCTGGAGGAAGTGTCCGGGGTGAAGGAAGTCTGGGAGTCCCTGCTTAGACTGTTAGATGGGTGGATGGATTGTTTAATTGCACATATCAGCTTTCCTGTTGTAGCTCCGACTTAGTCAGTTCTTTGTGGTCAGATTGTGTTTAAACAAAACAAATTAAAGTCTAACTAGAGTAACAAAGCTTCAGACAGAGCAGTGCCATTTATTAGCAAAACACCCCCAGGGAATGTTGATGACATCAGCTGCAAAGTATCAGTCATTAGTCATTAGATATAGTAATTGTGTTATTTACTTGTCCCTTGCTACTCATCAAACAATCACATAGAAATAATAATAACATAACATGGTCTCACTCTGACCTGGCTCTGTATTCTGTCCCAGTGGTGCTCTTGGGGCATAGACATGTGTCTTCTCTCCAGCTCGTCAAACACTTGTCTGCTTGATGACAGGGAGTGGTCAATATCACTCAAAAAATCCTCTGTGTCCGTGTGACAGTATTGGACAAAGCTGTCATTCAATTCCTGCAACTAATTAGAAAAACATTTCAGTAGCACAAAGGAGACATGTTTCATTCAGAGTCACAATGGAGTGCTGTTTCACCGAAGGCTAGTGTATATAGAGTACAGACTAGAGAATGGTAAGGGGTGCAGCAGTTTCACAAATCAATGCAACTATTTTATACTGACATGGAGAAATGATGTGGAATTGGTACAGTTCAGCATAGCCAATAGAGCTCAACAGTGACCTCCCACCCGGGAAAAAAAAAAAAAAATCATATTAATGGTTTGAAAGCTTACCCAGGGCAAGGGCAAGAGCTATAATTGTATTTCAAATCTGTTTCTGAAAAGTTATTAAAGCTCTTCACAGAATCTTGAATCTTGCATTTTAAATGCACTTTTAGGGCGTAAAACAACCAGGTTATGGATACTAGTTACTGCATAGCTGGTTAGCCTCTACAATGCCTTTGAATTCTTATATTTATATATAATATATATAAATATATATAAAATGTATATATAATATATTATATAATATTTGAATTTTTGGAAAAGTCTATAGGAAACAATTATGGAAAATTTAGTCCTGGAACTAGAGCAGGCAGTCACTGTTGAGCTCCATTTTAACTTCAAAATAAATATTGCCATTTTATGGAGTAAATGAGCAACATTTATATACAAAAGACAAAAACTATTTCATATAATATGTCATCTACTTGTAGTAAAACAAAAACAATAACAGTGTTTTTCATTTCATTAAGTTGTTTAAATCATCAGTCACTGCTTTCATTCTCAAACAACAGAGTACCCGCCCAGAAGTTGTCTCTCTTCATCCATTTACTGCACCTGTTGCTAGGCAACAATCTATGCCTGCCAATGAAAATGAATGTTTATATCAAAAACTATTCAATAGTCAATGAATAGAGTATTTAAACTAAATATAGCTGCTAGTACACAAAATACCACCATGTTGCAATATTTCAGCAACACTTTAGTTTTTGTTAGTATGTGTAATGGCCTCAAATCACTGGATTGTATATGAGGAACACTAGTGTACAGTGCAAAGCATGGGCATTGATTTCTCTCTGACTGACACATAAATACAAAGTCACAATGACATCAAAATGTCTCCATGGCTCAGCTTTTATCACTAATTAAACAACTGTTAACCGTTTGGATAGAGGGTTTTATAGGGCCGACTGCCTCTTTGACAGTCAAAGCAAACAACACAACTTCTGGTGAACTTTGCCTTACTCCACTGTGAGTGTGAAAAAAAGAAAAAACAATAAAGGTGAGGTGACAAAAACTGCAGCACAGCAGTCCTACATGGAGAACCTGAACCGCTGTAGTGAATAAGTATCAATTACTATGTCCACTATTTTACACAAGTTTCATCCTAGCACTAACCTGCATGTTTGCATTACAGTCAGCTAAGCAAATAATTCTTTTCTTTGAAAAATCTAGTCAATGAATTCTGTCAGCACTGAGCTGCACAACTCACAGCTCTTGAAGATTATGCTACGTGTGACAAAAGATATGAGACAATCTCCTGACCACCCACGAGTACTGATTCACTCCTCATGAAGGTAAAGCATGGGGAGTTACTCTAACACTTAACAAAAATGTAAGTGAAGTGCATGCGCAGGGGACTGTGGGGACTCTAGATTACTCTTAACAGTAGCATCTTTAAATCTGCATTGTAATGAGAGCAATACAAGACTGATATTAGCAAAGTTTAGGTTGTGATATATAGTGATAAACATGCTCTTGGCACTCTGAGAGGAATAAAATCTGGTTAAATTTGACAAAATTTGTTTTCAAAATAATGTAGCCTCTCAAATGGAATTGCTTCACTAGGTGGCAATGTTCCCTTTTCCTCAGAGTCAACAGGTAGAGTCAACACAATATCTCAAACAAAAGAGCTCTCAGAGGACACAATTCTCCTTACAGAGGGCACCTATGTATGATGTAATACTTTCAAGTCAACAACAAACCACTCATGTTTATCCTAAATTTGTTTGAATTTGGTGTGGATCTTGGAATGTGCAGTGGACTGTTGATCCAAAGCACAAGCCTCAGTCCAGATTAATGAACAAGCAGGGAGTGATTCACAAAGCATCAAAGGACTCTGGGACAACAGTAAAAGAGGTGTACAACAGTGCATATTTGACTTACAATTGGGGTCAGCAAGGGCCAGAATCAATAGCTCAAAAACAATAATGGACCAGCCCAGAAATTAACTCAATTGCAATATCTCACCTTTTCCTCAAAAAATCTCTGTCGGAGTAGTTTCTCTTTTGGACATCTGGTTTTCATTACATTTGTGTACCATTTACGAATAGTATATCCTCTCCACAATGCTTGAATCCTATACACAAAACATTTACAATATTTAAACACATTTTGTTCTTGGTTTTTAATGCATATCCTGTAGCATTCAGAGGCTATTTTGAACTGTTACTAGTTTTCTTGACAGTTGGAAATATGAATAGAGTTATGTTTGTACCTGGTGGCACATTGGTGTCGAAAAAGATTTGCTGCATCATGGATCACCCGTGTCTTATACTGTTGTCTCCTGCAAACTGGGCAACACTTTTGTCTTGAAAACTTTTCAAAAGCCTGGACACAAGCTCTGTGGAAGACGTGTGAGCAAGACAGCAAAACCTAAAGACACAGAGCTCCTAAATAATGTGTACAAAACATAAGATACATACCAACAGCCGTACACATAGGTGTGGTGATAAATTTTACATAGGTCTCTAAATATATTTGGTATTTAAAGGATAGAATGAACATGACTCCCATTAAGCTGCTTGGAACCTACAGTATCCTCCACCTTTCAGACTGATGCTTTTATCGTTTGAAAAGAGACAGCAACAGCTATGGAGCTTGGCACACAAACCAGTTTACTCAAATCTCCGGGGGAGACGGGGGATATTGATTTCCCATTGTTTTTGGCCTGAACAACACACTCCATCACTGGTGAAAGGGCACCCTGCAGAGTACAGCTCTAAAAGCTGGACAAGCCATTAAACAGAGGGAAATTTCAATTCTATTAAGAATTGAAATAAAGGTACCAGGCTATGGTTTATGGCTAGAAATATCAAAATAACATTATACTATTGGACTTTTAACTTCTTAAATATTTATCATTCATATAACATTGAAAATGACATTTCTATTACAGAAGAAAAGCAATGCACACTACACACATAAAACATTGCAGCAATACATAATGTTGCTGTAATTATTGAAATTAGTTTCTGTTGGGATTTTACCTTGGTGAAAGTGAGGTTCAATTGTTCTATTTTGGAGTCAAACTAATATTTACATGTGCATCTATGGTAACTGTGCTTTGAAAGGGTTGCCTATTCTGTGGCATTCTTAAGGAGATTGGCATCTTAAAAGAGGGACTGGAAAGATGGGAAAGGCTGAATGACCCTCACTATAACCCACTGATTGCTATATCATCATGTCACAGTTCAGTTCCGAGGCAGTATGGGTAAATTTGTACAGTTGTTTACACAGATTAGAATGTACAGGAACTACAGGGGACCAGCAGGGGGGCTTTCTATGTGTGTGTCTCAAATGGAAATAAGCATTACCTCCATGATGAGAACACAGAAAACATTAAAGAAACTAGACTAATCTTTCAGCAGGTGTACCTTTTCATATGATTGATTAAACATAAACCCTTTTCTATTAGCAGCTGAGTTAATACTCTACCTGCGGCTTGAGATGAAACTCTTCCTTACATATCACACATGGGTGAGTTGATTCTCGCTGTTGGACAGATCGAACTTTGATGAGAGACCACTGCTCCTCAGTCAGCCTTTCAACTGGGCCAGCTACTAAACCCATTCTCTCAGCTGAAACCAAAAAAAAATATATATATATAAAAACAAAAGGTATGATGATGATGAGGTATATCTAACACAGTAGTCACCTAATGTCAACGGGGTTTGAGTATCATCAAGTACATATTCTTTCTCTTTGCCCAAATCCTCCTCTTTGACACTTGGACCATTCTTTATCTTTGTGGACGATTTTCTTTTGCTTTTCCATAGAGGGCCAGATCCAGAAAATGAAAGACTTGGCCATAGCAGCTTTTTGGTGATGTGGTCCTGAAGGGCTGCTGAAGTTAGTGCCAGCCTGGTGGTCATAGGCATAGCCCTCTGTAAAATACACGAGTGGTGTTTGATGAAGTAGAACTGATTTAGAAAAACCCAACACTGGTTTTAGGTAGAGTTAGCTACAGTAGTAGGCTCATGACAAAAGTGTTTAGGTCATAGTCCTCCTAAAAGATATAAAACCCATTAACAAGTTGAATATACACAGATCACACTGTATAACAGATTATATAGGTTACTGTTTGACCTTTATCAATAAAACAAGTAAAGTAAACTAAAACACAAACCTTTCGAGCTGCCATCTGTGTTGGTGCCGCTCACTTAGCAACAGTCCCCGCCCATCCTCTCTGCCCTAGGACCTCACTGGCTCACTCTGAAGCTGAGACGGGGCAAAACAAAGCCTAAGAAATGTGCGTGTATATATATATATATATATATATATATATATATATATATATATATATATTAGGGCTGGGAATATTAACGCGTTAATCGCGATTAGATTAATGTAAGTTATGATCGCGAACAATTTTTTTAATCACGATCAGAGTTTGCCAGCATTTTCCGCAATTCTACCATCCATATGCAGCTCATTTGGTTGTATTAATTAAACTCATTGTCGGTTAAACGCGCTATTTTGAGTTTGCTAGAATTTTGTTCCTTCTACGCATCCGTAGGCAGCTCGAGCGGGCTTCAATCATTTATTTACAATTTCTCAAAGTAAGCACTATTACTGGTTCATTGTTACTTTTTCCTTTCTCTGCACTTTTTTGAAATAAAAAAAATTCTGAGAAATACTTTGCATTGTGAGTTTAACTTTAGATTCGAACGGTCTTACTGCAAGATATCAATTTTAAACATGCAAAATAAATCACGATTAATCGCGATTAACTATGAAATTTCTGAGATTAGTTGCGATCAAGAAAATTAATCGTTTGACAGCCCTAATATATATATATATACATGTATTACATTACATTCCAGCGTCTGTTGAATTCCAACACAAACACAAAGCTGAGCTACTTCAGTTCTTGCACCAGGAGTGGAATAAAGTCACCCAAGAACAATGTGAAAGACTTGTGGAGAGCATGCCAAGACGCATGAAAGCTGTGATTAAAAATAAGGGTTATATTTATTACCAAATATTGATTTCTGAACTCTTCTTAAGTGTAAACATTAGTATTATGTTGTTTTAAAATGAATTTGATCTTGTGTCTTTGCATTGTTTGAGGTCTGAAAACATGTATCATTTTTGTTATTTTGACCATTTGTCATTTTCTGCAAATAAATGCTCTAAACGATCATATTTTAATTTTATTTGGAATATGGAGGAAATGTTGTCAGTAGTTTATAGACTGTTCCTTTTGCCCAAACACACACATATATATATATATATATATATATATATATATATATATATATATATATATATATATATATATATATATATATATATATATATATATATATATATATATACACACACACACACACACACACACACATATATATATATACATACATACACACATATAATGCTTTTTCACAAAAATAGAAGAGACGTAGCCTAGACGTAACACGTTAGCTTGCAAGCTGTGTGACAATTTGTCTGGACTTGGGTAAGGTAACTTGTTTGTTTTAATGTTTTTTTATGTATAGCCTCTGTAGTTTGGATGTTAAATTATCAGTAAATCAATAAATTTCTATGAGTAAGGTAAGTTACTAATAATTATAAATAGTCTAATATAAAGTTTTGCTTCTAGTTAATCGAATAACAGGTGTAATTATGGTGTATCTTAATGTTCTCTCTCCACCTGTTTCTATTGAATGTTATTTTGCAATAACACACTCTTTTAACTGTTTGTGATGTCTTATTATTACTAATGATTATTTTATTGCCAGGCACTTGAGAGTGAGAGGTTGGAACATGACCAGAGGAGATGTGTATGTCTGCGTGAGTCACCAAGCTGTCGTCAGAAGGGCACTGAACAAAGCTAATCTGCTCATACCTGTACCATGAGCTCAAGAATCCCTCCCAGGTCAGCCGCACATGGAAAAGCATACACACAAACATACTCCAAACCAGCCCTTTTTCTAAACCTGATGAAAAGTTTGCTTTATTTCGCACACAGAGTGCTGGGGTGTGTAACTTTAAAATGCTTTGCACCTTTGATTGACTTTGATGTGTTCAGTCAGAATTGGTGAAAACTGATGGCTGTGGCACAGTCTAACGGTGAAGCCTGTCAATCCTGGGACTTGTCTAAGAAAACAAAGTGAAGACCCAGCTCTGCGAGGAGGAAACCTCTGAGATTCTCAAGAGGCTGCCACATTCTTGAGATTAGGATAAGAAAAACGCAGACCACTGCAGGTAATACCCTAGACAAAAGCATGGAACAATTTATTAGTTAAGAATTCAGTCTCAGTGCTATATCAAAGGCTGCATGTCCACAGTGTCAGACTCTGGGCTTTGGTTTGTTTTTATAAGTAAATAATCACGCTTAAAAGAAACGACAGAGATGGGGCTCAAGTCCCCCTATAAAGCCCTCATTCTTTCAACTGTCATCACAGAGGTATCAGAGTACGCTTTAATTTTCAGCATGGGTACTGTTTGTCTTTTCCTTGTGAATACCATGTTAAAGAGCTTTTTATTTAACTTTCTTCCCCCTAGACTTCTTAACCCTATCTGTGGTATGTCAGAGTAGACAGCTCAACCTGATGGGTGAAGATCTTTTAGTTGATGTTGATGTTGATGTTGATGTTGATGTAAATAATAATCTTAAATCAACAACATGCTAACATGTTTCCCCCTGCAGCAACAGACTGACCATATGAATACATTTTTCAAAGCCTTGAGACATGGCGAGTTATTTCATGATCATAAACAGCTGGGTGACCATAAATCATCACAAGGACACAATGCACTGTTGTCAAATATGTAATTGCTATGAGATATAGATGAGAAAGGGCAGCCCATAATGGTTCATTATATCAGCTGTTGAAATGACCAGGAGACTAATCACTTTGATAGGAGACAGTGGAGGGAGACACAAATCTAATTATTGTATGACCTGACCCATAATGCTTCCATAACATGACTCTAATCACTGCATTGTAGATAGGAGTCCCTCGTGGCTGTGGGAGTGAGGGCCAGTAGAGGAGCAGGGCAGGTCTTGCTGTTATCTATTGGTTCATTGCTGAGTAAGTATTCTTTATCAATACAACGCATCAGTAGTGGTGTTTGGTTGTGTTTCAAAGAGATGGAGCTTCTAATGATTAGACATGTCTTTTGTAAATGAAATACAAATCACCCTAGGCTTTTGCTTTTACTTCATTTACTAAGTGCTACATTACCTCATACTTTGGACCTAACAATGGATTTCCAATAAATCTTATAGTAGTGGAAATGATGGAGGGCCTCACATATCACAAAATGTGCCAGTGCTTATTAGCACTTGAGAAGTTATTGATCGGCCATTTTGATTAACGATGGTGGTGGGCTTTGGTGGCATTCAAATGCCCACAGTGGCCCTGCTGGCACTGCATGGGCTCATCTCAATTACCTCAGGCTTGTGCTGATGCCAGGCACGCTGAAGCGTACCCTGTCTGGAGCTACACTCACTCACCTCTGTTTCCCTGTCCAGACTCCTGCTCAATAGTCAACATTTAGACGCAATGCTGATATACTGTACTGTCAGGTCACCGGCATTGCCAATTATCCTACCATTTCCTGTAATTGCTGCATAACTGGCAATGTCTTATATCATATAAAGAATTTATGCTAAAATAATATATGAATTATTATTGATAATAAAGGTTACTGACACAATGACAAAAGACCAAAAACAGTTTCAAACAAAGAAAAACAATTAAAACAATATAGCTGCAAGCAGCAATGTGGGGCCAAGCACCGAAGGTGCATGTAGGCCTCAGCATGTAGGCCTACCCCTACCTGGGGGTGGGGGCCTATAAATTGCTGTGGGTAATGAGGGGACTGGCTGTAATGTGCATGCAAAATTTCACAACTTTTTACCAGACGGTTGAGACGGTGGAAATGTGTTTTTTTTAATGGAAAGCGTGTCATATCTTTCTCCACGTTTAAACGCAGAAGTGGGTGACAGCGCACCACTAATCCAGGAAACAGTTGTGTATTTGGCCACACCCCCACCCGCTGCACTGGCCTGTCTCTGTCCTCCTCATTTGCATTCAAGCAACAACACCCAGAATAAAGCGTTTCAGAGACATAATAAAAGGAGAAGTTCAATTTGTCAACTGGACAAAGCTCATGAGCTGACGAAGCCTCTCGGATGAGCGGCGAAACGTTTTCAACCAAACAAACTTTGTCCAGTTGACAAATTGAACTTCTCCTTTTATCATGGATTCTACCTGGACGACTGAGGGACTTTTCACGCATTTCAGAGACATAGTTATGAATAGGACTGTGTTCATGAGGCTATCTCATGCACTGAGTCTTGATTTTGGAGAAGGATTCATTTACAGTATTAGGGAACCATTAAAGGGATATGCCACCCCCAGGGCAAATTTGGGCATCTCCCCACAGTCCAGAGACTAAAATAAGTGGTGGAAAGCGTTTTCCTGCTCACCCAGCCATTGTCCGAGTCTGTCACCACTGACCGCCGCGGTATCTGGTGCTCCTCCGCCTTAGACTGGAGTCTAACGTCGCCAGAGAAAGATTTCGGCCAAAAGGAATTAATTTGCTCGATGCGTTTCCGAATTACTTTATGTGTAGTGCGCATTCATATCGAGTGCAAATAAATGTGCAAATCAACACGGAGAGCTTGCCTTGGTCATTTTGGGTGGGAACTATTTTCCAGTGCGGAAGAATACAGCCGTATCACGCACCACGTTGAATACCGCGTGAATACTGCAGATACCGCGGCGGTCAGTGGCGACAGGCTCGGACAATGGCTGGGTGAGCAGGAAAACGCTTTCCACCACTTATTTTAGTCTCTGGACTGTGGGGAGATGCCCAAATTTGACCTGGGGGTGGCATATCCCTTTAAGGCGCCATATAAAAGCATCAAGAAGTACCATGTCATGGGATCTTTAATCTCCTCTTTAAAACAAATGTATTGTACATATGCTGCTCCAGTAGGACAGGAACTTTAATAAAGCCAGATGCAATTGCAGTGACACTAGGACTGTCCCCCCACCCCCACCCCCCGCTCTATGTCAGTCACAGGACCCTGTGCTGGATTTTTTTTGCACCTGAACATTACCTGCACCTGCACTGTTATTATTCTTGTATTCTTGTAAATTTGTTAATTTAAGTTTTCTGCTTATTTTATTTTATTCTATTTTTATTTCGCTCCGAGTACCGAAGCAAGTCTTAATGTTGTGAACATGTTCAAAACATATGGCAATAAAACCTTTCTGATTCTGACAGAGTCTGACATGGTTTAACAGGGTCTGACAGAGTCTAACAGGGTCTGACAGGGTCTAACAGGATTTAACAGGGTCTAACAGGGTCTAACAGGGTCTGACAGGGTCTAACCTGGGGCCCTGTAATTTGTGGGGAATCCTGGGAAGGACGTGAACATCTGTGAAAAGTTTGAAAATAATCCTATGAAGGGTTCCCGAGATATGAGCTCACTAGATCAAAGTCACATCAAAGACAGATCAATGGCGTTGCTAGGCAACGCAGAAAATTCCTGAAAATTCCTGCAAATTTGACCTGCTGGTGGCACTAGACGGTTGGGGGTGGGGGCCTATAAATTGCTGTGGAGACTGGCTGGAATGTGCATACAAAATTTCACAACTTTTTACCAGACGGTTCTAGGGGTTGACATAGACTCCCATAAGTAGAAGAATAATGTATAATAATAAGAAGAATCAGTAGAAACACTATGGTGCCAAGCACCTTCGGTGCTTGGCCCCAATAAAGAAATGACATTGTCTATCAGCCTGTTGAGTATGATTCAAATTGGAGAAATGTCAAGGAATATTATTTAATAAAAAAGATATTTTCATTTTATGTTAGTTACTAAGCTGATGCAATGATTTTGATGTAATGTCACTGCATTACCAGCAATTCCTGACCTGGCTCAAGTGGCCATCCTTCCCCATAATGGACAATAATTGAGCAAAATCCATCTCTATGTCTAGAAATAGACCCCCATAATGGCCATAAATTGCATATTGTGAAGGCATGAGCACAAAAAGCCCACTGCACCTGCTGCGTCTAAGAGCCACTGGTGTGTAGCCCCTTTAGCCCTGACAACTTCTGCATTACACACAATGCACAGAGTTCTGTTACTGTACATCAGAAGATAAATAAATGCATACTTCTTTAAGTTTGCACCTTATGTCCTGTACACTGTATTGCAATTTTTTTACATTTTCTTCACTGTATTACACATTTTAGATGAAAATACACACAGTGATTTACAGACACATTTATCAAGGTACTGAAAGAGGAGGTACACTAACAGTAATTAAATAATTTCATTTTTTTACAGGAGCACCTGAATTAAATAAACGGGGCCTGAGACTTTCTTCAAAACTCAGCTATAAATCAGTGGCAGCAGCTATTTAATCTGATTGAACGCCGCGCAAAGAGCCTCAAGTTTGCCTCTGCTGTGGGGAATGTGTTTGTGGTGAGTCCCATAAATGCCAAGTTCTTTGGGCAATAAGAATAAATATCACAACCACTCTCTAGAATTACCACATAATTGGGGACTTTCCGTGTCTGCACAGGACCCCAGTCTCCTCCCTCTAACCTACATCCTCACCTTTACCACATACGAGTCCACTGAGGTGACAAAGGGAAAGAACAAGGCGGCAAAGGCCATATTTACCTCAACATGACACAAAGTAATCTGGTTACATATATTATTCTGTATGCAGTTTTCCCTTAACTATGCCGGGAACTGACCAACACTAATCCAGAGATATATAGAATACATAGTATGCAGTACATTTTTATTAATTTGTTTATGCACAACTTGTCATGTAATACAAAATAAGACAGCAAGTAAACATTTAGTCATAAGAGTTAAATGTTAGACAGGTTTCAAATTTTCTTGCGTGTTTTACCAAGACAACAACAAATACACAATAACTAAAATAATTTCTAAAGCAGCAGCTCCTGTGTTCCTGGTTTGCAGAGGTTGCATCTATCATCAGAATGAAACAGTGGGCTTATACATTTTAAACTGTAAATTACAATATCCCTATTGACTGTATCTGTTATCTACAATTGCAGTTAAGCAACATGAAATCCCCCATCTCTTCTGGAAAACATGTTGCTGTAAGTTGTAGAGCATTGCTTTTCCTTTCAGATCCACCTTATGTTCTGCCAAGGGACTCCACCGTTTGGCTTCCTTGTTGTAATTTTAGCGTCTGATGAAAAACAAAGTGGTTATTTGAGTGTGCCAAAGCTGCAGTCACATGTTTGTGTTTCCATCTTCTTTCTTATTGAAGTCATAGCTCCCTGATAAGTGTTTACACCTTTAATGGCATACAATGAAACAGACTCTGCAATAACTCGCTGCTAATGATATGAGCTTTCATTCGACCTATTTACTTTCCATAAGATTTCCATTTCCTGCAGCGAGGAATACAGTTGTCTCAGTGTTATGTTTGACTGTCATAGTTTAATAGCATTTCCTATACTGCATTCTACTTTTTTTTTTAAAAAGGGATATAAACAATAGGAAAGAACTATATTGATTTCAAATTCTCATGTGATCATCTGTATAAAGAGGCATGCTGTACTTCAAAATATTTCTTTGTGATTTCCGACAATACACTAATTTCTATATAGTCTGTATGTTTCATACCAAAATATTATTTACTAATTATAAACAACTTTGGATAGTATATCATCTCATCTGTGCGGCATCTTCTCTGTATTTTTAGCTGTAAACTTTAAAAAACGTGTCTCTCGAATGCAGAATTCATCTCCTTTGTATGGCTCCTTCTTATAATTCAGAACAAAATCTAAAACTTCTTTTACCTTCGATAGTTTAGCGCTTTGTTCATTGATCCTGTAGAAATTGTCTCTGTTTCTCGATCCTCTGTTTTATTTTTATTTATTTTTTTAAATCTTTTTTTTACATGAATAGACCATGAGTTTTACTGTATGGTCAATCACTTCCATCGGACATAATGACAGGATACAGTTCGAGATTATAATGTCTATATTAAGTATAATAAAAGTTTGTAGCCTTGGCTGGTCAATTAAAAAACTTAATTGGTCTAAGATACACTTATGTGTGTTGTTTAATACAATACAAAGCAAAACTATTAGTATATTTGAATGTATACTATTCCCCCTTGTTTGTATGACTTACTTTGGAGGTTAATGGTAAGATCTTTCCAGCTGGCGAAGACTGTAACATTATATCAAGTCTGGTGAAGCGGGCCGCGTAATGTTTACATTCTTACATGATGTCCCACTCAGCAAGTCACTTCTGACACCACAATTTATTAGAGAGATCAAGTGTGAAGGGACTCCTGAAATTCAAACATTTATGCCACTTCGCTTGACCTTTGGATGAGGTCAGTAGTGCTGTGTCAGTCACAAAGTCAGCTCCTACAGTTTATTTTCCCTAACACTTGTCACATAGTTGTGTGAAAAAAAAGACAGATTGTTGTGGAACCTAAGACAAGATAGAAGTGCTGCCATTATTGAGCCCTTTGAACTGTCACTCATAAAAACGGTGAAGGAACAGGAAAAGCGAAAAAGAGACAAGTTGGACTAAATATGATGTGCATTGTTTTTAATCTTTATTATTATTTATGGCAGTATATGAGGGGTAGGAGGACACTTGGGAGTTTGTGAAAATGAAATTGAGCATTTCTTCATAAAGTTCTTTGTTGTAAATTTCATATCCTGTACTATATCTTGTAATTAGAAGGCTGGTGGTTTGATTCCTTGTCAATTTGTTTATTTATCAGTGTTATATGAGTGGTCTTGTAGGAAAGTCAGTTGGTGCGAATTGACAGCCACATCTCCTGTCCACATCAGGGCAGAAGTGGCTACAATAGTAGTTTACTTTTTGTGTTACATAAAGGTGCTATATTGATACTTTCCTGATGATGTCATCAACATTCCCTGTTGGTGTGATGCTAATTGAAAGCACTGCTTTGTCTGAACCTCCGTTACTCAAGTTAGAATTTAACAAGAGCTTTGTTTTAACACAATCTCACCATAAAGAACTGACTTAATTGAAACTACAACAGGCCAGTTTGTAACATTACAGTCACAAGTCACAAGTTAGACAGTCTCACATTTTTGTTGAAAATTAAGCACCTAAACTGGACTATGGACGCTTCTATTGATCACAGACATTTGAACATGAGTTGTTTAAAACCATTTTGTATTTTTTCTTAAGTTTTCAGCCAATCTAAAAACTTCAAAAATCAGGCTGTGTATGCTAATGTGTGCATTGTGTCCCAATGCTCAACATTCCACCATAGACATACAGTACATGTAGAACACCCCCAGCATAAAATTATACATACAGTGAAAGTTTGAACTCAAAACATAAAAACACAGATCCATTTCCTTTTTAAGTGCAGACCTTGTTAGGACATTTTTAGCATGGATTGTAAATGCAAGAAACTCAACACACTCTCAACTTATCTGTTCTTGGGACTTCAAAAGGATGCAAGAGATAAAACAAAATGAACTGCGCACACATCAAGCCTCTAGTGGCCTTTAAAGCCTAATTATACCTGTTGGAGTGATGAGAGACACATCACACAACCTAGTGATTAATAAACAAATCCCCCAAAGTGTCTGACAAGTCCCTGCTCATCTCTTACTCCATATCAAAGTGTATCAAAGGACAATTAAGCTTTAGCCAGCACTTAACCCCTCTCTCGCGTGTCAAACTCTGTCGGCCATCTTGTCCCGTGCACCTGCTTGAGAACATGTCCCAGACGTCCCCATCCAAGCTTTTATCTGTCATTGACCCGACCAGGATCAATTGACTCGAGCTGCTTTGTACCTGCCGACGCAGTAAGTGTTGTGATGGCATGGATTTTGTAAACAGACACACCTTTTGAGATGAGGTTACAGACTGGTGAGGTGTTCTTAGGATATGACTGACCCTAGGCTGAGGGCATATGGGGTTGTCTTCAGTCTTTGAAAGACGGCAAGTGTGGAATGAATTCTTTATAATGTCTTGGCTTTCTGAGCAGATTACCTTAGATCAGGGGTGTCCAAACTATGGCCCTTTAGTTCCATCTTATTACTACCTTTTTTTAGATTGATATACCATTAATAAATCTACATTTGGAACACTTACACAGCACAGCACAGACCATAGCCATACCATTGAACAAAGAAAAATTCTGTGCCCAAAACCTTAATTGTAAAGGTACAGCCGCTCACTCAGGAGTTAATTTGTTCTCCTGTTAGATGGAACAAATACACAATTTTTGTGGGTAAAGGATTTGGGAAACATCTTCCACCATCCAACATGAATCCAAGACAATTATTAGACTTACACAAAGACAAACTTTATTGATTGACAAGGGAAATTATTTAAATTAATTATTTAAATTATTTATTACTGTGTAATTTTGTTGTAGTACTAGGATTAAGTAGGATTGTCTGTAGTATTGAAAGATACTAATACTAATTGATACTAAAATTAGTATCGAAACTACACTCAACAAAAATATAAACGCAACACTTTTGTTTTTGCTCCCATTTTTCATGAGATGGACTTAAAGATCTAAAATTCATTCCAGATACACAATATTACCATTTCTCTCAAACATTGTTCACAAATCTGTCTAAATGTGTGATAGTGAGCACTTCTGCTTTGCTGAGACAATCCATCCCACCTCACAGGTGTGCCACATCAAGATGCTGATCTGACATCATGATTAGTGCACAAGTGTACCTTAGACTGCCCACAATAAAAGGCCACCCTGAAATGTGCATTTTTATTTTTTTATTTATTTATTTTGCTTTGTTGGGGGTCTGGGGACTCAGAACCAGTCAGTATCTGGTGTGACCACCATTTGCCTCATGCAGTGCAACACATCTTCGCATAGAGTTTATCAGATTGTCAATTGTGGCCTGTGGAATGTTGGTCCACTCCTCTTCAATGGCTGTGCGAAGTTGCTGGATATTAGTGGGAGCTGGTACACGCTGTCGTATACGCTGGTCAAGCACATCGCAAACATGCTCAATGGGTGACATGTCCGGTGAGTATGCTGGCCATGCAAGAACTGGGGCATTTTCAGCTTCCAAGAATAGTGTACAGATCCTTGCAACATGGGGCCGTGCATTATCTTGCTGAAACATGAGGTGATGTTCATGGATGTATGGCACAACAATGGGCCTCAGGATCTCATCACGGTATCTCTGTGCATTCAAAATGCCATCAATAAAATGCACCTGTGTTCTTCGTCCATAACAGATGCCTGCTCATACCATAACCCCACCACCACCATGGGCCACTCGATCCACAACATTGACATCAGCAAAGCGCTCACCCACACGACGCCACACACGCTGTCTGCCATCTGCATCTGAACAATGTAAACCGAGATTCATCCGTGAAGAGAACACCTCTCCAACGTGCCAGACGCCATCGAATGTGAGCATTTGCCCACTCTGTTACGGCGACGATCTGGAGTCAGGTTAAGACCCCGATGAGGACGACGAGCATGCAGTTGAGCTTCCCTGAGACGGTTTCTGACAGTATGTGCAGAAATTGTTTGGTTATGCAAACCAATTGTTTCAGCAGCTGTCCGAGTGGCTGGTCTCAGACGATCTTGGAGGTGAACCTGCTGGATGTGGAGGTCCTGGGCTGGTGTGGTTACACGTGGTCTGCGGTTGTGAGGCCGGTTGGATGTACTGCCATATTCTCTGAAACGCCTTTGGAGACGGCTTATGGTGGAGAAATGAACATTCAATTCACGAGCAACAGATCTGGTTGACATTCCTGCTGTCAGCATGCCAACTGCACGCTCCCTCAATGCTTGTGACATCTGTGGCATTTTGCTGTGAGACAAAACTGCACATTTCAGGGTGGCCTTTTATTGTGGGCAGTATAAGGTACACCTGTGCACTAATCATGATGTCAGATCAGCATCTTGATGTGGCACACCTGTGAGGTGGGATGGATTATCTCAGCAAAGCAGAAGTGCTCACTATCACACATTTAGACAGATTTGTGAACAATGTTTGAGAAAAATGGTAATATTGTGTATCTGGAATGAATTTTAGATCTTTAAGTCCATCTCATGAAAAATGGGAGCAAAAACAAAAGTGTTGCGTTTATATTTTTGTTAAGTGTAGATACTTGTTGAGCAAGTATATATACTAAAAAATGTCATATTCACAGGACAGAAATGAAACTTTCCTGAATTGCTTTAAAATGATCTTAAGCTGTATCAGACCAAGTATAAGACCACACAGAATAGTATACGCCCCTGGACCACTATGGACGACTGAGGGATTACACAGATATAAGATAGCATGGTAATATAGTATTGAGTCTAATCCTTAGTATCGAAATTGAGTTTGAAATTTAACAGTACTAAGTGATGATGCTAATTGATTGATTTGTTCCTTTACTGACCCCTTGTGGCTGGAGCTTCTGGCTATAGGCTGACACTGAGTAGTGATGTATATTGGTAATGGCATCAAGAGTAATTGGTCACATCTAGTTACAGGATTTGTATTGATTAAGAGGTAGCCAACATTAAGAACCACAGAATGAGGCCTTTAGCAACTGTTTATAGTTTTGTCAGACTCTAGGTATGTCTTAAGCCTCTCTCCAGTCACTGTTTTTTCAATACACGTTCCTTGCTGTAAGCTGCTTTCGCCAAACAAATGTGATTTAGCCTAATCATTTCACTTGAACAACATGGCATTGTTTAGAGTGTTTTTCCACTTGCAACCTGGATTGATTTGCATAAAGGAATTATAGATAGAACGTTTAACCTTTTATTGGGAGAATCCATTAGAAAGAACAATAATCCACAGAGCTGACGTGCCAGTTTCTACAACTATGTTCTCAAGCTGGTTGAATTTGCTCACACACTGCCCTCTGCCTGCATTTCATAGTTCTCATCGCTTGGTTTGTGCTGTAAGAATAGAATAACTTGAAATACAGACATTGTCAGTACTTGTCCATAGGGTTAAGTGTATTTATTTATTCTTTTTTTTCCAGCAAGACAAATATGCCTATATAATAGTTTATATGTAGATTTTTCAGATGTAGCATGCATTTTACTTTATTTGTGTGATCCACTTGTAATCAAAACAGCCCCCACATCATTATGATTGCAAATTACCACTATATAGTAATTCATTACCACTGACCTTGTGTTTTGAATTTGAACCTGTACAGTGGATTCCATGTCACTGGATGGTGGCTTTCATAACTACATTTCCCATTTCTGCTGCCTGTGTATCATATTGTGGAAACTGCTGAGAGATCAGAGCCAAATCACAAGGCTGACAGAGACATTGGAGAATTGCTGTATATAAATGATCATGCCCTACCATTGATTTAACTAATGATGAGTGCTTTGAGTGCAACAATAGTAATTTTGTCATAAAGCTGTCAGCAGTTAATCAGTCAGTTAAGGGTTTCCTCCTTCCAATCCAAGATTTATTAAACGCTCTCTCAGGCTTGTCGGAGCATGCTCCGTTCTGTCTACACTACGCCTAATGAAGCACACTTTGATGTTCCTATTTGTCACGGCCGTCATTATTTTATACCAGCTACTTAGTGTGTGAAACTCCTGTGACATAATCGTGCATTTCTGATGTGAACTGTAGTTGACAGGGCCTTTTCTTCCTCTTCACTCTGATGGCTCTATTTAGGATTTGAATAGTGCGTCTGAGCTGCTCCTGGCTGTGTCTAGCAGAGCCAAGACTTGCACACCACAGATGCCTAGAGGTCTTTGTAGGTCTCCGCTGGTACATCTGCCAACAACAGGAATTTCCCTGGTTTACACAACTCACAACACAAGGCCATGTTATCTCTAAAGACTAAAGAGTTTCCTATTCGGACGGGTTGTGGCAGTCAAGTGCGACCTTAGAAGCACCAACTTAATCTACTGTGATTAATGAAATAAAGCCAACACGATGAGGCGTGTAATCACTTTTGTATGCTCCAAAAATAATATAAAAATTTTGGCCTGTGTAAACCTTAAAATAAATTTAAAAATAAGTACATTTATTTGCAATACCAATATTTCAATAACCAGTTATCTCATTTGACTGTTATATGAGTTCACAATCCTCCTACCAGTGACTATTTTTAATGATGGATAAAATTACTGTTTTCACTGCTAGTTCATGCTCCTGGTGATCGCTGTTACTTTGAAGTCAAATATTAAAGCCCTATTTAATGTGGTCATGGGCTCCTGCCTGCACTCAGTTCCTCTTAAACACATAGGCAGAGCTGTAATTTTAACAAGGTAAGGCAAAATGTGCTCTAAATACAGTATCCAGGTTTCAAATAGCTCATAGTCAGTGCAAGCATGAGAAGCAGCCATCCTTTTCTCTTACGGTGTTATTAAAACATATAATGATAGATTTTGTGAATGAAACCGCAGCAAATGGCAGATATGGAGCACTCAAGAGAAACTAGTTTTATCTGACATGCCTGCGGAGAATGAAAGAGGTTTGTCAGAACATAAGTAAGATTAAGACTGCATTAAAAAACATAGTCATTTTATCTTATATTTATATGTGCGAAGCTTTGGCTACCAACACTTGATAGAAATAATTAAAGCCAAGTGAAATGCCTTATTTGGCAGCTGTTTATTAATAAAGCTTGATAAATGTGTAATACTTTAAAATTGGGCTGGGCTACTTATTAACAATGGATAATGATGTGTGTATGTGTATGACGTAAATATACAGGACTACATTCATACCATACTCCGTACAATTGTACAACAACTCACCCTTATGCATTAGACAGTACTCCCTACATCTGTATATTGCAGGGATTGGACATCTTATTTGAGATTGTATTTTATATTTTATTACTTATTTTTCTATTTTATTCTGATTTGTACATATACATTTATTATCATTTTTTTATTTTTATAATTATGTCTCATTTGACACCGGATCTCTTGTTCTGTTTTTGCTATTTCATCTATTTTTTGTTCCCCTCTGTTTTATATTTGATGGGTGAGCTACTGTACACAAATAATTTCCCTTGTGGATCAATAAAGTTTGTCTAAGTCTAAGTCTAAATGCACATGTATGTAGCTTTTGTTAGTGTTTTGATACTCTTGGAAAAATGTTTTAAATACAATTATATCAGAAAACCTACTTGAGAAGATATAGAAGAAACTAATTGTTTTGACTTCTTAATTAAAATAGAAAATTGTAACTTCAGGCCAGGCAACATCAGGCAAGAGCTAGCAGCAGCTCCTTAGTGTAATTACCATGGTGCTAATGTCTGTTTTTAATCTGGATAATGCGTTTCTGTAGATAACCTCACATCATATCTGTTTGTGACTCTATAAATACACCTGTCACCATGTGCTAGCTGCTTTCATGCATCTCTAGTCTTTATCATACTGAAAAACCTGCACACATCAAAGCTAACAGCGCAGGACTTGTGAGATAAAGGCTTTCTCGAGATGAAGCCTTTTCTATTGCTTATTAGTGAGCGTGTGATGAATGGGGATTCGGGCCACTATACCAGACCACCACAGTATGGAGACGATGTAATGTTGGGACAGCTCTTGAGACTCTCTGTGCGTAAACATTGTGCAGGGGCCGACAGATGGGCCTCAGCAAACTGGTCCCGTTGACCTTTGAACCCCACTGTCCATCTTTTCTACTCCAAAAATGCAGTGGAATTCCAAGAAGATTATCATCCTTTTTGTCACTTGGTTTGAGAGCCACATCGTAGTATGTACCAGGAAGTTGAACGGTGATTCTTATGGTGAGAGCACGGCATTCCTCAAAATTACTTAATTGAATATGTCGTAATGTATACCCACAGAACTCTGAAAGTAGTACCATAGTATATGAAGAAAAGTAACAGTGTACTGAATATACCATTACAATACATACTACTTAAATAAGTGTTGTTTTCTTATAATAATATTCATACTTTTGTTATGTGGTGTACACTCCACTGTTGTATGTTGTGTATAGAGTAGTAATGAGAAAGTCATATGTCTGAGTGAAGGATTTGAACTTGTACACTGAAACAGAAGAAAGAGGTGAGTAGCAATTTAAGAAATGATTCCCCCTAGCTATACTTTAGTATACTGTTGCGCATATTTTCATCCTGTTTTGTAGATAGTGCATTGATGTTTTGCAGTTGTTCCATGTCCATTATAGTGTAGCTTTACATGGAAAATGCAAGAATACTTAACTCTTAACTTATCGTCAAGTTTATGGACTTTCAGTGTTAGTAATACCTTAACAGACAATGGTGCTTGATTATAAGCATGACGATCATTTATCACTATTATATGTGCCAACAATTTCATAGTCATTTAAACCACGTACGGTCTTTTTTTTTTTTTGGAAATGATTTGAAGGGGAAAATTGAGGATTCAAATTACACAGTTGCTGTAATAAAAGGAGATTGTAGTCCAAGACTTCCCATTAAAGGCATCGGATAATTAGGACATGTCACACCATATAGTTGAAATGGTTAAGCTGCTTTTACTGCTCAATTTGACCCTAGTTAACCCACTGGGATGTTATGTTGTCCTCATCTGTACGTGCTGGAAGTAAACATCCATGTAGCATTAGCTTATCCATGTGGAGGCATTTTTTGCATTCCTTTTTCAATTTTAATCTGCTTTGCATTTTTCTCATACAAGGAGTGGGAAACAGTTCTCTTTAAGCTGGTCAGGTCAGCATTGTGGTTTGTTTTCCATGCCAAATGCAAGGATTTAAAAAACCTTGTGAGAATGGCCAATGATTATACCTACCAACTAGATCCAATCTCAAACCTGTTTTATTTAAAAGCAAAAGTGGCCACAGAAAAAAAAAATCTGGCTGTCACCTAGAGTATTGAACTTGAATTTTGAGTATCTGCAATGCTTGTAGTATTCGTTCAGTATCAAAATTTTCCATTGCCTATAAGAAGGACACATTCTTAAGGGAAGCACTCTCACTTATATAACAATGCTGATTAACAGAACATTTCCCTTTTGTGGCCGACCACAAAGAGCAACTCTTAGCGACTCCAAGGCTGAGTCACCACAGCTAGGGCCCATTCATGTTTTTCTCATTTTGTAATTTACTCACTGAATTAGGCGCGCACCAAAAAAGTGTTTCAGGCCCAATTATGATGTGTTGGAAGAGCGGCTGTGACTGCGGTAGGGGAGAGATACTTAAGTCCTTTCTCTGATGCTGCCTTGTTTCCCTGTTCCTCTCCTTGAGAGAGTAATGTGTTTGCGCACACAAAAGGAGGATCTTCAGAGATATGCCAAGAGTCTGGAGAGTGTGTTTGCTGGACCCGTGAAGAGACCTCTTTAGGAGGCTTTGAGGACAATGGGCCATGGGCACCGGCCGCGCTTTACTTTGTCCACGCCAAGCATTTCACACGCACCCGGGGCAACAGCCTGTTCTGCCGAGCCACAACATTAGTCTGAGTTATTGAAAAGGCCTTTTTCATCTTTGTCACCCAATCAGGGACATGATCACTCAGAGGGACATATGTTTGCACCTTCCTGAGTCTAAGACGCTCAACATTCTTCATCTGTTTTCAGAGTAATTACCTCAGCTGAATGCTCAGTTTGGAGAGATTGAGCGAAAGATTGGTGTGAGAATAAAGACAACAAAAATAATCTTGAGGGACTATTACACTGGCAAGATTTACATGTATGTCTACTACAGCTGCAGCAGAATGGGTGCCTAAAAGCCAGTCATCTTCAGTGTTATGATTTGTTGGAGCAGCATCAGTTTTTTGTTTTTACAAAGTCGAGTTTGAAGGACAAATGAATGAGAGTTTGACAAATTTGCAGCAGTGGAGCAGGAGACATCCAATACATCTTCATTATGGATGAAGTGGCCCATCTGTGTGTCTTAGACTGGCTTCGCCGCATTAGTTTCATCTGAGGGTACAGGACACTGGGCTCCAGAGAGGAGAGGAGTAGATGAACAGTTATAATTGTAACATTCTGACATTGGTGATAAAAGTGTGTGTTCAAATTATACTTGCCCCTGTCATGACTATTTTACCTATTCAGTTTAAAGTAATGCAAGTTATTTACCAGAAGAGCATACCATAACAAAAAATAACAACCACATAACTTCTGAACTTTGCAATTATGGTCTGTGAGGCTTTTGGTTTCAACACATATGTGCTTCCCATTGTATCAGGAAGTAAAAGTGGAACTGTAATTTCTGTGATCTAAAACATAATTGTTGAAAATGCAGCTATCTGACTGTCTCTTCTGTTGTGGTCCTTATGCTGTGACAACAACACACCTCTGGCCTATATCAATCACCCAAGACAAGCCACAAATGCTTTGTTATGGAGTCAGGTCTGATAACAGGGCCGGAGAGCCCTTAAGAAAACACATGCCTTTTTTAACCTGTGCTGTGTTAAATATTAATCGCACACACTTTAGAGCAGCATTCCTTTGTGATCACAGTCGAGGCAACTTGTGGAATGCTCCTTTAAGCTACTGGGACTGTACTTCCTGGAGAGATGCATGCTGGGTAAAGGCCCTCAGAAACCTTTTATACTGCGTCTTTCAACAGCCTGCTCTTCCTCCTGATCCTTAAATTACCGCTCATCTGTGGGACCCTCCAAAAAGGAACGGCTCTGACAAATATGATTGTCATTGTAGTGTTCTGTTTGATTTGAGGCAACAAAAGCCCCGTGACAGCTTGCACTGACGTTTGGACTTAAAGCTTTTGAGGACCATTAAGTTCAGAAGGTGAAGGTGTGACTGTATCCCACAAGCGAACAAACAACAGACCAATCCCACAATATGTGTCTAGAGCATGTGCAGGCACAACAGTGGGGCTTGTGAAATCTCTGACTCTAAGCTCCATTTGATAAACCACATAATTATCATTTTGTTATATTTTGGTCCATACACTGTAACTGCGTCCATCTCTTTTTTCAAGAACAGCTGATAGCGAGTGCATTACCACAAACTGGACTGGAGGGATGTTTGTGCATGACTCATACAGTGTACGTAGTGAAAAGAGCTTTGATGATGTGATGGTGGAGGTGGACAGGTCTGCTGAAAACTGTTGTTCTCCCACCACTTTGAAGCCTGAAGACAAAGTGTGTAAAAATGGCATTCTCAATGAAGCAACACGACATGAAACAACGCAACCCATAATGTGACAGTAATGCTGCTTGACAAAACAGATTTATTATATTATTATTTTTTCAGTATTAATAATCTTAGTTATAGCCTGCTATAATAGTTTGTGGGTGTACTAATCAATTAGCAAAAGTGAGCCATTTCCCTATATTAATCCTAGTCAGACTGTTAAATTGAAAGAGGATGCAGGCCTTACAACAGATTACTGCCAGGACAATGTTACGCTGCCCTGAGAGCAGCTTCTTATGAGAGGAGGAATCTTTGGGGTTCCCCGCTCAGAGAGACAGGGGTGACATGTGCTGCAGAATTTATACTGCTCTTAATGTTCTCACCATAGACTATAACAGACTTAAAAAAAGAAAAGACAAAGTAATTCAGAGGCCTTTTGTATCAAATCCTCTGAGAGCTACTCAGCCCATGATTTCATTATCAGTGCGACTTACACTAATCCTCTCAGAGTGGAGCTGGCCCTTGTTGGATGGCTATACTCCGCTATAAAAACCTTGGGCATCAATAGCTTACAAGGATAGTGGTGTCCAATACGCCTGGTTTACGTGTGTGTCTTTGCAAATGAGCGTCTTGAGGGAGTCATTGTGAGCTGGTGTGCATGTGAGCGTGCACCAGTGTTCACGCTGTGTCTGGGATCATCCCTATACACAGTTTTGATTTCCCACTTCATGCAGAACGTGAGAGTAATCCCCTCAGGATTCCCCTCTCCTGCTCTTTAGCTGCCATAAGCCACATTCAACAGGCCCGGCTCGTAGTGGGCTCTATACAGAGCACTGGTATTACTGCCATTGGGATACAGAGCCTTAATCTGCCCTGGTGCTAACCTGTGGCTAAAAGGGCACCTGCAGAGGGGCCAGCGGTGCACTCACCCTTCGTGCTGAAGAGACACACAATTTGTAAACTGAAAAAGGAATTATACAATATTGTGTTACTTAACTCAACAAAGCTTGTAATAGTTCCAAGAATTTTAATCAAAAGTGTGTTTCTTGTAGATTCGATGGTTAGGAAGTAAATCAGCTTGATTGAAACTATTCAATATAACTCCTGCACAAGAGCATTATTTAAGCAAAAACACAGACCTATCTTTATTAGCTTTTTTGCACAGTTTGTAGAGTGACAAAGTGTGAAAAATCTTTTAGCTTAAATATGACTATGCAGTTCCAAAGTGACATGAACATTGGTTGAATTACATTTCTGCTTAAAGAACATACACATCTATAACTTTACATTTCGCAACTACCCTTTTTGATTTTGTCAGGTGATGTCAGCAGATGTAATAATATACATTGTAAGTTGTACCTGGTGTTACAGTTTTTGCAGAGGCAGTCCGTAGCGTCTGTCAGATGGCACAACATTGTGCTTTGTGAGTGGATGGATATGGGAAGGATAATTAGGTGACCTGGATGTGGCACAGTAGCATGGCCTCCTTTCCAGCCAAACGCCTCTGTCACACTGCACATGTATCTTGGTGATTTAGACGAAAGATGAGTTTCTGTGGTGTGAGCTGGTCTCCTTCACTCTTCACCCAAGGTCTCGTCTGAATAGTGTGACTGCAGTACTAGACTGCACTGATTGCACCACGCCACAGGGTGTTACCATGGAAATGGCATTCATGTTATTTCCTTTGTGTGTTGCCAATCTATAGCAGTCATACCTGCAATATAGTATCTGCACTGCAGGCACTGAACAAGACCAATACCTGGGCTCAGGGTACTGCCAATAACCAGACTGATACCATAGTGTGAGTGTGAGTAAAGCCAGTATGACAGTATGGCAGTGTGACATTTATTGCATTGTGATCTATAAATGTTATACATATTGTTTAATTTTAAAATTTAAATAATTTAAAATGTAAACAATTGCATAATTTGTTATTAGGCCTACCATATATCTTTAGCTATTGTTTGTAGGTGCTGGTGATGTATTTTTAAGTTGTCATTTTCAAAATTCTTGCAGCTATTTTGATCTTTTCTGGGAAAAGTAACATTCTCATCAGAATAATTTACCTTCCAGACTGTGTGAATATTGATGCCATGCCTGAACTATGCATCACCAAGGCAGCCACCTCAAACCCAACATGTCATCATAGCACACCATCACTGCTCGTGAGGCGTTGGTCTGTGTTTGATGTCGGCCACAATTATCTCGTACATCCTCAAGTGGACTGGTGCTGTAGAGGGACGGCTGAGTAAAAGAGATCAGATGTGAGGACGTTGTAGATCCTAGGTATTACCACTGTCTGAATTAACAGGATACACAAACTTCACAACATAGTCAACATGTCACGTCTTAGCTGTATTTGGCATCATGGACTAGCCAAAATTCTTATACCAAGCCCTGTGAGCCCCTTGCTATTTCGCAAGCTTAGATGAGGTCTTAAGCCTCCCCTAGAAGATGAATGCAGAGTGCTAAATTAATTTGAGGCATTTTTCTTTTGTGCACACTGACAAAAAGCAAGCGGGTTGGTGCTGCTTTCCATAGCTGATGACAGATGATCGAGCGCTGTGTTTGCCCAGGTGTCAGGCCTCCCCACTATACAGACAGCTAAGGGTTTGTCCAAGTTTTCCCTTAAATTCACATACAGGCAACCTTGTGTATGCTTTAATTGTGCAGATTGGCCTATTCAATATAGCAGTGAAAGAAGTTTGAGCAAAAAATAATGCGACAAAATAGCAGCGCTGGCATTGAAGTGTTGGAACATGCCTAGTATTTGAAGACAGTGAGGAATAGGAAGAATCTTTTCAAAGTCATGTTTTTGAATACACTCTTAAGAAAACTTCCTACATTGGAAGACTATTCACACAGTATTTGCTTCATAAATGTTTGGATGTCATATAGCCTATTTTGCAGCAGTAATATTGACACACCTTTTTCCATAAACTCATTATGTTACACTTTAGCTTGTTATGATTCATAGAAGCCCTGTTTAGCTCAAAGATGATTTAGATGTATAAATATAGCTGTATTGATTTAGTTGGAGCTGTGTGTCATTGAAGTTTGTAGTGTTTGTTTTAGGTTAAGCTCTGTCAGTGAGGCAGAGGCTGATCCAAAAGTTGTATCCCATCACTCAGGAAGCTTGTTATGTCTGCATCTGCAGCTCTGGGAAGAGTGCAGCTGCCACATGTACTAAATGTCTGGATCTGTAAACCCACTTTGACAATAACGTACATGACAGCTACTAGCCACCTTTATAACTGTTGCATGTATCTAGTACCCCTGAAACAAGGTTTTCTTACCTCTAAATTTGCTTTGTTTTGGTGACAATATTGCTTTATTTTTTCTACAGTAACATGGTCTGTATTTAAATTAACTGCTTTCTTTCCAAACACGTGAAAGCAACATGTAATAGTACATCTGCAGTCAGCTGTCATAAATAATAAAGGAAGCAGTAAAAGAAAATCTACACTCCGTCTGTATCTGTAACATTGCACAATTTTACATAATCATAACTGACTCATACTGACATATTACTTTAATATATTTATGCCAATATACTGTATAATAATAAACATCTGTACATCTGGTCAGATCCTTTTGTTAATATTACTTTTACTTAATATAATATCATCTTACTAATAATCTTACTAATCGAGCAGTGCCAGGACTAAAAACCTTTTCCTTAGACAACACCATCACCAACAACATGACAAAACAACACCTGTAGTCACACCCAAGTTCTGATGATTTGGAGAAAAAAATACTGTATTCTACAATGCAGTTTGAAGAAGAAATACTTTAGGAAAAAAACAAACACTCTTCCTCTACAGACGACACTCTGCACTACTGATGCACTATGGATCCATATCATGCTGTGATATAACGAATGATGATGCTCATTCTGTTCCTTAAAACCTGGAGCAAAAACGTTTACTTATAAAATATATTTAGTTTGACTAATTGTTAGTAATTAAGCCAAATAATCCTGACTGTACTTTTTGCCATAATCGACCAGTTCTGCAAATATTAGCATTTTATCAACAGTAAACATGAGTTTTGCTGTATGACAGGAGCTCTATATCACAAGCTAAATACTGTCTCTCTGCCAAAGTCCGTCACTCCTGTGATCTTCTCTGAGGCTTTTGACAAAAATCTATCTTTAAATGGATCATGTACTCCAAGTTTATATTTGTTGGTCTTCTATTTTTACCAGTTGATATAAGAGAACATGTGAGTTTCTCTGCATTGCTTAGGTTTACAGAACAAAAGGGTTGTGAGGGGATTCATTTTTCCAGATGGGAAGAACCTCTGCCACTTAATTTGGTGACTGGGACTTAGGCTGCAAAGTTTTGTTTTTTTAAGCCTCCAACATAACAGAGTATGCTTTGCCGTCAGCACCTAAAGCAAGTAAAAGCATTTCCTTTATGAACTAAACCCAGCAGATATTTGCTTTGTGGATCCCCGCAAAAAGAAGGGGGAAAAAATGTGGGTTTGCTGTGAATAACTTTAAAAAAAAAAGAGCCAAAGAAATTAATGTTTTTTTCTTGCTATGAAAAAGAAGGCAATGGGATCTGAGGCTCCCTTTCCAATGCCTTAGCGTGGTGATTCATCACAAGGCTCTGTCAAAAGGGCTTTCCACAACATGAGACGAACAATGACACTGTGATTGCAAGGACAGGAGAACTTGTGATTGAAAGATATCAGCCACAGGTTCAACAAGGGAGGGGCGGCAAGTCACAGAGAAAATCAGGAATCGTAACCCTGAGACATGGGTGTCAAGGATGCCTTTCAGGAGGATGTGCGTAACAAGAAACCACAAATATAAATTTAGCAAAACAATTTAACAGCCTCTTTGCAATGAACAGAAGAGCTGCCATAAAGATTGATCAAAGAAGAATGTGACAACAACGCAATGTAAAACGTTGCGTCACTGAAGACAGGGAACGGAGCCAGATCGGCAAATCTTCCACTTATCAGCAGAGCGTGTGTGTAGGCCTACGCTTGACTTTGATTTGATTTGGTCGCTGCATGACAAGCAACAAACTTCCTGAAAGCTGCCATTTTGGAAGGTCCTCATGTTTGTCACTGACACTGGCAATTGATGATTCAGGTTAAACAGAAATTATGATGATATCATGTTCTTGTTAAGTTATTAAGATAAAATTTGTTGTTATACATGCAAGTTGTACACCACTGTGCTATTGGTCCAACCTGACCCGCACATATTGTAGCAGTAGGGGAAAACGGAGAAGTAACGGAAACCTACACAGACTCAGAGAGAACAAGCTAACTCCACTCCGAAAGGCCCCAGGACATATTGAGGTGAGCATGCTAACCACAGTGCCACTATCAAAGTAATCCATTAAAGCATTAGAGTAAAGTGGGTTACAATTGGTCTGGACCTCATAACCACTGTCAATCTAAACTTTGTCTTTGTCTGGATGGGTTGTATATCCAGCCTGGTATCAAGAGTTAGTGGGAAAAATATAGAAAATATAATATGTTGAAAGTACGGTTGAATGCTTTTTCTTTATTATAATATAAATGTGGCTTACTATAAGTGTATTGTGTTACATAATACTTGTCAAATACAATTTCAACAGCATTTCTATATTTTCATGAACAATATAAGTTAGATAGTTTGGTAATATTAGACTAATGAAATAATAATAATTGTCAAAATTGTTTTGTGCTAATGCTTAGTATTCAATTTTATATTATTTGATTAAAGCCTACATTCAACTGTTGCTACATCCACAAAATTCATTCATCTTGCATCCACACCTGCCGGATTGCTCACATGTTCCTCTCAGTGTTCTGCACGTGATAAAAGTGTAATCACCTTAGATACTATTTACACTGTGGGCCAAGGACTACCATTAGTCCTCCATCAATATCAGCACTTAAACTTCATAAAACTGTGCGCCACCACTCCAGCCTGTAATTTTCACAGGCTGAGAAGAAATACTATTACAGGGTATTGAGCTAAAGTAATGATGATAATTGTGAGAGGCAACAAAACTCTCACTCCACAATGACAAACGGGTTATCTAAGGAAGTCCACACGTCAAAACAATGCACTTATGAAATTGTTCTGGTGGGAAAGAGCGCATTATTAGGCACATCTTCCTGTTTAGACACTCTGGCAGACAGACAGTGAATCAGCAGGTAGCTCCTTCCAATACACTATCATTTAGAAGACTTTGAACATGAGTGCTGATGTTAGGTTTCTCTGATGAGCCCGGGGATTGTCGCATTTTTACCAAAAGTGAGAGAGAAAAAAAACATTTAAAGACAGTGTTAACAACCTAGCATTAAGTTAACCTCATATGAGGACAATCCAAGCTCACAATGGAAGTGCACACATGGGACAGACTGATGGTTGGATACAGCTGACCTGCTCACACACTGTACACATGATATGGCTACAAAGATCTTCAACATTTCTTTTCAACCACAACTTCCATTACATTAGCACACTGTTTACAAGGTTAACTTTGAAACAAATAAAGAGTTGCTTTCTTTGTGCCACCATCCTCTCCAGTCATAGGCATGGCACAAACAGGTAACCCTTTTTCATAAACTGAGTGTGCCATATGGCATAGATGCAGGGTGAAGCAGAAATTCAATCAATCAATCAAACATTTATAAGTGCTATAATTGAAGTGCTATAAATTGAGCCTCACTTTAAAATTGTTATGCAACTTTGTAATGTAAGCCTAATTTCAATGAAGTGGAGATGCATCAATATCAAAACTAGTATTTTAATGACAGGGGACAGATTTAAGACAATCCATTCATGTACACTAATGATTAAAAATATTCCATAGCAGCTGAAAGAGGTCTAATCTGGAATATAATAGCAGAACAGGAGCTGTTGATGCTGAACATGTGCACATGGGGGAACACATTTCAGTATTTAATGTTTTCTTTTATGTTGCAGTTACTTAGTAAAAAATACATATTATGATCATTTTGATGGCTAAGCAATAAATAATCAATTACTAATATACCCCACTTGAAGTGCTATAAATCATATGAAGTACTGTATGTCAGGATATTGAAAAGATCCTGTGTATTTATGTATTACATTTACTTCCTTTCTACAAAAGGCCTGTTGTAAATAATGTTCCAGCTGTGTACTAAAGGCTATGGTAGTGCATTTTCATTCTTATCACTTATGTAATCACATCTCATATGTCAAGATTGGGAGCTTCATATCGTCTCTCATTACCAAACCCAAGTGATAAGAAAATGGAAAATATTACATTTAAGTGGAAGAATATTTTATCTATACAATCTAGTATTGTTTGCTGTCAGCTGATAATTATAGCCTTAGCTTATCGCAAAACTCTTTGACATTTGATCAGCCTGCCAGCATTTAAAATGATCTACACGTGTCATAAGTAGTGTTTATGTCTGTCAATGCTGCAAGGGAACATGTGCAAACATGCTGAGTACTTTTATTGGCACTGCAGCAGATTATGAGAATAAAATGAGGCAAAGTAAAAGCAATTAGCAATTCAACATGCAGAAATTGAAAAAGAATACTACCGGTAATTCAAAAAATTTAAAAAATTGTCCTCTCAGCTTTACGAGAGTTTACATGCAAGAGAGGTACTGCTTTTACTCATTGCACTTATTTAATTACCCTATTCAGGGGTTTCAGAGTAAAGAAAATTTTGCACAGTTGTCATAGTAATTCAAGATGAAAAATGCATTTTTGGAAATGTTATGATCTTTTTACTAGAGATACACTAATAGTACACTATCAAAATAACATTTGTATTTTAGACCATAATACTTGCTTTGTTCAGAAACAGTAGTACCTTACAAAGAATATCAGTTGTACTGAATATCTTACAATGGCTTAATGAATTTGAGTCTGACAATTATTCTGTTGTTATTGCACACTAGTTCTCTACCTGCATCAAGATATTGAGTGACCACTCCTTTGTATTGAGTTCCAGTAATTGATTGAAGTTGCAGCTTATTTGCCTCTCACCAATGTTGATATGGAAAAGCCTGATAAGACCCTCTAAAGCTGTCTTGGGATGTAATTGCTTCTTCCTGCACACTGGCTTCATCAAATTTCACCCAAAGAGTAGACAAATTCAAAGCATCCTCATTTTCCCCCCTGAAATCACCAACTTACCAAACTCTTCTAGACTATCCTCTGACACCCGCGCACCCCCATGGCATTAAACATGATTGAAAAGCATCTGCTAAATGATAAAAAGGCGCTATCGTTGCCAAATTAGCTCCACATTCAAAAGTTTTGAAAAGATGATGAATGTCAACAATGAGCAGCGAAAGCTTAATTATCCCAAATGTGTGTGTACTAGATGACTCTGTGTGCGCTACCAGGATGATGTAATATCTTATGTCTGGCTTTTTGGATGAGCATTACATCACTGATTTGGCTGCCAGCGACGCAGAGATGCACCAGTGGCACTGAAGGCATCGTTGCAGCAGCAACAAATCTCTGCAAGGGATCGCTACGGCAACGGCACCGCAAAGAAGCACTTTAAACAATCACTCAGCTGACGAGTGACAAATTACTCACTCAGGCATCTTTTTATTCTAGACTTTTAAATATACTTACCTTATTTTATAAAGGTTATTTCAAATTAATACATTCATGAACTTGTGTTAATTTAATAACATATAGAACAAACAGTTGAAAAATACTTTAGCACATAATTCCATCTGATTTTCTGACCAGTTCAGTTTAACCAACAGAGGACTTAGAAACAACACTATTGATCCAGTAGAATTTAGTGCATCCAGAGAGGTCAGAATGTTAATGAGTTGTTCACAAATAACTTTTTCAACTTGCATAATTTTCTGCATGTTATCGACAAAAAACATGCATCTATCAGGCATGTTAAAGATAATCATCCACAAATTTGCATACTTTAAAATTAAATGAGACAGTATCATTTGTGTCCTAAACCTTTCTTCTATAAATCTTGTAAACATTTATATTGCAACATCAGGTTTGGATGTTTTATGAGGTGTTTATAACGCATAATAAAACTTAGTATAACAAAATGAATACAATCTGAAAAAATGCTTACCGGCTTTGCCGGTTGCTGGTTTTAAGCAATATATAATCTCTATGATGTGTCCAGTCAGAAAGCAAGCAATACATTAAAGTCCTGAATTATGAGTGAAGGCAAATGCGTTCAGAACTTGGCTTGAACTAAAAGTTTACTTGAAGTGGCCTCATCGCTGAAACTGACTCATGCATTTAGAATAATGCAGCAGGGATCAGGAAATTGTAATTATTGATCTTTCATTCTCATTATTTGATAACTTTTTCTGACTACACTGACAGAGTGCAGACAAAAAATGGCCGTGCTTTGAGTTAATTACTTGACTTGGAAACACATCCTGTGTTCAAAGGTTGGAGCAGGAACATGATGGTGTATGTATGTGCTATGGCCCTTCATCTGTGACAGCAGCCAGCTCTACTTAGTGCGCCACAAGAAAGTGTGGCTGACGGTGTGCAGCAGCCCTCCTGTAATTCCTCCTGATACCTGTGCATTAAAGCTCCTCTGCTCCATGGAAGCACACATCACACACACATTTAAATTAAAAAAAAAAAAAAATCCAAACAAGGCTCACCAATGTCTAGTAAATCTAGCTGATGAGAAGCTGCAGCTCAGAATAAAAAGGTTATGAAATTACCATAATGGATATGTATGAACTTTGAGAGGAGTAACTCGGGCTGCAGGTGCCATGAATGATGCAATGCGGACAACCACAAAATATCAAGTGACCCTATTATCCCAACATCCTACACATATTAACCAACTATAAAGGGATTTCGGGAAGTGTCTGGCTATTCTTCATTGCTAGCGTCACCCAAACAAAAGCATCGCTGGCTGAGAGACAGGGGTCACCAGTAATAAGTTTGTCTGAAGGTATGACTTTGCTGGTCTGGGCCACAGAGGAGGTTATTGTTAAAAGTATGAATATAGATGGCTTTTAGGTTCCTTAGACTGTGGGCGTAGGCCAAAAACAAGCCCAGTCCTGTTTCTCAACTCAAACATACAAAAATTATGAGGGGCAAAACTTAAAATGAACAGCCACGCGCTTATAGCCCCAGACAGCATCAACCACAGCCATAATTAATACTTCATTCCTGTGCAGCTGCCTTTATGATGGGCAGATGCAGAGAAGATGACCTGATATTGGGAAACCACATGTGAGGAGTCAATGCTATCATATTTACTCCCACCCCCTCCTCACACACACAACCCACCTAGCAATTAAATCCAGTCAGAGCTGAGATCCTGGTCCTCAGCAGTCTTTAGCCCAAACTCATAATAACTATGCTCTGCACTCTTTCATACTGTTTTTACTTCACTTTATTTTTTTACAGCTTTTATTATCATCATGTGATGTTTCCTTTTTTTTTGAAAAAGGTTGCCTGATCAAGGCAGCCACACAGTAAAATGGCAGATGACCCTAAATAGGCAATTTTTCTTGGCTGAGTGCTGTGCATGCATAAACAAGAAACAGCTTTGTGCTAGCTTTGTTTTGAAAAGCATATCAGCTCAACATATAAGTGTCCATCCCTGGAAATACAGCGGTTAACGACAAGCTAAAATCAGCATTTGGTGAGAAGTGATTATTTTATTCGCCTGCGTTCTCTTTTGTCCAGTCATTGTCCAATCATTGCTTTTCTGATGAGCTCTTCCTTATAGCTAAAGTGATCCAGACCAATGGTATCTAGACCCTTCTGGGAGCTAGTACTCCCAGGGTTTACTTTGGACCCAAATGGTCCGGTACGGTTCACTTCCAAAGTAAACCAATGGAAACAAGGCTTGATGCCTTGTTTTGCCATGTGACTAGTGTGGGCAATGGGACACTTCATATGTACCACATTTGCACCATTTGCACATCTGTTGTCACTCAGCCATCGTGCCACCCACTACCTTTTTCTTTAAAGGTCCCATGACATGGTACTTCTTGATGCTTTTATATGGCTCCTTAATGGTTCCCTAATACTGGTAATGAATCCTTCTTCAAAATCAACACTCACTGCATGAGATATGACTCTGACAGCCTTCATGAGGCTAGATATGTGTCTAAAATGCTTTATTCTGAGTGTTGCTGCTTCAATGCAAATGAGAAGGACAGAGAGATTGGCTAAGGAGCGGGGGGGGGGGGGTTCCCCCGCTCGAAGCGCAGCTCTGCACCGCTTTCTCCTCTCTTCCGTGTTTTACGCAGGAAGACAGATGAGAGACTTTGCAATGAAAAAAAGCATATTTACACAGAAAATAAAATTAAACCACTGGTATTTCAGAGGTCCAAAGGGTCGGGTAAGGGACTTGCGAGCCTAGAAACACTCGGACGTGCCTCCAGGCAAATAAAAAAATGTGAATCGCATTGTAGCGCATTCACAGTCCAAACTCTATGGGCGGGATATACAGGGACGCTGAGCGGAGACAGAGGGAGGGGCTGGAGCTGCATTTGCCGATCTGACGTCAATAAGGTGCCTTGTCCGAACTCGCCCGTTTCAACACTGGTTTTTTGTAACGCAGAAAAGGACCGCAAATGCTCAGTTTAGACATTTCGCAACTTTTAGCCATGGGGGGGCTAAACAGGGTAGGGGAGCTCACATTAACATTCAAAAACCTCAGAAAGTGAAAATTTCATGCCATGGGACCTTTAAGGCGAGTGCTCTCTGACAGTGTTATTGTTATCCCTAAAGATGAGATACTGTATTGGAAGCTGATTTATTTGGACATTGCTTGTTGTGCAGAAAAAGAAAGAGGAGTTTCTTTGCTTGTTCGATGAGTCTTGTTGAATGAAATGGCCTTGTTCATAACAGAGCATGTCTGCTAGCAACAGCTTAGCTGCTCCACTGAGTCGTCTGTCCGCACATCTTTTGGGGGCTTTTTTAAGAAGGTGAGTAAAGAAGTCGTTCTGTGAAAGAAGCTGAAAAAGATGTTTATTGTGATGACCCTGCTTGACATGATGAGGCTGCTGCCCTGCTACAAAAACATGCTACTCCAGGGCTAGACTTTCAGGCAAGCTACAAGCAAATAGTTTAGAAGTCTTGTCAACATGTATGCATTCATTGTGTGCAACTTCAACTACACTGAAACACAAACACCAGCTTTAGCTGTATCTTATGGGCTTCAAACACATTTTTGTTAAAAGATGGTTAAAACAAGGTGATTTAAAGGAGACATCAAATTGTAGCCATGTTATAATTGTTTCCCTTCTAATTTCCCCACTTAAAGTTGTATTGAGAATGATTAATGCATGTTTGTTTTTATTCAAAACGCCATTGCTCCGAAATTACTGTTTTCACTTTCAGTGTCTAAATAAAGAAAACATAATGATCCACGGGTGTCTATTATGACTATAGCAGACAAATGTCTTCTTTAACAATTACAAGTCCAAATTCAAATGTATGGTAAGATACAGTAATGATGAAGTCAAGACAAGAAGCCAGGTGTCATTGAGCACACTGTAAATTGTCTAGAGGAGTAATGCACAGGGAAGAGGTGCAGAGGAAAGAGAACTTCCCCCATGATCATTCATAAAGCCAGAGCCCACACATGTGCTGGATGTAACAGGTTCATCCTGAGATTTACTGCTCACTCTACAGGCATGAGTTAGCAAATAATTGCCAGTCAGGGGACGAGGTAGCTTATAATATGCAATGGGAATTTTAATCTTCATATTTAATAAGCTTTTGACCTTCTTGAGTCTGCAGCCTATAATTAGAAATTCTGGCTGGGCCAGATTGACAGAATACTGTGTCTTAGGAGGTAAAACCTTGCACAACTGCGGTCAGCAGAACTTCTAAATCACAGCCGCATGAGATATGTTTAATCTAACAAATTGGTTTTTGTTTCTACTCCTTCTTTTATTCTTTCAAGTCATGGGTTTTTTGAATAAAGTGGTGATGTCATCCTCTCATCCTTTTAAGAAAGGCTGTGGACCACATATTCTACAGGAGGCAGAACCAGGAGCTAATGGTCTCTCCTCCCACAGCTAAATCAATATCTCCCACAGCTAAATATTATCTTTTTTAGTTTAACTGTTCATTTTAAATAGACTAATTTCTTTAAATTATAACAAAGTATTTTGCAAAAATCCAGAGTAAAGCATCTACAATGACTTTTGTCTCTCATTCCTACTGAAACTCTCTCTTATTCAGGCCTTTGCATCTGTCAGGCAGCACTAAATTTAGTGCCGGGCGTTTATTTACTTTGTGTCCTTGTTAGTGTGTCCTTGCTAAATGAAGGCAAACGGCACTGTCACCATCCAGAGGACAGAAGCAGGTGATGGATAACGCCTCCCTGTGCATGTGTGCGTGAGCTCCACATATGGACCTACAGACTCTAATCCTCTGTGATACAGGTACAGTACAGGAAGCTCAGCCGTCATTGTGGCGTGGCTTTGAACTGCAGTCATACAGGTATTTGAGTCTGCAGCCTGCGTGGAGGTATTCAAACCCTTTGTGCCAAAGTAGTGTTTGCACCTTTGCTGTTGTGGTGTGCCGGAGCAGTGTGCGTATGGATCAGTGCCTCTGTATGGCATCCCTGCAGCAGCCTCTTGTTCCTTTAACATTCCAGGTACATCCACAGCAGCTCCTTCCTGTCGCTCCCCTTATGCGGCGCTGATTGACAAGCGTCCGCTCCTCTCAGCCGGGTAATCAATCTGCTAATTGGTGTCGGAGGGTCGGCCGCTGTTGAAGCATACCCCACTCTTTTCTTTGACTAATTTATCTCTGTCAGAGGCGGTTACATTATAGTAGTTGAGAAAGTTCAGTCTCTGTCTTTTGCTGTGCTTTGTTGGTCTATTTTTGCTGCAATACAAAGCACAAAAGAGTGAAGGTAAATGTTAGCCTTGCGCTGTTTCCATTGGTAACGGCAGCTCAGGAGCTATAGAGGAGGAGAGGAGGTCAGTCAGAGCAGAATAATTGTCCACAACACTTTATCATAATTCACCACAGCAAGTGCATGGCACCAGTTGAATGATAATTACCACCTGAAAAACACAATGGGATGAGGAAGACTTTTAGAAATAGGCATTTTAACACAACATGTAAGAAAAGCAGCAACTAAAGTGGCAGAGAACCCTTGTGGCAGCTCTCCACGTCTGATTGATTTACGGCTGTGTCTTCGAGAGGTTCCAATCAAGGCCTGATTAAACAGCAGTGACACGATGGCCACGGTGTCTGCAACCCACACAACACAAGATTGATTGCACAAGGGCTGTTTAACCCATTTTCAACCTCAGAGTCAGTGAGTTCAAGTCGTCAGCCTGTCCAGTGGGAGAGGTGGGATAGTAGCAACCGTGGGTTAGGCCCCAGCTCCCCCTGTTGGCCCCCAAAACCATCTGTTGGTTCCTGCTCTGCAAGTCCAGTTAGGTTTGTACATTATAACAAATATGTGTATGATTTGATGTACATGAATGTCCAAGTAAAAAAAGAATGCACAGGTTTCGTTTGTTCTCCTGAAAACATTAATTCGGCTAGAAGAAACGGTTCTGTAAAAAGTACACTTAATCTGTGACTGATGTCAGACAATTCAGCATTATTTTACATTATCCATTCAACCATGTAGTGTTGTCACATATGTAATATAGTTGGGCTGTAGACTTAAACAAGTATAAAACAAGTATATGTTGAGAAATATTCATGTCAATATATAATTTTGCATATGTAATTGCTCATCAACAAAACTAAAATTATGCTTACACCATAGCTCAATTTGCTGATATGGAAATGTTTGTGAACTCATAAATGTATGTATGTTTTATGTATTTGAGGTGCCTGCCATTCACTTGACTTTTAAGAGCTGTTAACCATGTTATAATTGATTTCTCATAGTTTTATTTCAAGTGATTTATGCATGTTTGAGTAATATTTATTCTCTTGAAATCAATACATCATTGCTTCCTGTTAATCCCGATCACAGATGCACACCCACTGCTCTGCTCAATTTTTTTTTTTTCCTTAATTGAGGATACACATTGAATGCACCACCACCATGTAGCCATTTTGACAAAAATGAAAACCTACTGCTACTGTAGGGCTGTCAGCATTGTCTGGCAACATGGCACTTGTTTTCTTTTTAAATGTATATACTATATATAATGATCCACTGTGCCGTAGATTCTAATATATTTTCTTATATATATATATACTGTATGTCTGTAGTACACTTACCTACAGGTGTGGATGTGATAAGAGTAGAGGGCATTATGTCTAGCAGCTAGAGATGCTCTTGCATAGTTCTGGCTGCCTGTACGTTCCCTGTGACAAAAGCACAGTGATCAAACCCTCATTATAATTTTCCCTTTTTTCTATTTTCTTGATGCACTCGCTGCTCTTTAAGTGCTTCAAGCACCACACCACTTTCTCCTCTGTTAACAGCCACCACCCTTTTAACAATGACAGAACTATCAAAAAGTAATTTTATGCAAAACTCCTCTGAAATTGATCTGCTTCAATTACAAGCACTTATATGCGTTTATAGTGCTTATATTACTGCTTTAATGCATTTTCAATGTTAAAATTTTAACATAGTTCAGGGAGCATCAAGAGCACAAGAATATTGTAGTAACTGTTGGTTGATTTATTTATTTATTTTAACTTTTGAACTGAACAACTAAACAAGGCTAGTAGTGGGGGTGGAATGGCCAGTATCCTGGTTAGTGAACTACACATTTCTTATTTATTCTTTGTGGTCACAAAACAGATATTTATGGAATCAAAATACTTAATTGGACAAAAGAAACCACAAAGCATGGCCATAGCTTAATTAATGGCAAAACACCCATTTAACACATATTTCATTACTTGTTTGTTCTTTAAAGTTTGATCAGATTCACTCTAATGAGTTGTCCTGAATATATTTGAGGAGGAAGTGAAGGTGCTTGGACATCAAAGGAATGGGGTGATCTTATGATGGCAGAGGTCACGACCAATGTCACAGGGACAGATAACTTCATCAGTTGATTAGCAGCATTGCTAACTACAGCAGCCTGTTGTTTATCACAATCACCTTATTACAACTCAAACACTCCACAAACTCGGACAATACAAATCTAAAGATGATTAAAGCCATATTATAAAGCCTATCTGTTGCTTGCCACCACAGTGTCTGGGAGTGATAATATCTGTAAGAAACAACATGGACAGGTAAATTCAACACATTTTTGAGTGCTGAGCTCCAGTCTGGTCTGAGCTCTCTCCACAATGTAGCGGCTGGGTGAGCTTTTACACACTGGTCTGTCACTTTTCAGGGAGCTGCGCAAGCACAGGATGTGAGGCTGCACAAAACCTTCCCAACACGCTGGCAGATGACCTTTTAAAGTCAAAAAATGAATGGAAAATGTTCAACATTAGCAAAGAAAAAGAAAAGAAATATCTATATAAATATACAAAATGTGACAGGAAAATACCATGATATCAAAATGCATAATTTCAGCAACTTATTTGTTTTACAAGACAAGTCTGATCATAATATTAATGTAATCCTTTTATCAACACTGATACCTCTCAATGTTTCCTGGATGCCTTTAATGTGATGTCAAAGCTACAAAGCTAGTTTAATCCCATACTGTGGAACTTTCCATGCAAAGCAATAACATTAAATGGAGACAAAGCAGGTGGCAGATGCCCTAACCAGAAAAGTTACATAGTGCACCTTTAAGAGCAGTGCTGTGACATGAGCTTAGGGAGAAACAAAACAGGATCTCAGACAGGAAACACCCTCTTTAGATCAAAGCATAAACATCAATTTGAGTGTGTCTAAACAATTATCAATACCTTTTACTATTAACTAACTTTGAGTGCCGTATGGTTGGGTATTGGGTTCAAGTTTGCCAATTTCTGCCAATTGTGTAGTGTATAAAATGTCCTATATAGAGCTCGTAGAAAATATGAAACGAACTTTAGAGTGTAGACTGGGCTTTCGTGCCGTGGTCCAACAGCTGCAGTCTTCTCTGATCCCTCCTGTGATCCTCAGTGTGCTACAGTCAGGACTCCGCCCTGACTTCTGACGAGGACCGCTCTCAGGCTGTAAAGATAAAGGAGCAGGAGTTTCCCAGCGCAGCAGGGAAGTGGGGATAAGGTCAACGTCAAGTGTGTCGCAAATCAGTCTGCGTGTGCCCAGGGTGACAGTACATAGGTATACACACTCAGATAATGACATAAATATGGTAATGGAACAGGCCCAGACCTGCCTGCACTTCTGTTTATAAACCCCACCTAAAGCAATCACTCAATATCTCAAGTTTGAGTTGTCAAAAGTGTTTAGTCAATGGGGTTTGGTTGACAAAACTGAACAACTTGACCTCAAAGACCTTTGAAAATATGTGTGTGTATATATATATATATATACCGGTATATATAGAGAGAGAGAGATTATAAAGCCTAAAGCCGATCGATAAATTCGCCATAATAATTAATGATTAATTGCACAGCTTAAATCACAGCTGTAGTCTGAGGCCTGAGTGTCAGCTGAGAAAATTACATACATTTATAATACTTAAAACTGAACAGAAGAGCTGGGTGTATGTGAATCTAGATAGTACATTTGGCATCTTGTGATTTCTCTTTTATGTTAAATTTTGTGAATTCTATTTGGAATAATACAAGTTTTAAGTTTACTTCCTGAATTCTTTCAACATTTCACATGCACCCATTATTACCCAAGTGTCTGTCTGTCTGTTTAATAAGGCTGTTTCTGATTACACATCAAAGCAGATTTAACACAGGTCAAAACCCCACATTTTCTCACAAGGGACACAAACAGAAGCTTCTACCAGTGCACTCACAGCTCCATGTCTAAACAAATCATAAAAATACGCCCAGCAGCTCAGCGCCTTATTGTTTATGATGTTATTTTATGAAGTTGTCATAAAGATGTTTGATCAGGCCGTGATTCATTTGAAGTTTTTGAAGAAGTCTGAAGGCTGAATGTTTGTCGGACACAAGGGGAGGAGGGAGGGGACTGTGAGGTGAGGCGTGTAGAGTGCTGGTGTGTAGTCTGGTAGAGCTGCACAATATACCACAATCGAATCAAAACAACAATTTGAGTTGATGCAGTTATCAAATTGGAAAGTCTGCAATTATTCTGATAATAGAACGCCCTCTGCAAAGATCAAAATATGCTACATAGATTTTTTTTATTTTTTTTTACCACATCTTGCAGCCCTCAACATTTTTAAACAACAGAGCAGATCTCACCTGCACTCTGAGGGGTGCGGGGACCATTGGGTGTGTAGACGGACAGTCACTTTATTTGTTCTATACTTCTACTGCTGTCCATATGCATGATGGAATACAGACAGATAATATATTTACTTCGGCCGAATCAAAGGAAAAAGTAGATATAAATCTTTTTAACTAGTTGGTAGTGTGTAAAAAATCTTTGGCACATTGCAAGGCAGCTCTCATTCCAAAGCCTTCATATACTCAACAAAAATATAAACGCAACACTTTTGTTTTTGCTCCCATTTTTCCTGAGATGGACCCAAAGATCCAAAATTCACTCCAGATACACAACACTACCATTTCTCTCAAACATTGTTCACAAATCTGTCCAAATGTGTGACAGCGAGCACCTCTGCCCCGCCGAGACAATCCACCCCACCTCACAGGTGCGCCACATCAAGATGCCGATCCAACATCATGACCAGTGCACAGGTGCGCCCCAGACTGCCCACAATAAAAGGCCACCCCGAAATGTGCATTTTATTTTTTATTTTTTTGCTTTATTGGGGGTCTGGGGACTCAGAACCAGTCAGTATCTGGTGTGACCACCATTTGCCTCATGCAGTGCAACACATCTTCTTCGCATAGAGTTTATCAGATTGTCAGTTGTGGCCTGTGGAATGTTGGTCCACTCCTCTTCAATGGCTGTGCGAAGTTGCTGGATATTAGTGGGAGCTGGTACACGCTGTCGTATACGCCGGTCAAGCACATCCCAAACATGCTCAATGGGTGACATGTCCGGTGAGTATGCTGGCCATGCAAGAACTGGGACATTTTCAGCTTCCAAGAATTGTGTACAGATCCTTGCAACATGGGGCCGTGCATTATCTTGCTGAAACATGAGGTGATGTTCATGGATGTATGGCACAACAATGGGCCTCAGGATCTCATCACGGTATCTCTGTGCATTCAAAATGCCATCAATAAAATGCACCTGTGTTCTTCGTCCATAACAGCCTTTGAAGAGGAGTGGACCAACATTCCACAGGCCACAACTGACAATCTGATAAACTCTATGCGAAGAAGATGTGTTGCACTGCATGAGGCAAATGGTGGTCACACCAGATACTGACTGGTTCTGAGTCCCCAGACCCCCAATAAAGCAAAAAAAAAAAATGCACATTTCAAGGTGGCCTTTTATTGTGGGCAGTCTGGGGCGCACCTGTGCACTGGTCATGATGTCGGATCAGCATCTTGATGTGGCGCACCTGTGAGGTGGGGTGGATTGTCTCGGCGGGGCAGAGGTGCTCGCTGTCACACATTTGGACAGATTTGTGAACAATGTTTGAGAGAAATGGTAGTGTTGTGTATCTGGAGTGAATTTTGGATCTTTGGGTCCATCTCAGGAAAAATGGGAGCAAAAACAAAAGTGTTGCGTTTGGTATTCAGACAGACCTCAGCCTGATCGGATGTGGTGTGCTTTTGGGTAGACACAGAAAGTTAAATGAATGTATTGAGAGCAGTAGACTCTGGCAGAGAATGACATGTACATATGAGGTAGGACTCTTCTTCCGGGACCTAGACACTGGTGACGGTTAAAATAAAAAAGTGAAAACTGATGACTCCTCTGCATAGGTACATGCGCTAGGGTGCAGACAGGCTGCATGAGCTGAACCGCTGACCAGGGGAGTGAGAGCAGACTTTAAAACATGGCTGTGCGCTGATAAGCTGATCAGAGCTGAGCGTGGCAGAGTGGTGGCATGAGCAGGTGGCACCTAGAGCTGATTGGTTGGTGATGAACGCAGACGGGCATGTGTCAGGGGAAACTAGCGCACCCGGAGGAAACACACAGGAAAATTTCACACAGAAAGTTCACTCACAAATAGGTCAATTAGCATCAGTGGTAAAAGTAGTAAAATCTAAAGACCAGCATGTGTATTGTTTCTGCTATTTAATGTATTACTCTAGTCAATTGTGAATAGCCAACATTTGTGGACACTGATTTACTGACTGACAATTGTAAGATGATGTAGATAAAGTATCCTTTACTTGCATTTATATATTTCTTGGATTCTGTATAATCTAATACGTCTAATTGTGACATCGCTATCTTTCGGGAGCCTCACTGGCCTTCCCGGTATAACTATAGCCTTAAATTGCTCCTTCTACTCCTTTTGGAGCACTGTCAGACTTGATTATTCAATGCTCTTGTTCAATGCTGACCATTCAGTTGTTTCTGGAAGCCTCTGGGTGTACTGATGGTAAAAATGAACTTACAACATTAACCATCCAGTATTTACTTTCAGTCTTTTTAACTACTAAATTTAGATGATCTGATGATTCACATCAATCCTGACAGTTTCTTCAGTAACTTGAACTAAGTCTTTAAGTCTCTAAGAGTTCTGCACTGCTCAGTTAGCTCATCAGGTAAAAGGACCGCTGAGTCTTCCTGGTATAAGGTCTTGGTCATTGCAGTTCCGGGCATTAAATTTATTGCTTCATTCATTTTGAAAAACCATCTTGCATCAGCCCGACAAAGATCGGAGTCCGTTCAGAGCCACAACTCACATGAGCTACTGTCACTTCTCTCCGGCTTTCCTGTTCCTTCTGAGCAATAACTTTGATCACTGGCTGCAATTTCCTGGATTGGTAAGTTTAAATAAGGCAGAAAAAAGAGATAGCATAGCCTGCAATGGAACTGATTGCTATCGGAGGATGATTTAAGGCTTTATATGTGGAGTGGCTAGTTATGTAATCACTTCTTTTTTAATAAATTGCTAGCCATCATGACAATCAAACTTGGGAATTGGCCTAGATAAATAAGTAAACTTGATTATGGTATGTGTTAGATATCATTAGCCTTAAATGTTAGCATATTAGCATATAGATGCAGGTGGTTGGAGGAGCTGGCATAGGGGTTGACAAGGTTACTCGGCTGTTTGTTGTGTTCCAGCGTCCTTATTCCGCGGTTAGCAAAATTATAAGCACAGTGTTGGTAGCCCGGGGTGAAATGGCATGCACTCTGAACACTGAGGGCTCATTAAACAGATACCATCAGTGCCCTCCACTTGGTTTAATAAATTTTGGAGTTCAAGTTGAAGCAGATTACTCACCTTCAAGAAGTGCGCTTCCAACCAGTGGTGAGATTTTAGTCAATGAACTGTTTTTGAGTCATTGTGTACAGATACCATTGAACTGTTGTTGAAACTGGCGTGTCTCAAATGGAAACGTCACAAGAACATGTCAAAGTTCCAATTCTATAAAAATGATAAACAACTTCCAATGGAATCTGTCGCAAAGTTTGGTTTTCACCTAAGTCTGGAAACAATTAGTTATAACTGAGCTTATTATAGAAAAGGGTCTAGTACAATACTATATGCAACTAACTGGAACTGAAGTTGATTTGAGCTCTTTTTTTTAATGTATTTTTTTTATTTATTTGACAGGGACAGTGTACATTAATGAACATTCCTGTAAATGTACCAGATTTAGCCAAGAGGCTAGTTTTCATCTGCAGTCCCTGGACAGATGTTAGATTGTCAATCTAAGAAAAAAACAGGTTAAAACAATGTACATACAAAATTATTTACACTATTTACATGCTTTCAGGCTCACTCATACTGACAGTCATGCACATCCTCTGTCAGGATGGATCCCATTGAAATTATAACTAGGAAAAATTTCAGATGAATACTTCATGGGGATTGGGTGAAGCATCAGAGCAAGCAAAGACGTTACAGTTCATCCCAATCAGTACATGCCCTTGCAAATGTACATCTACAGAGTCAGGTTAATATACAGCAATATTAGTTGGACTTTTACAATCCAGTCTATCAGTGCTGCTCCTTTCTTATTATTATTCTTATATGCGCTTAGTACTTCCACCACCATTCCACACTGAAGGCCACCTCAACTCACTACTCTCACTGTTTAAAGATAATGAAGCAATTAAAAGCTGAATGAATGTGTTTTGAAATATGCTGCTTGTCAGTTGTCCTGAACCAATCCCTTTTCCATGACCCAGACTGCAATGGCGTTCCCAGTGACCAGCTCTGAATCACCTGTATCTTTGTCCCCCCTACCCACCCAGCCTTCTCTCTCACCACTCACCTCCTTCCTCCTCAGCCCCTCCCACCGCCTGTGCACTGCGCGGTGGTTTTGCCTGTCTAGCCTCGGCGTTTAATGTTTAAGTATTGGGAGCGGCTGAAGAGTGCAAATAAAATGCCTTTTGAGACTCCGGGGCACGCTGAGGGCTGTGATTCCACTGTATACTGTATTGTGAAATTGCCATTGTGCTTGACAGAAAAGGGCCTCAGGGCACCTGAATGTGTCCTGTCTTATTCTGTATGAGCATAAAGCTTGCATGCGTGCAGCTGAGATAACCATTTAAAGAGAGGTTGTTCAAACTACATTACAAGAACAAAAAGGGGACACTTGGGCATGGATCAGAAAGCAACATGTCCGTACTATAAACATGCTTGCCAGGATAAAGGTTTCAATACAGACCCCACCTGTAAGAAAAATCTCAATGGCTTGTGGGAAACCTTATTTGCAGCAAGGGAAAACAACCAAGAAAGCCTGACACTACTTATATGTTTGTGCGTGATTATTCTGTAGACCTAATCCGTCTAACAATGTTACAAAACTTTCAGACAGGAGGAGGCATTAACGCAGTAATTGGGGGGACTTAGCTCGGAAAACTCCAGCACTTGTAGTTGCATCTCACTGCACACAATTCCGGACTGAATAAAGAAATCTAACGTGGGCGTGAAATCAGTCTGATAGTCAACAAACAGTATTATTTCATATCTTTAAAGGTCAGAAGTCAGACAGTGTTCAAACAAAGTGGTTTATGTTTTGGAGATTTACAAAAGCAAGCACTAGTGGTCCCTAAGTTTGAAAAGGATATGTAAAAAACCACGAAACGGATGACTCACTGGCCGCTTTCACGCCTCGCACCGGATTAGCCATCACATGCAACAGGCTAACTAGAATATGAATTGTGCAATGCCCCCAATCCCCCCAGAATTATTTCATCAAATCTGCTTCTGTTGTGCTGCGTCATATGCAAAAGGGGGCAGGAATAGAGAAGCTTTATGCAAAATAAAAACAACTGGAAACGATTGGATATCTAGATCTATAAATGTGAATTTGAAAATGTAATAAACTCACAGCACTTATAGAAAACAAACAGATGGTACCTTTTTTGTCCACCGATAACAATGTCCAATATATGCCTTGTTGTTGTGGTTGATCATTGAAATTTGCTGATACCAATATCAATATTTTCAAATCCAAAGTTGTTGGAAAGTACACAAATGAACTTTTTTCTTTTGTAAAACTTAAAATAAAATCTGTTTTTAGCAGTGTTGTATAAAGTACTGGAAAATCAAACTGAAGTAAAAGTATAGGTACCCCTCCCAAAAATGACTTTGGTAAAAGTCGAAGTCACTGACTAAAATGTTACTTGAGTAAAAGTCTTAACGTATCTGGAACTTCTTGTACTTAAGTATGACAAGTAATGTAAAAATAAATGTACTCAAGTAATGTAATTAAAAGTACAAGTAAAAGTATCAAGCAAAGACAGTCTGAATTTAATATTTTTTAATGTTCGCCCCCCCACCCCCAAACCTTTGTTTTTTTTAAATAACAGTGCTGAAAATAAGGCATACATAACACCATGGTGATATCCATGTCGTTACGCTTAGCCTACAGCTATGCCTTCCCTTGAGCCGAAAAAGCTAGGTAGCCTGTTAGCTCCAACATCGACAAATACGCTTTGTGTAACTGAAACAATGTCACACAAAGTTAATTTCTACATGTTGTGCTCAAGGTTTTACAACGGTGTCTAGAATGTCCATGCTATGGTTACTGAAATTGGAATATAGACGCTAACAATTTCATTAATTTAGAACTTACCTCAATGTGTTTCTTGAGGTTGGACGGGGAGTTTCTGTAAGATAGAATTTCCATGTTTCTTGGAAGGCACAAGAGGCACTTCATTCGACAGGACGAATCCTTCATATCAGCGTAAGAGAACATTGTGTTTAAGTACGGCCAGGGATGCTCATCGTCAGGTCCCCCTTCATTTGTAGCCGACGTGGATGCTGTCTCCTCTTCCATCAGGGATGTCGATTGATTAAACTAGCTGCATGAAACCAACAGGTGTAGGCTGATTGTCATGCGCAAGTAGCAAACAAGCCCAGGCACGTCCTGACTTCCTTCAGTCAGTAGAGGTTTTTTTGTAACGAGTAACTAAACGGCACACTGAAAACGGAGTAAAAGTATGCAATTAAATTCGGAAATGTAGTGAAGTAAAAGTAAAAGTAATCTTTTTTTTTTTACTCAAGTAAAGTACAGTCTCCCAAAATGTACTTAAGTACAGTAGTGAAGTATTATTACTTCGTTACTATACAACACTGGTTTTTAGATATGATATAATATAATATGTTGTACTTATGATGATTGTATAAATGCGAGGGTCATTCAAAAAGTTCTAAGACAAATTTAAAAACAACTTTATTTTTGAAAGTAACAACATTATTTTTCTACATAACATCCACCTAAGTCAATACACTTCTGCAAGTGATGTTTCCACTGAAAAATTCCTTCTTGATAGAATTCTGGAGCTTGTCTAGTCAACCAGGTCACAACCTCCCTCTTCGCTTCAAGTATGGACTGAAATCTTGTTCCTTTTAAATGTTCCTTCAACTTAAACATTGTGCAAAGGTTCTACAGTTTCTTTAGGTTTCCATTGACGCTTTGTGAGAAATTTAATGTTTTCTCGGACTTCAAATTGGCTCATTTTGGAGGGTCAAAAAAGTGGGTTGTGCAATATGTAACGTAACTCTTTGAATAACAAAGCGAGAATGCCGAAACTTGTCAAATGTGTTTATAAGTCATCAGTTGTACAATTCAAGGTCATTTTCTTGAACTAGTTCGACTCATTTTGAATTTATGGCATTTATCTTAGAACTTTTTGAATGGCCCTCATATAGATACATCTCTTTAGTGTAATTGCTCTTTTTTGTTTTCTTTTCTATTAGAACATCAGCAGATCAGTAAGAACTATCTGCCCAATATATCAAGACATTTTGACAATTCCAATATATAAAAATATCACTATGGTGGCTGAGTTGGACTGATGGTGCAGTTTGGCAGTCTCTTCCATCAAAATCACAAAGTTGTAGTAAGTAGCTGTGTCATGTGTGTACGGGGTGTCATTTAATAATGAAAGCAACTTTCAGTGTCTGGACAATCACTTTTATTAAAACTTAATGATTGTTAATTGGCCAGTTATGACAAGTGTGTAAGATCCTTTGAAATAAATTATTAATATCATAATCAACTGCAAATTAGTTTACATACAAACATGAGTTAAAAATGGTCCAGCCTGTCTCTAACACACAGTATGTATGTCAGTGCTAAATGTTCACCACTAGGTTAAGTTCAATAATAAGCTCATCTAAGTATTTAATTCACCACCTCAGTGACTTGACAACACTTTGATTAATTGTGTAAACTATCTGCTGTGATTTCCATTGCCTTGAGTGTCACTCTCCACCCACCTGGCACTGGAGGAGGCCAAAACCAAACAATCTAGTGTAATGTTTGCCAGCGCGCTTTGCCCTGGGTCTGGTGATAGATGGCTGGTACTTCGCATAAGGAACCAAGTTCAGATTCTGCTGGTCACATCAACACGCCTTCTTCAATTAATCACACATTTTATTGCAATGCATTTTTCATCCTGCTGCATTTAGTCGGCTCTTGTGATGATGTGTAGGGAGGGGTGATGATTGCGGAGGGGACAGCAGTTGCTAACCCCTCTCTCCTTTGTGGTCAGCTGTGGTCAGGAGGTGTTGTGTGGTACCTGGGAGAGGTGACACCTGAACCAGGGATGTGACCTGAAGGCCAAACAGGACATCTCACCCTGTCAGTGGAGCAACATCTGTAGAGTCTCTATGGCATTTAACAAAAAACTGTGGAAATCTATCACAATGGCACAAAATGCTTCACATTTCAGATATCATCAAATTGTTTCATTTCTTGATCACTGTCTTGTAGTCTATTAGCTAAATGTATGGTTATATTACTATACTATAAGATTTGAACAAAAAGTCTTTCATTATGAGAAATATTTTAGAACTATTCTCTATTTCAAAATGTGCCATAACCAGTATTCCTTTATGCAAAGATTTTTGATGTAGCATGTGGTTTGATTATGGCTTAAAGGTGGATTTTGTTTAGAGCCGAATCTTCCAATGCAATTATTTTCAGGATCTACTGTTTGCATATCTTTTACAAATCCTTTTAATATGGTTGACTTTTTTTGCTCTCCCCAGCTCCATTACAGTAGTGCCACACATAGAATACTACACAAACTGTCAATCAGCGTGAATCTTATTAGGAGCAGAGGCTCACTCCAGTGCACCTGTACCACACTGTCAGCAGACACCCCCTCTTCCTGTAATTATACGACACGTCCTTTGTTATCCGACAAATAAAGTTGCCATTCTCCAACATCTCAGACAAGCTCTTGTTTGAGGCTTAGTGGATGTACAAAGTGGGCCAGTTGGCAATCAACACAATGTTTAGTTGAACCTAATTAGACCCAGTCAAAGAAATATTTAAGTGTATGGTGAGTGAAATATGACTGTCCTGAGATTATTCAAAAGAGTTGTTAGTTAGTAGATGTACAGCCACAACTTCTGTTGCAGGTGATGTAATGTAATGGGAACGTTGCCTAATTTTGCATGATTTGCATTATAGGTGAGAAAAGGAGAAGTTCAATTTGTCAACTGGACAAAGTTTGTTTGGTTGAAAACGTTTCGCCGCTCATCCGAGAGACTTCGTCAGCTCTGGATTCTTTTTATCATGGATTCTACCTGGACGACTGAGGGACTTTTCACGATTTGCATTATACACAAAACACTTGAATTGAATTGAAGTGGTTATTGCTATTAACCTTCCACGGATTCAGGTTGTTCCATTTTTTGGGTACTTTAATGTCTGCAGTAGACCCGAAATAGTAATACAATAAGATTTTTTTGTATTTATTTCTAGTTCACACACTCAGTTCAGATGTCAGAGTCCTGGGCATATAAAAAGATGAGTGTTCCTTTTACCCGTGCCCGTTTACGCAACAGGCTCTAATACAAGAGGGAAAAAATGTCTATACGGTGCCTCATTACGCATACGCATTACGCACCATTTGTGTCAATTACAATGTGGTAAAGTTGAAAAAATGTTTACAAACCAAGATTTATTCGTTTTTAAAATTTTAATCCAAGTAACGTGAACGCGTAAAACTAGATGCGCTAATACACGCGCTGTGTAATTTTGGTGTTTTTTTTTTTTTTCTTTGCTTGATTTGTCTATTTTAATCTGCTGCGTCTTTTTGCGGAGTTTCCCCTGCTCAGTATGCACAGTCACAAAAAGGGATTCTAGCGTTGATGTATAAGAATCCAGCGCGGGGCGTGCGCAATCATGAGCTGTCTACTTCTCCTGGGAATTGCCCTCAGCGGCAGCGTTATCCCAGATTGGAATCACTTTAGCTAAGTTCAGCGCCTCGGATGGAGCTGTGCGCTGCTCTCCTCTGTCCTGACTTTACTGTGTAACCTGAAAAGGGGTAGGTAGCGGTAGAAAAAAATGTACTTTGTATAATTGATGTTTTCCCATCAAACAGCCCCTCCTCTTTGCAACCCTCAGGTGGAAGAAATCTTTTAAGATTTTTTTTTTTTTTTTTTTTGGTGGGATAACAGGAGGGTTTGTCTAAGCGAACCAATCAAGTCCCTCCCCTGCTATAGATCAGTGCTATAATACAAAGCACTAAAAGCGGTCGTCTCACACAAGCGGCTTCAGCTCGACCAGAGATCCCGTGGCTTTTAATTTCCCTAGACTACTTTTTTGAAACCACCATTCGATGTGTGCACCTCTATTAGCGTCGCTTCTAGGCGTTCATTTCCGCACCTGCCACGGTACAGACCAGGAGCAGGCGAAGTAGAGGAGGAGACAAGGGCATTTGCGCGAGCCGGGAGAGGCACATATACCCACGGTACACGTAGCAGCGGCGACTTATTTTGAGATCTTTATAAAAACATGCTTATGTGGAGCAGACTCGTATTGGTTGGTGTCTTCTGCTTGTCCTTGGTGTCCTCTGCTATGGGATGCGGACCCGGCAGGGGCTACGGCAGGAGAAGACACCCGAAAAAGCTGACACCTCTCGCCTACAAGCAGTTCATCCCCAACGTGGCGGAGAAGACCCTCGGGGCGAGCGGGAGATACGAAGGCAAAATCACGAGAAACTCCGAGCGCTTTAAAGAACTGACTCCCAACTATAACACAGACATCATTTTCAAGGATGAAGAGAACACCGGCGCAGACAGGCTCATGACACAGGTAAGGCATCACGCGGCTACATCGCTGCTTCCCCATCGCTCCCTCTGCTCCTTGTCACTGTGGTGCGCACCTAAAGCTCAACTCTGCTCATTGCCTTTGAAAAGCACCATAGGATTTTCCCCCTCAATCTGGGAGCAGAAATGGAGCTGAGGAAGTGATGTGCACACGGACAGTCAGGACACTCGGCCTTCATGGTTGTGACAGTAGATTTAAAATATTAATGGAGCCTCTCTGCGTATCTATATTTGTATCGTTGTGAAGCTGTTTGTTTGCTGTCTTACGCTGCAGCATTTATTGATTAAAGCAGCTTTCAGAGAAGCCTAGGTGTGATTCAATCCTTATCCTTTTTCTTATGGCATTTCTGTGAAATTCTATACCAGCTGCTTTTAAGGCAGCATCGTTGTGCACAGTGCACAGAGAGATGGCTGCAGGATGTCTCTCCAGCATGACTTTTAGCACTCAGATGTTGGTGAATTATTCACGCGCTTGGGTGATATTGGTTTAGTAAGAATAAAATGCTTCAGCTGGATGCTACTGGTATGGTATGACTTTGTGGTGATAAAGGCGCGCTCAAGAAATCCTGAACCTGGCACCGATGAAATATTCACTGTGCGTGCGACGTCTGCGTCCTCTCTCCCCATCCAGCTACAGAGGCGGAGAACTATAGTTCCTTTAAGTCAGGAGTACAAGAATCCAGCCTCCTGAAAACACTGAGGATGGGTGCTTTGGTTTCATACGTGCACCTGCTGAAGTAGTGTTCAGGGCAGGCTTCGCTCGGTTTGAATCCTCATGGTCGTTTGCAGTAGTTGCACTTGTTTCCCATCAAGCATCCGCGGATGTAGCAACCAGACCGAGTGTGGATTGTACATGAAAGGGCTTTTAGGTAACCCTCACTGCAGGGATCGCGACGCAGTTTGAACTTCTGACCCCTCGCCCCCCTTGGCCAGCGGGGTACATCAGGTTCGGTAACGCCGGTGATTTTGCGCCTATCTAAAGAAATAACATGAGAATACACATCAGATGATGAGTAATTAAGATAGCAGCAGTGTGACTGCTACACTTTTGCGTTAGTTGCATAAGCGTTATCACATGGGAACAGTCGCGGCCATGTCTTTACGCATGGAGCAGGGCGTTTTACGCACGCTTTTTACGCACGGATTTGGTGCAACGTTTTATTTGTAATTTATGCTGTTGAACTTGTAACTTATAGACATCTCCGAGTAGGTTATATTATCTTTTCCGCTGATAAGATTTTTTTCATTCAGCCGAGGGATTTATAAGGAGAGCGCAAATAGTTAATTTTAGAATATATACCCAATTAACTTTTCGAGCTTTTTTTAAACCTTTTTTTAAGCTTTTCTACTGTGTGTCCCATTTGAGAACAGTCAAAGTATAAATGGTTTCTCTTGTTGGAAAAACGCGCAGTAGCGTTGTGAGTGTATACTGGGGGGTGAATCTGGGCTGTAAAGTTGGTGGCGGATTGCAGGTCACTTTAGTGTGGCCCACTCATGTGAAACTCGTGTGAGCTGGCAGCGTGTTTGTCTTGACAGTGACAGGTAGCTGATAAGTGTTTCCTCTAACCAACTCATTTGTGAACAGATTAGCAGGGTAGCTGTTGAACAACTTTAGGCCGAGTAAAAAGCCACCAGAGCCAGAACGTCCCGCTGCGCTTCACGGTGGTTGAGCAGAATTTGGCTTGATTAGCGGCACACGACCAAATGAATTAATAAAAAGGTTCAAGCTCCACGGCTCTTGACTCCGGCTATCCCACTTAAAACCTGGCAGGTTATGGTCTCAGCTTCATTCCCCTCTTCCCACAAGTGTTCTCTCCATAAAAGTATTTTGTCTAGTTTGTAAACATTCTTGCTCCAGGACATCCTTACGCACACAGGACAGTGGCGTTCTGTGCCTAGTCTAGGACATTTCCCGTCAGCTTTTGAAGCAACATGATTTATGGAGGCGCGTCACGTCTTTGCCGCAGAATAAAAGTTTTTCTCTGTGGGGCGCTCAAAAGGCTTTGTCAGGTCTCATCGGACATATTCCTCCAGTGTTAAAATTGTCTTTGAGAAAGCAAAGTATCCACATTTTTGTGAGCAAGAATGCTCTTAAGACCAGATCTTCATATCATCTGCATATTAATTATTTACTCAGAGTCAACAAAACCAAACGCACCAGCTCATTCCATGGCCTAATACTAACCCATACATTTATCATAGAGTCTTTAACGCCATGGCGTTGAGAAGGAAAGGACACAGCTGGCACCTTTTCATGCTCAAGCAGCCACACTGTATGTCAGTGTTTCCCAACCAGGGGTACAAGTACCCCTAGGGGTACGCGAGCAGTGTCGCTGCCAGGCACGGGGGAGATTTTTTTGAATTTTTTAATTCCAATTTGAGTAAATTTGAGTTAAAGAAAAGAGAAAATGCCTGAGAATGATATTTTCAAATTAAGGAGATGAAATTAAATGATTTTCATTTAATAATCTGTTGTGTCACGTTCTACTTTTGGAGAATTATCAACATGTATGAGTGAGGGGGTACTCGAGGTATGACAAAAAGGCTCAGGGGGTACACAAGACAGAAAGGTTGGGAAACACTGCTGTATGTTATAGGCCAGTGAAGCGAATGCAGTGCCTTATCAATATTTCATAGAGACATGCCCTCTGACGCTGCTGAGAAATGCAAGCTCACAGCAGATCTGCCAGTCTCTTCACATTCATGTACTATCACAGGTGTGCACATCCATTTAACAGTGAAATCTCCTTTTGGGGAAACTTACCATTCATTTACCTAATATAAAGCGCACTGTGGACTTTTGCCTGGAGAGCCTTGCCATTAATCAGCGTGTCCTATGTCTTTTCACAGAGATGTAAGGACAAGCTCAACTCCTTGGCCATCTCAGTCATGAACCAGTGGCCCGGCGTAAAGCTGCGGGTTACGGAGGGCTGGGACGAGGACGGACACCACTTTGAAGAGTCTCTTCACTACGAGGGCAGAGCGGTGGACATCACTACGTCCGACCGCGACAAGAGCAAGTACGGCACGCTGTCCAGACTCGCCGTAGAAGCGGGTTTCGACTGGGTTTACTACGAGTCCAAAGCTCACATCCACTGCTCCGTCAAAGCAGGTATGGAGGCAACAGTTAGAGGCATGTGTGAGCAGGTGCAGGGCTCTTACGTACACAACAACCACCACCCTGTCAGGGATCAGGAACACGTTATGTGCGATGTGCGAACAGCATTTTTATTTATTTATATATATATATATATATATATATATATATATATATATATATATATATATATATATATATATATATATATATATATATATATATATGCGCACAAATGCTGCTTAAATGTGACTGTGGTGAATGAGAAAGCCTATTGCATGATGTTACATCGCCCCGCACCGTTTCCTTATAGAATACACCAGATTGATGAAAAAGTGACAGGGGAAATAATAGTTTCTTCACATGAATATTTTGGGCAGCCAAATGACAATGTTGGTGAAATTACATAGATTAAATTAGATGGTGGTTTGTCATAACATTCTCTAAAAAATGATATGGCTATAAATCCCTAATTTGTCATTCCACGCACTCTTTGTGAGATCACAGCGGTTGTGGGCCGACGTGTCACTTGGGGTCACTCGACTTTACCAAAAGGATTTGACTGAACAATGTTGAATCGGCCGGCTCAGATTTGGTTTGCGGTTGTCACCCTGTTTCATGCTCGGGAATCTCAGGCAGATTAGAAGCAGCAGACCTAGACAGTGGTATGTGCACATGCTTCCAAGGCCAAAACGAGTGTCATCAGGACGCACAACAAAGCGCGCAGACGCGCATTGATGTTGCTGGAGAACGCATTTAAGAGTCCGGGCCCTCATTTAAATTCAAATCTACAACTCGAGAGGCTTGGAAAAGTGGCTTCACTGTGTAAATAGTAGTTGTGAGTAGCCTATTTGTGTGAATTGTCACATGGAGGTTTCTGCACCTGAGTAAATATGGGCAGAGAAGCTGGGAAAGGCGTAAGTGTTCTTTACCAAGAGAAGCGCGGATCCACAAGCTCATTTAGAATGACAATGGCTGCTCTTATTGGGTTTTTTAATTAAGAATAGATGAGCCCAGGCTTTCAGTGCTCTCCCTCCTTCTCTGTGCGTCTCAGACTGCGCGGACCAAGCTAATACGCATTTGGCACTGAGGGAATTTGCATCATTATGCTAAATGCATATGGCCCGCCAAGGTAGTAGACAGGAAACGCAATCACACACCACACAGAGCAGTTTGATGGAAACAATGCGCCAAAAGCAGTTAGTTATGAAAGCCACGTGTGGCAGGTGTATCTCTGACACCTGATGTGGTTGTTTCTCCACAGAGAACTCGGTGGCAGCGAAGTCTGGCGGCTGTTTCCCAGGATCCTCTGCAGTGACGCTGGAGGATGGAAGTGAGAGGCTGCTCCGTGAGCTGCGGCCCGGTGACCGGGTCCTGGCTGCAGACTCCCGCGGAAACCTGGTGTACACCGACTTCATCATGTTCTTAGACCAGGACTCAAGCACGCGCAGGATGTTCTACGTCATCGAAACCGACTCCGGGCAGAAGCTCAGGCTGACGGCGGCGCACCTTCTGTTCGTAGGCCACAACTCATCCATGAGCGCGCTGTTCGCCAGTCACGTGCGCCCTGGACAGCGCGTGTTTGTGCTCGACTCCACGCGGCAGCGGCTCGAGGCCGTGCGTGTAAAACGGATTTACACTGAGGAGCACGAGGGCTCGTACGCCCCGGTGACGATGCAGGGCACCGTGGTGGTGGACCACGTCATGTCGTCATGCTACGCGGTAATACAAGACCACGAGCTGGCACACTGGGCCATGGCGCCTGTCCGGATGGCGCACTGGGTGTCTTCGTGGCTGTGGGGCGCGCGGAGTGGGGCGCAGGGAGACGGGGTGCACTGGTACTCCGAGCTTCTGTTCCACTTAGGAACGTGGCTGTTGGACGGACACGCGCTGCACCCGCTGGGCATGGCCGTGTCCCACAGTTGACTGAGCCGCGGGCTCTGAGGACTGGACAGACTGACAGACAAGGCCCCAGCCGAGTTGGGATATTTATTTCACTGACTTCTCCATGTGTCCCCTTCAAAGAATGAATGGAGCCTTAAGAAGTTTTCTTTGAATAATTTATTCTCATGTGAACGAGCTGCTGACAAACTAATGGATTCTGGGAAAAGAAAGAAAGTATGAGCAGCAAATTGTGCATAATCTATTTTTGTATATCTTAAATGCAAAAATAAAAACATAACTGAAATGCGAAATAAAAAGGTAAAGGTACAAACATAAGCAGTAGAGGCCCTAACTCTTGGCAGGTGTAATGTCCATATGTGCAAATGACTGTTATATTTCGGGGAGAACAAACTTGGTGGGGTTCCATAAATTATATTTTTATACACAGAATTGTAAATTAGATTTTGACAGATCGCTACCGAATCACATTTCGTTTTCTGAAATAGTGTAAGATATAAAACTATATTTTAATTTAAATCCAGTAGGTTGATTTGGTTTGTCAGAGAGGGGCAGATATTCTGCCTGATGTCTGAATTGTCTGCTCTTCTGTGTTCGTCTTTTGTCAGTTTTGGTTCGCCTCATTGACTGAGAGTTCAGTGGCAGAAGAGATTTTGGGTAAATAAATTAATAGCCTAAGTAACTCCTGTAAATGTACTAAAATGTATTTTTTTTTCTTCCATATTTTGTAATAGGGAAATAGTTTTATAGAGATGACCGCGGCAGATGCACAGTTTGGATAGTCTATATAGCCAGACAGTTTCATAACAGGGCGATGTGTCAAAATGTCTAGAGTTTATTTATATGTTTATTACAAAATGAGATAAAGAAATTCTTAAAACCTACATTTGTTATATTGCTTTCTCTTGAAACACGACGCCACATGAGAGCTTGTGAATGGGAACTTTATGAAAAAATAGAGTAAAAAGTTGGGAACATGTTCTAAAAATGGCCGAAGAATGGCTTTGAAGTTTCTTTTGCGTGCTTGTGAAATGTTGAGATGCAATGTCGAATTTAACAAGGTTTGCCCTCTGCAAATACCCCAAGTTGCAGACAACTTAAACACAAGTGTGTCAGCCATAGGATGGGCTTCTTGTTCCATAGTGCGCGTTTTGCCTTATTCCCAATCCTATAGTTACGTGAACGGACCACGGGCCTCACAATTCCAAACGACTTAAAGTGTGAGGGAAAACAAGTATTAGTTGTTGTTTTTTTGTTTTTTGTCAATAAAGCATTTGTAGATCCGCTGCACAAGTGCGACATCCAGTGGTCAAGTAGGCCAATAGCAGGACGGTAGCGAATGGGATGGAGACGCAGTATTAACGTGACTGTTGTAGACATTGTGACATAAACAAATGTAAGATTTAAGTTTAAGAGGCAACTATTTTTATGAAGGAAACTTGAGTCATTAGGCTACAATAATTATAACCAGCACAACCTAAATGGACTAAACGTGCCAGTAAGTGCTGAAGAACATGATAGAAAGATGAGAGCCATCCATCAGTAGGCTCCTGAGGTGAGAGGATCCGCTAACACATTTGTGAACACTGTTGCAACATGAGCAGGCATTCCTGCTCCGTGCTTCAGGTCGCCCACATTGTGGGGTTGTTGATACTGAGAGGTGGAAACTTGTGGAGGGACAAAGCGGCCCATCTCTGGCGGCGCTCTGACCTTGGGTCTGTCAGATACAAAAGCGTCCGCGCTGCGCAGCATTCCTCTGAGCAGGTAAACAGAGCAGCGCTAATCCCCATGGGGCCCAGTCTGCTGCAGTTCAACAACCGCTTTACAAATGTTGACATTTGCAAACACGAACCGTCTGGAAAACACTACTTGTTTCTAGGAGAGTTGGACAAACGTCAGCATGCACACTTCAAAGACGGGCAGAGACCACGTCTCTCCACAACACAGCACAAGACAAGAATAGGTTTGATAATAAGTAAGCACACGGAGCCTTTCAAAACTTTACAGTATACAATAGTTTATTACGACTCACATATGAATTCTTGTGCTGACACAGGCTTACATGTTTTCATAAACTGTGCAATTTAAAAACAGTTCGTTTGCAGAATCTGTACACATTACAACAAATGTTCCATTTATTCCATCATATTCCAACATAAACTTTTACATTACAGTGCTCACAGCCACATGACAAAAAAGCTTGGCAGTTGGTTCAGTTAGAATCTAGGTTGAATTATCATCTTGAGCAGTAAATCATTTCTTGGTGAAACAGAAAGGGGATGAAGGAATGCCGTTTAGTGTGAATCCAACCCCAGTTTAAAGTCAGAAGTAGGGAAGGCCCTGGTGCAGTGAAAGCCCAGTGCTACAGCCTGCCCTGTGACCCGATAGTTGCTAGAGAGCTGGACACCTCCATCCACTGGGCTAACAAACAATGGAAATCCAGGTAGGCCTCCTGCTTAATACAAAAGTGTCAGGGTGCAGCAAAGATTAAACAAAACAGCACCCACAAAAAGAAATGGGGCACTCTCAACTGAGCAGTGAAATAATGGTCAAGTTCTGCTGCAAGACTCCAAGGTTCGCCGCTGCAAAATGCCTAGATTCATTAGTGAAATAAAAGAGGAAAATAGATCTGAGAGGTGGTTCAGAAAATCTCCAGTCGTCCAATGTGTCCTGTAGTGATCATAGTTCTATTTCATACATACATAAGCCAAACACAAATGCACACATGCACACAGTCAATAGTTTAATCCAGAAGTGCTATAAGATGTTACTAAAGACCATCAAAGGCTCTTAATACATCCAAGTCACTATTACACTAAAAAAGAATACATATCAGTAAACGTCTTTAAATATTAGGTAATATGCTAAGACGTGTGCATGAATGCAACTGAATTTGGCTTACAATAGAAAAGGTCAAAAGCTGGTCTGAACGATGAGACCTAAAGGGAATGAGAGCAGGTTATTGCAACAGCAATCTTCCTCACCGGGACCTGTTGACAAAAAGGCTTTGATTAGAAGTTGAATTTTGGTAAAATTATACTAGATAATATTATGCGAGTCATCAACATATAGCACATTTGGGCACAGTGTCAATAAAAATAGCATTAAAGTGTAAAGTAAGAACATGATGTCTTAGTATAAGATACACAGAGATTCAATTTGAATCTGTTTTGACATTACAAGACCAGGGGTTTCATTTATAAAACTTAAGGCTAAAAGTGAACGTACGGACAAAACAAACTTCTTTCCACTGGCTCAATGATGTGAGACTCTCTGAGACCAAGAGCTAAGATCTCTCTCTGCCCTGTCTCTTAAGACCACACATGCAGGCTTCAGTTTACGGACCATTTTTGTGTAAACTTGTCTTCATAAATATATTTGAAAAAAAAAAAAAACGTAATGCGGAAAGTCACATACATAACATTTTAGTACGTACGCATGCTTTAAAAATGAGACCCCAGGTGTCTTATATCTGGAAATATAAACTGGTACCTTTAAATACATAGGATTTATCAGTATCCCTCCACTAACAATTAATGCACAGCATTAAAATATCGATATTTTAAAAGTACAAAACTGTGAAGATCAGAGCAAATAAAAATAAAAGTAATAAAACACAAAAGAAGTCGGAACAAAAGTGTACAACATATAAAAGAACAGGTACAATGAGAAACATGTCTGGTATCAAAATGTATCAAGGATTTAGAGCCAAAAAGTCATTCCAAAACAGGTTTGAACTGTGCTAAGGAAAATGCTACATTCTTTTACAGTTAAGAGTTGTGCATGCTATTTTTACAAAGTCAAAAGGCCGTAAGTCCCAATTTGACACTGACCAATGTAAGACAAAACATTGGCATCACTGGCCGAGGTGCAGGGAAAAACACCAGTTTTGGAACAACCGAATAGCAATTCCCTTAAGAAGCCAACTAATATTTTTGTTGGCAGTTAAATTTGGTCAGATTGTCCAAATTTAAGTTTGTCAGATTTGTTTAAACCATAGGAATATTTCACAAGTACCAGGTTGTATAAGAATTCAATTGAAACCCCAAGTGTGGGTTGTGACGGTGGCTGCAGGATCAGTTAACAAGACAACACAGCACACATATTTGCCAAGATGGAACTGGCTTCATATACCTGTAGTAACGGTATATTAGCCACCTTTTTATTTCCCTTCAGATTTTGAATTTCAACAATTGGGCCCAGAAATGTTATTTTGGGTATGTCTGGACACATCTTTACATAAGTTAACCTACAGCAGTTCAAAAAAAACAAAAAAACTTAATGTAATCTGATTTACTTATGAACATGATTAATAAAAGGGATAATGGCTGCCCCCACAATCCGCTAAATTTCAATGAATAATGGCCTTCAAGATAGTTTCTGATCTGTACTAATAAACCTGAACAAAGGGGTTTACTATTTTATTTAATAAAACTATGCATCTTTGCCTTTATCAAGACAGTTGACAGTTATGTGTAAACCTTCCTGCACTGTAAATGTGCCAACACTGAAGCAACATCTGTAAAATAATGGAAGCTGAAAATACAGCTCAGTTTGAAAGTAAAATGTACATAACCACAAAATGACAAAAACACTCACTAACCTACCGTTTAAAGCTTATTTACAATAATGGCTTCATGTAGAATAACCAGTACTATGAAACCCCGAACTAATTAAACCAAAAGCAATTATTAAATAGCCAACCATAAAAGAATCAAATTATGCCAAAGCACACAACCATTCACTACTCCTCCTGTAGACACCATAATCCAACACCCAACTAAAATAGCAGACATTGCCTATACAGCGCCACTTTAACAGTTAAAACATGGAAATCAGCAGCCCCCACAAAAATACTACTAATAACTACTTTAGATAATGCGTTATGTCAGTCAGTCAAGCAAGCATAATTAACGCAGAAACGTCTTCAAAAATTAAGTTTTACAACAACCACTCTCCTTATTTTCCACTAGGTGGAGCCATCCACACACTAACGCTAGGCCATCTGTATATGAAAGAGCCCACAAGTGATGAGACACTGCCACCTACTGTCAGAAACCTGTCAGCATTTAGAAAAGAGCAAGTCCTACTCTGCATAAATCAGCCTAAGCCCAACTCGGTGCAATAGGGAAGTGTTCATGTCTATTACCAAGTGAAGGGGGGCACCCATTATCCCATGATGTCTTTTTTAGTGTCCATTACGATTACAAAGGAGATATGCAGTCCAGTGTCTGAGCAGTGCTTATAGTGAGCACAGACTCTCTCAGAGGCATGTACATACACACATTTCTCCTTATCCCAAAGTATCTCATGTGTTGTGCAGAGGCTGAATAAAGCACAGGTCTCTCCCCCCTCCCCTCTCCTCTCCTCTCCTCTCTGTGTGCGGATGGCTCTTTCTGGAGGCGCGTGAAGCCGGGTCCTTGTCAAAGTGCTTCTCATCCATCGATCAGCGACACATCAATGTGGGACAAATCAATCATGTGCCTGTGTAGTAATTAGAATCATTACCTCCTCCAATCATTATATAATCATATGTCAAATATAGAAAATCAAACTGCATTTCAGGCTAATGGGGAGGGAAATACCATTAATAGAAATTCTAAAATTCATATATAAAAAAAAAATGAAATATTGATTACCTATGAAAGCTGGTCTGAAAACTGGCAGCGTGCTGGGGACTGGAAAATCTTGCAATTGCTTTTCTGTGCTGGGGAATCATTTTGAACATCTGCAATATAGAAATAAAATTAGCAACAATTTACTTGCCATCCACAAGAGGGAGTGAGGGTGGTAAAACATGTGCCTCTACTTTCTCAACCAATCAGCAGCAGAAGAGGGCGCTATTGCATCAGAGGAAGATTGCACTGTCCTGCCAGTAACGAATACAACTACAGCTTCCTATGGTGCCTAAGCCTGGCCTTACCTCGATGGGACCGATGGATTTGAGCAGATTCTTGAGCTGCACTTCAGTTGTAGAGGAGGAGAGGCCCTCGATTGACACAGTGGACGGCCCTTTCTCTGCAGCTTTTTGGTTCTGTCTAGCGGGCAGGGGATGGCCCACACCGGTCTGTCCTCGACCTCTGCCCCGGCCCGATACCACCACCTGCACAAGGAGCACACAAGAGGAGTCCAGAGCAGTTAATGACTGAGGCAAGCCTCAGTATGTTTACAGTGGCGTGTGAATCTGCTGTTATGTCAGTGTCAAACTCTGACATGATTGACTCATAAGATGACTACATATCACTGTCAAATATGTTTGGCATATCTTCATTTATGCTTGTGAGTGAGGGCTTTCTTCTTGAGCTGCAGACAAAGATGAGAAGGTACCGGAGAGGAGGAGGAGTACGCGAGTGCTGTGGAGCGGGGAGTAGACATGGAAGCTGCCTGCGCCTGTCAGTGTCAGCAAGCAGCCTGGTGGTGACAGGTGCACATAGTGCACATGGGCCAGGGACCTGCTGTAGGCCCCTGTGTTACAGTGTTTGGAGCTTGTCAATAGTCCTGCAGCTGGCTCACTGTCCCGTCTTATTACCTCCAAGTCTCATTCAAGACGTCTGCTTTCTGCTGGGACAGTGGCTCTAGCACATGGAGAGGTATTAAGTCTCATGCAGAGGTTTTAAGCATCACTACACATTACACTACAGAACAATCAGTGCCTTTAAAGGAAAAGTAACGTTATTTTACAATCTGAGCCTTCTTTCGGTAATAAAACAAGTCGTTTGACTCACCCATATCACATTCGTTGTTTGAAGAAAGTTATGTTGTAGCGTATCCGTTAGCATTTGTATTTGGGGCATTACTTTGCAGTCTCCAAATAACACAAACTTTAGCACTTTTCAAATCATAGAAGCCCGATGTCTTAATGAAAGATTTCGTTTGAAGCAAAAGTGGCCTATAATCCGAGATTTATCCATAGTTTTCAGCTTTGCGTTTCATGTTTGGGTCCCGGAGCAGTCCGCGCATGCGCACGGGCGTCCTCATCTACTCGAAACTATGGCTAAATCTCGGATTACAGGCCACTTTTGCTTCAAACGAAATCTTTCATTAAGACATCGGGCTTCTATGATTTGAAAAGTGCTATGGTTATTTGGACACCGCAAAGTAATGCCCCGAGCATATGATACAGCACCATGTTAACGGATACGGGATCATTAGTAGAACAGAACAGCTCAACATAAGTTCTGCGATACTGCTCCAATTGACAGAAAAATGCTATGGGTGAGTAAAACTACTTGTTTTATTGCCGAAAGAAGGCTCAGATTGTAAAAAAACGTTAATTTGCCTTTAATGTGAACTTTTACAGTTGTAACACACAGTTGTAATGCACATCACCCATGTGTCTGAGAGTTGCTTGTTATGGTTCAGCAGAGAGACTGTAGGTAAAAGTAATAGCCCATTCATCACACATTTAAGAACCTCAAAGTACTACTATTTTTAGCTTCAAGTAGTGCTTGAGTTTAACTTTAGACAGATGTTTTAATCCTCTTCTTGTAGACAATAACATACATTCACAGGACCAAATCACAGCTTGTAACTGGCAAAGTGCAGCTCTGACCTCACTGTGTTTGAGAGGTACTGATCACAGGCCTGCTTAGTTTAGGTCAGCGTTTTTCAACCTTCAGGTTGAAATGTACGGGGCAGTGCAGTCACAATAACTAGTGATGGGCAAATGAGATGGAGCTCCGGAGCATGTCTCATTCTTTCTGAAACTGTCTCGCAGCAGCAGCTCACGTGGCCAAAGTGTTTGAAGTGTTGGTCCCTCCCCCCAATGCTTCGCTCTGCGTGTCAATCGCTTCAGTGTTTCGAAGCGTTTCATTGGCTCAGCGAATGTTCCGCTCTGCGATTGGTTGAGTACTTCAGAGTGTTCAATGCACTTCCTTGGTTTGACAAGTGCTCAACTGCTACAGTATAAAAGATGCAGCAATATTTCTTAAAAATGTTTGGTAGTGAGGAGTATTGTGTGCCGTTAATGGTGATTTTGGTGACTTGTTGCATTTGTTTCATTTTCGATGGCATCTACAAATGGAAAAAAGCAATCCATTCCAAGCCATCCATTTGGGAACTTCCCAAATCATGGGTTGTGTGTTGGTTTGCAATGGTTAAATTTGTCCACTAGACTGAGGCTGAGACTGAAACATAATAATAATTTTTTTTTAAAAGTCTATAGGGTCGCCAGAAATCTGTGATGTCAAAATTGGGTCACTGGCCAAAAAAGGTTGGGAACCACTAGTTTAGGTTTTGAGACTCTTGGACTCATGTTAGTGGACTGTGGACATGGACAGTGGACATACCCGGTTCTGCTGCTGTGGTACATTTGATCCCTGCTGGTGCAGCGTTGCCACGGTGACTTTTCGCTGCGCCCCCAGGTTGTGTGGAGATGTTGACTGGATGCCTTCTTCCTTCATGGGGACGCCTGTGACTGCTGAACCTTTTTCACCCTGAAAAATGATTAAAACCAGTCTTTCAAAAGTGAAACTTGTGTGCACAGACACCAAAAATGTGCCCACTACACAGACAACAGTGAAAAGGACAATCACATGGACAAATCAGTCTGAAATATAGTGCGGTGAAGCTGAATTCCCACGTGTCAAAGTGTGGAGAATAAAAATCAGCCCAACAAGGTGATGGTCTCATTATCAAATAGAGTCACAGCTCCGGTCTGTGACATGTAGAAGAAATTGAAGGTCGTCTGTGGCCCAACTCTGCCGAGAGATGTGACAGATCGATAGAGGGAAGAAAAGAGGCCATATCTGCGGCCTGTCCCAGCTGAGAGCAAATGGATTAATCCCTCCTATAGAAATCAGCAGGCTGATTGTGCCCATCACATGTTAAGCTGCATTACACCGGAGCGACAGCAGCTCCATGTGTCCCCATCCCCCAACTCCTCCCCCGGCAGCTTTTGTGTCTCGGACTGCTTTGTATCATCCACACTGAAAATATCATTTGCCTCTTATCAGGGTTTCAAAGCTATCCACATCCTTCAACATGGTAACTCTGGTGAACAGGTATTACACTTGCCCCTCGCAGAGCAAAAAGATTTATTACAAACTAACTGGATTTGACTTATTTAGCTTCACTTCAAAGATGCTGAAATATCTATAGTAAGACTAAGAAAAATAAAATTTAGGCTAGGTTTATGCATAGCCAGGTATGTTGAGAAACGAATATTTCTCTCCAAAATAACATTGTGCACATAGCATCGTTTTCAAAAGTTTTTGTTTACCAACCCACATAAATACGCCATCGAGTGCCATCATAACTATGCCAAGCCCATGGGCAGCAGTGTAGGAAGAAGAATGATCTGCAAGCCAATCAGAATCGCACTTTTGGTGCATCAGCTGCCTAAAACTCAGTTTTTCTCACTTTACACGCAAACGCGAAACCGTAGTTTTCCACAATCTCCAATCTAGCTGGAGTTTTCAGAAAGATTCGTTTTCAGAGGCGAATTTGCCGTTTGCGTGTAAAAGATGGGTACAAACGAAGGGAAACGTTTCCATTTTTTAAAATACAAGTGTATGTGTAAACAATGACCGCAAGACAACAGAGGAACAAAAGTGGGAACAAAATCTCCTGTCAACATGAGTAGCTTTCAGACAGTGTGTACTACTCTAAAGTATTTCACTAAATCAAATGGCCTGCTAATAGTCTTTAGATAGTCTTATGAAAGATAGGAGTATTCAGAATACCATCAAACTCATTCACCAATTTAATTTTAAAGTAGTGTCTAAACTACTACTAGATGTATCTGCTGGTGGTGCTCTGGACAGTGTATAACAATATCTCCTGCCCTTAAAAGAGGATATCAACCTTTAAGAGAAGTGATAAGGTGTCCTCCGCTTCACAGATAACTGTCACATGGCCTTCTAAAATGCCTATGGCCTCTTAACTAAGACAAGATCCTCTTAACAAATCAATTTCACAAAAAAGACAGACATCAGAGTGTCATTCCCATAGGTTACACATCTTTTAGATAGATACTAAATATGGAATGGTAGTGGCTGACTGGCATTTGGAACGATCTCATTTCAAAAGTGCCATTTGTTATGAAGGGAAAATGAGTGGTAAAAGATCAAATAAATGTCAGGCTGAAAAAACAAAACCAATTGTTCAATAGAGAGAGAACGGCTTACAGCTCCTGAAAGTTTGATGAGTCGGACTTTCTGTGGAACGGGGGCCGCGTCAGTGGCGCGCTGCATCACTGTGCGTTTGGCTCCTGGATGTGGGGCTGGGGGTTGCACTGAGGAGGGGACTGCTCTCACTGGGTTCTGAGGGGCAGCACTCCTTCTCTGCTGCAGTGCCACCAGAGAAGTCTGCGGCTGCTCTGAGCTGATGCCAGTCTGTGGGCGATGGTCTGTGCCCATTATCATAGGCCCCCGTGTCCGGACAGGAGGATTGGCCTTAGGGGTTTTGGAGGAGCCGTTAGAAGAGAATGGGGCTCCCTGAATGGTTGGCTGTTGCCTCTGTGGCATGGGTCTCTGCTGAGGAGTCTGTTGTACAGGTGGATGTGGTTGTGAGGGGGGATTCTGAGGAGGAGCTGTCCCTTGGTTCTGACTTTGAGGATTTGAATTAAGTCGGTCCAGTAGCTCCTTCTTTCGGACTCCAGCTTGCATTTGTCGTCTCATCTCCTTCCTTTTTAAAATCTCTTCACGCAAGCGCTTCTGCTCCTCGATCTTCAAACGATACTGCCGTGTTTCCTCGTCTTCCTCAACGTTCTGTGGCAGAAAACAAACCAAGAGGTTAGTTTGTCTAAAATCACACCACAGTTTTTTTCATAATAAAAGGCCACTCAAACTATGCAAGATTTGGTTTTGTGTTTTAGCGGGACAGGCTTAGCTGCCTGTCACTGAGTGAAAAGGACAAAAAAAAGGCTCCATTCATTTAACATGCGGGTTAGGTAGAACAGTAGTAGAAGATGTAAAAAGCTCACCTGTGTCCCTATGTCAGGTTGAGTGTTGGATTCCTGGTAGGCTTGGGTCCGACCTGGACCTCCAGGCTGTGATGCGCCCCTGCCCCGGGCAGAAGCTTGTCCTCGGCCTCTGCCACTGTTGGATAGGTAAGAGTTTTGGCCTGAGCGCAGCCCCATTGCTGCTGGGGCGGTGGGGTTAGCATTAGTAGCTGCAGCAGGGCGTGTACTGCTCATGTTTGTGTTGCCAGGAGCCACCGGGACCTCTCGAAGGTTGCTGTTGCGCTGTGGTAGATTCTGCACTTGTTTAGAAGTTGGGGTAGTCTAAACAAAAGGTGACAAGTCAAGTTAATCATTTTACAAGATACTATACCGTTATATTAATGTGTTTTAATGACCAAGAGGCTGCTCCACATTTCGACATTTAGTACACACATGGATTTATGCAGAAAAGGCATTGGGGTTTTATAATTCAACAACTCACCATTCTCTGCCTGTTTGCCATATTGCGCAGCTGGGGGTTCTGAGAACGGGGAGTGGACTGCCTGGGGCTACTATGCGCCTGCTGTGGATGGAAGGAGTTCTGGCCAGAGTGCATCATGGGATGAGGCTCATTCGGAGGTTGCTGATGGTGCTGCTGTCCATGTGCTGGGCGTGGAGGATGCACCAGGTCCTGAGGATGAGGAGGCTGATGGAATATGCACAAGATTAAATTAGTCCATTTCCAATAAAATTATTGTTTAGGGAAATGCGCAAACCAAACACTGATTCACATCAACTACAACATAGTTGTGACCTTGCAAACACTAGAGGGAGCTGTTGTCTATGTCTCTTTTCACACCAGCGTATTCAGAGTTATAAATGAAAAGGTATGCTACATTGGCCATTTCTATAATTTGATGCAAACAGAGGCAAACAGTGGAAATTCAACAACAATCATGTATTTTAAAAAGTCACTTACTCTTAATCGTACCTGCATCCTATAAGGGACTTGGAGGTTAAAATGGTTGCGTGGCTGTCCAAATGGTTGCCGAGGGCCCATGAATTGCCGGGGCTGGTTGGGTGGGCCTCCTTGGTTCAGGCCAATCATTCCCTGTCCATGGTTAGCAGGAAGGCCAGGTCTAGGGGGCTCCCTCTGAAACAGTCCAAGTGGGCCATGGCCTGGCTGGTTAAAGGCTGGTCCTGGTGGGCCAAAGCCCATGTGCCCTGGACCAGGCAGCTGAGGTGGATGGATGTTAGCATTCATCAGAGGGCTGGGGCTGTGGTGCTCAAACATGGGCTGCCCTGGAAAAGGTGCAGAGTCTGCATGTTCTGCAAAAGACAAAATGCATGTCTCCATTTAAAACAATTTTAGGGCTTCAAAATGACATGAGAAAGCTAAGAAAAAAAACAACAAAAAATATCGTTTTCAATCTGAAGCTGTGTTTGAAATGCAACTTTTAGGGCTTATTCAGTTTCTCATATAGACACATGCATTTAACATGAGCATTGCTAATAGAGCAGCACCAGAAGGCTAGCAGCATACCCTGTAGGTATAATGCCAGAGGAAATGTCAAATAGAGTTAAATATTCTAAGAAAGGCTTGCTCGTCTTGTCAAGCCATATAGCAGGACTTGCCTCCCATAAAGAGGGGCTCTCTGTCCTGTGGCCCCAGAGGTGGCTGACTCCTGTATGGTTCCATGTGAGGAGGAGGCCGCTGGGGTGCACCAAAAGTGTGCTGCTGGAAATCACCTTGTCCCTGGGAAAACAGACAGACTGATCATTCATGAATTATTTGTCACACAGGGAGCAAAAGAATCTCAAAGAAATTAAAAAAATAAGAAGAGAAATATGCTAACTGCAGGAAACATTGTAGTGGACAACAAAAGAGCAATGGTCATTAAAAAGACGCAGAGTTGTACATTAGCATAATAATATAAAAGAAATGAAGGGAATGTAAAATGGACTCTGGAAGTAATGCCTCGAACAAGGCGTGGGTATATAAAAAGGCAAAAGGAGATCTCATATTTGATTTAGGGGCTTCATATCTTCCACAGCATTTTACACTTTGGGTGCTAGTGCCTGCAAGCATCTTTCAAGGAAAGCCAGATAATTCTTAATCCTTCATTGAACTCAAATCCCCTTCATATGCATTACCTTTTTATTTTAAACATCTCTGATGAAAAATTAACCTGCTATTCAACATGTGGCACTTCCGCAAATGGGCTTCTTGTTCTCCTCCAAGCCTATTGTAAATTACTTAAGATGCTATCATGCCTTAATCCATCTTTATTCCACTGCAGCGTGCTGGTATTTAGAGTGGAGAGGTGTTAAGAAAAGGTAGAAGCACATCAAAACTCGCTTAATAGAAAGTTAATCAACAGAGCTTAGAGAGACACAGGATTGATATTAAGCCACTGTCATTCGGTTTTAAAAGGTCAAACGAACAGGTTGGCACAAAGGGACTCTGGTGTCTAATACCTATCAAATAGCACTGCTCATCCACCATCTAATCCTCCATAAACAGGCTGCAGGCTCAAACAGGGGCAAGGGCACTTTTCACTATTCGAATGAGAACGCGCTAATAAGGCACAAAAGAGCCAGTTAAAAAGACTGTTTGAATATTAGGCCTCTATCAAATAAATCTTATGCAAATGTTAATTTGTCAATATTTAGCAATATAGTCATGTGAGTCACATGGTGTACTCTTTTATTAAAAATACAGAGATTAATATTTCAAAAGCAGGCTTCACGGGCAAAAATTTTATGCAGTATACTTCAGGCTATGACCCCCCATAAGGCCAGCCCTTTAACAATTAACTGTGATGGGATGATAATGTATGATAATCACTAGTAATCAGGTGCCCAGTGGTAAAGGGGATGTTGCCGGTTGGAAAGTCACCTGCATTTCAAATGGTGTCCTTGGCAACCACACACTAAACACGATTGACAGCTGGAGAATCCAACATTATGCTGTTCATCGTAGCAAGTAGACACCATGGGCTGCTGCTATGAACAACACTGTAGGGGACCTCTATAGAGCACATCTTGAACATATACTTTACAGTACAACTTAACTGAATAATGACGGATGGTCAATTCATTTGCATATTTCATGAAAAGCTGTGTCCTATGGTCTGTCACTACAGGCTATTGTAATAATTTTGAAGAAAAGGGAGGCGAAATACCCTTATTAGTTATTAGTAGATTGTTATTGTATGATGGCTCTTCTATTAAATTCTTTGTTAGTAAAATAAAATGCCACTAACCGGTTTCTTTCATAAACTTTGGCTTGGAAAATATAACACAAGTCATATAGCTCACACCACCTCTACAGACCCTCTCACCATTTAGACACACACCTCTGGGACACAAACTTGTGGAAAGTGAATTTTATGGCTAGTATATTCTGCTTTCACAATAGTATTATGTGCTAGGCTCGATAGTCTGAGCCTCAGCCCAACCATGAAAAGTTTTTAACCGAGCCGTGCCACTGCTTCCCTGACCTCCAAGTATATTGCCTAAAGCCCCTATCACACATTTAAAGCGGTGCAGCCAGACATGTATCAATGTTTAGAAATGTACTTTCAGAATTTGGCTTGGGCCGTCTAATTGCTCCAATGATATCGCCCTTGTATAAAAGGATGCTAAATGTGTGAAGGAGGAGCAAGAGTGAGGTGAGGGGGTAGAGGAGCAGCTGCTACTCACAGGGAACCTCGGCGGACCCACAGCAGGTCTAGGCTGGCTCTGAGCAGGAGGCATCAAGGGCACTGCAATGAGAGAGGGGGAGGGGAAGCGCCAGAAAGACCATTCCACACTGGTAAATACAGTCCCAATCATTCAAAAGAAAAATAAATGTTCTTTTTACACAGATTTTTGAACGTAACGCCACAATGACATTTTCAAGTGAGCCTACCTTGCACAGGCGTCGAGGGGCCTCTAAAATGCGGGTTAATGTGGATGTTTTTGGGCTGAGGAGGGGGAGGCTGTGGGTGGGAGTGCTGGGGAAAGCCAGGATGAGACGGGCTCATCATTCGAGGTGGTGGCTCCATTTGGGAATGCATTGGTGGAGAGCGGTGAGCCATGTGTGGAGGCATGAGCGGCTGGAGGGGCTGTTGAACCAGCGGGCGCCCCGGCTCTGAGAAGGGATGAGGTCCTCGCGGGCGGATGTGGTGCTGCTGATGAGGGAACATTCTAGATCCCTGGTGCTAACACAAAAGAAAATGGGCAGAATGATCAACAATATGTCATTCATATAATGAAATAAATTAATAAGCCAAAGCCATTTTATACAGGATTGTTTGTTTTCAGTGAAGTTCAGAAAAACTGCTTTCAAACGTTAAAATGTAAGTTTACCTGCATGTTCATGTTGCCCATGAAAGGATATCTGGGGTCATTCATTCTTCTTCTGTTTCCCCTCATGTCCTGTGGCCCGTACCCTAACATGCCTCTTCCTCTGCCTCCTCTTCCTCCTCGCCCTCTGCTATAGCGGCTTTGTCTTTTTTTCTCTTCTTGTTCCTCAAACTCTCTAAGATCAGCTTTGGCCTTTTCCGAGAGTTCTAAAAGTAATGGGAAATGTGAGTAAATATAACACTATGGAACAAAGTAAAATATTATATGAAATTTAAAAGATTTGCGTACCAAGGGTTTCAGGAATATTGCTGCGTTTTCTTCCAGCATCAGCTAAACGCACCACCACACCTTCTTTTCTCTCTGACTTGAACCTCAGACGCCCGGACTCTTCATCTTCCTCATCCTCCTCTTCAGACTCCTCTCGAGATTCTTCTTCCAGAACAGCTTCACTTTCAACCTAAGGACAGCGTGACAATTAATTTCAGCACAAGCGACAATTAGGAATGGCTTTTGACAGCGAGTCAGAAGTGAGCCAAAAGAGATAAACATTCTCAGTAATCTTATGCACATCTTAGCTTTATTTTGAAGTGTCATTACTTGTGAGCTCTCTGCAGTGGAAGACACCTCCTCTTCTACAAACTCCTCTTCTGCTGGGGCTTCTGAGCCTTGGTCATGGTGCTCATCCAGTGTTTTTTCATTATATGATGTTGTGTATTCATCATCCTCAATAAGCAAATACAAAAAATAACAGATTATTATTGGCACACACACATGGCTAGGTACTACAAATGACATATTGCAATAGTTGACCTGGTACTGGAGATGGAGACATGTCAAATTATTCACAATCATAGACACCATGACAATATAACACTACTATTCCTCCAGCTTCAAGAAATCAAAAAGCCCCTCACATTTAGGTCTACCGTTTGACTGTTTGAGACTGAATTGCGTAATTTTGTTTTTACAGTTTTTAGATCCCTCCCATGGACCCACAGGGGCCGGTGCATTGGGATCTGGGCGGCAGATACTGCTGCCCCGGCGACCCAAAGGCTTAAAAAAGCGGAAGAAAATTAATAAATTAATGAATTAATGAATTTTTAGATTTTAGTCTTTACAACTATGACCTCAAAAATCACGATTATTGATAAACCAAATAATCTTGACATCTCTATTACATGAGTGAAGAGTCCCTCAGTCGTCCAGGTAGAATCCATGATAAAAGGAGAAATTCAATTTGTCAACTGGACAAAGTTTGTTTGGTCGAAAACGTTTCGCCGCTCATCCGAGAGGCTTCGTCAGCTCTGGTTCTAGTGCTGGTTAGACCCTGTTTATATCTAGCTGCAGGGAGGAGGTCACTACACTGAAATAGCTCTGAAACTAAAACAAAAGAGACAGATTAGTGGAGATAGCACTACACTGAAATAGCAGTGCTATTTCAGTGTAGTGACCTCCTCCCTGCAGCTAGATATAAACAGGGTCTAACCAGCACTAAAACCAGAGCTGACGAAGCCTCTCGGATGAGCGGCGAAACGTTTTCGACCAAACAAACTTTGTCCAGGTGACAAATTGAATTTCTCCTTTTATCATCTCTATTACATGTGCGATACATTTCCCCTTGAGTCATTCAGAAAGAACCAACATAGTTTTGGACACTGCAAAAAATAATATTGTAGATTTAATTTGTATAAATGTATAAATCCCAAAAAGCAAAGCATAAGGAGGATTTTGGGGAGGTACAATGTAGACCTCATACACAAATTACCATAACAGTGGGAGCAAAGGCTTCATTACTATTCCTGACAACATTTGAAATTCAATGAGATGTAAATGTTTGACATGATATACAGAAATGCAAGCAGATAAAAACACTCCTTCCCGGATCAGTGATGGTGAAAATATCATTGACTAACTGGATGCAGATCACCCTTTCACTAGTGGCCACACTGAAAATTCACCCCACCATGCCAAAAACATCAGACACATCAATTGGGGATTCACAAATAATTTTACAGAATATGAAATTCGTGAATTCAATGATAATTTACACAAGATCTTCTGGAGAGGCCCCACCCGGCACCCGCCACTAACCATCAACGGTGCTGCTGTAAAGAGGGTGAGCAACACCAAATTCCTGAGGGTAAACATCAGTGAGGGCCTCTCCTGGACAGCGAACACTGCCTCACTGGCAAAGAGGGCTCAGAAGCGCCTCTATTTCCTCCGAAAAACTGAGGAGAGCTGGAACCCCCCACCCATCATGACCACCTTCTACCGAGGCACCATTGAGAGCGTTCTGACCAGCTGCATCACTGGTACGGGAGCTGCACTGAACAAAACAGGAAAGCCCTGCAGTGCATAGTGAATGCAGCTGGGAGGATCACTAGTGCCTCTCTCCCCTCCCTCCTGGACATTTTTAACACCCGCCTCACAGCGGTTTATTTGTTTTAAGGAGGAAACGGAGAAGGACAAGGTTTTTGCCCACGGCATTTTGTGGGGCAGTGGCAGCAACGTCCGTAGAAAGAAACGTGTGGGTGCAGAGTCGCAGCCAAGAGTGGTGGGATTGCTATGTGCTTCACCGCTTCACTGACACGGAGTTCATATACTATTTTCGCATGACGAGAAGAACGTTTGTGTACGTTTGTGAGCGCCTACATGTACCACTCTTGCTGGAGGAAACACGGGCAGGTCGGAAGAATGTGACCTGGCCGTTCAGACTGAAGTCGCATGAAAAAAGATCGGATATGTATCGGTTTTAGGGCCGCATATTTTGGGCTACGTTCACAGCCTGAAGTGACCCTAATCCGATTTTTTCGCCCCTATGCGACTTTAAAAATAATCTCACTCCAAAAGCCTTAAACATTGTTCTTGGGTGACTTGATTCCACTCCTGGTGCAAAAACTGAAGTAGCTCAGCTTTGTGTTTGTGTTGGAATTCAACAGACGCTGGAATGGAATGGCTGTAATACATGTAGAGAAGCTGAAAAAAAGGTTGAGCACCCCTGCTCTAGACACTTTAAAAACTGCTGCTAAGGACTACTCTACTACTGCTGCACTGTTGCACATTTATTACTGGAATTTTACTACTGTTATTGCACTGTAATTACAACTGTTGCACATTTATTTTTATATTTACTTTCAATGCACATTCTATTGCACATTATCATTTCACTGCTGTATTCTTCGATTGCACATTTTTGATGCACACTGCACATTTTGGACATCTGTAAATAGGTATTTATTCTGTTGCACTGCTTTTAGATTTTAGATTCTAGATTTTTGTCTTAGATAGTATTTTGTTTTGTTTCATCTTTATATTGTATTTTGTACACTGTCTTTTTGCACTATCTGGCCAGAGAGAAACAAAATTTCGATTCACTGTATGTTAAACACATATGGCAGAATTGACAATAAAACTGACTTTGATCTTTGATCTGGCATTGCAGCTACATAATGAAGAAAGATACACAAATAATAAAGTGTACAGTGATGCATAGTTAAGGTCAAGGAGTGGGTCACACCCCAGTGTTTGATGCTGTGCTTCATTAACCTGCCAAAGCGCCGTCTATGAAAGCAGAGGAGAAAAGCCTCTGGATGGACAGGACGTCCCCAGGGAACACAGCAGCCTAATCCTTTAAACTGTTCTGTTGTAGTAAATGAAAACCCAACTGAGAAAATGTCAAGGCTGGGTCATCCTACTGACCTTATAATCATTTATGCGAATAAGTCTTCCAGAATGTCCTGTGGCTTCAGTGCAATGTGTTGTTATAATGTGCACGAAGGTCAATCCCTTATTCAACACTTGTCTTTATTTAGAAAAAAGGAGGCAGTCCGATATATCTCTGTCAGGTGCCAAACATTGTCCCACTAAAAAGCCTGTACCAGACATTTGCACATGGATCTGCTCTTATCTCTGATCCGCTTGGTCGGGTTGAGAGGAAAGAGACAAATAAAGGGAAACTCACATCAATCATTAGAAAACTGCATGGAGTGTCCCCAGGAAGGTCAATAATCTTTTCACCTGCACAAGACTTTATCAGATCGAGTCTAAAGCTGCAGATAAAAGCCCCCCACATTAACCTCCTTCGATTGGCAGCACATTGCCCACATAAAGCGGCTCCCACTCCCCCAATGATACAGACCCCAAGGTCACAAAGGAACCGCGATGTGGAAGCGACACTTTATGCCAAACAAGCTGTCAACATAAACTTTGTCAGCAAGATGGAGAAATTAACTGGCAGGGAGTGATAATGAATCTAATCCTCCCCTAGCCCAAAATGCCAACCTACATCTCCTTCTACTGAATAGATTTTCAATGCTTGCTGTCCCCTCAGCGAGACAAGAGAGGTGACATTATCTTTTGGAGACAAAGGAGATGGACAGAAAGGGGAAGGGGATGATGTGTGTTTATGTGTGCAAGAGCAGACCAATCCAATACAAGAAAGCCAAGATGAGCACTCACTTGAAATTCCCCGTCTAGAGGCTCATTGATTTCGAGGTCTAACACTTCATCCTGGTAGCCATCATCCCCCTCAGCTGGCTCTCCACTGTAGTCCATTTGGTCTGCATTGTGATCCTGGCTGTAGTCCTCAGTGTACTCTCCTTCGCCCTCATAGCCCAGTGCGCCCAGGGTCACCGTGTTATCTGCATAGTCCTCTTCCTGCTGGCCATAGGATGTGCCCATGCTACAGGGGGCACATTTACAGTCAAACCCTGACCATTCAAATAACTGTACCTTTATTCAATATTTACTTACAGCCTTTTAATGTAGCCTAAGACCTAACCTTTTAAAATGGTACCACACTCACAACTTAGCTAGGGTTGCCTTAAGCTGCATTTGAGGACACATGCACAAGTTTTAGGTTTATTTTCTCTTATCTATATGGACAACACATTAGAAAGCTCTGAACATTCACATTTCAGTGGCTGAGGTCCAACTTGTGGAAACCTGCACTAGCACTAATTAATGATTTGGCTGCAGGTGCTGGAAAAGGCATTCTAGTTTCATTTCCAGCTGCTTTTTAGTCATTGGACCTGGACAACCCAGCAACTTCAGATCTTATCAGTAAATTCAATCACTGATTTTAACATAATTAGATGGGTAACATTTATGAAATAGTAAAAAGAAGAAAAAAAAAATCACCTTGAAATGAAGCCAAGATTAAATCATGATTCAAAATTCAAAGCTTTTATTGTCATATGCACAATAAAGAAACACGCTTCCCTGTACAATAAATTCTTACTTTGCTGCCCACTCTGGATGCCAATAGCATGCAAAAAAAATTACATAAATAAGAAAGAGAAGACATGACACTGTACCTGACATTTTGGTCTTCATCATCACTTTGTAGAAGGTCATCATTAAGCTCCTCATCAGACATTTCTGAAGGCTGAAAAGATGACAAAGAATATTGTAGTTTTGCATAGTACACGCTCATATACTTCCTTTTGTGAACTTGTGTTCAGTCAGTTCATGGTGTGGGGGCTGGGGAGCACCTACACCCCAATGGAAGTCTAATTCCCATGTGGAGAAGACAATCTGGGCAGGTCAGCAAAGCTCTTTTTTTGTCCAGTGTACTTCCTCCTGGTCCACATCAACATTTGCCCCTGTGGAGGAACCACCTGCCACAGATCTGTGTGTGCACATTTTCACCACATTCTCCACACTCTTTTCATAATAACGCTGCCATCAGAATGGGAGTTTAGGGAAAATCACATACACTACACATACCTTTTTACTTGATGTCCATCCATCATCCCCGAGCAATTCTTCCTCCAAATCACTAAAACAGAGTAACTTCATTATGAGAGTCATATTTTTAGTAAACTAACCATTGTTCATTATGTAATACACATTTTAACCACACCCATCACAATGACAGGGGATAATAGAGACTAATATTCTAATAAGGCATGGGACAATAACCAGTTCCAAGTGATACTGTGTTATTCAAATGTCATAGCATCAATATCATAACTGACGATGGTCCTTTTGACACAATATAGCTCATTTATTTGACAATTTCTGTGGGAAAAGCAGTGCTTCTCAAAGAGCACATTTCAGTTTGAATTAGGGATGTCAACAATTAATCAATTAACGGTCGATTAAGGCATTAGTCGAACAAAATGCATTAATTGTAATTAATCGCGTGGTCACGAAACAAGGCAACCGCGCACCGCGCTGCGCTCGACTCACAGCCGGCCGCAGGCACCAACGGCACTGCTCAGCAGCCCCGGGTGTACGCGCGAGGCGAGATCGAACCGCGGCGCCCAGGAATGCGCTGCAACGTGCCGCTGCTGGTCCCGCGCGGCCGGCCCGTGGCCCGGGCCCCGAGTCCTGCGCGGCCGGCCCGCGGCCCGGGCCCCGAGTCCCGCGCGGCCGGCCCGCGGCCCAGGCCCCGAGCCACAAACCAGCCGCACGAAACCAGCAGCGGCACGCAGCGGCCTAATCCTGGTTCAGTCCAGGTCCAGACCCAGTCCAGGTCCAGTCCTGGTCCAGACCTGGTCCAGTCCACGTTTAGTCCTGGTCTAGTCTCTTAGCCAGGACAGAACACAATGTTACACTATAAAAAAATGTTACACTATAAAAAATTTTTTTAAAAATCTGCGAACCGCGATAGAGAGAGGGATTGCTGTATTTTGTTATTCAGCATCAATACATTTGTCTGCTTTTTACTAAGGAATAATTAATTGAGGAATATACAATATAATAATACTATGATATATTTATGACTCAGTGTTATGTTACTATAGCTTATATTCTTAAAGACCCTATTGAAACACTCAAATTCAGGTGAAAAACGCCGCTTATCAGTTAATCGTTAATCGCTCGATAAGGTCAATCAACTATCAATTAATGAATTAATCGATAATTTGCATCCCTAGTTTGAATAGATCGGTTTGCCCATAATAAACGACTATTATGTCACAAATAATGTAAATAATCAAGAAGATAGTGTGACATCCCTTTCCATCCATGTATGCCCATCCTAGTTTGGTCTCGGCACAGCAAAGTATGCCAAAAATGCATGCAATTTTCTTTGCACTAGATCATGATTTCTATTTCAAATTCATGCCCACATAGTTTTGTTGTACTGCTGTTGTAACTGAAGCCATACCTTTCAATATCATCATCTTCACCTCTTCTTCTGCGTGAGCGCTCAGCACCTGGTTTGTCATACTCGTCAAAGTCAAACTCTGTCAAAACAAACACACAAACACATAAAACACTTCTAGTGACTCTACTAACATTCCAAATTAAACAGAACTTTTTTTCAATGGACATTTAACCACCATTAGGTGCATTATGTAACTTTTGTGGCGAGGGTCCATCACCCACTTATATCCATGGAGCTAGTTAAGTTACTAATTAATCTCCCAATTAGTCTGAGCTCTCCACAAAAGGAATGGGACCTTATAAGCTCTAGCCCTACCCCACACTGCAACATAACACAAGTAATTATAGTACAAAAACAACAGCTTCCTATTAATGCATTACACACCAATTATTGTACATAATCACTGCGATTATAGCTTTAACTGGAATGTTCCATAGGCATTTGCTCAGGCACATGCAATCTTAAGCCATGTTTCAATTGGTATTATTGTATCAGAATGTCAGAAGTAAAACTATTAGAATACACTTTGGTGGTATATTCTCTATCTAGAAGCCTTCATTCCCCATTTTTCAACCTTTATTTAGTTGATAATGTATTTTAAAAGTTTCAATATTCAATGGTTATAATAAAAGTTAGACTTGTTGATTACTAAAAAGAATAATTAGTTTCAGCTCTAGTAAACAAGAAACGACTTCCTGTTTGTCGGCCGTTTCTGCATTTATTTCATTTCTCTGCATTTCAACATTTTGTTCTCTGTAGACAATGTATTATTTTTGGCTAACGTTAGATGCCTTATGCACTAGAAATATAATACTTTCATATAACATTAGTTGCCATCCCTCAAAATATGGTTGTTTATCACAAGATCAAGTCAGCATTAGGTGATTTTTTTTTTTTTTTTTTTTTGCATTTTGAGTCTGGATTTTCTCGGTTGGTTGTTTAACCATGCATTGTGCTGGCCCCATTTGGGTCCCGGAGCTAGTACACCCCAGGGTCTGCTTCAGCGATATGGGGAAAAAAATTATCTAGTAGATAGAGACATGTACATGTACATTGAGGAGATCTGAAGAAATGCAGTCTGGATTTCTTTTTGGAAGAAAACAACAACAAAAAATCTGCATATTGTCTGATCTTGATTTTCAATTTGATTTTATTCGGTCTTTTCGAAAATAAAAATTAGTGTTGACTTTATGAACACAAACAATATAGGCTTTTAATCTATGCCATTTAACACACATGAGGGAAAAAAAGTCTTAAAATGTCTTCCTCCAATGTCAAAGTAGGAACTCTGCTCCAAAACACAATGGCCGTTTCCCAATTCACCGACGGCACGCTTGTGAGTGTGCCGTCGGGCTGTCGTCGAGACGGCGCATACTCGCTCTGTCCTTAGTGCACTACGTTTCTCACATGGCCGTGTGCGAAATTGAACAGATCCCGCCTCAGCTCAATGAGCCGGTGGTCTGCTCCTTGTTCCCCAAAGACAAAAATATTATACTATTGCGACTAGTAATACTTGGAATTGGGACATGGCCAATGTTCCCCCTAATTTTTAATGTGTCTGAGCAAACACACTAACTCCACATCCGAAATGAACCCCCCGCGCGGCTCGCACTTTGCAGATATAAAAAAAATGCCCCCGCGGCTGAATAAAAAGCTTTCATCCCTGATTTACAGTGCGCTGCACAAGTTTTCTTGTGCGCTGAGAATGTGCGAGCAGTGCACAGCTTAGAGTAAACGCTGGACATGGCGATACTGTAGAATATCCAGCATTACAACAGCAAAGGAAATATAGAAGTGTAAGGGGAAAAGCATGTGAACGGTAATACAGGTGCCGTGAACTACGCCGTTACGGCTACTGTCACACATGTTTAGCGCCGTTTATGAAGAGTTTCATGTAGCATAGTTGTAGGTGAGGAGAACCAGTACGTATATTTTATAGTGACGTCGCAACTCTCACTTGTGGATGTCGCTGGCGAGTCGGTCTTTGTAGTCCCGCGCTGTGCATGCTGGGGCTTTTAAGTGTGCGGAGCGTGCATGTTTGCACACTTGGTCCACGCCCCGATTTCCATGGAAACGACGGCGCCGTTCAGAGCTCGTCTTGACGGTGCAGGTGGAAAAAAACGAATGGAACGGCCCTTGTCGCGCCGGATATGACGCATATCCCGTTCCAAGGACGCTAACAAGCGTGCCGTCGGTGAATTGGGAAACGGCCAATCTCTCGATCTTTCGATTCTTTGCCCAGCCCTAGTGGAGACGCTTGAGGGCTATACCAACCTGCTCCAAAGTGAACCAATGGAAGATAGTATCCTCAGGGTCCACTTCAAAACCTTTAAACTGGCTGCTTGGATTCACTTAAGACAATATTAATCTGCTCCAACATTAAAATAAAATCGAAACATAACTTTTCCATGCCTCTCCACAGGCCTGACCAATAACTTGGCCTTGTGGCACCACCTGCTTGTCTGGAGACAGACAACATTAATGTTATATTATGGTGGAACAAATCCGGCAAAGCAATCCACCACGCAAGTGGTGGATCCACAACAAACGTATCACGCAGTGCGTCCACAATTAATATTTCAAGTGCATACAAACGCTTTAAAGTGTCATAACTCATTAGAGTTCAGAAGTGATAATAACAAAAGTACTGCAGACAACTGAACGAGTGACAAGTGTCAAACACTCAACGACCACAGCATGTGTGGACATATACTGGAGTACTAATAGGTAATTGAACAAAGCCCATCGCCATCACTAAGTATGGATTTTCAAATGGAATAAAAGTAGGTCAATATTCACATTATCAAACAGTACCGTCTCTGAACACACAGTTTTGATGATTATGAAACTACTGACGTTATATTAAATATAAAGCAGGCTACAGTCGTGACAACAATATGCACAATCCACACAACCAGAGCTGGCTAGTTAGCATCATAGTTAGCATTAGCCACCGGGCCTTTGCAGCGAAACCACGGACTCGCACTGTAGCGTTCATATTAAGCACACATTGCAGTCTCGCCATTGCGTGTTCTAATGTGCACACATAGAAAAAGAAATGTGCCAACTTCCGAAAACAACTACTTTACACTGCCTTGAAGAGCCGTGGCTCGGAGCTAGCATCTACGCTAGCCCAGCCTGGCCGCAGCCACTATCGCGTTAAAGCTTGGCGCATTTTCTTACCTGTGTCGTTGACTGACATGGTGCGAAGCAAGTCTCACTGGGAGCAGACTACAAATTTAGAAAGTTCATTTAACGCTTAATATACTGGCATGATGCACCCAACTAAACGGAATAGCTGCCTCTGCGCTATAGCAAAAACGTCCATACACTGAGCAGAGGCGCAAACATGGCAGAGTTGTGCTGATGCATTATGGGTGGGAAAAGCTCCCTCTCTGCTCTACTGCACCCATGAGCGCACCCATGGATGCACCCTGTGCCGTGTAGGAGGCTGGAGTGTTGGGGTGGCTGGCTCTCAAACCACGGCTCCAGATTTTGGATGAATTAATGTAGTAGTAGACCATTAAACTAAAAGCGAGGCAGACAGGCACTACATTACAACACAATAGTGGTTTATAATGTTGGGATGGGGGTTGGCAAATGCTGAGAGCTTCTAAATGTGTTTTCTGTAGTTCCCTATTTACCCGGGACAGCTTTGAGCCCTGTGTCCCTCTCCCAGCAGATTTATCCAAAACCAGTGATTTGTCCCAGTTTGATACAAGAAATGTCCCAGGTGCCCCTATTTTTGAGGGGAGACGTGCCACAGAAACTCCCCAATGGGCGTTCGTGTAGCGTTTAATCAACCAATCAGGAACTCTCCAAACCTGAAGAGGGCGCTCTCGGTGTAACATTGATCAAAGAGCAAAGATCAAGATCAAATACCAAAGGCCGGCCGTTTCCCAATTCAGCGACGGCACGCTTGTGAGTGTGCACTCGGTCTGTCGTCGAGACGGCGCACACTCGCTCTGTCCTTAGTGCACTAAGTTTCTCACATGGCCGTCTGCGAAATGGAACAGGTCCCGCCTCAGCTCAATGAGCCGGGTGGTCTGCTCCTTGTTCCCTAAAGACAAAAATATTCTATTGCGACTAGTAATACTTGGAATTGGGACATGGCCAATGTTCCCCCTAATTTTTAATGTGTCTGAGCAAACACACTAACTCCACATCCGAAATGCCCCCCCCCCGCGGCTCGCACTTTGAAGATATAAAAAAAATGACCCCCCGGCTGAATAAAAAGCGGAGATCCGCTAAAAGCTCTTTCATCCCTGATTTACAGTGCGCTGCATAAGTTTTCTTGTGCGCTGAGAATGTGCGAACAGTGCGCAGCTTAGAGTAAACGCTGGACATGGCGACACTGTAGAATATCCAGCATTACAACAGCAAAGGAAATATAAGTGTAAGGGGAAAAGCATGTGAACGGTAATACAGGTGCCGTGAACTATGCCGTTACGGCTACCGTCACACATGTTTAGCGTAGTTTATGAAGAGTTTCATGTAGCATAGTTGTCGGTGAGGTGAACCAGTACGTATATTTTATAGTGACGTCGCAACTCTCACTTGTGGATGTCGCTGGCGAGTCGGTCTTTGTAGTCATATATCCTCCTGCGCTGTGCATGCTGGGGCTTTTAAGTGTGCGAAGCGTGCATGTTTGCACGCTTGGTCCACGCCCCGATTTCCATGGAAATGACGGCGCCGTTCAGAGCTCATCGGCCGTTTCCCAATCCAGCGACGGCACGCCGACGGCACGCTTGTGAGTGTGCTGTCGGTATGTCGTCGAGACGGCGCACACTCGCTCCGTGCACTACGTTTCTCACATGGCCGTCTGCGAAATGGAACAAGTCCCGCCTCAGCTCAATGAGCCGGGTGGTCTGCTCCTTGTTCCCTAAAGAAAAAAATATTATTCTATTGCGCCTAGTAATACTTGGAATTGGGACATGGCCAATGTTCCCCCTAATTTTTAATGTGTCTGAGCAAACACACTAACTCCCTGAGTGCGCCTTGGAGCCCTGTGCGCGACATCTGAAAAGCCCCCCCGCGCGGCTGATATAAAAAGCGGAGATCCGCTAAAAGCTCTTTCATCCCTGATTTACAGTGCGCTGCATAAGTTTTCTTGTGCGCTGAGAATGTGCGAACAGTGCGCAGCTTAGAGTAAACGTTGGACATGGCGATACTGTAGAATATCCAGCATTACAACAGCAAAGGAAATATAGAAGTGTAAGGGGAAAAGCATGTGAACGGTAATACAGGTGCCGTGATCTATGCCGTTACGGCTATCGTCACACATGTTTAGCGTAGTTTATGAAGAGTTTCATGTAGCATAGTTGTAGGTGAGGTGAACCAGTACGTATATTTTATAGTGACGTCGCAACTCTCACATGTGAATGTCGCTGGCGTCTTTGTAGTCATATATCCTCCCGCGCTGTGCATGCTGGGGCTTTTAAGTGTGCGAAGTGTGCATGTTTGCACGCTTGGTCCACGCCCGGTCCACGCCCCGATTTCCATGGAAACGACGGCGCCGTTCAGTGCTCATCTCGACGGTGCAGGGGGAAAAAATGAATGGAACGGTGCTTGTCGCGCCGGATATGACGCACATCCCGTTCCAAGGGCGCTCACAAGTGTGCCGTCGCTGAATTGGGAAACGGCCAAACAGTCAGCTTTATTGTCAATTCTGTACGGTGGCCGAGGCGTATACAACAATAACAATCGGGAGGTCGGGAAAATATTAATTGACTGAGCCAAATCCCCGCATGTTCTACTGCTAGTGCCAAGAGCCAACCATAGGCCGAACTGCGCTCCAGCTTAGAGGTAAGATCGGGCCTAAAAAATCCAGCCCGACCCGACCCAGCCCGCGGGTATTAAAGCCCGACCCGGCCCGAGCCCGACCAATTAACTTGATTTGCAGGCCCGAGCCCGAAGCAAACCCGAAATTTCATATTTTATTTGTGAGGACTCGGGAGGAGGAGGGGTGATTTATGATAACAAATTAAAGCCTGTCTTTTTCTAAGTTAAACAAGACTGTAAAAACATTTACATCTTTTATATTTCTGTTTCTGCAGAGGGTACATTAACTGACAATTTTCCATCATTGACTGATTTTTTTAAGAGTTGACGGGAAAAATTTAAGGCCGTCCGTCATTTTGACGGGTTGAAAATTGGCCCTAAACCACAGCAGCAGTACGTCCTTAAGAATCTATTTAAGAGAGAGAAGCAGAGAGACCTCACTCTTACCGGTGCGTGTTTGTCTTTTCAGTTCTCCTGTCTTTAGTTTATCCTTAACTTCTTGCTCCTCCATATTGGGGATACCAGGTAAAAATAGATGCGGACTTGCGGAGGGGAAGATTATTAAGAGGGCGGCGTTCATGTGCGCAGAGCATGCTCTGGCTCTGCGGCTCCTGTTTAGTAGTTAAATAGCAATTACATTACAGCGCCTTCTCTGTTTTATCCAAATTATTTATTTTAAAACAAGTATTCCTTAGTTTAGTATCCACACATCGTTTTAGTATACATTTTTATAAACATATATTTATTTTTAAAAAGTCAGCGAGAGAGAAGCCCGGCCCGACCCAAAACAATGATTGACATTTTAGGCCCGACCCGACCCGAATTTCTGGTCGGGTTGGGCTCGGGCTCGGGCTTAAGATCTTACCTCTACTCCAGCTTCCAATCATGTTGCAGCATAATTACTCACGGATCGCGCTCCCGCCAATCATGACGATTAGCGCTGTTGCGTTTACGCCTGTGAGCGAGCCTCATGAATATGTACGCGGCATTTCAAGAGAAATCCTTAACTTGCTACGTAAATACTGGAACTCTCGCCTCAGCCGGGACACGGGATCCATTCGGGATATGTCCGTTTCTTCGGAGCTCCGGATAATTAAAGTCCGTGGATATACCTGACACGCGCATACACTGTTAAAACGGAGCTGACACGTTCTTATGAGCTTCTTATTAGCCATATTATCGTATTATTTCTGCATCAAAGGGACATATTCGCTGACAGCAGGGGCCATGTGTCAGCGTGTGTGTACAGGACTAAACCGGGACTAAACCAGGACTAAACCAGGTCTATAACAAGACTAAACCAGGTCTAAACCAGGATTAAACCCATGACCCGTTTTCATGCCTGATTGATCAGCTGCATAGCCGTATTTCTACAGCTAGACAGGGGTTTATGTTTATGTTTTATGTTTATGTACACGTACTTAGTAATTTAATTGGTTGGCAATGGGAAATTGCATTGAAACCAACAAAGTTGCTAAGTTAGCAACTATGCCTTCGGGAAATGCCACATGGAGGAATAGATTGTTTCAATGACTGCTTAGAGTAAATTAAATACTGACAAAACTAGGCATTGAGTTTTTGTCACATATCACAACGCACATTTGTTTCTTTCCATCTAAACGTCATTCAAAGTGAAGATGTAAAGAACATTAAGCATCTGTTGCTTGTTTGTTTAACACATTAACACAGCAAATTCAAGCAGCAGTAAGTAAGATGGTATAAGAATACATTTGAGTTTGGTCTCTGTTCTCCATATGTCTTTCTTTCACTGTAGTTCCATTGTTCAACATTGCCCAGCAGTCAGAAGCTGCTTTTACAGTGTGCAGTGTGCAGTGCAGTGTGTACAGTGTACAGTGTGTACAGTAGAGCAGTGTGCCTCCCTGGTCCCTGCCAGGACCAGGGAGGCACACTGCTCCACTGCTCTTTCTGTCTACAGTACCAGGATGACTATGCCAGGGTGGAAACCTACATGCAAAGCCATCTAAAAACTGTTGTAAGTCATGGAGGTATGTTTTAGATTGACCAATAAGCCTTTGTTGTTAGGGACGGGTACATACACATAAAATCATGTTTACACACAATAAGCAAAACGTATGCATACACAGAGAGAAGTATTCAAGTAACGCACAGTCCACAATCTGCATCACAATCACAAGTTCATCTTCTATCGCACACTGCCTCATTACCTCCTGTACTGCACACAGCCTACAACATACTGCATATCCTATATCATGGCCTTCCTTTAAATATTGTCCCATCAGTATAGTAAATAAATTAATTAATGCAGACACTCATAAACACAGACACATAGACCATATATAAGATAAGATAAAACAAGACTTTATTTATCTCACATAGGAGAAATTTACTTGCTACAGTAGCTCTAGGCAGAGACAGGTTGAACAAGAAAGAAAGTGCATGCAGGCAAGAATAAAATTAAATAAGTAATGATAAAATAAGTAGTAATAAAAAACAGTAACTAGGAGAGTATGGAAAAAATATGGCCTATAGAGTAGAATTATACAGTCTAATGGTGGTGGGGATGAAGGATCTGCGGTAGCGCTCCTTCTTGCACCAATTAGATGTCATAAGATTCTCCCCATCTATGTTATACAAATCCACAATTTTGCATCACTTAATTATAAGCCCATAAAGTTATTAAGAGTTTATTCTATATTGCACACTAACTCATGTATTGTACACAGCCTGCCACGTATATTGCGCTGTGCCTTATGTTTTTCCTTTTTGTCCATGTTTTTCTTGTGTGTGTGTGTACTTATGGTGTGTTATTCTTCAAATAAAAAAGAGATGTGACACAAACATGTTTATTTAAATAAAGTTCAATTATGTTTATTACATGAAATAAATGGTCTTTGTGGAAAATATCCACATTCAGCCAAGTATTAGTGTGTGTGTAAACTATGTGAACTATGTGTGAACTATGATGTCTGATTGTAAATAAATGCTTCTTTCAATTTAAACTAATTTGCTCAATCCCCAGGTGATATTAAAATTATTACTTCAAGTCGGCCATTGTTGGAATATGCACAGGAAATATTATGAAATGTCATTGTTAGATGCAAAGACAGGCCTAGGCCTAATAGATGTTGGTCTGTGACATTCAGTGAAAGGTATAAGGTTAAGTTTGTGGGTCGGTGCATTGTGGAGATTAATTAAAGTCCTGAATGCAAGCAGTATCTGACCCACAGATTGACAGTTATGTTTCCCCTGCTTATCTGTGACTGATGAAAGTGACAGGAACGCAGTACTGCAATATTTTGTGCCCAAGCACAGTGGTAACACTAGTATTTGTTATGAATGCAGTTTCTTCGTATCCAAATTATTGCACTTGCACTTGATTGCTCTGTGTTAGAAATATTTTTTGTAAGGGGACATGTAAACTGTTTGATAAGTAAAACTGCACTGCACAACCCAACATTTTACAGAGATGTTCGGTCGGGCTTAGCGTTAAAAGAAAAGTTCTTGCTTTTCTACTCGGAGCAAAGCAATGCACAACTCTTATTTTGACATATATGTTAGACCGGATGTTGACAGTTCCAAGTGTAAAGAGAAGAAGAAAACGGGAGGTGTTCCCGTTTAGAAAAGAAATGCCCATTTATGTTCCGCAGACCGACAATATTGCTATTTTTAACCCATCTGATACCTGCCAACAGTATATAGATTGTCATTTGTTTAACATTCATAAAAGCATGCTTAAAAATGATCAAAACACAAAAAATGTGACTATACTGACTCACATTAGTGCTGCGTGCATAGCAATTTTCCTTTTACAATTTTATTATTACCAACCAACCCAAACCAGGGATGTCCCAGTTTTTTATTTTGAAAATCTGGTCACCCTAATAGTCTGGCTTGTAGGCTACACCGTGACATGAATGTTCAATCAATCAATCAAACAATATTTATAAAGCACTTTTCATACAAAAAATGTAACACAAAGCGCCCTACGTTCTATAATTTGAGGTAGGGCAGGTGACAATTAACATACAATAGACTACCAACAGAATTGGTACAAAAGTCTGCCCTATCAATCAATCAATCAATCAAACATTTATAAGGCGCTTTTCATACAAAATTGTAGCACAAAGCGCCTTACAGTGGTCAAGGATTAGAAGATTGACCTTTATTGATCTTTATTGATCTCGCACATACCCTATCCTATAGGCTACATTTTCAAAGTTAGGCTACAAAGTTAAGGATAAACAACAAAAATAAACATTGTGAATGGGGAATTCAGTTGAAAATGAAAATGTTAATATGTAAACTATGAGTTTACATATTAACATTTTGTACAGTGAACCCTCGCTCTATCGCGGTTCACTTTTCGCGGCCTCGCTGTTTCGCAGATTTTTTTTTCAATTTAAAAAAATATAATTTTAAATTGTTTTTTATAGTGTAAAATTTTTTTTTACAGTGTAACATTGTGTCCTGCATCCTGATTGGCTAAGAGACTAGACCAAGACTAAACGTGGACTAAACCAGGTCTAGACCAGAACTAAACCAGGTCTAGACCAGGTCTAAACCTGGACTGGCCCTGGACTAAACCAGGACTAGACCAGAACTAAACCGGGACTAGGCCAGGTCTAAACCGCTCTTTGCTGGTTTCGTGCGGCTGTTTTGTGGCTTGGGCTGAGAGCACGCGGTCCGGGCGCGGCGGTTCTATGTTTCTCTGTCACGGATTTGTCCACGATGAGGGGTGCACGTGTGGAGCTTCTCCAAGGGGTTGGTGCACGTCGCATCGCGTCCGGCAACGTGGCGGTGCTCCTCGCACGTCCGGCGGGGCTTCCGGGGCCGTGTCTCCCCCCACGCATCACTATTAATACATTTTGTTGAAAATCTACAAAAGTTTGAGTGTTTAAACAAGAGAAAAAATTGAGAAAATGTGTGTGTGTGGCGTTTTTAATCTTAAAACATGTAGAATAATTGTAAAACCAGGACTAGACCGGAACTAGACCAGGACTAAACCAGGATTAAACCAGGACTAAACCAGGACTAGGCCAGGTCTAAACCAGGACTAGGCCAGGTCTAAACCGGGATTAAATCTTTGCCTTGTTTCGTGATGGTGCACGTGTCCGAGCGCACCTTAAAGCCTTAAAACATGTATAATAATTGTAAAATATAAAGTTGTCCTACTTTGCGGATTTCACTTATTGCGGGCTATTTCTGGAACCTAACCCCCGCGATAAACGAGGGATTACTGTATATTTTTTTCTTATTGCTAGTAATTTGATTTGTAGATGGAAAAAAAAAAAATCATATTGAATGTTATTAGGGATTAAATAATATCTTTAAAAAAACAAATCACACTAAATATGTGATTATTACCAAGGAAGGACTAGATTATGTTTAAAAAAGAAAGAAAGAAAAAGAAATCTCAGGAAGTGTGGCTTTTGGAAGTTGGAATCAAGATGTTTTAATTTCTGTCAGAACAGGAGGGTTGATAAGAACGCAATGCAGCACAAACTGTGATTGTGGAGAGTTGCAGCTATCACCTGGCTCTTTCACTCCGTAGGGCCCTCAGCTGCAGTCATTCATTCAAAAGTATTATGTCCCTTCAGTGAGTGGACTTGTCACATTAACAATTTTTTTAATACTCAATATATTGCTATAAAAATGTTAAAATAAACAATTAGGCCTATATTGAAACTACTTAATGACATTAATACTATAGCTCGAAAGGTAAATTCTGAATTAACCTTATTGCTGGAACAAATAAATAGCCAAAAATTATATTATGTTTTTATTAAACAATAAGTAGGGTATAGTAATTATTGTGACAGTCCTACAGTGTGTTCAAGCATGTGGCTTTACATCTGAAGTTGTTTCACAGTTCCACGATTTTTAATATTGTTTTGGCTAATTCATGTCTATGAGTATTTTTATGCTTTCAAACAAATAATCTCATTTGTAGCCTCTAGTAGGTTACTTGCGTAGCTATGTCTATATATTAGAATTCATGTCATATTTGTTTTGTACCTAAATCTTCCAAACTATGGCCTGGAGTCCAAATTCATCCCTCCATTTCTGAACTGACATAAATTTTATGGCCTGTTAAAAAAAAATAAAAAATCTATCGAACAAAATGGTTGATATCATGGACAGCAGCTCTCACCAACCTTATCACTGTAAGAAGGAGTCCTTCATCTCGTTTCCTTACACACTCCAATACTTATCCCTCTGTATAACAAATACATAAAGTTATCTTCAAAATGCATTGTCTGCCTATTCTGTAATAAATGCCATCCATCCATTTTCTTCCACTTATCCGGGGCCAGGTCATGGGACTGTAATAAATGACTTATTACTGGGTCATTCCAGAATTGGAGGACATTTTGGCTTTAAAATTCTTGAAAAATAAACCTTCACTTTTCTGATTTTCTGCTACACATTCATCAATAATAGGTAATAAACTATTAAATGCTTGATTAGCTCAGCTGACGGTCAATGGTAAAAAAAAATATATTATATGATTTATTTGGTTTATTTATTTACTCTAATCACAGTAACAGGGTTGCAGGTAACAGGGTTGCAAAATCGCACTAATGTTAGTTTTATCTCAGGAATAGAAGCTAGCTGTTTAGCTAGCTGTTATTACTAATCAAGAGGAAAAACTTATTTATGCAAATACATAAAGGAAAAAATAATGTCTTATTCTGATCATTTGCATAACAGGGTTGCATGAGGTAGAGTGAGACATTCAGTCAAGGTTAACTGTTTTATAAAAATATGAAAAATAGAAGAGAAGACAAACCTTTGCTCTGCCCATTCTTTTGGAAAACTGTTTGATGATGTCAAGTCCAGGGGATCATGTGGTTTTCTGTTTTCTTCTTCTTCTACCAGACTAAAAATGTTCTGGTAACAGGGTTGGTGCAGGTTGTGGGACACATGTTCCATGAATAATAATTATTATTTGAAATATTATGTCTATTAAAACAAATGTTCCCACAGTTACAAGAGATGGAAATGAAACAAATCATAGAAAAAACAAGAAATTTCAATTTAATTTTAACTGTTTTATTTGAGATTCAATTTGGCCATTAGAGGGGTGGGACAAGAGGAAAATGGCATTTTGGGGGTATTCCAGACTTATTTGGTATTATAAAAGTATTTTCAAGCATTCTTTTCTCTTAGTTTTTTTTTAAATTTGGTCTCAGGACAAGTAAATTCACTCAGAAACTGTATGTTTTAGTATTTTGTATGTGGATTATTTAATATTTGATGGGTGTACGTAAAATGACGTAAAATGTCCTCCAATTCTGGAATGACCCTACTATTATTTTTACCTTTGATTTCTACTTGACTGCTGCACACACATCTTTTTGGTGACATTGGCAATTCACTCACCATATGTTTTTAATACAGAGAGATATAATTGTAAACTTACCCAGCCTTCATCCATTCACCTATCTATATCTGTCATTTTTATCATCATCTCCATCTATAACTGTGCAAACATGTCACCTACCATGAAGCTCTGGTTTTGATATTTCCCAGTGTAAGAGCTGGCTAATAAACGCATACGTTACAAATAGTTAGCTTCATATTTGTCCACATAATTTTGCAAGGTTTTCTGGAAAATATAGAAATAAATTATGCCTAAGTCAATCAGATGACTAGGGCGGTTTGTTATTTGATTGTTTGACAATATCATATTTACTCTATAATAGTTGGTTAGTGGCAGTTTGCATGCATTGCACTGTTAAACTCATTACTAAAGCTGTTTTTGACTGTGTAAGTGGAAATTGGGCAAGAGAAAGTGTCCTTTATACTCCCTATAGCCAATAAGATATTCACTAGTGAATGAGACATCGAGAGAAAAAAAATAACATAATGGCAAAAACAAGCATTTGTAACATTTTGAAGACATCTGACATTAAAAGATATCTAGATTTTGTTTTGAATTGGTATTTTCTATGGCATTATCAATTGTGCAAATTAAAAAAGATGGAGCCTTTTCAGAAAAGCAAACCAAAAGCCTTTTGACCTGTGATTTTCATTTCAAATGTAGGCTCTGCAGAGCTGCACACATCTTACATAGGGATTATTGGTCATATCATAAATATGAATCAAATAATTAAGGCTCAGTTCAGTCAGTGTACTTCTTTGATTTTCCATCCCTATTTCATTGGTATTTGCTATTTCAGTTTATATATATATATATATATATATATATATATATATATATATATATATATATATATATATATATATATATATATATATATATATATATAGTAATGTAATGTAATATAATATAAAAACTTAGGGTGTTTCCAAATTCCTCCTGGGCTGACAAACATCAACAAAGGCCCCGAGGGACCCCAAAGAGTGTGGGCAGCCAACTGAAGCCTCATTGTACTGGCTCATTACGGGATCCCGCAGTGAGGAAGAAGATATTTTGTCAGACCACAAGGTCAATATCTGAATACTGAATACTGAAGAAGTCAACTAGGCATTAGCTTACAGTAAGCTCTATAATTATATACAATATCAACCTGAAAATTTGACAATTTAATTAGCTACATAATCAAAGTATAGTTTCATAATTCTGCTATTGGCCTACTTGCAGTCACTTTTCACTTTCCCAGGAATTTAAATTTTACCTTCAAATGGATGTGAAAGGAGAAGCTGTCACACTCTATTATGGTGACCTCAATGATTGTGTGCCCTATCCAAATCCAGCGGTTTTCCATAACAATGCAAATTAAAGGGTGCAAAGCTGAAAGAGACAAGACTTATTTTCCAGCCGGAGGATGGAGGTTTCTTTACACCAGATACTTCTGTACACATTGTCTAGACTCGTATAAAGTAACTTGAGAGTGCCTTTGAAAGGAACAATTTGTTTTGGTGTCATTTCCAGGCTTCATCATAAACACAAGGGAGGAAAGCTTTGGTTACTAGGACAGGATATAAGGATATGAAATAATACTGAAATATAAGGTTAAATAAAAAAAAATGCCACACTTAAATAATCTGCTAGTTAAGAGACCTCTTTAAATCTAATTATAATACAGGCCTACATTATTCTATTGAAGCTGTAGGCCTTGTCTAGACCTATAAAAATGAAGAATAAAATGGCTACCTACCTACTAAAATATTGGACTAGCAAAGTCTCTGCCTCTGCCTGAGAATAACTTGGAGTCAGTGACCCACATCTCAGTGCAACTGCTTAAGTCAGACGCTTTTATTCAGGGCACCGTCAATAGACGTCTGCGGAGGAGGGTGGGCGGGGGTTACCCTCTGCACCATTCTCCATGGAGATCAGCCTCCGTCTTCACCTCCATTGGCTCTTCTCTTTGTCACTCACAAACTCTCACTGCTTCTCGCGCCATCGGCCGTGCACGCGCAAGGCAGGCAAGCACGTAACCGTCTGGAGTCTGTCTGAAATTGATACAAAATTGGAGATGGAGTTAAACATGTCGTTGTTCTTTTCTAACAAAGCAAAGAGAATTGAGCTTTTCCTCTGCAGTGCCACCGCTCTGGAGCTACCGGCGTAAGACACAACATTCCCGAGGCTGCCTAAATGATGTGAAAGTTTTTTCCTCTGCAGCCTGTCAGCAGACAGCTCTTTATGCACAGGTAGGTGAGCGCGCGGAGCAAGTTGTGTAATGTAGCCGTGTGCCAGCTAGCCTTGATCGCTGTAGTTTGGAGCGTGGGGCATAGCTGAACATTTAGGCTAATTGTCTGTTTCTTAAGCCATTACCATAAACTTCAAATAGCGCCAAAGAATGTGCGACATGCCGTGAAGCGTGTGCTCCATGCTCTCATTGCACACATTAGGCGCATTTGTTTTGGACAGCTCCATCAGCGTGAGGATGATGCGCAGGTGACGCACCTGTCCTGTGCTCACGTGAGCCTGTTGATGAACCCATGCGTACTTGTGCTAGGCTTTCTGATAGGCTATTTGGCCTATCCAACTATTTTGATGCTGCTTTTTATAGAATAGGATATAATTCTAAAAACATTAAAGGCTACAACAAATGACCAGGTGTCAGCGGAGCGCATAATGACAATACCCTGTAGGAAGGTTCATCTTGGCTGTATTAAGATACATTGGGACTTTATAGGATGAACGGGCTCTAGTCAAAGAAGTGTTCATTTCTGATCACAATTTTTATCATTCTTCATTTTTAGATGAGAGACACTTCCAGACTTCACGAAGAAACTACTTTGATTTTGAAGGACAAGGTTGGTTTTTCAGTAAAGCCATATGTTTCTGTTTGATTCTTTTTTTCCCATATTGAAATTGAAATAATATATTAATGCCAACAAAAAGGCTAGCTAAAATTTTGCCAAACTAGGCTATTAGAGAAGTATTGAAAAAAGTTTGAAAACGAATAGTAACCTAAATATAATAAGAAAATAGTGCACAGAAAATAAAAGCACTGCTGTGGCCTCAGACTGGTCTAGACTTTGACTCAATCACTGCAGTGTTCTGCAGACAGGCTTATGACTGGAAAAGCCTCCCTCCCTCCAGGAGAACTCTTTTGGCCCAGATGGCTGCTCTAAGATTGTTCATAACTTAACAAAAAATGAATATGCATTATTATTTGGGTAGAAGTAACTCACTGAATGAATTGCTACTCATCAATTATTGAATTATGATTAATTATCTAGACTATACAGTGTACACAAACTCAACAGAGAAAACATCTGTCTGCTGAAAGAAGAGATTGTACAGACAGAGCAGTAACCACAGCAAAGTGGCACAGAAATAATATTTCTGGTGAAAACCAACTGTGTGTCTTTAGTCTGATGTGTTCTTCAGTGACACCATCTCAGTTTAGTAAAAACCTCTTTCACAATCTATAACTAAACAAATACAACAACAACAAATAATAATAATAATAATAATAATAATAATAATAATAATAATAATAATAATAATAATCAAACAAAAAAGTAGGTCAAGTGTGAGTAGCAGGCAACCTTATTTTACGCTATATGATATTTTGTAAAAAGTCCTTGGCTTTACCATGGTAGGAAGAAGCAAAAAAAAGTTGATAAAACATGTGTCTTTCACAATGTGTGTTATTCCAGTGGCTGGTCAGGGTGATAGAATTAACAAACATATTAAATCTTTATTTGTTTGTTTATTTATTTTTTATACAAATACACTTTGATTGATTGTATAAAAAAATAGATAACTTTGTCTGTTGTGAGAATACTGTTATTTCTTTATGTAGTTTTTATTTTTTAATCTATTTTTCTAATAACTATAACTAAATAACTCTGGTTATTTGAGCCTGTGTTAAACCATGTGAGCTGCATTGTGGATAGACAGCACTTTGCCTGTCAGCTCTGAGGCAATATTAGCTTTGCTCCGAGCTCACTTTGACGTTACAAGTCTGTCATGTTTATCTGTTGGCCATACCTGTGACCAGCCTGAACAGACCTCTTCATTAGCTCCTTTTTTGCTCTAGTTTTTCAACATTTCTATCTAGTGTTTTGTGAGCACTTGTTGAATCTTTTAAGATACATTGGTTTATGTTTACAGGCCTGTGCTAATTCCTGCTCTTTTCCTTGGAACGTTCTAAGGTAAGAAATTACGGTATGCTATATTGATGCAATTATTAAAATTTGAAGTACCACACAAGCTACTGCCTACAGCATTTTTTTGCTGAATAATGCTTTATACTTGATACAGAATGTGGTGATTTTTAATGTATTTTTAAGGTCAGAAATATATTACGCAAATGTACAGTATAGTGTTTCAATAACTTTTTTTGTATTATCATATAATATAGAAAGTAGACTGTAAGTTATATTGCGTTATTTTAAGAATTGGTCTGGAACTGACTTTAGACCAGTAGTGACCAGCTTTTTGTGTATTTGTGTTTTCTTACAGAAATCTGCAGCCTTCATGTCTTTTCTTGAAGAGCATCTTCTCAAATGGTATGTTCTCATTGACCTCACCTACAGCACGGTGAAGCCCTTCTAAACTTAAGAATGTGTTCTCTTAGTGCGGTGGCTGAGTATGAGTGCCTGGGGGAAGCCGTATTGTTTTACAGAGCACTAAGCCACCGCCTGCTTTTACTCCATGAGGCAAGCTTCACTAAATGTATCAAATTCTGTACTGTCATTTTCTCATCAACAGAAATCATTTTTATTATCACAGATTTTTGATCTCTTCATAAGAAAATCATGGGCTTGGACCTCATAACTTTCACTTAGCTGTTCTAGAAAATGCTGATGCAAGAATGGCTCCAATGGTTGTCCTGTTTTTTGATTGGCTGGCTGTCTCCACCCACAGTCACATGGTCTAGCATCATCATAGTGTCTAGAGAAAACAGGCGTCTGTCTGTAGCTCTGCTGTTTACATTTAAGAATACATATTTGTGCTCTTTTTGCAAACAAAGATGGTAGTACATCTTTCAGAGTATTCAGTGCCCAGGTGCTGCTCCTGGGTTGTGGCTAGTTCTCTATAGTTGAGTGACACATTTTTCTGACATTGAGGTGCTCTAAATCTGAAATGGAGGCCTTCACTGTATTTGAAGGACAGAGGACATTTGTCTTCTCATACAATCATAACTGCACAGCTGTGGCTCTCAGCTGGCCTTAGCCCTCAACTTAACACAGCATCCATTTTAAACGTAGACGCTGGCAAAACAGAATGTAGCCCTCAGATTTAACATAGCGTTTTACGAGTTATATTTTTAAACCCTGGCACTAACAAGGATACACTAACGCAGGTAAACATGTTTTGTTTGTACAATTGATTTATTTCTCACATTAGCTTTTTGTGCAAATTTTATCGTTTTTCGTACAAAAGTAATATGCATGATTTTACAATTTTTGAAACTAACAATTATAGCAGTAAATATTCAGAGTAAAAGATGAAGATCTGAAACTATTTTTTGGTTGCATTTAAAAAAAAAATCAAATTTGTCGCCGAATAAAAAAACTGAAAAAAAGCAGAAAATATATCAACGCTCATTTTGTCACCATTTGTATGCTACCTAAACACTTAAACATCCAGTTTGACTGATTTTAGGTGTATTGTTCTCGAAATATTTTTGTTTCAGCCAAAAAGGTTATAGCTTATGCTTACTTATTTAGGGGTCACACAATACAATTATTTATTATTTCAAATTGTTTCAGTTAGTGTGATTGAAATAAAAGATTTCAATATTTGTTTTTTTTGTAATATCGCAGTCATCAAAACATTTTTTTGTGTGCGTGTTTATACATTTTGATGACTATAAAGAGGGGTGAATAATGTTTTTTTTTTTTTTTATTATTATTATTATTTTTTTTAGTACCCTACAAATATAGAGGCTTTATATTTGACTGAAGGATTCACAGGGTCATTCAGCACTGTAAATGAATTTAAATAACTTGTTTTATTTGTGTGTTAAAAACATGTTCCGAGAATCCAGCTGTGTAAAAATGTTTTCATCTGAAGCTTCATTCATTCCTTCTAATGCAAAATTATTCAGAATAAAATTCCCCTTCAGTGTAAAATAACCCTTTCAAATAGTGTTTTAATTGGTGTTTGTGTAGTATCATCATGAAATGTACTTCCTTGAGAAAGAAATTCAGATTACATCAAACTGTATATCTATTTAAGAAGAAAATTATGTTTTCCGTTGTGCAACTTTTCCTAGCAGGTCATAGATTTAAAACAGTTTTGAGCACATAGGCTGAGCTAGTCACTGTCATACACTGTATGACAGTGATATTATGCTTTGGTTTTTATTATGTGGTTATTATGGTACACTCACTAGTAACTGATACTCTGGGGTAGGGGACAGGAGGACAACTAGTGGGAAAAAAAAGTTCTTTACAGGTTTCAAGGATGAAGTTGGTCAAAAGATGATTTACTTTTAGTTGGACAGTTGTTTTATACACTGGGTGATTATGATTTTGCAAAAGAATACTTTTTATGCGTAACCTATAAGAATATTAAAATGCTGTGATTTCATTCCTGTATATTTTGAACTGGAAAAGATAGATTTGACTATTTTTCCAGTTCAAATTTGAGCAAATTTTTATTTTTATTTTTTTCTTCTCATTACAGAAACGGCACGTTTCGTGATGTCATTGATATTCTGTTAAATAGAAATAAAATACAAGCATAATTTTAAGTTCTGGCGATAACATTGCTTTTCATCATCATTCAGTGCTTTTTGGTACTAAGCCTGTCACAATAATTACTCTATGGACATATCATTCAATCTATGAAAGCCACAATTTTTTATGGTTACATATTTATTGCGTGTACATTTTCCTTCATTTACTTTTTGTAGTACTATAAGATTTGAGGTCAAACTAACTTCTGCGAATGATAGATAGATACTAAGTACAAAGGTGTTTTACTTCTTCCTTTTCTTCTTTTTTCATCAGTTTATTTATTGCAGCTCTTTTAAAAATATATTTTACATTTTGAACAGGATATTTTTGGAGATTCTCCGGCTTCATGGTTGTAATCAGTGGTAATAGTTTCAATAATATCCTTTGCTGTGTTATTTTTATGTAGCAATATATATCACTTCAAAATATGTTATCTTGACAGGCCTATCTGGTAAATACTGTTGGTCAGATACTAGTCTAAAGTCTAGTATCTGCTATGTAACCATGCCATTAAGAGTAATAGTTGTAGTAGTAATTATAGTAGTGGTAATGGTAGTTGCAGGCATAAGTCCTCCAGGTGTTCAAATGTCGAGCCATGATTGGTGCTATTTCTTTGGACCAAATGAAAGTTTTATTGAGGGTTATCTCATTTGTGTAACCTGACCCACCCTGTACTTTATGTTTCTCAGCATTATACAAATATGTGAAGTTTCTTAGGCAACTGAATACAGAGAGAAAACAACTGCTTTTATAAATACTGCCAAACACTGAAGGTGTCAGTATTGTGTCTAAATACTTATTTAATGCAAGTTCTGTTCTCTCCAAAGTCCTCATTTCTTTGTTTGGTGAACGTGAAACACTGTTGAGATTCAAATGTGCCCATTTAGTGGGATTTTCCTAAGTTCTTCAAAGTCAGATGTGTGAGACTGGAGGCTGTGCTTGCATTTTTACCTAATTGGAGCTTATTTTAACACACCTGAGTACCTGCACTCACTTTGCCATTTGACCTTTTTTGAAGGAAGAAGGGAAGGCCAAGTTTAAGCTGGTCAGCCTAAGAACATCACAGCAATGGGAGGCTCCATGACTAATTAGAAAATGTCCAATTTGAGGTAAAGCTTTGTCCCTTATAGACCCAGAGAGTTGATTAGTAAATACACACCTACAGCTGCAGTAAGCTAATACGTCTCCCTGGACTTGGAGAGTGAATATTTCATATTTGGCTGATGACTAACAGCTTTTGTGCCTGTCTCAAATGTGGCTGCGTGTAAGCCCAGTGAAATGGATGAAGGAAAAGCCTCTGCAGGCTCTCTCCTGTCACACAATGGTGTGGAAAGGTCAGGTCTAATGAAGTCAGGGGACTGACCCCTCGTATTCAGTGACTTTGCATGGGCCCCCATCCCACTACTGCAACCATACCACTTAATCCCTTTTTGATCCTAATTGATAGGCATTAACATGATCCTTATCCAGGGGCTGTGTTTTGTCTTCCACAGCCATTCTCTTTCGGTGTCATTGACTCAAAGTGTGAAAGCGTTAAACCCAACGTGAAATAGATATATTTCTTGTTTGTGTGGCTCAGATGTGGCTGTTCCTAAACAATCCCATGAAGTGCTCAGTGTTCAATGTTTGCCCTCACGGTCTTAGCAGGACTTAGCTCATGACCTTTCCAATCTGATTGTGGTGTGAATGGGAGCTGACCACTTCCAGTTTGTTTTGCTCACAGCCCTTTTATCTTCACGGCGAAGTCATTGCTGCTTTTAAGTGTCGACTAATTACCCTCTTGGAATCGTTTGGATTGACTCAGAGGCCCTCTGCTTTTCACACACTGCCACTACGACTAGGGATGTCACAATATGGCATTATATATGACCATTATTGTGAAAAGAAACAATTTTCTGATTACCAACAGTTACTGATACTATGACCCAACAACACTTACTGTAAAATCCTTCAAACAAAATGATACCGTTGTACACTGTCAATGTTCATTGTAAAATTTGATCAATCACAAACTTGTAAGAAAGAGCTGTGCTTGTGGTTATATGGCATTTGTAAAGAGAGCTGATTGGTCGTACATTGGAGCTCCCACATGTTTCACTTTTCCATCTGAAAAAGCTGTTCCAAATTTGTGAGGACAAAGGTTTATGAACTCCAAAGGGTTTGTGAGAGATAGGAACTCATTAGATTTAAATACCTACTTTTACCTTTCATAGTTTGCAAATCTGGCTCCCTAGCTTTAATTTTTTTCCTGCCATTTCTATTCAGCCTTCAGAATGATAAAATATTAGTAGAATTCTGAATAAAGTAAATGTGCAATAAACAGAAAAACATTACATTTAAGTTGACATTTTTGAGATATAGATTACATTGAAGCCTAATTTTGCTTTTAAAACTGCCCCACTGATTGTTTTTTAGTTCTTACAATTATATTGCGAATTATCACAATTATCTATTAACCAAATAAACTTGACATCCCTAACACCACAATGGCAGTGCATGTGTTTCAGAATGCTGTTGTAACCATAGAGCTGCATAATTTACAGGGAATCAGCCATTTTACCTGAGTGGTTCCCCAAATGGCTGCAGACAGAGGCGTTAGGACGCTCCTCACATGAGTGTAATTAAAAGTATGTGCTTTTCTGGTGCTCAGCAGTGTGCAGCAGCCCACTTTAGTTGAAAATGCCAGGTGTCGTGTTGGTTCTTGTTGGTTTCACATGGTGACTTCAGTCCCTCCATGGAATGCAGTTTGCTGGTCTCTATAGGATTGAATGTTGTTTCCAGCTTGCATGTTGCATTGAATAATGAGTGTATGGTAAGGCCTGATGACATAATCTGGAGATTTCTATCAAAAATAACTAATTATGAAGCCAAGACACTACAGATTGGCATTCTGCTTGTGTACTTCACTTGACTGGCACCACCTGCCCTCTATATGTCACACACCCTTCACTTATCCCACTGTTGTGAAACCGAGCAGTTAGAAGAAACCCCACAAGACCCAGCCGCCATCGCTGCTGGGATGGCCTCTATACCAATCATGCATTCAATATGGAGAAAAGATTCTCCACCGCCTTTTTTTTGCTGTTTATTAGCACAATTAGGGTCCAGAAAATTACCACATCTAAATGAATATTTCTATACAATGTGTCATAAATATGTTGACTGTTGAAAAGATGGATATCCAAGGCACGTCTGATTTTAGCTCCAAGGATTTATTACAAAAATGCCAATGCGTTTTGACTTCTTCAGGACAAATATTTTGATGATTGTTGATGATCATAATGATGACTTTATTGATAAACAGTACTTTCTATTTGTGTTTAGTGCATTTAAAAAGGACTGCCAAAAATGATGAATGTGGATCTATTGGCCCAACAAATATGGAATTTCTGTGCCCAGCTATGATATTAAAAGAGTGGAAAGGTTCAGAACTGGTCTGACCTGCACAGGGTTGAATGTTGTGCTGTCCAAATTGACAAGGAAACTGTTATGGCGCAGGACAGTAGAGCTCAACAGTGAGCACCCGCCCCTCGTTCCGGAAGAATATTTCCCATTCCTTTTTCCTATCGATTATAGGTATGTGGTAACTAATGACCACAAGACCTATAATTTTATTTAAAATGTCTGAAACTTTAAAAACAGCTATAACAACAAATCTTGAATTTTAAATGTGCATTTTGGACTTAAAACTATTGTAATAGGATATTGGTTGCCTTATAGCTAGTTTGCCTCCGTAATACCTCTGAACTCTTAATATTTGAATTAAAAAAAATAAAAAATCTTTAGAAAAATATATCTAAAATGTCCTTACCAGAGCGGACTTTGAAGTGGGTGGGACTGTTGAGCTCCATATTCAGTAGTCATACTAATGTAGATCCTAAAGCTGAATTTTGGCCATTTCCGATGGAACACTGGCATTCTCTGCAACATTTTGGCCTATAGTGGCTTAGGTTTGTTGCAAAAATATCCACTTTGTGATGTAAGTTTGTAATTGGATTAAAATAATGAAGTTACTTTTTACAGAGACAAATAATTTTATTACAATATAACATATTGTTCCACCCAGTGCTGTTTAGTTCCACAACACTCCAACGATAAAACTTGTACAATACTTAACAAAGACATATGGTCAATGGTCACCAATCAGAGAAAAGAAAACTGAGAAACACTGCATATTTTTTGCAGAATCACTGAACTAAAGACTCAACTCTGTAAATCAGAGGTAAAGAATATTCTGCTGGAGATTTCTTCCATATTTGAGACATACATGCTACTAATCAACTGTTGTGATTGGCACATCCCAAGTAAGGACATAGTACTGTGATACAGTATATACTTTTTACACAGTAATTTCAGTTTATGCATTTGCATATATATATATATATATACATACACACACACACACACACACACACACACATGCGCGCACACACACACACACACACACTAAATAAAAACAAAGGAGAAAGAAACTGATTAAATCAAGACTTATTTAGGATTTAGCAAGGAACAAAATAAATTTGCATTTTTATTTAAAAACTCATTTTTATTAAGATGCAAATATCAGCTATAATGAAGATGAAGAACCTCGGTGTTGATACTTTTGAGCTTATCATGCAGTCATAAAATAAACACATGACCAAACATGATATGTCTACCAAAGTGAATAACATGAACAGTGAGAAAGGGGAAGCAAAATAAAGTGCATTACTTGGCTATGGAACCCCTGGTATTTAACTGGCTATAGACCTTTTAATGCAAAAGTAACTGACTCTGCGGATACTGATATTCGGTGCATTGCATTTAAAAAAATAATCTATTTTGCTATTGGCTTATGTTTTTGGTGACCAATTTTGATTACCGCTTTTTCATGTTGATACCAATACTTACGTTGCGTAGGTGTTGATACGAACTGATACTAGTTCAGAAATATTAGTAGACACTACAGCCCAGCACAGCATGGTCTGTAAGATTGTCACAGTCTGAGTCAGAGCAGGGGCGGACTGGCAGTGTGGGGGGGAAGTCCAGGGCCGTTTTTTGTTCCCAGTCCGCCCCTGAGTCAGAGCTAACATGTCAAGGGAATACACATTGTATAGTTACTGGTTAAAATTAAAGATATCATCAGCCAAGTCCTGAGGTAGGTGGTCCAGAATGGGTTGTCATATTTCATAGAAAGCACACTGAGGGGCTCCGTTTGAAAAACTTAACAAGTCTCTCTGTACCATTGTATAACAGATAGAGGTTGTGCCTGTATCCACTGATTAGAATTATTAAAAAGAAATTAAATAATTAAATCATTGTCAAATTTATGTCAATGATGCTTATACCTGTATTTTACGTAAACAGCATTGAATGAGATGTGGTGAAAACAATGTCCTGATATGGTCCTTTAATACATGTGCTTTATTAGCTGATATCTGATCAAACCATTCACACAAACACAGAAAGTATCACTAAATACTATCAGTAATTAAAAGACCAAGAAATACTTATGAGCAAAACCACCTCAGCCATTCAGACGGTGTGCTAATGAAGGCTAAAAATGAAATTTAAAAAGTGTATCAGCCCATGATATGCACATAATTTTGTGACCTACTGTATAAGTGTGAAATGAGAGTGCAGTAGTGATCTCTGTAATGACACAGAGGAGGAGAGCATGTTGTTGGTGTTTCACAGCAGGAATAAGCGTGAGCTGCCACATTGTACCACACACTTCTCTCTCTCTCAGATAAAGCAATCACACGTCACACTTCAAACACTTCAACTAAAAGAATAGAATTAGAAAAAGATGACGGATGTTTCGGTAGCCATTTTGTTTCACTAAAATTAGTTTTCATGGTAGTATTTGCCACTTGAGTACAATACTCAATTTAACTTTTCTACACCGTGCTTCACCTTCCTCTTGACAAAACCATTCAAGATCAAGGGCACCACCTTTGCAACTAATGAGGTTGTTTATTTGCTAAATTTCCTTGTGGATTTGACTGAGAGGGAAAACAGGCCATGCATAGCAGAGCATAAAATTAGCATTAGCAAAGCTGCACTCCAAAACCCCATGTAAATGTATATGTATGCACACTGACCTGCATTTGTAGTACACGGACACTGAATGAGCTGGGCGAGCGGCATAGGCTAGGCTCACAGCCTATGCACGCTGCTTTATTTGCTGATGTTGATTGTGTCCCAATCTGCGTAAATGTATGAGGCTTTACTGTATATTTGCGTATCTGTCCAGCCCATCTATTCAAACACTGTCCATCTCTCTGTAGCTCTGCACTGCCCATGCTTTTTCCCTGGGACCTATTCTGTTATTTGGGACCAGATGGTGAGGGGCACGGAAGCGCCTCTTTTGTCTGGGTGTTCCAGTGAAAAGAGGCTGTCCTCCCCTGTGTAATCAGCAGCACCGGAAGGGTCCGTTTGGGGTGTGAAAGAAGACAATTGGGTCTGGACACCTCTAGATTACAGAATTGGAGAGTTGATCTCCTACCCCTGCCCCCCCTTTGACCAAGGCCCTGGCATGGAGCATCCTCATCTTTGATCAGTGAAGGGCAGAGGCAGTGGTCCCAGCTCTGGGGCCAAAGGCCAGCCCTGTTTACCCTGCACTTGGCTGCCAATGACACCTTCTTCCGGAAGGAACCAGGGGGTGTGGGATGATCTGTGCAAGGGGCATACCAGAGACGGTCTAGACCACCCTACGTGTAACCCTACAGCTGTTAAGGGGATATGACCAACTCTGATTTGTTTTAGTTTTGTTGGAAATCAAAACTGTTGTTGTGTTTATTCTTTTGTTTTGTTTGGAGTTTGAGAATCATGGGTGTGGCTGTACCTCACATTTTATTCCGCAAGGTAGAATTGCTAGTGTTACCAAACAATGTACACAGCAAAAAATCGGAGGCACATAAAGTGAAATGATTATGAAATGAAATGATAAAGTGAAAATATTAAAAATTCATTATTACCGCATGGACAGCCTAATGGAAGTTTGTTTTAACCGATGTATAGTTAATCAATTAATCACAGTTATTACACAACATTATTTCCACAAATGTATAATTGGGGAAAAAAAAAAACATATCACAGTAACTCGGAAGAGCATGCCAATGTGCACCTGTGTTTCTATGAGTGAAGAAGTTGCCCACAAGCTTTTGACTTGAAGAATATGTACAGAACAGCCTATTTTGTGCTAGTTTGGTCTCCTATGTGGCATTTTAAGTGCATGCGCTACGCTTTTTGTGAAAATACTTAGTTATAATGCACTTCAGTAATGATTATAGTTTAGTTTAGTCTTTCTTTGAAAGGATAATATACAGAGACAAGCTCATAAAAAATAAAGATGTTCCGCACAAGATTATAGCTAAATAGCTTGTTTCCATCTGCAGTCACTGAATAATCCCTTAATTAATAATTGTGACTAATATGTTTTCAAGCAGCTCTGCTATCCCTGAATTTTATTTTAGTGTGGTATACATTTGTGTTCTTCATTTATTTTTCACTCAGCAAACTGAAGTCATACACTTCAAAACCTTTTGCGCTGCTTATGCCAATTGTTGGTGACGTAAAATACAGATTTATTTGTGATGGACACTATCACTATAATGACATCCCTTTTATTTCTTGAAAACAGTACCTACTGCAGTACCTACTGGGTCTGAACCACAGAGCAGCATATTTGAATTAGCTTTGATGTTGGGAGTGTTCCTCTGGAGAGGGCTCTGTGAATCCACTATCATGGCCGCCACAATCGGCCCCGCCTATGCCCTGCCACTCAGGAGCTGCTAAAATGGCTGAGAGAGGGGAGAAGGACACGCCCACTACTGCGAGCCCTGACATGGTCGGCTGGGCCAGCTTTGGCCTTGCAGCCAGACTCCAAGTGATCTGATTATTTTGTGTTTGTCCATCTGTGCTCAAAGTGAAGCCCAGGAGTTCTGTCAGATGAGGGTTGCTCCAAAAAACAGTCGGCTGCCTTGAGTGTTCTTTCCAGTTTTGTGTTCTCTGTTAATTTGTTGTAGTTATTGCAATTATAATCTCTTTTTATTCAAGCATATATCATTGTAAAATGGTGTGTTGAGCATTGTGTGGACTAAAACATTGTAATACAATAAAGCATTTGTCATTATCAGACAATTCCAAGATACAACAGAGATATTCAGTTTTGTTACATTGCCACAGAACTGCTCGGTTTGCTAATTGTGTCACATTTTATAAACTGTGTTGCCCCCACCAAAACAGTGCTGAGCCGCCAAACAACAAAGTTACTTTAAAGGAGGCTGTACATTTGTAATCCCCTAAGATGAACTGTTCCATGTATGTGTGCAGGTGGACCTCATGAGGACTCTATTGGGAGCTGCTTCCTCACAGTGTGCACAGTGTTGGAGGTAAATGTCCAAAGTCTCTATTTTTGGCTCTCCCTGCTCATTGTGAATGACATGTTATTATTGGATCCTGTGTGAGAGTGCTTCCCTCTTTCCTTCTTTTTCCTTTTCTTTCCTTCTCTCCTGTGCGTAGAGTTGGTGGCGGACTCGGAGGAAGATGTCATGCTCAGAGTGGGTTTGGTGATGATGGTGCTTCTGTGGATGCTGCATGGAGCTCTCACTTTGTGCCTGTGTCAGCTCTGATGCATAACCAGGCCTGAGTGACAGGCCGCTCCCAGGGGACAACAGGGGGCCTGAGGTGAGTCACATGTATCCTTGACCCTGTCTAGCTGTGTGTCAACAAGCACTACAAACTCAGTAAAAGGCCACCAAGCAGCATGGCTCTACAACAGACATCTTCATTTGGACTAAAGCCGGAAATGTGAAATCAAACATGTTAATGAGGGAAGTACTGCGCAGAGAATGCTGACAATTCAGCAATATCAAAACAAAGGATACCAAGATTTGCCCATTTTACAATTGGTGCATGGTTGTCCTGCCAAATAAAAACTTTCTTATGTTCAGAATCTTCTGTTTACTGTATGAGTACTTAGAAATCAAATAATAAGATGAAACGCTGCCTCCTGCTCTTTTACGAAAGCGACAGCACACAGTAGAATTTATTTTACCCCAGTGAGCATCCGTCTTTGCCCGTCTTGTGGCAAAAATAACAGGCACCATGCGGGTCTAAGTTAATAATATAAACGAATGAAAAATTCCAACCAAAAAGGTATTAACTGCTCAATTCTTGAAACTAGTATTTTTTATTTTCTGTGCCCACTGGGAGTAATATAAGAACAGGTTTTATTGGACTAAGTATGGGGACATTTGAATAGATAAAATAAAAAAAGACTGAAATGTGTTATGCATAAAAAGCGAATCTATGTTTAGCAAATATGATTAGCACACAGGTCCATTAGAATGACCCATAAAGTCTTTTTGAAACTGCAACATAGTCTGTGCATGTGACACCTTTCGAGTATCTGCCAATAGCTGTAATAGTGTTGCATGATAAATTCTGATTTTGAGCTTTTAGAGCTTTTTTTCCCCCCTGTGATTTGCAAAGTATCAAAATGACTCCCTAACCCTGTGTGACTGACATACGTTTGCACTGACTAGTCATTGTCTCTTTGTCAGTAGTTGCTTTTGTTGTGTATCCCAGAATAGAAATGAACATTACAGTTGATTTGTGTATTGATTACATTGGAACATACATATTGTAATAAAATATAATTTATTGTTTTTGTCAGGCATCTGCAGCGAGTATTTTATCATGATTTCTCTAAATATCCACCATCAAGTTGAATTCACAAAAGTCAATAACTGATATATTTATATATGTAGACTGCAGTTTCCATTTGCAAATGTGATGCTTGCAATAAGCTCACATGTCAGAGTTGTCATATCAAGAGCATGTGCTGAAAAATAGAGGCTTGTTCTTTGAGTTGACATGATAACATACAGACAAAATAACTTGTTTGGTAATATGTTATAATATTTTTTTTCTTGAGCTACTTTCAAGCTTTCATTTGATGGACAATTCAATAATAGACTAAACATGAATAAAATAAACCCATAACATTGTTGTGTTTTTTTTTTTAACATAACCTGATGTATGTCTATCTCTCGGAGTGCTGCATTTAGTTCTAGAGCTGCTAGTTGGATGCCAGATGTCTGTCTATATTTGTATTTTGATCATTACATTACATTCTTGGGTTAGTTGATTTACTCTTTACTCTAATGTATATGTATTATTAATTAGCAGCTTGTAAATTATTAAAGTATGCTTAATTTGAAACAGGTGTGTTTTGTACCAAATCTCCAAAAGTGAACAAAGAGGATCCTCACTAAAGACTTTTGCATCTTTTTTCAGGGGTCTCTCAAACACCATGTGTGAAATGAGAGTTGCCTGGGTGTGACTTTTCCAGAAAGCATCCGCTGGCTATTGTCCTCCCAGTCAACTTGTGCAAGCCCCAGTGCCCTGACTTCCATACATGAGAGATCAAGGGTTACCAAGGTGCTTTTGAGGAGCAGGGCTCAATGTGAGAGGGGACAAACCAACTCACAAAATGCTCATTTCCTTTGCATGTTGGCTGCCCTAGTGGGGTTTCAGACAGGGTCACTGACACAGTAGTGGGGCAGCCTTCTCCACCATGCTTTTTAATGAAAACAGTTGCTTGCCTTTTCATTGGCTTGTGACTGCTATCCGCCAGCTGTACAGTATGGCGTCTGATAATGTGCTGCGCTGGGCCAAAGGAAAGTTTGTTCACACTATGGATGTTTATCCGGTGCTGGACAGGGGCACCTCGGAGAAAAGGTAAAAGTGGTTGTGTCCACCTCTCATTCTGGCCTGAACGTTCAGTCGCTGAGCCATGGCATTAACTTGTATTCTAACAAGATTAAAATATATTCGTCCTGGGGATTAGCATAGTTAGGTGTCCTTTTGCCTCTTTTTCCTGCACTGGTGCAGTGACAGTGGGCTTTGATCTGTGTTGCGAGGCAAGAGTCCTGGCTTGGACCTAGCCATTCGAGTGCCAAGTGTGAAATTGGCCTGATGTCATCCCCATTCTTCACCTTTTACATCTTTCACCACTTTAATTATGTTTCCGCCACAAAGCCCAGGCACCTCGGAGCAGATTCCTCTGCGTCCATAGGAAGCATTTAGAAACTGTGAGTAAATGACACAGTAGGGGAGGGGAGATGTTTAGAGAGGTCATAGCAGGATGGGGCCCTTTTGTGTTTGGGACTAGACATTGATACTTTTCCTCATACACTCTCAACCCACTTCCATTTTCATCACAACACTGTATGCTTTTATGAACTGTAGCCATTCAAACTGCTTTGTACTTTTGTCCTCTCCAACAATGCTTTACATCCCTTTCTTTTAACTTTCTTTTTTTAAAAATATACTTTTAAAACATGAATGCAATTAACTACAGAACTACCTGAAACTTTCTCTTTAATGTCATGTAAAAGTATGCCAGTACAAACCGGTGCCAGTGTTACTATTTACATGTTGCTCAATAACTGGTGTCCCGAGCTGAACTTTGAGAAGTGGGATGCATTAAAGTGGGGAGTGGGAATATTTTGAGCAAAGCTCCTGATGCATAGAGCAAAGGACCAGAACAACAAGGGTGTGTTGCTAGAATGTGCATAAGCAAGAAGTGAATGAAGTACGAGCGAGCGTGCTAAGCAAGAATAATGTGAGCCGCTGATAGTAAGAGGTGCAGATGTGTTTGTGGAGCAGAGGAAAAGAGTGGTAAGTAAGGAGCTGTGTGGAGAATGGCTCAGGAGGGTGGGAGGGGGAAGCAGCCACCTGCAGCCATGACAGGCTTTGACCTTCACTGCTCCTTCTCTCACCCCTCCTTCCCTCTCCCACTTCACTCTCTTCACTCCCAATCCTGCCTGTGATAGAAGTGCAGCTCTTTTGAGAGAGACTGACCATCAACAAGACAGTGCTGGGAGCAGCCCTATCCGTTCCAATGCTACTCACTGGCCGTTAGACATGGTGTTCAAAGACTAGTGGTGCAAGTATGGAAATGCAGATAATGTATTGTGGAGAAAACATGCCTGGGGATTGTTCAAGGATCTCTCTTGCATAATGTGCAGATGCTTTTGGTAGTGCCTAATCTCAAAACTCGTGACCTAATCCCACATGAATCTGATCCTTAACCTTTAAGGTTAGTAAAAAGCAGAAGTCATTTTCTCTGCCAAACTTCAGTTTGAGGAAAAAAGCACTTTTACATTGCAGTGTTTTTATTAAAGGTGTGGAAAGATTCTGTGTATAATCTTCAAAGTTTATTTAATCTTCTTTTGCAGTTCTCAGGAGGCAGTTAATTACACAATTAATACATGATACAAATTATGTACATTTATACCAAAGAATACTTCAAACATAAAATAAAAATAGCATTGTATTTCTACAACTCTGTGTTGTCATTTTATGTTCATATATAGATAGATATACGCTGATGAGTAAATTCATAATGCAGTTTTCATAAAGGCATTCAACTTGAATAATCTGCATTCGAAGTAATACTGCTTCTCTGATTCGGCACAGTTCTGTTTACAAGAAAGTTCACTCTTGAACTTTAAGGCAAAGTGTGTTTCAGTTTGGTGGATTTAATTCACACACACTTTTTTCAGATACACAACAAAACACTTTGAAAGGCAAAAAGTCCCCATTTTGGTATGGATACAGTCTCCTCTCCATCATACTCTCACTAAGAAAGACTTCAGGGTAAAAACACAGTTATTTGCCCATGTACAACAAATTGCAGCTTTCATGCAAAGGCCCCGTAAATTATTTTCATTCACAAAAAGAAAACAAAAGAAGTTATTGCAAGATAAACAAGCAGTGTAAACACCTCAGATAACTACTCTAAAGCAACACTGGTCATTGGATAGATTTTTTTTCTCAATATAATCTATATAAATACACATATGAAGTCCTTTCAACAACATTAAGAAATTTCCAACATTTTGTTATACAGTCACTGGCGGTTTTGTTTTATTTTATGATATGGATATGTAATAAAATGTAGATAGTAAAATTTATCCTCAGCCTAAAATAACCTGCATTTATAGACTCCTCTCCATAGTGCTGCAAAGGGTTGTCTTCATTGTCTTTATGCTACAGAGTTGTTTGTATGACTTTAAAGGCAGCATTACCCTTCAGTTAGCTACAGCATGATTCATATTGCTATATTTAAAAATATAGTGGATGCACTTGTAGCTATAACATATGAATAACGCACGTTTAGTGTTTAAAAGGCTATATGAGACAAGCAGACATTGAAGCAAGGCCTATCTTAGCTTAAATGGCGTTTTAGAAAAAGCGCAACCTCTCAGTCACATAAGCCTGTACATCTTTTTGTGATTACTTCATTTATAAAACGTACAAAATTCATTGTTTGCCCAATTAGCTTTTACAATGAAAATACTGTTATTCATTACACCAGACAATCAAGAATACTCAACAAGAATGGAAATTAAAAAACTGCGCGTTTTTAAATTCACAGTAGCCTGGATGCAGCAGAAAAAGACTCTTTGGACTTGGGTGCGCTCACGTCACTGGCTGGTCAAAACATACTAAGCGCCAGTTCGCGTATAGTGACAATCATGGTTAGACTATAGAAGCTTTAGAAAAACATAGGTGAGCGAGTGAAACCTCCTGGGGACAAGATAGACGCACAATGAAAACATAGCTTTATACAACATTTTTTATAGACGTGATATTGCAGAAATATCTCTCTATTTTAAACATTTTATGCTGGTATACTTTATACACTGGCCCTTTATTTAGTGAAATTATTGCATTGTAGGCTTGATTGCGCCTCATGTTGTACGAAAAAGCACTATAATATTCCTTAGAGGACAATGCTGCCTGGTCCAGTCTATTGTTCTATTCTACTATTTCTATAGTGAATCTGAGAGTATGGATACTAGCCTATCATAGACATTTCTGCTGTGGCGTTATTAAATAGCATGTGAGTAAAGATCTGTTGTGAAAGCTCTATATAAATCTGTCATAGGATTACTATAGCATGTTTTCGTCTGGAGGCTGCAGTTACATTGTGGAATTCAATCGCTGTCTGATTTTTCGTCCTTCGTGACAGTGGCATGATTGTACAGTCCCTGTGCCATCAGGTGTAAGGCCAGTGAGTTTTTACTGCCGCTGGCCTTCTTGATTTTGGCCCTCTTGTTTTGGAACCAGATCTTGATCTGGGACTCGTTGAGCCCCAGCTCTTGTGCCAGGTTCTGCCGCCTCTGCTCAGTCAGATAGCGATTTGTCTGAAACTCCGTTTTGAGTCTTTGCAGCTGCTCTGCTGTGAAGGCCGTTCGTGGTCTCTTGTCTTCTTTGCTGGTTGTTTTCTTCTTTGGTTTGCGAGATCTTGGCCCTGTAATGCAGGATCTGTGGTTAGACTAGTCACAACTCGACTATTTGTCGCAACTTAAGTCGTTAAGTTAAGTTAGCCAAGTAACTATGCCGTTAAAACAATCAATAAATAACTTTTGCAAACTTTTATCATGCAGGCTTCATGATCATGTAACAAATGTAAATCACATTTTATAGCCAGCAAATAGGCTACCATTATTTACATGGACCAATGCGTAAAGAGCGCGCAGCGCCAGAGGAAGTTAAGTTAAGAGGGATTTTAGTTGCCAAAACAATGTTACTATCAAATAAATGCATGTTGTGATTAGTACGCACACGTATGGACCAGTCCATGTGATAACCAAAGGCCCGGGTGAAAGTGTAAATGTCACATTCGCTGAACAACAAGCGACGAGCTCAAACCTCCCTCCCTCATGTTTACACGCATAACACTAAGTACACGTCTCAACAACCCAGGAAATATGAAGCTGCGAGACAACACAGAGAAAGTGCGCTCACTGATTTAGGCTGATTTCAGGATAAGTCTACAAGTTTATACTTTTTTCTCTCTTTTTCTTTTTTCGTGGGTCACTTCAAACGCTGCTCAATGAGCCAACGTGCTCAGACTTTGAGTGGCATTCTACATTCTACACATCCCTCATTCCTGCTGTTTGGTTGTTTGGTTTAAGTTAGTTCTGTTATTCAGTCAAGTCATCTTCAGGTGGAATTTATGAACAAATCAAGTGCGCGGTCCGACAGCAGAACCCCCTACACACGAGGAACCCGCGTGGGAACCACCAGCCCGTAGCCCATAAAGCTGCGCTCCAAACTCGTAGTAGTGGACCACGCACACACAGCGTTACATAATGTATGAGAACAAGTTGTACACTTTTAATAATATTATAGCAAACATCACTGCCTTAAGTCCCCTCTGAAGTTATGGTGAACATAAAGAACCACTGCAGTTTAAAACAACACTTATATACGAGCGATGGGAGCGTTCAGTACGGAAACAAATAAATATTTAATTCGTGACAAACGAAGCTCTCATATTCCATCTAATAACGTGCCTAAAACAAAACAAAAAAATCACACTGGCGCATTGTTTGTGATTATATGTCTATTTTAATAGCTATGGTAGCTATGGTGTTCAGTAATGTAGCACAACTTCATTTAATTTAGGGCCGGTATTTTTAAATTTAATCTAAACGACTAAATTGTTAAGGATTTCCATATCACTGTAAGCGTTCGAATTTTGTTTCACATTTTATTTAGTAGTTAGTTTTTTTTGTTTTGTTTTGGTTTTTTTTTCTAAATATGATAGTGCTAAATAGGAAAAAAATAAAAATAAAACGGTGAATAAAAGTCACATATATGCTAGTTTTTAAATGTTATTATAGGCTATTGTTTCATTGTTGCATTTGAAGATAATAGAATGAGCTTTGACAAGAGCCTCTGCGCTGCGTAAAGTCCCGTTCTGCTTCAGATGGCACACTAGTGACCGACTGTGCGTGGAGAAGTCGGTCAAGGCACCCGGGGTCAGTGTTACGGGGTATTTCAGGTTACGGGAACAGAAAAAGTTGACTCACCTGAAGAAGGCCTGTCCGAGTAGCGGGTGCAGTAGACCCAGGCGGGCCACAGCATGGGCTTAGCTGCTGCCGGGTTGGCGCTGGCCTGTGAACTGTCAGAGTCTGAGCTTAGGCACTGATCGCCGCTCTCCCCGCGGGACTTCAGCGGCTCCTCGGCGGGTGTGGCAGGTTTCTTTGCGGCGTGTGGAGTGGACGTCCCCTCTGCCGGTATACGGGGCTCGGTCAGAGGGGCATCAGGGCTGTTGTTGCTCTCTCGTGACGCACTTTCTTCATGATTTGGAGCCGCTTCTTTTTTACGGCCGAAATCCGGTCGTAGGATGTTGTCGATGAAGAAGTTGGTGATCCTGTGCGGGACCTGCTGGTTGCCCGGTGCGTGCAGTAGCGGCAGTATGGCTCTGTTGGACTCGTCCGCCGCATCCCTGTTGCCGTGCTCATTTTCTTCCATACTGATTCACTTTAATCTCGTTAACCCCTTTGTCGCTCTGTCCGACACGAGAAATGCGTCTTTTATAAATTTTAAGAAAACTACGCGAAGTTTAAATAAATAAAAAAATGTAACTCAGAAATGAGCGAGTGCCTTGGACACTTTGCAAAGCTCTGCGCTAGTGTCCTCCGAGAAAAGCATACTTTTGGTCCTATATCCCCTGTGTCGGCTTAGAATAGATTCCTATAAGATAAAACCTGTGCCATTTGCGCACCGTCCAATTAGTCAGAGTGGATGGTTGCCTAGACCTAAACTAAACTAGAGGTAAATAAAGATGCTGCTAAACTGATGCTCCAATACTCGCACTCTGGAGTTTTGTGCTTATTTTCAATACGAGCCCCACGAGTGACGTTTTCCTACAGTCCTCCCAGACACGTGCCTTGGACCAATCAGATGTGTGGAACCATGCCACGTGACACAGACTCCGGAGCAGTCCACAAACGCCCATCCTCGCTAGAGTAAAAGGGAAAGAGTCTTGGATCGAGAGACAAGGAGCAGCCTCATTTAAATCCGTTGCATGCTCCACATACTTCACATAATTCATCGGTGTTTATTAAAGTGCAACTCCATTTGGAGCGATTACGGCTTTTGTGAATAATACTATTCTATGTGTCTATGTGCCAGCCTAATGAAACAAGTTCCCTTGTCAAAGCGGGTGTGGGCACCCCGGGGTTTCTTGTTGCAACACACTGAGGGATTCCCAACTAAAATGTCGACGCAAAAGACCGTCATAAGTGTTTTTCTATCGTCAAAACTGCCTTTTTAACAAATCAATGAAATAAACTGATTATTGTGTAAAGACTCAAATCACCGGTGATGATTTGCCCGTCAGTCGGATGTAATTGTGAAGTTGCAGACATAAGGATTTTTTCTATGGGCATTTTCAATGTAACAAATCGTTCCATCATTCACATGCCTAAAACGATTAATCTTATTCTTATTTGAAATTCTGTCCGCGGGAATATTGTTGCTGGGTAGAAATGGTTTCAGCTTGACATGTACAATGTGATATGTTGCCCCCAGCTTCTTCAGAGTTTAAAAGTGAGCTCTCGTGTTTGTCATGACGCAGCAGTGGACCCACTCTTGGGTCTCTAGCCCTTTAAGTGAAATCACTGATGCAAACAAACGGTGTTGTGCACAGTGCTGTGGATGGCGAGTCGCGCCAAAGACAAAACTCTGAAGAAGTTAGGTGGCCGATGTGAAGTTTGCCTCCAGTGCCTTGGGTGCCCAGGGGGCTGTGTGGACGGGCGAGACAGTTCTGAATCGCACCTCAAAGGAGACAGCCGCGAAACGAGTAAGGTTCTGCGTTTTTGCGCACACTTTACGCACACATTTGTATTTCTTTGTTTTTTCTTTTTCTTTTTTATTGTGTTGGATTTGTTTTTGCTATACTACTATACGGATGCTGACAGCGTTGTAATGCGTATGGGTTTGTGCTATGTGTCTAAACATGCTTAAAATGTATTTATTAAGGCCGCTTCTTATGGTCAGTGTGGATCTAAAACATGTACACTTTGCAGTGCACTCCTTTAATAACTGGGATGGCCTGTGTTTATTCTTGTGTCTTCAAATTCACACGGACACATGTACGCATGTCTACTATTTCCTTTGCAAATCAAGGTTATTTAAAACTTCCTTTTCTATATGTTCTGCTTTACTCCAGCCACTGTCCAGCGGCTGACAGAGTGAAAGTTTGGAGTGATAGATGTAATTAGACAGGCCACTCTCATGCTGCGATTGTTTCTCACTTGTATGGGGAAGTGCAGATTAATGTTGAGCGCTAAATAAGCAGCAGACAATGGGAGCTCAGACAGGCCGCTACCGCCTGGGCTTGGCCTCTAACCCCGCAGCAAAGCAAGGGCAGTCTGGAGGAAATGACACCATCTCAGCCCTACATTATGTGGATACGAATACTGCTCTCCACACGCCTACTTAAACATACATGCAAACGTTTAAAACATGTAATTAGATAAGTAGACTAGGCCTATATATTAGTGCAATTACATTCACATAATCATTTGTGCAACTAAATGAAGTGATGCAAGAGAACGGAAAGTGTTGTTGCATTTATAGGTTTGTCAACAGAACATTAGTCTACCTTGAGCTTTTGGAAAAATGTATGAAATGTACACCTAATTCCGTCATGGCTTTTTATTTGCGACTATATATTATCATGTTGGAATATTTCGATGTTAATTAATTTGAAATATACCGTAAATGTATTTTCAGATTTAGATGTTTCTGTTTTTTATGTTTGCAGCCTGTGCGCACATCAATTTTATTTTTAGATTCATGTTTTTCAGTGTGAGCTGAATATTTGGGTTTCGGCTTATGCTCGATAGTTTAGCCAACTTTAATTCAGTGTTAATTCAATTTGATCACAGTTAAGATGTTGATTCAAATTCATGTGATATCTTTTAAAATGTTCACAACCATTTTATTTTATGAAAAAAGATTATGTGTGAAATATTCTAAGGAGATAGTATACATTAATAAATGTAAAATATACACTTGCGTATTAATTCAAAACGTGAAAATATAGATTCTTTTATTATTATTATTAATTTATTTTTAAAGAAAACTTTGGAGAACAATTAGCATGGATCATTTGCTCTAAGAGTGTCTTTGTTTTGTTCTTTTATCATTCATATCACTCATATTCATATCATTAGTTTACATATAGTGTTGGGGAAAATAGTATAGCAAAGGGTTAAATAAATCGAGTAGATTCACTTGTAGCGCTATGACCCTCCTCTTTACGCACGCATCCATACATTCAGTGCCCTCCCTTACTACTACTCCCGCTCTCGTAACTCTGGTGCATTGTGCGCATGTGTCCTGCCGTTGAGTTGCTATAACCCATTTTTGCTCAGCCTCTGTATTTTTGCTTGGTAGGATTGTCTTACACGTCAGCAGGGCTCAGTACTATGGAATACTACAAAAGGTGACGCGCACTAGGAGGATTTGTGAATGGACGCCGTGATGTGTGCCAGCTCACAGATCAGAGGGCGGTGGGACCTCTGCAGATGCACCCTGCCCCCCCCCCCCACCCCCTTCTCCGTCTCCTCTGCCCCCTCCCCTTCACATAAATGGAGGGAAAGGGGAGGGGGCAGCCTCTGTCGCCATGCAGGGGTCATCAACAAATCCTCGCGCTTCCTGTGCCTTTCAGGACCTGAAAGCGCGTCTCTCCTATTTGATGATCCCATATGATTTTTCTGTTGTTGCGCTTTTGTTTGGGCCTGGAAGCTCGCTGCCCTCTTGTATTCAGGCAGGGTCACAGGTTTTTTGTTGTTGTTTTTTTTTAAATAAAAAAAATTAAAACACACACACACACACACACACACACACACACACACACACACACACACACACACACACACACATATATATATATATATATATATATATATATATATATATATATATATATATATATATATATATATATATATATATATATATATTATATTATATATTTTTTTTTTTTTTTTAACAATTCTTGCGCATAGATATAACCCACTGTACAATATTTTAAGAACACTGGATTACTACAATCATATAAAAGTATTTTCTAATTGTTATTTCCTGGATGATTGGACGTTCATAATATTCCACTTTAGTTCAGGGATACTGTGTGACTGCTGTGGTCCGATGCCGAGCCCTTTATAGGTTTTAATAACTTCTAATCCCTCTGATCGGTGTGGCGTAGATAAGTCTCATTTGAATTGGGATTGTTCTTAGAAGTCGCCTCGCATTTCTTTCTCTCAACCAGAGCTTAGCACAAACAACTGCACCACCCTGAGCGCAATTAAGGCCTCAGCCAAATGAGATGAAGCTTAATTGAATGCAGCTCAGTTCCCATCAGCAACCCCTCGACTGGATCACTAATATGAGAAAAATGGCTGCCATGTCTCTGTTTTACAGGCTGTTTGTAAGTGGACTTGTAAAAGACATTAAGACATTAAGGTTTAATTACAGCATGGGTCCTCCCCTTTAAATTTTAATCAGAATCACACACACACAAACACACTATATATATATGTATGTATATATATATATATATATATATATATATATATATATATATATATATATATATATATATATATATATATATATATATATATATATATATATATATATATATATATATATATATATATATATATAGTACTAAGTAGATTATTAGGCTGTTATATTTCTCTCAATGTCATTTTTTGCATCTTCCGCTTTTAAACAATAATTGCGTAAAAGTGTGATTAGTGCGCGCTCTGACTTTTACGAGCGGCTGTTTTTCCTAAATCTTTATTTTTCTTGATTCTTCTCGTTGGTTCGAGCTCAACTGGTGTCAGGCCCACTGTGTTTTTCACAACTGTGTGGATCCATTCTCCAGCTGCTCGGAGTTTTACTGACTGCTATTTCTGTCAGGTTAATAGGTTTACATTCTTCTGCATAGACAACACATAATGTTACTATGCGGCATACCTCATCGTGTTTATCTGCTTCAGTCTGAATCTGTGGCCCCTGAAGTTTAGGCTCTCTCGGCTTGTGCACCTGTCCTAACAAGACGGAACAAGTGCCACCCAAACAGGTGGAAAGCACTTGTCGCAAAATACACTTTTTGTTGTTCTTTCACTCTTTCATTCAAGTTCTGCATTTAATAATGAGTTGTTTTGTACCATCCTAATCTGTGTTGGCGCAAACATTAATGCGCTGTCTCTTACGGACAGAAACTGCATCATGGACAGTCAATAACAATTTGGTCGTTTTCATATAATTTGTCATTGTCTTTTTTTTTCTTTCCTTTTTTGTTAGGGTGATTTTTCCCTCATAAGGAGTTTGCAGGCGGCACTTTATTCTAAATGTGAGAAACAATCTGTGTTATGTCTCCTCCGCAGCTTGCAGTTTAATTATAGGGTGCTGGGGTCAGCAGTACGCACAGCCTCGACCCTCTCCCTGTGTGGCACCGCGATCTGTGCTCTTCATTTCGCTAAAATAGAGTCGGACTTTGACGAACCTAATGACGTTTCTTTCACCCCGATGCACCCAAGTTGTTTTTACCCCCACTGGCGAATAAGCGGCGAATTTGTCACTTATCAGGGCGGTCTGTCAAAGGGCGTTTTAGGCGCAATAACTTTCCCAAATGGTTTGAGGCTGTCACATTTGTGCATCTCTCAGCAGTGGAAGAAATAGACTGCGTTCCTACTGCCTGGGTCTTCCACCTGCTAATCAAGGCTAATTACACAACGCCAGCAAACTAGAAAAGTATACTTTTTTTTTCTTTTTAGTCTTAGGATGTGCATAGTGGAAGTCAGACTAGCTCTTTGCTGTTTATTTATTTATTATATTTTTCTTTGTTTTCTTTGTCTAAGTACTCTCCATAAATTGATGTCCTTAAAAGCCTTGAACTATACAGATGTTTGCATGTTTGGCTGAATAAGGCTTTGTCAGTGTGTCACTCAGAGCAGATTTTTTTTTGAGGGAAAAGCTCACCTTGATTTATTCCATTAGATTTTATTCACTTGTTATTACCCCGGTCGATCACAGAAGCTAATCTGAGCTGAACTGGCTGTGTTTAATTTACACTGGGATGAATTTGTTTAGAGGGCATGCATAATTTGTCATCACCTGAGGTTTCTTGTGTCATTTTTTTATTGTCCTGTGTTGGAAGAGGGATGGCACACAAGGCTGAGCATGCACAATGCTGAGTGAACTGATAAATACCACTGAGGCATGAGCTGCTGTTTACTCTATAGGAAATACCATCACCATCTTTGTCACACATACGTTTACACTGATGGTGTATAGATCTAGAGCTCTGAAGGACTGACCACTGTAGTTGATAAGTTATGATGGAGTGTGTGGGCAGGAACAAGGAAAGCTTGCAGTGCAGCCCGAGACAGCCATTTGAATGGGATCTGAGAGGTAATTTGAGCTAAAATGGAGTCCTTTTCTGAGGCACTCACGCACTGAGCCCCCCCATGGCATCCAGTGTAATTCATTATTCCTGGGCAGCTCTGGGAGAGGCGAGGGCAGAGGACAGCAGAAGCCAGCTTTGGTGTAATGAACACTCAGTGGACCTAACACACATGTGCACACTGGTACACACATGCACACACAGCCTTTATTATATATCACAGGGAGCAGGACATTAATGCCACTCAAGACCTTTTGGCACAGAAATCGGAGTGTGCAATGATTTTCTCCAGCCCAAATCCATTTCATTGACCTTTTCTATCATGCATGGGACTCTTCTGCACACTGCACTCAGCGATAAATATTCCAAGAATAAAATTACTGCCAGCGTTTAATAAATAATTTACTTTTTTATTTTCACAGTTTTTCCATCTGAAAATATCACTTTCCCTATTAGTTTAATGGATTGTTAATAGCTTTGCTTAGAGATGCATATTCACAGTTTACCAAGCATGTTCAATAGCATAGATTGCACTTCTAGAGAGATTTGTGTCATCTACATTTGGGATGAATAAAGGATTTTTAGTAAATCCTACAGAATGTGTTGTTCCTTGTCCTCTCGCTAGGGGGCCGTAGGTGTCTTGGTATTCCCCAGGCAGACGGTCAGGCAGAGAGGATAAATACTGTCATCTGCTGGCAACAAAAGCCATCACGACTCAGCAGACAGCTCTGTCATCTCTCAGAGCTTTACCCCATTGTAAGTGTGTGTCACTGCTTACTCAGTTTTACCTATGGAGTTCTGAAGTGAATGTGGAAGTAGGTATAACTTGGTCTGGTTCTACAGTAGGATTGTAACTACTTATTAATTTACTACTTGTATAGTTAAAGACTATTATTTTGATTAGTTGACTAGTTAATTAAAGGATTATTTTGATTGGACATTGAGACCTTACATTTCAACCAAATGAAGGTTGAAAGAGGCTTACTTACTTATATTTACAAATTAAGTGTATTATTGATGAATAACAATTCATCTTTAGATTAATCGCTCAAGACTTTAAAATTTGTATTTATTTATTTTTTGGGCCTTTTTTATGTGATGATACCACTGTGACTTGTGTTTTAGCTTGTATGGTCCAGCTAACTGAACATTATCAAAATACAATTACAATTATTTGTAATACTGTAGTTGTAGCTTGCGATTATTCTGATTAATCTTTTCAGCCCTATTTTAAATAAATGCATTTTTGCAATAAAAAGGAAAGAGTAGGAAGGTAAGACGCTTAAGTTATAGCTTTAGAATGCCAGTGAGTGGACAGCATCGTCCTGCCAGACTCCACAACTGGGACTGTGTTTACAAACAAGAATCCACTGTCAAAATAATGTTGCATTATTAAGACCTAAGAGTATGTTCGGGAATACAGCTTATTTATCGATTGTTATTAAAAAAAAATAAAAAATAACAGGCCATTCTTCTGAGATATTTTTGTCTAGCAGTGGAGACGTATTAAATTTGAGGTCATCTAGCTAACATTTAAAGTCACGTTCAAAGGTGCTGAAAATAAACCAGTCTAGCATAGATGGCACAAATCAATAGATCAGATAGGCCCATCACTTCTTGCCTCAGAGGAAGGACATGGAAGACAGACAGAGGGGAGGATGGGTGGATGAGTAGAGAGAGAGGATGGAGGGAGGGGGTCGTTTTTGGCAAATTGAAGGTGCTGTAATGGAGTCTTTTGGTTTGCTGTGAATGAAAATGAAAGGATATTGAAGCCCAGCCAATTATGTTGGTTCAAGGAGGAGGAGCTGGAAAGAGGAGGGTGATCTAGGATTGGCGTATGGCTCCGGACAGATACCCCACCACAGACTAGAATGGTACTAACAGATTTTGCTTTGACAGCTAAAAATATAGATTCTTTATATAGCAGTACTGGACATATTGTTAAACCACTAACGCATACACTAACTGGGGATATTATGAGAGGCCATTTAGAAGAGTCCACAGACATTGGCCTCGCTCCCAGAAATCCCCCCCAATGCAAAAGGTTAACTGTCAGTCCCCCACTATGTATAAATAGAAGTCTGCCCTCCAGAAAAGCATGTTTTGAGGAGGGGGGCAAACAGTAGCAGGAGGTGGTGGTATCTCATGATCCCAGTCATATATATGCACAGGCAGGGGGGTAAATTTGAGGGCCTTAAGGGGCGGGGTCTAATAGACAGTGGCATGGAGGAGAAGATGCAGCCAGGGTTATTGTAATGGCTGCACAGACTGACAGAGGCCAGACAAAAGAGGGAGCTCATCTATTCAATATGGCCCTGAGAGCAGACAGAACACACGCCATCATCGCCAACCCAAAATACTGGCCCCACTGTGCAGCACAAGGACTGCTTAGTACAGTAATAGACATAGTACCGATATACAAATACCTCTTATTCATGAGATTGTTTTGTTATTCTTATTTTTATTTATTTTAAGTAGCAAAAATGATACACAGTTCAAATATCAGACACACAAAACTCACTAAAAAGAACAAAAAGGTGCTTCACCACCTTAAAATAAAATAAAGCTTCCTCTCTTATTTAGCACACCTGAATGTTTGATCTACCAGAGCATTCAAAATAAATCAGCTTTCCTTCAGTAATGCTACAATATCTGATCCGTTTACTGTACTTTTAACTCCAAAGGCATCAAATCCTGAAAGTCTCCAAATCCAATATATCCACACTGCATACGATTTTAGTCACGGTCAGAAAAATAAATAAGGTACAAACTGGCTCACGTATACTGATTGCACTTTGTCCCCTAGACCCCGTCTACTCCCATACTGTTGATCTAGTCTGACAATACCGGTTTGATTATAAGCCATTATTCATGTGCTATCTTTACGTTGTACAATAAAACAAAACTGTTATAGTGACAAAAGCACTATTTTCTATAATACAGAGGCAATCACAGATTGCAATTCTTTTTGTCTCAAGTAACAAATGTCCTGCCCTTTTGGGGCTTTCACAATTCCCAAACTCTTATCACCAGACTTCAGACCTAAGAGAAAAGTCACCACCTGGTACATATCAGACAGCCATGTGTCCAATAGCACACTTGGAAAAGTCAAGAAAAAACATTCCTCATAGTGAAATGCCAGGTTACCCCACTTGAATCAGGGATTAACCACCTCAAAACCTTTTCAACAACAAAGTGGTCAGTAGTTTGGCAATCTTGTTTTCAACATAAAACTATTTGTCAACAACTAATTGGCATCTTACAATCCTGTTTTTGGGTAAATCAAAAAGGAATACTCAATCTGATCTTAAAAACATAAGGTTATACTTTTTCATGTAAGTGGAGACACTGGGCTCCCCCCCATTTCCCTTTCTGTAAAAATGCAACCACAGCACACATGACACACTCATGAGTTTGTGAAAGAGCAGGATCATTTCCTGAACACAAGTCAGGTGAAGCTGGTCTTCATGGAGGAAAGCTGCAGATGGGCGATGTGGCCACTGGGCAGAGCAGAGGACATGGCACTGCGTGAAGGCCTGGTTTGACCAGCACCTTGTTATGAGAGCAAATGATGATGGGAGAGTTCCATCTCAAAACTTTGTCCACTTCCTGCTGCATTCTTGTCCCCTTATTTTTGGCTGTTTTGCTCTTGTGCAGGTCAGTTTTCAATCATTGTGAAGTTTTTCAACACCACCCTGGAGGGAGAAACAAAAGCATCTCATTAACAGCCTGTCAGTCAATTGCTCTAGAGATAACAGCAGTCTTCCTTTCAGAAAAAAAAAAAAAACCCTCAACTGAGTGGTCAAAATGAAAATAGAATGCTTTTTTGCATACTGTTCTCATGTAAGCCATCTACAGCATTTCAGTTGGACACATTTTTGTCTGCACTGAAGTGAGATACTTACAATCTCATTCTGAGTATGTATAATGTAAATTGTACATGTGAATAGTGACGATAAAAGGCATTCGTTCATTCACTTTTAAACAAACAATGAAAAATCTTTCAAAAATAACATTGACTTTCACACTGAGCTACAGTGCACTAGACTGTTTAACTGTAACTGGCTTCAATCCAGACCAAGAGCGAACTAAATGATCTCCCACACAGCCAAAGGGGGAAATGGGAACAAAGACCCAAGTCCAGGCTGGAGCCAGAATTACAGGGCTGATGGTAAACACAAACAGCGAATGGTTGGACTGGTCAGCCCGTTTTGACTGGCCCCACTGTGAGAAACAACAGCTCTTAATCTGCTTTCACGCTCTCAGTCTGAGTCAAACGGAGGCGCCGCTGACACACTCCAGTTTACAGACAGAATGAGGTGAGCCTTGTGGGCACAGGCCTAATGAAGCCATCAAAGCCCACTCAACTGATGAGATCTTTATGAAGGAGAGCTGGTGTCCTGTGAGCTCTTATAAACCGGACAAATATCTCAAAATAAAAGGCTGTTTGTTGTCAAATGCCATGTTTATTTGTGAATATTTTGGTGCAATTATCATTCCGTTACAGTGGAATATTTTATCCATGATATGGGCCTACTACGATATGTAAGGTCACGAAATCCAACCGTCAGCCTTCTATACAAAGCTGTATCAGATTGAAAACACTTTTATTTCTTTATTGTAATTGTAATTTTCTGTAACCACATGAGGTTTAATTGTTGTTTTTTCTAAATGACTGTTGTGTATCTCATCACAATCTTGTTAATTAATATTGTATAAAAACACTACACAATTGTGGGTGCACAATAAATAGCACATTTAATATGAGAAGCTACCAGTGATATGTTGCATTGATAACTCTTGTATTTCATTGTGGACAAATAGTCTAGTTGTGACATATTTAATTACCATAGCAAGCTGACGGCCAATGTTTCCCACAGTGACTCCGCCGGAGAAGAAAATACATGGGAGCCACGAGCGAACATACAGGAAGTCTGGAGAAGTGTACCTGGAAAAAACAAAGGAAAACGGTTTGTTATACTGACTATATTAAAGTCATGACCTTTGACCTACTTATGGAAATTTGTTAAATTATGTGTGGTTGCACTGCATAATTAGTGTTGGTTCATAGTCATGACAATATTTGAAAAACGTAACAACAATGTTGAAAAGAATAGTTTGAAGTTTACTGAAAATAAAATACAATATTAACAACTTGCTTCTCTGTGTGGAATCTTTTAATGTCTGTCTGAGCTAGTCTTTTGAATCCAACGTTTTATATTTCGCTTTCCCAGTTCGCTGATTTTGAAGATTTGCCAGGTAGGGAAGCAAGTTAATTGGGCTCCCGCAAACAGAGGGGATCCCAAAAATAAATAACAACTTCTTCATACACTGAATCAAAGAGTTTTTCACTATGTTTGCTGAATTCCAGACATGAGTGAAACCCTTTATGATGCCATAACTTACTGGTAGACTCCGTTGTAGACTAGAACCTGTGAGATAACTGTGGCGAGAAAGGCTGTGGTGATGCCCAGACCAAATCCACTCCTGGAGCGGTCAAAGGTCCACCAAAGACCCAAAGAGAGGGCTGCCAGGGTGAGGGACAGTTGGACAGTGTTATCAATGTCCAGCTTCTGTAATGTGAGGCAGTTAAGGGCAATGACAAATGTTTGACTTAATTAAAGGGTCAGTAACAACATTGTATAGAGTATACCAAAACAAACCATTGGGATATACAACATAACCTTATACTATTTGAAATGTTTTGCCAGAGTTTTATAGTTGAGATGTAAAAAGGATACAACACTGGCGTGGTTGATACCGACAAACACAGCGATGCACCTCATGACGCTGGCCCACTCCCTCTTGAACTTGTGCGGCTCTCCCAGGTGACTGTCCAGACATGGGTACAGCAGGCCCACCACAGCTGCACACAGTCACAAGATATGAAAAGATAAAGATAAGCACAGGTCCTGAGAAAGGCTGCTCTGGAAAATACTGTGGGGAAGTAGGTTCTGCTGAGCATGCACTTCTATGTAGGCTGGTAGGCCTATACTCAGGATTAGAGGAAACAAGGCTTTTTACATTTTTGTTGTATAGGCTATTTAGTTCAGTTTATATTGTGCCCCATCCATTTGAAATAGTTACTTAAAGATTGGCCTAACAAACGTTCCCTATCCCTATTTTCTCCAGTGTGAGATCAATAAAGTTCACTTCACTTCTGTTCAGTCTATAAAATAAGATAAGACTTTATTGATCTCACACAGGAGAAATTCACTTGTCACATTAGCTCCAGGCAGTTTAGTGCAAAAGGAAGTTTGAACAGGAAGTGCATGCAGACAAATAATAATAATAAAATAGGTAAATAAGGGATTATAGAAAATATTGCACGTCTGGACTATACAGTTGAGTTATACAGTCTGATAGGGGTGGGGATGAAGGAAAGGAAATGGGAAAGAACCGACATGCTGCAGTACAAAGTTGTCTTTTATATACAAGCCCCTCCACCCCTCCAAGGCACAGCCATTAACTCAGATTAGGTCTCAGATTACACAGAGGGAGGCTACTACTGTTTTCCTGCCTATGTTTTTTCTTCTCTTCGCGGCAAAAAGGGTGGGAGGAGCACTGAACTGCTTTGCTGACACTTCCTGAGTGTGAGCCTCAGACACCGCCTCCTGCGCTCACCCGTTATTACGCCACCCAATGAGCGCGCACCGCACCTCGTGCTTGGACAGCCTGACCTATCAGAGAGCGACTATCGTCACCATCTGCAGCAATTTCCCCATATGTGGCTGCTAGACTAAACTACAAACCCTTACATGTCCTCAAACAAAGGTAGATTATATAATTACTAATCATAACAGAGTTGGCTTATCACGCATGACTTGTACCCAACCAATTATTATGCACAGCCCGTATTCCCCAGTACACTGGCCTAATTCAAACTATTACATGGGGATAATAGTAAAAACAATGTTTCCAGTGTCACTGTAAGAAGCCCTATGCTAAGTCTCTTTTACCCTTTTAATATTTGACCTCTCAAGCAGTGTGCTGTAGCCCCATGGCTGCAGCCGACTTACCTGCCCCTGTGCCGCAGCATGGCGGGATCCACCAAGCAGAAGAGAACAAAGTTGTCATGACCTCCTCAGGGAACAAGGTGACGTTTCTCTGGATCTGCAGCAGGTTGAGCACCAGAGCGAGGATGGCTCCCACCGTGAACAGGACTAGACCCCGGCGGATGAGGTTGGCTGTGCGGACGTTGTGCAGAGAGCCATAGGCTTGGCTCAGCATGGAGGTGATGAGGGACATCATTTCTTCGGCTTTGTATACGAACCACTTGGCTCCAGATAAGTGTTTAGAAGTACAAGAGCAGTGGTCTTCAAGTCTCGGCATTTGGCACTGCAGAAGCAGACAGTCATACTAGTTAAGTCTATAGCCCACCTAATAGAACATGCTTTTACTATAACGCTTTGTCTGACTCTGCAAGTTAGAGGTAATGGCTTTTTACCTTATTCTTCAGGTGTCTTCGTTCGCGCTGTCCACAAATTTAAAAAAAAATCCTGTTCTGAAACTCGTTGTTCGCAACAAGCTCCCAAATATCACCGCGATTTCCCTCACATCATCGTTAGTTCACACAATCACAAGAGAAGGCTGGGGAACCCGAGGCAGTGCGGAGCGCTTCCTCTGCAGAAAACAATCACAGCTGTGTCGGGTGAGAGGCGCGGGCCAATCACAGCGCGGCGGATGATCTGACGTGACGCCGGGGACCGCCTCTTTGGTTCAGGACAGACGCCAGACGTACACGAGTGGAGACTGAAGTGAAAGTGAATATGATAAATGGTAAAGTGGCAGACATAGATACATATATCACTTTGAAAAACTGTTCAGTCCAAACGAGTTGGATCTTGAACCAAAGTGAGATAAGTTAGGCCAGCCTATTAGAGTGACATGTTTGTGCCCTACTTACCAGTGAGAGAAATGGAAAGAACCTGCAGGGTACAGTTGCTTCTCAAACAAATGTTTGCAGAGTGGCCCACAGTCTTTCTCCTATGCACTGCTCAGGGGCTTTATATAAGGTAGAGTTTACAAAAGGAGGTCAGTGTCACAACATTTTGTTTTGGCGGAAAAGATGGTGAACTTTGTGAGGGGCAGGCTGGGTTTGAGGTGTGGGCCCCTTCACGTCACAGTACAGATAACACAAGGGTTTAATGCCCTGCTCATACGCTGCAAAAGAGGGCAACAGAAAAAAAGGCATATGTATGATAGGGTGATAACGCATGTCCAATGTACACTGTAAAGTGCATACAGAAGTGTACATAGCTCTTGTTTTGCTTCTGTCTGCACAAAGGTTGCATAAGGCAAGACACACCTTAAACAGCTGAAAACAACCCTCTTCTGGAGCATAGATACAAAGAGTCACCGCATAATTAATATATATTCATAAGAGTGCAGATTGAGGGTAATAGTGTCACATGACCTCAGAGTTGTTTATTCTATGTCACACTTGAGTGGGAGTACAGGAGGAGGGTCTTGGTGCTGCCATTCTTTGTGTTTGCGTGAACACTGGGGGAGTGGGCACAGTATTGGCCCCATGGTAAACAAAGTGTCATGAAGTGGTTTATAAACAAAATGTTTCAATCTTGGTTAAACTTTTACCAAGTCAGAGACATATTGAGAACATCTTTGGTCTGTGTGTGTGACCTATTTTTTGTAAGCATGCATATATTTGAAATAATCGATGTTTATTGAAAACATGCTGACATGCTATGCTGCATATTACTACATAAACATGTAAGTTGTGACATAAAAAACATAAATGATCTTTGAGTGGGCTTACTCAATAAACCAAATTTGTACTGTATTGCATTTTCAGTCCTTTGGCCCATGCAAAATGAAGAGTTTTCAGCTTATTGTCAAGTATGAAAGTGTTTAAAGCTTGTTTTTGTCCCTCATTTTTAAATACTTACAGGAAGCTTGAACAAAATGTGCCATGTCTTGCAGGATATTGCTTTTATAAAAGGGGAAATTGTGTATTTTATACAGCTGAATAGGTTGTTTTTCATGTTATAGGCCACACCAGATCCTAACCACTTTATAAGCATTCATTCCACTTTTTCAATAGATAATGTCATCAGTTTGCCTTCAGCTGACCATGTGGCTAACAGAGATAAATATGAAGCAAAGTAGATAGTTGTAGTAATAGTAGTATTCTTTATATACTTAAAGGATTTCATGCGGATATGTACATGTATCCCAATTGAATATGTTTCTCTTTCTGTGTAATTCCAGGCATTCCATATGCTTGCCCGGGGATAAAAAGCCTCCAGCAGAGAGTGTCTGCAAGGCATCAGGGCCAATAAGTCTTTTCATCTGAGCCTGTGCACACAAATCAGGCAGGTTTGTAGGCCGCCTGACATGACCTATTCATTATTCTATGTAGATGATCCACATTACAGAGCACATAGCAAGTGTCATTCAAGTACATGCATTCAGGCAGCCATTGTCAGCTCTTACTGTCTTCATCTGGTCTAGTTTAGCTTTTTATATTTGTAGTACATTTGCAATAGAATAATAGAAGTAGAATAAATGTAATGGTAAATGTGTAATTAAGTGGGCTATATATTTATTTACATCTGCGACTAATAGTGGTATTAGTTGTATTGATGTACAAGAAGTGGTTGAAGTAGCAGTACTAGCATTTGCAATTACAATACGCAGCAGAAAGTAACTGCAGTTCAGTGGTTAATAATAAACAATTCATAGAAGTGCAAATGCTAGTAATGACAAGCACAGAAATGCAGTATTTTAAAGTAACTGTACTTTTACTTTAGTACAAAAGTTGAATACTTCTCCATACACTTACTGCTTTCCTTTTATCAGCCTGTCAAGTGGGAAGCACTTGGAATCACATTATATCAATATCTTAGCTGTCAATACCATTACTTGACCTATTGGTGAATTTATTGGTCAAATTTACTACAGTGAAAGTGGTGAAAACATTGTTCATGCACGATGGCTCTAATCTCATTTAGGTAAGCCAGTGGTTTTGGTTTCCACAGAATAAAATAATTATTTGATGAGTCAACTGTGACTGCCTAGCTCAAGTATGCGCTACTCAACTCAACTTGATGATTACTTGTGTGTCAGAGTGGCATTTTAGCCGCCAGTTTCCTTGTTCAAGAAGTCTGTCTGCATTTCTTGGCTAACTTTAAATCTGTTTTTCAAAATGCTCAATTGAACCCCTGAGCAGTTCCTAGCTATGTTTACCCATCAAACAAATGCCCGATAGAGCAGTGTCCCTGCAGCCCATGGTGTTATGTGACCATTAAAAGTCCATTAAATGCATTTATTATGTTTTCAATTTTAAGATGCACCATGTAACTTCTCTAGTAGGGGCTTTATTTACTTAAACGCTGACATTGCCATTGCTGCTTAAAAGACACTTAAATGACACTTAAAGGACACTAGCATTGCTGCTTAAATGACACCATTTGAGCTTTATTATGCTACACATTGTGTGTTTTACCTATTTGTATTGTACTTTTGCTATGGGTATATGTGACGTTTTATCATTGGGTTTATTGTCTTGTACTTTGGCTACCTTGGTCACCTTTTAGTCATTATGTTTGTCTTGTACTTCTGCTAGGGGATGTTTTAGTCATGGTGTTTATTGTCTTGTTTATCAGATGTTTTATGTTCACTGTGGGCGTAGGGAGCACTGCAATTTCAAAGCCTGTGTGTGCAACCTGTACATATGTTTTTTGACAATAAAGTTGACTTTGAACTTAAAGGTGCTGCTTAAAGGGCCTGTATTATTGATCTATGTTATAATGTTGTTTCCTCATTACAAACATACCTGGAGTTGTGTTTTATTTGATTCACACATGTTTAACACACAAAGCCTGTGTATTTAGGCTGAGTTTTCAAACAGAAAACACTCTGTTCCACCTTGTGATATCATGTGGTAATACAGGAAGTGCTCCACTGTGTTTTTAAAATCCATACACCTTCACTAGGATCATTTGGATTCTTTCAGCCTTGGAATTGCGAATCTCTACTAAACAAAAGGTCAAATGTAGCTGTTAACTACTAGGTAACTACTGCTTAATGACATCACAAGGTAGAACAGAGCTTTTTGACCTTTGGAAATGTAGACAGACAAATAAAGGATTAATCAAACACTAGTGAATGAAACAAAACACAACTCCAGGTATGTTTTTGAGGCAGTAACAGCATTATAACATGGCTTAAAGCTCACAAGAGTAAATTTTGTGTAATATAGGCCCCTTAACAATTACCTTAAAAAACAAGATAAGCAGGTCTCCTTTCCACTGATCTGTAACTTGACCCAGAAAAATATTGTTCCAGCTTTCATATATTGAACGATATATATCACTATATTATAACCATGTTTCCACCAATCTCTTTTGCAGCTACGTTTAATGCCATTTTATATTTTCATAACTTCAACACTGAGGAACATAACTATTTACCTTTTGAATTTGATAACACAGTGAAAACCAGCCTTGCAGTTCAAATGAATTTGTCTTTAATCCCCATGTCCTCTATAAGCTAATATAGAGCCATAATAACCGTAGAAATGAGTGTAGCATAGAGCAGGCAGGCAGCCTGTGTGACTCCTGGTGACAGTGCTGGCGTTTAGCAGCTCTCACATCCGCAGATAAAGAGGGCCACGCCGACACTTCAAATAAACAGCAGATCAAGTGTGTCATAGATTACACTGTGAGACGCACAAGGATTGAATTACTGGGGAAGGAAAAGCCTGCTGGAACAGCCCCCAAATTGATCTATCAAACTCCAGTCTGACAATTTAGGATCCTCAATCCTGTGTGAAATTAGGAAGGGAAGATGCTTGCCCACCCCCACGGAGGCTTGATGAAGACACGTGCATCTTCATTCTGTGCCAGGGATCATGCTGAAATGTTTTTGCATCGCTAAAAGGAGGTTTAGAGGCTGGTTTGTTGTTTTATTGTAAGTTAAACTAAGCCAAAATAGCTTCAAATATTTTGCTTTTGCTGTAATTCTTTTGGTATCAGTACAGTAACCCAGCAGATTACTACTAACTACTACTACTTCAAAATGGCACCCAATCTGACACCATTGCTCTTCTCTATACCAACAAGCTTAATGTTGTCTTCCTAATTTGTTGTTCTTCTGGCCTGTGTATTTTGGAAGTGCATTTTGTAAATAAGAAAAGAGTTAAATTAATATGAGAATCCCATGCATTTCAAAATATGTTTGTAGAGGTCTAAACTACAGGTACAAAATATTAGTTTACAGAAGACATTCTATCATCAAAATAATTACTGCCTTTGCAATTTGATAACTGTAATTTTATCCAGCTTTTAATCATGTTATTGAAAAAAAAGAACATCAGATGAATAGATAGCATAACAATAGTGAGTCACATTAGTCTACCTATTGTTTTTATTAATTCCCCTTGGGGAAAAAAATTAAATTACAGGCATGTTTTATTTTAGAATTCTCCAGAGGTACACAATGGCCATGGAACAGATGATATTTAAAGGTCCTATATTACGCAAGCTTTTAGCCATGTTAGAATGTTGTTACCTACTCAAAAAACTATCCAGAGATGTGTTTTGTTTCATTCACACATGTTTGAGTAGTCCTGCATTATTAGTTTGTCTACATCTCCAAAGCTCAAAAGGCTCTGTTCCACCTTGTGATGTGTAGCGTTAACAGCTACCATTCACCTTTGTTTAGTAGAGATTGGCAATTCCAAGGCTGAAATCATCAAATGATTCTACTGAAAGTGGAGGAAGTTTAAAAGCACAGTGTGAATGAAGGCCTCTGCTCCTTTTAGTCTAATTGGATCAATGAACTATTATCCTACTGCACTCCGGAGAAGATTTCTATAAGGGGGAAACAGCTGGACTGGATGAACACCTCTTGACAGGACTTGACTAACAGTTAATGTTTGTTTGCCCAGTGTTTTTTTGTGTAGTTTTGTGTATGTGATGAGTGTGGAGAGAGGGGTGGGAGTTTTTTGTGTGTGTCTATTTTTGTTTTCGTTATGTAAAATTTCAAAATAAAAAAAACAACAACAATAAAATAAATAAACATTATACATGGATCAGAAAAATCATCATAAAGACCCTCTTTGAACCATATGGATTGTGATGCTATGATGGCAAAAGAACCTTAACATCTCTGTATAGAACTAGTAAACGCATGTTATGTTCATTTAAAAAATCTATCCGATGGGTCTAATGCCTTCAAACCGATCTGTACCATCCTTATTTCTTTTCTTGTTGACCATTCTAGCATTGATCGGCCAATTGAAGCATTTCCACCTGATCAATACCCCCTCTGCACGCCTGCCTGCTCTGCCCAGTGGGTGATGCTCTTGGTAACAGCTTCCCACTCTCCCCATGCAATAAAAGATAAAAGAGATGGTGAGTAGAAGCTTCAAGCACACCCCAACAATGCTTTCCATCTGACTTCTAGATACAATCCCCCTTCCTTTTTGTTCTTTATTCATAGTACATCCATTGTTTTCTCAACCAAAACATCTTATATTTTTCAAAACAGTCAGGGATAAAGACTTAATCCTGCCAAGAACTTGCTATTCATTGAGGTGATTTTCCTCTCTTAAGATAACCCCAGCTCTTATCTGAAGCTGTTTTGCCATTGACCGTTTAAAAGCTTTGTTTGGACAAATACACTTGACTTTATCTTGCTGGGAAATAGTGCAGGTGATAAGTTGCATATCTGGATAATGCAAGCTCTTAGTTATTAGTTTATGGTAGGTTAGCTGTTGTAAATGCCACTACTTGGGTTGTTTTTGCTAGCATCTGAGATTGAATAAAGCAAACTCTTACTGAAAAATAGGAAATAATCATGGTAGTGTCCTTATTATGTGGCAATATCTCTATAAAAGGTACTGCAATTGGTGTAACTCTCCAGCTCAGGTACATTCGGATGATCTGTGTTTGCACAATAGCCTCATTCAAGTCTGAGTAGACAGAACAGCACAGCAGCAGCCAGCGGCCAATCAGGAGCCCCTGTCTGCCTGCTCAGGTGTCCCTCTCAGCCAATCACAGCCTTTGATTTGGTGGCTACGTTCATCTGTGTAAGGAGAGAGACAGAGAAAGAGAAAGAAGGAGGATTAGAATTGTTTTTGCAGACCAGTGGAGTGGTTTTATAATGCACGTAGGCTGTTGTATTTGAGCCAGCCAAGACATATATTTACTCACAGTAAATATTTGGAATAATGTCAGGGAAAAACAAACAGATAATACTGCTACAGGGACATGACAAATTGTTCTGATCAAGTTCATAACAAAGGTAAACCCCATTGGCTACTCCCACCTTGTTAAACTTCTTCACACAAATGGTATGTTCTCCCTTAACCAATTGAATTCAAAGCTCAAGTCCTTGGTTTACTTTTACCAATCTGCCACAGGGAACCCACTAAAGAGTCATGTGATCAAGGCAGAGTCATGAGATGCGAGGTGATTGGCTGGCTGTTTGGACTGATCTGCCACTGTCCTTGTTGTCCCACAGTGCACTTGTCACACAGAAGCCCTCTGAAAGCATGTGACTGGCTTTTGTTTTAGCATTTCCTCCGCGTTGCATCACAGCGTTAGTTTGCATATAAAGCCCATGCTGTTTTTCAAGTGATTGACTAAACTTTGGAATATGATTATTGACTGTGATCTGGTAATGACATATTAGTTAATGGGAATTCACATTTAAATGGATGACTTGTACAGGTCCACTTTTTTGTTGAATGTTTCAATGTTTACTGGGTGTGTACTAGGCTATTGGAATCAGAAAACTAGATCTTTTGATTTGACATTTGATAATACACAAACATGCTGTCAAAAAGATAAAGGAAAGGTGTTCATTGAGTAAATGTTATGGCAAAATAACATTATAAGGGGTATTTTAAATTTAAATGTTAAAATGTATTCATTAATTAGGCCTGTTGTGATAATTATGTATCATTCAATATATGAAAGCTGGAACAGTATATTTTGGGGATCATAATATAGGCCATAGGCTAGTAAAATGTATAGAATAAGCAGCGTTCATTAAAATATTTAAAGATAAATTCAGAATTCTAGTAGCTTTCTCTTCCCAGCCTAAGCTTATTTGTTAGGCTATATCTGCTGTAGAGTGGGCAGGACTCGCTTATCCATATGTTTTTGTTGCAACATATGGATAATATGTACACACACACACACACACACACACACACACACACACAGCTCCCTGGTACACCTCTTGGCAGATTAGTGAATGAAAATAGACTGAGATTGTGTGAATGTTTATCTCGGATGCCTGTAGATAAAACACAAAACACCAGCTCTATCTGTGGCAGGATATAACATTTTGTAGTGAGTGGATGTGCGTTATTGCATCCTTACAAAACGGCTTTAACTTTATTAGATGTGATGTGGCGCCCTCTAGTGCATGTTTGTGGAAATCACTAGGTTGTGCTTGCAATAGACAAACCAGCAGATGGCGCACGAGTAACAAGTAAAGAACCACGGCTATACAATGGGCTCACTGGTCTCCCCTATCATTGCTAACTTATACATGGAGCAATTTGAACAGAGTACCTTGGCCTCATATCCAGGCACTCCACCCACACATTGGTATCGCTTTGTTGATTGTAATTTTTCAAAAATAAATTACCTTTTACTGCACATATCAGTTCTGTAGATGTGAACATCAAATTCACTAGTGAAGATGCCAAGGTTAACACTTTGGCTTTCTTAGATTGTGCTGTAACAATAGGAGAAAACCGGCTACTCCAAGTAGAGGTCTTCAGGAAGCCCACACACACGGACCAGTACCTGCTTTTTGATTCACACCACCCACTACAACACAGACTTGGAGTTATTCAGACATTACAACACAGGGCCCAAGTGGTTCCTACAAGCACAGAGGGAAAGGAGAAAGAAGAACAACATGTGCAGAAAGCCCTCTCTGTCTGAATATCCTAAATGGGCTTTTAACAAAACTAAGAGAGACAAGGACAAGAAACAAGACAACAGAGAATCAGAACCCAGGGGAAAGGGTGTAACTATTCTTTACCTGGCTGGCGTTTCTTAAAAACTACAGAGGATTTTCAGACAACATGAAATCCCAGTCTATTTCAAACCCACAAACACTTTAAGACAGACACCGGTTCCCCCAAAAGACAAAACACTGAGCCACAAACAAAGCAATGTGGTCTACTCCATTCAGTGTAGTGAAGACTGTAGTGAGCGCTACATTGGAGAAACAAAAGACCCACTCCACAAGAGGATGTACCAACACAGACGTGAGAGCCAGAGTGGACCTCAGTCTGCCATACATCTTCACTGGTTTGAGAGGGGAGTTAAAGAGGCTATTTTTATCCTTCCTTGAACAGAAATGGAGGTGTCAGACATCATTTGTCTCCCATTTATAACTATCTTCAAACCTAAATCAAAACAAACAAAGAAAACAATAGGACTAGCCAGGTCAGGTACAGAGGTGCGAAAACACCGATTATGGCCCTGAATGGCTATGCTAACAAGACCCCACACTCCACTCCTACTGCATATTTAATAGGCCCACCTAACTAACAGAAACTGTAAACAAATAGGTGTGGCAGTCTCAATTTCATTGTAGTTAGTTAGCATCTGGTCTATAGTTTTATACATATTTAGTTCATGCAAATGCGTTATAGTTGTGCATACTAAGTTTGTACATATAAGTTTACTCCAGTCCCAGCATATCAAACTTTAGATTGCACTAAACTACACTTGATATCTGTCTGACCCCATTTGACCCCCATGTATACCCTCCCCACGGACATAAACAGTCAATACCATGTCCAATCCAGCGTCCTAAATAGTCAATTACAGATGCAGGTGGTGGGGCAGTGTCACTGTGGCCTGAATGGTATTATGATTCTCTTATCCTGGTGTGTAAGTGGCAACAGACCTCTCCAATCTTAGAGGTGAGGTCTCGTAGGGTTCCCTTTAAACATTCAGCTCAGAGTGTACATCCTTGTGCTGTACCTGTCAATAACAGCTGAGTATGGGCCACACAGGTTAAAACAAAGGCCCTCTGCTGACGTCTGTGGATATTCTCTACCACTGTGATGATAATATGGTTTTAAGGTGCTCCTATATGCAGAGGTCGGTATGTATAAAATAATAGAAGTGGTCCAAAGTACAAAGTAAGAGTAATAAGTATTTGTATAAATTGAGTGATTGTGAGAGATTTACAACCTCAGGCTTACCACTTATCAGGTAAAATGCAATTACAAGCATGCTATGATAAGTATAGGTGTATCCGTAATTGAACAGTAGCAATATTTTCATTTGAGCTTTAAGGGGTTACTGAACAACAAATAACAACTCTATAAAGTCATTAAGCTGTTTACTTATTTATTACAGTTCATGTTTTATTTATAATATTGTGAAGAAATGATCCTGCTTTAGTGTTGTGGTGTCAGTGTTATAAAGTAGTTTTAATATTATGTTTTAATGCTTATCACTATATTTTGTGGAGCAATATTACATTTCAACATAGGGCCAGTTATGATGACCTGTGGTTTCTGCTTCTGAGAAATAATTTAGATTAATTAAATCTTAACCAAATTTCAATCAATGCTTTACAATTGTGCCTTCAAATACAAATACAAATATAAATATCTGCCCCTGATGCTCTGTTTTATTAGCTGTTGCCGTAGTGTTGCTTATCTTGTAGTGTGTGGCGGCCTTTTGACAAGCACTTTCAAATGATCCAACAAGCAAATGCTAATTTAGTCATTAGAGGCAATTATAAACAAAGTTCTTTTGTCTGTTAATTGCTGACTAAAAATATATTTTAAAATTCAGGGGCATTTACATATGAAGAACCTGAGTAAGCCAGCTTTACGTCAAGGTAAAAAAAGTGCTGTTCTGCCTGACCACACTGTACCTCTTACACATAGCTGTCACTCACTTTTTTTTCATTTGTGCCAAAATGGCTATGTGACACTGCTGTATCCTACACGTATCACAGATTAAGAAAATCAAACTGGAGAACGAAGTAAGTGTGGCAGTGGGCGTGTACCAGTGACGATGGAAACTGATAAAACGGAGCAATGAATTAAACTCAAACATGCAAACATACATGTAAACGAAAAGGTGAAACAATTATAATATGGTTAAAAGCTCCACCATAGACATACATGTAGAGCACCCCAGCATGATGTAGCAAAAGACATGATTTGATCAGCCCAGCCCTATACCAACTGTTCTCTAGTCTCTTATAAATACATATGCCAACCTTAAAAAGATTTCAGTACCTCCCCACCTAATAGCTTTGGACAAGATCTCGATATATGTAATATTTTGTACTTGAAGATTTAACATTCACACAGCCATACTGACTTTCCCTTATGTTTCTTTGATAAGCTCCAGTGAGTTTTTTAGGGTCACGACTTTTCATCAGAGCTGGTGCGTGCTGAGCAGACACAGAATCTCTTTGCCTATGAAAGCTCCAAAGGTGAGACCAAACCCAATCTGGCAACGCAAAGTCTGTCACATTTGAAATTGAACAGCCAGGACAGAGTGAATATAGAAACATGTAGGGTCTAGATTAGATTAGATTAGATTAGGTCTTTATTTGGTCTCACACACAGTGACACAGTGAGAAATTTGACTTCTGCATTTGACCCATCCTTTTCAGGAGCAGTGAGCAGCCATCTTTTGGCACCCGGGGGGCAGTACCATGAAGGGTCTTGCCCAAGGACCCACACTGGTTAGCTCATTGCCGGGGGGGGGGTATCTTAGGTCTCCAAGAAAAAAGATGATAAAAACATGAAGCTGATGATGTTCTTAGGGGCTGTTAACAGATCAGAGAGATTCAGTGTTGAGACAAAAAAAACTCCATTGGGATTGTACTGCTAATTTGCTAATTACTTGGAAAGTTAAAAGAATATGTTTTTGAGGACAATGAAGGGTATCTCTTGCTCTAGTAATATGTGTAAAAAGACAATACAGTATATATTAACCTTTTTTTTTTTTTTTCAAAATATGGAATTTATTTGACTTTTATGTTGCATTTTCCATAATATTTGCAATTTGTGGTGCACTATAATATGAATTCATTGAGAGACTAGTTTAAAAATGTTGTAGTAGATCATATTTATACAAATTGTTTGTAAGGTGCATGGGGGAGCATTTCTGGTGCTTATTACTATGGAGATGTTTCATGATTGCTCTTCCTGGAAGGTTGCACAATATAACATTAAAACTATCTATCTGGGTGTTTTTACTACTGAAAACACCCAAAAAACATGCATTCTTACAGTGGACAGGGTTGTCACTCCACAAGTCTGATCGGCGACAAATCACTCGGCCTAGTACCCACTGCTTGTTCTCACGGAGATAGATATGTTTAATGCCATAGTGTGGAACTTTCCAGGTAAAGTAGTCTCCACTTAGACAATTAGGTGGTTTCCCTTCATCAGAAAGGTTATACACATAGAGTTTATATATAAATGGACATAGCTAACCTGCTAGTCGTTGCATTCCAAATAGGAAGTGAGCATGGGCACGCTTCGTGCTCCATAGACTCCAGGTCCAATTCACTTTGTATTGAAAAAAAACATTGCACCTCTCTCTGTAACTGCTGCAGTGAATTTAATCATTTTGGTTGTAAAATATTCATATTCACCTGCTCTACATGTTCCTGGTGTTTTTATTTTGCTAATTTGTCTGAAAAACAATTCCTATTCCTAATATGGAACTGGCTCCAAATGTGCCCCTTTAACTGCCAGCCTTGGTGAGCTTCATTTGACTGGAGCCAAATGCTATGATGTCACACTCCATCTCTTTATACTGTCTATGGTTATACCCTCCTGGGACCTGGGAAGAAAAAGTGTATTTCTTTTTTAGTGATTTTCGATTTGGAGGTAAATGAACACCTTAGCATTTACATTTTGTTATGTTGTAATGGACTATAGTTAACAACCTAACAAAAACATTTTTTTCTGATGACCAACGTCTCTGACAAGCTTCTACAGTCACCTCACAAACTCCCTTTTTAGCTTAGCTTAGGCTTAAGCCTTTATTGGTCTCACACACAATGACACACAGTGACACACGGGAGAAATTTGACTTCTGCATTTGACCCATCCTTTTAATTTCTTATTTATTTATTTATTTATTTATTTATTTATTTATTTATTTATTTATTTATTTATTTTTAATCATAGTGCAGCCACAAACTAAAGTCTATCTCAAAACACTTATTAACTTAATGTCCACTATAAAGGACACAATTGAATGGGCCAGGTCTCAGGAGTGCACTTTTAAGTAATATTTTCTTTAAATCGCTAAATGCAAATATTTAATACTAAGATCAAAACATGACTATCTTTTAAAACAATGTAGCAGGCATTTTCTGTTTCTCTGTAAACCCTGTGCTGCTTTAAGACACACACACAAGTATAAAGTGCATTGTTTAGTGCTCCAGTAGGATCGCGATCCTACTGGGAGTTGGACTAGAGCCAAGCACTGTGGCTTTTCCTCTTTTACATAAAAAATTCATAACATTGTGCCATGACACATTCACTAATCTTTACATTGTTTCTTAAATTATGTATTCAAGAAACTGGCCACTGTAGGCTTGTGTCTATGCAAAATAAATTATACATTGGCGCAGTTGTGTATTTGGAGTGAATTCTTATTCACTACCACTGCGTGTTGTTCATGGTATTTACCCACGAACTAAAATACATCCAAATATATGTCATTTTTGTGTAATCAGTCTATTTTTTGTTTTGTTTGACTTGCCAGAAAGAAAAAATGTGGATGAAGAGTAAATAGAGACTTTCACCAATTCAGCATTTCCTTGGTCATATTGGCTGTATTAAAGATTGTATTTGTAACATTATAAATCTGATTTCCCACTTCACCTAATTTCAGATTACATAGGACAATGTAGTTATAAATTGTGTAAAATGACAGCATGATAGATAAGCACCACTGGCATGTTACAAACTTAAAAGAACTGAATGTAGTCTGCACTCTTACAGCTAAATAAAAACATATATTACATATTAAATAGGCTTCAGACAGCAAATGCACATTTTTTTCATACTCAGTATATGGACAGGCCACGGTTCATGTGAAAACAATGCCCTCACTGATTTAAGTAGTGAGGATTCATCATGTTAGATTGTGAAATAATTATAGCAAAAGGAGTATTATCTGGTCAAGTGTGAACATCTTACATTTTAGATGCGTGAAGAGTCCCTCAGTCGTCCAGGTAGAATCCATGATAAAAGGAGAAATTCAATTTGTCAACTGGACAAAGTTTGTTTGGTCGACAAAAATTGCCTCTTTAACTCCCCTCTCAAACCAGTTCTTAGCCAGATCTTATCCAGGGAAAAGAACTGGTTTGAGAGGGGAGTTAAAGAGGCAATTTTTGTCAAAAAAGAGAATCCGTTGTTAAACAGAAATGGGGGAGTTAGACATAACTTGTCTCCCATTTATAATTCGATTCTCAAACCAAGTCAAAAACAGACAAAGAAACATTAGGGCAGACAATCCAGGGCAGAGGGGTGGAGAGGGTCGTTAGGCTTGAATAGGGAGGCTAAACTAGAAGCCAGAGAAATTTGAAAAACAAAGAGACAGATTAGTGGAGATAGTTTCAGAGCTATTTCAGTGTAGTGAGCGCCTCCTAGGGCTGAATGGATATGCTAATACTAGACGCCAGAGGAATTCGTAATACAAAAGAGACAGATTAGTTGAGATAGTTTCAGAGCTATTTCAGTGTAGGGAGCTCCTCCCTGCAGCTAGATATAAACAGGGTCTAACCAGCACTAGAACCAGAGCTGACGAAGCCTCTCGGATGAGCGGCGAAACGTTTCCGACCAAACAAACTTTGTCCAGTTGACAAATTGAATTTCTCCTTTTATCATCTTACATTTTATTTTTAACATCTCATCCATCACTGCAGTGGCATTTTGATTATTACCTATTGTTCAGCCCCATCCTTTTGCACTTTTCTATCTGTCCAATTATGCCTCAGAACACAAGAATCCCCTGTTACAAGACAATAATGACTCAGTATTGATTATCCGACATGTATTTTCATCTCATCATGGTGTCAGCTCAGATCATTAGTTTCTTGTTGAGGGGGTCTGCTGCTCGGGCAGTGGGGACTTGGAGAAAATGCAGGTGTAGCTAATAGCGCTAATGATGTGGTGTTCTGTTTCTGTTGGCAGAGCTGACAGGGAGCCAGCATGTGCACTATTGTAAAAAACTAGAGTACCTGAACGCATCGCACGCTCTCATTAATACAACAGATTAGGCTGGCGTGCTGCAGTGTGATGGCAACGCTGTGGTTTGTTGTTGGAGTGCAAATAAGGTTTACATAAGAAGCCACATAATTGTCCATGTTTGTTTTTCTCGTGTCCCTCATGTTTTTATTATGTGAAAAGTTTGGTCCATTGGGGTGGGACTACCCAGAATGTAGTCCAATTGTTTTATTTTCAAGTGCAAGTGCACCCAAATGGGTGATAGTATATTATTCAACATGCAAATGAAAATTGTCTTTAACAACCCAGTGACAGATAACTGGTAATAAAATGTGAATTTGTGAATATTGTTGTCTATATTTAACTTTTTATAGGCGTGGTCTTAAAAGACCCATTGTACTTGTACTTTTTAAGACACCCAAAGATCTTTACAGTGCATTATTCATTCACTTCACACTTGGGGGTAAATTCATGTAACCACAGCTGCCCTGGGGCAGACTGGTGGAAACAAGGCTGCCAACCAACATCATGAGCATCTCCAACCACCTCCAATACTTACACACCACATTCACATTGGCAATGTGAGTGAAGTCTGATTCATTTAAGTATATTAAGTCTGATTAATTTAAGTTTTAATTCCCAGATGAGTGTTTTAAGTTCAACTGTATTAAAGGTCAGCATGTTCACTAGCCCTCAGTGCTTACTCAGACACTCATGTCAATGAACACAGGACCTGGTGACGTTTTGATGCAGTCTGATAGACTGGACACAGTTGTATGTCAGTATGCATGTACTGGATTGAACTTGGAACAGTAAGTAACTACAGGAGCACTCTATAAGGCCAGACCTCACACTCCATCAACAATAATGTACTAAGCAGTGTAAAGAAAATCTTACAATGCTTTTTACATGTGCTGTAAAAATCAAATTAAGCTTTATCAATATTTTTGGCCTATTATTTATTTATTTTATAATTAATTAATACAAGATTATAAATTCATATTAATTTTACTTTCAATTACCAACCAATCCATTCATATTTAATGATCTATATAATTCAACCTGTCACATAGCTGTCAATTGCTGTTTTAATGCTTAGAATTTAGTTCAAATATGCAAATAAAACTAGCTTTTTAACAGACAGCATTTCTTTATGTGACACCAGTTGCTCAAATCAGAAGAGTAAAAGTATATAAACAACTTTTTTCTCTCCCACTTCCATTGGGACTTCCAATTCCATTCATATTTCCTGACTTGGACCATAATTCTCCTCAAGGCATGTTACTGTGTTTCATTTCAAACACATTGATTTATTACAGCCTGTAGATCCATAGCTCTATTTTGAAAGGACTGCCTCATTCATATGTTCATGTTCCCAGAGTTTCCTTGTCCCAGAGATAGTCAGAAGAAGTTCAGAGTTTTAGAGAGTGGTATAATATCAGTACTGCCTAAGTCCACTATCCTGCCCTCATCCCCACGTGTAGCTAAGTCAATATTTCTCAACATCACAACTCAAACATCAGACAAAGTACAAATAAGTATATAAAATAGCAACATTTAATGCATAATATGAACATTTTTATATTAAAGGTGCACTGTGTAATGTTTCTGGTACTACTTGTTTCGGTGATGTTTCACAGTGTGGTATAAAACTCACCAATCTGGCATTTATTCATGTATGCCAACCATGCATTTTTACTCTGAGCACTGTCACCTCTCCACAGATCTGACCAGTAACTTCATCTGATGACATCACCCCTGCTTTTTTCCATAGAGATAGATAGGTTTCCTGTCATACTGTTGAACATTCCAGGCAAAAGCAATAGCATATTCATGGAGACAAGCAGAAAAGTTGCATGGTGTACCTTTAAATTAAATCCATACTAAAAAAAGAGAGAGAGAGAGAGAGAGAGAGAGAGAGAGAGAGATTGAGAGCCCATACAAAACAGTATTATGGGACAATTTACTATTTCTTTTGATATGAAAGTGGTGCTGAATACCCATAGAGCTAGTGCACAGATGGTGGTTTGACCAGGTCCTCAGACTACAAATGCACTGTCTGCTCTGGAGCCTATAGAGGGCCATAGCTTTGCCCCCATCCTGCCAACACAACCAGCTTTGACCTGCTACCATCTGTTCAAACTCTGGGCCTGGTTACGCCTGTCTGGATCACTGAAAGAGTAGATCACTTACATACAAAACTTCTATTAACACAGGGCTCTCAAGTCTCACACATTGAGAGTGTGACACACGCAATTCGACGTATTCACACGCTCACACGCCACACATGGCATTTCTCACGCTGATTAGTGCTTTTTGGTGTTTTTTTTTTTTTTGTGCCCAGAAAATCGGTCTGAGGTCCTGAGCCTCAGTACCGGTGCCACGTCTCCTCTGAGACGCACCGACTCCGGTCCCGGTGTCTCCGTCTGGGCGTAACGTGTCAACCCCCAACGGCTTACGCGCGGAATACGCGCGGCCCAGAGCCGAACTGCCCGTGGTGAGACGCGGTGAGCCGCGGGCCCGGTGCATTGACCAGACTCTTACATGAATCCGTTAAAAATGTCCCGCTCCCTCCTCCCCGCCCCTCTCAGCGCGCACTGACAAAGTGCAGTGATGATAAAACAAACTGAGAACCATCAGGTAATAACTTCATTTATATAACTCTCATTAGTTGCTTTGTAGTTTAAGTTTGCTCTTTAGACAAACAGGGCTCTCAACACGCAATTCGACGTGTTCACACGCTCACACGGCATTTCTCACGCAATTCAAGCGCCAAAAATTGTTCACTCGCACCCCCCCCCCCCCCCCCCCCCGGTCCTCGGAAATTACAGTCACACGCACGACCCCGCTCAAAACTTGAGAGCCCTGATTAACATGTGCATCAGTTGACATACGTGCTCAGTGTGCTTCTCATAAAAGGTCACGCAGTTTTTTGTGTTTCTATTTAAGTGCTAATATTAGTAGGCTATCGATACTACTAGCTGATGGCATCAGCATTCTTTTGGGGTATGAAGCAAGCTCAGGCACTGCTCTGTCTGTGGCTTTAATTTGAGCTTTATTTTAACATGATGTGACCACAAAGAACTGAATTAGTTGGAACCTTTTTCTATGTAATATGATTATTGTTCCATCTTAGAGCTGAAATGGAAAAAGAGTAATTATGCTAAAATGTGACTGCGACAGTTATGCAACCATTGATTTTATGTCCCAGATAAACATTTTGTTATCATTTTTCCATAATTTAATTTGTGAATTGACTTAACGTCAAGATCAATTTATGTGTTCCTTAAAATGTAGTTTAAAAATTGTACTACTGGTATTAGTCGGGGAGCCAAAGTCTCAAAAATGGGTTGAACCTGACATGGTCTGCTATACTTTTTATTTGTTTTTGGTTTTTTTTGTTAACTTTGACCCTAAGGACCAATAATTGGAGGGTCTGCTCTGCTGGAAATATCGCAATTTTTCTTTGGCCATTTTTGTGTATGAACCCTTCATTTTTTGATAGAAAATTTTGAAAAATGAAAAATTTCCCTAAATCCTCAGTGGATTGGGTAAACTTTCAATAAATGTATTCCGGATGAAAAAATAACACATTTCTACATGATTTTGGCTCAATTTAATGCAAAAAAAAAAAAAAAAAAAGGCGTTTTCTCACTTTTTTCCAATATTTTCATCTTTACCTCACTGGCAATCCGCTATTCCCCCAAGTTATGACATCAGCCAATATGCCATTCTTTTCACCAAACAGTATACTCATTCCACAGAAAAAAATATAAAAATCCAACCAAAATCAATGGATCTCTGATGATTTCGCTACTAGACAGGCCCAGAACCTCAACAGAATTTTAGGCTACTCTCTGAAAGGCACACTGGATATTTAGCATGGTTGTTAATGTCCACATTATTAAACTTCATTGCCTAAGCATCTTTTTATTTTCAACATAACTCTGTTATACAAAATAACTTTATTATGTCATTATTTTATTGCCTCAGATGACAACTATTACAACTTTAACAGAACAAAATAATTTAAGATTAAACTTAATTACAGGGCTCTCAAGTCTCACGCATTGAGAGTGTGACACATGCAATTCGACGTGTTCACACGCTCACACGCCACACATGGCATTTCTCACGCTGATTTCTTTTTTTTTTTTTTTTTTTTGTGCCCTGAAAATCGGACTGTGTGGCTTAGTTTATGCAGGCTCCGTGCGTTTTCAGCGAAAAAAACTCCCCCTGATCCGGGCGCACGGTCCGAGCGGAGGCCGGAGCAGACGCACCGTCCCCCGAGCACGTCCTTAGCCTCAGTCCCGGTGCCACGTCTCCTCTGAGACGCACCGACTCCGGTCCCGGTGTCTCCGTCTGTGCGTAACGTGTCCCCCCCGACGGCTTACGCGCGGAATACGCGCGGCCCAGAGCCGAACTGCCCATGGTGAGACGCGGTGAGATGCGGTGAGACGCGGTGAGACGCGGTGAGACGCGGTGAGACGCGGGCCCGGTGCATTAACCAGACTCTTACATGAATCCGTTAAAAATGTCCCGCTCCCCCCCGCCCCGGTCCCTCCTCCCCGCCCCTCTCAGCGCGCACTGACAAAGTGCGGTGATGATAAAACAAACTGAGAACCATCAGGTAATAACTTCATTTATATAACTCTCATTAGTTGTTTGTAGTTTAAGTTTGCTCTTTAGACAAACAGGGCTCTCAACACGCAATTCGACGTGTTCACACGCTCACACGGCATTTCTCACGCAATTCAAGCCCCCCCCCCCCGCTCCTCGGGAAAAATTGTTCACCGCCGTGGCACCGGCCGTGTTGAATGAGACGCGAGGGCGATCGGGGGCACACACAGAACAGAGAAGGCAAACAAGCAAAATCATAATTAAATATAAACATATCGATATCTACGATATGTCCAAATCCATATCGAGTTTAAAAAATATCAATATATTTTAAATATCGAGATATCGCCCACCCCTAGGATAAACCTTCACCCTCACCACCTGAGGAGACAGCAAACAAGAAAATTTACTTGCCACAGTAGCTCCAGGCAGAGAAAGTTCGAATGAGAAACCAAGTGCATGCAGGCAAGAATAAAATAAAATAAGTAATAATAATAAAACAATAACTAGGAGAGTATGGAAAAAATATTGCACGTTATTGCCTGCAAGTTAGATAAGATAAGATAAGATAAGACTTTATTGATCTCACACAGGAGAAATTTACTTGTCACAGTAGCTCCAGGTAGGGACAGTTTGAACAAGAAGACAAGTGCATGCAGGCAAAAAAAGGCATAAAGATAGGTGATAATAATAATTTAAAAAAATAAGTAATAAATCAAATAATAATAATAGTAGTGATAATAATAAAAAAACAGTGACCGGGAGAGTATTGAAAAAAATTGGAAAAACTATATTGCACGATAGGAGTATTAAAAAAAAAAAAAAAAAAAAAAAAACCAACAATATTGCACATTGGGAAAACGATATTGCACGGTAGGACTATACAGTAGAATTATACAGTCTGATGGCGGTGGGGATGAAGGATCTGCGGTAGCGCTCCTTCTTGCACTGGGGGTGCCTCAGTCGGTTGCTGAAGGAGCTGCTCAGCTCCTCCACAGTCCGGTGCAGAGGGTGAGAGGTGTCGTCCATGATGGACGTGAATTTGGCCAGTACCCTCCTCTCAGCCACCACCTCTACAGAGTCCAGAGGACAGCCCAGGACAGAGCTGGCCCTCTTGACCAGCTTGTTGAGTCTTTTTCTGTCCCGTTCTGTGCTGCTCGGGGCCCAGCAGACGACAGCGTAGAGGAGAGCAGAGGCCACCACAGAGTCATAAAAAGTCTTGAGCAGAGGCCTGCTCACTCCAAAGGAACTCAGTCTCCTCAGGAGGTGGAGGCGACTTTGGCCCTTCTTGTACAGGGCGTCGGTGTTGTGGGACCAGTCCAGTTTATTGTTGAGGTGAACACCCAGGTACTTGAAACTGTCCACAGTCTCTATGTCCTGCCCCTGGATGTTCACCGGTGAGTGAGGTAGTGGTCTCCTCCTGAAGTCGATCACCAGCTCCTTTGTTTTACTGGTGTTGAGGCTCAGGTGGTTGCGCCCACACCAGTCCACAAAGTCACTGATGACCGAGCGGTACAGGCGAGATCTGTGGAGAGGCAACCCCACTCACAATTGGACTGCATGTTTTTCTTGGTATTTTTTACTTTAAACCACCTGTAAGGTTGAGCTGTTTAATGTCATGTCTGTGGGACATTCCAGGCAGAGCAATGAAATAAGCAGGTGACACCTTTTAAGGCCTGTTTTTTTCTTTTCTTTGTCAAACATCCTTTGTCATATTCTCCCATTCCTAAAGTCATCCTCAAACTACATGCTTGTTTATCCTTCCTCCTTAAAATACAACAAAACATTGAACCTTGAACCTTCCTCCTGATAGCTATTATAAGTGTATTCACTGATGACAGCTAATCAAAAGTTTGCAGTGATGTGGGACTTGTCAGCTCAGCAGGACATGTCACTACACTGTATTGTTATTGGGAATGAGAGGGAGGAGAGAGGCTAAGGGCAGATGACTGCAGTGCTGTGAAAACCTGACACCTTAAACAAGAGAAAAGACCTCTGCTGGTGTCATTGCCCATGTCCTGAGCTGACATTTTACAGAGAACTTTGTTTTTAATTCTTGGAATATGTCATTACATTATTATATTATATTATTAGGCTGCATTCACACAGTTTTCAAAGAACTGGTGGTTTAGTTCTGAGTAAGCTTGTCAAAAAATCAGTAACCAGTTACAAACTGATATCAAAACCAGTATTGAAACTAGATATTCTTTTGAAAATAGCAATACTGAAAAGTTATCTTTTTATGAGTTGTTTTAAAGGGCCCAAATTATGCTATTTTTCCATCTATGTTATAATGTTGTTTCTTCATCACAAGCATACCTGTGGTTGTGTTTTGTTTCATTCACACCTGTTTAACATTTGGGAGTTCTTCTCTCAAACAGAAAACTCTCTTGTATTACCACATGACATCACAAGGGGGGGACCCCTTGTGATGTCATGTAATACAGGAAGTGCACCACTGTGTTTTCAAACACCATTCATCTTCACTAGAATCATTTGGATGATTTCAGAAACTAGAATTACCAATCTCTACTGAACTAAAGGTAAAAGGTAGCTGCTAACTTTAACTTCATGACGTCACAAGGTGCAATTTGTCCTTTGGCGAGGTAGACAGACTAATAATGCAGGATTACTCAAACAAATCTTGGTATGTTTTTGAGGAGGTCACAACATTATAACATGGCTTAAAGTACACATGAGTCAATTTTGTATATTATAGGATCTTTCAAATATTTGAGAGTATCATGCCTTTTCCTTTTAAGATTAAGATCAGGCTTAAGCCTTTATTGGTCTCACACACAATGACACACAGTGACACACAGGAGAAATTTGACTTCTGCATTTGACCCATCCTTTTCAGGAGCAGTGAGCAGCCATCTTTTTCAGCGCCCGGGGGGCAGTACCGTGAAGGGTCTTGCCCAAGGACCCACACTGGTTAGCTCATTGCCCGGGGGGGATTTGAACCCACAACCCCCAGGGGGAAAGTCCATGACTTACCAGTTGAACTAACCAAAATTGAAATCAAATTTGACATACTGTATATAGATAATAGAGTACTACCAGTATAGGTATAACAAAATACCACTCTATACATCAATATCTCACACAGCCAAACTATACCGGCTGGTTAGCTCAACTGGTAAGTCATGGACTTTCCCCCTGGGGGTTGTGGGTTCAAATCCCCCCCGGGCAATGAGCTAACCAGTGTGGGTCCTTGGGCAAGACCCTTCACGGTACTGCCCCCCGGGCGCCGAAAAAGATGGCTGCTCACTGCTCCTGAAAAAGGATGGGTCAAATGCAGAAGTCAAATTTCTCCCATGTGTCACTTTGTGTCATTGTGTGTGAGACCAATAAAGGCTTAAGCCTAAACTTAAACTTAATAATCAAGACCACACTGCAATAAAGTTCAGAGGAGGACATGGGGTATTTGCTCTCACATGAATTGGACAGAAATATCACAACACTGGGGATGAAACACTCACCAGCTCACTCACTACTGCCAGATAGTGGGTGTTTTGACATGGTTTATGGTTCAAATCTGCTATTACTGGGTCTATGCTCATGACACACAAAAATATCAAAATCTTCCTGTAAAAAGTGTTAAAGCATTCAAAATATAGTAATTTCAGCAGTAATTACTTAAAGATGGGGTATTATACAAATCTTTTTGAGCTTTCTATCATATTATAGTGCTAGATTTCATCCATTCAAACCTTGCTTTTGTCACGCATGCTTCCATGTGACAATTTTCCATAAATATACAAAAGCATATTACAAAACTGTACACAACTTGTGTGATGTGCAGTAGTTTCATTAGTGGCATGAACGGTTATTGTGTTGTGATAACGCTCTGAAGGGGGAGTGACTTAGCACGGAGAGCAAAGGGATGGTGGAGTCACAGCATCAAAAATCAAAAGTGAAACGTATAAAACATATGATTATATTGTTAATAAGTTGTTTTCTGCATTTTCAAAACAATAAAAGGAGATCTAAACATGTTATGTGTTAGCAGTTAATACCCCATAGAATTAACATACCCCCTCTTTAATTAATGGGTTAGGATTTAGGATTAAAGTATTAATTAATTACTTACCATTTCTTCATTATTAATCAAGTCTCTGTTCATGCTTTATTAAGGCAAACTACAGCTGTTATAAAGAGTCACCCTATGCCGTGAACATAACCTGTATTTTCCGTGTTGCTTAGCCTTTACAAAGCATGACAGTAACTAAGGAAATACATCCTATTGTGTGTAGGGCCATCGGTCTGTGGCCTCTTCAGGAATAACTACCTTTCTCCATTCGTTCCTATAGTGATCACAGGCAGGTGCAGGGCCACTTTTGATGTGCCTGCAGCAGAGTGCTTTGGCCCCTGCCTTTGATTCATTGGCTCCATTCCGGGCCCTCAATTTTGTGCTTTCCTTTGTGTGTGTTGGATCATTGTGGAATAGCTGGCAGGCTGGGAGTACGCCTACGTCTTTGCCATGCGTAGATGTTTAAATAGCATTCTGTGTGGGAACTTGTTAGCATTAGGCAGGGTGCACTATGGGTTGTATGTGTCTCTTGTGTGTTTCTGTGGTGAAGTTATTTTTATCTGTATTTATTTGGTAGCTACACCAAGGATTAACATAAAAAAAACGTAATAGAAATGAACAGAAATAGGTGAAAGCAAGATTCAAGGTGGTACCACAAAAACTATGGGTGCATTCACACTTGTACATGTGTGGTGGTTGTATGTGTTTCAAAATAAGGACTAAACTGAGACTAAATACAATACTAAACCTGGACTTAAACAGGACTAAACCAGGACTAAACTGGGCTGAAACCAGGACCAAATCAGAACAAATGTGAACACACTCCGTAACTCCATGAAGCTGTACAATAATAATTTGACATAACATAATTTAAATTCAGTATCTGTTTAATGTTTTGATCTTTTTGTTACCATTGTTTCCTCATCACTAGCTTACGCAGAGTTGTATTCTGATGGATTTGTGCATGTTTGAGTAACCCTGTATTTTCCGGCATTTGAGGCTTTTTGAGGCTTTTGTCCAAGGAAAGTATAAGAAATTATTGGACTAAATTAGCAACTCACCAAAAAGACTAAGACTTGACAAATGGATACATATGATATTTGAAAACACAAACTAGCCGTATGAATCAGTCATATTTGAATCAAAACAGCATTTACTCCTAAACTTATCTCTCGGGGTGTCATGCTTGGCTAGTATCTCTCTTGTTTGTCTCTTTTGTTTTGTTAGATACTTGTTGCACATTTGCCAAGCTCACACCTACACGTTTTCCATTAAGTTTTTAATAATTATATCTGGGGACCTCCAAGATTTAAAGTCAGGTTTTTCGAATTATTACTGGTGAGACAGGACTTATGGTAAATATTTATTTAAAAGAAAAAAGAAAAAAAAAGGTTGAGAAGACAAGTATAAAAACACATGAAGAATCTCTTTACGTATGTCATCACCAACAAAAATTCCATCTAAAATGCAGGGTCAATCAAAAATACCACAAGTTTCTGTCAGTTTAAACCTTCATTTAACAAAATAAAGCTGTTTACATCCATTTTTATTAGTGCATTATGGGTGCTAGGTAACATGTGGAATTATGTCTACATATTTCATATCTACTGCCCATGTCCAACCAGGAAGTAAACTGATGAACTTCCCAAAATTACAAAACTGGACAAAAACTAGGCTAGATTTTTAGACTAGATTAGCTGCGTGTTTTTATGGATATGTCATTGTTCTGCCTGGAATGTTCCACAATATAACATTTAACATATCTAAATTACATTCATTCTATTGCAGGTGGTTTTACTGAAAATACCAAGAAAAATAGGCATTCTGACTGTGAGGGGGGTTGCCTCTCCATAGATCTGACCTGTAACTTGGCCTGGTTTGGTCACCTTGATGATAGAAAAGTTACACAATGCAGCTTTAACTAGTGAAATGAGTAGTCTAACTTGCCAACTCCCTCATACCAGAAGATGCTGAGAGTTGTGTCTGGTATTACATGGACTTTTGGTGTCAGATTGCAATTTGAGGGATGTCATGAAAGATGTAATGGATTTTCAGAACAGCACCATATGAAAATCAATGGAACATGCTAGGAAAGTGTTTGTGCTGTTATTGATTTGATGACCGACAAACTGAAATGGAAGAGAAATAACCCCACAATAAACTGTATTCAGATGGAACAGATTGTCTTTTGTGGAACTCAGATGTGGTGTGAAACAAGCAGGCAACTTGTAATTTATTTGTGATGCTACATTTTCACTGCCAAAAATATTCTTTAACAAGGAAGAAAAATCACAGAAAATATTTGCACATAGTTACACCTCAAAGCAAGGAGGTTTTAGGTTTGACTCCTGGACTGCTGTTTCTGTGCAGAGTTTGCATGTTTCCCCCTGTATTTTTTCCAGAGCTAAAAACTTTCATTGATTGATTGATTTATAAAATGGACAGAATCCTCCAGGCCAAACCTAGCTCAAAGTATGGTAATGGGGAAATACCGTGTGCCATGGTACACTATGTAACTTGCCTGCTGAAGGGTATGCCACCTGCTTGTCTCCATGGAGATGCTATTGCTTTACCTAGAATTTTTCACAGTATTAAAGAGATTACACAGACACACAGACATTAAACTTATCTCCATGGAGACAACAGATGCAGATCAGAGGAGAGGTGAGCCCACTCACCCACTCTATTTGTGCAATAAAAACACCAGTAATTGAGTAAATACAGGGTACATAGGTTTAATACCATACTGTGGAACATTTCTGGCACAAAATGACATCTAACAATAACATAAAAAAGACAAAATGTATTTAAATAACACATTTTCAGGAGTCTGTGTTGAATATGAGCATCCATGGTTCTGTTTAGGTGTTTGATTTTCAACAAAAAGTTAAACTGTTGGCTAATGCTTGCTAGCTTGTGACTGTAATTATATGTGTACACAAAAAACATCTCGTCTGTTGTAATTCAAACTAAGTCAATGCTTTCTGATCAGATTGAAAAAAAACAACAACCCTCAAACCTTAAAGGGACAGTGTGTAAGATTTTTACCCGTTAATTACTGAAATTGAAGATACCCATTCAAAAATACATTGTTTTCCAAGCCTTTTCACTTCCATCATGAAATCAAAGTATTCTTTTGGACTTAGATATAGTCACATAAAAGGGGGATCTTCCCCATGCAGAGGCAGCCATTTTGAATACGAGAGCTGCAGAAGGACATTTGGGCTCCGCCTTCGCCTTCGGCAAGGCTCGTGGTTTTGGGTAAACAACACAAGCATGCTGCTGGATCAGACTCGTAATGGATCTAACACGTGTTTTGGACTAAATTGTTTTACTGGATTTTATTCGCCGGATCCTTACGGACAAATTGAGAGCAAGTTTATGGTGAAATACAGAGTTTGACCTGTGCAAAGCATTCTAAGGTAAGCTAACCTCGTTTTGTGCTTTTCCGTATAAAAGCCCCATGTGCTCGGGGAGTGATTGTTTTGCAGGGAAATGAATTGCATAGTCAAAAGAGGAAACTGTAAGGTTTCATTTGATGTGTAGAGTGTCATGGTACATGATCGGGAATGTATGTTTTCATGAGGAAAAAAAAAAAAAAAAAAAACGGGACCGCGCGGCGCGCGGGTCCCTCGAGGTCTGCCGTAGCTAAAACAGAAAGTGCAATAGCACCATCCACCTATTCGCCACGAATCCTACACACTGGGGCTTTAAGTCTAATTTGAATAACAAGGTTCTAACAGAGTAGTGCTTTCAGTTAGCACCGCACCCCCAGGGAATCTTGATGTCATCAGATCCACATCCAACTGCACCATCAGAGCTCATTATCTTTACCACTGAGCCTTATGCTGTGTGTGGCTCTGGGCTCTACTTCCTCGACACTGGTCTGTTAATTATTAGACAAATTAGCACCAGAAGACAGCCATTTATACTCATATTGATCAATTTAGGCCAGTTTTTTATAGCCACTTCGATCTGTCTTATGGCAGTAGAGAGCTAATCCATGCAGGGTGACAGGCAAATATGTTTCAGTGAATAAATATCATAGATTGTTATCATTAGTTTGGTATTATCCTTGCTGCAGGGCCTTGCTAACAGGTTTTTGCTATAATTATTTAAAGAAAAAAGTTCTATTCTTTGTTGTAATCATCTATCTTCATCAAAAACTTGTTCAAGTCCTAATGAATAACAAAAGGCTTCCCACTATTAAAGGGCCCATATTACTTTGTATTCTGATCTATGTTATAATGTTGTTTCCTCATCATTTATTTTATTTTATTTATTTACTCTTTATTTAATACATAGTGCATATTAATGGTGGACAGTGCATATTAATGAACGTCTGCAACATTGCAGTGTAAATACGCCAGATTATAGCAACAATGCTAATTTCCATCTGTAGTCCCTAGGCAGGTGACACCACAGCAAAAACAATGACAGCTGACAATAACACCAACATTAAAACATTCAAACATTAAGCATTAAAACATTAAAACATTAAAAGGGTGGAGTGAACGAACAATGAACTGTAAAGTGCTTTGGGTGTCATGATATGTGTTATATAAATGCTATGAATCATACCTAGAGTTGTGTGTTGTTTCAATTACACACGTTTAACACATTTCATTTACACACGTAACACACGTTGTGGCCATACCAGTTTGTCAAAGCCTGATCCCGTCAGATCTCAGAAGCTAAGCAAGGCAGGGCCTGGGTAGTACTTAGATGGGAGACCAGTGGGAATTCCAGGTGCCACAGTGGGGCGCCAGTCGCAACAAACTGTCATTGTGTCCTTAGGCAAGACACTTCACCCACATTGCCTAGTATGAAAGTGAAGTGTGTGTTTGATTGTTGGAGGTGGTTGGAGGGGCCGATTGCGCAGATTGACAGCCTTGCTTTCGTCAGTCTGCCCCAGGACAGCTGTGGCTACAGAAAGTAGCTTACCACCACCAAGTGTGGAGTGAATGAACAATGAACTGTAAAGCGCTTTGGGTGTCATGAACGGTGCTATATAAATGCTATTTGTTGTTGTTGTTATTATTATTATTATTATTATTAATTTACACACAAACCCTACATATTTAGGCTGAGTTCTTCTCTCAGACGGAAAACAGTCTGTTCCACCTTGTGATGTCATGTGGTAAAACAGGAAGCGCTCCACTGTGTTTTTAAAGTCCATACACCTTCATTAGAATTGTTTGGATATTTCAGCCCTGGTATTGCCAATCTCTACTGCACTAAAGGTGAAAGGTAGCTGTTAATTTATAAACTACCACTAAGTGACATCACAAGGTGGAACAGAGCATTTTGAGCTTTGGACATGTAAACAGACTAGTAATAAATGCTTACTCAAACATGTGTGAATGAGATAACAACATTCTAACATGGCATAAAGCTTAGAAGAGTCCATTTTGTGCAATATATGACCTAAGAAGAAAAAGTACTGAAAAAATAGTTCCATCTTTGATATAGTAAGTATCTGGCCAAGTCTAGTTATACAGAAGGCTACTGTAAGTATCCAACGTATTTTAGAAAGCCACAAGAATGCATAATGTGTAGTACCTACTTGGAAATCAGTGTTACCTTTAACACATTTCAGATCTCATTCAACCTCATCACTGCTGCTCCACTGTTCCTGATTAACAACTGGCATTTCTTGGAAGCTACAATAAAATCAGACTGTGTGTATAGACAGTGTCACGTAGCATTAGTTCTTCATGGAACTGATCAATAATTGCCCTGGAGTTAATACTATCAAAGAGAAACACTCTCTTTCAGATCTCCACTCGCTGTGATTTAAATAATATTTTCAAAAGTCGTCGTTTCATCTGTAATTTTGTTTTATGTTTCTGGTGTGGACAATTCTACTCTGGGCCCGAGGGACAAATCTCCTTCAAGCGGTGCGCAAAATTGCATTAAAAACACACACTTCCTCTTTGTATTCTCCAACAAAGAAATAGATTAATGTTTGAGAAGCCTGATTTTTGTATTTTCCAAACCAATTCTGATATTGTATGGGAGGTGTCATGCAGGGGAGTGTGACAATTCTTCTGATAGACTCATCAAAAATGTATCACATCTTTTTTAGGTTATTATTAATATGAATGTAAGTCTGAAAATTGTATGTGTTTTTTTTATGTTTCTCTAATAGAAATTACCAAGCATATCACGTTGGCTGCCTTTGGTTTTCTATTTATCTTTGTTTCAGTTTGGTGCGTTTTCAAAAGTGAATGCATAAAGGTGTTCACTGGGACCAAAGAGCCAAAACAAAGTAAAAAACCTTGAAAGATAAACAATGGGATGTGTGCATAGGTGGGTTACTAATTGAACAGTTCTGGAGAAAATGTACAAATGTGTTTATTTTGCCTTTTTTATCTAAGCAAACAGTGTCTTTTCTGTTTATTATAATTGGATAAAGCATTCTTCTGTGCATCTCCAAAATCTGTGCCAAGGTCTATGCACGGCGGTACACTGCCCCTTGACACAAAATAACCTTAAGTTCTTTGCTGAAAAGTAGTTTCATGGTGCCCACTTTTTGCTAAGAAATATAGATGTAGCAATAGTTTGTTAATAAAAAAATATGTATATGGATGGTGCACTACCTGCTTGTTTCCATGATGATGTTTTTGCTCCACACAGGACACATGTACGCCACCAGACTAGCTTACAGGCAGATCTGTGGAGAGGCAGCACTACTCACAGTAACAACACATGTTTCTCAAGTGTTCATTTTTCCAATAAAGACACCGATATATAAATAACTGCAAAATAGACAAGTTTAATGCCATACTGTGGAACATCCCAAGCAAGACAAAACTAATTTTTGTCCACTTATCTAAAGGTTGGTGTTTCAAATCCTGCTTTTGACATAAAAACATTAGTAGAGCGATACACTGACCCACAGGTCGGCCATGCGATTCCATCTCCCACGGATTAATACTTTCTTTGTGTCTTTTGGCAAGACACTTAACCCACCTCACCCCCAGTGTCTGCATACACTGGTGTATGAGTGTGTGTGTGTTAAAGGTCCCATGGCATGAAATTTTTACTTTCTGCTCCTGAAAAGGATGGGTCAAATGCAGAAGTCAAATTTCTCCCGTGTGTCACTGTGTGTCATTGTGTGTGAGATCAATAAAGGCTTAATCTTAATCTTAATCTTAATCTTAAAATCTTAATCTCTTAAGAAATGTCTAAACTGAGCATTTGCGATCCTTTTCTGTGTTACACAAAACCAGTGTTGAAACGGGCGAGTTCGGACAAGGCACCTTTTTGACGTCAGATCGGCAAATGCAGCTCCAGCCCCTCCCTCTGTCTCCGCTCAGCGTCCCTGTATATCCCGCCCATAGAGTTTGGACTGTGAATGCGCTACGCAATGCGAAATGCATTTTTTTATTTGCCTGGAGGCACGTCCGAGTGTTTCTAGGCTCGCAGGTCCCTTACCCGACCCTCTGGACCTCTGAAATACCAGTGGTTTAATTTTATTTTCTGTGTAAATATGCTTTTTTTCATTGCAAAGTCTCTCATCTGTCTTCGTGCGTAAAACACGGAAGAGAGGAGAAAGCTGCGCCGAGCTGCGCTGAGGAGCGGGGGAAACCCGGCCCCCCTGCTCCTTAGCCAATCTCACTGTCCTTCTCATTTGCACTGAAGCAGCAACACCCAGAATAAAGCATTTTAGACACATATCTAGCCTCATGAAGACTGTCAGAGTCATATCTCATGCAGTGAGTGTTGATTTTGAAGAAGGATACATTTACAGTATTAGGGAACCATTAAGGAGCCGTATAAAAGCATCAAGAAGTACCATGTCATGGGACCTTTAATGGGTGAGTGGTTCTTCAATGTAAAGCGCCTTGAGGGCCTTGAAGGTGGAAAAGCGCTATATAAACTTGTTTTTGACAATAAAGCTGACTCTTGAACCATTTAACATTTACATCTCCATAGGGACAAGCAGGTTACATAGTGCACCTTGAAACCAGCTTCAATAGACTATAAATATGGGTGTGCAAGTAGTAGTAATAGGCCTCTCTGATTATGAGAACTCAAATACACAATCTGAGCAAACTATTTCCATAACGGGTCTGCGTGGTGCTAGTGCATGTTTATTCTGTGTAAACCAGCCTTAAGTGGGATTTATTGCTCAGAGCAGCAGAGCCAGACACTAATGAAGATTTTTTCCCCCTCAGAGGTACAAACCATGTCAGAAAAGAGAGAGAGAGAGTGACTTTGCCAGTGCTGTGAATGACACTTGCTCACCTCAGCTCCCCTTTGCAAAATGACACACTCCTTTACATCCTTCAATTTCCTTTTAACAGGACCACTTTCCAGCCATACACCCCCCTTTACTGATTCATTTGAGGCACAGTGGAACTCTCCAAACTCCCGGGTGAGAAAACCAGTTTTATAGTTTATTTTAGGAATCAATAGTGTTAGATAATTACCACTATCTCTATGACAACAGAGGAAAATGACCGATGACTCGTACATATCCACATGTGGCATTTAGGAGAACATTGTAAATCTCAATTAAGCGCCTCAGAATGGGTTCAGTCCTGCTGTTCACGATGGTTGGCCTTTGAACTAATTATGGACAGTGGTAGAAGAAGTACTCAATTTTGTTACCAGTGAAGTAAAGTAAGTAAAAGTACAGATACCGGAGCAAAAAAAATATTGAAAAGTATTGAAAGTATTGAGGTGCTTGTTTAAAAGTGTAATTAAACAGTAAAAAGTATTTCAAACAGATTTTGAGGTCTAATGAAGTTTCAAGTAGTGATTTTGATAAAGATTTGTGCTGAATTTTGTTGAATAGAAACATCTGAATTGTTTTTTTCTAGCTGTTTTTATTTGAATATTTTTGTTTGCTCAAACTAAAAATGTGTTAAAAAATTAACCCTCTGCCTTTTCAGCAGGTCTCAATAAAATAAAATAAAACATGTACTTTTCAGTCTAGTTAAAAAATGTAGTGGAATAGAAAGTACAGATACCTGCTCTCAAATGTAATGAAGTTAAAGGAAAAAGATAAAAGGAGAAATTCAATTTGTCAACTGGACAAAGTTTGTTTGGTCGAAAACGTTTCACCTCTCGTTTTTCTCCTTTTATCATGGATTCTACCTGGACGACTGAAGGACTCTTCACGCATCTTAAAGGAAAAAGCATCATCCACTTTAAAATGTACACATTTAAAGTACAGATACCTAAAATGTGTACTTAAGTACAGTACTTTACTTCTTTTAGTTAATTTCTTTCCACCACTGTAAGAGGCAGGCATTTTTACGGTGAATACTGAAACAGCTGAATCCATCATCATAGGGATCTGAGTTTGGTTGGGATGCCCAATGAATTCTTTAGGTGCATTATTGCACTCAGGGGTGTTGTACTATTTTTTTTAAAAGTAACAGTAAATAGGCTGACCGTCTATCTAATCCCTGACCCTCGTCCCACATACATCTTGAGAATTTTTTATATATATATTTATATATATATATATATATATATATATATATATATATATATATATATATATATATATATATATATATATATATATATATATATATATATTAGTGCTGTCAGGCGATTAAAAAAATTAATCTAATTAATTACAGGATTTGTAATTAATTAATCTAATTAATCGCATTTTTAAAATAATTTTTTTAGGTGGTTTATTGTGCTCTCCCACAGTGCAAAAAAGGTGTCAAACGTGTGATTTATAGTGGTACAGTGAAAAGACTGCAGACTTCCCCTTTAAGTCTAAGTTTTTTCACTCACTCTCTTTGTCTCCACTGTAAACATGACAAGACTGCTGTACACCCCCAATCCACCTCCCACATTATGTAACATTCATTGGAAAGCTCATTTACACCATTCCACTAATACATGGCGAATATTTCTGGTGCCAAAAGGTGAGCACGTACAGCAGCTTTCATGCAACGTCAATAAATAATATTGTAATGACCTGGGTTAATGGTGTCTGTGCCTTTAAGGGGTTGGCTGTTGGGCGCATGTGTGGGACAGGTGTGGGTGTTAATGTTGAGTGAGTCCGAACTTCTGTTTAATAAAGTTCATTGGAGAATAAGAGAAGCCTGGAGTCATTACAATATACAAGGCTTCAAATATACAGAGAATACAAATAATTGCCCGTGAAAATTACTCATGGCTCACATGACCCCCGGAACCCGTGAGGAGGATTTAAACTCCCGGTGTGGATGTGTCCGGATCATCGCACCTCGGGAGGAGGGAGGAGGCAGCAGCGCGGGGTGAGTACCGTAAATGATCGGATTTAGCGTGATGGGCAAAACTGACAGTCAAAACTTCTAAGTGTGCACCCTTAGTCGCGGCAGAACACGCTGGAGAGGTTATGGGAATTGAAAATGGTTCAGCGCAGGGGCGCAGCAGATGGGGAAACGGGCGCGCGTGTCTTCACGTGCTCTCCCCTATTAGAAGTGCATTCGTCTCTGTATGCTGACCAATGGTAGCACGGCATTTCTCATCGCTGTCCAGGGACAAGAGGGACCTGCTCCGTCACGTTTTTATCAATAAACTCGCCGTTCAAAGGCCCCGCACGCCAAATTTAAAATGCGCGCGCATTGAATTGCCGCTCATAATTAATTGCGTTAATTTTTATAACGCGTTAATTAGCAGTGTAATTAATTAATCTAATTAACGCGTTAAACTGACATCCCTAATATATATATATATATACATATCAGATGTACGTACAAAACACAATCACGTAGCCTACATTTTTTTGGCATAAAATGAACACTTTTCTATTGATGTTCCATTCGCTTTCATTGTATGATTTGAGATTTCAAATTTAAATAATCAGTGGTTATCTAAGCTTATGTTTCCCATCCATGTCCCACCACAGTACATATCCTAATTTTACAACTTTGAGATGGTCACTCTAACAGAAGATCAGCTATAACTATGTTATTCAGTTAATTTGTTTGTTAAATAGTAAAAATAGAATCAGTATTTGGACATATAATCCTTATTTTAAATTGTTAATTGCTATTCTGGACCCATTAATATAATTGTAACTGTGTGTATACTTTTTTCTTTTATTCTGGGTTTGATCCCAATCTAGATCTGATAGGACTAGATTGGCTTGGTCCTGTAAGGGCGACAGTGGTTCAATGTAAAGTGTTTCTCCACTGAATTGAAGGTTGGCCGTAAGATTCCAGCTCCCACGAATGAATGTTGTACTTGTGTCCTTGCCCCCAGTGTCTGCGCACACTGGTGTGTGCATGTGTGTGTGAATGGGTGAGTGGTTCCTTTCTGGCAATTAGGCATCTAATGCTGCAGAGAAAACCTGAATGAAATCCCATGTATCGTCTGGACATTATGGGGAATGTTGAGAATCCAGTTAATCAGCTCTTGGTTATCACAGTTCACTATCACAGTAGTAGTTGTAATAGTAGTAGTGGTAGTCAGTGTTGGGAAAGTTCATTTTCTACATGAACTAGTTCAAAGTTCAGTTCACACATTTCAAAATGAACTAGTTCGTTCATAGTTCATAATTGTTTATAGTTAGTAGTTCGTTCATAAATCCAAAAAATGAACTAGTTCTTTTTTTTTCCCAGTACATTGTTGCGAGCTCTTATTTTTCAATATCATTGCCAAAGCCCATATAGAACCATAGACAGTAATTATTATATCAGTTTTAACAATCAAACCATGTGTTAGATTCCATCTTCATATCCAATTTCGCATCCTTATCCAACCAGGATCACAATAACATTTAGGCAACAGGATTTCCCCATTGTTGCTGTCTGTTCAGTCCACACTAGTAGCAGCTGAAACTCTCACCCCTACAGTATATTCTCAAAAAACATGAGGGAAAACTTGCTACTTGCTTGGATGGTCTTTTTTTAAATTATTATTAAAGGAAAACAGGACAGTGGCATACTGAACATTCTGCAACCACAAACAGAGGTATGAACCAGGCTGAAGTAGGAAATAGGGTTGAGCCTGAAAGAGGACGTGAAACCGTTTAGAGGTAAATGGGTGGGGTCCGCGCGGTCCGCCCGGGGGATTCAACTCGGTGAGCAAGGGAGGGCAGCCCGGTGCGGGAGGATCCCCTCGAGGGACCTCTCCCCGGGTGTCACCGACCCCCGCTGAGTGCACTTCCTCTGCGGCAGTGCGCCGCGACCGGCTCCGGGTCGGCCAGGAAAGGCTCGAGGCAAAGGTGGATTTTCTTCTTGAAAGCCGGCGGACAAAGTTTGCACATAAATGTGAGGTTATTCCCTTCCTCACCGACCTTGTCATAGAGCTCTTTTAAATGTTCATATGACGAATCCTTGCTGCTCCTACCTGCTACAGTCGTCTCCATGTCTCCATGCTGCCTTTTTTGTTCTGTCTTGCTTCGATAACACATGCGGCGATACGACGCTGGTGTTGTTGCCAAATTAAATGTTTTCCCGTGGGTTTTCGCCTGGAACACTACAGAAATCTGAGACCATATTGAACGAAGTTAAATAAATAGCGCGTGTCGTTCACAGACACCAGAATGAACTCGTTCACAGTTCGTTCATCAGGCAGTAATACAGTGTGTTCAGTTCACGTTCACCCAAAATATGAACGCGTTCATGAACTATCGTTCAATGAACGCGTTCGGGTACAACACTGGTTGTAGTAGTAGTAGCAGCAGCAGTAGTAGTAGTAGTAGTAGCAGCAGTAGCAGTAGTAGCAGTAGTAGCAGTAGTAGTAGCAGTAGTAGCAGCAGCAGTAGTAGTAGCAGTAGTAGTAGTAGCAGTAGTAGCAGTAGTAGTAGTAGCAGTAGTAGTAACAGTAGTAGTAGCAGTAGTAGTAGCAGTAGTAGTAGCAGTAGTAGCAGCAGCAGTAGTAGTAGCAGCAGAAGTGTCACAGAGTAGGGTCAGACCACCAGTATTTTTCCACTTTTAAAAATGGAGACGGAACAGTGAATTTTAGGATCTTCATTACAATTTTTACTAAAAAATAGCTCAATTATGATTTTGGATAATAGTTCTATTATGGCAATCCAGTCACTTTTGGATAAAAAAAAGTTCTACTAAAACAAGTCAATGAATGATTTTGGATATACAAAGTTCTACTAAAACAAGCCCAAGATATAAAGTATAATCCCTCAAGGTCACGAGTGGATCCTTCCAGTGAAACAATCGAAAAGGCCACCCAGGTGGTGTCCTTTTTTAATGGGCTGGGGGCAATAAGTTGGTGGATGGCCCAGCTGGCCCAAAGCTCGGGCTTGTCCGTCTCGACCCGCTATAGTCGCGCTGCATCCAAGCAGCTTTGCAGTAAGTTACGTCCGCTCCGGCCTCTGCTACAGTGGTGGGGGAGGACAAATTACACAAACAGGCAACACTGCAACACTAACTATCCCCAAGAGTAGGCTTAGCAGGCTGTGGACGTCCCTTTATACATATCTCTGGTGGCTTTATATCCACTCTCTAGATGGTTCAGGTGGTGGGGGAGTCACCTCTGGCCTCTTCTGGAAGTGAGGGAGGAGAGCCCACTCACTGCTCGGCCAGTAAAAATAAAACAACAACACGCTCCGATTAAGACAAGACAAGTGTTGAGCGTCCCTTTAACTTAGCTTAGTTGAACGGTGTATTCAGTCTGCGAGAGGCTGGCCCCTCACGACCACTCGCTGCCAGTTCCCCAGTCTAATTGCGCCATCCTCCACCTGTCGCAGGTGACGTTGTGAAATAAAGAAGTGCATTAAGTGGCCAGCACTGCACACACACACACACACACACACACACACACACACACACACACACACACACACACACACACACACACACACACACACTCCACACTCCACAGTAGACTCGCACAGATGGCAATTCACACATTCTCACTCATCTGTCAGCACATGTTTTCTCTTGTCCCCGTGGCCCGTACGCCCTCCATATCCTCCACGTCCTCCGCTACTCTGACGCAGGTATCCAACTGTTTACTTCCATCCGTCCCAAGAGTTGGTTCGGGGCATTTTCATACATTTTCTAATTCCCATGGAGACGAGTATGACTGATGCCCCACCAGGAAAAAGTGCACTTACTGATGACTGAAAGTCTTCACAGTCAAAAACATGCTTGCTCAAGACACAAACCTCAGATCTCCAAAACTGTCAGATTGGTAACTCATAATATAAAGCCAATGTTATAGGCAGAGATCAGCTTCCATAGTTTGAGGAAATGAGAAAATGTCTGGAAATTCTATTCTTGGGTTTTCAATTGAATCCATTTCTTATCATATTGTTGAATCAGGGCATGTTCACACATTTCCTGGCTTGGGCTCAGCTGGGGTTGTAATGTGGACTTGATTTGGTCCCACTCTAGTCATGGTCTAGTCTAGGTTTCAATCTGACTTTTGCCAGTTTAGTCCCAATGTTAATGTGATGATTATGCAAGCGTGAACAGGCCCTTATTTGATGGTATTAAAAGTCCCATATTATGGTGTTTTCTGGTCTATGTTATAATGACCTCATACCTAAACATACCTGGAGTTGTGTTTTGTTTCTTTCACAAATGTTTAACACACAAAATCTGAGGTCTTCTCTTAAAGGAATAGTAACGTTTTTTACAATCAGAACCTTATTTCGGTAATAAAATAACATGAGTAACTCACCCATAGCACTTAGTAAAAAATGTTACTTTTCCTTTAAGTGCTCCACTGTATTTTTAAACTCCATTCTCCTTCAAGAGAATCATTTGGATGATTTCAGCAGCCCAGGAATTGCCAATCTCTACTGAACTAAAGATGAATCACTATCACTAAATGACATTACAAGGTGGAGCGCATTTTGAGATTTGGAGATGAAGACAGAATAAATCAGGTTTACTCAAATATTCAAATATAAATTCACACATTGTGTGAATGAAGCAAAACACAACTTTTGCTTTTGATGAGGTAACAGCATTATAACATGGCTTAAAGCTCACAAGAGTCAATTTTTTGTAATATAGGCTAATAAAGGCTTTACTGTGAATGTCCATGCCATTCACAGTAAAGGAATGCCTGCTTTCATCATTTGACTCGGTTCAATAAAAAAAAAAAAAAGTAAGCGTGGTGAAGGTGAATGACTGTTACTAGTGAAGCAACCACTGTAACAGTTTGTGCTAGCAGTTCAGCGCTCATCCTACACAAGAGCATAGGCTATTTTTACACCGACCATTGCTACGCCCACACTCCCCGGCCACTTCCCAGAGTGGGGACAGAGCACGTAGAAGAATCTAGCACTTACCCCTGCCCCTTTACCTCTCAGATAATAGAGCAAATCTCCAAAATGGCCACCTTTTCCTCTTGTTTTCACTTGTTTTCACTTTTTTATCCCTGCTTATCTTAACACTTGACAGCATATAAAGATGTCATTCTGATGTCCTGCCCACAAGGTGTAAAATGAGAAGGAGTTTTTATAACGATTGTTCACTTATGATAACACACAGGGAGTTTTATGGACTTATATGCACGGTAAACTTTGTGTCAGCAATGTGATTTGGCTGATATTGACTTGTCCTATGTTGACACCGTGAGTGAAGTGTGTAGTATGCAAGAGGGTATAAAGTGTCCTGGAGTGGCAATTAAGAAAATGTAGTACTTAAAGGCGACTCTTAAAATCTGATGTTTTTTCACAAAATCATTCTAATTTAGTAACTTGAAGTACACTTAAAAGTTGTTTGAATATATTAGTGAATTTTGTTTTTATGTAAATGAATAGCTTGAACACTTGGGACTTCTCTCCATTCTCTTCAGCTGAGTTTATTCTTCTGAGCAGTCCTCACACAGATATGCTCATTTCTGCCATTTCTCAAAAAAAAATTACCTAAATTGCAGTTGAGATGCAGTTGCTATTTAACATTTAAGAGATAATTAAATTGTAAAGATGTGTAAAGTCTAAATATACGAGTTTGTGCTATGTATGTTGTATAATGATTTAAACGGTCCATAGCGCTGTGTTATAATGTTGTTTCATCATCACAAACATACCTGGAGATGTGTTTTGTTTCATTCACACATGTTTATCACACAAACCTACATATTTAGGCTGAGTTCTTCTCTCAAACAGAAAACACTCTGTTCTGCCTAGTGATGTCATGTGGTAATACAGGAAGTGCTCCAATGTGTTTTTAAACTCCATACACCATTAGAATCATCTGGATAATTTCAGCCCTGGAATTGCCAATCTCTACTGAACTTAAAGTAAAAGGTAGCTAACTAGAAGACTACCACTTCATAACATCACAGGGTGGAACAGAGCATCTTGAGCTTTGGAGATGTAGACAGACTAGTAATGAAGGATTACTTATACATGTGTTAATGAAACAAACCACAACTCCAGATATAAATATATATACACGCGCACACACACACAGAGGTGGGCCTCATCAGTGACGACGATGACTCGGCATACAGAGTGGAGGTACATTAACTCATCAACTGGTGTGACAGTAACAACTTACCAGCTCAATGTCAACAAAACAAAAGAAATAACTGGACTTTAGGAAAAAACACACACCCCACACCCCACTCACAATCAATGGCAGTGCTGTGGAGTCTGAAAAACACCAAGTTTCTGGGAGTGCACATCACAGATGACCTCACATGGACCACAAACACCACCTCTCTAGTCAAAAAAGCAAAGACATGCCTTCACTTCCTGCGCAGGATGAGGAGAGCGAACCTCCCCACTTCTGCACTCACCACCTTCTACAGGGGCGCTATTGAGAGCATCCTCACCAGCAGCCTGTGTGTCTGGCACGGCAGCCCCTCAGCGGCGGACAGGAAGGCTCTACAGAAGGTGGTGAGGACTGCAGAAAAGATCACATTTGGAGTCCGGTGAAATGCAATTTCAGTCCTCTGTGTAATGTCTTAACAGAAAAATCATGCAAGCAGTAGTCGAGTTATAAAATGAAACCAGGGGATATGGTGGAATGGCAGGGCAGAATTATGAAACCAGGGGGGATGGTGGAAGGGCAGGGCAGAATTAGAAGGTACTTTGTTAATATGGAAATGCTTTTATAACTAAAAGTCCATATTATCATTCAATAATGCACAGGATAATATGTTATCACACACAGTCTTGGTTTAGTCTTGGTTTAGTCTTGGTTTAGTCCTGGTTTAGACCTGTTTTAGACCTGTTTTAGTCCTGGCTTAGTCTTGGTTTAGACCTGGTTTAGTTTTGGTTTAGTCCCGGTTTAGTCCTGGTTTAGACCCGGTTTAGATCTGGTTTAGTCTTGGCTTAGTCCTGGTTTAGACCTGGTTTAGTCCTAGTTTAGACCTGGTTTAGTCCTGGTTTAGTGCTGGTTTAGACCCGGTTTAGATCTGGTTTAGTCTTGGCTTAGTCCTGGTTTAGACCTGGTTAAGATTAAGATTAAGATTAAGCTTGGGCTTTTAGCCTTTATTGGTCTCACACACAATGACACACAGTGACACACGGGAGAAATTTGACTTCTGCATTTGACCCATCCTTTTTCAGGAGCAGTGAGCAGCCATCTTTTTCGGCGCCCGGGGGGCAGTACCGTGAAGGGTCTTGCCCAAGGACCCACACTGGTTAGCTCATTGCCCGGGGGGGATTTGAACCTACAACCTCCAGGGGGAAAGTCCATGACTTACCAGTTGAGCTAACCAGCCTGGTTTAGTCCTGGCTTAGTCTTGGTTTAGACCTGGTTTAGTTTTGGTTAAGTCCTGGTTTAGTCCTGGCTTAGTCCTGGTTTAGACCTGGTTTAGTCTTGGTTTAGTCCTGGTTTAGTTCTGGTTTAGTCCTGGTTTAGTTCTGGTTTAGTCCTGGTCTAGTCCTGGTTTAGTCCTGGTTTAGTTCTGGTTTAGTTCTGGTTTAGTTCTGGTTTAGTCCTGGTTTAGTTCTGGTTTAGTCCTGGCTAGGTCCTGGTTTAGTCCTGGTCCTGGTCTAGTCCTGGTTTAGTCCTGGTTTAGACCTGGTTTAGTCTTGGTTTAGTCCTGGTTTAGTTCTGGTTTAGTCCTGGTTTAGTTCTGGTTTAGTCCTGGCTAGGTCCTGGTTTAGTCCTGGTCTAGTCCTGGTTTAGTTCTGGTTTAGTCCTGGTTTAGTTCTGGTTTAGTCCTGGTTTAGTTCTGGTTTAGTCCTGGCTAGGTCCTGGTTTAGTCCTGGTCTAGTCCTGGTTTAGTCCTGGTTTAGTCCTGGTTTAGTGCCGGGTTAGTCCCGGTTTAGTCCTGGTTTAGACCTTTTTTAGTCTTGGTTTAATCCTGGTTTAGTCCCAGTTGAATCCTGGTTTAGACCCGGCTTAGACCTGGTTTAGTCTTGGTTTAGTCCTGGTTTAGTTCTGGTTTAGTCCTGGTTTAGTCCCAGTTGAATCCTGGTTTAGACCCGGTTTAGACCTGGTTTAGTCTTGGTTTAGTCCTGGTTTAGTTCTGGTTTAGTCCTGGCTAGGTCCTGGTTTAGTCCTGGTCTAGTCCTGGTTTAGTTCTGGTTTAGTCCTGGTTTAGACCTGGTTTAGTCTTGGTTTAGTCCTGGTTTAGTTCTGGTTTAGTCCTGGTTTAGTTCTGGTTTAGTCCTGGTTTAGTCCTGGTTTAGTCCTGGCTAGGTCCTGGTTTAGTCCTGGTCTAGTCCTGGTTTAGTTCTGGTTTAGTCCTGGTTTAGACCTGGTTTAGTCTTGGTTTAGTCCTGGTTTAGACCTGGTTTAGTCCTGGCTTAGTTCTGGTTTAGTCCTGGTTTAGACCTGGTTTAGTCTTGGTTTAGTCCTGGTTTAGTTCTGGTTTAGTTCTGGTTTAGTCCTGGTTTAGTCCTGGTTTAGTCCTGGCTAGGTCCTGGTTTAGTCCTGGTCTAGTCCTGGTTTAGTTCTGGTTTAGTCCTGGTTTAGACCTGGTTTAGTCTTGGTTTAGTCCTGGTTTAGACCTGGTTTAGTCCTGGCTTAGTTCTGGTTTAGTCCTGGTTTAGACCTGGTTTAGTCTTGGTTTAGTCCTGGTTTAGTTCTGGTTTAGTCCTGGTTTAATTCTGGTTTAGTCCTGGCTAGGTCCTGGTTTAGTCCTGGTCTAGTCCTGGTCTAGTCCTGGTTTAGTTCTGGTTTAGTCCTGGTTTAGACCTGGTTTAGTCTTGGTTTAGTCCTGGTTTAGTTCTGGTTTAGTCCTGGTTTAGTTCTGGTTTAGTCCTGGCTAGGTCCTGGTCTAGTCCTGGTTTAGTTCTGGTTTAGTCCTGGTTTAGTCCTGGTTTAGTTCTGGTTTAGTCCTGGTTTAGTTCTGGTTTAGTCCTGGCTAGGTCCTGGTTTAGTCCTGGTCTAGTCCTGGTTTAGTTCTGGTTTAGACCTGGTTTAGTCTTGGTTTAGTCCTGGTTTAGTCCTGGTTTAGTTCTGGTTTAGTCCTGGTTTAGTCTTGGTTTAGTCCTGGTTTAGTTCTGGTTTAGTCCTGGTTTAGTTCTGGTTTAGTTCTGGTTTAGTCCTGGTTTAGTCCTGGTTTAGTTCTGGTTTAGTCCTGGTTTAGTTCTGGTTTAGTTCTGGTTTAGTCCTGGTTTAGTCCTGGTTTAGACCTGGTTTAGTCTTGGTTTAGTCCTGGTTTAGACCTGGTTTAGTCCTGGCTTAGTTCTGGTTTAGTCCTGGTTTTGACCTGGTTTAGTCTTGGTTTAGTCCTGGTTTAGTTCTGGTTTAGTCCTGGTTTAATTCTGGTTTAGTCCTGGCTAGGTCCTGGTTTAGTCCTGGTCTAGTCCTGGTCTAGTCCTGGTTTAGTTCTGGTTTAGTCCTGGTTTAGACCTGGTTTAGTCCTGGTTTAGTTCTGGTTTAGTCCTGGTTTAGTTCTGGTTTAGTCCTGGCTAGGTCCTGGTTTAGTCCTGGTCTAGTCCTGGTTAGTTCTGGTTTAGTCCTGGTTTAGTTCTGGTTTAGTCCTGGCTAGGTCCTGGTTTAGTCCTGGTCTAGTCCTGGTTTAGTTCTGGTTTAGTCCTGGTTTAGACCTGGTTTAGTCTTGGTTTAGTCCTGGTTTAGTCCTGGTTTAGTTCTGGTTTAGTCCTGGTTTAGTCTTGGTTTAGTCCTGGTTTAGTTCTGGTTTAGTTCTGGTTTAGTCCTGGTTTAGTTCTGGTTTAGTTCTGGTTTAGTCCTGGTTTAGTCCTGGTTTAGTTCTGGTTTAGTGCCGAAATAGATGCAGAAATAATCTGATATGACTCACCCATAAAAACGCGATCACTCGTATCCATGTATGCACTTGTCGCGGTCTTTAATAATCCGGAGCTCCGGAGGAAAGGACATATCCCGAACTTATCCCGTGTCCCGAGACGAGAGTTCCTTCTTACGTAGCATTAACGTAGCAAGTTAAGGATCCTTATTCTCTTGGAAATGCCGCGTAAATATCAGCTGATCGGGGAACAGGCCGATCAGCTGTGATCGATTGGCCTCACAGCTGATCGCTCAACTCCAGTACTGTTGTGCAAGTGACTTTTTTTCGCTGAAAACGCACGGTGCCTGCATTAACTTACAGATTTTCTGGGCACAGAAGCGCTGTGAACAGTGGCTACAGTTTTGAATTGCTTAAAAAAATTTCAGCGTGAGAAATACCATGTGTGGCGTGTGAGCGTGTGAACACGTCAAATTGCATGTGTCACACTCTCAAAGCATGAGACTTGAGAGCCCTGTGAATGTATATTGGACCATTGCTTCTTACAAAACATCTCTAGTTCAGTGAGGTTTGATGGTTGCCGAGCATGGACAGCCTTCTTCAAATCATCCCACAGATTTTCAATGATATTCAAGTCTGGGGACTGGGATGGCCATTCCAGAACATTGTACTTGTTCCTCTGCATGAATGTCTGAGTAGATTTTGAGTCATTGTCTTGTTGAAATATCCAGCCCCGGCGTAATTTAAACTTTGTGACAGATTGTTGAACATTATTCTCAAGAATCCAATGATATTGAGTGGAATCCATGCGACCCTCAACTTTAACAAGATTTCCAAGTACCGGCACTGGCCACACAACCCCACAGCATGATGGAACTTCCACCAAATTTTACTGTAGGTAGCAAGTGTTTTTTTGAAATGCTGTGTTCTTTTGCTGCCATGCATATAACCTTTTGTTATGACCAAATAACTCAATTTTTGTTTCATCAGTCCACAGCTCCTTATTCCAGAATGAAGCTGGCTTGTCCAAATGTGCTTTTGCAAACCTCAAGTGACTCAGTTTGTGACATCTGCGAAGAAAATTCTTCTTTCGGGTCACTCTTCTGTATAGCCTTTCCTTGTGCAAATTGTGCTGTATTGTTGACCTATGCACAGTGACACCATCTGCAGAAGATGAAGATGACCTTGCAGGTCTTTGGAGGTGGACTGTGGGTTGTTTTTGACCATTCTGATCATCCTTCCTCTTTGATTCTCTAATATTTTTCTTGGCCTGCCACTTCTGGCCTTAACAAGAACTGTGCCTCTGGCCTTCCGTTTCTTCACTATGTTCCTCACAATGGAGACTGATGGCTGAAATCTTTGAGAGAGCTTTTTGTAGCCTTCCCCTAAACCATAATGCTGAACAATCTTTGTTTTCAGGTCATTTGAGAGTTGTTTTGAGGCCCCCATGTTGCTACTCTTCAGAAGAGAGTCAAAGAGAAGAAGATCAACTTGCATTTGGCTGCCTTTGACTGGATGCATCTGTCTATGAAATTCAAGGCTTTATGAGCTCATAAAACCAATTTTGTGTTCCAGTTACTCTGTGTTGATTAGTTACAGGTATTCAAAGCAACAAAATGACAAGGGTGCCCGCATTTTTGCACAGCCTATTTTTCACATTTAATTTAATTTCATACAAATGAATATTACTACAGTACACTTAAAATCTGTGTCTGGAAAACCACCCAATCCTCTGCTTTTATGGGATCATTTTCTGTGAAGACAGAGTCAATTATTATGCAACCTCAGAGGGGTGCCCAAACTTTTTCATACAACTGTGCGTGTGTGTGTGTGTGTGTGTGTGTGTGTGTGTGTATGTATATGTATATATATGTACTGTATATATATGTGTGTGTGTGCCTGTGATGAGGTAACAGCTCACAAAAGTCACTTTTGCATAATATAGGACCTTTAATGCAGCTATATTTGCTCAAAACACACAAGACATTTTTTCCCTATATTTCTATTGTTGGTCAGCCTCTGCCATGCTCTGAGTGATTGACAGGTGGATTTAACCAATCGCAATGAAGTGTGGACTTTGATAATGCAAAGATACAAGTGTGCATGTTAATGAATATAGAACCATTAAATTAATATAAAAACCATAAAGCATGCACTAAATCTATCATATTTTTTGACTGTCAGACAGGGTAATCCAATGGGCTTTTGTTCCTGCTACACATCTCATTCATATTCAAATACTTCTTGGAGGGAACGTTCCACAACCTAATCCAGTGAAAAAGCAGAAGTGACAGGCACTGGGCACACATCAAAGTGGAGCCCCTGCGCCCATGAGGAGGAGGACAAGACTATAGGCTAAATTATGCCATGAATATATACTGTATTTTCTAATAGTATATGCAAATGTTGTATGGGGGCTACTTAGTGCTAGGTACCTGTATGACATCACCTTGTTTTTAAAGTGGGGGTATTACACTTCTAAGGGGTAGTACAGTAATCTCTATGTATCGCGGGGGTTAGGTTCCAGAAATAACCCGCAATAAGCAAAAAATCCGCGAAGTAGGACAACTTTATATTTTACAATTATTCTACATGTTTTAAGGCTGTAAACGCCTCACCACACACATTATACACCTTTCTCAGACTGATATTAACATTTTCTCACATTTCTCTCTTGTTTAAACACTCAAACTTTCGTAGATTTTCATCAAAATGTATTAATAGAAGCGGGGGGGGGGGGGGGCGCTCGGACACGTGCACCGCCACGAAACAAGGCAAAGATTTAATCCCGGTTTAGACCTGGCCTAGTCCTGGTTTAGTCCTGGTCTAGTTCCGGTCTAGTCCCGGTTTTACAATTATTCTACATGTTTTAAGGTTAAAAACGCCACACACACATACACACACACATTTTCTCACATTTTTCTCTTGTTTAAACACTCAAACTTTTGTAGATTTTCAACAAAATGTATTAATAGTGACGCGGGGGGAGACACGGCCCCGGAAGCCCCGCCAGACGTGCGAGGAGCACCGCCACGTCCCTGGACGCGATGCGACGCGCACCAACCCCTTGGAGAAGCTCCACACGTGCACCTCTCATTGTGGACAAATCAGTGAGCCATGGCTAGGCTCCTGTTGTGGAGACTGTTTTTGGTCATTTTGTCAACATACATGATCATATCAGCCCGACTCGCAAATGGATTTGTCTTGGCTTTACGGACTTATGATCGCGAGTCTTTGTTCCGTATCAGAGAGGAAATGGAGGTCTTGTTTGATACTCGGTACAGGTACAAACAGTAGCGGTTCTTGGGGGGGGGTGAGTGGGGCAATTGCCCAGGGCGCAACTTCGTGAGGGGCGCCGTGCCGAGCGCTTGAAAAAAAAATTATTATCTATCATATCACTGTGTAGGAAATTGGCAAATTGGCACCCCCTCTGGCTGCAGGCGCCCCTGTTGAGAACAATAATATCTGCAGAGCCTCTCGCGCAGCGCGCACAGAACGCTCCGCCTGGTTTGCCTCAAACCTTTCGCTGCTCCTGCAGGAGTGCTTACAAACTGTTTCCTGCTCTCTGGACTCTGTTCCCCTCATGCTCTCCCGACCTTCTCCTCCACGCTGCTCTCTGGTTCAAGGGCCAAACTGCGGCACTTCCTGGTCTTGCGAGAAACAGCGCATAGTGGTGCGCTAAAGGGGGCCACATTAAAGGGGGAATTCACTAATGTTAATTTGTGGGTTTATTTTGTTTTCTTAAGTCTCTTAGTTAACTAAGTCATACCATATGGGGGTTATTTAAGTATTTTCTTTATTATGTTGAATTGCAGGTGTTTTATCATTATGGGGACCGTTATTTATAGTTGGATAAGGATGTGAAATTGGATATGAAGATGGAGATAACACATGAATAACACATGGTTTGATTGTTAAAACTGATATAATAATTGCTGTCTATGGTTCTATATGGGCTTTGGCAATGATATTGAAAAATAATAGCTCGCAGCAATGTATTGGGAAAAAAAGAACTATGAACTAGTTCATTTTTTGGAACTATGAACGAACTACTAACTATAAACAATTATGAACTATGAACGAACTAGTTCATTTTGAAATGTGTGAACTGAACTTTGAACTAGTTCATGTAGAAAATGAACTTTCCCAACACTGCATACTTGTTCTATTTGTATATCTGATTTTGCCACTTTTATGTGTAGAGTTTATTGTATTTTTGTATTCATTGTGTTTTTTTAATATAATTTTTTATTTATATTATTTAAGTTATGATAACTTATATTTTTTTGAAAGTTGTGATAATGAGAACCACTCTATAGTGATAATTAAACATGGCTGCTTGTGGTAAATGTTGTGGTTTTTTGTTTTTTTCATTCCTGGGGGGTGGGGGGGCTCGGAGGGGGTCTCGCCCAGGGAGTAATTCAATATAGAACCGCCACTGGGTACAAACGACAGCTCCCTCCTCCCCTCACCACTGACACCGGCTTACCTGAGTATTGGTTGGTGTCCCGGACGCCGGCTAGAGTCCGTAACAAATCGAGGAAGAGAGGCTCATGGGCTGGAGTCCAGGTCAAGCGAAGGCGGACTGCAGCACGCATGGGCTCAGCGAGCGTCGGCTACGGAGGACGCACTCGTTACCTTCGCTACATCCCGCTTCTCGATCCATGTGGCGGGTCGTCCACGCCACCGTGTGCTCGGATTACAACAGGTGTCCCTTCGCAGTGTTGGAGTTATGGTCATCGATTTTCATCGCCGCCGCGTACTTCCGTGTTTCCCCGGTCACAAAACAGCCGCACGAAACCAGCAAAGAGTGGTTTAGACCTGGTCTAGTCCCGGTTTAGTTCTGGTCTAGCCCCGGTTTAGTCCAGGGCCAGTCCAGGTTTAGACCTGGTCTAGACCTGGTTTAGTTCTGGTCTAGTCTCTTAGCCAATCAGGACGCAGGACACAATGTTACACTGTAAAAAAAATGTTACACTATAAAAAAAAAATTGGGGGGAAAAAAAAAATGAAAAAAAATCCGCGAAACAGCGAGGCCGCGAACAGTGAACCGCGATAGAGTGAGGGTTCACTGTAATTGTAACCTTTTATTGCTTTGAAAATGCTATATTCACCAAAAACTTATTAAATTATTATTAAAATATTAGTTTCTGTATCTTTATTGACGCTTTGAATCCCACTACTTCCCTTGCTCTCTGCATTAAGTCATCACAACAAAGACCTGTGCAGCTGTTGGCACCTCTGATGGATAGCTGCGGATCACACTAGAGAGTCAAAGGTAATTTTTCATTTGTTCCAAAACGGCTATGCGCCGCCGCCAAATCCTACGAGTAAATAGATGTTTAAAGATTGCTTAAACATGCACAACTCATTCCAAATACAACTTCGGGTGAGTAAATGGTGAGGGGAAACAACTATAACATGGTTAAAAGCTCTGAAAAGTAGATTTTGCATAATAGGTTTTGACCAGAGACACAGGAATTAAAAGTGGTAAAGGAAAGGAGGAGCTGCTGGGGTGTAGATGTGGTGTAGGAGGAGACTGAAAGGAGCTGAAAAGACAGGAACAAGATGGTGATGAATGGCTGGGGAGGTGATTGATTAAGATGCAAATGTAGCAGTCAGGGGCTAAGCTGTTAGCAAGAAAGAAGTAAGGAGAAGAACAGATGTACGACTGAATTTACGACCACTGCCAGGTGTTATTTTGATTGGGACATGTATTACTGGTGTAGGAACTCCTTTTCTTTCACTAGGAAAAATTTAAACATTAAATGCAAGTGGTTCACGAAAGGATGAGTTGACAGTTAATGCATGGGAAGAATAGACCTGACTGACCAGTGTTCTCTGATAAGATAAGTCAAATTCAAGAAGAAATTTAAGGTCATATTCATATATTCAGGCTTTGATAATGTGCCTTTGAGCTTTGGCCTGGTATGTAGATGTGGAAGAATAATGTAATGCATGCATGTAGAGCAAGTCAAATCACTTTTTCTTATGCATTTTCAATATTCAGAAGTATGTTCGCAGAGGGCACAAGAACTTGAGTTGCTGGGACTATGGGGAGTGAGTGACTAGCTACAGTATATTTAGATCTATACAGCTCAGAGTTGTGCCATCACACAACATTAGAATTTTCTGTTAGACTAATATTAAACCTATGGAGACTTTAAGATGCTACTAAAGCAAACTATTCAGACACTAATACTGTAAATATAATTGCCAGTAGTGACCAGCACCTTCTCTGGTCTGTCTATGACTCTTTTGTTTAGCCTACTTTTGTTTTGGCTTATGCTTCTCTGTGGACTTTTTGCACTGTAGCTGTAAAAAAAAAAAAGGCGGATTTTGTCTCTATAGCAAGGCCAGGAAATTGAGTAAGGTTGTAGTAAAGTTGGCAAATAAAATTTTCGGTAACGCTTTATATGTCAATAAGCATCTTATATGCACTTATAGTGGCCTTATTACCTTCTAATTATTGACTATTAATGCTTATTACTTGCCTGGAAGAATCCATGACTCATCGCTGTACCAGCGGCGAGTCTGGTAACGCTTGGTCCAGAATGTGCTGCTGTTGCGCTTAGACAGACAGCTAAGTGAACCAATCAGAGAACAGTTAACGGACAGCGACGTGAACCAAGCCGGTAGGAAGCAATGCAAAAACATCTTTTTTGAAAAGAAAGGCCTCTAGAGCTGTCAGCTGCTGTGGTTTTAAGGAATCGATGTGTTTTAGGTCATTTAAGACCAATTTTACAGCTGAATGGAAGGGACGTTGCGGGCAAAGGCGGGTGCACTGACGTCACCATCTTCGAACAAATCAGAATCGCGGAGTCCGTTGTTAACCGGAGCAGAGATCAGACCTTTCTAAAGACAGGGTGTCCAAATGGTATCGCGCTGTATAGCAAATACAGAGAGATATCATTTGGCTGGCCAGGTAAGCTTATTACAGGACCTTAATATAAAGCGTTACCAAATTTTCTATAACAATCTAACAATGTAGAGCAAAAGGATGACTTGGTAAATAAGTCGGACCATGGACAAAATTCTCTACGTTTGCCTGCTGGTAAAATGTGAACTCTTTGCTATAGCCCATGCCATGCTACCCAGAGTTACACACGACTGAATGTTTTATTGCATAGCCTACAAATGAATAGTGATGCCATTTCCCATATAAACGTATACAACCTGTTTATTTTGTGACATTTATGTAATATGTAATTAACACTAAACAGGCCCAGGACTCTACCCCTATGACCTCCAGGCATTTCCACCAGATTCTGTGTCAAGTTGAGTCATATTTGAGATGTCGCTGACAAAGTGTGCTCAGAAAAGTTAACAGATTGTTGATAATTAAAATACTACAGGGGAATGGTACTGTGGTAACATGTAGCCCGTATTTACCATTAGCATTCTTCTATACTTAAACACATTTGTGCTTCTTGACTCTTCTCCATGTCGATGTCTGAACCTACCGTTAGTGGACATTCCAGACGTGTAAGTGAGCCTCTGGCTCCCCTTCATTTTGTATAAAGAAATGACCATCCCTCTGCTGCTCTCAGGCTCCTCATTTTGGTCTTAAAATGTTTGTATTAACCCACTCTACATGATCCTGGTGTTATTATTTCAATATTTTGTCCATAAATCAGTTTATATTCCTAATATGGAACTCGACTCCAAATTCACTCTTATAACTGTGAGGCTAGGTAAAAGCTTCATTTGACTAATAATAATAATGCATCAGGTTTATATAGCGCTTTTCTGGACACTCAAAGACTTTACAGACTTTACAGATCATTTTTCATTCACTCCATACCTAGTGGTGATAAGCTACTGTAGCCAGAGCTGCCCTGGGGCAGACTGATGGAAGCGAGGCTGCCAATCTGCACCATCGGCTCCTCTGACCACCATCGTCACTCACGCACACACCACTTTAATACTCGGCAATGTGGGTGAAGTGACCTTGCCTAAAGACACAATGACAGTTTTTTTCTGACGGGCGCCGCACTGTGGCACCTGATTTTCCCAGTGGTCTCCCATCCAAGTACTACCCAGGCCCTGCCTTGCTTAGCTTCTGAGATCTGACGTGATCTGGCTTTGACAAACTGGTAAGGCCACATTTCACTGGAACCGAACACTATGGGTGATGTCACACTTTCTTGGCTCACTTCTTTATATTCTATGATTCCAACATCAGAAATCTCAACTTAAAGACAACTGATAGTAGCTGAAAAAAACCCTGATTGTTAGTAATTAGTGATTTTTGCAGGCTGTTGCTAACAGCTAGGGGACTGGCTCCAGAAGTCTGGCTTGTTGTTGATCGATCAATAGCACAATAGAACACTGCATCTCCTTTTTACATGTCTATAGTCTGAAGAGCCACGCTAGAGAGAATCTTCACCAATGTACTGTTTCGCTCACTGTCCTGGTGTCATAGCAACAGAGCACGGAGGAGAGATGACTTTTAAATGATGATGGCAAATACTGCTGGAGGTTACCTGTAGAGCACTGCTCCACCTGAATGCATCCATTTATTAGATTATCTGTAAAAGAGCAGACATAGTCTTACTGTCTGAAATCTGCAGTCAGTTCATTAACTTTGCATACAACATAGTACACACATAGATCGGATAAACATTTCATTTGCTTCAGAGTTACTGGTATGGGATCAGATGAGCGCAAAGGCAAAAACAAAACATGACAAATGCGTGTACTGTAAAAATGTATTTTCAATAGCACCCAACACACTGCAAAAAGCAGTACCTAAGCAAGTTCAAATTACTTAAATTGAAACCACATCTACCAAAGGAATAAATGTGCTTTTCAACATTCAATTTTGTTATCATAAGTGAAAACAGTTGTTTTTCTTATCTTATTTTCATATTTTTACTACAACAAGCCTTGCTCCACCGGTAGATCATTTTATTTGTCACATGAAATTTACCCAGATCATGATAACACTTTCTTAATTCAAATACAGTGGTACCTCACCTTACGAAATTAATTCGTTCCAGAAGTGGTTTCGTAACGTGAATTTTTCGTAAGTTGAGTAGCTATTTCAATGGAAAAGGCCTGATTCGTTCCAAGGTTTTTTTTTATAGTGTAACTTTTTTTTTTTATAGTGTAACATTGGTTCTGCGTCCTGATTGGCTAAGAGACTAGACAGGACTAAACGTGGACTAAACCAGGTCTAAACCTGGACTGGACCTGGACTAAACCAGAACTGGACCAGGATTAAACTACCACGTGCCGCTCTTTGCTGGTTTCGTGCGGCTGGTTTGTGGCTCGGGCTCCAGAGGACGCGGTCCGGGCGCCGCGGTTCTATCTCGTACTCGCAGCCCCGGTGCCAGTCGTGCAGACCAGGACTAGGCGTGCTCCTCGCCGCGCGGTGCCGTGCTCCTCGCCGCGCGGTGCCGTGCTCCTCGCCGCGCGGTGCCGTGCTCCTCGCCGCGCGGTGCCGTGCTCCTCGCCGCGCGGTGCCGTGCTCCTCGCCGCGCTGCTTCCGGAGTCGCGTCTCCCCCCACGCTTCACTATTTAATACATTTTGTTGAAAATCTTGCGTGTTCGGCGCTAGAGCTAAGAGGCCGAGAAAGGTGCTTTTTGAGCGGGGATAACAGCAGGGCGTGCATCTGAGCGCGCATTATTCAAATTTTTGAGATTTCGCGTTTCGTAACTTGAATTTTCTTTCGTATCTAGAGACCAAAATTTAACGTGAGGGCGTTTCGTAACTTGGATTTTTCGTATGTAGGGTCTTTCGTAAGGTGAGGTACCACTGTAATCTTAAAGGTGCACTGTGTAACTTTTTGGTTGGGAGTCCACCACCTTCTTTTTTCTATGGAAAGCCTTATTTCTTCAAATACATGTGGTTTTATAGCTCAAAAATACCTACAAAAACAAGCATTCTCACTGTGAGCCTCATCTGTGTTGCCTCTCCACAGATCTCATCAGTAACTTTAAGATTAAGATTTATACTGTGAAACATTTCAGACAAAGCAATAACATCTCTATGGTGAAAAGCAGGTGACAGACTCTCCACCAGAAAATACACAGTACACCTTTTACAGTGCATGTTTTTAATAACCAAACAAAGCATTTTTCTTAATAGTAAAAATAAGTGTAGTGCTTCAAAACAAGGTACTGTATTATTTATCTGTTTGGATATTTTTTGTGTTAATGACCACAGTTGGACAAAAACATCAATCAAGCTCAAACCAGGAGGCTCATTATACACTCCCACACCGAGCTCCAGTGAGGCAGGCCACTGGAGCAGAGGAGAAGTGGCATAATCAGGGGAGTTAATCTGTTTCAGTCTAATCTGTGCAACCTTTCCACAGAGTTGCACCAAAATGAATGCAAAATTGTGCTGATGCTTCCATATGGTAATACAGTACACGTTTATTTTAGTTGTGTCTAGTGAGATTTTTGCCTCATGAGTGTAGAATTGGATGTGTAGCACGTCCATAATGATATCGCTATATATTTTTTTATACAGAGGAGAGGGATACCAGTCTGGTCACTACTTTCGCCATCATGCTTCAAACCAAACTCAATGTGTGGGAAAACATGATGATTAAGATTGGAGATATCCAGTTATCCGGTCGATATTTGGGCTTTTTAGTTTATCAGCTATTGGAAATCTATATTTTGTTTTGGTCAATCTGCTGTCTAAAAATACATATGAAGCTTTATATTAACATTTAAATATGAAGAGATAGCTGCACAGCACATGACTACACAGCTCTCTCATAGGTTTGTGGTAAAAAAAAGAGCTTGGGGAGAGTTCACAGTAAATTTAAATGGCATAATTGAGGAAAATAATCAACATATTGGGCCAAAAATATCAACAGAGATTATTGGTCATTGGTTGCTCTGGATTCTGAACAATCGACATTGTCTATATAAAAAGAAAAGAAAAGAATATTGGTTGATTTCTAATTCAGATTCATAAAAAAGTTAACTTAAATGGGTTGTGTCCGACAGTGATGGTAAATAATTTCTCCTGCATTACACATCTTCTCTTTCTCTGCCTACACACATGAAACAAAAACTTGAAAGTTTTTCAGAGTCTTAACTGTCAGAAGAACAAGGTAAAAATAAACAAGGTAAAAATATTTTGGGGATTTTCAGTTTGAATATTTCTTTCAAAAAAAATTCACTCCTCTATAGAGTTATACAACGTGAACACAACCTGTTGGGTATGTCTGGAACAACTTGTATCAGTAAAAGTTATTAGTTAGGTGAAATCTACTTTCTAACCAGAGCATACAGTGGACTGCTTTAACCTTTCTCAAAGTTTGCTTTTTAAAAATGAAAGCACACCTCATATGCCTTGTCCACCCCTTATGTCCTGCAGCGAAAAAGCAGTTTATCGGGTTGTAGCACCTCTGGAGTGTTTCCCATCCTGTACAATCACCAGTGTTTTGCCTCAAGAGCTTGACTCCTAAGCAGAGGAGCTATGTGTGTGCTGCTCAGTCAGAGAGCACAGCACACACTCCACCAGTAGCTCTGGAGCACTGCGCCTCCTCTATTTGGATAAAGCCAAGCTGTCGTCCATTAAAGTGGGACCACAAACACAATCACAAGGCCGCTGTTATCAGGCTGAAGACACCAGGTCCACTTTGTAGTGACCATAAGAGACCAGGTAGGATGCCTGCTCCTCTCTTTGCATGCTCCTTTGTCTGGAGCAAGTATTTGTAATGGTGCAAAAGACATGGAAGTTTAAAATGTAAATGTACTTATGTTATTTTGTCAATGCAATAAGACTAAAAAAGCCTTATACCTGTATTATCTACACAAATAGATTTGGTGATAAGGTTTATGGCTGACCAGTTTACCTAAAGAGGCACTATGACACATTTCTGTTTGACTCCATGTTATTTATCTGCCTATAATGTTCCATAGATGTTTTATTGCTTAAAAAAAAAGAAAAGAAAAACATGCATTCTTACTGTGAGCAGGGTTTCCTTTCAATCGATCTGACCTGCAACTTGGCCAGGTGGTGTCACCTGCTTCACTCCATAGAGATAAACAGTGTAATGGCATTCTGTATAACATTCCAGCCAGATCAATATCATCTCTGTGGAGACAAGCAGGTGGTTTGCTCTCCATCAGAAACTGAAATAGTACATGTTTAACACATGTGTATGTTGAAGATGTGGGGGGACACAGATGTTGGTGCTGTACATATGGAGCGTTAACCACTCTGCTACTGTGTATCTATGATTCTGTCTTACTACTACTTACACACAAAGTCAACCAGTTCTGAAAATATTGGAACCACTTGATCTAAAAGCATTCTATATACCACTTTACTCTGTGAGCAGGGTTTATTCTGACTCTATTGTCCTTTGCGCTTGTTGTTTGTGTTTTTGCAGAGGAGCCTTGGCAGAGGTTTTGTTGCCGGCAGCAGCTGGGTGTAAACCGGTGTAAATTTGGCTGATCTGTGCATCCATGTGCGCTCGCTGTCTGTCTACACTCACAACGGTACCCTGCTCCCAAAGAACAGCAGAAGGCCTCCTCTTGTCTCCCCCTGGCACATCGGCTGCTTCATTGTCAACTATAAAATATGTCCGAGTATCCAGCGAGTGATGCATCCAAAAAAAACATTCCCATTAAAGCTAACAGCATACCATGTTGTCTGCCATGCGTCTTCCCCCTGCATATCCCTTTGACAGCGCGCTAACCAAGATCTTGCTGTTTTTCTTCCCCAAAAGTTTTCCCTTTTCAAAATGTTTAGTTCTTGATATTGCATTGCAAAGGAACAGCCTGTTTATTTTGACTTGGGTAAAACACGCACACGTACAAACAACCCTGACAAGGTTACACAAAAGGAGTCAGTCAAATTTGTCACCTTTATCTCTCAATATTAACAGTGATATCAGCAGAATTACATTATGTATATCTTTCTTTTGTTCAGCGGTAACACAATGCGCTGGTATTTAATGTATTTCCTGAGCAGGGACAACAGAGACGGAAGAGAATCAGAATATGTGTGGGAGAGTGAATAATCATACAATCTGAAGACTAGTTTTACAAATGAGGGAATCCTTTGTAACACCATCACCTTAAGTCAAAATGTTTATGCATGCACATGAGAAATGGGGCACGTATAGCGATGTAAATGGCTGAATGTCTGTAACAGTAGTTTATGCACGTATAAAACTCTATTTAATATTCAAAGTTTCAACCTTGGCATTTCTGTAGTCCATGCTGTGAATATGAAGTTATGAAGGTTTCTGTTCAAATTGAACCAGGCTCAACATTATGACCTCTCCATGTGAGGATATAACAAATCAGAATTTAATTTTTGTGCTATGTGTTAGTGATTGTGTTTATGAGTTTATAAAATGTGGCCCACGGAGAAGAGGTGAACCCAAGTCATACGCATTGGGGAGAGATGTTTCAACAAGCTAGAAAGCTCTGATTGCGCAAACAACAGAGCTGACACTCTGTTTACTCCTCCATTATTTATAATGTAACACAATGTCAAATAACCTGTAAACACATGTCCTCCGAACATAATGTACTCTGAACATAACATACGTAACAACTTACGTACAACAATACGTAACCCCAACATAACACACTGAGATGTTCTTTGTAAGAACCTATAGTAACACATAATCCACAACCTGCTCTATCAATCAATCAATCAATCAATCAAACATTTATAAGGCGCTTTTCATACAAAATTGTAGCACAAAGCGCTCTATGTAACAACATGTCACTGCAATACCTCATCTGTCCAGGAATGGTCCATGGACGTTTATTATCATGAGCCAAAACACACTGTCTTACAGCTTGTATTAGCCTATAACCCTGAAAATAACGTTCTATGAAATAACATATAATAAGATGCAGCTCAGCGTTTACACTTGCATACACACCACATCAAAACTGGGACTTAACTCGGGTTTAACCCTGAACTAAACCTAAAGTAGTCCAGTACTAAACCAAGTATACATTAGGATTAGACTGAGCACAAACCAGGAGCAGCATGTGTAACAAATACCACAAAGCTGAACATAAAACACTGTGTCCGTTACATTGTAATAAATGAGGTAGTTACAATATATGAACTCAAATGTGCTCAAGAATATGACCATATTAAGAGAGAGGCTGTAATGTTATGCCTGGTGTACACAGACAACAACAAAAAGTACAATAGTAACACTACAGGCACAAACATAATTATTCTTGTACAAAAGTATAAATGTAAATAAACATAATTACAGCTAGTTATAAAATAGAAACGTGGGACTGTGAAAATTTAATGTGTTCTTTTTGAATGAAGCACAAGAACAATGGCTCATTATTCATGCTTGGTTTCAAACAGTACTTTATATAGCATGTAAACAACTGAATACACAGCAGTGAAGAGAATGTTTGCAGGAAAACAATGTGATGTGTGCAGCTGGTGGGTGTCCCCTCTGCCACATCCAGCTGCAGGAGAACTTGATGATTTACACTTAAAACGCTCTCACAGGTGTGCAATATGATACCTGTATGTTGACAGTTATTTTTTCAGTCTTGCCAACTCATATGACCAAATTTACCCCACCAAGTAACTTTTATAACATTTTGTAACTCTGTTTCAGAATTTATGACATGCCAGTAATGGGCAGCACAAGAAATAGTGGATAGCCTGCTACTGTCAGAACCAAAAATATGAATCATGATGGGTCATTATCAACAAATAATTTGGTTTATAATAACTACCCTATTTATAGTGTAAATAAAGCATCAAGTAAGACTTCATTAATGATGAACAAATAGTTTATTAAGAATGAATTTTCAAGTCTTAAAGAAGACCTATTGTGCTTGAGTCACTATAGTTCTCATCTATGACACCCGTGGATTATTATCTTGCTATTTAAATATTATTTATCACAGTATTTATTGACTTGTCAGTGCCCAGTGGAGCCGACATCTCCAACGTCATCACAACAAAGAGCCATCTTCGATATATAACTACACATCACTCTTGCAAGCAGCAGATTTTTTTTTCACATCACTGATTAATAAAACAAAAGTGGAGATCAAAGTAAGTATAGAGCAGTTGGCGTGTACTTGTGGCAGTGAAAACAGGACACAGGAGTATTACTCACACTTGCTTGGGTCATGCTAAATAAAACGAAAGGGGAAATGAGGAGGGGAAAGCACTATAACATGGATAAAAGCTCTGAAAAGTTGATTTTGCACAATAGGTCTGCTTCATCATGAACTAAGTCTTTGTTCATGCTTTATTAAGGCCAATTAAGGTGTAGCTATTTTAAAGTGTTCTCAAAAAAATCCAGTGAATCTTGTGACTCCAAACAAATAAACATTTAGCTCTGAACTTGAAGTCATACAGTATGTTTTGTTTGTTTGTTTCTGTTTGTAAAGGAATTTTGGAAAATTGTTGACATTTTTCCTGGAGGTATTTCTTAATGAAATAAAAAGTATAAAAATATGTACAGCTGTCTACCCTGAAATTGCTCTGTATCTATGGCTACACTGTATAGTGAGTTATCTTCTGGATGACCAAACACTCCTGTCTGACATCAGTAAATTGCTGGTGTGGCTGTGACTATGTAACTTTTTAATAGCAAATGTAAAAATGCAAATATAGAATGTTTTGTTTCTTGTAGCAACAATGATTTTTTGTGTGATAGATGACCAATTTAAGTATTTAGTTATTTTTCATAGCAGCATTCAGTTGATTCACTTTAACCATTACAACCCTACATATTGAGTTTGACAAGTTATACAGTGTTGCTCTGAAATACACCAAAAAGTAGAGTTAAGATCCGTCTCTGAGCATGTGTAGACAAAAACATCTCCAGTGTGTTATCACAAAGTTCTTGGCATTAAATAACGTTCTAGTGGAGAAATATGAAGCAATAAATTTAAAATGGGCCTCTCCTTAATAGGTCCAAGAGGAGCAACACTTTTATATCTTCTCCAACCTGTGTTTAAAACAGTTCCGATCCTGCTGTGAGAGGGGAGAGATAGGGAGATAGAGTGAGAAAGAAAGAAGAGAGAGAGCTGTCTGGTGCTCAGTTAGAGAAAACACAAATGAACTGACACCTATCCGAGGCGCTTTCTCTCACACAGCTTGTGCTTCTGTTTGCTGTGGTTGAAGAACGGAGCAGGCAGGTTGGTCCTTCCCTTTTAAGGAAGCGTGGCCCTGTGCATGAGGATGTGCTGCTGGTGTGAACGCTGCAAAACATTTATATCTAGCCTTGGCTAAAATGACTTGAAAGTTGAATATTAATCTGGATTTAAAGGTGCGTTATGTGACTTTTCTGGTGGACAGTCCGTCACCTGTTTGATTTATGGGGATGTATGGAGATTGCTTTGCCTGAAATGTACCACAGTATGGCATTAAATTCATGTACAGGGGGTCCTCGGGTTACGACGTTGATCCGTTCTTAAGACGCGTCGTAACCCGAATTTCGTCGTAAACCGGATTTTGCCTTTGATCTTCCAACCAAAGCACCAATAACCTTTCCATCTCAATAATTAGACCACTACGCTGCTTGGTTATCACTGCCGCTTTCATAGGAGCAGATCAGAGCCCACATCAGGTACTTCCGCCCACATTGAGCACGCACATGAGGCTGTCTTCTTCTCCCTACAACCACAACAGAGCGTATTCCTGCGCCTTGCGCCGCGCGCCGTTCGCGTTTGTTTACATCTCTTACCACGCTAAACCGTGTAAGACGGAATGACGCGTAATATATACATATTTTTTTTAATGGGGGCGCGTTCGTAACCACGAAACGTCGTAACCCGAGACCGTCGTAACCCGAGGACCCCCTGTACTCAATTATACAGCTCTGGAAAAAAATAAGAGACCACTACATTTTTTCTGAAATCAGCATCTCTACATGTATTACAGCCATTCCATTCCAGTGTCTGTTGAATTCCAACACAAACACAAAGCTGAGCTACTTCAGTTCTTGCACCAGGAGTGGAATAAAGTCACCCAAGAACAATGTGAAAGACTTGTGGAGAGCATGCCAAGACGCATGAAAGCTGTGATTAAAAATAAGGGTTATTGCACCAAATATTGATTTCTGAACTCTTCTTAAGTGTAAACATTAGTATTATGTTGTTTTAAAATGAATTGTATCTTGTTTCTTTGCATTGTTTGAGGTCTGAAAACATGTATATATAATATATACATGTATATTTTGACCATTTGTCATTTTCTGCAAATAAATGCTCTAAATGATCATGTTTTCATTTGGAGTTTTGGGGAAATGTTGTCAGTAGTTTATAGACTCAAACAAAAATGTTCCTTTTGCCCAAACACATACCTATAAGTAGTAAAATCAGAAAAACTGATAATTTTGTAGTGGTCTCTTTTTTTCCAGAGCTGTATGTGTTTTTAAAGCTAAAAAAAATACATTAAAAATTATTCATTCTTAACGGCCCTGTTAACTGTCACTTGCTCGTCTCCATCAAGGTAGGCTAGTTTAATGCCATACTGTGGGACATTTAAGGCAAGACAATGGTATCTCTATGGAGACGAGCATCTATCAGATACAAGTTACCAAGTTTACCCTTAAGTAGTTTTGATTGGGTTGTAATTTTTCATGTTACTTTAAGTGTTTTACTTGAAACTTTTAGCTTGAATAAGAAAATTAATCTGCCAATTTTGTCAGAAGAAAGAATCTGTCGAAATAAGGTAGAAATTTCACAACAAACAACTCAACAAATCAACAGAACTACTTATAATATGAGTAATATTGAGTGATTTTAACTAATCTTGTATTGTTTTCTTTTCGTTGTGAAGACATTACTGAGCATGCCCTGTATCGCCCCCATCAGCGCTGTCGTGAGAACAAGTTCCTCAGAGCATTGTTGTAGTTCTTGTTAAAGGCTGTGTATATTAAGGGGTTGAAGAAGGAGTTGGAGTACCCTAACCAGAGGAAGATACTTTTCCATATGGGCGGTATGTCACAGGAGCAAAGCGGCACGATGAGCTCCGTAATGAAGAAGGGGATCCAGCAGAGGACGAAGACCCCAATCAAAATGCCCACCATCAGGGCCGCCTTCTTCTCCTTCTGCTCGCGCCATGTGTCCCCGTCCGTCTGGAAGGTCACAGTGGCGTGGCGTACCGTAAACACCATCTGCGGCTGCTGGGTCTCATCCTTTACCTGCACAAACCAGAGACAAAACAGCACTCAGTAAATCTGTTTTCTCTTCCATTCAATACTCCCACAGAAACTGCATTAAAACACAGTTAGCAATTACTGGGGTGAGAAAACCATCACCGCTTGACAAAAGATGGATTAGAATTCAGAATCAACAGGTGTGTCAAGAAAACTAGAGCTTATTCTTATTCCTGCGATTTCATATGCACGTATTCAGGAGCTTAAAGCCTGTGCTGCGAAATCTGCTGTTTTCCCAGATAATACAGCAATGAAAACATGAACAGTAATCTCTGGGCTTACTCTGCTCAAGGTTCAACTTTTGATTTCATTATGTAATACACTCACCGGCCACTTTATTAGGTACACCATGCTAGTAACAGGTTGGACCCCCTTTTGCCTTCAGAACTGCCTCAATTCTTCGTGGCATAGATTCAACAAGGTACTGGAAGCATTCCTCAGAGATTTTAGTCCATATTGACATGATGGCATCACACAGTTGGCGCAGATTTGTCGGCTGCACATCCATGATGCGAATCTCCCGTTCCACCACATCCCAAAGATGCTCTATTGGATTGAGATCTGGTGACTGTGGAGGTCATTTGAGTACAGTGAACTCATTGTCATGTTCAAGAAACCAGTCTGAGAGGATTCCAGCTTTATGACATGGCGCATTATCCTGCTGAAAGTAGCCATCAGAAGTTGGGTACATTGTGGTCATAAAGGGATGGACATGGTCAGCAACAATACTCAGGTAGGCTGTGGCGTTGCAACGATGCTCAATTGGTACCAAGGGGCCCAAAGAGTGCCAAGAAAATATTCCCCACACCATTACACCACCACCACCAGCCTGAACCGTTGATACAAGGCAGGATGGATCCATGCTTTCATGTTGTTGATGCCAAATTCTGGCCCTACCATCCGAATGTCGCAGCAGAAATTGAGACTCATCAGACCAGGCAACGTTTTTCCAATCTTCTATTGTCCAATTTCGATGAGCTTGTGCAAATTGTAGCCTCAGTTTCCTGTTCTTAGCTGAAAGGAGTGGCACCCGGCGTGGTCTTCTGCTGCTGTAGCCCATCTGCCTCAAAGTTTGACGTACTGTGCGTTCAGAGATGCTCTTCTGCCTACCTTGGTTGTAACGGGTGGTTATTTGAGTCACTGTTGCCTTTCTATCAGCTCGAACCAGTCTGGCCATTCTCCTCTGACCTCTGGCATCAACAAGGCATTTCCGCCCACAGAACTGCCGCTCACTGGATATTTTTTCTTTTTCGGACCATTCTCTGTAAACCCTAGAGATGGTTGTACGTGAAAATCCCAGTAGATCAGCAGTTTCTGAAATACTCAGACCAGCCCTTCTGGCACCAACAACCATGCCACGTTCAAAGTCACTCAAATCACCTTTCTTCCCCATACTGATGCTCGGTTTGAACTGCAGGAGATTGTCTTGACCATGTCTACATGCCTAAATGCACTGAGTTGCCGCCATGTGATTGGCTGATTAGAAATTAAGTGTTAACGAGCAGTTGGACAGGTGTACCTAATAAAGTGGCCGGTGAGTGTAGGTAAAGTCAGGATGGTCACTATAAAGCAGACCTGGGCAAACTGTTCCACAAGGGGCCAGTGTGGCTGCAGGTTTTTGTTCCAACCAAGAGCACATCTTCAACTGTCTGAAGACTGAGTTCAGTTGATTAAATGAGTCAAGTCTGGTGTGCTGCTGCTTGGTAGGAAAGAAAACCTGCAGCCACACCGGCCCTTTGTGCCCAGGTCTGCTATAAAGCCTTAGTAGCTGTCAGCATTTTTGTGTAAGGTGAAGCAAAAGCTATCTGCCAATTGAACATCGGGATCACTGGAGGGATGAAGGATGGGTCAAATGCGAATGCGAGAAATAATTTCCCTACGGGGATGAATAAAGCGTGTGTCTCTGTCTTACTGAGGTCTACAGCAGATGAGCAAATAGTGTTAAAGGTCCCACATTACACAAAATTGACTCTTGTGAGCTTTGAGCCATGTATGAATGTTGTTGTTTCCTCAAAAACATACCTGGAGTTGTGTTTTGTTTCATTCACACATCTTTGAGTAGCCCTTTATTATTAGTCTGTCTACATCTCCAAAGCTCAAAATGCTCTTTTCCACCTTGTGATGTCATGAAGTTTTTTCAAGTTAACAATTTCAAGTTTAGTAGAGATTGGAAATTGCAAGGCTGAAATGATCCAAATGACTCTGGTGAGGGTGTATGGAGTTTAAAAACACAGCAGAGCACCTCTTGTATTACCACATGACATCACAAACATCTTGAGAGAAGAACTAAACTAAATATGCAGGAGGTTTGTGATGAGGAAACGACATTATAACTAGGGATGGGAATCGAGAACCGGTTCCTGTTGAGAACCGGTTCCGTCTGTTTCGATTGCATGGAATCGATTAGCAGTTTATCTAACGATTCTCTTAATGATTCCAGCCAGCACGAATTACGTGGGATTGGTACGTGCTTGGCCGCTTCACTGATACGGAGCGTATTGATTTCCAATCTGCCCCCCCCCCCTCCCCTTCCTTCTGTTGCCATAGAAAAAGATCACCGTATGTTTACCTCTCTAATTGTTTTTTCTGTCATTGCATGTTGTAAAATTGTCTGCATCTTTTTTTTTTCTACTCTGTTGTAACCAAGTTGGCGCTGCGAATGGCCGCCCTGGTGCTCGGAGTGTCTGTCTGCTCCAGGTATCGAAGCAAGTTCCTAATGTTGTGAACCTGTTCACTCATATGGCAATAAAAACCTTCCTGATTCCTGATTACTGATATTCTATTTTCGCATGACGAGAAGAACGAGAAGAGCTTGTTTTTCGGAAAGAAACGGGGCATGTATAAATCAACATATTTTCCCACGCTCGCGCGCCAGCCAATCGCGTTGCGAGAAGCGCCGATGTGTTTTATCAGCTGTGAAGAGCTCATGCATATGTAAGCGGCACTGCAGGACACTAAAGGACATGAAAATGGACTTTTAACTTCAACTTGGACACATGACACGTTCGGGGGACCTTCGGGACAGATTCGGGACATGTCTGTTTCTCCGGAGCTCGTGTACAAAGTGCGATTTAGCTCCGAAACACACGATACGCATTTACACGTGGAGATTGTTTTGCGAATTATGCAAAAACACACTGCAACAAGGTAATTATTATCATATTATTTCTGCATCAAATGGAGATATTAGGTGAAAGCAGTGGCCTTGTGTCAGCATTAGCCTGTGCGCTAAACCGGGGCTAAATCAGGACTAAAACAGAACTAAAGCAGGACTAGACCAGGACTAAACCTGGACTAGACCAGGACGAGACCAGGACTAAACCAGGACTAGACCAGGATGAGACCAGGACTAGACCAGGACTAGACCAGGACTAAACCAGGACTAAACCAGCGACTAGTGCTAATCTTGGTGCTAATCAAACAGTTTGTTCTCCTTTTTTCCCCAAATTAGAATCAATAAGAGAATCGATAAAGAATCGAATCGTTAAGCAGTATCGATAACGGAATCGGAACTGTAAAAATCTTATCAATTCCCATCCCTAATTATAACACAGATTGGAAAATAGCGTAATATGGGTCCTTGAAAGGGCAGACTGTGGGTAGAGCGTTGTTAGTGAAATATGGGTTTCGGATGCCACCACATTATATCTACACTGTGTGGCAGACATGGTGGAACAAAATGTGGTTAGATCGTCTTCTCTCCGCAGAAGCAATGACAGTGTGATGCAACTCTAAGCTCAGAAAGTGTAATGCATATATCAGTAATATTAACTTGGGAATAAATCTGCATGCACTGTGGAGTTACTGCAGTGAGCATATTATCCCACAATAGAGTAACAAAAAAATAGTATGTTTCTGTATATGCCCAGGGACATATGTGCATTTTTCTAAATGTGAAATCTGGCGACAGATGAAGTGTGGGGAAGGGCCTCTGGTGTGTAGGCTCGGTGTCTTCTGAGACCTTTATGTTCAAGGGGTTAGTGGGCGTAAGACTGCCCCAAGATCTATTTGTGTAGGAATATTAACACTTTTAACTTTTTAGAACAGATAGTGATGGTATTGCAGCTTCACACTGAAAATATCTTCACAAAATGACAAAACAAATTTGCACTAGGTCTCTTTTCTGGTGTAGGATCGACCACTGGCTTGTTTCCATGGAGATGTTATAGTATGGCCATAGACTGTATATATAAATGGACATGGCTAACCTGCTAGTTGCCACATTTCAAATAGGAAGTGAGGATGTAACTGCTTTTGTGAGCCTTGTCATTTTGGTCTTAAAATGTTCATATTAACCCGCTCTACATGATCCTGGTATTTATTTCGCCATTTTGTCCCCTTAATAAATTCCTATTCCTAATATGGAACACCGCTCCCTATTCGCTCCTATAACAACTAGCCTCATGAGCTTCATTTGACTGGAGCCGAACGCTATGGGTGACGTCACTCTCCCTTAGTCCACTTCTTTATACAGTCTGGCTTTAGACTTCTCCATGGAGACAAGCAGGTGCATGTTTTTGTGAATTTGTGAGCAATAAAAACAAATAAAAATGACTTCCTGACCAGCCAGTATTTTCTATTCTCCTCAAATCCAACTCATAAATCTGACAGTTCAAATCCATAAGGGTCTTGGGACATGGGACGTTCAAACCACCACAGCTAATTTGTATCACGTGTTTCTCAAGCGCAGAAGACATCTCCTCTCGAAAACTCATTCAGAACAAAATAAATTCCTTTGTTTACCTGAGACAAATACGAGTCTAGTGGTTCGATTGTTGATTCTACAGAAATCTGCGCTGTTTCTCAGTTTTCTTTGTACATGTACAGAAGGTTTCAACTGTGAAAACTGCAGTACTTTACTTTGCACCTTTGGCTCCGGGTGATGAAACTGTTCTATATACTCGAGACAAGTGCTCTATTACAGCTCCTCCTGATGACAGTGGCCTGGTGTATGAGGTGCTGAGGGCAGGGTTAACATCAAGGTAAGATCAGGGAGTCCTATGTGGGCCACTTTACTGCTCTAAATGAACACCTATGGGAGAACCAATGTCCTCCGATATCATTATAAATAACAAGGAATGGTCCTCACGTCTGGAGATATGAATAGACGCTCCGATAATGCATGGTGGCCAGAAACTTTTCTGCCCTGTCACCACTTTGAATAATTCATAAAGCGTCCATACAATACGAGAACAAAAGGACACCTGGAGGATTTAGGTCACATATTCATTTACCATGACAATATTCTTGGATTGTACAGTTGTAGGAAATGCAAAATGCAAATGATTGTTGTAAGCATCAAAACACAGAGCATGGTGAGCTCTGACGGATTTTGAAGGTCACACATGAAGTGAAATTAGATTAACCGCCTGGAAATGAAAAAAGGTTGAAAAAACATTTATCAGATTGTCAGTGAAACAAGTAGTTTTGTGTCATAAATCGAGAGCCAATGATATATCGATTTTTACAATACAATAGAGATGGATGAATAGAGCCATAGATCCAGCAAGGGGAAAACAAAATTGTAAACAAAGCATAGCTAACTAATTATCTGCCTTGAATGATAGCTAGTTATGAGACAATTTCAGTATGTCTCTAAAGAAATAACTTTACAATAACTATTACAATAGTTCCAATTAGTCTACAGCATCAAACTGAAAACACTGTGTTCCACGTTGTGATATGGTGATACAGGAAGGGGCTCATTATATTTTTAAACTCCATACACCTTCACTAGAATCATTTGGATGATTTCAGAGCTGGAATTGCCACTATATGACATCACAAGCTGGAACAGAGCATTTTGAGCTGTGAGACAGAGTAATAATACTTTTTTTTTTTTTCGGTATGAAACTACAGCTCTGGAAAAAAAATAAGACACCACTACATTTTTTTCTGAAATCAGCATCTCTACATGTATTACAGCCATTCCATTCCAGCGTCTGTTGAATTCCAACACAAACACAAAGCTGAGCTACTTCAGTTCTTGCACCAGGAGTGGAATAAAGTCACCCAAGACAATTGTGGAGAGCATGCCAAGACGCATGAAAGCTGTGATTAAAAATAAGGCTTATTGCACCAAATATTGATTTGTGAACTCTTCTTAAGTGTAAACATTAGTATTATGTTGTTTTAAAATTAATCTGATCTTGTTTCTTTGCATTGTTTGAGGTCTGAAAACATGTATATTTTTGTTATTTTGACCATTTGTCATTTTCTGCAAATAAATGCTCTAAACGATAATATTTTTATTTGGAATTTGGAGGAAATATTGTCAGTAGTTTATAGACAAAAATTTTCTTTTTGCCCAAACATATACCTATAAGTAGTAAAATCAGAAAAACTGATAACTTTGCAGTGGTCTCTTATTTTTTTCCAGAGCTGTATGTGTAGATCACTACAGCAAGCTAACGAGTAAGCTGATGATAGGGGACACCATTATAATATGATTTAAATCTCACCAATATCAACTTTGCGTAATATGTAATTTTCTTATGTCTTGTTTATGGTCATCTATCTACATTACCTTTTCATGTGTCACCTAATAAAGCTTACAGTGTTTAGACACATACAGACACCCTTGGCCCACAACAGTCTCACTGGCACAGTTCCTCTGCTCTGGTGCACATTTCGTATGTGCATGTTTGACATTTGAGTAGGTGTTGCAAATTCATAAGTGCCACAGGATTATTATCTGTGATGGTGGAGCCTCTGCCAGCGTCTCCCTCTTTAAGCACTTAGCAGAACCGTGTATCTGCTTCTCCTCCATCTGCTCCAGGAATGGATGAAAATAAACTACGTCAGAACTATGAGACAATCATAAGGCATCTAACAAAGCAGAATATGCCTAACTGCCATGGAGGTTGGAGTGATTGGCTGTGAAATCAGACTTGACATAGAGGGTCTATTTCAGCTCCAAGTCTTGTATAACTCTTTCTGAGATCAGGATCCATCTTCACTGAAACACTTTGATCCGATTTGTCACATTTCATAATTGAGAGCTTTTCTTTACAACATGGGTTGGAATTACGCCAAACACATGTAAGCCAAATATAAAAGGCTTCCATCTTTCCCTTTAGTTTAGACAGTATCTGTATTAGACGTCGACAAACTTTATTGATCCACAAGGGAAATTACTTGGACACAGTACCTCACACATCACAATATATAATAATAATAATAATAATAATAATAATAATAATAATAATAATAATAATAATAATAATAATAATAATAATAATAATAATAATAATAATATAATATAAGGAAGTCTGGGAGTCCCTGCTTAGACTGTTGCCCCCGCGACCCGGCCCCGGATAAGCGGAAGAAAATGGATGGATGGATAATAATAATAATAATAAGATAAGACTTTATTGATCTCACACAGGAGAAATTTACTTGCCACAGTAGCTCCAGGACATTTGGACAAGAAAGAAAAGTGCATGCAGGCAGGAATGGGATAAAGTAAGTAATAATAAAAAATAGTAATAATAATAAGTAATAATAGTAATAATGAAAATTGTAATAATAATAATAATAATAATAATAATAATAATAATAATAATAATAATAATTATTATTATTATTATTATTATTATTATTATTATTATTATTATTATTATTATTATTATTATTATTATTATTATTATTATAACAAAGAGAATGGTATGTATGGTATCAGCATTTTGAATAAGTCATTACTTTTAGTTGAATTTATTGCTTATGTCTAAATACTAAAATGTGGCTGTAAATGTCATCTTGAATTTAAAGTATCTCACAAAAATGAAAGGGCCTCTATTAGGCTCTTTTCTGATCTATGTTATAATGTTTTTTCCTCATCAAAAACATACTAAGAGTTGTGTTTTGTTTCATTCACACATGTGTAACACACAGACTCTTATTATATTATTTAGCCTAGGTTCTTCTCTCAAACAAAAAACACTCTGTTCCATCTTGTGACGTCATGTGGTGATAATACAAGAAGTACTCCACTGTGTGTTTAAACTCCATAAACCTTCACTAAGATCATTTGGATCTAAATAAAATAAAATAAAAGGTAAAAGGTAGCTGTTCAGTTATACTGAGAAAACAACAGCTCACATCTGTGTCAAAACTTATAAAGGATTCATAAGACTCTGATCCCATTGGGAGCTGAAAATATGCAAACAGATGCGGCCCAAATGTAGAGAGTGAAATATAAATGTAATAATGTCCTACCCTATTCGACAAGGTGTTTTGAGGACTATATTTCCCGGGAGTGAAAAATGGAACTCAGTTTCCATGGGGGTAATTTGTCTGATTAAATGTTGTGCTAATGTTTGTGGGATGGAGTTAGACCTTTGTGTGAGCTGATGAGGGGCGCGCCGAAGCCAAGGGAGGTGCTGTGTGCTGCCCATTACAGATGTGGGTATTTTTAGCCCTCTTTCTTTTTACCTAAGCTCATTACAAAGCATGGGGTGATGAGCAGGATTGGTCCAATAACTGTCCGCATACAGATGAAATACTTATGCTTGGTATGCATTGAAATAGTATTAATTGCATTGCAAATCAATTTTAAAACTGCAGATCAAGTAGGATAGGCTGAAAAACATCACAAGCAACAATTATTGCAGTAGAGCCATGGCCTTTGTTCAATAATAAAAAGGAGAAGCTGAATAATAGTCGGAATAAATGTTTAATCTAACAAATATTTGTTTAGTTGAGTCAAGATTAATTTAATCAGTTTTGAGGAGCAGATGCAGCACATTTTTTCAGGAATTTCTTAGGCAAATAGTCCATTATAGTTACTGTTACTGCAATACTTCCCATGGTCTTCATTGGGAAGATGACCTGAAGACATTATCTTATGACAGACTTGACGAATTGATTTGCACTAAAAGAAGTGTGACACTCAATGACACCCTGCAACACGCAGGGAAACACTTATACGCTTAGTTAAAAATGAATCACCAATGTCTGGCACTAAATCACATTTCAAGTGTTATTTTAAGAAGGTCAAACTCAAACTTCATAAATAACTTCACTTCTGTCAAGAGTTTTACTCTTGACAAATGTCAGAGCTAAAGCAAGACGCTAGTGCTAGATTATCGGTGGCATTTCAATCGGCAAATATCGGCACTTTTGGAAGTTGCTAGCAATTACCCTATTTGACAGGGATCACTGCCTAGGCCTGCAGGCATGCTTGTGCAAACAAGACTGTTGTGGCTTTAATTCATAAAGTGGAACATTACCTCAGCCATGGGTGTGATGCTGTTGGTCTTGCGGGAGCCGATTCTGAACTTGGCTGCCTTGTAGATCTTCCAGTAGACAAAGAGCACCACACACAGGGGCAGGTAGAAGGCAGAGAAGGTAGAGAAGATGGTGTAGGAGGGCTCCTGGCTCACCTGGCACTTCATCCCTTCTGAGTAGGTCTCGCCCCAGCCGAACAGTGGTGAGAGAGAGATAATGGAGGACAGCACCCACGTCAGCGCAATCATGATGTTGGAGATCTTCTTGCGTGTCTTGAGTGTGTACTGCAGGTGCCTGGTGATAGACCAGTATCGGTCCAGTGCTATTGCAGTCACATTCCAGATGCTGGCTGTGCAGCACAGCACGTCAAAGGAGATCCACACCTGACACAGCACCCGGCCCAGCTTCCACAGCCTCCCATTCAGCTCATGCACCAGGCTCAGAGGCATAACCAGAGCAGCCACCATCACATCTGAGATAGCCATAGAGGCCACCAGGTTATGAGGCACTCTGTGGAAGGTCCTCACCCTCAGGATGGTCACTAGCACCAGCAGGTTCCACACGAAGGTGGCCACGGCCAGCATGGCCAGTAGTGTGAGCGTAAGCACACTGAAGACAGAGAAGGGTCTGTAGATGTTGCCTCCAGAGTCATATCCATCGAAAGCTCCACTGGAGTTTCCCGTCAGGAGGCTGCTGTTGGAGTGTGTCATGGTGCAGCTCACTGCCCTGCAGCCATAGACCAGGAGCAGGCTCTGTGTGTCAGTCTGTGAGCCATCCTGTGGAACAGAGGGACAGAGGTTAAATCTCCTCTTATTTGCAGATAAATCATCACTTTTCCTTCCTTTCAGCAGAATCAGCACTGGTGTCAATGCCACTAAACATGCATATGGCAGGTAGCTGACAGTTGCTGTGGTTATTTGTACAATAGAAAATGTCCTTGAGTTGGAGCTGCTGACACATGACCTGCATACATCAAGGGCAGTCTCATCTACAGTGAGATATGGTGGTATTGGGAAAGACTGCACAGCTTCTCACTTATGCCCATTCAAATGCATCGAAGCCTGACTCTCGACACAGATTAGAGCATCTTCATTGTGTGCTCTTTCTATTATATTAAAACATCAGATTTTGTTTGTATGCCTCAAATGCTTACAGATGCTAAACCCTCAATTTAGCATTAGTTCTGATTTTCTGTGAATTCTCTGTATCCATTTCAAATGCACCAAAGAAAGCCTTGGCATGTTTGCTTTATCCATGAATAGCTGTGGCTGCAGAGATACTGTTGAGATGAGCAGAGAAAAAGGATCTCAAATCAACAGGCACTACACAATCTGCTGTTTCAGGGTCTGTATTGATCTGGGCAGCATGTTAACATGAAAGATGCACTAACTTAAGAATAAATAAATTATATCAAGAATAAATAAATAATGTCAGGTTTTATAACATTTGAGAGAACACAATATAATAAAATGGACATTTATGAGTCCTTAGAGTGCAGGGTTGGGAAACATATTACAATTTGCATGTTTAAACAACTCCTGTGCATTTATCTAATAATAAAGTTTTATTCTTAATGCACCCCAAACTCCTCTATTTTGTTCCAAATACATGGTTAAATTACTAATCTGCTGTGTTGGCTTAAAGCACTTTTCTGTCATCTTGAATATGCAATGTATCATTCATATTACACGAATGATGCAGTGACTTGCACAGGTTTCTTTTGGCTCTGTCTGAGTGCCCTTAATGAATGGAGCTAATGCATGTAATTCTGTTAAATAATTGGACCTAATTGATTTTCATTTAAATTAGAAGACTTAATCGATATCATTATATTCCTGTGCCTGTTTAGTCTGATGCTTTCGGCAGCAGCTAAAATATTCAGCACCAAGTTCTCACAAATCATTACTAATTTTGGCTCGACATCAACATGTCATTACTAATTCATAAATGTGCCCAAAATACATGACGAACTACAATGGACTAAATCTTTCTTTTCAGCTTCTCCCTCAAAGAATGCTACAGATAATGTAAAACCACTTTCATTTTTATGTCTGATGCCCTTCCCATAAGTTACTTTGTTACTTATGTGAAGGGCATTACTGTAAGTTACTTACTTAAGTTACTTTTTTTTCTTATTAAAATGATCTTTCATGACCAGCTCCAAAAACATGCATAGATGGATCTTGATTGATTGCTACATAAGTATTGAAGAATGGATAAAATGCATTTCTCAAGGGAGATTAAAGTAAATCTTAAACATGTTGTATCTGATTTTTGATGTATTTGAGCAAAAGTTGTCTTGACCCAGTAAGATATTGTAAAAGCAGCTCTTGGTGTTAAAAACTGGATCGCTGTGTGCTGCTGTCTGCATCTAATTAAAGCGTTTTATTGTCTGAGAACCAGTAAGTGCGCTATTAGCATGCAAGTTGTTTTTTTTTTAGCTTTACCACTCATGTCTCTGAAAGTTGTAAAAAGAAAAAAAAAAAAAAAAAAAGCTTATTGCATTCTTAAAGGTCCAACATGTAACTTTTTGGTTGGGGGATCCATCACCTGCTTGTTTATGTCATTGGGTATGTCATTGTTCTGCCAGGAATGTTCCACAATATGACATTAGATTAACCAGCTCTACCTTGCATTTATTAAGTTAGAAGTGGTTTTATAGCTCAGAAATACCTAAAAAAAACAAAAAAAAAACAAAACAAAACAGGCATTCTGGCTGTGAGCTGAGTTACCTCTCCACAGATCTGACCCCCTAGCTTGGTCTGGTCCAGTCTTCATGAAGATAGAAAAGTCAGATACCATACTGTGAAACATTCCAGATAAAGTAATAACATCTTCAACATCTGACAGACCCTCAACCAGAAAGGTTACACAATGCACCTTTAACATTGGGGTGTTAGGAATGCATGAGGGATAACTTTGAACGAATACAAAACATGGGCGACTGTCAGGAGCATTGCCCATCCACAGTGCTGCCATTGTGTACATTTTATATTGAAGAAACCAAAGGAAATAGGTACACTGACCCCAGTACAATAGAACACAAAAAAGGAAATGTGCTTTATTCTACTCTTTCACAACAGTGCAGCAAATTGCCAATCCTAGCGAGTGCATTTACGTTACATGACGACGCCTCTTAGCATCACAAATGGTCCTCTCTAATCAAAGAGTTCAAGCGGCCGTGCAGTTGGACCCTCTCTTAATGACGGTCTTATTAATAGCCATGAAATTGGACAACCATTGTGAGAGGAATTGGCCATCAAACACGTCGTCCAGGTGCCCGTCACTGTCACAGCTGGGAGACAAAAGGAGTCCCCATAAGCAGATGTGCATATATTACTGATAGTTGGAGATAGGCCTTCTACATAACAGTCAAATTACTCAAATCATTTTGTTTTTTTACATTCAGGCTGTCGAGGGCAAAGCTGTCAGATTGGTCAATTTTATGTCTCGCCTAATAACCATCAATTTAAAGGTGCATTACCTTTTCTTTTTTCTTATTAACTTTTAGTATTAGTGTTGACTATGTATTTGTTCCTTATCCTGCTTTGGGGTCACTGTGTCATTGGTTTAAAGTATTTTCAATATTATAATTTACTGTGATATTTTTTATTGCAATATTTCATACTTAGACATGTGTTATCATGATAGTTTTAGTCTCGGCAGTTGTTTCCTTGGCCTTATTTGCCCCAGAGTGAGTGAGGATTTACGCTGAGTGGAAAACTGCATGAGAAGAGGTTCGGACATGATAGCTTTTCACTTCTCATCTGAATCCATGGACTACTGATGCAGAAGAGTCAGTTTGCAGACATTTGTGATTCCACTTCTTTTAAATTAAATAAGTGATGATGTTATTTGCGAGTATTTGCAATTAACGCGTGTCATGTTTAGGTGGGAAAGTAATCTTTCCTAAATGACTCAGTCCATTCCATTAGCGCAAAAAAAGGGCTGGTTATATTTGTAGATCAGTTTGAAGTGAGACAAACTCATTTTACTTACTTATTTGATGAGTTATGGTTTACGCTTGAAAATCAACTTTACTTTAATTTAATCCCAATGAGAACTTTGCTTTGGTGGGGGGGAAAAAGGGCGTAGACTTGCATAGAGAAACAGACTTAAAACCACTCTTGTATTCATTCATAGGTCCCTTCTTTCAACCAACATGGATTACTGTACAGAGACAAGAGTGAAACAGATTGTGCTTTGATCAGTTTTAGATTCAACCTGCTCCATCAACCACCGCTTCCTTATGTGACTTAAATTTACCGTTGTGTTAGGACTGATTAGTATTCAATGGCAATAATTAAATGTATGTTCAAAACCCTTTTCTGCATTTCCAAACTAAACATACATATTTCTCTCAATTGATTTACAGCACCTACAATGTTAAACAACATTTTTTGCTGGTTGTCAACTTCGAAAATGGCATAGGCTATTTCAATCTTTTGGTGTCACCTCTTGCAATCCCTGGTAAAGATGCTCTTAAGTCTAAACCTACATTTCTCTCTACCTTTCTATCTATAACAGTGTTAAACCCCATTACTCCACATGAGTCTCAAAAATAACACAACTTCACATTGTAAAACCTAGACTTACCTTTACGGATTAGGTAGTGATGACTTACTTTGGCAGTTCAAAGACAGGAGCTTATGAGTTCATAGCCTTGAGAGTTTACAGGTAAACAATGCATCCATTGTATTCGGTGGATTTAAAAAAAGAAAAAAACAATGCTGCACTTCAGAGAGAGGGAAAAGAAAAATAACAGGTCTTCTTTTGGCGTCACCAGCGTGCCATCTTCTGCACTACGAGGAAAGTGGGCTCTGAGGACACCATGAAAGACATGTACTCAATCTGCCCTCCGCCCGCGCTCCTCCCACCGGGGCAGCCGCGTCAGGTCACGGCTCTACGCGCAAAAAGACAAAAAAACAGACTTGACACGGGCTTCATATTCTGCAACAAAAGCCTCGCACGCGTCAGGCGCCTTGTAGAACCGTCCCCACCATATTCTTCACCACACACTCGTGCCGTTCAACTTGTTCCCTGTCATTGCGCACGCTGTTTTCACGCCACATGCTGTTCCCCCGTACAATTTACAATTGACATGCATTGAGTTGTTCATTGAGTAAAGTGAATACAAAATGATCCGTGTATATAAGCATACTTTTACCCACATCTGGAGCACTTTTATTCACGTTAATCCCTCTTGTTTAATTCCTTGTTTTTGAATAGCAACCATGCACTTGTTACACGACTCGCAAACACGTCTCCACTTTGTCACACTCACTAAACGTCTCGCAACTTACCCGTAAACAGTTCGCACAGCGGAATCCACAGCTCCCCGTTTTTCTTCGCTCTCCTTATAGGAATAAAAAGCCGTAAAAGCCGGCGTAGCTCATGTGCTCTTGGCGTAAATACAGAAAACACATCCAGCTGCTCGCATCGCTGAGAAGACGGATAAAAAGACAGCGTTGGAATGAACCAAGGTGCTGCCGTGGGAAGGGGAATCACGCGGTAAACAGCGGGTTTGGAGTGTCCGTGGAGCGTGTGACTGCAGCCGTGTCCTGTGGAGTGTGGGAGCGAGCTGCTGCTGCGCGGAGAACCTTTTAATTAGGCTCATTCCGCAGCGATCAAAGGTCGTGAGACACGTTCCCAGCAGCTTTATGATGGATGAGACTTTCAGCAGACCCCCGTTTGAGACTCCCCCTCTAGCCTCTCTCTGTCTCTCCACTTGTCAAGACTGTAGGACATAATTAATCCAACTTGCAATTAAGTCTGGAAATATCTGACAAGTGCTTATAGGTTTCAAAATGATGAAATAGGCAATTAATAATTTTAAACTAAATTATATCTTTTGAATGTGAATATGTCCTCAAAAACATGCAGGAATAGGCTACGTTTTAATTCTATAGGCCTAACTGGATTAATTCTGAGAGATGACAATATATAATAAGTAAAATATATAATAATATGATTCAGAAAGTTTTTTAGAAAGTTAATAATCTATATGATTATGTTTTGTTGTCTTAGAAACCCAAAAACGAACAATTTCTCTTCACTTCATGAAAACATCCAAAATAATGCTAGGGGGTGATTGTCAAGGTAACTGACACCAAGTTTTCTCAATAGGCAGCGGCACGTAGTCAGGCAGTTGCCATAGACACGACACAAAAGATAAGGCAAAGCCCGGGATCGTCATGAATGGATGGAGGCAGAAAAGTTAGCGCTTCAGCACCATGGACAGCGCCGCGGGAATCCAACCAGTCAATGCGAGAGACATTCCAATACAAAATAACCAGTCTGTATTCTTCTCCCGTCAGTTATACTTTCTCTGCGTCCATAAGACTGTTTCATACAGGCATCTGATAATAAGTGATCATTATTTCTTATTTGTCAAAAGCACATTAGTAAAGATGATATTGCAAGGTCTTAGAATGGTAAAATGAACTTGTACCACTTAAACTCCTATTTGTATGTTGTACTTGTTTTGTTACCTGCCTATGGACTGCTTATTTAAATTAAATTTGGAGCTGTACTCTAGCATATTTACATTTGTTAAATACTGATGTTCATGAATGTGCATCATTCCTTAAACAAATAAACAAAAGCAATTGAACATTGCTTTCAGTTACTTGCAGGCTTATTCGCTGTCCATACTGTGATGATCTCCCTGTGTGAAGAAAGCTGCCCTAGTGGCCACCACCACCATCACTCATTCTCTCATTCTCCACTCATTCTCACTCATTCTCTTGCCCAGTGGTATTATGCACTGACCACAGCTGGGATCAACACAATCCCGCTATAGACTGAACAATAAATCAAAGGCTAATTTATAGCACTGATGTTGTATTTCCCATATATTTGTAAAGCTAACCCACCTTAGTTATGATGTGTTCACTGCAGTGCCTCCCCCGAGCTCCTCTCTCTGGAGGGCAGGATAAGTGTTTATCTAATTGTTGCTTGTGCTAACACTTATTAACACCTAAATCCTGGGATTTGTTTAAAACATCTGCTCCAAGCGGCAGAGCGTGTAACCACGCGTAAAATATGCACCTGCACACATGTGGTCCCTGCACATTCATCATCTCCTTCTACTGCTAAAGGAGAGCATCTCCCTGGGTTTACTGTCCTTTCCTCCTCTCTCCTCCCCCTCTGCATTACCCAGACCCCCGCCTCCTCCCCTCTCCTCCCCCTTTCCGCTACCCAGACCACCCATCCCCTCCCTCCTCTCTGCGCGCTGCTTCCTCACAAGCTGATGCTGAGGCAGAATTGAATCAGCACAGCGGATGCTAACACAGGAAAAAGGTGCCCTCATAATTAAGATCCTGGAAGGCAATAACACACTTCTGACGCAAGAACTTAGTCATGAACTTTGGATTGACTGGGACAAAACTTGTTCCTTTAGCCTTTTTGTACTTATTAGTATGTATTTGGCTAAATAACCGAGGAGTATTATTATTATTACAGAAGCTGGACTGTGTAAATCAGTTTAGACAAATTATAGACCCATAATAAAACTATTCTGGTGCCTTTAGATTTCATTGAGTGATGCATTGCTTCATTGTTAGTGCCTTATAAAAATCGTGAGCAAGAAACTTGTCAGAAAAGTTAACGGTTGCCTATAGGGGCGACCACAGTGACAAAACACCACCTATATAAGAATGTGGTGGGTGTGGGTGAGAGGCACAGATCAGCAGTAGCCATACTCATCATATAAATGATTGTGAATATGAAAACGTTTGTCAATCCAGCATGCATCAGAAGGGTATTTCAATGTTTTGTGTTTATTTTTGTCTTCATTCTATGTACAATGGTATGTTTATCTCCCTCAATGCAGTGTTCATTACAGTTTTGTACAAAGTGCTCTAACAACTTCCAAAACATCGGAGGAGGCCACAGCTGTTCCAATTTTAGCCACAAACACAAAACAGACGCATGCAGATTAATCAAATATATTTCTAACCTAATCAGAGCCTCACACTGTGCTCTGTGACTCATCTCACTCACCACTCCTCTGTTTCAAACACCTCGGCTTTTTCGCATCACTTCCTATAGGTCCTTTTCTTCCTTCATATTACTGTAAATCTCCTCTTTGACCTTGTCCTCCAGACTGCTCGGCTGCCTATAAAGAGATAGTCATTTTTTCCTGTTACAGCGCGATAACCCTTTTCAAGATGGGTTGGGGGAGGGGAGCATGGATCTTAGCAGGTTTAAATGAGAGAAGCAAAGGTGGTTGTAGCTTTTGAATGACTGCATATTAAACTGAGGAGAGTGTTGTGTAACAGGGCCCCTTCTGGTCTCAACACACTAATAAAAGGTCGCATGTGCATGGTAAATCTTAACAAGTGCAGCCAGAACACACGCCATAAATATGCACTCTTCTTTATGGGCTGGACTGCTGCAGTATGTACACTATAGGTGGTATGGGACTCATTATGTTTACTGCACTGTTGTATTCATACAAGTAACATAAATATTTGCATTTTTAATCCCAGAACCCCAAACCACACCATAATCAAACTTAATTTACAAGAAATTATTCTGTGAACATGTGTCAGAAAGCAATGTAATATAATTTTCATAATTAGAAAACAAATTTGTGGTTTACTAAAACAGTTATATAGTCAGCTAAATTAGCTTGATATTTTAGTCTACTTAATCTCAAAAGCTAGAAACTACAAAAATAATTATTTGACTAAAACTACTATAAAATAATTTTAGTTAAAGTGGGATTAAACACCCAAACTCCCCCCACAAACACATTTCAAATAGCCTGGGAATTCCCAGGCCGCTTCCGTTCGTTTCGAACTGGAAGGCGGCCTGGAAACTCGTCCAAGCGAGAGTCCCAGATTTAGGGCCCCAATCAGAGAGCGGGGGAGGTGTGGCAAGACGGTGACGCGTACTACATGACAAACGGAAGCTTGTAGTTTGAATTGACAACTGACATGATTGGCTATGGACTTACGTATACGCTCAATGATAGACATTCATAACGCCCAATAAACGGCCGTTGGCAATCGCTAACCACACCTCCGCTACGGGATTTTTCGAAGCGAGTTTCCAGACCCATATCTCACTTGTGATATGGTCAGGTGTTAACCAGACTACATTTCAAATAGAGCTGCTATGCCAGGGGAGGGCAAACTTTTTGACTCGTGGGCCACAAAGGATTCTAAAATTTGACAGAAGGGCCGGACCAGGAGCAGCTAGATTTAGTATTTTGGTAAAAAAACACTAAAAATAACATGGGATATGTAGAAAACATTTGCTTTATTTCAATTAAAAATGAACAAAAGTATTACAACAAAATGTCCATCTTTCAAGTTCCACAGTATTTAGCTATTTATTGAAATGTCTCTTAAAACACCGAAAATTTAATTAATAAAATACAGCTTTTTTTTTATTACTAACAGTTACTATTTTAAAGCACTGAAAGTTCTGTTCTCCTTCAGGTTCTTTCGTTCTTTCATTGACTGTTTTGTGGCAAAGTGACGGCTGATATTATATTCTTTAAAAAACGCTACAGTCTCTATATAGCAGCTGATAAATATTCGGTGAAAAAATATTAACTTCTGCACTCCTTATTAAACACTCAACATTCTCTGTCCACTTTTCTTTTCTTAGCTCCGTTCATCTTTACAGGAGGGCAGAGGGGTTAAAGAGTAAACACAAACGTGAAGCAAAACACTCAACAAAGGTCAATGTATCTAGTGCGCCAGCTATTGGAAAACGCCAGAACTGCAGGGAAATTAAAACTTTAAAACATTAACAAGGTTTATTAATATAATTTCTTCAAGATCGGCGGGCCGGATTAAGAAGCTTAACGGGCCGCATATGGCCCCCGGGCCATAGTTTGCCCATGCCTGTGCTATGCACTACCTGGAGGACTAAAGAAAAAAGTGAGAGGGGAGGGGTGGGGTTTGGACAAATGAGGAACACTGTGATTGGTCAAGTATGTTTTCACATTTCAAACTCCACCCCTGTGGTGGTTCTATTCAGAAACACCAAATTGTAATCAGGGCAGTCTTTTGTAATGTCACCAACTACTTTAAATTGCAGAGGCCACTGAACACAGCACACATTCAGATATAGGTGTTTTTGACCAGAAAGCTGCAAATCTACCTAGTTTACACTAAAATTGCTTGCCACACACTGTAGTAATAGTGTGTAATAGAAGTACCCAATACAGTACAGTCTGTTCCCTTATGTTACCAAGGGCAATACTTTTTGCCCAGTAAAATGATTCTTTCTTAAAAAGGTTGTGCTGAATAAATACCTCTTCTTTGACCAACACAGTTACACTCACACAGTTCTGTGCTTGTGCTTGAGTAAAAAAACAACAACAACTTAGCCTACACATCTTGTTTTTATGTGATTTTCTCAATAACACAAACCCAGCAGAGCCAACAGCACTGCAGATTTATTGTACCAGATACAAAGATACACACATATTGAACTTCAGATGCTTCAGATGCCTACTGTTATTTTTTTCTTGTAGTAAATGACGCTTGTCCACACATGTGTAATTTCTTTGAGACCCTGGACCAGGTCCCAGGCTCTGTGCTTTAAAGAGGAGTGTCAGGAGGAGAGATGGGATGTTACGTGGTGGTATGTAAGCAGAGCACAGGGGTGGGAGAGAAGTCAATAAAACTGCCATGATTTTTATCTAGAATACAGTATGTGTCAACCAACTACTATCAATGGGCAGATGTGAGGGGAAACAGGGCTTGATGGAGGACGAGTATTCGATTAATAAAAGAACTGTATGTGGACTGAGCCTCAGTGAGTTATAGAAAGAACTATAATCACAACTGAAACTGGGCTGTCCTTCTCATAAAGACAGGCCTCATGTGAAAGTTCTGAACCTCCACAATTCACTCCCTGGAGCCGGATGCTATTGGTCATGTCACTAGAGGTAAGATCGGGCCTAAAAATCCAGCCCGACCCGACCCGGCCCGCGGGTATTAAAGCCCGACCCGGCTCGAACCCGACCAATTAACTTGATTTGCAGGCCCGAGCCCGAAGCAAACCCGAAATTTCATATTTTATTTGTGAGGAGGAGGGAGGAGGAGGGGTGATTTAGGATAACAAATTAAAGCCTGTCTTTTGTAACGAAATCTAAGTTAAACAAGACTGTATAAACATTTACATCTTTTATATTTCTGTTTCTGCAGAGGGTACATTAACCGACAATTTTCCATCAATTTTAAGAGTTGACGGGAAAAATTTAAGGCCGTCCGTCATTTTGACGGGTTGAAAATTGGGCCATAAACCACAGCAGCAGTACGTCCTTAAGAATCTAGCGCGGCACTTTAAGAGAGAGAAGCAGAGAGACAAAGAAGAACAATGACGGGTGGATAATAGACAGAGACAGGAAGGAGTTCTTTGAATTGTCATTGCAAGAGTTTAGTACAGTACGTGTTGTGATGAGGCAACTTCTGTTTTTTTGCGAACCACGGTCTCTCGTGGCCAAAACTATTCACGGCCTATTCACGGAAGATTATTAAGAGGGCGGCGTTCACGTGCGCAGAGCATGCTCTGGCTCTGCGGCTCCTGTTTAGTAGTTAAATAGCAATTACATTACAGCATACAGTATACATTTTTATAAACATATATTTATTTTTAAAAGTCAGCGAGAGAGAAGCCCGGCCCGACCCGAACCGAAGCAATGATTGACATTTTAGGCTCGGGCTCGGGCTTAAGATCTTACCTCTAAACACAGGTGACACATTATTACAAGACAGATTTTGCAGTTATCACATTTTCTATTATACACGTTTTTACTATCAAATTGCAATTAGATGTATTGTAATTTTCTGTTAAATACAGTATTTTCACATATTTTTACCTTGTGAAAAGGGATGAAAAATAAGATGGTAACCACACTTCTGTCAGAGGAGAGGAGCACTGTATCACATTATTACTTTATTATTACATTACATTACATTATTTCACATCTTTGTTGAACTTTGACACTGGCGGTTTTAATACCAGATCTCATGATTGTTTAAAATCTGACCACACTAGAACTGAGATGATAAAAAAGGCCTTTGGTTCTTTTGCTTCCCATAAACGGAATACAACTCTAAGAAATGTACAAAACTGGACACATTGGTACTACTAACTACTAATTCTGGGGATGGACATCTATAATCATATTTTTTCCACTGCTTTAATATGCAACTGTGAACATCCCAGCTCAGAGGAACTGTATGTAAGTTTTAGAGTTTAAATTCCATAAACATGATCTGACGTTCAAATCAAATACAGCTCTTACTGATGACAATCCTAATGTTCATTTATTCTTCGTTACAAAATACATGGAGAAGCTGTTTATGTTATAATGTAGTGAGTTGGTCCTCACTATTATCAAATCAGATAGCAGAATCGGCTTCATTCGAGTCTCTCATTTGAGTTGAAATCCAGTTGGTTTAAACCTAAAAGGACAGTCTCTGATCTGAATCACTGCCTAAACACCAGCACCTGGAGTCAAAGAGTCAAAGAGTGTGAGAAACACTTGTATGTGTCCTCTGTCTGCAGGTTAAGGCTCTGGTAGCACAGGTTCAGTTATGTGAGAGCGCAGGCTACACACAGTTCTTTTAAAACGATTTCATAACATAAACACACTCATTTTGGAATTGTATTTAAAGGTCCCATATTAGACAAATCACTCATGTGAGCTCTAAGTCATGTTAGAATATGGTTGCCTAATCAAAAACATACCTGTTGTGTTGTGTTTTGTTTCATTCACATGTGCTTGAGGAAGTCTTTATTATTAGTCTGTTCACATCCCACCTCATAACGCTCTATTCCACCTTGTGATGTCATGAAGTGGTAGCTTTCAAGTTAGCAGCTACCTTTTACCTTTAGGTCAGTATAAATTGGCAATTCCAGATCCAAATTATTCTCGTGAAGTTGTATAGCGTTTAAAAACACATTGAAGCACTTCCTGTATTCACATATGGAGTGAATAAATAATGATCTGTAAAGCATCTTTGTGACATATGTCTGTGAAAAGTGCTATATAAATAAAAATCTTACTTACTTACTTAGATCACATCACATGGTGAGACTGTTTCACAGTTTTGCCTAAATATGCAGGATTTGTGAGTTAAACATGTGTGAATGAAAACTATATTTTTGATTGGAAATTTGAGCACATATCAGAAAAGAATGTAATGTGAGCCATTTAAATTGTTCTAATCTAAAATGTGATTAAACAGTTCTTATAGTAAAAAGTAAAAATATTGTGTTCGCCCTATAAGCATTGATCCCATGGTTCACCTTCCCTGCTTATTTTGATCAATAGTTCTCTGGATATTATTGATGTTTTTGCAGCATTCTATTCGATACCCAATTGAATGTGGCTTTTCATGAGGACGTGTAAGGCCTCCGTGGACTCGTCACAGTATTGATGCGTTTAACCTAAAGTAACACGCTCTCTTACAGTTCAAGTGGAGCTGCATCCTGACTCTGTCCTTTGAGGCTGTGTAAATCAGAGCCGCGAGCAAGGACAGACTGTTCTATGTGAACAGTGGGAGGTGGACTGAGGTTATCGTGTTTTTTTTTACTCAAATACACATTCCAGCTAGACGTATTTCAAGTATTTGTTGTTGTTAATACTATCGTAAAGTCGCACTGCACAACCGTTCTGCTTGTCTCCATGGAAAAGTTATTGCTTTGTCTAGAATGTTCCAGTCAAGATTAAACCTTAAATCTTAAATGAAATTTATTGTGAGCAATTTACAGCACTACGCTGCATTACAGTTCAAATCTGTGGAGAGTCGCCCCTGTAAGAATAAATGTATTTTTGAGCAATAGAAAAACCTGTGATGAATAAATGATCTATATGTTTAATGTCATACCATGGAACATTCCATTTATTTGGATAACTATTTTTACTTGTACTTTCTGGTGGAGGGTCAGCCTTGCTAATCTCTGTGGAGATGTTATTGCTTTGCCTGGAATGTTCCACAGTTTGGAATCAAACTTTTCTATTTTGCCTATATATTTATTCAGTCACTTTTTTATTGAAACAAAATACAGTGGTACCTCACCTTACGAAAGACCCAACAAACGAAAATTTCAAGTTACCAAACGCCTTCACGTTAAATTTTGGTCTCTAGATACGAAAGAAAATTCAAGTTACGAAACGCGAAATCTCAAAAATTAAAGTAATGCGCGCTCAGCCACACACATTATACGCTTTTCTCAGACTGAATTTAAACTTTTCTCACATTTGTCTCTCGTTTAAACACTCAAACTTTCATAGATTTTCAACAAAATTATTAATAGTGAAGTGTGGGGGGAAGGGGGAGAAGACTGCGCGCGGACACGTGTGATAGAGCAGCATGACCCGGCGCGGGGCTGTTAACAGGTCTAGACCTGGACTAAACCAGGACTGGACCAGGACTAAACCTGGACTAAACCAGGACTAAACCTGGACTAAACCAGGACTAGACCAGGTGGATTAAAGCGCCGCGCGCGGGTCTATTTCCTGGTTTCATTTCGAGTCCTCTAGACCTGGTCTAGAGGAGGTCTAGAGGAGGCACGGTTTGAGCACGGGTCTCGTTCATGCGCTCAGACTGCGTGCGGTCCCCCTCGCTGCTCGCCTCAGCCGTGACTCGAAACAAAACCAGGAAATAGACCTGCACGCGGCGCTTTAATCCACTTGGTCTAGTCCTGGTTTAGTCCAGGTTTAGTCCAGGTTTAGACCTTGGTCTAGACCTGGTATAGTCCACGTTTAGTCCTGGGTCTACAGTCTCTACGCAGAACACAATGTTACACTATAAAAAAAGTTACACTATTAAAAAAAAAACTTGGATCAGGGCCTTGGAACGAATCAGGCTTTTTCCATTGAAATAGCTACTCAAAAAATCAAAATTCACGTTACGAAACCACTTCTGGAATGAATTAATTTCGTAAGGTGAGGTACCACTGTACCTTGAAAATATGTCCACTAAGTTGGTCTGGTGGCATGATCGGCTTCATGGATAAAAGTTACATACTGAACATTCCAGAGAAAGTATTACGATCTCCATAGAGACAAGCATGTAGTAGACCATCTATCAGAAATGTTACATAGTGCAACTTTAGGTACAATGCAGTTATTTCATTAAAGCAACAACAAGGCTCTAAATTCACCAAAACATAGATAAATAAATAAATATTATTATTATTATTATTATTATTATTATTATTATTATTATTATTATTATTATTATTATTATTATTATTTTATTATTATTATTTTTATTTATTTATTTATTTATTTATTTTGGTGTTTATATTTCACTTCTTGGTTGAACACGAGCAACAGATGACATACATAGTGTTAACAAGAGCCAAAATTACACTGAAAATACATGACAGCACCTCTATTTTCTTTAATCTGGCCCCTGTGTATAAATTGTCCCTGCATTTTGGATGGAATTTTCAGTATTGATGACGTAGGTAGAGCTAGTCTTTCGGGACTCACTGCCACTTCCTGTATTTTTTTTCTTTTCAACTTTTTTTTTTTTTTTTAACAAACTACCACTTGACTGATAAATATTTACCACATACTATCCTATCAGTAATAATAGTAAAAACATGAAAACCTGTCTTCTTGTATGTAAAGTTGAGACATTTCAGACCAAATAATGTAATTGTAAATTGTGCACTGCTGGTCTGGAGGTGGCTACAAACTTCCTGTCTGTCTTGGTCACTTTGTTGTTTTCATTTGTTTTCTGATCACACAAAATCCACTCTTCTCTGGTAATGCCTCTCTAAATGTTTGTCTGATCTGTACTTTGGGCCTAATACCAGAAGGGCAATGGCCAGTGGTGCTCATATGGTGCACCAATCGTCTTGATAAATGACTCTGACCTCTAGGGGGCATTGTGAGCTTGGCAGGTATGTACACAACATGCTGCACCACCAGAATATCAAGACTCCATAAAGGAGAGAATAGCCAGGTGCGATTTTTCAAATATTTATTTCCTTGTAAAAACATCAAAAGAATGGCCATTTATTCTTCATTTTCTTTTTCTTTTTTTTTTATAGTACAGCTATGATGTGTAGCTGTCAGCGCCCTGTCGGTATAGAATGCTTTATCCTCTCAGTTTCATTTATTTATGACATGGTACAGAGGAGATCTCAAGGTGAGCAGACTCACTGTATCCAACTGGAGATGGCCTTTAGCAACTGTTTTCAATGAAAAGTGACATTGGAAACAATGCATTTCTCTTGAACATTTCAGTCTGAAAGGCGCAGGGAGGTAAATAAGCAAAGCAGGAAATTGTGTATGCTAGTGTTTAGATGAACTCACTGATATATTCAGGCAGGTTCACACCTACAGGAGATTCTACACATAAAACACAATGTCTCATCTATTCTGCTGTGTTAGTGCTGGGATGTATTAAATACTGCACGAGCTGAATCCTTAATCCAGTCATTTCAAAGAGCTATTCAAAAGAACAGATTGTTTTTGTATTTGCCTTGTAAATCAAATGCATTATTAGTAAAAAAGTCAATTATCAAATAACTTTGACAACAGCTGTTGTTTGCCTTGTGTACTTCAGTATACCTTCTGCATATAAACAGTGTTGGGCAAGTTACTCAAAAACTGTAATGCACTACTTATTACTTGTTACTGTCATTTTAAAGTAATGCCTTACATTACAATATTACTCTAAATAAAAAATAAGGCATTACACTACTTTTGCATTACTTTAGTTACTCTCGCCAAAATGACTGGAAATAAGGATTTGGCAATCTACAGTGCAAATCTGTCATGTGTCATGACTTTCACCTGCCATCCAGGAGGTTTTGGGAGCCTGCAGACTGAAAACCAACATGTTCAGTAATTGCTTCTTACCCGCTTACAATACCAAAAGATAAATCGTCCTTTCCCTTCTTGCCACACCTTACCATGCACCCCAGCACCTCATAGTCATAGTTAGTCATAGTTTGCTTTATTGTCGAAAAACAATCATGTACATGTACATAGAATGAATTCGAAATTTCGTTTCCCCACTAACCAGGCAGGACAGTGATAGAGTGGCTAGGGGAGGGGCCGCTGCACTTGCGCGCGTCGCCGACTGGGAGATGCAGAACAGAAAAGATGCAATACAAGTACAATCAGTGACAATTTAACAACATGTAATGACAGAAAAACAATTGGAGATATAACATACGGTGATCTTTTTTGTTGGTAACATAAGGAAGGATGTGGGGGGGGGGGTCAGATTGGAAATCAATGAAGTTGATTGAACAGAGATCAGACCTTTCTAAAGACAGGAATTTCTACTATTGTTTCTGTTTTCAGTGACAGTGTAAGAGTGTGTGCCATGTTTATATAGAGTCCAGATAACAAACCACATCTGTGGCCTTGGAAGTGTTCATGCAGGGAGGCGAAGTCAAAACACAGATAACCATTGGAGCCAGATTTTCACAGGAAGACATAATAATCCAGGGGGGTTATGATGAAATACATTTTTAGAGACCCAGGTAAATAATTTACACTGAGCTCGGGTGCCAGACCCCCATCTTCATATCACCATGAAGATTCATGAGAGATCTCATTAGTTCCTCTTGGCGCACAGACTGCGCTGCGTTGGCTTTACACAGTTCTGTCACCATCCCCGAGATGATACAAACGTATCATGATCCAAACGTCGAGATGTTTCCTTCGGTTGAAATCCTTCCAAAAGGACCTCAACCTGTCCCACCTGTTCACTGCCATCCTCTTCAATTCTGTAGCAAATGGCATTTTCACATTTGGTATACACATCTGTGAATATAGCCCATATGTATAGCTATTAAGATAGTTCCAGCTGTATTGCCCTCTAGGAGCTAGCACTATCCTATTCTTCTGGTTCTGTCATCCTTTGTCAGTCTGCCAGTTCGAGACGAAGTAAAAGGAAATGGAATGGTCTGCGTGGACTTTTATATCACTAGCTGATCTCGCGGAACTTTGTATGAAATGTAATGTTCTGCGCGGACTTATCAGATTCAGTAGCTGATCTCGCGGTGATCCGCGAACTTTGTATGAAGAAAATGCAAAACCCCAAAAACAAAGCAGGTTAAAAATGCATTGTAATGTGCATTACTGGCATTGTAACAAGTAATATATTACCGATTGTCTTCCCTGTAATGCGTTACATTACTGCGTTACACCAAAAAGTAATGCATTACAGTAATTAATTACTTTTGTAATGAGTTACTCCCAACACTGCATATAAAATAGAAAAAGCTAGCTCCATCACTATTCTTTCATTGTCACAATAAGTTTGAATGAACACACAGTATATTGTATGTGAGTATTGTCACTGTAGACGGCTATAGAATTCAACTGACTTTTTGAATTTTTCCCTCTAATAACTACTGTTTTAATGATGACTGAAATGTGTCTTACAAGGGCCAAAGGGCCAAACTCAAGTATAACGCTCTCTTTTCCAATGTAAATGGCCCATTGAAACAATGCCTCTAGCTGACTCATGACTTTTCTTCTTTGGATACCAAATATGCACATTAATAAAGCGCTCAATGTCGTTTCATTCGCATTAGCCATAATTAGTTCTCAATAGTAGCTAGGAGGCAATCATACATATGCACTCAAGAAAACACTGTAGGCCAAGTGCATGCTTTGCACTTAAAATGTTGTACTCAGTACTCAGTAGTGATAACAGTAATAATAACAGAACAGTCATAGTAAACATTTCTGATGAAGGATCTACCACCAACTTGTCTAGATGATAATGCTTTACTTGGAACGTGGTACAGTATATGGCATTAAACTGTCTGAAGTCATTCCTTATTCATCATTATTCATTTATTACTGCAAAAAGGTACACCTTTAAGGCAGTTCCTCATCAGTACAGAAGAAGCTAGGAGTGGCCAAACGTGTTCTGTTTAACTGACAGAAGTCATCTTTCTTTTTCTAAGTAGCAACAGTAATATTTATCCAATAACTCCTTGAATGGACTGGCCTGTCCGAACCATCTGATCAATATGTGGCACTGTACTGCCTTAGTTTTCCCATGTATTTTTGTACTAATCTTCAGCAGCTGCAAGGTCACCATAAATCAACAATGACAAATAAACAGGCAGGAGACGTGTGAACATTCCCCTTGTGTTATGTGCTTCCCTGATTCATCGTCCTCTTGCCTCTCATACAGCATATATAAACACGACCAACAAGGACAAGAGCTAGCCACCATCAGAGTCCCCTCTCAGCAGACATGGCCTCTCCAACACTGTGTTAGCGTCCACTTGTGTAACAGTATGAAGGGCCCTCCAGTCCGTAATGTGCTGCAATCAGAGAACCCAGGAACCTTTGGGGTTCAGTGAGTCTCTCACTTCAAATTGATCCCACTGCAATGCACCTAAGAATGGGCTGGCGCTGTCCTACTTTCTCCTTGGTCCAGGCTTGTCATGCTCGGCTGACTGGCCCATCCTTTTAAATCAATTCATGCACTTCTGTCTTCATCTGATAACACAGCAGTTCACAACAGTTAATTAAACAACAGTTCATTGATCAACAGCAGGGGGTAGTGATGCAGGAAGAACATGGACAAATACGTAATCATGAAAAGTCACTTTTTCCCTACATGTCTCAAAGGATCTGTTTCACTATTATTAAAGGAATATTAACGTTTTTTACAATTTGAACCTTATTTCGGGAATAAAACATGTTGATTTATCAATCATCAATCATTTATCACTTTAGTGACATTTGGAGCAGTTCCGTAGATTTGGTAGGCTAGGATATGTGAGTGCTCGGGGCACAATGTTGCGGTCAACAAATGACGTCATCACAGAGGACAGTGCGCAGGCGCGAATTCCCAGCTGTCAGATCTCGGTTACAGTCCGAAAGAAGCTAAGAAGACGAAAACATCTCCGCTTGAGAAAATAATGCGAACATGCATTTATCCCGGTTGCGAAAACAAAATGACATCTTGGGCGAAGTTGAGCTTCACAGGCTTCCTCATCAGAAATTGGAATTATTGAAAATGTGGCTAGTTGCTTTGAGAATGGACCCAGACATGAAAGGCAAAGCTGTAAGACGTTTGGACCATCGTGTTTGCAGTACCCACTTCAGTCTGGACGATTTTTTAACCGGTAAAGGAAAAGAAGGAAGGCCAGCGGATTCAGCGCGCGGTTCTGAGAAGTAATTCGATACCCATGGCTGTTATCTCGTGCGCTCCTTCTCAAACTGTTTCCGTTTCATTCTTTCTAATACCTTTCTAATACCTAAACGTTAATATTTCTTTAAACATAAATATCTTGCATTTATTTATTTTATGTGTGTTTTCATTGCTCAAAAATACCTTACTGCATGCATTCTTACTGTGAACAGGTTCACTTTTCCATGGTTCTGGCCCATAACTTAATTGACTTGGTGCTGCTCGTCTCCATGAACACATTTAATGCTATTCTGTGGAACAACAACAAAGTGGTAACATGTACTTTGAGACAAGCAGGTCTCAAATGACATGTACACACAGTGGTGTGGGTACAGCTACTGACCACTTGAGCTCAGCTCCATGATGATGGTAGAACTCCAGAGCCATGATAAGGAGGAGGAGGAAGAGATCATCTTTTAATACTGAAGGGATCAATTTTACAGTTAAGCTATTTTTAAAACACTGCTTATGGGATCTGTGAATAGTTAGTAGAGCTGTGAAAAACACAGCTATTTTCAAAGTATACCAGTGCTTAAAGATGAGGTAAAAAAAAAAAAGTGTATTATGGTTAAGATATATATTTTATACGGCAAGACAAGACCTTCCTTTTGTGAAATGGAAGTAAACCAGCTTCAAATATGACCTGTGTAAGTAACTAAGTGTATGTATTGTAATTTTGAGGTAATAAGGTGTTACACTTTTATTTGGTGCTATTTTGAATACTGTTACATTCCTAAAATAAAAAATGCAATATTTGATCATGTAATATAGGCTTAAAATGGCACAATATTAATGAGAAAAATCGTGCAGCTCCCTAGTAAGTGATAAATAGTATGTTTAATCATCTGTGGCATTTTTACGGTATAATATTATTTTACAGTGTTAATTATTCTTGTTCTGAAAATAAGACAGGTATTGTATCATGTTTCAGTGAATGGTACATGATCTGCCTGCACATAGTTCACAGCATTACGCCTTCGCCTTTGTCCTATTTTTATGTGACACATTGTAAAACTCACAAGTTTTATTTACACTGTAAAGATATCATATGGTCTAAAAGTGAAGTCAGCATTTTACCATCTCTGTTCCCGTCTCTTTGGATTTCAGCCAATGTTACTTAAAGGGCCCATATTACACTATTTTCTGATCTTTTTTATATGTTGTTTTCTCGTCACAAATATACCTGGAGTTGTGCTTTGTTTCAGTGACACATGTTTAACACACAAATACTGCACATTTAGGCTGAAACAGAAAACACTCTGTTCCACCTTTTGATGTCATGTCCTAAGGAAGAGATCCACTGTGTTTTTAAACTCCATACACCTTCACTACAATGATGTGGACAATTTCAACTCTGGATTTTCCCATATCTACTGAACTAAAGGTAAAAGGTAGCTGTTAACTTGAAAACTACTACTTCACGATATAACCAGGTGGAATAGAGCGTTTTGAGCTTTGGGGATATAGACTAATAATAAAGGCTTACTCAAACATGTATGAATTAAACAAAACACAACTCTGGTTATGTTTTTGATGAAATAACAACATTATAACATGGCTTGAACAAGTCTATTTTTGTTTAATATACAGTGGTACCTCACCTTACGAAATTAATTTGTTCCAGAAGTGGTTTCGTAACGTGAATTTTTCGTAAGTTGAGTAGCTATTTCAATGGAAAAAGCCTGATTCGTTCCAACTTCGCACAGCCATTGAAGAGGAGTGGACCAACATTCCACAGGCCACAACTGACAATCTGATAAACTCTATGCAAAGAGTTTATATATATATAGTTTGTATATATATATATATATATATATACAGAGAACAGAGAAGATACAGATAACAGAGAAGTATATATATATATATATATATATATATATATATATATATATATATATATATATATATATATATATATATATATATATATATATATACACACACTTCTCTGTTATCTGCTCATTCTAGACTTGCTCTGTTATCTGTTCATTCCACATGTAACAGCACACTCACCCCAGGCTCAGAGCAAAACTCAGCGACTATGTGTGTGCACTGTGAGACCGTGAAATCACAAGCTTCACTTTAAAAGTCCTCTATTACTCTTGTGAGCTTTAAGTTATGTTAGAATGTTGTTATCTCATCAAAAACATATCTCAGGTTGTGTTTTGTGTCATTCACTCATGTTTGAGTAATCCTTTATTATTAGTCTGTCTACATCTCCAGAATGCTCTGTTCCAAATGCTCAAGTCAACACTTGCCTTTTACCTTTGGTTCAGTAACCACTGGGAATTCCAGGGCTGAAAATATAGTTATGGATAGTGATAATATCATTCTAGTGAAGGAATATGGAGTTTAAAAATGCTGTGGGGCACTTGCTGTATTACCACATTACATCACAGGGTGGAACAGAGTTTTCTGTTTAAGAGAAGAACTCAGCCTTATAAATACTCAGCATCTGCATGCTAAACATGCGTAAATGAAACAAAACACAACTCCAGGTATGTTTTTGATGAGGAAACAACTTTAAAACACAGATCAGAAAATAGCCCTTTAATAATAATTTTAGCACATACAAGTGCACTTTTGTGTAATTTGTATTTAATTGTCTCACATGTATCCCGATTCATTTGACTTTAACATATTATGAGTTTTTGAGTACTTTGTATTTAGCTATAACATGTAGCTCATTATTCCTTCCTGTTCAAAATCACAAAATTTATATTGAGATTTTAGCATAGCAAACAGCAGATTTTCATTACAAAAAAAACAAACTGACATTTCTTACACACTGAAGCCTCAAATGTTGGACAATACAGGATTGCACACAAATATGACTGAATTGGTCAAAATGGAACTTTCAGTAAGCTAAAGATGTAAAGCATTTGTGATTTTGAGCGCATACGTGGCTGTACACAATGTACTTTCTAAGAGTATTTTCTGTTCAGTTTGATTTCAGTACTTTTACCTTGAATGAAATATAAACAATACATAGGAGATAGGGTCCATGATTTTAGGATTTTAGTACATTGAGGAGTGATAAATTGATACATAGATTTCTGTTGGTTTAACAAAATATCGAATACTGTTATCAGAAAAAAATGTCTTGCCTCAGTGCATATAAATTGTAAAAGCGCTCTTGGGGTTAATTTGGATGCTCGGAATACATAAGGTGTAAGTGAGGAGTAATACTGGATGGATGTCACATGATGGAAACAAAACACAACTCAAGTTATCTGTTAAATCAGGGAACACCAGACAACATCATTTTGACTTTGAAATACTTCTATTTGAGTACTAGTACCTTGAACAATAGTTTCCACACTGCATTACTATTCATAAGTGTTGTTTACCTGTAGTCACCTCTGCTGTGGCCCTCTGCTCACTCCCACTGCTGCTGCTGCGGCTGACAGCGTTTCATTATCTGCTATTTCAAGACAATGTTGTCACGCCTCAAGTCCAAATAGACTTCTAGAACTTCCACTTCACTTGTATGTAATTCATCAATTCAGTGTATTACTATTTCACCTTGTTGCCTGCAGACAGCAGTGAAGATTAAAAAATAATTTTCTAACATTGCCATTTTCATTGTTGTGAATTATGAAGCACAGTTTTAGCCCATTCTAACTACATCATCAATTCAAAGGTTATTGCTCGACCGGGCCTTTAGTGGAAATTGTAACAATTATCCAAGACTAAATCTGTTTTATATTCTCGCTATTGCCAAGGCCAAATACCTCGAGCACTGTCTTTATTGCATCATACAATATCTTTTAGAGAAAGAAAGTAAGTTGATGTATTGGTGAAACTGTTCAAAGAGCAGGCACGGAGTGGTGGTAGTAGTACAAAGATTTCAACTATAGTGGGAATATTGGTACTAGCATTAGATGCAGTGAAAATAAATAATACAAATCAAAGCAGGATTATCAGTAGTAGCAGTAACACTACATCTAATTGGTTCAGTAACTGCTTAATTAATACCAAACCTTTAAGCCTAAACTTTTAATTAAGTAATTATTATTAGTAGTATATTTAGTCTAAATTCTTCTTAATAAAGTATTTATAAAGAATTTTTCCATTATGAATTATACCTGTCTTCTTGAGTGCCTTTGTTTTGGAACTTAAAATAATGACCATGTGTAAAACTAGACATTATTTTCCTTCTTGGGCTCTCTCCATACTGAAATCATCTACTGGCAGCAAAGAGAATAACCATGGGTGGAAAAAACAAAACAAAAAAACAAAAAAATTAGCTAACAGGATTAAATGACACAATTGCTTTGAATCAGTCAGGTGATGATTTATGAACTGGTAAAATTCAAATTCGTATTCTCTGAGGCTTTTAGGATTACTGAGGATTACTGAAACCAGAGTGATTGAAACAAAATTCAACTGAGGAAGGAACAATGTTATAAGCATAAAGTGTGACTAAACTGGGGATTTTCTTTTTGTTCTTAGAAATGGGTTAACCACTTTGCTCTAGCTGTTGTAACATTTGAAGTAGTAACCATTTGAAATAATTGCAGTATAAAAGTTTTATCTGTGTTTGTTGTAACTTAATGAATTACACAATAATAATGTGAAACGATCGAGGCAATAACTTCCATATATCAAGACGCATGAGTTTGGGACAGTTCTTACCATTATATTCAAAACCCTGTGACCAGCTGGCATTTTCTAATAGCCGTTAGTGGAGTTGTTCAGTGGACACAGTCACATCATGAGTATCTTCGCTTTTTTTTTTACTCTGCCCCAGACTCTCGTGCTGTGAGTGGTCAGATTCACTTAAAAAAAAATATTGGTCTGTGTGGGCTGACCCACAGGTTGGCAGTGTGATTCCAGCTGAATGTGTCCTTGTGTCCTTGTGTTCTTGAGCAAGAGACTTTACCCACCTTGCTTGAAGTGTCTGTGCCCACCGGTGTGTGAATGGGAGAGTGGTTCGTTGATGTAAAGCACTTTGAGGTCCTTGAAGGTGGAAAAGCGCTATATAAAAATGTGATCATTTCCCATTGACTTCCATGTGGATTCCTAGTGTCCTGGAGTTCTTTGACCTGGGCAACCTCCTCCTCTGCAGGGAAGATGAGGAATTGCTTTGGCCACCATGTAAAAGCCTCATTCACATTTGTCAGTAACTGGTAGTAGCTCAGTTGGTAGAGCGTTTGTCCACTGATCCAAAGGTTGGCGGTTTGAATCTCGCTCTTGACATAAAAAACATCATTGGTTGAGCAGTCAGATCCACAGGTCACCACAGGTTGGCGGTATGATCCCAGCTCCCACAGATGAATGCTGCAATTGTGTCCTTGGGCAAGACATTTAACCCACCTCACCCCCAGTGTCTGCGTACACTGGTGTGTGAATGTCCTTGTTGTAAAGCGCTTTGGGTGCCTTGAAGGTGGAAAAGCGTTATATAAAGATGTAACCATTTACCATGACAATTTAACCCCTGCAGCAGATGTTTCTGCGCTGTCTTTAACCTCGGCCTCTCCATGAATCATCTTCAGCCTCTGTGACGTCAACTGTGGAGCTTCTGTTTTGATCTGCAAACCATTGTCTTCAGCAGTGTTGTATAGTAACGAAGTAATAATACTTCACTACTGTACTTAAGTACATTTTGGGAGACTTTGTACTTTACTTGAGTTTTTAAAAAAATGATTACTTTTACTTTTACTTCACTACATTTCCGAATTTAATTGCATACTTTTACTCCCATACATTTTCAATGTGCCGTTTAGTTACTCGTTACAAAAAAAATACTCTACTGACTGCAAGGAAGTCAGGACGTGCCTGGGCTTGTTCGTTACTTGCGCATGACAATCAGCCTACACCTGTTGGTTTCATGCAGCTAGTTTAATCAATCAACATCCCTGATGGAAGAGGAGACAGCATCCACGTCGGCTACAAATGTAGGGGGAGCTGACGATGAGCATCCCTGGCCGTACTTAAACACAATGTTCTCTTACCCTGATATGAAGGATTCGTTCTATCGAATGAAGTGCCTCTTGTGCCTTCCAAGAAACGTGGAAATCCTATCTTACAGAAACTCCCCGTCCAACATCAAGAGACACATCAAAGTAAGTTCTAGATTAATGAAATTGTTAGCGTCTATATTCCAATTTCTGTAACCATAGCATGGACATTCTAGACAACGTTGTGAAACCTTGAGCATAACATGTAGAAATTAACTTTGTGTGACATTGTTTCGGTTACACAAAGCGTATTTGACGATGTCGGAGCTAACAGGCTACCTAGCTTTTTCGGCTCAAGGGAAGGCATAGCTGTAGGCGAAGTGTAACGAATGAGAAAGGGCACATGAGTTCAAAAGGACAAAAAATAACATTAGCATGTGTCTACTTTTCAATGGTGTTATGTATGCCTTATTTTCAGCACTGTTATTTAAAAAAAAAAAAAAAGGTTTGGATGGGGGACATTAAAAAAATATTAAATTCAGACTGTCTTTGCTTGATACTTTTACTTGTACTTTTAATTACATTACTTGAGTACATTTATTTTTACATTACTTGTCGTACTTAAGTACAAGAAGTTCCAGATACTTTAAGACTTTTACTCAAGTAACATTTCAGTCAGTGACTTCAACTTTTACCAAAGTCATTTTTGGGAGGGGTACCTATACTTTTACTTGAGTTTGATTTTCCAGTACTTTATACAACACTGGTCTTCAGTGAGAGCCTCTGTACTGAAGGCCTCTTCAGCTGCTTTTACGCCACTCGGACCTTCTCGGTGACTTGGAATAGAAGTGAGTAGCCACACTCAAATGTATAAAAGCACTAATAAGTAATGAGTAGTAATAAGTAGTAATGACTTTCAACATTATTTGTAATTTTATACCGGATGCCTATTTTGCCTATTTAATCCATTTGGGAGTGGTTGTGGAGAGAGTATTAATTTTAAGTAAGTTCAGAATTAATTGAATTTATGACACACATGGTTATGGTATTTAGCTAGCAGACTCACCATATTCTCAAAGCAAAGTGAGTGGAGTGTCTTGCAAATGGGCACAACAGCAAAGAATATTTTATATTGTTGCTATAATTCTATTGATTTTTGTACATCCATCAACAGCTGTTTCTTTTGCCTACCCATGTGTTCTTAATCAACAATTCAAACTCAACATAAAAAAACAGTAGCTACAGCTGAAGGCAAACCAGCTCCTGCAATAGTTATGGAAACAAACCTGTCACACTGCAACCAATTAGTTCACTTTGGCTATTTGAATATATGCAAATGTTTCGTATTAATTGATCCCTGGAGACATTCACTCTAATTAGCCCATAATCCTTCACTCTTGTTTTTCCATTTTTAAACCTGTGCAGACCATGCACACTTCAAACAACAAATGGTGGTAAAATAATACCCTTTGATTTTGAATTGTTTTCTATGGCTTGTTACTAATGAGTGCTCTTTCCAAGTATGGAGCACAGACCAGAGAAAGCCATAAAGGAGCTAATCATGCAATCATGACGAGCCACAGCAAAACCAGTCACAAGTCATCCCGGAGGCGTTTCGAGTTATTCACAGATTCTGAAAGTGTAGATTCTTTTCCAACGATGCCTTACACATGGAAATCTGAGAACATTTGAAGAATTTGTGGCCATTTGAAAGCATGCACATGGGATTATGGAAAGCTGAGAAAAAAGATCTTGAAGTTTCTCTCACTCTAGGCCTTCAGGACAGAAAAGTGCTCATTTACTTTACATTAAGCAAAGCCCTTCCCCTGCAGATCATCTATCACTGTGGTGTGGTGTTTAAATTCTGGGCAGGTCAGAATTAGAAGGTACTTTGTTAAAATGGAAATACTTTTATAACAAAAAGCCCATATAATCATTCAATAATTCAGTAATACACAGGATAATATGTTAAGTCAAAGTCACCTGTATTGTCAATTTAATACAATACAATATGAAATGTATTATACAATGTAAAATGAAAAACAGAGAAATAATAAAGATAAAAGTAAAAATACATAAAAATAAATTAGACACTTAATCACACACACACGCACGCACGCGCACACACACACACACACACACACACACACCTTAATATTCTAATCAGGATCATCATTATCATCATTGAACTGTTTCCCCAGACTTGTGCTTGTAAATACCAATATTTACTTATTAATTAATTATTGTTATTTGTTTATTTTTCAATCTTATACTATAACTTTCAGTGCTACAAAATAAATAAATAATAAATAAAGGATAACAGACCAAATATCCTAATGGGGATTCTGATTTAAGGTCCTATATTTTACTAAATTGACTCTTGTGAGCTAAGCCATGTTATAATGTTGATACTTCATCAAAAAACATACCTGGAGTTGTGTTTAGTTTCATTCACACATGTTTGAGTAATCCTTTACTATTAGTCTGTCTGAATCTGGAAAGCTCAAAATGCTCTGTTCCACCTTGTGATGTCATGAACCAGTCGTTTTCATAGATCAGAAAATAGTGTAATATAGGCTCTTTAATATGCATGGAACAACAACAGTAATTTCACTTTAATTAAACACATTTTAAAGTTAAGAATGTTGAAAGTAAAGAATAATTTTTACACCAGTTTGAAGCAGAGAGACATGGTTAGCCCTTTTACGCCCCATTAAAGAAGCTGTGAGATTTTTTTGGCTTGATACGGCCTGCATTTCTCCCCATGTTCATTATAAAGTCTATATGTTGTGCTAAAATTCTAAAAAGCGAAAATATCCCAGTGATGTATCATGTATTCCACCCACTCATTTCAACTGCACACAGCTCAACTACAGAGAACTCTTTCTTTTTTTCTTTTTCTTTTTTTTTAAATCAATTCTTACTGACTGAAGTATTTTTTTATGTAGTATCCAGGAGCCAGACGTGACTGCTATACTGACTCATGCTTTTTGGAGTATCTCATAGCTGATGACATGTTTGCCACCAGGTCTGATTCACTGTGTGCTCTTCACATAATTGCACTGAAAACACTTTGTTGATAGGTCTAGTCTGAGAGAGCCAGGTAGCCCAGCGGGGAGTCTGTCACTTCAAAACTTTTTTTTTCTTTTTTTCTAAACACAAACTTTTCTTTTATAACACTAAAAACACAGGCTAATCCTTTATCTGTGTGGTTGTTTGAGGTGTCAGCAAATTCTATTGATCAGACTTTTAATTATTTTTGTACAAAGTTGTTTTTGTCACCTCAGCCTCATTTACCAAATTGTGTTTGATGATACTGCCAAAGAAGCTTATCAATGTCTAAACATAATTGGCCTGAATAAGCTGGAAATTTTATAAATGAACAAGTGTCAGCAAACGTGACAAAAGGGATATTTGAATGACCTACTGTGTCCTAGTTGATTCAAAGAGGCTGCTATAACTTGGTGTTGCTTTCAGTGTGCTCTCTAACCCAAGGAGAAGCCAAAGAAGAGAATTCAGGGAAATGGGAGAAAGAAAAGGGCAGTGTGGTCTACTGATGAAGTAACAGAGAAGCTCCAGTCACACAGAGTACCAGGACACAGAAGTGCAGATGTGGACTCACTACAGAGCCTCAGAGAGCTTGGAGCTTCAGAGGTCCAAACTCAAACTCCAGAATTTAAAGAGTGAGAGCCAAGAGAATTGAAGGGCGAAGGACAAGATTGAAAACATGTCTGATCTGAAGGTTTAAACTGGGCAGACTGGGTGCTGATTGGACAAGAAGGAGGCACAGCAAGCAGCAGGGAGGAGTATTTTGAGTGAAGTGATAAATGCTGAAGAGCAGGTAAACTCTGGAGAAGCAGTGAGGTAGATGGGAGCAAAACTAGGTCTTCCAGGCTGAATTTGCACTAGCTCCAATTCTTATATAGGTAACGTGATAAGGAGGTCATCTGTGAATGTCAGAACAATGGCCATATTCTGACCCAAGTACAACTGCCCCAATAAGCTTACACCTATTGTTATTGTTCAGTTTAAAACTTTAAAGGGACTTTAAAGACCTGTTAATTACTGAAATTGAAGATACCCATTCAAAAATACATTGTTTTCCAAGCCTTTTCACTTCCATCATGAAATCAAAGTATTCTTTTGGACTTAGATATAGTCACATAAAAGGGGGATCTTCCCCATATAGAGGCAGCCATTTTGAATACGAGAGCCGCAGAAGGACATTTGGGCTCATCCTTCGCCGAGGCTCCTGCTAGCAGCTGCTCATCCGCGCTGCCTGAGGGAGCGGAGGAGCGAAGGAGAGAAGGGGAAGGGGAAGGGGAGGGGGGAAGGGGGGAGCCTCGTGTAAACAAGCATGCTGCTGTATCACACATCGTAATGGATCTAACACGTATTTTGGACTAAATTGTTTTACTGGATTTTATTCGCTGGATCCTTATGGACAGATTGAGGCCAAGTTTATGGTGAAATACAGAGTTTGACCTGTGCAGAGCCTTCAAAGGTAAGCTAACAAACCTCGTTTTGTGCTTTTCTGTATAAAAGCCCCATGTGCTCGGGGAGTGATTGTTTTGCAGGGAAATGAATTGCATAGTCAAAAAGAGGAGACTGTAAGGTTTCATTTGATGTGTAGATTGTCATGAATCATGATCGGGATTGTGTGTTTTCATGCGAAAAAAAAAAGAAAAAGTGAACGGGGAACCGCGTTTTATGTATACAGCGGCGCGCGGTTCGTGCGTGGGTACGCGAGCTGTCGGCGCTACGGCGCGCCCGGGTGACCCTCGAGGTCTGCCGTAGCCAAAAGAGGAAGTGGAATAGCTACTAACCACCTATGCGCCACGAATCCTACCCACTGTACCTTTAAGATAAGATAAAATAAGATAAGATAAGATATGCCTTTATTAGTCCCACAGTGGGGAAATTCCAGGAGGAGCGCGATGCAACCAGCTGCGGCTCTCACCAGCCCCGGAAGTAATACCTATAAATGTCCTATATTACACAAATTTCACTCTCGGGAGCTTACAGTCATGTTATAATCCTCTTACCCCCTCAAAAACGTACCTGGAGTTGTATTTTGTTTTGTTTCATTCACACATGTTTGAGTAAACAGTAATTTTCAAGTTAAACTTTTACCTGTAGTTCGGTAGAGATTGGCAATTTAAGGTGTGAAATTATACTAGAGCAGGGGTCTTCAACGTTTTTCAGGCCAGGGACCCCCAAACAGATGGCGAACTGGGCCAGGGACCCCCTACTATATATACGGCATAGAATTGTGTTTTATATTAAATTGAGCTAAGTGTCATGTATAAACATTGCTACTCTGTTATGGTACATCCAATACAAGGAAATAATACACAGGTTAATACTGTATTTTACACTATAAAATATAAAATTTGATTATTTTAAAGTGAAATCAAAAGATTTTGCGACCCCCCTGCAGTACCTCCGCGACCCCCCTAGGGGTCGCGACCCCCCCCTGTTGAAGACCTCTGTACTAGTGAAAGTGAATGGAGTTTAAAAACACAGTGGAACACTTCCTTTTAATGCTTTTTAGTTTGAGAGACGAACTAAATCTGCAGGATTTGTGTGTTAGAACATGTTTGAATGAAACGTAAGACAACTCCAGGTATATTTGTGCTGAGGAAACAACATTGTAACATAGATCAGAAAATAGTGTAATATGAGCTCTTTGAAAACCCTCACCTTACATCAACTCTCTCTATTGTCACACTGATTATTCTGACTAAACACAAGCGATAATTGTTGCTCATTCAAACCTGATTTCACCTCCGCTGAGAAACCAGGAGGGACGGGCAGAGTGGGACCTCATCATGGCACAAGGTAATACTTCCACTGCTTGCATGATTATATGGTTTAAATTAACTGGGAACACACATTTGCACACGTGTCTTATATCTCATCCTCTCCCTGAAAACAAAAAACAAAAATCAATGCTATGGAGAAAATTAAAACAATAAAACTGCACTACTTTAGGGGGGATGTGTCCTTGGTCATGGTAAATGGTCATGGTCACATCTTTTTATAGCGCTTTTCCACCTTCAAGGCACCCAAAGCGCTTTACAACAAGGAACCATTCACCCATTCACACACGCATTCACACACCAGTGTACGCAGACACTGGGGGCGAGGAGGGTTAAGTGTCTTGCCCAAGGACACAACGGCAGCATTCATCTGTGGGAGCAGGAATCGTACCAACCAACCTGTGGGTCAGTGGATCTGACCGCTCAACCACTGATGTTTCTTATGTCAATCAGAAACATCAGTGGACAAACGCTCTACCAACTGAGCTACTGCCGCCCTTCCTTCACTATTCCTGAAAGACATTGCAACTAAGAACACACACACTACCAGTCAAACTTTTGCACACGCATTTACAGTTTTCTTCTTTATTTCTTTGATTATTTTTTGCACATTTTTTACACCGGACTGTAAATATCCAGCTGTGTTGTATATATCTTAAATGTCTACTTACATTTTTCTGCACTGAAATGGGATGCTTTCAATCTCATTGTGAGTATGTATAATGTAAATTGTACATATGAATAGTGACAATAAAAGGCATTTTATTCTATTCTATTCTATTATTTACATTGTAGATTCTCACTGAAGGCATCGAACTATGGACACCAACAATGTCCATAGTTTTGGCACATATGGACACCAAGTCACCAAGGGTTTGTAGAGCTGTCGACAAAGCAAAGGGTGGCTACTTTGAGGATTTGAATATACAATATATACTAGTATAAAATTAGTTATTTAAAGGTGCACTATGTAACCTTTCGGTTGAGTGTCTGTCACCTCCTTGTTTCTATGGAAATGTCATTTCTCTGCCTGGAATGTTCCACAGTATGACATTAAACAGCTCTGCCTTACATTTATTCAATTACAGGTGGTTTTATTGCTCAAAAGCAAAACATACATTCTGATTATGAGCGGGGTTGCCTCTCCCCAGGTCTGACCTGTAACTTGGTCTGGTTTGGTCTCCATGATGATAGAAAGGTTTAATATCATACTGTGAAACATTCCAGACAAAGCAAGAGCATCTCCACGTAGAAAAGCTTTTGACGGACCCTCCACCAGAAGAGTGAGCACAATGCACCTTCAACTTTTTTTAACTACACAATTCTATATATCCAGCTCCATATACAGCTCTGGGAAAAAATAAGAGAACACTGCAAAATTATCAGTTTTTCTGATTTTACTACTTATAGATACAAGTGTTTGGGCAAAAGGAACATTTTTGTTTGAATCTATAAACTACTGACAACATTTCCCCCAAATTCCAAATAAAAATATTATCGTTTAGAGCATTTATTTGCAGAAAATGACAAATGGTCAAAATAACAAAACAAAAAAAAACATGTTTTCAATGCAAAGAAACAAGATCAAATTCATTTTAAAACAACATAATACTAATGTTTACACTTAAGAAGAGTTCAGAAATCAATATTTGGTGCAATAACCCGTATTTTTAATCACAGCTTTCATGCGTCTTGGCATGCTCTACACAAGTCTTTCACATTGTTCTTGGGTGATTTTATTCCACTCCTGGTGCAAGAACTGAAGTAGCTCAGCTTTGTGTTTGTGTTGGAATTCAACAGACGCTGGAATGGAATGGCTGTAATACATGTAGAGACGCTGATTTCAGAAAAAAACATGCAGTGGTCTCTTTTTTTTTTCTCCCAGAGCTGTATTTGATGTTTTCTGTATATATCAAAAATATAGAAAATAGTCAACATAAATAAAACATACTGAATGAGAAGGTGTGTTCAAACTTTTGACTGGTACGTAGTCTATAAAGCAGGTTAATAGTTTGTACAGTCATTACTGGAAGCTACTAGGCCTTAGTATTTTAAATGAACACATCTGTGTAAAGAAGCACCGGGCTTGAAATAAGGCAGTAAATATAATAAGTATGATAAGTGGAGGGGGATATAGCTGGTGAAAGCGATGGAGGATCTAATTTGAGCCAAAGTTCGTCCTGTCAGTTGTTGTTAAAGAAAGCATTAGTTTCTATGGGCCAAATGCAGCGAAACACAAATCCAAATAGAGGTGGCTAAACAGGAGGGGTTATATTCTAAAATAATCTCCAGGGGATGTAGAGGGAATGAGATTTTTGAGAGTCCAATTTCTTTGCTTTAAGTGAAAGTTTGGTTGAGTAGTTAATTTGAAATAAGGCTCAGTGTATATACGTTATAAGCTTTATGGGTCAATCGTAAAGATGTAACTTTTTTTGGTGGATGGAGTTGCTTAGCCTGGAATGTTCCACAGTATGGCATTAAAATAGTATTCATTCAATTACAGTTTAATACCATACTGTGGAACATAGGCAAACCCATAACATCTCCATACAAAAGTTACATACTGAACCTTTAAATGGCCCATATTATGCAATTTTCTCATCTATGTTATAATGTTGTTCCCTCAACAAAATCATATCTGGAGTTTTGTATTCTTTCATTTACTCACATTTAGCAGTTCTTCTCTCAAACAGAAAACACTTTGTTCCACCTTGTGATGTCATGTGGTAATACAGGAAGTGCTTCACTGTGTTTTTAAACTCCACACACCTTCATTAGAATAATTTGGATCGTTTCAGCCTTTCCAGTCTCTACAAAACAAGGTAAAAGGTAGCTGGTAGTAGTTTTCAAGTTAACTTACGAAGCTATATTATATGGCTGCCACCTTCAGATCATCCATCCATCCATCTTCTTTCGCTTTTCCATTTCTGGGTCACGGGGGGCAGCAGTCCAAGCAGATCTGCTGCTCAGAACACAATGCACCAGCCCCCATGAATCCTCCCGCGGGTGGTGGGTCCACGGGAGGACAGCTCACCTTCAAAATGATCCAAATAAAAATATAACTTTTAGTAACATACTAAAATGATTTGTCTAGCAGCCTAGCAGCCCACTGAAAATGATTTGTCCATACACTTCTGGCCACCTCAAACAGCTGAGAGTCACTTTTTAATGTAAATTGTGGCCACCATTAAAACAACATGGCATATTTTATAACTTTAAATGTTATTGAGGGACCAGCAGTTAGGTGGACCTAGAAAGCCAGCACCAGAGAATACGTTATTATAGATTACAAATGCAGATACAAAAAGGCACGTTTATGATCAAGGAACTATATTAAAATTGCCTATGCATGCGTCTTTTCTATGGAAACCCAATAGAAAATCTTGACATTTGCATTGTGTCATAACATTTTTGAAATGCTTTGTGAATGCCTAGCTCCCCCTGTACCTGTGATGTAATCTATCTGATGAGCACAGATTTTCCAAGCGCCCTTTTCCTGCATTGAGGTTAAAGAATGTGACAGCAGAGATGGCAGAACAACAACTCAACCTTTGACGATGAGGCGGAACTGAACAAAACCAAACAGTGGTGAATACGGGGACAATAGACATGTTTATCTCTCACAGTGTTTTTCAGTTAATATTTTGTCAGACTGAAAATTGCTTTTATTGCAGTGGGCGGGTGTCTGTGACCTTAGCATTAATCCTCATTCTCTTTTTTTTTGTTGTTGTTATCTCATTTGCAGAAAATTGTGCATCTATTCCAACTTTGTATTGCTTTCAGTGCAAGAGGCGAGGTGGGACAGGCAAAATGCACAATGGCTAATAAATGGTAACTGATTAAGTTAGTTTCACAACGATTTTTCCAAACATGTTTTAATAATTTTTTCCTATAATCTGATTTGCTGTTATGATGCTGCATATGATTTTCCAAATGTAATAGCCTAATAGCCTAGAAAGTTTTAATTAGACAATTATCAAGTCAAGGCACTAAGAAAGGCAATTTTTTTCCAGAACATTGGCCAAATTTATAAATATGTACTTTAAGATCTAGTATGCAACTTTTTCCCCCCCAGAAAATAGACTAAAAAAGCATGCTTTTTTCATTGTGCTGAAACACTTTGAAAAAAACATGTGTCCTGACTGTGAGTGGGCTTGCAACTCCACAAACTAACATTATATTGTTTGATTGATTGATTGATTGATTTGCCCTGTAGGAGGGCCTCCTGTTTGTTTTTGTGGAAATGTTGTTCCTTTGGTTTTAATATTACACAGTGTGACATAAAACATATCTATCTCCATGGAGAATGTTCCAAAGTATGATTTTAACTTTGTGGAATCATGCAGTCGACTTTCCCAGAAAGTTACAAACTATAAATATTTATAACAAAAATATGTTCCTGTTCTCAGATTGACTGTATGTATTATTTCATTTAATACTAAAATAATATTTAATGGCAAATATGATTATATTGATTACAACTGTTATAAAGTGCATTTATGACTGTATGTGTGAAAACCTTTGAGGGCAAAACATTGAACAGAAGTTGCTTTGTTGTTGTACAAAAAGTCATTAAATGAATAAAGAATTTCTATGCATAATTAAAAAGGCTGGTTTGTAAAGCAATTGTCCTGTAATGATATAAAGCTTATGTAGCTCTGTGCCCAATAGGGATTTGTTGTTTTTTCTGAGGACTTTGTTAATTACAGCGAATTCTATTAGCATACAGGAAAAGGAATGAATGTTAGGGTTCTGATTTCAGTATTTATTATATATTTTTGTGTTTATGTGTTTACTTTGCTAGTTCAGGGGAGATCAAAATTCAAATACTAGACTATATAAAGCACCAACACCTTGAGGCTGGAGTATTAACAGGGCCAGGTCATCCCTTTAACATGAACCTACTATTATTCTTAACTTACTTGATGTAGGCCTATAGGTGCTTTCTCAGAAATAATTAGTTCAAAATGCAACTTTTCTTTGCAAAAAGATAAAATACCTAGTGACAGAGTATTTACACTTTTTTATTTTATATTTTATTTACATATTTCCCAGAATTTGTTTATGTCATATATGGGGAAAAAAGAACTTTAATATAAACATAATACCATTACTAATAATTTCTCAATGTTTTTTGATAAATGGAAGTTTTGAATAATGCATTGTTTTTCACGCTAGCTGTTATGCATATTTGTTTAGACCATCTGTGCCATCAAGTAGGTTCACTCTCCGAGAAGAACATCATGTATTGAGAGGAGAAATGCTGCTCCCTGGTGGTCACCATAACAATAGCACATACCTTTAAAGTCCAGGGTTATTAATATATACTCAACTAAAATATAAACGCAACACTTTTGTTTTTGCTCCCATTTTTCCTGAGATGGACCCAAAGATCCAAAATTCACTCCAGATACACAACACTACCATTTCTCTCAAACATTGTTCACAAATCTGTCCAAATGTGTGAGAGCGAGCACCTCTGCCCCGCCGAGACAATCCACCCCACCTCACAGGTGCGCCACATCAAGATGCCGATCCGACATCATGACCAGTGCACAGGTGCGCCCCAGACGCCCACAATAAAAGGCCACCCCGAAATGTGCATTTTTTTTTTTTTTTTTGCTTTATTGGGGGTCCGGGGACTCAGAACCAGTCAGTATCTGGTGTGACCACCATTTGCCTCATGCAGTGCAACACATCTTCTTCGCATAGAGTTTATCAGATTGTCAATTGTGGCCTGTGGAATGTTGGTCCACTCCTCTTCAATGGCTGTGCGAAGTTGCTGGATATTAGTGGCAGCTGGTACACGCTGTCGTATACGCCGGTCAAGCACATCCCAAACATGCTCACATCCCAAACATGGGTGACATGTCCGGTGAGTATGCTGGCCATGCAAGAACTGGGACATTTTCAGCTTCCAAGAATTGTGTACAGATCCTTGCAACATGGGGCCGTGCATTATCTTGCTGAAACATGAGGTGATGTTCATGGATGTATGGCACAACAATGGGCCTCAGGATCTCATCACGGTATCTCTGTGCATTCAAAATGCCATCAATAAAATGCACCTGTGTTCTTCGTCCATAACAGCCTTTGAAGAGGAGTGGACCAACATTCCACAGGCCACAATTGACAATCTGATAAACTCTATGTGAAGAAGATGTGTTGCACTGCATGAGGCAAATGGTGGTCACACCGGATACTGACTGGTTCTGAGTCCCCAGACCCCCAATAAAGCAAAAAAAAAAAAAAGCACATTTCGGGGTGGCCTTTTATTGTGGGCAGTCTGAGGCGCACCTGTGCACTGGTCATGATGTCGGATCGGCATCTTGATGTGGCGCACCTGTGAGGTGGGGTGGATTGTCTCAGCGAGGCAGAGGTGCTCACTGTCACACATTTGGACAGATTTGTGAACAATGTTTGAGAGAAATGGTAGTGTTGTGCATCTGGAGTGAATTTTGGATCTTTGGGTCCATCTCAGGAAAAATGGGAGCAAAAACAAAAGTGTTGCGTTTATATTTTTGTTGAGTGTACATTTTATTGCTGTATCATATTCTGTGGCTGTGTTTGCCTGTTGCCTTTGGCCTCCAGTTGGTATACGACTGCACAGTTCTCCACAGTGATCTCAGGGAGGAATCTCTGTACATGTAGCCTGCAACAAGGTGGACTGTGCACATGCTGGTGATCAGAACCATCAGGAAACCTACGGACACATCAAAGCTTGCATTACTTTTAGTTTTACATTTATAGTGATTATACTTTACTTCATAGCACAGTGATAGTATGCCAAGTGTTGGAATAGGAATTCTAACCATGTCTCCAGCCAGGTTTAAGACCTATCATATCACCATGAAATAAAGTATGATTTTCAGAATGATTAGGACCGTTGACATAGCAAAGAGCAATTTAAAACCAAATAGTATATCTTCTCAAAACAAAAACAAAAAGTTTTCAAATCAGTGGCTGTGACAGGAAGCTAAAAACCAAGAATAAATAATTACCATGCTATTAATATAATTACGCTTACAGTTACAGTTGTTAATGCTATTTTCCTAATTCCTTTCATTTGTAATTTTTACTGAATTTTAAAAATAAAATGCAATATTGTATAACTACATAATTGTAGCACAAATTTGGCAAATCTAATTCAAATTCCTATATTACGCAAAATTTACTAAAACATAAAAAACAAAAACATATCTGAAGTTGTGTTTTGTTTCATTCACACATTTTTGAGTAACCGTTTATTATTTGTCTCCCTACATCTTACAAAGCTCAAAATGCTCTGTTACACCTTGTGATGTCATGCAGTAGTATTTTTGAAGTTAACAGCTACCTTTTATCTTTAGTTCAGTACAAATTGGCAATTCCAGGGCCGAAATCATCCAAATGATTCTAGTGAATGTGTATGGAGTTTAAAAACACAGCGGAGCACTTCCTGTATTACCACATGGCATAACAAGGTGTTTTCCGTTTGAGAGAAGAACTAAATATGCAGGATTTGTGTGTTAAACATGTGTGAATAGTGTGTCTTGATGAGGAAATACCATAACATAGATCAGAAAACAGAGTAATATAGTTCCTCTTTGTATGACACTTTGGGGAGCTGTGGTTGCCTTAAACGTCCTTTATAAATAAACTTGTCTTCACATAATAAGAAAGCTATAATCTTTTACTTTTTTAAGTTTTAGAGTGAAAGGGGAGTTAATTAAAATGTCTTCTCACTACAGTATACAGTATTGGCAGTTATGTTGAGGACTTGGATTAGAATGGGTAAACCGTGAACATGAAGCACATGTATTTAATGTAAAACATAGTCTGTAGAAGGAACCTATAGAAAAACAAAATAAAATTAAAGCCACTCATGGCGAAATGCCCCATATCCGTAATATTTTTTTTTTGCTTGTAATCATGCATCCCTGAATTTGGTCCAGATCTGATAATGTTGACGTTTCATGTCTATGTCTAGTGTTCACTTTTATTATATTTCATATTTCATTACATTCAGACCGGGGTCACGCAATTGTGATTTGAATTTGAGCTCTTTAGGCCAATGCCTGTGGCCATGAGAGGCCATCAAAAAACAGGCAAACTGTAAAGAGGGCTCCAAAAACACGGCTAACTTTTGTGACCCTATGTCTATAGATGTGACATGTCAAATCTGAGCTCATTTGGACCAAAATTTGAAAATTTTTGCACACACTCAAATCAAAACGGTGGCAAAGTTTTGATCCAATATGGCTGACTTCCTGTTCGTCATAGGGCAGTGTGATAATGACATTTTGTGTTTGTCTCCTTGTCACTGTTCAAATTCTGAAACACGTAGTGAATGTCCTGCAAAGTTTCACTAATTAATGTCAAAGTAAACTTTGTGCATTCCAACTGTGTTTGACATGTCACTGGACTCAGGGTCACGCAGTGTATAACTGATAGAAATTTCAGCACGATCGAATTGAGCATGTCCGTGCAACTATTTTTTGGAGGAGTCTGTGAGCCCCTGCTGGCCAATTTTATTGCATTTTTCAGCTGGCCAATCGATTACCCCCATGTGGGACTTTTTGTCGATGTTCAGAGGGTCAAAAATGCAACGGAATGTGGAATAATAATAAGAAAGAAACCCACGAAGAACAATACCCCTCACCAGTTATTATCGTCACTCGCGAGGGCCAATAAACAAACAATTTACAATTTTGCCAGATGAAGTTAAAATATAGATGACAGTAGCCAGAAGGATAGTGGTGAGGACTAGAGTGCTGGACAGTGAATCCTGGACTCCGGCCTTGAGCACCACGCCAAAGATGACTGCAGCTGTCTGGAGACTCCCACAGGAAGATAAGGCCAAGCCACTCTGGGCCTGTCCTCAAAAATCAAGCCATCAAACAATGTTCTTGCAGACAACAAAACTAATGGTCTGCCTTACCAAACAGCGCATCCACCAAATGATGCTGCGGTTGTTGATAGTGAGCCAGGTTTTGTACTTGTTGAGAATGTAATAAGAGTTGTAGAGCATGCGCAAGCCGATGGACGGTTGAATAATGGAAAATATGAAAGCTGTCACTATGTTACTGTAGGAGAAAGAAGACGGTCAGTTACTTCTATTACAAGTAAACTAGTACCGTATTTTCACGGCCATAAGGCGCACCTAAAAGTCTTAAATTTTCTCGAAAATGTATGCTGCGCCCTATGGCCCGGTGCGCCTTTTGTATGTGTTAAATACCAAAAAGACACCCGTAACTGAAGCTGCGCCCTATAACACAGTGCGCCTTATGGCCGTGAAAATACGGTATTTGGTATAAAAGTGTGACCTAAACATTTTTGTACTGTGAAAGTGAGTTAGAAAGTAGTAATCTTACTGAAACTAATGAATTCATGGGCGTTGACTTTCAGTTAAAAGCAATGTTTTGGGAGGACTTCTGCTGATTCAAAGACAATATATATTGATTTGAACTTTTAAATGGTAATGCAGATTTTTCTCCAGTCTGAAATCTATGGATAGGAATCCCTGTCCCAAGAGAGGATAACTAGAGAGTGTTGTGTCAGGGTCTAATGTTCAAGTATATTCAGAACATAGCTTACTGTCTGTCCCACATGAGCATGGAGCAGATACGTGCACTGTTAACCGAGGCCCACACCAGGTAGAAGAGCGGCAGGTGCAGCTCAGGATTACAAGACTCAGGTCCGAATTACTTCCCGCTCCATTTCAAATGAGTACAATATGTGACCTCTTCCACAGATGTTCTGGGCCCAGTGGACCACGGTCACCTCCAGGCTCCATATCTCAGACACATTTCCAAAGGACAGGTCTCAAACACTGCTGCAAGGACAAGAGAGGAGTCAAAGGCCTGGATTTATTCTGGCTAATCTGACTTTGAGTAAGAAATGTAGAATGAATGAATGAATGAATGAATGAATGAATTTATTGAGTATGTCACAAAGTCAATATACATTACCGTGTGGCGGCACGGTGGCTGAGTGGGTAGCGCTCATGCTTCACAGCAAGAAGTTTCCGGGTTCGATCCCCGGGTTGCCTGGGCCTTTCTGTGTGGAGTTTGCATGTTCTCCCTGTGTCTGGGTGGGTTTCCTCCGGGCACTCCGGTTTCCCCCATCAACCCAAAACATGCACCATAGGTAAATCCTCCAGCTTAGGTCCTGACCAAGCCGTAGCAAGAAGATCATGGAGATGGTCCCCGGGCGCAGTAATGTGCTGCTCACTGCTCCTAATAACAGGATGGGTTAAATGCAGAAATGGAATTTCCCCACTGAGGGACTAATAAAGGCATAGCATAATACATTACACGTATACATGTACGTGTTGGTATATTAATATAATTTCTTTACATAAGTAAACATATCTCAAAGGGTTATGGGAAGAAGTGTCAACTTTTTGAATCCCACCCCTTACAGTCACTTAAACATTAATATTGTCCGGTTTCCTCTGAACCATACCACATTTATCTGGTGTTACTATACAACTTATATTTACAATGTTCATAGATACTGTATTTATAATAATTAAATATACTATCCATTACATCATTGCATCACTATAACGACTCAGAATACTAGATTTGTATAATTTTTTAAACTGCTTAAAGTTTGAGCAGTGTTTTAATTCATCACTCAGGTTGTTACATATTTTCACCCCACAGACCGATAAACAAAAACTCTTCCTTGTGGTCAGCGCTAGAGCATTTTTTATTTATTTATTTATTTATTTGAATGGGACAGCATGTATTAATGAACGACTAGTGCCGTAAATACACCGGATTTAGCTAGGAGCTAATTTCCATCCGTAGTCCCATTGGAAGGGGTAAAACAGGATACAATAAATGTATAATACATTTGCAATATACATGTTTATATATTGCTGAAATGTATATTGTAGAAATGTATATGTCTCCTATTCTACTACATAAATTCACTAGCAAGGACCACACCACGACAGTGAAGTACAATAAAAATATTTATTGACGGTGGGTAGATGTGATGGCTGGGGGGAGACTTAGGGTGGGGGCTCCTTCTCCAATCCACCCAGCTGATTCGGAACCCCCTCCCCCCCATCCCTCCTCTTTAAAGATGATGTCTTCAGGGTGAAGGATGGACAAGAGACATGGCGAGGCGAGAGAACTGACATGGGCAGTGTTGTCGGGATAGGCTGTATAAAAAGGGCTTCTGGGTAATTGAAGGCGTGCTTGAGATGAGCTAATTAGTGCTGCCATTTATGAGTGAATAAAAGAGATAGAAACTTATGTTTGATTCTGATAACGGTAATACAACTCAGCACTAATGGGTGTCACAGTATTGCAGCTAATATTACAATAATAATAATAATAATAATAATAATAATAATAATAATAATAATAATAATAATAATAATTATAATAATAATAAAATGGGGCAAGACTATGTTTACAGCATTATGTTCATTAATGTTTACAGCATTTGTTATTTGTTTCATTTATGTTCATTGAAATGCATTATGCCAACTAAGTAATTTATGCAATATTCTTACATTGTTTAAAAAAGTAAGAGTACTCCTTTCTGTTCTTTTCATCATGCAGTATCTAACAATTTTCATTGACCCACATACATCTGATTGCAAATCATGTTTTATTATCTTGTATAATGCAAAGGTCTCCCTGGATTTCTCTGTGCAATGTTACAACTGTATACATAATTAATTCAGAATATATTAAATGTAAGTGTGTGCTCCTTAATTTTAAAGACCCTGTGGCCCATATACATGTATTGAATAGAACAGACTTAAAGTGACTTACCGTTGGGGACACGGTAACAGCACACACCTGGGTGATGATGGCGAGGGCGACTGACCCACCGTAGAGCAGCCCATGACCCGGAGACTGTTGAGGGAGAGGACACTCACAGGCATAGTGCTATAGGTCTATGCTACGGACACAGCCAAACCACCACTCCTGAATACTGCATCTGTAAGCTTTACTTTGGAGCTGCAGGTTTATGATATCTGTGCAATATCTGGATCTGATTGTAAAAAAAAAAAAAAAAAGATCCACCCAGATGCATTCTGGTCCTGTACTATATGCACTATATGCTATTGGAATAATCTGCTTCCCTTACTTCACCTTTATCCTAGTGGACTAAAAAGCCATAAAAACATGTACATCAACAAAACTGTATTCAAGAACTTACAGTACTTCATAACATGAATTCATATTGGATTGATTTAAAGTGATAGTACGTAACTTTTCCGGGGGGTGAAAAGTGAACTGTATGATTCCGTGGAAATAGAAAATTAAAACCATACTTTGAAACATTCTCCATGGAGATAGAAAAGTTTTATGGCATATTCTGAAATATTATAGCCCCAGGAACAACATTTCCATGGAAACAAGCAGTTGGAGGCCCAGTGCAGACCAAACAACAGCTTTGTGGAGATACAGGCCAATTCACAGTAAGGATGCATGTTTTTCTATGATTTTTTCAGTGCAATAAACCTGTATGAAAAAAACATGTTTTTATTTTTGACAAAAAGTTACATACAATCAAACATTGGCCATAAAGGGCAGAATTCAAAATAAAATCATACAAATATTCTATTCACAAATCTGCAATATTTACATTTGTAATATAAAAAAATGATGACACATAATACACATTCATAAAAAGATTTTGTTTTGTGTCAGTGCTATTTCTACAGGAGACATGCTATGTTCACTTTCAGTGTACAAGGGCCTTTTGTGGTGCTTCCATGCGACCAGGACGACACGGGCCAGAAATAAAAGAGAGCAGATGATAAGGATGAAAACTGTAAAAAATAGAAATAAATACAATACAATAAATACACATTTAATTCATATCATAGAATCTTATTTGTTGTTACCTGCAAAGAAAAAATTGTGAGTCCCAGGATCCAAATTGGCGATGTTCCCACATAACCACAAGATGACTACAGGATATGTGGTAAAGATGTAGCGCACATGCACGTCAAAGTAAAAATTCTCAAATAAAAACCTGAAGGAAAAGTGTTTTTTAATCATTCTGTAGTATGTTATATCATATAGTAGTCTGAATGGTCTTTGTTTTACCAGACAAATAGCAGCATGAGCAGTAGCAGCTGGCACACAGTGGCACAGTCACAGCGGGAGGCTCCAGTTTTGTGCTGCAGGTAGATGGCGAGGTTGAGCAGAGTGGAGAGGGTCCCCCATGTGGCGTACAGAGCTATTCCATTCTGCACCTATGGGACACAAGTGGACATGCTAGTTAAGCAAATTTTGTGGCAAGTTTGTGAGGTTGGGGGTGGTGGATGTAATAAGAAGAAGATTAACTTTATTGATCTCACACTTTATTGATAATGAACAAACCTATTAGTATTATTATATAGCATTGACCTGACCTTTAGTATACAGCAGAGTCCAGGTCTAGTATTGGTATTGGGGACATTAATAGAAGCAGAAGAAGAAGGGAGGAGTGTATTTTTAATAAACAAAAGCTCAATTAGAGAAAACAAAATATTATTCTATCCTTTTTTGTTCAAATCCACTCAACATGATCCACACTCCCTAATCTTGGGTCATACTAATCTCACCTGTAGTAAAAGCAGCACCCTCTAGACTAGCATTAGCCTTAATTATTGATGCATGGTGTCCTATTAACTAAAACTGACCATACATGGTCACACATGTGTCCTCTTTAGTTTTAAAGGGACACACTGTCCCTTTAAAGATATTTACCCGTTAATTACCGAAATCAAAGATACCCATTCAAAAATACATTGTTTTCCAAGCCTTTTCACTTCCATCATGAAATCAAAGTATTCTTTTGGACTTAGATATAGTCACATAAAAGGGGGATTGACCCCATGTAGAGGCAGCCATTTTGATTACGAGAGCCGCAGAAGGACATTTGGGCTTCGCCTTCGCCTTCGGCAAGGCTCGTGGTTTTGGGTAAACAACGACAAGCATGTTGCCGGATCACACGTCGTAATGGATCTAACATGTGTTTTGGACTAAATTGTTTTACTGGATTTTATTCGCTGGATCCTTACGGACAGATTGAGACAAGCTTATGGTGAAATACAGAGTTTGACCTGTCCAGAGCCTTCAAAGGTAAGCTAAGTAACAAGCCTCGTTTTGTGCTTTTCCGTATAAAAGCCCCATGTGCTCGGGGAGTGATTGTTGTGCCGGGAAATGAATTGCATAGTCAAAAAGAGGAGACTGTAAGGTTTCATTTGATGTGTAGATTGTCATGGTACACGATCGGGAATGTGTGCTTTCATGCGAAAAGAAAAAAAAACAGTGAATGGGACCGCGTTTTATTTATACCGTAGTTGTCGGCGAGAGCTCACACAGCGCCGGGTGCACGCAGGTACACGAGCTGTCCGCGTTACGGCGCGCCCGGGTGACCCACGAGGTCTGCTGTAGCCAAACGAGGAAGTGCATGGTACCTACACCACCTATGCACCACGAATCCTACACACTGTACCTTTAAGTTAAATTATTTTGCTTTCAATGTAAAGCAATGTTAAGAAAGGGCGTTATTTTCAATGTCAACACTAGATGTCACTGATTAGTTACACAAGACAACTTTAATGAGGTGTATTTTAATGTTTGGCCAGTAAATCCTTCTTATTTAATATCTAATCTTATTTAATAACATTCAGGAAGTCAGTTTAAGATCTATTCAAGATTTGCTAGGTCAGTCTATCATTAACAGGAGCCTGCCAGCACGCACAAAAAGACTCAAAGACAGCTATTACCCCCAAGCTGTCAGACTACTGAACTCTGGATAATACTCTAAATAATACTGAACTCTCAATAATACTGCACTAAACTACTTTTCATTATGCAGAATATGGTTACTGCTGCTGCTCTGTATGAATGTATCATGTTTGTCACTACCTCACTGTAAACTACTGTTACCTGTGCAATAACCTATGTGCAATTACCTATGTGCAATATTTATACCATACTATGTGCAATACGAAATCCACATGCAACACCTATACCACACCATATTATGTGCAATCTGTGAAATACTCTACTTACACCTTATTTGATCTTTGATTTAATCCTACCTGCACCTTTTTACATTGTACCTTGTATTTTTATTACATTTTATTAGATATTTTTATTATATTGTTTACTTCTTCCCCTGCACTTTTGTGACACTTTTTTGACTATTACTGGTACTATTATTGCATGTTATTAGTACTTCTGACTATCTTAGCGAGTCTACGGTTCTTCTGATCCTAAGCATTTCATTGCACTGTTGACCCTGTGTTGAGTCTGAATATGACAAATAAACTATCAAAATAAAATCTTGAATCTTGAATCTAATATTGACCACAACTATTTTTCTTTTTTACCAGTATTCTGTAGAGCCAGAGGTCTATCCTGTGGAACTTGTAAAGCCACGCGCCATAGATCTTCATTCCGCGGCAGGAGAAGAAGAGAATGGTGTAGTCTGTAGCCGTCATGAGTGCAGATGTGAGCATTACAAAAAAAAGTTCCCTATAAATGTAAATAATATAAAATAAAACAAAGGTTACCAAAATAGGCTCATGTGATTAAGGGAGAAAGTATGTGCACTTACTCTCTGTCAAAGAGAAATAAAAAGGTGGTGTTAAGGCATACAGTGCCGTGAAAAAGTATTTGCCCCCTTCCTGATTTCTGTGTTTTTTGCATATTTATCACTCAAAACATTGTCAGATCATCAAACCAATTTTAATATCACACAGAAACAACCCAAGGAAAGACAAAATTCAGTTTTTGAATGATGATTCCATTTATTAGTGCACAAAAAAAATCTAAACCTATCTGGCCCTATGTGAAAAAGTAATTGCCCCCTTAATCTAATAGCCAGTTGAGCCTCCTTTGACAGCAATAACTGTAACCAAACGTTTGCGATAATTGGTGATGAGTCTTTCACACCGCTGGGGAGGGATTTTGGCCCACTCTTCTATGCAGAATTGTTTCAATTCTGCCATATTGGAGGGTTTTCTTGTATGAACTGCCCGTTTAAGGTCACACCACAGCATCTCAATCGGATTTAAATCCGGACTTTGACTTGGCCACTCCAAAACCTTAATTTTGTTTTCTTTGAGCCATTCAGAGGTGGACTTGCTGGTGTGTTTTGGATCATTGTCCTGTTGCATGATCCAAGAGCGCTTGAGTTTGAGGGCACGAACTGATGGCCGGACATTCTCCTTCAGGATCTTCTGGTAAACAGCAGAATTCATTTTTCCGTCAATCACAGCAAGTTGTCCTGGTCCTGAGGCAGCAAAGCAGGCCCAGACCATCACACTGCCACCACCATGCTTTACTGTGGGCACCATGTTCTTTTTATCAAATGCTGTGCCATTTTTACGCCAGATGAAACGGGCTGCAGACCTTCCAAAAAGTTCAATTTTAGACTCATCGGTCCACAAAATGTTTCTCCAAAAGTCTTGAGGGTCATCAAGGTGCTTTTTGGCAAAGGTGAGACGAGCCTTTGTGTTCTTTTGTGAAAGCAGTGGTTTTCTCCTGGGAACTCTTCCATGGATGCCATTTTTGGCCAGTGTTTTTCTAATGGTGGAGTCATGAACACTGACCTTAACTGAGGCCAACGAGGCCTGTAGTTCTTTCGATGTGCGTCTAGGTTCTTTTGTGACTTCCTGAATGAGCCGTCGTCGCACTCTTGGAGTAATCTTAGTTGGTCGACCACTCCTGGGAAGGGTTGCAACTGTTCCCAGTTTCCTCCATTTTTGAATAATGGCTCTGACAGTGGTTCGCTGGAGCCCCAGAGCTTTGGGAATGGCTTTGTAACCTTTTCCTGAATTATAGACTTCTATCACTTTTTTTCTCATTTGTTCTTGAATTTCTTTGGATCGTGGCATGATGTGTTTGTTCTTGAGATGTTGTAGCCAACTTCACTTTGTTTGACAGGAACTATTTAAGTGATTTCTTGATTCAACACAGGTGGTGACAATCAGGTGTGGGTGTGGCATGTAGAACTGAACTAAGTTTTCTCAAAACTGTGGTTAGTCACAGTTAGTTTGTGATTTAACAAGGGGGGGCAATTACTTTTTCACATAGGGCCAGATAGGTTTAGATTTTTTTTGTGCACTAATAAATGGAATCATCATTCAAAAACTGAATTTTGTCTTTCCTTGGGTTGTTTCTGTGTGATATTAAAATTGGTTTGATGATCTGACAATGTTTTGAGTGATAAATATGCAAAAAACACAGAAATCAGGAAGGGGGCAAATACTTTTTCACGGCACTGTACATTAACTATAATAGAAACATGAAATCCATAGGGAAGAGCTGCAGGGGTGGTGTACATCCAGTCATAGGCAGTCCTGGAAAAGACATTCAATAATGTTCAAATGAAAACACAGGCCTCATTATACTAGTCTCAGAAGTTTCAGCAGACGTTTGAAGTTTGGTACAATGAAAATGAATTATATTTGGGTCACTTATATTGTCTCTGCAGAATATACTACAAAAGCTATTACTGCAGTTTTAGCAACATTATCAGAACTCATTTTAGTATGTAATTTTCTAGACCGGGCACGTCATCTGAATAATTCCATGAAAATAGAAAGTTAAAACTATACTTTGGAACATTCTCCATTTAAATAGCTACTGTGGAAGACTATATCGAAAGGAACATTTCCTTAGAAACAAGCAGGAGGAGGCCCTGCACCAGGCCCAATAAGAGTGAAGTGTGTAGAGATGCAAGTCTGCACAAAATAAGGACATGTGTTTTTTTAGTGCAATAAACAGAACCAAAATGAAAGCACGTTTCATTTTAGTCTATTTTATGGCTAAAAATACATACTTCGCTTTAAATTATCCAGCACAATTCTCTCCAACTAAAACGAATAAAGTTCTCCAAAATTACATAAGTACATAGGCTATACATTATGCCGCATCAGTTAAAACTATTCCACTCCTACAGCTACTTCTACTGTTGCAATTTTTCACCAAAGTACTGACATTGCTTCAGTTTGCTTCAAAATGTGCAATACTAATGCATTATTTTTGAACTGCCTTTTGACACAATATTTTATGTATCATTTCATGGAATATATCTTGGCACAAAGAGTTAAATCAACTGTCTTACCTTCTGCAGAGCCCACTGATGAAATACAGAAACATGGCTAATACCCAAATATATATGAAATCCCACACGAAAAATGTCCATTGTGCTGGTGTGAATGGAGTGGTATACTTCAGCAGCACATCGTCAGTACTCTGGATGAAAATACCTTCAAAAACATAACATTACATCATCAAAAAATAGTATATTAAATAGTACTATATTATGAGACAACCTAATCACCAGTCTTATCTCCAAAACGTGATAAAGTATTAAAAATTAACGCTGCCAAAAAAGTAAAAAATCCAACCAGCATGAACACAGCACGAGTCGACATGGTGAATCCCGGAAAAGGTTGAAGTCCACAACACAATTTTTACACAAAAGTTTTGCTCAAAAGTGAGAGAGTGTATCCATGGAAATCAGATAAGAAGACAGCCCGGCCATCATAATCCGTCTTGATCTATGATAGCTTGTGACATCTTTTTATGGACCTGCACTGAGAATCCCTTATCTGTGGTCATAAAAAATGTTCTGTTTACTTTCTAAAGCAGGACTAAAGACCAACATGTCCTTAAAAAACAAAATTGTTGTGTCTCAAAAAGTTCATGTTCAGTTCAATCTTTGTGAAAGACTAATATTACAATGTTCCGTTTTCCCTATAGACAGATTTACAAATGGTCGGTGACCTAGTTTCACCTTTTGGAGAAATTCCCCGTTCCTAAAGCCATATGCTCTGTGATATATCACCAACAACAAGCTGGCCTTTTTTATTTTATTTGGAATATTTTTCATTCAATAAAATATATGCATTTGTATTTGTATTTAAAATATATTTCCAATTTAAGTGCTCTATAAATAACTATTTAGTATTGTAATTAAGAAAACATCAAATATAATGTGATCTATATAACCACAATATAACCCTGTAAAACATTTGCAATGTCATTCAGCTACAGTAGTCTCCATTGTTTGTGTATAGTGTTTGCCAGTTCACATTATGTACATTATAGTTATAGTATATCATAAAAGGCAAATCAATCATGCCGTTTATGACAAGTAAAATCCTGTGTTTGTTGCTTTCCAGCACATGGGGGCAGCGTTTCACATTCAACCTGTAAGAGAGAGCCAACTATGGTTTATATTTAAGCATTTATGCTTTTCTGAGTAGTTCATACTCACCAATCAAATTTGACTACAGCTTGCAGTACTTTGTAATATCTTTGTATGATGTGTCTTATTTGTCGCCATTGCCCTGTTTTTACGAAATAAGTATTACAGTATTTTCAAATAAGAGCTTGAGGAACACAGGAAGGTGGGTCAATGTGAAACATTTGAAACAAATACTACCACTACAACAGAGTACAAAAATTACTCACAGCGCTTGAGCTAAAAGTCAAATGAACCACCAAATTGACTTTGCTGTCTGCTTTGTTGTTAAAAATTATGTTCAGAAAGGCTTTCCAAACCACAAACCCTGACAAATACATTGTACATTATCCATGAACTCCATGGTTTATGTGGGCTCAAATCAAGCACAGATCCTGTTCAGTCTGCCCATATGATCTCATTATTGTGCTGTCAGCTTGTGCAGGATGCAGGTCTACACAGTCTCTCCAAAGGAAGCCTCCCTCCGCGCGGGGAGCCGTGCACTTGACATTTCCCTTTACTGGGGCCAGATGTTGCCTGGCTGTTGTCTCATTAACACATTGCAATGATTAATGCTGAGACTGTCTCAGATTAAAGGAGACATGAAATGCAAAATCCACTTTTATATGGTTTAAGCTATATTGTATTTTCTATTTCATTAGTTTACTAGAGTTGTAATCTGTTGTTTGGAATATCTGAGTAATCTTGCATGATCCTAACCATGACCACTCTGCTCTGTACATGGAACAACTTTATTAAACTGAGTTCAAACTGCCTTTGACCCAAAAATATTGTAAAATCATGATTCAGATTAATAGCACAGCGCTTTGATATTTTCAGTGTGCTGACTACCATTCATGCAGCTAGGATTAAAAATATGATTTTTCATAAAGCACAAAAATGAAAATAAAACTCTACTGTTTTCTACCATTCAATTACAAATGTTTTATGGCTCAAAAGCCTTTTGCAGGCTTTCCAAAAACATGATTGTCTATAAAAGGATTGAATAAGTTGTAATACATAAGAGCTATTCTCCCTGACCATAGTCAACAAGCACGCTAAACTGATCAAACAACCCTTAACATTGTGGACTTCAGTGCATGGTCCATAATAGTTTTAGCTCTATTTCCCACATAATAATCCGGACGTTTTAGATTGATTGCTATGACCCAAAGTGCGACAGAGGACAAGCCACAATTTGTTGGCTGCTCATCACCTAATGAATGGAATCATATCCAATTACATGCTCCGTGTCTCTGATCGGATGCTTTGTGAGAGATATGTGTGTGCTGCTTTTATAAGATCAGTGTCACTTTGCAAATGAATTATGATCCACTTTGGGACATGAAAGTCTTTGTAAGTTTTCCCCCTCTGTCAAAACAAAACATCACAACTATATACAAGTCAACAAAGAGCCAGCCCTAACAGACAAGAGCTTGCATCTGCATCTTGCAGTCTTATTGAAAGGCTGACAAAGAAACTGAAAGAACAGGATCAATGCTAAAAGAAGGCACAAGTGATTCAAGTGACCAAAATGGATAGTGAGACTATAGTGATGTGTTATTAGTTATCAGTGATATTGGTGATGTCAGAAGATTTCACCAGGTATCGGTCAGATATCAAAATGTTTGCCGATATTTAGCACCAATATTTTTCTGCTCTGCCCCAGTCTGCCCATGTGCCATTCCTAGTTTGACCTCAGTTTTGTCTTTTTTTTAATGTCTAATGAATAGATGTATCAACCCCAAAACATGCACAATAGCTAAGATAGTCCTGACCAAGCCCAGCTCAGGAGATGGGTCCCCGGGCACTACAGTAGTCCTTTTTTTGTCAACTATAGTGCAAACTAGGTAAGTTTTCAACTTTCAGTTCAAAAACATCTAAATCTAAGTTTGTGGTGCCTATTTTTTATTTACTGCTAATTTCCAGTAGTTGGTGACATCACGCATGACTGCCCTGATCACAAACAAGCACCTGCAAGGGCAGAGTTTGAAGTGTGGATACCTCACTTTTTTCTTTAGTCCACAGGCACTGTGGACTAAAGAAAAGAGTGGAGTTTGGAAATAGGCTAAAATTAGTCTAAAATATGGCTAAAATCCAGTCTAAAATTTGAGGTAAACAAATGACCTCTAAATGACATAAGCTAAAAGGCAAAGAAAGTTAGTAAACATGTAAAAAAAAATATTGACTTTAAGAAACAGCATTGCAAATTGGAGCTTAGAGCCTCCCTGGCACCGTTCCTGCACAGACTAGATTGGACAATTGGGACATTCCTGCATGAAGCGTTTGGTAATTATGACTAATGCTTGACTAACAAGCTCTGTGTATTTGGTCGGGCTGTGTGACTTTCATGCTAGATGACATTTTGAGATCCCTAGTCACCTCTTAATGTCACAATTAGCCTGGCGTGACCAATAGCATTGACGGGCCAAACTAGATTAACAAATGAAAACAGCTTAAGGACGACAAAGGTGAGTGCGGGGCATATTAACTTCTAAATGCAATCAACCTCTCGCCCAAGTCCCCCAGCTCTGTATCAGGCAGATGCTGACTCTATTCTTTTAAAGTGTCTAGGACAAGTTAGACTAAGAATTTGACTAGATTGTTGTATTCAAGATTTTGCTTAAAAAAAAAAAAAAAATTATACATTTTGCCCCATTTTGTTTTTAAGGATTTTAATTTTACTTCCTGATAGGAAATTATGACATAACACTAGGAAATGTCATAACTGCTAGCAATCTAGTACACTGGATCAAAACTCCTAATGTACACAGAAATTATTATTTGACAAATAGAAATATATGAAATCACCTTTTGTTGAATTAATGGTTAAAGGGTCCATATTATGGTATTTTCTGATCTATGTTATGATGTTGTTTCCATATCACATACCAGAAGTTGTGTTTTGTTTCATTCTCACATATTTAACACACAAACACTGCATATTTAGCTTTTCTCTCAAACAAAAAAACACTTGTGATGTCATGTGGTAATACAGGAAGTGCTCCATTCTCTATACACCTTCACTAGAATAATTTGAATAATTTCAGCCATGGAATTGCCAATCTCTTCTGAACGAAAGGTAAAAGGTAGCTCTTGAAAACTACCACTACATCACATCACAAGGTGAAACAGAGCATTTTGAGCTTTGGACATGTAGACAGACTAAAAATAAAGGCAGAAACAAAACACAAATCCAGATATGTTTTTCAGGGGGAGGCTTAACTCTCACGACAATCAATTTTGTGTAGTAAAGGACCCTTAAAAGGTCAGAAAAAATGTGTAAATTGTAGGCTATTTTTGCACAGTGTCATCAGTATATTTTAGAACTCTCTACTTCCTGTCATTTTCAGCAACATTCTCCTTAACAGATTGCTTCTTGACTGGTGTAAAACTATTATTTATATTTACAAGAGGTATTATCCCACTAAAGTAAGTCAAAATTATATGCACTCAAGACTGGTTGTGAATAATGCTAACACAAAGAGTGCTGGTATTGTGCAAGAGGCAACGCTTTTAAAATACAAAGCTGATGCAAGGATTTGTCAACAGCAGGCTGATTTTCCTTGTTCTCCTCGTGGCCCATTGGCAGCGATAAAACTAACCGTTCAATGGCTCTTTAAAAGAAAATCATTAAAGCCCCACGGAGTCTCTACAGCAGCACATTAAGGCTGAGAAGAGCACAGGCACAGAAGCAGCAGGTAATCTGGAAATGGGAATGTAAGAGTCGTTTTTCACAAAGTTTACACAAGTGCCCAAATCCATCACAGAATCACCTAACAAGGAACACTGGAAACACTTAAACAGGATTGCAATGTCTTCTAATGGATTAATTGGGATTATAAATGATCTTTTGGTTTAGTTTTTATTCCAAGAAACCAAATATTGACTTACTATAATGCTTTTGCATTATACACTACATTTATTAAGAGCACAGAGCACTACTGCTGTGCAAAAATGTAAAAAATAAACCACTGTGCTTTATAATTGTTACCAAGTTAAATCCTAGCAGTATTTAATTTTTTTTTATTCCATAAATTACTATAAGAGATAAGATAAGATAAGACTTTATTGAATTTCACTTACCACATTAGCTCCAGGCAGTTTAGTCCAAAGAAAGTTTGAACAAGAAAGAGCATGCAAATAGTAATAATAATAAAATAAGTAAATAAGAGAATATAGAAAAATATTGCACGTTTGGACTATACAGTGGAGTTATACAGTCTGATAGTGGTGGGGATGAAGGATCTGCGGTAGCGCTCCTTCTTGCACTGGGGGTGCCTCAGTCGGCTGCTGAAGGAGCTGCTCAGCTCCTCTATAGTCCGGTGCAGAGGGTGAGAGGTGTCGTCCATGATGGACGTAAGTTCGGCCAGCACCCTCCTCTCAGCCACCTCCTCCACAGAGTCCAGGGGACAGCCCAGGACAGAGCTGGCCCTCCTGACCAGCTCTTCCTGTCCCGCACTGTGCTGCTCGGGGTCCAGCAGACGACAGAGGAGAGCAGAGGCCACCACAGAGTCATAAAAAGTCTTGAGCAGAGGCCTGCACACTCCAAAGGACCTCAGTCTCCTCAGGAGGTGGGGGCGACTTTGGCCCTTCTTGTACAGAGCGTCGGTGTTGTTGGACCAGTCCAGTTTATTGTTGAGGTGAACACCCAGGTACTTGAAAATGTCTCTATATTATCTTACAATGTACATTATGTAACATTTCTGGTGGGGGGTGGGGTCCATTAAATGCTTTTATCCATGGAGATGCTCTTGCTTTGTCTGGAATGTTTCACAGTATGGTACTAAACCTTTCTATCTTCATGGAGACCAAACCAGACCAAGTTATAGGTCAGATCTGTGGAGAGGCAACCATGCTCATAGTCAGAATGCCTGTTTTTGTAGGTATTTTTGAGCAATAAAACCACCTGTAATTTAATAAATGTAAGATTGAGCTGTTTAATGTCATACTGTGGAACATTCCAGGCACAGCAATGACGCATCAATGACAAGCAGGTGAAAAACCCACAAACAAAAAGTTACACGTGCACCTTTAACATTTTAAGATCAACTTTATTCATATGCATTCAGGACTTGCAATATTTCATATTGAACTTAACAAAGCAGCTACAAAGTTGGGTGTGGGAACAGAAATGCCTCAGGTGTGTGGAGAAGCAGGCACCATGTTTTGCGCTCTGATCAAAGTGTTCCAGAGATCACATCCAATTTGACACAGTCCTCTCTACAGCTCCTCAGCCAGACAAGCCATCACCACAGATAAGTGTCCACACATGAAACCATTTGGACCAGACCAGAGAGGCTGTCACAAAAATATTATGCTTCCACTGCAGGATGATAGTATAGACATGAATTACTGCTACCACATTTCACCCCACCCGTCACATGAAAGTTTCCTATAGTAAATTCCACATTTTGCGATTTAATGTTATGCTGCATTGTACATTTCAATCAAGCACTTTGGAAATCAACCAGGGACTTTTTCCTTTTGTTCACTTATTTAAGATCCATCTCTAGCCTCACACTGCTCAACAAATGCTGCTTTAGTCTCTTTAAACTTCTCTCTGATGTAATTTTGACTCAGTTTGTTCTTTTTGCTATGTAAAATATAGAATTTTCATTTTTTTTTTAAAGTGGGTATTATTTAAGGATTCTGGCACAGAGACTATATAGTAAAACTGGATAACGCACTGCTCAGAGTTGTTTAATCCACGTATACCGTGGTCTCGCCAACTGAAAATAGTTCACTTTTAAATCTGACAACCATTTGGCTGTCCATGGATGTTTACTACATAAGTTATTTCTCTTTTACTTGATTCTAGTCCCTCCAAACAGTAGTTCATTTGCTTACACGTTGCTGTGGTGATGCTCACAGTGATATAGAGCAGTGAGCAACTATTGCCGAACTACCTGTGCAGCAGTTGTACAAAAATAATGCATGGGTGTTAGCATTAGAATTCTCGCTGATCATGGTATAAGAGGCATGTTCCTTAATTAGACAGCACACTTTTTCTTCCCCATGGTAATTCCCTCTCATGCCAGTAGATGGAGCCCTACACCAGATTTCAGTATAGGAAGGCCTGGACATTAATGTCTGTTTTATTACATGGTCATTATTTTAAGTTTTAAAACAGATGCCAAAGCGTAGTCAAGAGCATGTTTAAATGGCAATAACTAATAATGTATGTGTTCTTTAATAAATGACCATTTATGACAAGCTTTACAATAACTAAAGCATTTTGTCCACTGCATATGGAACTTTTCTAAGATAAAACTTTTTGTTTTGCTGAAGCTATACTTATATTTTTTCTTTCAGAACCACAAAGCCTGAATTTTGTGCAAATCCTTTTGAAAACAAATTATATTTTCTAAGCCTAAATTTCGACAGAATTCCTCCTTTTAACAGAATTCCTTCAGTCCTTTTGTTCTCATTTCTGTGGAGCAAATTGACTATGGAATAATCTAGTTCAGATTTGCTTTATTTATTGAGCCAATCCATATTGGTCAATAATATTTAATACTATATTAACTCATCGATAAATATTTTAAGGTTTTGGAGTTCTAAAACTTCTAAAATGTTAACTTGGGCTTGAGGTAGAATGTATCCTTGTCAGTGGCTGTTAAACACATTGCTCAAATCAATACTCTTTCTACTACTTTTCGCAGATCTGGACATGAGTCCGTGGGTGTCGGATCCATGTTGCCCAAGCAGCAGCAACGGCTGAGTGAAACCGGTTACCATTACCCTACGATAAAAGAAGAAAGAGGTCAAAATGAACACATTACCAATTGACTCAAGGTCGTCCTCTTTAACAAAAATGGAACAGAACTCCTTGACTTGTAACAGTGCATTCGAGATACAGCAGGTTAGAAGAGTGCAGAGGATACAGAGACAGGAGGAGAGAGAGTGAGAGTAATAACACAGGCACAGCCCTCACCTTCGACCTGTCAGCTAGACATTACGCAGAAACATTGTGTAAAAAGACAGAAAGAGTGACACACAATAATGAAGACTTAAGTCTTTATTATTACCAATCCAATCCTTGGGAGACTCCAGGCGTTTTAGAGTGATCAAAGGCTGTGCTCACATGTTTAAATAATGCAGACCAGATAAAGTCTGAGTTGGGAGGGAGGGAACTCACTGCACTCACTACTTGAAGGTCAACTCTTTCATTTTGTGCCATGCTTCCACATCCACATACAGTCACAAGTCAATGCCTGCAGTGAACCACCGCATGGAAAACATACAGAGAAATAAGAAAATAGCATCCATATGTATTGATATGTATGTATGCTGTTTTTTATTCTCTTACTCTTACTCTTTTCTTTTGCTCCCAATCATCTATAAAGATATACAATGCAACTTTGAAGCAGGGTCTGTTACCTGCTTGTCCATAAGGAGAGGTTATTGCTTTGACTGGAAAGTTCCACAGTACGGCATTTATCTTATGCATCTTCACTGTGGAGATGAGCAGGTGATGTCAGATGTGTGTGTGTGGTTTTTTTTATTATTTAGATCCCATTAGCTGAAAAGAGTGCAATCAGCAAGTCTTCCTGGGTCCATGAAATATAAAATCTACAAATACACAATACTGTTTTGATAACAAACATCATTACATTTGATTTTTTCACTGCAATCACCTAACTGATAGCAAAATTGCATTTCCTTAAAAACATAATCATAATAAATATTTAAGTGGAATTGTGAACCAAAAAAACCCCAACCTGTGTGCCTAATATGCTAAATTTAAAAAAAACACAAAGCTATATGTATGTAAGGTAAGCTATATGCAGCATTCAGTTTCAGTTCCAGTATTTGCAGGAATGGATATTATGACAAGATTAACCGCAATTGAATCAATCAAAATCCCAAATTGAATGGACACAATTAGCACATCACAAAACCTGAAATTACTGAAGTTCCATCATTTCCTCCACAAACAAAATGTCTTGTCTTATACTATATAAAAACTGCTAACGCTGTAGTTTAGATTTATAAAAACATGTTCTGAAATATGATCCTTGCATTCGTTTTTGAGTTCATTTAAGTAGCATTTTGCTATTTTAAAGCAGGTAATCTGTATTCTGTAACTAAATACATTTTCAGTTATTTTCCCATCGCTGTAAACCAGTAAAACAACATAGTTAGAAATATTCCCTTTCATAACGCAGCGCTACTTCTTTTTTTTTATGGCCAAGTCCAACTAAATGTGTAAAACTGATAAATATTTTGCACAGGTACTATCTCACTAAACCAAGTAATAATTAGAAAAATATGAACGGCTGTCATTTGCGCTTTCAACTTCCACTTTTCTCAGTAGTTGTGAGAAATTAACTTATGTATTCCACCCCCTGTGTTTAAATTATTCACCATTGCCATTTCTATTCTTAGTGCTTCTACTACTGTTTGGTTGATTGCTGAAGAAAGAGATAACATGCCACAAGGTCCCAGGAGAATAGCTTTACCCATTTGTTACCGTCACCTCATTAACTTTTACATGGGATTGCCTGGATAAAAAGATCCTCCTATGTAAACAGAAATTAGTTAGATTAGCAGGGGGTTATGTGATGCTATGAGACATTCTTGAATCACTGGTTTGTTGTCCTTTTAAATACACTCAACAAAAATATAAACGCAACACTTTTGTTTTTGCTCCCATTTTTCATGAGATGGACTTAAAGATCTAAAATTCATTCCAGATACACAATATTACCATTTCTCTCAAACATTGTTCACAAATCTGTCTAAATGTGTGATAGTGAGCACTTCTGCTTTGCTGAGATAATCCATCCCACCTCACAGGTGTGCCACATCAAGATGCTGATCTGACATCATGATTAGTGCACAGGTGTACCTTATACTGCCCACAATAAAAGGCCACTCTGAAATGTGCAGTTTTGTCTCACAGCAAAATGCCACAGATGTCACAAGCATTGAGGGAGCCTGCAACTGGCATGCTGACAGCAGGAATGTTCATTTCTCCACCATAAGCCGTCTCCAAAGGAGAATATGGCAGTACATCCAACCGGCCTCACAACCGCATACCACGTGTAACCACACCAGCCCAGGACCTCCACATCCAGCAGGTTCACCTCCAAGATCGTCTGAGACCAGCCACTTGGACAGCTGCTGAAACAATTGGTTTGCATAACCAAACAATTTCTGCACAAACTGTCAGAAACTGTCTCAAGGAAGCTCACTGCATGCTCGTCGTCCTCATCGGGGTCTTAACCTGACTCCAGATCATCGCCGTAACAGACTTGAGTGGGCAAATGCTCACATTCGATGGCGTCTGGCACGTTGGAGAGGTGTTCTCTTCACGGATGAATCTCGGTTTACATTGTTCAGGGCAGATGGCAGACAGCGTGTGTGGCGTCGTGTGGGTGAGCGCTTTGCTGATGTCAATGTTGTGGATCGAGTGGCCCATGGTGGTGGTAGGGTTATGGTATGGGCAGGCATCTGTTATGGACGAAGAACACAGGTGCATTTTATTGATGGCATTTTGAATGCACAGAGATACAGTGATGAGATCCTGAGGCCCATTGTTGTGCCATACATCCATGAACATCACCTCATGTTTCAGCAAGATAATGCACGGCCCCATGTTGCAAGGATCTGTACACAATTCTTGGAAGCTGAGAATGTCCCAGTTCTTGCATGGCCAGCATACTCACCGGACATGTCACCCATTGAGCATGTTTGGGATGTGCTTGACCAGCGTATACGACAGCGTGTACCAGCTCCCACTAATATCCAGCAACTTCGCACAGCCATTGAAGAGGAGTGGACCAACATTCCACAGGCCACAATTGACAATCTTATAAACTCTATGCGAAGAAGATGTGTTGCACTGCATGAGGCAAATGGTGGTCACACCAGATACTGACTGGTTCTGAGTCCCCAGACCCCCAATAAAGAAAAAAAAAGCACATTTCAGGGTGGCCTTTTATTGTGGTCAGTCTAAGGTACACCTGTGCACTAATCATGATGTCAGATCAGCATCTTGATGTGGCGCACCTGTGAGGTGGGATGAATTATCTCAGCAAAGCAGAAGTGCTCACTATCACACATTTAGACAGATTTGTGAACACTGTTTGAGAGAAATGGTAATATTGTGTGTCTGGAATGAATTTTAGATCTTTAAGTCCATCTAATGAAAAATGGGAGCAAAAACAAAAGCGTTTATATTTTTGTTGAGTATATATCTGTAATTACTTACTTATCCAAATGAAACAAAAACTGGCACTTTTTTTTCTTGGCAGAATAAAGAAACTGAAGTGAAATTATTTTTTCTCTATTCCTTCAGAAAGTGGTGTCATTGTTGAACCCCAAATATGTAGCCTAATTGATAGTCAAAAGGACTTCAAGTCATAAGATTAAAGGTGCACTGTGTAAATTTTCTGGTGGAGGGCCTGTCAAATGCTTGTCTCCACAGAGATGTTATTGCTTTGTCTGGAATTTTTCACGGTATGGCATTAAATCTTTCTATCATTATCAAGACCAAACCAAACAAAATTACAGGTCAGATCTGTAGAGAGGCAAACGCACTTGTAATGGTTTGAAATAAGACCATTTAAAAATTACATACATTTATGATACAAATTTACTATTGTTAAATATAGAATTCATGATAAGATTTATGTTAAAAGGTAAAGTAATTTTATTTTATTGGTTCATGATTATTATTTGTATTCCACGATTGTACCACAGTATATTATACTACAGTGGTACCTCACCTTACAAAATTAATTTGTTCCAGAAGTGGTTTCGTAACGTGAATTTTTCGTAAGTTGAGTAGCTATTTCAATGGAAAAAGCCTGATTCGTTCCAAGGTCCCGTTCCAAGTTTTTTTTTAATAGTGTAACTTTTTTTTATAGTGTAACACTGTGTTCTGCGTCCTGATTGGCTAAGTAGGGTGACCATTCGTCCGGATTTCGTCCGGACAGTCCGGTTTTAGAGCTGTCTGTCCGGCTGTCTGTCACGTGTCCTCCTTTTTTACATTTTGTCCTCCTTTCGGACCCTCGTCGCCTACCGTTGCATAAATTGTCATAAATCCCCACCCATTATTTACACTTGTTGGTAGCAACTATTCTTATTATTTTTTAACATATTCTAGATGAGATCTATGGTTATGCGGTGGCACAGAGTGAGACTTCACACAGAAACGTCAACGCGTGCGGCAATGACACACTATTGGTTAAATACACGGAAGCAGGTCGAAGCGCAAAGCGCGAGTACAGAGAGGAGATAAGAAGAGCGCTATAATGAGCGCTATAAGAACAATATAATGTTTGGCGAGTATGTCTGCGGCCTGGAAATACTATAAAGTTGATGACAACAACATTGACATAGCAAACGGTGGGATATGTAAACTTGGGATTGCAAGGGGTGGAAAGGAAAGGGCTACATTTAACACAACAAACCGATAGGGCACCTCAAAAACAAACACCCGACACAATACAGCGAGTTACAGGCAACCCAGCCAAAGACGAGTCAGCTCACGCTGCAGGAGAGTTTGAAAAGGAGACAAAAAAATGCCCCTTGACAGTGCGAAGGCCCAGGAGAACACAGCCAGGAGCACAAATGATCGCAATGAGTGACTTACCATTCGCCTTTGTAGAGAACCCTGGATTTCTTATGCTTATGGAGCACGTTGGACCTCGTTAATAATAATAATAATAATAATAATAATAATAATAAGCCCCGCGCCGGGTCATGCTGCGCTATCACACACGTGTCCACGCGCAGTCTTCTCCCCCCTCCCCCTTCCCCCCACACTTCACTATTAATACATTTTGTTGAAAATCTATGAAAGTTTGAGTGTTTAAACGAGAGACAAATGTGAGAAAAATTTAAATCCAGTCTGAGAAAAGCGTATAATGTGTGTGGCTGAGCGTGCATTATTTGAATTTTTGAGATTTCGCGTTTCATAACTTGAATTTTATTTCGTATCTATAGACCAAAATTTAACGTGAAGGCGTTTCGTAACTTGGAATTTTCGTTTGTTGGGTCTTTCGTAAGTTGAGGTACCACTGTATTTTCTGGCATTGTGGAAAGATTTTGGTTGATTGAAGCACATCCGGTCGGGTGACCAGGAGGGGTCATTAAAACCACTGACTTGAGACGTGAACGATCGCTGTTTGTTCATTCAAGTTTTATTCCCTCTTTTTCAGGTAACTATGTGCTTCTGATGTACCAAGTTTGTACAAAAGTTAGATTATAATTAATATTTGGTCATTAAAACCACTGACTTGAGACGTGAACAATCGCTGTTTGTTCATTCAAGTTTTATTCCCTCTTTTTCAGGGGGCCGTGGTTGTAACACACTCACAGTCAGAATGCCTGTTTTTCAAGGTATTTTTGAGCTATAAAACCGCCTGTAATCTAATAAATGTATAAAAGTTGTTTAATACAGACCCCCCCCAAACAAAAAGTTACATAGTGCACCTTTAATATGACAAGTTTGTGGAGCCAATCCCTAACAAATAATGTATAAAGTTTGATGTTTTTTGGATCACAAGTTTGGATATTTTTTTTAAAACCGTAAATCTCCCAAAGAGTTATAAAGGCCCTTGCCCTCCATCTGACATTATGGTATCATCAAATCCTAGAACATGAACACAACCTATAAATATACAACTACAGGGAGTCCTCGAGTTACGACGTTGATCCGTTCTTAAGACGCGTCGTAACCCGAATTTCGTCGTAAACCGGATTTTGCCTTTGATCTTCCAACCAAAGCACCAATAACCTTTCCATCTCAATAATTAGACCACTACGATGCTTGTTTATCACTGCCGCTTTCATAGGAGCAGATCAGAGCCCACATCAGGTACTTCCGCCCACATTGGGCACACACACGAGGCTGTCTTCTTCTCCCTACAACCACAACAGAGCGTATTCTTCCGCCGTGCGCCGCGCACCGCGTGCGTTTGTTTACATCTTTTACCACGCTAAACCGTGTAAGACGGAATGACGCGTAATATATACATATTTTTTTTAATGGGGGCGCGTTCGTAACCACGAAACGTCGTAACCCGAGACCGTCGTAACCCGAGGACCCCCTGTAAACAGAAATCTGTTCAACTGTATTTCCTTGTAGGACATTCTTAGAAAGCTTGACCAATTATAATTACAGTCAAAGTAAAACCATTGTGTTTCTAACAAGTCATCATGAGAAGCTACAGATAATGATTTTTCCATATTATATTATTCATGGTTCATTTCATTTCATTACACAAACTGTGTGAATTGGATCAAGTCAAAAAGTGAAAAGGTCTTCAAAAGAGGATCAAAGGTTTGCACAAGTCCCCACGGGCAAGTTCATCGATCCAAAATGAAGGGCGGGAAAAGAGAGTCGCCCATGCACTGAGCAGTTTTCACACAGCTGGGTGAGACTGGAGTGCTGATCTGTATTTTGTGGAAAGCTTTAGGTTTTCAGATACCATCATTTTCTTTGATTGTTTCTGTGATTATTTGTTTATTTTAAATGATGTTTCTGTGCAGCACTTTGGAAACGCTTTTAGTTTATGAAATGTGCTATATAAATAAAGTGGATTGGATTGGATCATTTTCTTTATAAACTGTAAGAACCTTTTTGTAGCAAAATATAGAAGAGTTTCAAATCTTCTGCTGATGTATGTAATCTGAAAGTATTTTTTATTATTTTCTGAATTACACAGTATTGATTTGTTTTGAGAGAGATGCATTAGCAATAATAATATTAATATTAATAATAATAATTTTTTTTGCATAATGTATAGGGCTGCAATATTAATAGATTTAAAAAAAACTCTTTTTAATTTATGGCAAAAGTAGAAATTCTGTTTGTCAACTGGACACAATTTTATTTGGTCGAATACGTTTTGCAGCTCATCCAAGCTGCTTCTTCAGTTCTGGTCAGACGCTGGTGGACACTGCCTATATCTGTCTGAGGGGAGGAGCTAAAACAATGAAATTACTCTGAGACTACCACACCTATTTGTTTACAGTTTCTGTTAGTTAGGCCTATTAAATATGCGGTGGGAATGGAGTGGGGGGTCTTGTTAGCAGAACCATTCAGGGCCATAATGGGTGTTCACACCTCATGGGCCTGACCTGCCCTATTGTTTTGTTTGTTTTGATTTAGGTTTGAGGATAGAGTTATAAATGGGAGACAAATGATGTCTGAGACCTCCATGTATAGCAGATTGAGGTCCACTCTGGCTCTCTCGTCTGTGTTGGTACATCCACTTGTGGAGTGGCCGTTTGTTTTGTTTCTCCAATGTAGCGTTCACTGCAGTCTTCACTACACTGACTGGATTAGACCACATTGCGTTGTTTGTGGCTTGGTGTTTTGTCCTTTGGGTGGACCAGTTTCTGTCTTAAAGTGTTAATTCTTTTTAATTTAGTTTTTTTTTTTTTTTTGGCTAACTTGTTAAATTGTGAAAATCTATAAATATAAGTTTAATAATTCTCCATCCGTACTATAAAGAATCTAAACACTTTTGTGAGATTTAGGGACAAAATGGCAAAAAATAAGAAAAATTGTGTTTTTATATGCCACTTGATCATTAGTGTAGAGTTGGGAAGTGTCATAAAAGTCAAGACAGAGTATAGTCTGAAGTCTGGATTTTGTGAGTACCTCAATTCCAGATATTCTTCTAAGATCCTCCTCACTGAAAGGGTCAAATCTCCTCCGATGAATATCTGTGTAGATCATCTGACTTGTCCCATTCCAAAATGTCAAAATGTGTTGCTGTTATGAAAGTCAAAATAACATGTCAATGAAACCCTGCAAACAAAATAGTCTAATTTTCAGCACTTTTCAAGCTCTTATTTAAATCAGTTGCCTTACCCAATATTGTAACTGAAAGTTCTTTTGGTTCAGTTGACCACACTCATTAAGAGGTACAAGGCTGTCAGTGAATAGAATGGCTAACGATGCAAAATTATTAATAATTCCCATTGATCATTAGACTTCATCTGCCAGTGTCCTAAATCCTATAATTGTGATGTAACCAACCTCTGGTGTTTACATGCTACAGAGCCAAGTTACACATCATACGAAGAAAGGAGCTACACTGGATCTATATCATCTATGATTCACAGTAAATACATTGTACAAATATTTTAATACAGTAGTTATTTTGCACTCTGTGTCATCTTTCATATGTTTGCAAGAATCTCCATCGGTATGAATAATTGATAAATAGTTGGCTGTTGCATGCTGTGCCACCACCAGGGCTAAATCATGGACTGGAGTCTGAAGGAAGGGATTGGGAGTTAGAACGTGGGCTTTAGCGATGGTGTTTTTAAAGAAACTGTATATAGCTTGTGCCATTACTTTATTATTTTTTTCTTTTTTAAATAAGAAAAAATATTATTAAAGTTTATTTGGTTGAATATGTTTCGCGGCTCATTCAAGCTGATTATACCTGGACCTACCTGTGACTGTAGTAAAATATTACAGTCACAACTGAACTACGGTTGCCACAGTGCCTAAACCTACAAACAGAGAACACATACAATTTTTTTCTCAGTATATGGAAAAATCATGCCTTATTTATGACAAGCTCAGAACCTCAAGAATTTGCACTAGCACTGGCTGCAGGTGATGGGATTTAGTAAGTAAGATTCAGATCAGAGGCATTTTTCATTGGATTTTAGCAATGAAACTGGTAACCTAAATGAGAAACTCATGAGGTTCATTCTGATTTTTGATTGAATATTAGCCTTGAGAACCAAAACACTAAATTATAACATTAACAACTTGGCCATCATACCCAACTGCATGTAATTAAAATAAATCAGGATTACATTTCATCAGTAAACACTATATTTGATTTGAAGATGTTTACCTTGTATCTAGGGAAACTGACAAACAAAATCTGACATATGGTTCCTTTAATTCATATAATTTTCTGTTTACCCAAAGTATTTTTTCTGACATGCTATGTGTGTACCCACTCCACACATGTTGTCAGTCTAGCTACATAATAGACTTTGATGTGCCACCCACTGTCATGGATGAAACATAATGTGACATGAATAAGCTCACGAATGCCTCCCGGAATCTAAGCAGCACAAGTTTCACTAGTGAAGACAGGCTCACAAAGCAATCATGAATTTGTTGCATACTCCACAGTCCATGGACACTATCACTGTTGTCTTGCTTTCTCTGGGGACAACTACTAAATATTGACTCTGGTCAGCTATGTGCGACAGCCAAGTGACCCCTCAAGCAAAGGCAGCCCTGACCAGCTCAGATCAAAACAAACCAGAGCATCGCACTGACAGGGAAAGTTCACCCAGCAAACCCATCTGCCTGTCACCATAACACATTCTGAAGCGCTTAAGAAAATAGACGATAAATGATAATATTGAAACAAATTTATGCTACTGACATAAATAAACCTAAAGCAAGATAACCACCCCATAACCATTCTAAATATAAATAAAAGTTAATAATGAGTATAATAAGTCGTAGATGTTATTTAGTCAATGGTTTTCAGCTCAACCCAGTAGTACAAAGTACTCGCGATAAATATTGAACCCATAAAAAAAATTTCTTCATCATTTATTTAACAGCAATTCAGTATAGTATTTATGGTGACAGGCCTATCTGTCAGCTAGGATTAGCACTATGCATAAAGTGAAGGACAAATTCATTTAGTTTTAGGTCATTTTTAATGTTCTACTGCCAGCACACCTAATCAATTGTATTTGCATACAGTGCAAAAGTGGTAACTCATTCCAGCTCAGTTTTGCCCCTCCCATCCATCCCTCACTGCGGTCTGTGTGCTGTGTCATAGGGGAATATTGATTTCACTGGCACTTCTAGGGAACGCCTTTATGGACTGACTGCCACCAATAAATTGTCGATTGGTGCTTGATGAAAAGGCTAGTGCGTACAGTAAATCCCCAGTAAATCATATCACCATGCACAAAATGTTCCCTTTGGATCTCTCATCCAACCATCTTTGTCAGACTGAATTCATTCTCAAAAGGACGCGTATGCACCAGCTCTGAAAAAGTCCTCTCTAACCATAAGTAGCCAGCAGTGCTGCTGTGGTTGCCAGGGTTATTCTATTGAAGTATGCAGCTTTGTTATTAGGACTGGGATGCTCTGCAGGCTCAGAGGTTGGACTGTTATCTGCTGGTAGTGTTCGCTCCCAGCAGACTCCCTCCAGTTATTCTTCAGTTCAGTTCTGTGGAGTGACACAAACTCAGGCTGATGTGCTGCACAGCTGTCCCTCTGGTGCACAACTTGTGTCTGAAAAGAACACTTTACAAAAAGCAGAGGCAGCAACGGCAGCCAGAGAACACTTTTACTTTACGTACTGATATTTTGTTAACATGGAGATTGATAATTGATTAAAATACCTGACAAACAAAATGCATTGGTCTTCTAGTAAACTTATTGCATTAGGCTACTCTTTCTTTATTGTGGTAGTATTGTGAGGTAGTAGTGTATCTTACCTTATATAGCCTATTAGCATTGGTTAAAATAGCCTGATATAGTATAATGAATGAATGAACATGTTATTTATTTATTTATTTATTTATTTATTTATTTATTTATGTATTTATTTATTTATTTATTTATTTAGAGAAACATTTCTTCTAAAACATGCCTCGACACTTTCGATGGAGATGCCATGTGCAACTTTGTGACATGCGCAGTGACACTTTGACCACAGCAAGCGCCTTAGGAAAGATTAGCCAGAATATAGCCTACTAGCCTACGTTTTACTTGCACTTTTGGAGGAAAAAGAGGAACAGAATACTACGAAAAGACGTTATCTGGTGAGCGCCTAGCTTAGCACTAACTAGCATTTATTTTGTTAGTAATGTTTAGTTAATATTTTTGCCTAAAAATATATGTTTTAGCGCGGGGGTGCAATTTTGTGTTAAAATGTATAAAAACTTATTGTATTTTGTAGCACATCTATGTAGCATCATAGCATTTTGTCTATGATCACATGTACCTGTACTCAGCCTCCAGCCTCTCCGCTCACAGGAGAATCCAGCCCGGTGCGGCTGACTCCATGCCGGCCTTTCCCTGTGGCCGCTCGTGCGCTGGTTCATACACTAGCGGAGCCTCTGCGGCGCACAGACGGAGCGATGCTGGAGGATACTACGGTGTGTGGGACCTTACCATCACAGTGACTGCCTAACGGACCTGTTCTGACCTGCATTGGCCATAAGAACAGCGACTTATTTCATCGAAAGTGTGCACATTGCTCCAAAACGCCACTGCTGGACTGTCGGTTTATTGTGCTCCAAAGGTAAGCGTGAAATGCCTAAAATTATTATTTCATTCATTCCTCCGTGGCAGCGTTTTCTTTGCTTTTAACATTATTCAGTTATCAACTTTTTGCATTTAAACTGTAAGTTGAATTTCCTAATGCGTAGTGTTCTGTCATGACAATAACGTGCGTAACGGCATTAGCAACACTACACAACACTTAGGAATTTTCTACTATAACTTCCATACGCTGTTCTTATTGCTTTAACAACTGTGGCAGTTATTTTAACTTGAATGACAGCGTTTCATTTAATGTCACGCTGCATCATGGAGCTCTGGTATGTAGTGTCCAATAAACCCATCCGTGCACCTTGACGAACAGCCGCGTCTGCAATTGCGTTAATGACGCACAGGGTGAGAATTTGCAGCCTAACTACAACATGTATTCAGTGAACACAAACTAGTCGCAGCTTGCGCATATGTTGTGAATGATTGCCAGTTTAACACAGGTCTTCAAATGTGCTCCTAATAGCTGTAAAGGTCTCGTATCATTTTCTTGCGTTATTGCTCTGTTGGCTGAATGCGTGGCTGTTTTATTGGTAAACCGGACGCCTTATGAGAGAAGTCGTTATTCTTTCATTTCATTCTTTCACCCTCTCTGGTCCCTGTACATGGCATGTACTAGTTTGCGCAGACATCAGTGCTCTGGACTTTATAGTATGACTCCCTATACTCCAGCTGTTCTGTGAATGGATGACTCTGGTGATGAAATTGCACCTCTAGCTCATATAGGAGATTAAAACAGGGTTAATAGCTTCTAATGGGAATGGAAATTATATGCTATGAGAACACTGTCTATTGTTGCTGCTGTATGTGACCAGGGCACAAAGCCAATAGCAGAGAATATAAGTGATGAAAAGGTACAGAAGAAGTCTAAAGGTTGCTTGAGTGTGAATAAGTCATAAAGAGTGTCAGGATAAAATAACTCCTGGCAACTATTGAGCATTGCTGAGGCCATAGCGTATTTAATTTGTATTCCTTGTCAGTAGTTTTCCAAAATACCATCTCTACAAGATACACATCATAGCAGATAGTATATCTGTTTGTTACTGATGATCAGAAATGTTGTTTTTTGACATTTTGCATTGTGTTGTTATTAACATAAAAAAAAAAGCATTTTTCTATGAGTTTTAAGGTGCGTTCACGCATCAAAATTAGGACTAAACCTGAAAGTAAACCTGGACTAGACCAGAATTTAAGAATATCTAGAAGAGGACTAAAATGGACCAAATTTAGAACCAAATAATGGCAAGTTTGACCGCATCTTTAGGGTCTAGTCCCCCTAATGATTTCGATACAACTCAAAATACAACTCTTTTTAGTCACAGTTTTTCAGTTCATTGTTGTAGCCCTAGTAGCAAATCATAGACATTCTTCAAGTCTTATCACAAGCACCCTTGGACCAAACCGGCAATCTTTTGATCTCTATTCTCTCTCCTCTCACACTAAACATGGAACACCTTCTTTACTAAACAGTGTGCCTGGACCTGCAGTCTTGTATGCTTGCATATTCCAGTGATCATTAGTTGCCTTTTCTCTTCGCCTGTCAAACAGTGATGGGCTCTGGGTTGAACTCTCCTTCGTTAGCTTAGCCTTTATCTCATGGCTCACAGGTTGGAATATAAAAGAACAATACCAGTCCATATGTTTGTTGCATGTGATTATCACTGCATTAATTAGTCTTGAATGCTTAGATTTAATTGTGTTGTCATTGAACCAAGAGGCAAGAGCTGTACAAAGAATGTTATTGGCAGTAAACATAACCCTAGGGATCAGACTGATGCTTAGGATTTTTAAAGGAATATTAACGTTTTTTACAATCTTAACCTTATTTCTGTAATAAAACAAGTTGTTTTACTCACCCATAGTACTTTGGTGTCATTTGGAGCAGTTTTGTAGATGTTGTGGTGTATCGATATCCGTTAACATGAGTGCCCGGCGCAGGTGATTGCAGTCACCAAATAACACAAACTTTATCACTTTTCAATTTACAGAAGCTCAATGTCTTAGTATACAGTTGAGTTTGAGTCAAAAGTGGCCTCTAATCCAAGATTTAGCCATAGTTTCGAGTAGATGAAGAGGTCAGTACTAGGGGTGGGTATTGGCAACGAAGTCACGATTCACAATGCATCACAATGCATCACGATACTTGAATTATTGCGATGCATTGCAATATATTAGACATACTTCAGTGAAAATGTACCAAAAAAAGAGTATAACTTAAATATCAGTGGCTGTGTATCTGGGTAGTGTCTTCAATTGATACATAACTCTGAGTAACTCAATTCATAACTGAATTTATTGAATAACAAAAACAAATAAACCATCCTTCCTTGATACTGCCTGAAGTCCATTGCTTTGCTGGAAATCAGTTCAACACAATCGAATTGTGAATGCTTTTATCTATTTCCGATGACAACTACATTTACCTATGATAGATTTATTTATTCATGAATTTATGTATTAATATGTATTTATTTATTACTTATTGAATTTCTCCTTTTATCATTACTTGAATTTCTCCTTTTATCATTACTTATTTATGCTTTTAACCGCTAAAATATGAATTTATATTGTTAAATTACACTTTAATTGTATTGTTTTCAATGTTACCTGTAATGCCCACTTGGTCCTGATTGCTTCTGCAGTCACTCCAGTGTAAACATCTTAACTCTCGTCTTCGGAAAGGAAAGGTCTTATACAGAGCCTCTTTTTCACTCAAATACCTCTTGTTAAAGTGATACTCCGGGATTTTTGACATAGGGTCCAATTTTCTAGTTAGCCAGCGTGTAGGATATGTGTAGAGAAAGTTATTTTGCGATTTCATGCAGTCTTTGTAAAATCTGAGTTGGCTGTTGCTAAGCTAGCGAAAGTGAACGTCCTGCAGCTAGCCAGCCACTAAAATAGACATACCCAGTACAAAACAAACACCCAAACAAATCAGTTATTATGCCAGGGTATCGATTTAAATATCTGTGTTGATATAATAAGATTTTGAACGAAACGGACCTTGCTTCAAACAACTTAATTGACGCATATTGGGGGACTAGTTTCTAAGCAGCGGCGGAATTTTACTTCTCCCTCGTCAATTGTGATTGTGATGCGAACAGGTCACTTCACCAGGGACTCGCCAGAGCAAAAGCCGAAATCAATCGACTAGTAGCGGATAAAAATCACAACGTGTCAACATGGTGCAGCAGTGTTCATATACCACTGGCCAAACGCTCCTACATTCAACATTTTTTTCTGGCACACCACTTACCGCATTGATAACTGGCCATTAGGTCCAGCAGGTCTAGGTCGTTTCTTCCAATTTATCTTTTCGACGCAGAAGAATGTCTCCAGTACGCCACGATTGAGATGGGGCAAGAAGTCCTGGTGCTCTGTTATGCAGACATCATTGGAAGTGCTATGGCCACCAGACACATCTAGACTTCGAAACGAAGTATCTAGCTCCAGCTCTTGCATTTGTGGGATAACTAAGTCCCACTCCCTGCAGCAAAAACATTCATCCTCGTTCTCCATAACTTCGCAATTTCGGCACTGACACCACCAATCCCCGGTTCTTCTGTCCCGGCTTTCTGCTGCAGCTTCGGCGGCGGCTGCATTTGCAGACGCGCTCTCTTGTTCTCTTGCTCTTTGTAAATCCATCTCTTTCAATTCTTCGTCCGTATACTCCGGCTCATACAAGTATGGTTCACTGGAAAAATGCAACTGCTCTTCCTCCTCATCAAAATAATCGGGCTCGCCAAACATTGCCATACTTTGAACAGGCTCCGTGTGCTCACTTTTACAGTTGCGAGGTTGCTAGTAAACAAACTATTAGAGCCGGTCGGATTGGGACATGCGGGTGATATCAATCCGCGGCTGTCAAGCTTTCAATGAGGAAGTACGAATTGCTGATGATGATCAAAGGAATACATGCTTGGTTTACTTCCTTAATCATTCTATCAACACAGATATGTACATCGATACCCTGGCATAATAACTGATTTGTTTGGGTGTTTGTTTTGTACTGGGTATGTCTATTTTAGTGGCTGGCTAGCTGCAGGACGTTCACTTTCGCTAGCTTAGCAACAGCCAACTCAGATTTTACAAAGACTGCATGAAATCGCAAAATAACTTTCTCTACACATATCCTACACGCTGGCTAACTAGAAAATTGGACCCTATGTCAAAAATCCCGGAGTATCACTTTAAGATCCTGGCACATTGTGGCTTTAATTTCCCTTGTCAAGATGAAATCAGTCGGATTGTCTTGGAGCTCGTGGACGAGTGGAGCACGGAGTGGCGCTACAATAGACAGCGTTGGACTGGTCTCCTCTGATATTGCGAGTGTAGCTACTTTCATAGGTTTCATTGCAGCGACGACCTCCTCAGCAGCCGTTATGTCACACTCGGTAAGGGTGCAGATGCCCTTCTCAGACTTCAGTATTTCGGCAGACAGGAGCGCATTGGACATAGCCTGGGAATTCCCAGGCCACTTCCGTTCGTTTCGAACTGGAAGGCGGCCTGGAAACTCGTCCAAGCGAGAGTCCCAGATTTAGGGCCCCAATCAGAGAGCGGGGGAGGTGTGGCAAGACGGTGACGCGTACTACATGACAAACGGAAGCTTGTAGTTTGAACTGACAACTGACATGATTGGGTATGGACTTACGTATACGCTCAATGATAGACATTCAGAGTTTCCAGACCCATATCTCACTTGTGATATGGTCAGGTGTTAACCAGACTACATTGGGCACGCACAGCGCAGCGTGAACGCACATGTTGCTCTAAAAACCGCTCCAGCATGTAAACACAGCCCGCCACCGGAAATGCCGCTGGCGTGAAGGCAGCGGCATTTCCGCTTTTCCGCATTTCCGTTTTTTAAATTAATAATCGATATTTGGCATCAAGAATCGATGCAGTATATTGTGAAAGTTAGCATCACGATGCATTGTCATGACGATTATTTTGCACACCCCTAGTCAGTACGCATACGCTCAGTCACAGCTGTTTTGCAGATAAGAAGACGCTCATAATTTTTCTGTTGAGAGCGACACATGGCAGAAGATTCGGACTTTGAGGCTGAAGAGGACTTATGGAGGACTGAGGACTGAGGACTGAAGAGGAGTATATGGATGAGGAGACAGAATGGATATGGAAAGAATGAAGCGGAGACAGTTTTAGGAGCAGCACAGAGAACAGCCATCGGTTTCGCATTACTTCTCAGAATCATGCTCTGAATCCGCTGGTCTTTCTTTCTTTTCCTTTGCTGGTCAAAAAGCGTCCTGACTGAAGTGGGTACTGCAAACACGATGGTCCAAACGTCTTACAGCTTTGTGTTTCATGTTTGGGTCCCAAGAGCTGAGAGCGAAATCAGCTGTGACTGAGCGCATGTGCACTGGCCTCCTCATCTACTCGAAACTATGGCTAAATCTCGGATTAGAGGCCACTTTTGACTCAAACGAAAGTGTAGACTAAGACATTTAGCATCTGAAATGTGATAAAGTTTGTGTTATTTGGTGACTGCAATCGCCTGCCCCAAGCACTCACGTTACACCACGTTACACCATCGCTACACCACAACATTTACGAAACTGCTCCAAATGACACCAAAGTACTATGTGTGAGTAAAACAAGTTGTTTTATTACAGAAATAAGGTTCAGATTGTAAAAAAACGTTAATATTCCTTAAATTTTTATCAATACATGAAAAATAGGTGATATGTTACGACCATTCATTTTAAACTCATGCTTCACAGCTTCTCTTGCTTCACAGCAAGAAGGTTCTGGGTTTGATCCCCGGGTCGCCCAGGCCTTTCCGTGTGTGTTCTGTGTGGAGTTTGCATGCATGATCTGGGTTCGATCCCCGGGTCACCTGGGCCTTTCTGTGTGGAGTTTGCATGTTCTCCCCGTGTCTGGGTGGGTTTTCTCTGGGCACTCCGGTTTCCCCCATCAACCCAAAACATGCACCATGTACCTCCAGCTTAGGTCCTGACCAAACCGAAGCAAGAAGATCATGGAGATGGTCCCCGGGCGCAGTAATGTGCTGCCCACTGCTCCTAATAACAGGATGGGTTAAATGCAGAGAAGAATTTCTCCAGTGTGAGATCACTAAAGTCGCTTCTTCTTATTCAAACACATGAAAACGCACAAAGTTAGTTCAAAAAAATATATGTCAATCTTGAAATTTAGACATTTCTATAGATGTTCTGAAATGTGTGTGATTCTTGTATTTGCTTAGAAGGTCATATTTTAACCTTCTTGCAAAAGTGATTGCTCCTGGATGTGTTAAAATGTACTCTGTGAAGTGAATTTTGAAAAACTAAATCACAAATTTAATCTCATGCTGACATAATCATAATAATACAATCTTATATCCACAAAGAAGCCATGTTAAAAAGTCACAAAATCTTCACTTACTTACTTGGGGACAATATTTTACATTCTGTTGTATTATAAAAAATATTGCTTTTTTTTTTTTTTAACCTTTGGGCATTACAGTTACAACAGGGCGGATGACGGAGGAGCAGATTTGGGGATGTGCAGTAATGACATGGCTGTTACAAAGAAATGGCCTGAGGTTTGATCACTGAGGATGATGATGGTTTGTGAGGGGGACAGCAGGGGATGAGTCAGCTCCTTCACTGTTCCCCACTGTTCCCCACTGTGCTGTGTATAGTCCAACCGCTCCTCAGATCTGTTTTAATTACTCATATGGGACTTCATGTTCTTCCTTCTACTTTCTAGGATTTTCTCACGCATACAAGACAATAGAATTGAGCGATTTAGAAAGATTCTCAAATTACAAAGACTGAAATGTTAAAAAGTCCGGCACCTGCTTGCTGCCAGAGAAATTGTATAGCTTGGTCGAATGTTCCACAGTATGGTTTAATTTAATAATAAACTTATCTTTCTCCTTGGAGATAAATAGGTGACAACACTAGGCCAAGTTACAGGTCATATCAGTGGACGAGATGACTACATTCACAGCAAGAATACGTGCCTTTCAAAGTCATTTTAAAGCAATTCACAAGACAAAATCTATAAATGTATATTATAGATCATTCCAGGCAATGCAATAACATCTCCCTGAAACAAGCAGGCGGTAGTCCCCCCACCAGAATGTTACATAGCACGCCTGCGATTTGCAATTACATCAAATCAGTCTTGCAGGTGTACAAACAATATAGAACAATCTCTATTTCCAGCACGTTTCTGAGTACCGCTGACGCCTCAATACTCTGACTTGGGGGCACACTTTAGGTCTACAGCCTAATCTTAACCTGCCCCTCTCCCTGCCCTCCCTGCTCTGGATAGCAGCAGCAGCAGCGTGCTTTCTCTGGCTTCTCTCTGGTGTAATTGTTTTTAAAGCGTGCAGAACAAGCTAGCCTCAGGGTGATTAGCGGACTCTTGTGTGTTAAGCTTTATAGACACCTTCCTTATGGGAGCCCTTTCAAAGAGGGTGAGCTACTGCCTATAAAAATATGCTTCACTATTAGAGGTGTGAACTGGTTGTTCCACATATACTGTAGCTCGTACATATTGTAATTTGCATGCCATGAATTGCTGTTAAATGCGCTTGTATTGTAGGCTATATTGTACATACAATTTATAGCAGGAAGCATGATGTATAAAATGGACCATATCCTGAGCTTTTTATTCATTAGCTTTTCTTGAAGCTTGTGGCATGGTAGGATTGGCCTACATATAGTGATATAAAATGTAGAAGTACAGTTGCAAGATGAATCACAATTGAATACTTCATACTTCTATATTTTATTTATTTACTTGTTTATTTGAAGGACAATGTGCAGGTACATTAAAAAGATGGCTGCACCAGATTTAGCAGAATGCTAATTTCCATCTGTAGTCCTTAACAAACATTAAAAACATTAAAAACAATTACATATAAAAGGTGCAATACAAAAAACAATATACAGGCGTGCAAAATTTTCAATACATAGTGCAATTTTCGATACCTAGTACAAACTACAAGTTATTAAAATGCGAGACATTTAAAGTATACTATAAACATAAAAACAAATAATCTTGCATTTCTTTTACATGTTTCAGTCTTTTCTCAAATGTTAATAAAATAGAATCAGGATTTGAAAAAAATACATAAATTAATAAGAGAATAAATAAGATCAGTTGCGTTACATTTGCTTTGTAGTCATTTTCTCATTTGTGTTTCATTACTGTTTTTAATGTTTTTAATGGCTAAGTGCTGTTGACTTTGCATTTCTGAGTGGTATGCCTCTCTGTGCTTACTAATGCCTGCGGGTCTCTCTGTAGTCTTCGTTCGGAGCTGTCTAGTATGTGCTTAAAGTCAGATCCAGATATTGTCTTATCAAACCCGTGTCAATCTTTTCTCTCTGTCACAACCACCCAACCCTATTGTCATTACAAAAATGGCTACCCTTTGTGTATATGTTCCTATTCATGCTCTGCTGAACTATATGGTGCCATTGCTTGCTTTTATATGGCCTCCCCCGCAAACTAGGGCACACATTTGTTGATATAAAGACATGCTTTAGACTTGCCTTCTCCACTGGGACTATGGTGAGCCTAGTGGGAGTGCTGGTGATGGGGCATGTTTATATGGCTCTCAGCTATTGGAGCATGCTCTTTCAGTGAAAGGCCACTGCCATTGTTGGGTAACATAATCCACCAGGGAAGCCATTGGCGAGACACAGACTGGACTCTTCACTCTCTCTTTTAGCTTCACTTAGTACAGTATCGCTTTCACCACCTCAGAATTAGCAGTGGGAGATATGACAGTATGAAAATCCAATCGTGATCTAGCCGTATGGTGACAGCTGATTTGAGATTGTTATGATGATAATAATAAACACTTGTATTGTGCTCTACAAGCTTAGCAAGTCTCTTCAATTGTGACAGTGCAGCTCCATGCTCAAACACAGCCATTATGCCATTTACTTGTACCCACCCCCTTCTCCTTTTAGTCAACTGTTGTTATAGGGTGTAGGCCTGTCACAGTAACAAATTTTGAAGCATAATTTATTGTGACAGAGATATACTGTGATAAAAGATAATATCAAACTACTTTATGCCACTGATACAATACCAGTAATGCAAGAATATAGTCGCAAGCAGCAATGATCAGCCTCGCCTGCGCCTTTATCGCGGCACCCACTGCCAATTGTGAGGCACTATTGAGCCTTCACTTCCTCATTGCTACACAATGAGGCATTTGGACAAACTAAAAATAAATACACAACAAATTATATTATATTATATTATATATTTTTTAAATAAACTAAACATTTTTGCATTAAATTTGTATGGATGTGACTGGCCTTTAGCATACCAGCAGATCCTTCTCCAGCATGTGGGGATTGGGCCTAAACATGGATTAGTGCAGATACAAACCTTTGTTTTCAGTTGCGCAACATAACTCATTTGCACCTAGATTCAACTATTGCTTGATGTTGTCACAAAGAAGCAGCTCTATACTTTCAAATAAATCCACACACAAAACATAAACACGAAGATTGTATTAAATACATCTTCTCAACTGACCAGTCAGAACTGACACAGAGATTTCCTGTTTAATGCTTGTGTTATTCTTATGTGTTGTGTTGGACGATTATATTTACAGTAAGGGCTGATATGACTTGGATATATTTGCTGCTGGCTTATTGGTGGTTTTACACATTCTGTCACCATCCTGATCAAATAAAATTAAATTTATTGTTGTTTTTGAGTTTTGATTCTGTTCTGCTGAAGCAGACAGTAGTTAATAAATGTGAGCCTATTTGGACCACTGGTGTCTGGTCATCCAATGATAGAAGATGCCTCTGAGCCCAAGACTCTCCGGGTGCTCCTTTTCGTCCTTGTCCTCACTGCTGGAAGAGACCAGGCAGGCTGCAGACTCTGGTGTAGAGGATGATGCAATTGGCCTTTTTGCAGAAGTCACTCCCTCGTCTTCATCATCAGAAGAAAGGGTCCGTTTATATGGCACTTTCCTGGCAGCAGAAGGGGCTGTTCGTTGCTGTTTGGAGATACTCTCCTCTGTTGGATGGGCACGCTTTTGACCCAGGGCTGAAGGAGGAGCTGCACTGGTCTGAGAAAGTTTTTTTTTTTTTTTTTTACCTTGGATGTTTGAGCTCTGCAATACTGTGGAGCAGACTGAGAGGCCTTATTCACTGTTGCTGTGTTCCTAACGTGTGTGGATGTTTCTCCAACACTTTCATCTTTGAACACTGGCATCTTTATCTATGAAAAAACAAGTATCATTCTTATAGACACAACTTTACAAACCATAAAAAGGACAAGAGAAGGAGCACTGTACTTTGGGAGGGTCGGCATCATCATAAAACAGGATTGCCTTCGTAGAGGGAGGCACAACTTTTGACTTTATCTTCTGGCAGCCAAATGCTCCACACTGGGCTCCACTGGAGGCTTGACCACCACGGGGCAGTCAGGTTTAGGCTGAGGAGCCGCGGTGACGTGTGGCTTCATGTTCTGCAAATATTCAAATGTTACTCTAACTCTGGCTCCAACCCTAACCTTAACTCTAACCATAGCCCTAACCATAACCCTAACCCTAAACGTAAGCCTAACCGTAACCCAAACCCTAGCCCTAGCTCCAACCCTAAGTTTATAAAAATGCTTAGCAAATTTTAAACCAATATTGCTGACCCCTGGTGAAGCAGACAGCATTGGCATAATAGTATTTTTTTCTTGTCTTGTCATGATTTACTTCTATGTCAAATTTCATGATTCTACGTGCACATTTTTTTTGCACTTTTTTTTGAGATGGTTATGAAAAACATAATAAGAAAGAATAATATTTTTTACTAATAAACTACATTTTCAGAAAGCTCTGGCACATTCCTATGTCATGGCGAGGGTCCCTGGTCACTACGGGCATCTCACTTTGCGTCATTTCACTTCTCGGCCACTAGGAGCTTTGCTTTGCAATACTGTACTAATAATCCTTTGTAAACCTTTTTTAAATAGTCAGTAATGGCAGCTGCAACAAATAAATAACAGAATTAAATAATAATTCGCTGCAGAAGTTACATTTTCAATCCTCTACAGCTCAAATCTGATCATATATAACACAATATCCAAAATCTCCACAATGCACTATCAGAAAAAGTATTAACTTTGGGGTACTTAACCTTTACTTAGAAAAAAGTATATTTCTTTCCGTCCAATACAGTATATTGTATTAATCAAACTCAGACCACTTCACATTGTCTGCATCTGTTTATAAACCTTTATCACTTGTCATTCTGAAATAAAGTGCCTGGTTCTGTGTTTTGGGATAAGAACAGGTTTGCCATGTGGAAAAAGCTTTACATGTACCCAGAAAATCTATGCATGTGAACCTACTCTTTCCTTTCACTGTTTGAGAATCACATACCCAGCTATAAAACAATATAAAACTAGCAAATTGCTCAAATCAAAATAGTCATTTATAGGCTCTGACATCTGACTTTTTTTTTTGCAATATTACGCATATAGCACCGCACCCTTACTTACAGATACCACAAGCTACATTTTGATATTTTCCACTAATAACAAGGCAAGTGGCTCAGAGCAGGAGTGCCTAATCTGGTTTAGGGAGAGAGCAGATAACGGTGGTCTATCTCTGTGGTATTTTTAATGAAGTAGTGTGTGATTGTGAGCGTACGGGGCTGCTTACGGTCACCTGAGAAGTGCAGGCAATAACCGGGAGAAATAAAATTGCACTGTGCTTATCAGAGGCTCATAATAGATTAAAGAGTGTGCTCCTGTATCAGATATCCTGTGATCTAATAAATCTAAACACAATTTCTCCTTATCGCGCATGCCAGGCTAGCCCACGTAAACACTGCAATAGGCTAATATAAGTTTAGCTGTGGGACTGCTGTGCGTTAACTTGCTTGTGTTTTCTGAAATGAAATTCATAGGAAATACATCAAAATTTCAGTTCCAATTATAGGTTTAGTTAGTTCTACTTGTTTAACCTATTAAATTGTTTCAACCCCAAAGCAAGCAATATCTAATTCAAAATACACATTATATTTGGCACTAACTTTGATATAAAAAACATGTGTACTTTTGCATTGTAGACTGCATTTGTGATTTATATTTTAATTATTGGATTCTGTTTAATGTTCACAGTTTAATCACACTCAGAAGAATTGACAAAAATACTGAAATATGAACTGACAAACTAATACAAGAACCACATTTGAGAAGAATGTTTGTACAGATCTAAGCTATAGGGTTAGGCAGTTTATATGCAGAATAAGCATACTTGTTATAGTTTGGGGAGCAAATTCTGATTAAAAATTGCAGCTTTTGTGATTTGCTAACTGCATCCATTCAAATTGTGATTTCGAGTCAATTCCCATTAATCTTGCAGCCCTAGTGGTTTGAGTGATGTCATGAGTGAAAATTACTGTCGCTGTTATATCAACCTTTGACCTCCATGTTGTCATCATCAATCACGTCAGCAGTTCACCAGCTCTATCCATGTGAGCTTGGGTGTCATGGAGCTGAAAATGAAAGCTTTGGTCAGGGTGCAGACAGTAATAGGGTCCAGGTTGTTAGTCCCAGTGGTCAGTGAGCAGGGTCCAGGTGAACAGTGCGTCTAAAGCAGCTGGCCTGGCTCTGAGGATCATGAATCAGAGACGTGACCAAGGATATCGCTCTGTTTCTCTCTCTCTATGTCTCCCTCTATCTCTCTTTCCCTCTGCCTCTCTTTCGCTCCCTCTCTCCCTGTCTCTTTCTTTCGCTGTGTCCCTCTGTCTCTCCCCCTCTTTTGCTCCCTCTCTTTCTCTATATCTCTCTTTCCCTTTCTCTGTATACCTCTCTCTGTATCTCTCTCACGCACGTCTGACTGTCACAAACTGCAGCATGTGTCATCTCACCGGCGGTGCTTCATTTTACACCAGAAATCACACAATTCACAATTTCAACTAACTCTGTGGATTTTGAAGAATGAATTAAGTAAATGAAGTAAAATATTGTATTCAAGTCCCCAAAGTCATTAGCATCTTGAAGAGGTCTCCTCAAATGTTTTTCACTTCTCAGGTGTGTCTTGTCAGGATAATTTATTTTGTATTTCTGTTTACTGCATTCAATATGTGGTTATTCATAGTTTTGACACTTCAGTGATAATCTACAATGTAAATACTCATAATAATAAAGTGTGTCCATGCATTAGACTAGTAGTGCATAAACAAGAAGTAACCTGTTTCACACATAATTAAAAAAAACACTGATATAAGTACTGTATTAAAATTGATGTTCTCAACTGCCCAGTCAGAACACATACAGAAATGTCCTGTTTAATGCTTGCATTTGTGCGTATGTGTTGTGTTGGACGCAGCGGCCCTTCTCTGTGCCATTACTTTTTCTGCTTGGCCAGAGAGAAACATAATTTTGATTCACTGTATGTCGTGTACATATGGCAGAATTGCTGGCTTATTTATGATGAATGAATTCAGTTTTTTACATGGTTTTATAGATTCTGTCTCCTTCCTGATTTGGGGCGGATAAAGTCAAAACACAAAGTTTGAATGCAAAGAAAGTTTAATGTATTTTTTTAGTTTTGTTCTGTTCTTCAGAAACAGACAGAAGTTAATAAAAGTGAGTAGGGCCCTATGTGGACCACTGGCGTCCGGTTGTCCAGTGATAGAAGACGTCTCTGACCATCCGCATGCTCAGTTTGTTCTTTGTGGGTTCGGGTTGCAGTGCAGTGACGTTTTGCCGGCGACACACCCTCCTCTTCTTCATCAAATGAAATAGTGCGTTTATATGCCACTGTGTTTGTAGCAGAAGAGGCTGTGCGCTGCTTTTTAGAGACGGCACTCTCCTTGGTGGGACAGACACATTTACGAGCCCGGGCTGAAGGAAGCGCTGCACTGGTCTGAGAAAGTCAAATGATAACTGGTTATTGTTTTGTTCAAACATTGTGAAATTCACATTGCAAATCATGTGAATATATTAATTTTTTTTTACCTTAGAGGTATGTGGTCTGGGGTCCTGTGGAGCAGACCGAGAGGCCTTGTTTACTGATGCTGTGCTCCTGAAATGTGTGGAGACGTGTTTCTCCAGGACACTCTTCTTCACCTTGGAAGATGAACCACCAGGATCCTTGGCAGCTTTTTTGAAGATTGGTGCTGCAGTGGTCTTTATCTATGAAAAACAAGTGTTATTTTTATAGACACAAGTACGAAGCATCAAGAGAACAAGAGAAAGAGCAGGGTACCTTGAGCGGGTCGGCGTCATCATAATACAGGATTGCCTTCCTAGGGACAGGCCGTTCTTTTGTTTTTATCTTGTGGCATAGTTGAGCCAAACGCTCCGCACTGAGCTCCACTGGAGGCTTAACCACCACGGGGCAGGCGGGTTTAGGCCGAGGAGCCACAGGGACATGGGACTTCATAAACTGGAGAAACTCAAACTTTTTCAGGCTCTTCTTCATTAGAGGAGCCGTGAAACGCTTTTTTGTTTTCCTTTTATCATCTGACACGATGTATGCCTTTGTACAGGCATCATCATCAGGTTTCTTTTTAGAGGAAGCCTTCTTCTTCTTGTCAATTCCACAGCTGTGAGAGCTGGACAAAGCAAGACGAGAAATCTCTGGCTTCTGAAACAAGAAAAAAACTGATCAATATAACAGCACTGTGAATTCACATCAGTAAACCAATGCAAACTGTGCCTATGTTGGTCTTGCCTTCAGTTTAAGGCATACATGTAAAATATGAAGATGACTAATTAATTAATATACTTAAAGAGTACAGTATCTCTATGTATCTGACCAAAACTGCAGTCACAAGACTAAAACTGCAGGAGAATTCATACAAAAACAACTATTTATACAGAAAAATGTACAAAAAAGAGAGATTAAACTTGTGAATCATGAGCTTACTTTTCCCTTTTTGCATATACCAAAAATAGAATGGAATAAAATGCCTTTTATTGTCACTATTCATACGTATATTCAATCTGACAGAAAAGTCAGAACAAAAAAAAACAAATTACACTGACAAATGCAAGTAATCACAAGTGTTCAAAGTAAAATGCAAGTGCAACTCTTTTAACGATATCCAAACCTAATTAACTAACGATAATGAGTCAAATTCTTACGTTTTCATGGTGATCTGCCATATTTATATGATTTGTGTTGATATATGCTTGAGAGAGCGGTCTGCCGTGTGCGTTTGGGTTCGTGTACCAAAAGCAACTGAGGTGTTCAAAACTGTACCACTAGACTGTATACATACGGTTGCCCGGGATACGGCATCATTTTGTTTACTTTTAAATGACAGAGGTCTGCATTCAGATTGTTTTGATTCAAAATGGAGCAGTGACAGTATTTTAATACTGTGTCATTAGCCCCTGTACTGTCTTTGTTATTAGTTAACCTCTGCTTCATAACTTTGTGCTAGAGCTGAAACTATCGAGTATTTTTGGAATCGAGTACTCTGTCGATTATTTTTTCGAGTAATCGAGTACTCTAATATAAAACAATACAAGGCAGAACATGCCTGGACAGTACAAATGATGCATGTTCTATCTAATTCTCTCTCTCTGTCTCTGTCTCTCTCTCGCGCTCTCTCGGATAAAGTCAAAACACAAAGTTGGAATGCAAAGAAAGTTTAATGTATTTTTTTAGTTTTGTTCTGTTCTTCAGAAACAGACAGAAGTTAATAAAAGTGAGTAGGGCCCTATGTGGACCACTGGCGTCCAGTTGTCCAGTGATAGAAGACGTCTCTGACCATCCACATGCTCATTTTGTTCTTTGTGGGTTCGGGTTGCAGTGCAGTGACGTTTTGCCGGCGACACACCCTCCTCTTCATCATCAAATGAAATAGTGCGTTTATATGCCACTGTGTTTGTAGCAGAAGAGGCTGTGCGCTGCTTTTTAGAGACGGCACTCTCCTTGGTGGGACAGACACGTTTACGAGCCCGGGCTGAAGGAAGCGCTGCACTGGTCTGAGAAAGTCAAATGATAACTGGTTATTGTTTTGTTCAAACATTGTGAAATTCACATTGCAAATCATGTGAATACATTTTTTTACCTTAGAGGTATGTGGTCTGGGGTCCTGTGGAGCAGACCGAGAGGCCTTGTTTACTGATGCTGTGCTCCTGAAATGTGTGGAGACGTGTTTCTCCAGGACACTCTTCTTCACCTTGGAAGATGAACCACCAGGATCCTTGGCAGCTTTTTTGAAGATTGGTGCTGCAGTGGTCTTTATCTATGAAAAACAAGTGTTATTTTTATAGACACAAGTACGAAGCATCAAGAGAACAAGAGAAAGAGCAGGGTACCTTGAGCGGGTCGGCGTCATCATAATACAGGATTGCCTTCCTAGGGACAGGCCGTTCTTTTGTTTTTATCTTGTGGCATAGTTGAGCCAAACGCTCCGCACTGAGCTCCACTGGAGGCTTAACCACCACGGGGCAGGCGGGTTTAGGCCGAGGAGCCACAGGGACATGGGGCTTCATAAACTGGAGAAACTCAAACTTTTTCAGGCTCTTCTTCATTAGAGGAGCCGTGAAACGCTTTTTTGTTTTCCTTTTATCATCTGACACGATGTATGCCTTTGTACAGGCATCATCATCAGGTTTCTTTTTAGAGGAAGCCTTCTTCTTCTTGTCAATTCCACAGCTGTGAGAGCTGGACAAAGCAGGACGAGAAATCTCTGGTTTCTGAAACAAGAAAAAAACTGATCAATATAACAGCACTGTGAATTCACATCAGTAGACCAATGCAAACTGTGCCTATGTTGGTCTTGTCTTCAGTTTTAAGGCATACATGTAAAATATGAAGATGACTAATTAATTAATATACTTAAAGAGTACAGTATCTCTATGTATCTGACCAAAACTGCAGTCACAAGACTAAAACTGCAGGAGAATTCATACAAAAACAACTATTTATACAGAAAAATGTACAAAAAAGAGAGATTAAACTTGTGAATCATGAGCTTACTTTTCCCTTTTTGCATATACTGTACCAAAAATAGAATGGAATAAAATGCCTTTTATTGTCACTATTCATACGTATATTCAATCTGACAGAAAAGTCAGAACAAAAAAAACAAATTACACTGACAAATGCAAGTAATCACAAGTGTTCAAAGTAAAATGCAAGTGCAACTCTTTTAACGATATCCAAACCTAATTAACTAACGATAATGAGTCAAATTCTTACGTTTTCATGGTGATCTGCCATATTTATATGATTTGTGTTGATATATGCTTGAGAGAGCGGTCTGCCGTGTGCGTTCGGGTTCTTGTACCAAAAGCAACTGAGGTGTTCAAAACTGTACCACTAGACTGTATACATACGGTTGCCCGGGATACGGCATCATTTTGTTTACTTTTAAATGACAGAGGTCTGCATTCAGATTGTTTTGATTCAAAATGGAGCAGTGACAGCATTTTAATACTGTGTCATTAGCCCCTGTACTGTCTTTGTTATTAGTTAACCTCTGCTTCATAACTTTGTGCTAGAGCTGAAACTATCGAGTATTTTTGGAATCGAGTACTCTGTCGATTATTTTTTCGAGTAATCGAGTACTCTAATATAAAACAATACAAGGCAGAACATGCCTGGACAGTACAAATGATGCATGTTCTATCTAATTCTCTCTCTCTGTCTCTGTCTCTCTCTCGCTCTCTCTCGGATAAAGTCAAAACACAAAGTTGGAATGCAAAGAAAGTTTAATGTATTTTTTTAGTTTCTTCAGAAACAGACAGAAGTTAATAAAAGTGAGTAGGGCCCTATGTGGACCACTGGCGTCCGGTTGTCCAGTGATAGAAGACGTCTCTGACCATCCACATGCTCATTTTGTTCTTTGTGGGTTCGGGTTGCAGTGCAGTGACGTTTTGCCGGCGACACACCCTCCTCTTCATCATCAAATGAAATAGTGCGTTTATATGCCACTGTGTTTGTAGCAGAAGAGGCTGTGCGCTGCTTTTTAGAGACGGCACTCTCCTTGGTGGAACAGACACGTTTACGAGCCCGGGCTGAAGGAAGTGCTGCACTGGTCTGAGAAAGTCAAATGATAAATGGTTATTGTTTTGTTCAAACATTGTGAAATTCACATTGCAAATCATGTGAATATATATATATTTTTTTACCTTAGAGGTATGTGGTCTGGGGTCCTGTGGAGCAGACCGAGAGGCCTTGTTTACTGATGCTGTGCTCCTGAAATGTGTGGAGACGTGTTTCTCCAGGACACTCTTCTTCACCTTGGAAGATGAACCACCAGGATCCTTGGCAGCTTTTTTGAAGATTGGTGCTGCAGTGGTCTTTATCTATGAAAAACAAGTGTTATTTTTATAGACACAAGTACGAAGCATCAAGAGAACAAGAGAAAGAGCAGGGTACCTTGAGCGGGTCGGCGTCATCATAATACAGGATTGCCTTCCTAGGGACAGGCCGTTCTTTTGTTTTTATCTTGTGGCATAGTTGAGCCAAACGCTCCGCACTGAGCTCCACTGGAGGCTTAACCACCACGGGGCAGGCGGGTTTAGGCCGAGGAGCCACAGGGACATGGGGCTTCATAAACTGGAGAAACTCAAACTTTTTCAGGCTCTTCTTCATTAGAGGAGCCGTGAAACGCTTTTTTGTTTTCCTTTTATCATCTGACACGATGTATGCCTTTGTACAGGCATCATCATCAGGTTTCTTTTTAGAGGAAGCCTTCTTCTTCTTGTCAATTCCACAGCTGTGAGAGCTGGACAAAGCAAGACGAGAAATCTCTGGTTTCTGAAACAAGAAAAAAAAAGATCAATATAACAGCACTGTGAATTCACATCAGTAGACCAATGCAAACTGTGCCTATGTTGGTCTTGTCTTCAGTTTTAAGGCCTACATGTAAAATATGAAGATGACTAATTAATTAATATACTTAAAGAGTACAGTATCTCTATGTATCTGACCAAAACTGCAGTCACAAGACTAAAACTGCAGGAGAATTCATACAAAAACAACTATTTATACAGAAAAATGTACAAAAAAGAGAGATTTAACTTGTGAATCATGAGCTTACTTTTCCCTTTTTGCATATACCAAAAATAGAATGGAATAAAATGCCTTTTATTGTCACTATTCATACGTATATTCAATCTGACAGAAAAGTCAGAACAAAAAAAACAAATTACACTGACAAATGCAAGTAATCACAAGTGTTCAAAGTAAAATGCAAGTGCAACTCTTTTAACTATATCCAAACCTAATTAACTAACGATAATGAGTCAAATTCTTACGTTTTCATGGTGATCTGCCATATTTATATGATTTGTGTTGATATATGCTTGAGAGAGCGGTCTGCCGTGTGCGTTTGGGTTCGTGTACCAAAAGCAACTGAGGTGTTCAAAACTGTACCACTAGACTGTATACATACGGTTGCCCGGGATACGGCATCATTTTGTTTACTTTTAAATGACAGAGGTCTGCATTCAGATTGTTTTGATTCAAAATGGAGCATGTGACAGCATTTTAATACTGTGTCATTAGCCCCTGTACTGTCTTTGTTATTAGTTAACCTCTGCTTCATAACTTTGTGCTAGAGCTGAAACTATCGAGTATTTTTGGAATCGAGTACTCTGTCGATTATTTTTTCGAGTAATCGAGTACTCTAATATAAAACAATACAAGGCAGAACATGCCTGGACAGTACAAATGATGCATGTTCTATCTAATTCTCTCTCTCTGTCTCTGTCTCTCTCTCGCGCTCTCTCGGATAAAGTCAAAACACAAAGTTGGAATGCAAAGAAAGTTTAATGTATTTTTTTAGTTTCTTCAGAAACAGACAGAAGTTAATAAAAGTGAGTAGGGCCCTATGTGGACCACTGGCGTCCGGTTGTCCAGTGATAGAAGACGTCTCTGACCATCCACATGCTCATTTTGTTCTTTGTGGTTTCGTGTTGCAGTGCAGTGACGTTTTGCCGGCAACACACCCTCCTCTTCATCATCAAATGAAATAGTGCGTTTATATGCCACTGTGTTTGTAGCAGAAGAGGCTGTGCGCTGCTTTTTAGAGACGGCACTCTCCTTGGTGGGACCGACACGTTTACGAGCCCGGGCTGAAGGAAGCGCTGCACTGGTCTGAGAAAGTCAAATGATAAATGGTTATTGTTTTGTTCAAACATTGTGAAATTCACATTGCAAATCATGTGAATATATACATTTTTTTACCTTAGAGGTATGTGGTCTGGGGTCCTGTGGAGCAGACCGAGAGGCCTTGTTTACTGATGCTGTGCTCCTGAAATGTGTGGAGACGTGTTTCTCCAGGACACTCTTCTTCACCTTGGAAGATGAACCACCAGGATCCTTGGCAGCTTTTTTGAAGATTGGTGCTGCAGTGGTCTTTATCTATGAAAAACAAGTGTTATTTTTATAGACACAAGTACGAAGCATCAAGAGAACAAGAGAAAGAGCAGGGTACCTTGAGCGGGTCGGCGTCATCATAATACAGGATTGCCTTCCTAGGGACAGGCCGTTCTTTTGTTTTTATCTTGTGGCATAGTTGAGCCAAACGCTCCGCACTGAGCTCCACTGGAGGCTTAACCACCACGGGGCAGGCGGGTTTAGGCCGAGGAGCCACAGGGACATGGGGCTTCATAAACTGGAGAAACTCAAACTTTTTCAGGCTCTTCTTCATTAGAGGAGCCGTGAAACGCTTTTTTGTTTTCCTTTTATCATCTGACACGATGTATGCCTTTGTACAGGCATCATCATCAGGTTTCTTTTTAGAGGAAGCCTTCTTCTTCTTGTCAATTCCACAGCTGTGAGAGCTGGACAAAGCAGGACGAGAAATCTCTGGTTTCTGAAACAAGAAAAAAACTGATCAATATAACAGCACTGTGAATTCACATCAGTAAACCAATGCAAACTGTGCCTATGTTGGTCTTGTCTTCAGTTTTAAGGCCTACATGTAAAATATGAAGATGACTAATTAATTAATATACTTAAAGAGTACAGTATCTCTATGTATCTGACCAAAACTGCAGTCACAAGACTAAAACTGCAGGAGAATTCATACAAAAACAACTATTTATACAGAAAAATGTACAAAAAAGAGAGATTAAACTTGTGAATCATGAGCTTACTTTTCCCTTTTTGCATATACCAAAAATAGAATGGAATAAAATGCCTTTTATTGTCACTATTCATACGTATATTCAATCTGACAGAAAAGTCAGAACCAAAAAAAACAAATTACACTGACAAATGCAAGTAATCACAAGTGTTCAAAGTAAAATGCAAGTGCAACTCTTTTAACGATATCCAAACCTAATTAACTAACGATAATGAGTCAAATTCTTACGTTTTCATGGTGATCTGCCATATTTATATGATTTGTGTTGATATATGCTTGAGAGAGCGGTCTGCCGTGTGCGTTCGGGTTCGTGTACCAAAAGCAACTGAGGTGTTCAAAACTGTACCACTAGACTGTATACATACGGTTGCCCGGGATACGGCATCATTTTGTTTACTTTTAAATGACAGAGTTCTGAATTCAGATTGTTTTGATTCAAAATGGAGCAGTGACAGCATTTTAATACTGTGTCATTAGCCCCTGTACTGTCTTTATTAGTTAACCTCTGCTTCATAACTTTGTGCTAGAGCTGAAACTATCGAGTATTTTTGGAATCGAGTACTCTGTCGATTATTTTTTCGAGTAATCGAGTACTCTAATATAAAACAATACAAGGCAGAACATGCCTGGACAGTACAAATGATGCATGTTCTATCTAATTCTCTCTCTCTGTCTCTGTCTCTCTCTCGCGCTCTCTCGGATAAAGTCAAAACACAAAGTTGGAATGCAAAGAAAGTTTAATGTATTTTTTTAGTTTCTTCAGAAACAGACAGAAGTTAATAAAAGTGAGTAGGGCCCTATGTGGACCACTGGCGTCCGGTTGTCCAGTGATAGAAGACGTCTCTGACCATCCACATGCTCATTTTGTTCTTTGTGGGTTCGGGTTGCAGTGCAGTGACGTTTTGCCGGCGACACACCCTCCTCTTCATCATCAAATGAAATAGTGCGTTTATATGCCACTGTGTTTGTAGCAGAAGAGGCTGTGCGCTGCTTTTTAGAGACGGCACTCTCCTTGGTGGGACAGACACGTTTACGAGCCCGGGCTGAAGGAAGTGCTGCACTGGTCTGAGAAAGTCAAATGATAACTGGTTATTGTTTTGTTCAAACATTGTGAAATTCACATTGCAAATCATGTGAATATATACATTTTTTTACCTTAGAGGTATGTGGTCTGGGGTCCTGTGGAGCAGACCGAGAGGCCTTGTTTACTGATGCTGTGCTCCTGAAATGTGTGGAGACGTGTTTCTCCAGGACACTCTTCTTCACCTTGGAAGATGAACCACCAGGATCCTTGGCAGCTTTTTTGAAGATTGGTGCTGCAGTGGTCTTTATCTATGAAAAACAAGTGTTATTTTTATAGACACAAGTACGAAGCATCAAGAGAACAAGAGAAAGAGCAGGGTACCTTGAGCGGGTCGGCGTCATCATAATACAGGATTGCCTTCCTAGGGACAGGCCGTTCTTTTGTTTTTATCTTGTGGCATAGTTGAGCCAAACGCTCCGCACTGAGCTCCACTGGAGGCTTAACCACCACGGGGCAGGCGGGTTTAGGCCGAGGAGCCACAGGGACATGGGGCTTCATAAACTGGAGAAACTCAAACTTTTTCAGGCTTTTCTTCATTAGAGGAGCCGTGAAACGCTTTTTTGTTTTCCTTTTATCATCTGACACGATGTATGCCTTTGTACAGGCATCATCATCAGGTTTCTTTTTAGAGGAAGCCTTCTTCTTGTCAATTCCACAGCTGTGAGAGCTGGACAAAGCAGGACGAGAAATCTCTGGCTTCTGAAACAAGAAAAAAACTGATCAATATAACAGCACTGTGAATTCACATCAGTAGACCAATGCAAACTGTGCCTATGTTGGTCTTGTCTTCAGTTTTAAGGCATACATGTAAAATATGAAGATGACTAATTAATTAATATACTTAAAGAGTACAGTATCTCTATGTATCTGACCAAAACTGCAGTCACAAGACTAAAACTGCAGGAGAATTCATACAAAAACAACTATTTATACAGAAAAATGTACAAAAAAGAGAGATTAAACTTGTGAATCATGAGCTTACTTTTCCCTTTTTGCATATACCAAAAATAGAATGGAATAAAATGCCTTTTATTGTCACTATTCATACATATATTCAATCTGACAGAAAAGTCAGAACAAAAAAAACCAAATTACACTGACAAATGCAAGTAATCACAAGTGTTCAAAGTAAAATGCAAGTGCAACTCTTTTAACGATATCCAAACCTAATTAACTAACGATAATGAGTCAAATTCTTACGTTTTCATGGTGATCTGCCATATTTATATGATTTGTGTTGATATATGCTTGAGAGAGCGGTCTGCCGTGTGCGTTTGGGTTCGTGTACCAAAAGCAACTGAGGTGTTCAAAACTGTACCACTAGACTGTATACATACGGTTGCCCGGGATACGGCATCATTTTGTTTACTTTTAAATGACAGAGTTTTGCATTCAGATTGTTTTGATTCAAAATGGAGCAGTGACAGCATTTTAATACTGTGTCATTAGCCCCTGTACTGTCTTTATTAGTTAACCTCTGCTTCACAACTTTGTGCTAGAGCTGAAACTATCGAGTATTTTTGGAATCGAGTACTCTGTCGATTATTTTTTCGAGTAATCGAGTACTCTAATATAAAACAATACAAGGCAGAACATGCCTGGACAGTACAAATGATGCATGTTCTATCTAATTCTCTCTCTCTGTCTCTGTCTCTCTCTCGCTCTCTCTCGGATAAAGTCAAAACACAAAGTTGGAATGCAAAGAAAGTTTAATGTATTTTTTTTGTTTTGTTCTGTTCTTCAGAAACAGACAGAAGTTAATAAAAGTGAGTAGGGCCCTATGTGGACCACTGGCGTCCGGTTGTCCAGTGATAGGAGACGTCTCTGACCATCCACATGCTCATTTTGTTCTTTGTGGGTTCGGGTTGCAGTGCAGTGACGTTTTGCCGGCGACACACCCTCCTCTTCATCATCAAATGAAATAGTGCGTTTATATGCCACTGTGTTTGTAGCAGAAGAGGCTGTGCGCTGCTTTTTAGAGACGGCACTCTCCTTGGTGGAACAGACACGTTTACGAGCCCGGGCTGAAGGAAGTGCTGCACTGGTCTGAGAAAGTCAAATGATAAATGGTTATTGTTTTGTTCAAACATTGTGAAATTCACATTGCAAATCATGTGAATATATACATTTTTTTACCTTAGAGGTATGTGGTCTGGGGTCCTGTGGAGCAGACCGAGAGGCCTTGTTTACTGATGCTCTGCTCCTGAAATGTGTGGAGACGTGTTTCTCCAGGACACTCTTCTTCACCTTGGAAGATGAACCACCAGGATCCTTGGCAGCTTTTTTGAAGATTGGTGCTGCAGTGGTCTTTATCTATGAAAAAACAAGTGTTATTTTTATAGACACAAGTACGAAGCATCAAGAGAACAAGAGAAAGAGCAGGGTACCTTGAGCGGGTCGGCGTCATCATAATACAGGATTGCCTTCCTAGGGACAGGCCGTTCTTTTGTTTTTATCTTTTGGCATAGTTGAGCCAAACGCTCCGCACTGAGCTCCACTGGAGGCTTAACCACCACGGGGCAGGCGGGTTTAGGCCGAGGAGCCACAGGGACATGGGGCTTCATAAACTGGAGAAACTCAAACTTTTTCAGGCTCTTCTTCATTAGAGGAGCCGTGAAACGCTTTTTTGTTTTCCTTTTATCATCTGACACGATGTATGCCTTTGTACAGGCATCATCATCAGGTTTCTTTTTAGAGGAAGCCTTCTTCTTCTTGTCAATTCCACAGCTGTGAGAGCTGGACAAAGCAGGACGAGAAATCTCTGGTTTCTGAAACAAGAAAAAAACTGATCAATATAACAGCACTGTGAATTCACATCAGTAGACCAATGCAAACTGTGCCTATGTTGGTCTTGTCTTCAGTTTTAAGGCATACATGTAAAATATGAAGATGACTAATTAATTAATATACTTAAAGAGTACAGTATCTCTATGTATCTGACCAAAACTGCAGTCACAAGACTAAAACTGCAGGAGAATTCATACAAAAACAACTATTTATACAGAAAAATGTACAAAAAAGAGAGATTAAACTTGTGAATCATGAGCTTACTTTTCCCTTTTTGCATATACCAAAAATAGAATGGAATAAAATGCCTTTTATTGTCACTATTCATACGTATATTCAATCTGACAGAAAAGTCAGAACCAAAAAAAACAAATTACACTGACAAATGCAAGTAATCACAAGTGTTCAAAGTAAAATGCAAGTGCAACTCTTTTAACTATATCCAAACCTAATTAACTAACGATAATGAGTCAAATTCTTACGTTTTCATGGTGATCTGCCATATTTATATGATTTGTGTTGATATATGCTTGAGAGAGCGGTCTGCCGTGTGCGTTCAGGTTCGTGTACCAAAAGCAACTGAGGTGTTCAAAACTGTACCACTAGACTGTATACATACGGTTGCCCGGGATACGGCATCATTTTGTTTACTTTTAAATGACAGAGTTCTGAATTCAGATTGTTTTGATTCAAAATGGAGCATGTGACAGCATTTTAATACTGTGTCATTAGCCCCTGTACTGTCTTTATTAGTTAACCTCTGCTTCATAACTTTGTGCTAGAGCTGAAACTATCGAGTATTTTTGGAATCGAGTACTCTGTCGATTATTTTTTCGAGTAATCGAGTACTCTAATATAAAACAATACAAGGCAGAACATGCCTGGACAGTACAAATGATGCATGTTCTATCTAATTCTCTCTCTCTGTCTCTCTCTCTCTCTCTCTCTCTTTCTGTCTCTGTCTCTCTCTCTCTCTCTCTCTCTCTCTCTCTCTCTATATATATATATATATATATATATATATATATATATATATATATATACTGTATATATATATATATATATATATTTTTTTTAAACATAACTTTAGATTAGTTTTTGCTTTGCACTGCGTCTTGCTCTTCTAATCAGAGCGCTTTGAGGAGGAGCTTATGCGTACTATGAGCAGGAGGAGAGAGAGCCTGAAAAGGCGAGGAGCAGTGCGCTAAGTGAGGCACGGGCAGGTAGGATGAGAAAGGATGTTTTATAAAGTTTAACCTGCTCTGTGATACCCGCTGTTGCGTAAGAGCTGCGAGCGCTCGTGGCTCCAGACGAGCACATGGCCTCGCGCGGCCCACATACAGTTTAATACGAAACACGTAATTTTGTTTCTGAACACGGGACGATTCCGTTTTTCAAGGGACGGATGGTAACCCTAAACACAACTATATATATATATATATATATATATATATATATATGTATATGTATATGTATATATATATATATATATATATATATATATATATATATATATATATATATATATATATATATATATATATATATATGTATATGTATATGTATATACAATGCCTGACAAAAGTATTAGGACGATTGTGTATTTCTGAACTCTGGCCGAAACTTCTGGTTCCAACAAGATAATGACCCAAAGCACTCATCCAAAGTGTGTAAGGGTCATTTGGAGACGTGTGAACAGCGTCATCGACTGCAGGTTATGACATGACCGCCCCAGTCTCCTGACCTGTCACCCATCGAAAAAGTGTGGGATTATTTGGATATTAAAGTGCGCTCCAGGAATCCGACCAACGTTAAACACCTGTGGAAATGTCTTCAGGATGACTGGAAAACTATAGAGAAAACTATATATCTTAACTATATATCTTGAAAAATAGTTGGACAGAATGCCTCGAATTTGTAAAGCTGTGATTAAGGCCAAAGGTGGTTATTTTGATGAAAAAGCTATTTAACTTGATATTGTTAAATTTTTTGCAATAATATGCCTTTACACATGATGAAATTTGCTTTATTATATCAATAAATTGATTTGTTGTTATTACCAATATGTCTTGTTATCATTATGAAAGTTCAGAAATACACAATCGTCCTAATACTTTTGTCAGGCAGTGTATATACACACCCAAATTTTTCTCAACGGATTTGCACAGATAGCTATAAAAAAAATGACCCCGCAGCTGAAAAAAAAGCGGAGATCCGCTAAAAGGCAGAACTCTTTCATTCCTGATTTTATAAATGTTTAAATAGTTTTTATGTTAATGGAAACAGTGATGCTGTCTATCCGAACAGCGCAATAGTCTGACAATGCCGCAATGATGCATGAATTGAAATATATCGCCACATGATGATAATTAAACAGAACCTATTATTTTTTGTACTCGAGTTACTCGAGTAATCGTTGCAGCCCTACTTTGTGCACTTGCCTTAAACCCATAAAATTAAAAAGAAAATCTTTGGACAGTTCCATATTGTGTTTTCTAATATTCACCATAAATGTGACACCAAACTCAGGCGGAGAAGTGTGCGCGCAGACACGTGCGCTCATCGTGCTTAAATCCGTGCTTAAATCCGCAGTATGACTGGCGCGAGACCGCACGTCCCACCCGGGGCTGCAAGCACGAGACCCGTGCCCAAACTGTGCCTCCTCCTCAGGACCTGGTCCCGAGCACATCAAACCTCAACATGAACAAACGCAAGAGCCGCACGAAACCAGGCAAAGAGCCGCATGCAGTGGTTTAATCCTGGTTTAGACCTGGTCTAGTCTTGGTTTAGTCCAGGTCTAGACCTGGTCCAGTCCTGGTTTAGTCCAGGTTTAGTCCTGGTCCAGTCCAGGTTTAAACCTGGTTTAGACCTGGTCTAGACCTGGTTTAGTCCGTGTTTAGTCCTGGTCTAGTCCTGGTCTGGTCCTGGTCTGGTCCTGGTCTGGTCCTGGTCTAGTTCCAGTTCCAGTTGAAAAAAAAAAAAAAAAATCAGGAGTCAAAACACATTTTGAAAATAAAAGAAGACATTCAAAAATTCATTTTGCATGATTTTTAGTCTGTATAAAATGTTATCTCAGAATTAAAAACAAATAAATATCGGTATAGGTCTAATATCGGTATCGGCCGATAACAGCAACATTAATATCAGATATCAGTATCGGCTAAAATTTTCACATCGGTGCATCCCTAATAACGGAGTATGTCTGTGAAATTTACAGCGAGTTTCACCTTCTGTAAAACGGTCTGGAGGAATTACCATAGGTAATATTAATCCCGTGCGAATGCGACCCTCGGTAAAGATGTATGTAATATTTTCGCAGTTTAAAGAAATAATTTACCGTAATTTTCAAACATGGAGGAACTTGAAGCGCTTTGTCTTGCTGGCAAGCAAAACGATCTACTGGTACTCTCAAACAAAAGCACACATCGACCAATGAAAAAGCCCAAGAGGTTTAAATCAGTCGTCGGAGGCATGAAACTTCTGCTTGTTTTAGGTAATGTATGCTCTATTAGTCCTGATTATGGGCAATAATTTGCATAGTTCGCTAATATTTCACATAGGCTAATCATGACTTCTCTATCCTCAGCTGATGCTTTATGCCCTGCCCCACCAAAATCCTGTGACGTGCACGGCGACGAATACGTGATGGCAGAGCGTAAACAAACTCCTCCCATGTCAAATAAATATTACGGACATTTCTTGTCCTGTGTGAATGGGGTCATTTATATTACAGAGGTCCTGTGATAAACCGACGCTACTCTACATCCTCCTGTAAAACTAATCCCGTCCGAATAGGGCTTTACACTTACAATAGAACAATAAAAGCACTTACTTACACTAACTAATATTTAACTAACATACACTCACTTACTGCACATGTGTTTGTTTCATGTTAAAAAAGTATATTTATACTATAACGCTTATATTACCTGAATCTGATCAAGAAGAAATTATTTACTTTTTATCTAACCATTTAAAACAGTTGTAAAAGTGTAGATTATAAAATACACTTTATTATTTTAAATGTCATGTATATGTTTCCTCTAGAAACAATGTACCAGAGAAAAGTAAGCTGACTAAAATAAGGAAATAAATATAGCTACAGTCCACGCTAGGGCTATGGTCGACTAAAGACATTCATGGTCGACTAAAGACAGCTGATCAACAAGTTCAAGTTAAAAAGGTGGCTAAAATGTTGTGAAAAACAACGTACTCTATGTACAATTTACATTATACGTACTCACAATGAGATTGAAAGCATCTCACTTCAGTGCAGACATTTGAGTAGACATTTAAGATTATATACAACACAGCAGGATATTTACAACCCAGTATAGAAGGAAAACAAAAAAAGCAAAAATTTAGTGCAAAAAAAAAAGTCCTGTACTACGCGTTAGTTACCAGGTTATTGCAATTCTTACTCAGGTATTGCAGTAGGGGTGACATATACAACCATATATACACACACTTGAGAGTCTGTACATTGCAGAGAGAGATGTTTCACAGAACTCAGTTTAGCATCTTGTACTATATTAAATATTGTCAACAATCTATAGCACTGTGTTAAGTATTGCACCACAGGATATTGCATTGTAATTAGGTATTGCACAACAACAGGTTGATATGCAACAAACACCAGTTCATAATATTACACAGTAATAAATATCACCCAGGTGGGTATGCTACAAAAACTATATTATTACACTGTAATAAATATTGTCCAACAAGATATATTGGCGGCACAGTGGCTGAGTGGCTAGCACTCATGCTTCACAGCAAGAAGGTTCTGGGTTTGATCCCCGGGTCGCCCAGGCCTTTCTGTGTGTGCTCTGTATGGAGTTTGCAGTCATGGTCTGGGTTCGATCCCCAGGTCACCCGAGCCTTTCTGTGAGTTTGCATGTTCTCCCCGTGTCTGGGTGGGTTTCCTCCGGGCACTCCGGTTTCCCCCATCAACCCCAAAAAAATCCTCCAGCTGAGGTCCTGACCAAACCAAAGCAAGAAGATCATGGAGATGGTCCCCGGGCGCAGTAATGTGCTGCCCACTGCTCCTAATAACAGAATGGGTTAAATGCAGAGAAGAATTTCTCCTGTGTGAGATCAATAAAGTCACTTCTTTTTCTTCTTGAGGAATTGTACAACAGGTGGATCGGAGGAGAATGGGGTATGTCAGTGCATGTGAGTGTTCAAAGTGGTTAAGCTGTTTTTAAGTCTGTTGGTCCTTGCTTTAATGCAAGGACTGTGACACCTTCCTGAGGGCAGCAAGTCAAAGAACTGAGAGCCTTGATGATGTTGTTGGCTCTGCTGAGGCAGCGGGAGGTGTAGATGTCCATCAGAGAGGGGAGAGGGCAGCCTATGATCTTCTGCGCCGTCTTGACTACCCTCTGAAGCCGCTCCCTGTCCACCATGGTGCAGCTGCCGTACCATACTGTGATGCAGTACGTCAGCAGGCTCTCAATGGACGCATGGTAGAACTGGCGAGTGTAGTTTGCGTTCGTATGAAAGATAGTGAACAAACAAACAAGAAAAACGAGCACTTGAAGCGGGAGCCATAAGCCACTGCATCCGTGCGCGCTGCCATCTTGGAACACACAATACCAAACCTTCTGCTAACTCACTCACAAGTTCTTTCTGTTTTATACCATATAAATCATTAAAGGTCTTATATTACACAAAATGAATTCTAGGACTATGTTGTTACCTCCTCAAAAACATGCCTGGAGTGTTTTTTTTTTTTTCATTCACATGCTTGAGTAATGGTCTGGTTATTAGTTTATCAAACTATGGTCAAAGGCTTGACTAAGGTCAAGGTCTAAGGTTAATATGCTCTGTTCCACCTTGTGATGTCATGTAGTTATAGTTTTAAGTTTAACAGCTACCTTTTGCCTTTAGTTCAGTAGAGATTGGCAATTCCAGGGCTGAAATCATCCAAATGATTCTAGTGAAGATGTATGGGGGTTTAAAAATGTAGTGGATCACCACATGAGATCACAAGGTGGAACAGAGTGCCTTCAGTTTGAGATAAAATTAATCTTAAATATGCAGGGTTTGTGTGTTAAACATGTGTGAATGAAACAAAACACACATCCAGGTCTGTTTGTGATGAAGAAACAACATTATAACATACAGTAGATCAGAAAATAGTGTAACATCAATTAGTTGATGAATTTATTAAAGGCCCCCTAAATTCATTAACTAATTCAAAATTTGTTTGACTAAGACACCATCAACCGATTAATCGACTAAATGACGAAAGATCTACAGCCCTAGTCCACACAGGCCACATGGTCGCGGGTGTCTCCCTGGGATCTCCCATCATGTGAGTGTCCATTGAAGAAAGCCTCTTTGAGCAGTACCTGCCTATTTAAAGCAGGTGGATTTATTTAAGAGGATGAGCTGCAAAGGTACAGCTCCAAATGGAACAGTGGAGGCTATTTTAGATCGTCTACACACACACACTGAGGGCTGGCTCTAGCAGCTGCCCGCGAGAGCAATAGCTCTGATAGAGACAATCAGGTTTTTATATCAGTGATAATGGCATTTAATTGGTCACACCGGAACAGGACAATACCATGTCAATTCCTCATTCACAGTGTATTTACTTATTTTTATCTTATGCTTTAACTTTTTTTTTGTCTGGAATGTTGCACAGTATTACTTTAAATCTATCTCCATGCAGAAGCCACCAAGATGGGCAAAGTTACAAGAGAGACAGGTAAACCCACTCTCAGCAAGAATGCTTACGTATGGTATGTTTTGAGCAATACGAAATCTGTAATAAGTCTAATGCCATACTAGGGAACATTAAAGCAAAGCAAATAAACAATAACAAGTATTTGAAAAGTATTTGAAAACATGCTCTGTAGAAGTACTTCATGATTCCCATTCAAGTATAAAATATAAAAATATATTCAGTCATGTTTTGTTTTATTCTTGGATAATAATATTCCTCATATCTTTTAAAGCCTACAGAATATGTTGTGCGTGAATGTGTAAGCACTTGCGTGTGAGAGTACGCACTTCTTGAAATGGCCCATATCACACTATTTTCTGATCTTTGTTATAAACTTGTGATGTCATTTAGTAATGCTTCACAGTGTGTTTAAACTCCACACACCTTTTGGTAGAATTATTTGGATAATTTCACTCCTGGAATTGTCAAGCTCTTCTAAACTAAAGTTAAAGGTTAACTGACATCACAAGGTGGAACAGAGCATTTTGAGCTGTGGAGATGTAGACAGAATAATAATAGAGTTATTCAAACATATGTGAATGAACAAAAACTCCAGATATATTTTTGAGGGGGTAACAGCATTATAACATGGCTTAAAGCTCACAAGAGTTAATTTTGTGTAATATAGAAGGTGCTATTTGTCTTATATTACTGTATCAAGTTTTATTACTTTAATACATGTCCAAATGTTTAATACCTGAAAACAAGCTGTTGACCTCACTTACACTAATCTTAGATAAAGACCAATAGAGGCCGTAGATGTAATCATAACATGAGCTGGAGTGTTACATATAGAACTATCTGCAGTGGAAATCCCATGTGCAGAGAGACAAGCCCTAAAACTCTGCCAGATTTCATTTCACGCTCGGCGGCCCACTGCCTTTGAGACACTGACATTTACATGGCCCTCTATACCAATGCCAGTGCTGTAGGCCCAGGGCTTCGCTTAAGTCGGGCACAGGGACGAAAGAGTGAGGGAGCGCGCAACCAAGGGATGGCTAATGGGGTATGGCTACTGCTGCTACTGCTAATGCTGCTCCACCATGCTCTGTGCTGCTGCTTCACAGGCCCAGGGAGAGCTGAGGAAGTAGAGACTGGCCCTGACTCATGGCCACCCAGAGTGAATGTCCCCAATCTAAAGAGAGACATTGTGATTTCTCTCATCCTTTGTTAAAATGGTCAAGAGACTCAAAGAGTGGATATGGGTTTTGAAAAGGAGAGTCTCTATTCAAGGAAGCCTGCTGTGGGGGTGATATGGTAGCAAATATCATGGTTTATGATTGCAAAAGGAGACATTCAATTTGTCAACTGGACAAAAGTTTTGTCCAGTTGACAAATTGAAGTTTGTCCAATTGACAAATTGAATTTCTCCTTTTGCCATGGATTCTACCTGGACGACTGAGGTATTCTACAGATGGTTTATGATTCACAATTGATTTATTTATTTAAATGTTATTTTAAAAATCATTTCAGGGATACAAACAAAACTTTAATTCAGAGCCATTTAATACAACAACAAATCCGATTACTTAAAGGGATATGCCACCCCCAGGTCAAATTTGGGCATCTCCCCACAGTCCAGAGACTAAAATAAGTGGTGGAAAGCGTTTTCCTGCTCACCCAGCCATTGTCCGAGTCTGTCGCCACTGACCGCCGCGGTATCTGGTGCTCCTCCGCCTTAGACTGGAGTCTAACGTCGCCAGAGAAAGATTTCGGCCAAAAGGAATTAATTTGCTCGATGCGTTTCCCAATTACTTTGTGTGTAGTGCGCATTCATATCGAGTGCAAATAAATGTGCAAATCAACACGGAGAGCTTGCCTTGGTCATTTTGGGTGGGAACTATTTTCCAGTGCGTAAGAATACAGCCGTATCGCGCACCACGTTGTGCAACAGGGGAACTCCCTTCCCGGTGCGTAACTGGGATTCCCCTGGTAGCGTGCTGCGTGATACGGCTGTATTCTTACGCACTGGAAAATAGTTCCCACCCAAAATGACCAAGTCAAGCTCTCCGTGTTGATTTGCACATTTATTTGCACTCGATATGAATGCGCACTACACACAAAGTAATTGGGAAACGCATCGAGCAAATTAATTCCTTTTGGCCGAAATCTTTCTCTGGCGACGTTAGACTCCAGTCTAAGGCGGAGGAGCACCAGATACCGCGGCGGTCAGTGGCGACAGACTCGGACAATGGCTGGGTGAGCAGGAAAACGCTTTCCACCACTTATTTTAGTCTCTGGACTGTGGGGAGATGCCCAAATTTGACCTGGGGGTGGCATATCCCTTTAACGTCAGAGGTTTGCTTTCACATCCACATCATCCATTAAAATGACCGAAGTAAATCATTTAATTAATTTGAAACTATGGATTAAAAATTGCATTGAAATTGAAATTGCACATATATTCAGCTTGTCTAGTCTAAGAATATTTTTTTATTCCAATATTTCACTAGCAAAGTTTACTTATTACTAGGGCAACCTGTCAGAATTTGACTTTGACTTTTATTGTCCAAGGGCAAATTCATTTTCACGCACACAGAGCTTGTTTGACATATACAGCCACAACACAACACAACACAACAAACACAGACACATTACAGTCGACATTACAGTTCACTTAGCGGGACCTGTTGTTAATGTGAAGGCTGAGGGCATCAGGCTTCTACCAAAGCAGACCCTCTTGCACCTGAGTATCCTGTACCTTCCTGAGAGCAGAGGCGTGAGGTGTTCCTGTAGTGTAGACCTGGCCACAAAGGGTGGCCTACCTGGCTGCTTGGTAGGAAAGAAAACCTGCAGCCACACCGGCCCTTTGTGGAACAGTTTGCCCAGGTCTGCTGTAGTGGGTGAGTGGGGTCCTGTTCTGTGTAGAGTGTTTGTAACAGTGAGCATACTGAAAAAGCAGGTGGAACAATACAACAGGATGGATTGGGTGATGGATTGGTACAACAGTAAGAACAGATGTGGAGAAACATAGAGTCGTTTGAGTTTTCTGATTAATGACAATCGTTGATGGCTTCTTTTGTAAATGTCCATGATATGCTGATCAAATGTAAGTGCATTGTCTATTGTAACTAGGGGTGGGTATTAGCAAAGAAGTCACGATTCAATTCGAATCACGATTCATATGCCACGATGCGATACTATCACGATGCATCACGATACTTGAATTATTGAGATGCATTGCAATATATTCGACATACTTCAGTGAAAATGTACCCAAAAAAAAAGAGGATAACTTAAATATCAGTGGCTGTGTATCTGGGTAGTGTCTTCAATTGATACATAACTCTGAGCAACTCAATTCATAACTGAATTTATTGAATAACAAAAACAAATAAACCAAACCAATAACAAAAAAGTGCATAGGATTTTTTCTAAAACAAAAAATGATGTTCAAACATTTGCCATTTTGGAGGTAGCTACCATCATAACAACCAATACCCTTTCACAAAGAAAACAGTGCATAAGATTTATAAAAAAAAACAACAACTAATAATTTATTTATTTATTAATAATGAATTAATACATTATTAATGAATAATCTATTTTTGGCATCAAGAATCGATGCAGTATATTGTGAAAGTTAGTATTGTGATGCATTGTCATGACGATTATTTTGCACACACCTAATTGTAACCCCGAGATATTTGAAAGTGTCCACTGTCTCTACTGTCTGGCTGCTAATGATGATGGATGGCTGTGGTCAGGGGGGGTTGAAAAATTAGTTCCTTTGTTTTTTCCTGATGTTGAGGTGGAGATGGTTGTCACTGCACCATTGTTTGTAGTTGTAGTAGTTTGTAACTGAAATATTGTCTTTGAGCAAGGCAAGGATAGCAGTGTGATAGCAGTGAGTATTTGAGGTATGTTATGTTTGCGGGACTAATATTGTCATTTATACAGAGAGTGTAAAGAAATGGGCTAAGCACACATCCCTGTGGTGCACTGGTGTTTATGGTGAGGGCAGAGGATGTGGTCGCATCCAACCGTACAACCTGCTGTCTGTTGCTTAGGAAGTTATGGATGAGATAGATCAGTCTGGAGGAGATAGTGAGTTGTTGCAGTTTCTGGATCATCAGGTGCCTCTGGATGGAGTTGAAGAGTGAACAGAAGTCCACAAAGAGGATCCGGGCGAAGTGTCCTGGAGAGTCTAGGTGCTGGAGGAGGAGGTGCAGCAGACAGGCTACAGCATCCTCTGTGCCCCTCCTTGATTTAGGCAAATTGGAGTGGGCTAACAACCGGCAAGACGATGTTCAGCAGGAGTTTCTCCAGGCACTTTATTACGATGAATGTGAGTGCCACAGGTCGGTAGTGATTGAGCTCCATAGGCCGGGGCTTCTTTGGTACAGGGATTATTATGAATTTTTTTCAGATGGTTGGAATGATGGCTGTGAAAAAGACTTCCTTGAACAGGGAGTGAAGAACAGGAGATAGCTCCTATGTGCAGTTATTCAGCACTTTAGCTGAAATGTCACCAGCTCAGCAGGTGCAAGCTTTGCCCAGCTTGCACAGCTTGCACTCTTATCCAGATTTTATTGATACTTTGCAGCTGATGTCATCAATATTTCCTGGGGGTATGGAGCTAACTAAAGGCTCTGCTCTGTCTTAAGCTCTGTTACTTAAAAATAATTGATTTAATTGAAACTACAAAAGGTGAGCTGATTTGTGCTGCTTAACAAGTCCCTCTCATTTAACAGTACAGTCATAATTTAAGATAGCTAGCAATGGCAAACAGTTGTTTAGTTACTGACACTCAACCATTTTAACACCCAAACAGGACCATGAATGCTCGTGTATATGATGTATAAATCTGTTTTGTATTTTGTATTTATTTATTTTTTTGACTATTTTGACTATTAAACTATTTTGACAGTATTTGCTTATGTGCGCCTTGTGTCACCACGGTAACTCCTAAACATTCCACCATTAGAGATACAGGTAGAACATCCCCAGCATGTTGCCACTGCAGAGTATAAATAAATTCAGAAAATATGGATGGTTCAATGGTGGTGGTTCAATGTGGATTTGTACAGCTGATGCCAGTATTCATAGTTGCCTTACTGTCTTGCATGTATTTTGTATCAGTTTATTAAAATGTGATATATTTGGGAGTAAATGATGCTTGAATTCACCATAATGAAGGTCTGATGGAGCTTTATTGACTGTGAGTGGGGGAGGGGTCATTGTTCAGATTATAAACAGCTCTTCCAGGGATTATCTACTGCAAAGTCTGATGGCTCCTCTCACAACCCAGAGGTCATCGGGCTACTTTGACTCTCACTCTGACCTGTGCTAATGTGATTGGCTCTGCTGCTCCACTCCAACTCCAGTGTCAAAAGTTCAGCACAGAGTTGTACACAGAGGTTTACTCAGGTGCAGTAAGACTAGTGACTGGCTTAGGCCTATTCAATGGAAGAAGGTACTTAGCCAAAGGATTTACCTTATTTCTGTAATGCTAGTGAGTGGAGAGGTAGTTTGACATTGGCTTAAACTAGCTCATGTATTGTGTGGATGCTTGAAAAAATCCCAAAATTGGACAAAATTTGACCTTTCCTGAATAGTTTAAAGGTCCACCTTTCTGGTGGAGTGTCCGCCACCTGCTTGCCTCCATTGAGATGTTAATGCCTGGAATATTACATCATATGACTTTATTCATTATAGGTGTTTCTATTGCTCAAAAATACAGAAGGAATTACAGACGCTCCTCAACTTACGAACGAGTTACGTTCCGGACGCCCGCTCGTTAGTTGAATTTGTTTGTAAGTTGTTATTAAGGCTTATATAAGTTATCTATATGGATTTGTACTGCATTTAAATAACACTAATATCACTAATAACACAATAACACTAATAAATAACACTAAATAATACTAATATGCTTTTTAAAAATATGGAAAACTGATGAGATCAAAAGAAGAGAGGGACACAGAGGCAAACGCAGTCAGCTGAGAGAGCGAGCGAGAGAGAGTGTGTGTGTGTGTGTGTGTGTGTGTGTGTGTGTGTGTGTGTGTGTGTGTGTAGCCTATTTACCTCCTATTTTCCTTGAGCTCTTGGGGAAAGCGTTCGGCAGCTGCTTTATCTGCTGCTGCTGCCTCTCCACGTCCACGTATCACGTCCTCTCTCACGGACACGTGATGAAGATTTGCCCTCTTCTTAAAACGTGCAAACCAGCCATGGCTGGCAGAAAAGGTTTCTTCCGCAGCACTTTCCCCTGCCTTAGCCTTAAGGTCATTAAAAATTGATATGGCCTTCTCACTGATCAGCATAAGGCTCAAAGCAACACGCCGCTGCCGCTGATTTTCGAGCCAATTACCAAGAAGTTTCTCCATCTCTTCCATGAGTTTCACTCTCTTCTTGCTTATGATGGTGGATTGCATACCCGCTGCACTTTTCACATGCTCCATAATGCGGTCCTTTTGTTTATATATATCGTACCAATTGTCGAACGGTTCACATTGTATGCGTGTGCCACATTCACCATCTTCTCACCAGCATCAAGTTTCTTTATTATCACCACCTTCTTTTCAAATGAGATGGCTTGCCGCTTTTTCACAGAAGCTTCACTAGAAGCTTTTCGCTTTTCACCAACCATATTGGATTACTGTACGTATGCAAGAAAAACAACAAAGTTCATAACACCGCACCGTAGTAACACCGTAGTACGCCCACTCAGTTGAAGTTCTGAACACTTCAACTGAGTGGGCGTGACGCTTGGGGGAAGCTGCGCAGCACCTGCCTGTGCGTCAGCGGCGGAAATACGCACTACGTACTGTACCCGGAAGTCGGAATAGGCGCTAAATACAAAAACTCACTTGCGTACATGTACAGCGCTTTTGCCCAAACATTTAACTTTTTAAAAAACATTTTTGACCCTGTTCGTAACTCCGAATGTTCGTAAATCGAATGTTCTTATGTCGAGGAGCGTCTGTACTCCTTCTGTGAATAGGGAAGAGTCTCCATAGATGTAATGTAGTGCTGTAACCTGTTTGTCTCACTTATGATAGATAGGACGTTTCCACAGAGATATCAGGTGGTGGACCCTCTACCAGAAGTTACACAGTGCACCAGAAGAGAAGCTTATTTATTTCGTGTTGAAAATTATATAATACTTCTTTTAAATATGTGTTTTTTTGTGATATTGAAACTGGTAACAAGAAAGAAAGAAAGAAAGCTATGCCTTTATTAGTCCCACAGTGGGGAAATTCCAGTTCTGCATTTAACCCATCCTGTTATTAGGAGCAGTGGGCAGCACATTACTGCGCCCGGGACAAGACTGCTTTTTGTTAGCATCAAAAGTTAAGACATTAATGATAGAAAAGGTAGAGGTCATAGGTCTTGGCACCAGATCCACACACCTGTCTCCCAGATTAGTCCGCACCTCCAGCTCCTCCAAAAGTCTTACTGAGGCACTTGGTAACCGCAGTAACAAGGTGGTAACCAAGTACTGGGATCATTAGTGAGCATGTGTCTGGGTGGGCTGGCTGGGCAGAGCCGAGTGGCAGATGGCTGTGTGTGTCAGCGTGTGAACCATGTTACAGCTGGGTGCCATGTTTTGCTTAAAAACAAGAACATGCTGAAGCAAAGTGTTGTTTCACTTTTCAAACTACTCAACTGTAATTTCACATTGTGCTAGATCAACAGAACAGCAGGGTTTAGGTAGACATATTTTTGCATTTCAAAAATTCTTCAGTATTTTTTTTTTGTCTTTGTGGGCTGTATAATGGTAGTATAATGGTCATTTTTTTGGTCTTTTTTTCACTTTAATAAGTTTCCTTTATTTTTATTATTTACTTCTATAGTAATAATCATCACAAATTCAATGCACATGTCTGTGTCTTGGAATGTTCTGCCCAGGAGTGCTGTCTGAGTCATCGCTTAGCATTGTGCTATTCATTGTATTACATGTGGAACATAAACATAAACACTGTACATTTCTTGTGTATTTGAGAGGTGGGCAATATATCAAATAGTTGTTGTGAATAAATAGCATATGTATTTTTATATTTGTGTTTTTGATACAACATATGATGATAAATTGATGAGTTAAAGGTGCATTGTGGAGATGTCATTGTTCTGTCTGGAATGTTCCACCATATTTATGACTTTAAACAGCTCTACCTTACATTAATTCGATTACAGTTGGTTTTAAAGCTCAAAAATGCCTAGAAAAACAGGCATTCTGAGCGAGGTTGCCTCTCCACAGATCTGACCTGTAACTTGATCTGGTTTTGTCTCCATGAAGAAAGGTTTAATTCCATACTGTGAAACATTCCAGAGATAACATCTCCATGAAGAAAAGCATTTGATGGACCCTCCACCAGAAAAGTTACACATTGCACCTTTTAATAAAGACTTAGACAAACTTTAATGCTCCACAAGGGAAATAATTTGACACAGTAGCTCACACATTACAGTATATTATAATAATCTATTTCAATGATGTTGGAATAAATGAGATCTTATTGTCCAGTCCACCCATTAATAAACTAAACATTTCTGTGGGGTCTCCAAGCGGTCAGTGATGGTTGTGCTTGTCTTGTGTCCTCTTCGCCCTCACACATTTTGATGACACACACACATACTCGGTGCCTGGATGTATCAGTGGTTTAAATGAGTGTGCAGAGGTAAAAAGGTTTGGTATAAAGAGTGGGAGAAAGTGCTTTGCTAATTGCGCAAAAAAATGTCCAATGGTTAGAGGTCAGGCGTCACTCTGGGGCTATTGGTGATTTGGGATTAAAGTCAGCAAGCCAGATTTGCAGATTTGACCTTCTCACTCAATGTTTTTTCTTTTATGTTTACTACTTTCTAAATTGTAAATACATAGACTTTTTAGACTTTATTGTTCCAAGGGGAAATTGTTTTTCACAAACATAGAGCATACTGTATGTACAAACAGTCAGCAACAACACATACTGCAGACATCAAGTATATGAAGCACGATAATGAATGGATGAACATCTTATATCTTAATATTAAATGGGTAGGTATAAGGTATATGCTCAAATAATTATTCATTGATATTTTTTTCTTATTTTGCTCCTTTTGTGCTTTACATTGCAGCAGTGAAATTTCCCTAATAATAAAGGTTCTCATATCTTCTCATCCTCATATCTATTACAGCCTACAGAATGTTATCTGTGAACGTGTAAGCACTTTTTGAAAGGGGTCGTATTACACTATTTTCTGATATATGTTATAATGTTGTCTCCTCGTCAATTGTGGTTTGTTTCATTCACACATGTTGAATGCGGAAACCCTGCATATTTAGGCAGATTTCTTCTCTCAAACAGAAAACACTCTGTTCCACCTTACTATACCATGTGGAAGTGCTTCCCTGTGTTTTTAAACTCCATACATTTCTTTAGAATCATTTGGATAATTTCAGTACTGGAATTGGCAAATCTCAAAACAAACAAAAGAAACAGTGAAAGGTAGCTGTTAACTTGAAAACTACCACTTCGTGACATCACCAGTTGGAACAGAGCATTTTGAGCTTTGGAAATGTAGACAGACTAGTAATAAAGGGTTATTCAAAACACAGCTCCATGTATGGCTTAAAGCACACAAGAGTCAATTTGTCAATTTTAAATACTATAACCATGTACTAGTTACAATGCAACTTGTATTACAGCGTCAACTACTCACGTTTCAAGAATTACTAGATGCTCTTCACCCGAAGCAAGAAATATGACTTATTTTGAGAGAAAATGTAAATAAATATTGTCACTGTTCCATCATTTTTTGTGCAATACTTGAAACTCATTTACAGGCGTTCCTCCAGCCTTTTCAGGGAAAGGCCATTTTTATCATAGATAATCTTGATATACGTAATAAAAGTGGTTTGGGATTGAAGTCAGCGCGTCAGATTTGCAGACAGATCAGAATCTGTGGGAGGGTAGGGGAGATAGAATCTGTAAAGGAGATGAATGGCTCAGGCTAAAAGGCGGTTATGAAAGAATGGGAGAATGGATTCAGCACCACGGACAGCACCTGTGCTCCGCGCATGTCACAGGAATGCATTTCATTTGATAGACTGACACTTAAAAAGGCAAATCCAATATTAAAGATTAAATTTATGTGCGTACAATAGTGTCATATCTGGAAGTCACACTAAATATATATTATTGGTAGCCTTTTTCAATAATAATAATAATTTTACACGTGAAGAGTCCCTCAGTCGTCCAGGTAGAATCCATGATAAAAGAAGAAATTCAATTTGTCAGTGGACAAAGTTTGTTTGGTCGAAAACGTTTCGCCGCTCATCCGAGAGGCTTCGTCAGTTCTGGTTAGAGTGCTGGTAAGACACTTCCTGAAGACTTCTACTTGGAGTCGCCAGTCTCCTCCTATCGTTACTGCACAATCTAAGAACGCCAAGGTGTTATCCTTGGCATCTTCACGGGTGAATTTGATATTAGGATCTACAGAATTGATATGTGCAGTAAAAGGTTCCAAATCTTGAATTTTGATTTTTGAAAAATTATCATCCACATAACGATACCAGTGTGTGGGCGGAGTGCCTGGATATGAAGCTAAGGCACTCTGTTCAAATTTGAACAGTGAGGTTCAGATCTTGGCCAGGGAAAAGAATTGGTTTGAGAGGGGAGTTAAAGAGGCTATTTTTGTCAAAAAAGAGAATCCTTCTCTAAACAGAAATGGTGGAGTCAGACATTATTTGTCTCCCATCTATAATTCCATTCTTAAACCTAGATCAAACAAACAAAAGAAACAATAGTGCTAGCCAGGTCAGGGCCAGAGGTGTGAAAAACAGTCGTGTAGGGATGAATAGGTATGCTAAACTAGACGCCAGAGAAACAAAAGACAGAAACCAATAGGCGAGATAGTTTCGGAAAGTAGTTAGCTAGTTAGCTCCTCCCTGCAGCGAGATATAAGCAAGTGTCTTACCAGCACTCTAACCAGAACTGACGAAGCCTCTCGGATGAGCGGCGAAACGTTTTCGACCAAACAAACTTTGTCCAGTTGACAAATTGAATTTCTTCTTTTATCATGTATATTTTATAGCAAGTTCTCATTTTACAGTTCAAAAGCATATATGCTTATAACTACTATATATTAGATTATTAAATATTTATGACATCTTTTTTATTAAAACTTTTATAACCTCCCCTCTGTGCCTTTTCACTCCTGCCATCTCCTTTCTATGTACAGTGCATCATTAACCTTCAGTAATAATACAATCTTAGTGGCCAATTATTATTTTCTCCCATCATGCATTACTGTGTAGATTTTATGTTTTTATGTAGACGTTATCCTTGTGTGATCTAGTAATATTCAATGCCATACCGGTATAGTCCTTTTATTATATTGCAGGGCAGGTTTTTCTGCGTACAAATGATAACATATTTATTCTGTTAACCCAAATTGTTGATGTGACCAGAATTATTTTTCTCGGACAAAATTCAGTGCATTTGAGTAAGTTTCATGTATTATCCTTTTTATGGAAAATATATTGTATTTTTTGTTCCAGTTTTGGGACCCTTACATTTACTTAAATGAACAGCACATAGTCTGAACTACAATCACAAATGAATCTGGGTTACCAGTGCCTTAACCTGTATATAGGACGCATAAATATATATTTTTCCCTCATTCTTAGTATAATGTGAAAGCTCAGAAACTCAGAAAGCTCAGAAACTCCAGAGGAAGCTGCAGAGACTACACTAGCACTAATGATTGGCTGGAGGTTCTGGGGCTTAGGTAGTGACCCTTTAGATCAGAGAGACTCCTTTTAGGTTTAAAACAGGTGGATTTCAGCATTAAAACTGGTAAATGAGAGACTCATTTGAGTCTGATTCTGCTTTTAGATTGGATAATTATCCTTAGAACCTAAACATCAAATTATGACCTACTCCGCCATCATATCCACTGTTTTTGTAATGAACAATAAATCAGAATTACAGTTGCTATCACTAAAACTTATATTTGATTACTGTCCTATAAAAGTAAAAATGTGCAAAATACTACCTTTCTAATGCTAATAATACTAATACTTTTTGATACAAACCTGTTCTCTTTGAGCCTCACATTGTGTTGTCAAAGTAGTCACCCACCTGACAGACCTATGACGGTCTGGGACCCAAGTTTCATCTGCACTCTAATAGAATATGTATTACCTCTCACTTACTCCTCCGCTTTCATTCAGACAGGCGTTTCATTGAACTTGAATGAAACTGCCATGGCAAAAATTTTAACTTCTAGCCTCAGAAATGCTCTTTTTTTCTGCTGCAACCAGCTGCAATAAGAAATTTTCTACTGCACAAAGCAATGGATCCAATGGGTTATCAACAGGAGGTGGGTTACTGGGTCACAATTAGCAAGTTTGGAAGTGGAATGCCGGTGATGTTGTGGGCTCTCGGAGGAGATAGACATGCATGAAATACTGGCACCCGCCCGGACCCCCAAATCTCCTCTCTGGCAGGGAGACAGGTGTTCAGGCAGCACAAAATGGCTTAGTCAGGGTCATCAGCAGCCAATAGCTTTGGATGGCTGTGACGAAACAGGGCATTTTCTCAGGCTCTAATAAGCTAAGTGAGAATAGATCGTCTGCAGAGCCTGACGCCAACAAACACTTTTCTCACGCTCTTTATCAGCTACTGTTATTAACCTGATTTATTTTCAAAGCATTTTTCTGGCATGGTTGTTAAGACACTTTATTTATTTATTTATATTTTCATCTGTTTGCTATCTCAACATACTGTATAGGCTAGGGGCACAGAGGTCATCCCTTGAAGTAGTATCTACATACACCAAACTTTCCAGTATTGTATTTGACAAGATTTTGATATAGTACAGAAGGATTTGTTGATATCCAGTTGTTTGAATTTTAACTTTTAAAACATGAGCCTTTTTTTTTTCTCGTTAATTTTTAAAGCAATATCCAAAATCCTCCCAGTAAACTGTTTAGCTCCCAGTAAAAGTTTTCATCTTTATACGGCCTTATTTTTATATGAAAATATTAAATGGTGGAAAATTTGTACTACATTCTTTTGCTGCATTTATGCAATTAAACTACCAACTAGAGTTGGGCGGTATCCAAATTTTGATACCGTTAAACCGTGTCCACATTTTCCCGGGGTATACGGTATTACCGTTGCTAAGGCTAAAAAAAAAAAAAAAAACACTTCGTAGCACTACAGTGGAGTGGCCTCGCCAAATGGCAGCTTGCACCTTTACCGTTCAGAAACAGAATAGCAAGCATTACATAGGCCTAATGATACTGAAAACATAACAAAACATGTACAAAATTAGAAACTTTTATTAACAAATGTTTAAAGTGCAAATACAGCAGCCAACCGACGGAACGAAATGACATTGTCTGTGGTCTAAAGCTAACAAACCAACAGGAATCAGATAAAATACTTGATCTTATCAAATAAGAAAATCTGAACAATAAATAACAAGACATAACCGAAAATGTGCATATATAACCCTGTCCTGAGAACGCAGTGGAAAATACTGCTCGTTTGTATATTTTTAAAATCTATTACCATGAATCAAATAAATTAAACGTACAATTATACAACATCCCGAACCGTTTTCGTCCGTCAGAAAAAGCTACTCCTTATTGAAAATAAAAATATTAAGCTATTGAATGCAAAACCAGCATGTTCACTTTTTCCGGCTTGAGTAGGGCACGTTGTGGATTGACAACTTTGCCCGCGGTGCTGAAGACCCGTTCCGATGGAGAGCTTGTGGCACAAACGCACAGGTATTTTATCAGAGGAAAGCGCCTGACTCCATTGGATTTCCACCAAAGAAGGGGGTCTTCATCTGCCAGAATAACAACTTCGTGTGGAAGTTGCGTTTGTAATAAGAAACCCGAAAACTTCTCACATTTCAGACTCAAAAAGGCGAGAATAACACGCGCTGTGCTAGAACACAAAAGCCACGTGTCAAACGTCACGCCTTTCTTAAAGGGACCGCAACTATTATCAGAAGCAGTGACTTTATAACCGAACGTCATCTCTCTGATAGTAATATGAGTTTTAAACTGTAATAGTATTAAATTAACAAACACAACCACACATACATAGGTGCTGGACAAACACTCTTTATTTAGGCATTAAATTAATTATAGTTAATATTATATTAGGGCAAGATTTTTTTTTTTTTAATGACGGTAATGAATCTGATATTTTTAGATACCGCAGTATACCGTATTACCGCCCAACCCTACTACCAACGCTTTTTCATATTGACATATCTTCTAAATTTAAAGGTACATTGTGTAACTATTTTGATGGAGGGACCGACAAATGTTTTTCTCCATGGAGATGTTATTACTTTGTCTGGAAAGTTTCACAGTATCTTCATGGAGACCAAACCAGACCACGTTACAGGTCAGTTTTTCTAGTTATTTTTGAGCAATAAAACCACCTGTAATTGAATAAGTGCAAGGTAGCGCTGTGTAATGTCTGTGGAACAGACTAATACTGTGGAACACTCCAGACAGAGCAGTGACTTATCCATAGAAACAAGCAGGTGAGGTGAACCAAAAAGTTAAATAGTGCACCTTTATGATTTGTTCCCATTCAGCTGCAGTGTGTCGTCTGAATATATTTGTTGGTGGATAGATTCCCAGGCTGTTCTATATCTGCTGGAAACATGGCTGGTATGACAGCTGTGGACATAGGGGTTAGGTTTCTGGGTTATCCATATGCCCCCCTGTTAATTACCATGAGCTGTGGAGATAAACAAGTCATTATCATAACACTAATGCAGTTGGATCAAATGATTACAAATGACCCAAGGGTGAGGGGTTAATGTGAATTGTTTAATGGGAGAGTCGAGAGATAATGCTGTGAAATTCCCTGCAAGAAATAAAACATTTTAACTTAAGAATTTGGATGTTTACTGCATATGACTGTTTTGCTCGATTTATTTAGTCAGTTTTGCATAATAAGTTATACAGCATTATACATGTATTTAAATATGTAACAATAAGAACATGATGATAGTTTCCAGTAGAATGCACTGCCCTTTGCATGTGAGTAGTGTTTTTCCTGCTATATCCTCTTCTCTGGAGGTATACATGGGGTCCCTCTGCTCCATGGACTGCACAATGTACACATGCACCTTCTATACTTCAAGACACGCAAGTTACTACTCTGTCATGATACAGCCAAAGCACACAATACTACTTTGAGAGCTGATTACAATATAAACAAATTTTGCTCAACTACACAGAAAAAACTGTACTATTTTGTGAGTCATAGAAGTTATTTATTCAACTGAAACCTTATCGTAGTACAGTACTGGGAGTCCAGTTGTTTTAGATTATTGAAAACAGGACACGTGATTCGCTAACAAAAACAACGTGATGAGGTCATCTGTATAATCTGCTGGAATGTGGGCCAGTGTTGACGAATGCGCCGGAAGCAGCCTGAGGAGTGGCTGTCAGTACGATGCTATGTGTGGGAGGGGATGTATGGAGGCAATGTCACACTTATTTGGGTGTGGATTATGTAATGCCATATGACAATGGTAGTGAGAGATTTATACAGAAGGTGTTAATACTACACAATATAGAATATATACTTGCAAGTCGAGGTGGGAATGGACATTTTTATAAAACAAAACAACAAAAAAGAGCTGTACAGATATGTTGCAGTCAAGTTAGGACTCGGCAATATGGAGAAAAAATATATGATCGGCTTTAAGACCAATTTAATAAAAAAGGGGGAAAAGATTGATTTGAAATTTAAAATCGATTAGTATTGATGTTTAATATACAGTAAAAATATTCACATACTGTATATCTTTATTGATTTTGGAGTGTATATTAAACTTATATCAGATATCATCACAATTTAATCACAGTGTACTGCAAAATTCAGTCATGACATAGAAATTTTATGCCATATGGTGAAACATAATAGAACACTGAATCTATGTTTAAAGCACAAAAGGTTGAAGTAATTTGTATTAATTTTACCACACAACTTGAAGATAAAAGCATATATGTTACTTTGAGACAGCAGAGACACAGTACAGAAGTTACAATGTGTTTCTATGGTGCACAAACCCCCAATAGGTGCGTGAAAAGTCCCTCAGTCGTCCAGGTAGAATCCATGATCAAAGGAGAAGTTCAATAGGTCAAGTTTTTTTGGCTGTAAAACTCTTTCTGATTGGCCGAGCATAGAGCCAATGACAATTACAGATGCAGCAGTGTCTGGAGATTAAAATTATACAAATAACTCACTCTGGCCTGTGATGGAAATTTATACTGTGGAAAGATTTCTCTCATTCTGTCTTTGTGTAAATTAATGTGATTTCTACCTTAGATCAGACCAGTCCACATGTGTTACAGACACAACTGTCTCCACCCTCAGGAAGCCCTTTGTTGTCTTACTTGTCCTCAAATGTAAGTTAAGATGGTTAGCACAAGTCTGTGAAACAAAAGTCACTCAGCTTTGATATGTATGTAACTTGTATTTCTGTATAAATACTCAGAGCTCAGATGCTCTGGGTGGAGATATTCGAGGGGATGCTCAGGAGAGATATTCGAGAGATGGAGAAGGGGTGATTGAAGTGATCATTCCTACACATCCTCCTGGAGCCCTGCGATAAAAGGAACAAAACTCTTGGAACATTTCCCCTCAAAACGACACCAGGCTTTCAGTCAGCTAATTGTGCTCCTCTGTGGTTGTCAAATATTATTATGCTGGTACTCTGCAGATGGAACCAAGAGCAAGAGCAGTGCCTTTATATCACATATGCGGACCCATTCTTTAAAAGGGGGTATTTTACTTCTATGGAGCATTAGACATATTTAGATCACCATGTTACCTTTTATTGTTTTGAAAATGCTAAATTTGCTGAAAATGTTTAATAGGTTTCACTTTCCATTTTGATACTCGTGTGTCAAAAGTCACTCCTCTTTCACAATCGTTATCGTAACGATTATTGTAATGAAACTACTGCACATCATATCAGGTTTGTAATGCTGTAGTATATTATTTTGTATCATGCTTTTGTACATTTATGTAGATTTGTTGTGTGGGAGCATGGATGACGTAGGCTTGTGGGTGGAGATTGCTAACTTACTGCAAGGATGACATCTAAAACCACTTCAGGCATGTTTCTGATGAGGGAACAACATTATAACATGATAAAAGAATAAATTCAATTTGTCAACTGGACAAAGTTTGTTTGGTCGAAAACGTTTCGCCACTCATCCGAGAGGCTTCGTCAGTTCTGGTTCTGATGCTGGTTAGACCCTGTTTATATCTAGCTGCAAGGAGGAGCTCACTACACCGGAAAAGTTCTGAACCAATCCCAGCTAATCTGCTATCTTTTGTTTTCCTCTGGCGTCTCGTTTAGCATATCTATTCAGCCCTCAGATGAGCTCACTACCCTGGAATAGTTCTGTAACTATCTCAACTAATTGCTCCTTTTGTTTTTCGAATGGCGTATAGTTTAGCCTCTCTATTCAAAGATAAAAGAAGAAATTCAATTTGTCAACTGGACAAAGTTTGTTTGGTCGGAAACGTTTCGCCGCTCATCCGAGAGGCTTCGTCAGCTCTAATTAGAATGCTGGTAAGACGCTTGCAACAATAGGGCAAGCAAACAGGGGAACAATAGGGCTAGCCAGGTCAGGGCCAGAGGTGTGAAAAACAGTTGTTGTAGGGATGAATAGGTATGGTAATCTAGATGCCAGAGAAACAAAAGACTGAAACCAATGAGATAGTTTCGGAAAGTAGTGAGCTAGTTAGCTCCTCCCTGCAGCAAGATATAAGCAAGTGTCTTACCAGTATTCTAATTAGAGCTGACGAAGCCTCTCGGATGAGCGGCGAAACGTTTTCGACCAAACAAACTTTGTCCAGTTGACAAATTGAATTTCTTCTTTTATCATGGATTCTACCTGGATGACTGAGGGACTCTTCATGCATTATAACATGATAGAATGCTTCAAAAAGTTGATTTTCTTTAAAGGGAACTTATTTTGTAAAGTCAGCTTTTATAGTGTTCCTGCATTATTAGCATAATCAGAATTGTATTTACAATTACATTTATTTGAAAAATGTGTGATGTATAAAAAACAAACAAACAAACAAAAACTAAATGAAAATCTGTTAGTGATAGTGAAATGCCACTATGAAGAGGCAGCAACATTTTTAAACAGGAAGTCAGAGGATGTCAGTGGACATGTTTGTGTTAAGCTGTTTTAGATTTACATTGCTATTTAAAATGAACAAAATGTAAAATAATGTTCTAAGTATGTTATAGTTTAATACTAATTACCTAAATAAAAGCTTATAAGCTCTCCTTTAACGTACAGCAGCAATACAGCGGTGACCTAAATTCAGCTTCTTTTTGTTGACCTGTTAAAACTGCCCCTGGTAATACACATGGTATAGCACCAGCACCAATCAATGTGTGTATTGATTTGCCCACCAGCCCAATCCACAGTAGACCACAACAGCAATGTGATGCGTCAACATCTTGTGATTGCCCCGGGGCACATGTCAATAGAATTATTAAGAGAGACGTGTTATGGCCTTTTGGTGATCTTTGTGTACTTTGACATATTCTGCTATGGTTAAATGCTAGAGCTTGTAGCTGTGTGGATCTCACTGACATTTTATATTAAGCATTAGGAAATGTCATATTACAGTATGTGATCCATGTTGTAGCTAGTTTAGAGCATTGCTTGTCTCTTGTATATGTTCTATTAATAGTCATTTAATGGGTTGTGAGATGTATGAAAATGTATTAAAAATTAAAATTCCAGCACTGTACATGTGTAGAATCCCTCAGTCATCCAGGTAGAATCCTAACCTGGGAAATCCCAGGCTGCTTTCGTTCACTCCGATCTGAAAGACAGCCTGGCAACTAGGCTAAGCGAGCTCTCCTGATTTTGGGAGCCAATCAGACAGCAGGGAGGGGTGGAAAGATGGTGACGTGTACTACGTGACAAACGGAAACTTGTAGTTTGAACTGATAACTGACATGATTGGCTATGGGCTACGTATACGCCAAATGATAGACATTCGTAACACCCAATAAACGGGCGTTGGCAATCGTAAACCACACCTCCACTACGAGATATTTAGTAGGTGGCTCCCAGACCATATATCACTTGTGATATATGGTCTGGTGTAAGGCAGGCAAGGTAGAATCCATGGCAAAAGGAGAAAATTAATTTGTCAACTGGACTTCAGAACTGAAGCAGCTTGGATGTGCTGTGAAACATATTTGACCAAATAACTTTTGTGCAACAGCACTGTACCTAAGACATTTTAATTACACACATGTTAATTCAATGGTGTTAAATACAAGTGTCAACAAAAATGGTACAGTGTGTGGTCTTGAATATTCCTCTGGTTAAAGGTGCAGTATGTATCTTTTTTGGTGCCTTGCATTCTTACAGTGAGCAGGGACACCTCTCTACAGATCTGATACTGTGGAACATTCGAAGCAAAGCACACATCTCCATGGTTACAAGTGCACCTCCAAGATACATAATGCACCTTTTAAATTAGGTCCTTTTGAAACCCAAGGCCTAGTGCAGTAGTGGAGTTTACGTTACTCACCTGACCTTGCAGAACTTTTTGGACACATAGAAACAGACCTACTATGTCCTCTGCACTATGTGCACTCCCCTAAGCCTTGTTTTAGCTTGTGTAATCCCCTTTAAATTCCCCTTTGATATCTCTACTACCTTCACTTCCGATTAGCTGAGGTGCAGATCAGGACTACTTCTTCTCACTGGATGTAGGGCAACACAGATGAATACCATAGTCTCCCTCTACACAACCAATACAAACATAGTGCATATGGGGTGTGATGTAATAGATACAGTAATCCTTTATAGTCAAAACTTGTATGATTATCCATTAGCATCTGTCTAGCACCCTAACGTGCCTTATTGTATAACAGCAATATTGAGGCCAGTAAACATGAATTTTTACCATACTTTTTTAGTGCCAAATGTCCTCCCACACTGCATTACTCACATACTCTCAGTCTGTTGTGGACAATTACGCACTAGGTAACAAGTTAATGTCAGCCAGCATAGTGGTGAGTGGCTGATGGCATGGCAGTATGTTCGTCTTCAGGGACTAGAGAGAGAGAGGGAATAGCCAGATGGAGTGCGCTCTATTTTGTCCCAGCCAATCATGTTATGTGGATAATAAGTATACAAGAAGAAAAAAGACTGGTCCAAAAAAACAAAACTACTGTTGTGGAAGACTGGAATAAAAAAAGGGATTTCTAGTCTAGTTCTGTCTGTATATGTCATATTATAGATTTTCGTAAACATTCAGTTTAATAAAGGTTTTAGACTGAAATTGAATTAGGATTTTCAATCATGAATACTACTACTATGGTCTCTGCATCAATGGGGAGGGGGTAGAGAGGGTCCCAAATTTTAAGTTCCTGGGTGTGCAGATCAGTGAGGACCTGACCTGGTGCAATGGGCTCTCCCAGAAGCTGCTGATCAACTTCTCCCGGTGTACCATCAAACCATTCTGACATACTGCTGCACATCATGGTACTGAGCCTGCACAGCTGCTGAAACAGACGGAGCTGCAGTGAGTGGTGAGAACAGCTGAGAAGGTGGAGGGCTCCTCTCTCCCAAACCTGGCCACCATCTACTCCTCATGTCTCCGCATACGGCCTCCAACATTCTGTAGGACCCTGGGAACTGCCTCTTCTGTACGCTCAGGAAAGCTTCAAACTCCCCTCACATGCACAAACAGACTGCGTAACAGCTTCTACCCACAAGCAATGACGAGCACAGGCACAGATAAAAGGTCTGAAGGGACCCAGTGCAATAATCCATTTATTTATTTAATGTTTTTATTGGTATGAATGTGAGAAAGTGTTTATATTTATTCATTTTTACTGCTGTAGTTTTGCTCTGTCGAAGTTTTGTTGTATTTTGTACAATGACAATAAATCTAATCTAATTTAATCTAATCTATAATCTACTACTTGTGTCTATAGCATTGTTGCTATATCAGGTTGTATATATTAGTATTAGTGTTGTCATGATACTAAAATTTCAAACAAGATTTTATTACTAAGGCATAGACTTGATACTCAATATCAAAACCATGATAAAAATAAATAAATATTTTTAAATAAAACCATAGCCTTACATCTGTGTAATCTCTCAGTCGTCTCTCTCAGGTTCCATAGTGGTCCATGGGCGTATACTAGTCTATGTGCTCTTATACTTGATACAGCTCAAGATCTTTCTAAAGCTATTCAGGAAAGGTTCATTAATTTTGGTCCTGTGAATGTGACTTTTTATTTATTACTTTCTGATTTTCAATACTTTTGACAATCTTAGTGCCTATATACTATTATGAGCAATGTCATGTCATGCCTGTATATGCTGTACACCCCATTATATTTGACTTTACTTACTTCTACTCCTCCACTGAACATATATAAACTTAAACAACATGTTTTTCATGACATTTTCTCTTCATTATAATCAGATCCCCATGCATTATCTATGGTACAGCGGACAGTACAATCCCCTTTAGACTGTCCACTGAGGCTGTTTACTTTTATAAGGTTCAGTTGGGTTGAATGAAATGCGAGACACTGCCTGTACTTTGGAGTATATAAGATGAACAAGCGCCAGGGGCTAGGGAGGCACTGTACAAGGACGTGAGCACAGCAAAGGAATTATGCAAACAGTGGAGCAGAATAGCGTTTATGATAAAGGAAGCTAATATTTAATTAATCTACTTATTTGACAGCAGTGTGCGTTGCTCTAAAGTCTTTCACACCAATGTTATCCTATTATCTCGTGACGACTGGAACATCTTCACTACGTTGACGACTCTCCTCTCAGCATTACTCATCGTCATAGCTTTATTTTTATTAGAGAGCTACGAAAATTAGCAAATGACTCCACTGCATTTTTCATACAATATTTACAGTATATTATTTGTTTACTAAAGATGATAATGATAATGTCTTCTTGCACAAATTAATCAGAGTTAATAACATTGAATCACTAACAGTTAGCGTGATTTAATTGTTTTTATTTTGGGATCAGTAACAGCATTTTTACCAGAGGAAGAAAAAAAAAACTGCTGACGTCAACTGAGTGTTGTTAAAAGCAAATTGTGTGTTCCCCCAGACTGCCATTTTGTTGTCATAGCAAAGTGGTTTCCTTCATAAAGACGGCCAAAATTGTTGCTGTGGTAACAGGATGACAGACAATTATCCGTGACAGTCCCAGGAGGACAAGTAACCAATCGCTGCATGTATAATGTCAGACTGGGTAATGGATTCAAGGGTCCAACCTGTGTCACGGAGTGCATTTGGTTATTCAGGTTTATGATTAGCTATAGCAACTGAAGACGTTTTTGTCTATCTGTCATTCTCTTTTCATCACGGCATATATTTTACACCCATTTTTTGTCTTTTTACAACAAATATACATTATAAAGCAAAATAGTCACAATTTAAAGCCCCAGTGTGTTAGCCTGGGAATTCCCAGGCCACTTCCGTTCGTTTCAAACTGGAAGGCGGCCTGGAAACTCGTCCAAGCGAGAGTCCCAGATTTAGGGCCCCAATCAGAGAGCGGGGGAGGTGTGGCAAGACGGTGACACGTACTACATGACAAACGGAAGCTTGTAGTTTGAACTGACAACTGACATGATTGGCTATGGACTTACGTACACGCTCAATGATAGACATTCATAACGCCCAATAAACGGCCGTTGGCAATCGCTAACCACACCTCCGCTACGGGATTTTTCGAAGCGAGTTTCCAGACCCATATCTCACTTGTGATATGGTCAGGTGTTAACCAGACTACCAGTGTGTAGGATTCGTGCCGCATAGGTGGATGGTGGTATTGCACTTTCTGTTTTAGCTACGGCAGACCTCGAGGGTCACCCGGGTGCGCGCACAAGCCGCGCGCCGCTACTGCATAAATAAAACGCGGTCCCGTTTTTTTTTTTTTTTTTCTTTTCTCATGAAAACACACATTCCCGATCATGTACCATGACACTCTACACATCAAATGAAACCTTACAGTCTCCTCTTTTTGACTATGCAATTCATTTCCCTGCACAGCAATCACTCCCCGAGCACATGGGGCTTTTATACGGAAAAGCACAAAACGAGGTTAGCTTACCTTAGAATGCTTTGCACAGGTCAAACTCTGTATTTCACCATAAACTTGCTCTCAATTTGTCCGTAAGGATCCAGCGAATAAAATCCAGTAAAACAATTAAGTCCAAAACACGTGTTAGATCCATTACGACGTCTGATCCGGCAGCATGCTTGTGTTGTTTACCCAAAACCACGAGCCTTGCCGAAGGCGAAGGCGGAGCCCAAATGTCCTTCTGCGGCTCTCGTATTCAAAATGGCTGCCTCTATATGGGGAAGATCCCCCTTTTATGTGACTATATCTAAGTCCAAAAGAATACTTTGATTTCATGATGGAAGTGAAAAGGCTTGGAAAACAATGTATTTTTGAATGGGTATCTTCAATTTCAGTAATTAACGGGTAAAAATCTTACACACTGTCCCTTTAAAGGAAATTGTAATTAGAATGGTCACAGTTAGTACGGTATAAAAGCTGTATTTATTTGAGTAACTTCATACTCGTATCTAGTCTCAAATGGGTCTTATATGAAATCAGTAACACAGTAATTAGTAACACTGGTCGATATACTAGTTAGTGGTTATTTAGTGGTTATTAAAAACTTGTTAATAATAGTGTATAGTGTATGTGCAAAAGCATTAATTGCTAATAATGCTAATAAAAACAAATTTAAAGAGTATTAATAATAAAATATCTCAATACTAATCTTGTTATAAGTGTTACCATAACTGCTAATCCTGTACTTTTGACCTCTCTTGACACATAAAAAATGCATGGGATTCTCCAGTCTATTGTCCAATTGTTACTTTCTCAACTGAATCCAGCTCTAATCCACTGCATTACAAACAAATATGTTGATTTGGAAGACTTACGTTGAACATAATGCACAGTACCACAATGCAAAGTAGTAGCAGCTTTTCTGCTGTAAACACTTTTATAATCCTATATTTATTGTCTTAACCTCCAATTCCACGAAGAGATTAAAAGCGCATCGGGCTTCGGAGAAATCTGGACTACAGTTCTCTGGTTACTTCTGCACAATCCCTCCTCTCCCTCCCACATGCTCACTCCCTTTTTCCTGTTCACCTAATCTATTTGTTCCTTTGATAGTCCCCTGTGCAGCACAAAGCATCTGTCTTGCTGTAGCTAGTCCACTCCCAGGCCTATAGCAGGATCTGAGCGGAGTTTCGAGGGATTGGGGGGTTGGGGTGGTCTGCTATCCCCCTCCCCATAGTGTAAAGGTTTACTAGTGTCTATTACTGCCAGGGTTAGAGATATACACACACTCGCTGCTGTGGTAATGGGATATCTGCTTCCTCTCTATCTCCCCATTTCCAGCAATCTTGCCTGGATGTGTAATGTAATGCAATCACTACTTCAAATACTATGACACAGTACTATGGATGTACTATAGTACTCATGGTCTGTGCTAGCGCTACTTCTTGGACATGATGTATTATGGACTATCTATTAGGGTTGTAACAATATGTAAATCACACAGTATGATACAATTGCAATATTCATTTCAAGATATGATATTATTGTGGTATTGTGGAGATGCTAACAGAATTGAAGAAATGCAACTTTTTCCTTTCAAAAAGCCTTGACCTTTGAAGCTTTATTACTATCATAGTGCAAAGAATTAGGATAGAAAAGCTCTTTATAACAGTAATTTGTTCATCTTTTTGTTCATGCAATGAAATTGATGTAGTTTCCTCCATGTTTTAGCTGTTGCTGCAATAAAACAATGCATTTAAAGCTGCATTTTGCAACTTTTCGGGTGGGGGGTCCATCATCTTCTTGTTTCTGTGGATATGTTATTGCTCCTCTTAGAATGTTCCACAATATGACATTAAACAGATCTACTTTACATTTGCTCAATTACAGGTGGTTTTATTTGTCAAATAAATACCTAGAAAAACAGACATTCTGAATGTGAGCGGGGCTGCTTCTTCACAGATCTGACCTGTAACTTGGTCTGCTTTGGCCTCCATTAAGATAAAAAGGTTTAATGCCACACTGTGAAACATTCCAGACAAAGCAATCACATCTCCACGAAGAAAAGTATTTGGCGGACCCTCCACCAGAAATGTTACACAATGCACCTTTATACAAAGAAGCTTATAATTTGTGATACTGTGACAGACCAGGATATTTTTGTGAGAACTTTGACAATACGATATCAAGATATTTCAGTTATTGTTACATCCCTACTATCTCTAGGTTTACACTACCGAACATATATCCCTTGCTCTTCCCTCCCTTCAGGCTTGCGTATGTCATGTCCCAAAAAAAGAATACGATCACATTAATCACTTGCTAATCAAGAGTAAGATGCAGTCATGTCTAATCGTCAATGCTTGGGCGATTTTAATTGAGAGGTCCAGAGCCAATTCTGTCAGTACAGCATGTAGTTTGAAGTAGTGATTAGTACTACATTAGTAATACATTTGACCTTACTGTGTAAAATTTCTCAGATTCATAGCCTTTGTATTTAGTTTTTAAAAAGAGAAAATGTAATAGAATAAAAAATGAAGATCAGTTAACGTCATATCACCCGGCCCTAACTACAACTAATGATACTACAGTGTTTACCATTATTAGAAAAGATTACTGTGTCTCCCTATAGTCAAAAAACTATCTCCCATAAACATAGAAAGAACATGGATTAGACATTGCCATGGCCAAAATCTCACTTTTTGCTCCTTGTATTGTCATTAACATAAAACATATTTGTGCTATTCAAAAAGAGTGCTTAAAGTTGTGCGATGTAACTTTTCCTGTGAAGGCTCTGCTATCTGCTTGTCTCCATGGAGATGTTATTGCTTTGTCTGGAATATTCCAAAGTAAACTATTAGACAAACATGTGACGCCATTAGACCTGTCCTGCAGCAACCTCGGGGGCCGGACACCGCCATGGTCAACTGGGATGCCGCCCGCCTCGTCCTGTCCATGGCCAGGTATTCTATCTTCGTGGCACGGAACCGCCACCTCCACGGCGGCTGAGCAGCAGAGCACTGGCCCCTCTTCACAGTGCTCCTTACCGCCCATGTTCACCATCTACACTCCACGAGAGAAACGGAGTTTCGCGACACCTTCACCCCAGACAATACACTTTTCTCCGTCTCCCGAACCGGTTCCCCTCAGTTGGACTTCTGACCCCTACCCTTCTCCGCTGCACTGAACAATCCCTTTGGACCTCTCCACTCCCCCTGTTTCCCTTTCTCGACCCCCCTTGTATTTCCCCCAAGTGCCTTCAAGTCCCTTAGCCCTTTAACCCAGTGGTGTTTATTCCCATGCCCACATCCAGTACTTTGCGAATGTTATTATGGTTTGAAAATATGTAACTTAAATAATAAAAGATTAAAAAAAGACCAAGTTAGATAGACCAGATCAGATCTGTGGAGAGGCAAGCCCACTCATTGTAAGAATGCATGTTTTTCAAGCAAAATAAACACCCATAGTGAAATAAATGCAAGGTAGGTTTAATGCCCTGCTGTGGAACATTTCAGATCAGCTTAGAGTAGCAGACATTAATACTCCACCAGAAGTGTTACGCAGTGCAAATTTAAATATGAAATACAGGCAATAGGTGGCATTTAAACTCCACAAATTGTATGAAAGAAACTACTACTCCTACTACTACTTCTGTTTACATGTTTGTTTGCCTCAATATGTTATGTTGCATAACTCAGGCTGCCCTATCTCCACTATAATTAATTGTCCCTTATGCCCGGTGGTCAGATGAGGCCTTGGCTAGTGAATAATGTAGTAGTGTGCATTATTGAAGAGGCTATAGACTTGATGGACAGCTCTCTCCTTCACTCACGCCACAGGCTCATTTATTTGTCTGTGGTGTTCTCTGCTCATGCTGCAAAGGAATATGAAGGGAGGCTCTTTGTCACACCTACCATAGTGAGATAGATAGTAAACAGATGCATATTGATTAAGGGTGGTACAAAATGTTATTCTTTTTGCAGCTGAAATCCAGTCTGTCTTGTGGTTTTGGCTAATTTGTTTTACTTTTTATGATCTTTGTGTAAATATACAGCCACTGCTCAGGTTTTTTGCTCTTTTTCTCCATTTGAAAACATTTTTTGATAGCGAGACATTAAAGATGCACTGCGTAACTTTTCTTGGGGATGGTATGCCACATGCTCGTCTCCATATAGATGTCCTTAGTCGTTCAACCTGGAATGTTTTACAGTAAGGCATTAAACTTGTCTATCTCCATGGAGGCAAGCAGGACAAGGTACAGATCAGTTTGGTGGAGAGGTATTTATGTAATAAAATCATCTGTAATTAAACAAAAGCTAAATAGACTTTTAACGCCATACTGTGGAACATACAATGCAAAGCAATAACTTCTCCATAAAGGAAAAAAAGTGGCGTACCCTCCACCAGAAAAGTTACACAATGTACCTTTAAACTATCAATGATACCAGTTTTAGCACAGATATACCAGCCAACCTGGACAGGACTTCCAATTTGTGGTGATTTTCAGTTTTTCCATGAAAAAACACTATAGAGCTATCTAATTGAGCTTATTATATTTATAGTAACTCTTGAGTTCTTTAATCTTGAGCTGATTATTGTGAGATGTGAGAACTCAATTCCATCCAATCTACTTTGAACTCAAGGATAGCAGTGCTCTCAATGGGCAGTTCTTTCCACACCAAACTAGTTACAACTTGTTCAGCACACTTTTGGGGCCCAAGTTTATGTGCAGCTTAGCTTTTATTTTATTCTGGTTTGCAGGCTTGAAAAGAACTAGGAATATTAAAAATAAACAATATTGGAGGCAAAAACTATTGACAATGCATTATTATAACATATATTTAACATATATTTTTGTTTATACAATATAAACAAAATGCTATATTGCAAAAAATGTTGATTTACTGGAAGCCTTGTTTTGGGTCAGTGCTGTGGCCCCTGGTGGCCTACACCCAGGATTCTCAATCAATCCGTTCACAGATACAAGAGGGACGTAGATTAAATGAGGCTCTGGCCTTGGCAGCTCCGTTTCTTAATTGGCACAGGATTAGTTCACATTGATTCGGCCTGATTGGAGCGGCACGTATGTGTTGTCGCTTAATCACCACACACGTCTCTCGCTGCTGTTTGTATGTGTGTGCCTTTATGCTTCTGTCTGACACGGGTATCAGTCACTATGGCACGTTTACACACGGATTACATACACGTATATGGAAGTGCACATGTATAAGGAGGTGCACATTGTTTTGGTCCACTTTGTTTAAAAAGTGAAAGTGAAATTAAGATAAGCAGAGTTTCACTTATTTTGATGAAGAGGCCGGAGAAGCAGTGCCAGAAGAGAGTTGTTCTAATACCTTAAAGATCCCATGACATGGTACTTCTTGATGCTTTTATATGGCTCCTTAATGGTTCCCTAATACTGTAAATGAATCCTTCTTCAAAATCAACACTCAGTGCATGAGAAACAGAGATAAGATGAGAAAGAGTTTTTTTTTCTCTCTCTCTGAACACTCCATAATGGGACTTGTTGCTTGAATGCAAATGAGGAGAAAAGAGCTGGCCTATAGTAAAGGGTGGGGGCGTGGCCAAACTCTCCACTCTCGGCTCTGAGTGCTCAGCTGATCCATTTCCGTGTTTTTGCACGGGGGGAGAGATTTGAAGCGTTCCATTGAAAAATAAACACATTTCCACAGAAAATAAAATTAAACCACTGCTGTTCAAAGGTCCAGAGGCTCAGATAAAGGACTTCCGAGCCTAGAAACACTCGGACGTGCCTCCAGGCAAATAAAAAAAACGCATTTCGCATTGCCTAGCGCATTCGCAGTCCAAACTCTCTGGGCGTGATTTACAGAGACGCTGAGTACAGACAGACGGGGGTGGAACTGCATTTGCATTTCTTTTTTTCGATCTGACGTCAATAAGGTGCCTTGTTCAAAATCGCCCGTTTGAGCTCCGATTTTTTGTAACGCAGAAAAGGATCGCAAATGCTCAGTTTAGACATTTCGCAACTTTTAACCATGGGGGGGGGCCTAAACAGGGTAGGGGAGCTCACATTAACGTTCAAAAACCTCAGAAAGTGAAAATTTCATGCCATTGGACCTTTAAGAATAAAAAAACAGTTACCGGTACACATTGTTCACTAGCAAGCACCACAATCTCAGAATATATTGTGGTGAACAAGCAATATAAAAGAAACCAGGAGACGAGCTGTAGGGGAGCGGGTGATCTAAATAGAGTACGGGGACAGGCAAAGGGGTGCATGTTGTAAGGAGAGAATTGTATTTGTTCAGTCTCTGCACTTATTAGTTATCGGTTGGTAAAGGGTATAGCAGCATATTCTTCAAGCTAAATTGCAGTAATGAAATCAGAACTCAAAAAAATTGATTGGTGCAGGGCTAGAATAGTATAGCAAATTATGATTATAAGCAAGTTGTGAATAGCATTTTCAAGCTTTTAGTGGCGTTTGAGCAACATATTTTGAGCCACACATTTTAGCTATATGGCAAATATTCAAGATTCAAAGCTTTTTATGCACAGTAAAGAAACATGTTTCCCCATGAAATTCTTACTTTGCTGCCTACCCTGGATGCCAAGAGCATGCAAAAATTAAAATAGATAAATAAGATAAAGAGAAGCATGTAAAAAAATATAATCAATAGAAACAATCTTTACAGAATATATGCTATGAAAAATATAGGCTAGGTGCTATGTACATATTTACAGATCATGTGCAACATTAGTTTATGTCCATTTGTCAGTAGTAAAAACGGGGTGTAAACATGGTTGATATAGTGCAAACAGGAAATGTAAATATTCGAGCAGTGACATGTGCAGCTGTAATCTGACAGATTATTTTAGCAGTTGGTCAGTAATATTGCAAATTATTCAAGTGCAAAGGTCAATCAATGTCCAGGAGAGGGGGTTATTGTTCAGCAGTTCAAAAGTCTGATAGCAGTTGGGAAGAAAGAGTTCTTAAGTCTAGTAGTCCTGCTTTTCACACTTCTGTACCTCCGGCCTGAAGGTAGGAGTGTGAATAGTCCATGTTGGGGGTGGGTAGTGTCTTTGATGAGGCAGCTCTCTTGTGGACTCTGCGATGGGAGATGCTCTGCAGAGATGGTTGAGGAGTTCTGGTGATCTTTGTGGCAGTCTTTACCACTCTTTGCAGGCGTGAGCTAGCAGGCGAACCAACTTTTCATCACAACATGTCCGCTGTGTGGATACTTTTTACTAGAAACACCTCAAAGCAAGACAGCAACGTGAAATGTTTGCAAAGCCGTTGTACCGAGAGAAGCTATTTATCAGAGACTGCGCTACCCGAACTCTACAACCGAGTGTCAACCAGGTTAGCTAATATCACAGGATTTCCTGTTCTTCTGACGTCCTTTTATGACCTATACTTACCTCAAGTTGCCTTTTGGGACACACATACAAACACTTATTCAGTTTTATTTGTAGTTTATTTATTTGTAGTTAAACAATAATGATGATAATATTGAAAACAAACAGTTTTGGTATCAGAATAGTATCGTATCGGCCGATATCAAAATTCAGGTATCGGATCGGAAGTGAAAAAATGTGGATCGGTGCATCCCTAGTGAGGTCATCACTGATATGGACCCCCAGGTATTTAAAGGTGCTCACCCTCTCCACCTCAAGGTCCCGGATAAAGAGTGGCTGATGAGGTCTCTTTTTCCTTATGTCCACTATCATCTCCTTAGTCTTGTCTGTGTTGAGAGTGAGGTTGTTGTCCCCGCACCATGTCACCAGACTGTCCACCTCCCTCCTGTAGGCCGCCTTGTCTCCGCCTGTGATACGACCTATCACAGCGGTGTCATCAGCAAACTTCAGGATGATGTTCTCGGGGTGGGATGCGATGCAGTCGTGGGTGAACAGGGTGTAGAGGATGGGGCTGAGGACGCAGCCCTGTGGGGTACCGATGTTAGTGGTGATGCTGGTTGAAGTTCTGTTTCCAATCCTGACAGACTGGGGCCTGCCAGTCAGGAAGTCCAGGAGCCAGTCACAGAGGGCAGGGTGTAGTCCAAGTGATGCCAGTTTGTGGGTGAGTCTGTGGGGGATGACTGTGTTGAAGACGGAGCTGTAGTCAATAAAGAGTATTCTGACATAGGAGTTTTTATTTTCTAGGTGGGAGAGCGAGACATGGAGGGCAGCGGCGATGGCGTCAGTGGTGGACCTGTTAGGCCTGTAGGCATATTGTAGGGGGTCAATAGAGTCCGGTATGCTGCTCTGAATGTGGGGCAGTACCACTTTCTTGAAGCAATATGGCATAATAAGTCTGCATTAAAGGTCTGTGGGACTTGTTATTCACTTCAGACCTATATATAAGATGTAAGATCTTTGGAGAGCTTGATTACAATCCAACTACAATCATAGTTTGAGTACTCTTGTGGAAATCGTACTGTGGTAAAGTCCCTAGTATAATTTTATTGGCATTTCTTAGTGTTATTATTACTACATCCTCTTGGTACAGCAGAAAGCAGGGCAGTGCCAGCTCCACAAAATGACCCCCCGGCTGCACATTTGGCTGTGATAGATGGCCACTGTTACTCTGACTGAGAAGTGGAAGAGAGCTATGGGGAGCGATTGTCTCTAAGGGGAATAGGAGGACAGGAAAGAACACACAATTATGCATGGGAGAGAGCAAAAGAAAGGAGGAGAAGGCAAAGATCACCAATAATTTATTTATTTATTTGATTGGGACAGAGCATGTTAATGGACAAACATGACACAACATGAATGCAAACACACCGGATTGTAGCCTACGGCTAATTTCCATCCGTTGTCCCAAAGGGCTGGGGTCACAGGGGGCCAAACAATAAAACATTGCACACTCCACTCATTGCACACTCAATACACACAAGGCTTAGAGCCAGAAGGAGCAGATATAAGACAGGCAGTTATGAATGAGGCGGGTACAGCGAAAAGATACAGACTAGAGTTGTGACAAGAATGAGTATAAAACGTTTTGTGTTGGAACCTGCAGCCATAGCCCTGTACTATCTGATATACTGCATTACGAAAATATGAGGCTATAAGGAAGCATGTCTACAGATGATTTCTGTGGATTTTGCTATTAGGGGCTTTCAGAGGAACATTTGATGTGTATTTGAACCTGCAGTTATAGCAGTAATGACATAAAACACCAATTTTTACAAGACAAGGCCTTGTGATTGGTTAGTGTGTTTATTGTGTTACAGGAAGAGAATGGGTTTATTTGAAGAACAGCTTGTTAACCACATTGTGTGCTCTACTTGGTATTGCTTTCATATTTATTCAAAGCACATTAACACATGCATTTTTTGGTTCTCTGTTGCTAGCAGGACATATTAATAATGCTTAAATTATTATGGTTTTGTACAATTGAACTCCTGCATGTTTATTTCAGAAAACATTGGTTAAAGAATGAGAGAGTTATAAGTAAATAGTTTAAATTAAACTTAAACATGTCATTGCTTGTATCTTGCAATTATTCAATTACAGGTGTTTTTATTGCTTTAAAACACATTAAAAATATGCTTGTAAGCGGGCATGCCTCAAATCTTACCTAACTTGGCCTGGTGTGTTACTAGGCAATAGATAAGCTTAATATCATACTGTGTAACATCCTGGGACAGTCACAATAACAATTTCCGTTAGTACTATATGGCTGAAGTAAATATACTGCAGATGATAAACGATAATATTGAAACTAATTCATCCCCCTAACACAATAACTCGAGCGGATTTGAACGTAGTTGAAATGTACAATATTGATAAAAATTATCAGCTGCAGTTAGGGGTGGGCGATATATATCGTCTGCGATATTATCGTGATTGTTGTTTTAACGATGTGCAAATTTACATTATCGAGTATTTAAATTAGTTCGCCCAAACCAATTAAACGCGCGCCGACACTTACGGACACCGATAGACATTAGAGCACAGCAGCGCTCCACACTCAGCTCGACTCTGCCGCTCAACTTGTAGGCCTAGGTGATCACATGACCTCTCTCACGAGCAGCCTTGTGACAGGTTAGCAGCGCAGTTTGAGAAAATGCAGGCAGAGGCAGCTAAAGCTCGGTCTACTTCAGAGGATTTAGTGCCGAGACGCGGGTCTACTTTTCTGGCATGGAAATGGTTTGTTTTCGAAAAGACTGACATTGATCAAAACGCTGTCATGTGCAAGATTTGTTGGAAATCTATCACTGTGAAACAAAGCTCCATAACGAACCTCTTTCACCACAGTAAAAAGTACGAAGATTACGAGAAACTTCAAGACTGCAGCTCAAGAAAAAACAAGTAGGCGACCTGTTCAGCACACCCAACAAACCCTCTCAGACTCATTCAGCAGAAAAGTGCTGTATGACAGAAAAAGTCAACGATGACAAAACATAACCAATGCCATCTCTAGATTCATAGCCAAAGAGATGTTGCCGATGCAGATACGCATTTTGCGTAGCGGGCATGCAATTTTGACCTCCTTGTTCCCTTGTACGCTTTGTTGTTCTAAATTACGCATATGGATCTCACATTTCGTCCGTTTCACTCAAGTTTTCACTGACGTTGATTCTGCGGCTGAGCCACAGATCCAGAGATCTGCATTTAAACAGAGAACTTTCAGCCAATCAGAGCGCTTCATTTTCTCCCCACTCCTCCGCTCTCCCTCACTCCACGCCACAGTTCAGATTTAGGGATGAGCCAGCGCCAGCTCCCCTCCTCACCCACTGAGCCCAAAAAGTAAGATTAATACGTAGAGTTAGCCCAACATTATCCCGACGGTGTTGTTAACCACTCGTCAAGGTTACGACGAACAGATGAACCATGTTCGTCGTGTGTTGCAATGGTCACTGCCACGTTTCCCCGAATTCATTGTAGACAAAACAGTTTTGATTTTAAACTGTAAGGCTTGCGTGACATGGCTGAACCGCCAAAAAAAAAGACTAGGAAACAACAAATATTTCTGGACAGTTATCGGGAGAGATCCAGGCTGCACGCGTTTAGCACGGTGGGGACAAGGGACACAAATCCCCCTTCCACAATGTCCATATCACACCCGTCATCTAGAAGTTTTAGACAGGCTCGGTTGTCTGATTGTAAAAATCAGTACGAGCCTGTAGTGTGTAGCCCTATTGCTTGAACATTAAGATTAGCCTATATACACACACACCGTAATTTCCGGACTATAAACTGCTACTTTTTTCTCACATTTTGAACCCTGTGTCTTATGTATTATCCGTGTATGCATGTACAGGGGGTCCTCGGGTTACGACGGTCTCGGGTTACGACGTTTCGTGGTTACGAACGCGCCCCCATTAAAAAAAATATGTATATATTACGCGTCATTCCGTCTTACACGGTTTAGCGTGGTAAGAGATGTAAACAAACGCACGCGGCGCGCGGCGCACGGCGGAAGAATACGCTCTGTTGTGGTTGTAGGGAGAAGAAGACAGCCTCATGTGCGTGCCCAATGTGGGCGGAAGTACCTGATGTGGGCTCTGATCTGCTCCTATGAAAGCGGCAGTGATAACCAAGCAGCGTAGTGGTCTAATTATTGAGATGGAAAGGTTATTGGTGCTTTGGTTGGAAGATCAAAGGCAAAATCCGGTTTACGACGAAATTCGGGTTACGACGCGTCTTAAGAACGGATCAACGTCGTAACTCGAGGACTCCCTGTATTATGAACGGATTATTAGTTTATGAACACAGCGGATGTGTGTGCGCAGCCTGAGGAGGAGGAAGTGTCGCTGTCTGTGCCTTAACATGAAGTTGCAGCGTTAGCGAGCGCTGCTGTCTGCACTAAAACAGTTTATCTCCATGTGATAAAATAAGTTCTGACTAAATGGGGGGATATCGTCATAATATTGTTATTGTTAAAATCCTACAAATATCGTGATTTTTTTTTTTGCCCATATCGCCCACCCCTAGTTACAATAAATAAATGAAAGGATAAAGCAGAATGAAACACTTAAGTATTTAGTTTGCATCTGTAATCTGAGTCAAAGCTTAATTCTTCTTGTTTATGCCAAAAAAATAACCAAATATTTCCCAATAGAGCAAAGAAATGTACACACGATAAATATTGACCACAAAAATATTGTTCCAGCTTTCATATACTGAACAATACATCGATATAGTTATCATGACAGGTCTAAACCTAGGCAAAACATCTCCAACAACACAAGGAGGTGACAAGTGCTTCTTTAAATTAAAAGAATACTGGTTGTTTTTGTGGTGTGTATTTTTCAATATGGTAACACACACTGGACTTGGCAGCTGCAACTATTAAAAGTTCCATAAAAAAAAAACCTGTTCCTTTGCTATAGATCTTAAAGATCCAACATAAAACGCATTACAATATCACTTATGGCTGACTCTCTGCAGTGTTTCTTGATCCATGGAGTGTGAAACAGCATAGCAGACAGAATTGCATAAAACCACCCCAAAATACTGTCTCCTCTTGCTGTATAAAGCTTGTGGGCAAACATGGACAGGTCTCTTATAGTAAAGTGTAGGTATGGTTTCCCGGTGGAGAGAGTGCTCTTTGTACAGGCATTGAGCGTGTGTCACCGGCCCATTGGCATGATAGTCCTTATTATAGCCCTCTGAGCAGTACAGCCTGTAATCTCACTGTTCCAGACCTGAGCGGACACACACACACACACACACACACACACTGACAATTTAGACAGAAAAAGAGCAGCTTGTTTGGATATGCTATTTTACTAATTTTGTCCCATGGCATGAAATTTTCACTTTCTGAGGTTTTTGAACGTTAATGTGAGCTCCCCTACCCTGTTTAGCCCCCCCCCATGGTTAAAAGTTGCGAAATGTCTAAACTGAGCATTTGTGATCCTTTTCTGCGTTACAAAAAATCGGAGCTCAAACGGGCGATTTTGAACAAGGCACCTTATTGACGTCAGATCGAAAAAAGAAATGCAAATGCAGTTCCACCCCCGTCTGTCTGAACTCAGCGTCTCTGTAAATCACGCCCAGAGAGTTTGGACTGCTAATGCGCTAGGCAATGCGAAATGCGTTTTTTTATTTGCCTGGAGGCACGTCCGAGTGTTTCTAGGCTCGGAAGTCCTTTATCTGAGCCTCTGGACCTTTGAACAGCAGTGGTTTAATTTTATTTTCTGTGGAAATGTGTTTATTTTTCAATGGAACGCTTCAAATCTCTCCCCCTGTGCAAAAACACGGAAATGGATCAGAGCGAACAGCTGAGAGCTCAGAGCTGAGAGCGGAGAGTTTGGCCACGCCTCCACCCTCTACTATAGGCCAGCTCTTTTCTCCTCATTTGCATTCAAGCAACAACGCCCATTATGGCCTGTTCAGAGAGAGAAAAATTACTCTTTCTCATCTTATCTCTGTTTCTCATGCACTGAGTGTTGATTTTGAAGAAGGATTCATTTACAGTATTAGGGAACCATTAAGGAGCCATATAAAAGCATCAAGAAGTACCATGTCATGGGATCTTTAAACAGGGGCAAAAATAGACTGTAGATTATGTGTTTTGGTTGATACCTGCAGAAAGCAATGGAAGTTAAAATGTCACCTGCTTGTTTTTACAGAGATGTCATTGCTCTGCCTGGAATGTTCCACAGTATGGCATTAAACAGCTCTACCTTACATTTATTAAATTACAGGTTTTACTGCTCATAAATACCTAGAAAAACAGGCATTCTGACTGTGAGTGGGGGTGCCTCTTCACAGATCTGACCTCTAACATTGTCTGGTCTGGTCTCCATGAAGACAGAAAGGTTTAATACCATACTGTGAAACATTCCAGACAAAGGAATTACATTTCCATGGTGAAAAGCATTTGATCAACCCTCCACCAGAAAAGTTACACATTGCAGCTTTAAAGATCCCATGACATGGTACTTCTTGATGCTTTTATATGGTTCCTTAATGGTTCCCTAATACTGTAAATGAATCCTTCTTCAAAATCAAGACTCAGTGCACGAGAAAGACCCATGAACACAGTCAGAGTCAAAAATATGTCTCTGGAACACTTTATTATGGGCATTGTTGCCAGTGCAGCGGGTGGGGGGTGGGGGGGCAAACTCTCCGTTGTTTCCTCATTTAGCGGTGCGCTGGCTTCACTTCCGCGTTTATGCGCGAGGAAGATATGAGACGATTTCCATTGAAAAATAAACACATTTCCACAGAAAATAAAATTAAACCACTGCTGTTTCAGAGGTTCGGAGGCTCGGATAAAGGACATCCGAGCCTGGAAGCACTCTCACGTGCCTCCAGGCAAATAAAAAACCGCATCTCGCATTGCGTAGCTCGTTCGCGGTCCAAACTCTGGCCATGACGGTGGGTAAATATCTAGACGGGCGGTGGAACTGCATTTGCATTTTTGCTTCAGTGTGATGTCATATAGTTTCCTTGTTCAGAATCGCCTGTTTGGGCTGTCTTTTTTTCAAACGCAGAAAAGGATCACAAATGCTCAGTTTACACATTTCGCAACTTTTAGCCATGGGAGGGGCCCTAAACAGGGTAGGGGAGCTCACATTAAAGGGATATGCCACCCCCAGGTCAAATTTGGGCATCTCCCCACAGTCCAGAGACTAAAATAAGTGGTGGAAAGCGTTTTCCTGCTCACCCAGCCATTGTCCGAGTCTGTCGCCACTGACCGCCGCGGTATCTGGTGCTCCTCCGCCTTAGACTGGAGTCTAACGTCGCCAGAGAAAGATTTCGGCCAAAAGGAATTAATTTGCTCGATGCGTTTCCCAATTACTTTGTGTGTAGTGCGCATTCATATCGAGTGCAAATAAATGTACAAATCAACACGGAGAGCTTGACTTGGTCATTTTGGGTGGGAACTATTTTCCAGTGCGTAAGAATACAGTCGTATCACGCAGCACGCTACCAGGGGAATCCCTGTTACGCACCGGGAAGGGAGTTCCCCTGTTGCACAACGTGGTGCGTGATACGACTGTATTCTTACGCACTGGAAAATAGTTCCCACCCAAAATGACCAAGGCAAGCTCTCCGTGTTGATTTGCACATTTATTTGCACTCGATATGAATGCGCACTACACACAAAGTAATTGGGAAACGCATCGAGCAAATTAATTCCTTTTGGCCGAAATCTTTCTCTGGCTACGTTAGACTCCAGTCTAAGGCGGAGGAGCACCAGTTACCGCGGCGGTCAGTGGCGACAGACTCGGACAATGGCTGGGTGAGCAAGAAAACGCTTTCCACCACTTATTTTAGTCTCTGGACTGTGGGGAGATGCCCAAATTTGACCTGGGGGTGGCATATCCCTTTAACGTTCAAAAACCTCAGAAAGTGAACATTTCATGCCATGGGACCTTTAAGTGTAGGAAGATGTATTTTCATATATTAACTACAAATAGTCTTGTTCCATTGGTAGATCATTTTACTTGTCAAGTGAAATTTACTCAAATCATGATAAAATTAATTCAAGTCATCTTAATTTGATTTGCAGGGTAAACCACTTGATCTTCACCAATACTTGATGTTGTTATTGACCGTAGCTATTTGTAAGAGAGTATAACAAGTTAGGATGTGATTTCAGTTTTATAGTATTGTTGGTTTGGGATTGATAGACAAATTACACTGCAAGCTGGCAGTGTTATTTTGTGCTGTACCAGTTGAACACTGCCATCTAAGGCATGCAATTTTTCTGTCAAGAATTACTTTCTTCTTAGTTTCTTCCTAGTTTATTGATCAGTCCTATCCTGTTTAATTTTTTTCTTATTAAAGGGATATGCCACCCCCAGGTCAAATTTGGGCATCTCCCCACAGTCCAGAGACTAAAATAAGTGGTGGAAAGCGTTTTCCTGGTCACCCAGCCATTGTCCGAGTCTGTCGCCACTGATTGCCGCGGTATCTGCAGCTCCTCCGCGTTAGACTGGAGTCTAACGTCGCCAGAGAAAGATTTCGGCCAAAAGGAATGAATTTGCTCGATGCGTTTCCCAATTACTTTCTGTGTAGTGCGCATTCATATCGAGTGCAAATAAATGTGCAAATCAACACGGAGAGCTCGCCTTGGTCATTTTGGGTGGGAACTATTTTCCAGTGCGGAAGAATAAAGCCGAATCACGCAGCACGCTGCCAGGGGAATCCCTGTTACGCACCGGGAAGGGAGTTCCCCTGTTGCACAGCGTGGTGCGTGATTCGGCTTTATTCTTCCGCACTGGAAAATAGTTCCCACCCAAAATGACCAAGTCAAGCTCTCCGTGTTGATTTGCACATTTATTTGCACTCGATATGAATGCGCACTACACAGAAAGTAATTGGGAAAAGCATCGAGCAAATTAATTCCTTTTGGCCGAAATCTTTCTCTGGCGACGTTAGACTCCAGTCTAACGCGGAGGAGCAGCAGATGCCGCGGCGGTCAGTGGCGACAGACTCGGACAATGGCTGGGTGAGCAGGAAAACGCTTTCCACCACTTATTTTAGTCTCTGGACTGTGGGGAGATGCCCAAATTTGACCTGGGGGTGGCATATCCCTTTAAAACACACACACACACATATATATATGGCTTTTAATTTCAGGAAATCTGTAGAATCCCTCAGTCGTCCAGGTAGGTTCAATCTTTTGCTCATTTCAGAAACATAAACAACTTTATCAGTGCCATTTGACCCAAAATGACCAAATGTCTTCCTCCAAAGTGTGAAGATGGAAATGGACCATGTTAGCCATAATCGTTACATATTTTCATGTAAATGGTCATTAATATATGTTGTCACTTTACTAATGAAAAACATAAAGAAGGAAGACTCTAAACAACATGATTTTACTCATAGAGGATTTGTTTGGAACATCTCACTTAAAAAGACCCATGCTGATCATTGACAATTAGAAATGATTACTGAATCGTTAACTGAATCTATATCTTGATTAAATGTGATTAATTGGACAACTCTAGACTAAAAATATATTTACTGAGATAGTTCTTGTTGAGACAATGCATACCTTTATAAGATCCCTGGTTTAAATTGAACTTCTCCTTTGATCATCCCTGGTTTAAATGTGTTCACATACCATTGTTCAATAAGGCCAAAGAACTCAGGACAGTCAGGAGAGCCATTGAGAGCCTGGCAGAACAAATACTTGCTCCAACTCCCCTATGTCTGCCAAGAATCTCATATAAAACTCTGTACTGTACATTTTGTCAGTACAACAGTGCAGAGATTATATTGGTATTCATCTGAGCTCCTAGTCCAGTGCATTCACAGTGGGTCCTAATGTGCCATATGTCTCCTTTACTCTTCCACTACACTCATTCCACAGGCCTCTCACTCCTTGCCAAGTGTTAGGCTTAGATCTGAATGCTTTGGCTGCTCTTGTTCTGTGTTCGAGGATTTACACGGCAACCTGTTCTAATGTGAACTGACGGCAGTGTCACAAAGGCATGTGCATGTGGAGAGACAAAACAGTTATAGCAACTTTCTATTTTTATAGCCTTCTTGCTAATAGGTCTGGATAGCACTAGATCTGTGGTAAGCAGAGATGTGCCAACCCAGCTTTTTCTGTTACGATATGATTTAAACACAACAGCGTATGCCAATCAATTATCCAAATGTGTTTTGTAACTGTTGTTTATCTTTTAAAGTACAGAATAACTTTGAAAAATATTATGAGGTATTTTGAGCCAGCATTGTCAATAAATCATCTTATTACACCAACTTGTATTCCAAATTGGAAATTGACTGAACCCGATATCTTGGAAGCCGACATCCGAGCCATCAAAATGTTCAATATTAGCACAGATATCCGATATTAGTATTGTATTAGTGCATCCCTACTGGTAAAGATATTTGCTCTACCATTGTAAGAACTCGCAGTTGTTTGTTTTAAGATCACAGTACTCATTTTAACACATCAAAGGAAATTAATTAGAGAGAAGTTATATTGAAATATCAACTGCTAAACTAATACAAGAATCACATACATTTCTCAACATGTTTGCAGAGGCCTAAACTACAGGGTTATTAGATTTTATACTAATAGGATTCCATGAAGATGAGATATTTTGGTGTTTAAAGAAGATATTTGCAATTATCTGACAACACTAGATATAGATTTCATAAAATACATAAATGAGACAGAGGTTGTTTTGGAGACAAAGCAGTTTATCCTCAAACCATGAGTTAAAAGGTGCAGTCCCTTAATGCACTTAGCTGTGTGTCTCCTATCTGTGTATGGGTGAGCATAAATGATTTCTTGATGTAAAGTAATTTGGAAAGCCAGTGAAGGCAGTACGGCGCTAAATAAATGCAACAATTGAGAGTTTAATGGATCAAGGAGGAGATGGTTTTGTTTTTGGGAGAAATCCAGAATTTCCGAGAAGACGTTCCAAATCAGACTTTTTATCATTCTTCTCACGATCTTAAAGTTTTATGTTTTTCATCTTCTCTGTTTCTCGAGTCTGGATCTTGGCACTATATTTCTCAGCAGAAGTCTACATTGTACTTCTGCTGACACTGTTAGTAGAATTTGTGCTCTTTTGTTTCAGACCCCATTACAAATTGAACGCGATCATTGTTTTCGCACACCTGTGTTTTAATGAAAGCCGAGCTGTCATGTGCGTGGAGTCGTGCGATTATGGCGCTGTGAATTCATTAAGTGTGCCCTTTGGAGGCCTCACTAACCAGGTGGGGTGCCGTCAGCCCTCTCCACCTCTGGAATGCACACTGCATTTCAATTGCAAAGGCTCCAAGTCTCTATATGTCCTTGAAAGAGGTACTGCATTCTGTTTGCTTTCAATACATCACCATTTAAGGGAACTGTAGTCTCAGTGTATTAAAAAATATATAATAATCATAACCGAGCTTTGACTGCTAGTGCCTAACCAGCATATAGAGGACACATACAAGTTTTTCTTATTCTCAGTATATGGACAGACCATGCCTCATGTGAAAGCCCAGAATCCCCTCACGGAGCTGCAGAGGTTGCACTAGCACTGAATGATGCAGGTGCTGGAGTTTTAGGTATTGAGGAATCAGATTAGAAACACCTTTTAGGTTTAAACCAACTGAAACCCAAATGAGGGACTCATGTGATCAGATAGTCATCTTGAGAACCAAAACATCAAATTATAACATAAACAACTTGATATCCAATGATTTTGTAATGGTCACATTTGTATAGAGCGCTTTTTCACCTTCAAGGCACAAGTACTTTACATTAAGGAACCACTCACCCATTCACATACACATTCATACAGTACATTTGTGTCTTGCCCAAGGTCACAATGATAGCATTCGTCTATAGGAGCTTGAATCACACACCAACCTGTGGGCAAGTGGATCTTACCACTCAACGAATGATGTTTAAGTCAAGAGCGGGATTCGAACTGCCAACCTTCGGATCAGTGGACAAACTCTACCAGATAACATATACTGACATAATATATTTTTATGACAATCAAAATCATACATATTGATACTTTTATCTTACTTGACTTACCTTGTTTTTCTTCTAGATTCTTGGGAATAAAAATAATGCTTAGGGCAGTACCAGTGTAAGCAGTCTGTACTTTTCAAAAATCTGGATTGATTTTAATCACACAGAGATTTGGGTGCATTTCAAATAGGATTAGTGTATGGTTTGTGCAGAGAGATGACATTCTGTAGCTGTTTCTGCCTCATACATAATGCATCACGGTGCTGTGGCCTGCAGGTTTTCCATGGATTCTGCTGTGTGGGACAGGAGTAAACACCCAGTCTATTTATGGTAACCAAGACCGTGTCCCACCTCACAGCTCTGTAGTGTGTGGACCTGTAGTCAAAGGGCCAGTGGGGGAGGCTATAGGTTACAGGCTCTAAGCCCTTTTGTGACGCAGGTCTCCCACGGCAACATCTTTAAACAAATATGTCCCTACTCTGATGGACACATTCAAATAATGGACTGGCACTGTACTACCAGAAATTGAGTTTTAACCTGCTAGCAAAACATATTTAGATGTGAACCAGGGCTGCATGACAAATATTGTGATCAGATTTGCAGTGAATGTTTGAAAAGTAGGAATCAGTTCCAAGTGCGCAGTGTAGCATTTCAGGGAAAACTGAACTATGAACTGTGAAACTAACACAACAATCTCATGCATTTCAGATATTTTTTGTTGATAATGTAGATCATATTTTTCAATAAAGGCAGGATCATTTGTTTTGCAGAGGAATTCTATTACATAAATAAGTCTTTGTGATTTGATAATTGCACCAGTTTAAATTGCGATTTCGATTTGATTGTGATTATTTGTGCAGTCCTCATCAAAAACATACCTGGAGTTGTAAAACTTTAGGGGCCAGGAGTACTACTTGGATATATAGAGATTGTGCAAAATTGTCCTTTTGGTGCTCTTCAGTGTAGGGACCAGTCTCAAATACAAAGTTGAAAAAGCTGAGGCACTAAAAAGTACAATATAATGAAAACCCTTTAATACCACATGGCAGATAAAGTTAAAATCACAGCGCAAACTCGAGATGGCTATAGGCCATCACACACAGACAGGATTTTTCTGTCTTAAACTATTTTCAAACATGCAACAAAAAGCGCACACCACAGACAGGAGGAGAATCTTATGAGACTTAAAATCTCCGATCGCAAAGACCAGAGGCTATAAATTGTGAGCACGGTCGCATCAGCTGTTTCCTGTCTTGCTTTGAAACTCTTAAAGGGATATGCCACCCCCAGGTCAAATTTGGGCATCTCCCCACAGTCCAGAGACTAAAATAAGTGATGAAAAGCGTTTTCCTGCTCACCCAGCCATTGTCCGAGTCTGTCGCCACTGACCGCCGCAGTATCTGCAGCTACTCCGCCTTAGACTGGAGTCTAACGTCGCCAGAGAAAGATTTCGGCCAAAAGGAATTAATTTGCTCGATGCGTTTCCCAATTACTTTCTGTGTAGTGCGCATTCATATCGAGTGCAAATAAATGTGCAAATCAACACGGAGAGCTTGCCTTGGTCATTTTGGGTGGGAACTATTTTTCAGTGCGGAAGAACATGGCCGAATCACGCACCACGTTGTGCAACAGGGGAACTCCCTTCCCGGTGCGTAACTGGGATTCCCCTGGCAGCGTGCTGCGTGATACGGCCATGTTCTTCCGCACTGAAAAATAGTTCCCACCCAAAATGACCAAGGCAAGCTCTCCGTGTTGATTTGCACATTTATTTGCACTCGATATGAATGCGCACTACACAGAAAGTAATTGGGAAAAGCATCGAGCAAATTAATTCCTTTTGGCCGAAATCTTTCTCTGGCGACATTAGACTCCAGTCTAAGGCGGAGGAGCAGCAGCTCGCGCGGCGGTCAGGGCTAACAGACTCGGACAATGGCTGGGTGACCAGGAAAACGCTTTTCATCACTTGTTTTAGTCTCTGGACTGTGGGGAGATGCCCAAATTTGACCTGGGGGTGGCATATCCCTTTAAGTGTTCGAAAGATCAGAGCACTGCACATCTAGTTTAGATACAAGTCAAACTGTGTTATTATTATTTGTGAAATCTGATGCAATACTTCAGATACATGACTTTTAAAGCATAAAAAACTGGTGATAAAGTACGCAGGAAGTAGAGTCACTATCGCTAATCTGCAGCTTCACCTCAAACCTTCACCTGTGTGCTGTGTGGATGTAAACAGACACACATGAGGAGCTACTCTTGCCTTTTTACTTTCAAGGAATGCCTCAAACTGGATTAATAGCACAGTTTTGTGGACTGGATGTGATTATTTGAGATGCTGCACTTTAAATTTACCACTTTATGAGAGGTGAGTAATAAAATCTAATTATTTTCCCATATCTCAAGTTTGTATCTTGCACCTCTGTCTGCCCCTGATGCTCTGTTTTATCAGCTGTTGCCGTAGTGCTGCTGGTGTTTGGTGGTGAGAATCTGACAGAGCACCTCAGAGTCACACAGACACCAAAATCACACACAAAGACACAAAGTCAGGTCACTCCTCCCCGAACTCAGTGAGAAGCAAATCGTAGCCAAAATTTGGCAAATTCTCCTGTAATGTGTGGTGACCTTATCACAGTGCAGATTTCAAGTAATAGGTGTAGGTCACATGTCACAAGTGGGCTTATCCACAGTCCTCTTGTGGATGAAGGTACATGTAGGCTGAACAGATTTTAGATACAAGATAGTATAAAAATATGTAGCGCAAACAATACAAAGGTGCTACAGATACAAGTATAATATAATACATGGAATTGTGTTTTGTTTCATTCAAACATGTTAGAGTAATCCTGCATTATTGGCATCTACATCTCCAAAGCTCAAAATGCTCTGTTCCACCTTGTGATGTCATGAAGTGGTACCTTTTTACCTTTTTTGTTCAGTAGAGATTGACAATTCTGGGGTTGAAATGATCCAAACGATTCTAGTGAAGGTGTGTGTAGTTTAAGAACAGAGTGGAGCACTTCCTGTATTAGCACATGACATCACAAGGTGGAACAGACTAAATATGCAGGGTTTGTGTGAATGAAACAAAACACAACTCCAGGTGTTTTTGTGATGAGGAAACAATATTATAACATAGGCATTACAATTACTTTTTGAGATTGCAAAAATAGTTCTTCTCTGGCTTAAACAGATGAACCTTTAAGCCCACAGTGATCTCTTTCCCAGTAAACATGTCTTCCTCTAACATTTTCTTTTACTCCACTAATTCCATCTTTGTCCAAAACATTAGATTCACATTGGACTGCTGTGCCCCCCTGCTGTTTAGAGAACCCAATAAAGCATCACATCATCATCTTCATGCAGCGCTGAATAATGGCATGTACGATGGCTGCGTGCTCCTCCGCTGTGCACATTATAGATGGAGCTACTTCTAATGCTGCTGCTGCTGCTGCTGACTCAGAGCTAGCGCGCCTCTGCTCTGGTGGGGTTAATGCAGGCCCATCCTCATCTGCCAAAGCTTCAAAGCAGCCTCTGACAGGGTCTAAACGGCCATCTCCCATGTCCTCTGCACAAGACAGCCCCTCCCTCCGAGGTCACTCCAGCCTCATTCTTTATGTATCCCTCCACTGTGATTGCTGCTTGGCAGGTTCATGAAAGCGCAGGGACTATTTAGCCCAGGGACTATTTTCTGTCACACTCAAACACATAGGAAATACCCAATTCTTATCATACTTTACTCTGTTGCTTTCTGGGATCGTTGCTATAGGTGCTTGAACTATGCATGGGTTTGTTAACTGGCTTACCATAAACTGGTCTTTCCTGGCACAGCCCTCTCCATGCTTGGAACTGGTACAGAGAATACTTGTGAGCCAATGTTGCTACCAGAATAAATTACAGGTATTGAATTTTCTATGATTAAATCAGTAACAAAACTAATTCATGTTTAGCATGCAAATTGATGGCCCACTTGACTGAAATGCATTTTGCTTGAATCCTGAATTGTGTACAATTGTAGGACCAGACTGGCGGCACCGTGATTGAGTGGCGTGCACTCCCACCTCACAGAAAGTTTTGGATCGGCTCCCGGGCTGCCTTGGTCTTTCTGCGCAGATTTTGCATCTTTGTCTCTCGGGTTTCCCCTATCAACCCAAATATGCATAGCAGGTGAAATTCTCTAGCGCCTGATTTAGCCTAGTTCATATCTGGAGATGGGTCCCTGGGTGAAGCGCTGTGGTGCCTACTGCTCGTGACAGGTTGCCCCAGCAGCACTGAAGGGTGGTTCAAATGGAGAGGACACATTTCTTTATAGGGACAATAAAGGCTAACCTTAACCTTACCTTTAAGTCCAAATACATACCAGACTTCAAGCACAAGCAGGTCGGTATAGGGAGATACTCTATGTAGATATTTGTAGAATCCCTCAATCGTCCAGGTAGAATCCATGGCAAAAGGAGAAATTCAATTTGCCAACTGGACAAAGTTTATATGGTCAAATATGTTTCGCAGCTCATTCAAGATGCTTCTTCAGTTCTCTGTGTGTAGATATGTTTTAGTGCATTCTTCAATCATAGACCACACGGCATGACTCTTTACTGAAGCATAAACACACTCTTTGCAATTCTACTGATTCCATTTGTAGCTTCATTACAAACTGAACATAATAATGTGTTTTTTAACACTTGTGTTTCCCCATTTCATTTTGACTCTGCTATTTCTCATCAAACTCTATTATTCTGAACCTTTTGTGCACTGCACACCAGTCATTTTCTCTTCTCTTTATCAGGTTCCTTCTGCTATTTTTGGGCATGTTGGATTATTGACTACAGTGAATATAGTAATTATAGCAACTGCACTTCAGTGTACTCACATAAAGCTATTAGATATGATTAATTCATATAATTCATATATTGTACATTTTGACATTAACATGTAAATTACTGCACGCTCCAAGGCAGCCGTTTTGCTGTGATGAAAAGCTGTAATAAACATGTTAATAATTTATGACGCTTATTCATATTGCAAAAGACAATCATCTTGTGCATATCTTTGTTAAAGGTACACTTTGTAACATTTTGTAGGGGGGTTCTCTGCTTCATGCTTGTTTTTTGCTTTGCCTCCACAGTATGGCATTGAACCCATATTGTAAACTACTATGTGTGTTTTATTGCTCAAAATACCTTGTAAATAATGCTTTCTTAGTGTGAGCAGAGTTATCTCTCCAAAGATCTCACTTGTTACTTCTTGGAATTATAATTTGTTCTATTTTTTTCCCCAAGTAATACAGTTAAATTTGTCCCAGTATTTTTATATTGTAAAAGCAGCTTCTAGGACCAAAATAAAAATGATGTTGCACTGTTAGCATGCTAGTTATTATTAATAATTGGGATGCTAGGAATACATTAATGTGGATCACTACAATTTAAAATTAATTTCTTTTGTTTTTCACATTTTTAAGGCGCTAAAACTCAGCTAGCATACCTTAAAGATAAGCTAAAGTAAGTTTGATAAAAGCCCTTTAGTAATTGCCAGCATGTATTAGCAGCTGGTCCTCGCTGGCTCTGCTCCTTGGGTTGTTTATGAATACATATGTTGATCCATTCTGTCCGCCTGTGTTTAAGTGCTGTGTGTTCTGCACCCTAGCCAAGTGTGAAATTGAAATTCTTCCCTGCAGAGGTGGCATGATTGACAGAGAGGAAAGGACACAGCAGAGGGATGGGAAATCTAATCTGTTACTCAACTTGTTACCACTTTCTCAGTGCAGACTCCAAAACAGTTTATTTCCAGACACTTTCATCTCTGCTGATAGCATTACATTATTCTACTCTTGTCGACATGTTTACATTGGAGAGCTCACCTCGTATGACACAGAGATTATAACATATTTTCTGCAACATTACATCTCACAGGGGCTAAACACTCGTAAAATTACAGTAGGCGAAATAAGCTGTGAAAATATAGAGCAAGATTGAACTCAGAATTATAAGTAACCACGAGCATCACTTACTACCAAGATGAGCTGCTCAAACTAGGGCCCATTATGTCTGGGCTAATGCTTTAATCATTGCACTTCAAACGTTTAGCTTCAGGTGCATTAGAAAAACATAGCAAAAACCCCAAACATGTATGTTATTTGGCTCTGGGTCCTGCTCTTGTCATGTTAAATGTCCCCCGGAGGCTGGATGCCCTCCCTCCAACTTGTTTTGTTTTGCTTGTGCCAGCCTCCCGTCCCGCCTGGTGCGTTCTGGACAGACCACCATCTGCCCAGGGCCTCACGTTGCTCAAAACTCCACTTTTGGATGCTCAACAATATTTTGTTTAGATTTCTTTATCAAAGCTCTATAGACGTGACTGTTACATAAGCTTGTTATTATAAACTGAAATCCTGCGCAAGTCGACGAGGATGCTCTTAAGGGAAGCACTTCATGTGAGTGAGTCATTGCCCTGAGAAATCCTGGCTTCACTCCATGCGGAAACACCTTCAGGAATTAACAAACACTTTTAAAGAAATGCAAAGAGGCTTAAAATGACTTTCCACCCTTTCTCTCGTCTGTCTTTCCTGACGGCATAATATTCTCCACACATCTCCTCCTGCTCCTGTGCTATTTCTGAAACCACCATGCTGCTGTTTGATCCACAAGAATGCATGTCAGACTCGCAAGATCAGATCAACATTTCTCTATGTGAAACTTAGACACAACAACTTATTAAATTGGCCAAGAAGGCATAAAATATTTTTTTTCATTAACACTACAATGTACTATTTTGGTCATTCCAGAAAGATAATATGGTGCTTTACATTAAGGTTGTCAAAGGTATTAAAATCACATATACTAATCAATACTAAAACAGTATTGAATCAGATGCTCATTACTCATTACTATATTACATTACATTTACATTGCGGTGAAGGAAAGCTTTTTCTTATAAGCTAATCCTCTTGTAAAAACTGACCAGCACCAATTACTCACCTCATTCAAGTGGTCTTTCCCAAGGACAGTATGCTTAGGCGAATGCTCTAACCACTGCTGTTTGGCTACAAGGGGTCAGTAAATAAACAAACTCATGTATTTCTTGTTGAAGTGAGATGCTGCACTAATCAGTATTCTGATTAGGTTCAGGTTTAGCATTGCGAGATAGAGCCCCACTGTTGCATTGAACCCTTTACTGTAGTATTGTAGTTTCTCTTGTGTTTGAGCTTGTTTTCGTTGCTTGCCACTTCTCTGCCTGTCACCAGTGATTGCACCAAAGGGAGCCAGCGTCTCAGCGGGAACACAGCGAGCTTGGACCTGTCATGGAGCTGTCCTAGAAAAGTTGCGATGACTTATCCACCACATTTTCTGTTTTGATTTGTTTTAGGTGGAGAAATATGCTCTCATGACAGACCAGCTCTGTGGAATTAGGCCCAGGAGGAAAAGAATGTCCAAGATGAGACAATAAAAAGGTAAGATACTTTGTGGATACTTGACAATATTTAGGGTGTACTTTTTTTTTTACTTCCTGAAACAGCATGTATGAATTGGCAAAAGTTATATATATATATTTTTTTTATCATTTTACAAGGGAAGCCTACTCTTGTGTACTCAATGTGCAAATGAGTGCTCTTAGAAAACACACGATTGGAAGAGGAAAGCCACAAATTAAACATTAAAGTAAAAAACAAAAACAAAACAAAAAACATCTCTTTGGTATGATAAAAGGAGAAGTTCAATTTGTTAACTGGACAAAGTTTGTTTGGTTGAAAACGTTTTGTCCAGTTGACAAATTGAACTTCTCCTTTTGTCATGGATTCTACCTGGACGACTGAGGGACTTTTCTCGCATCTCTTTGGTATGTATCATGCAAATTTAAAATGCTTATATAATATACTGGGACAAGACAAATTTTGCTCAAATGCATGAGAAAGATCAGGTACAGACCTTTTAAATAAAGCCTTACTCTTTGTAATGTTCTCTAATCTAACTTTGATATTGCATTTATTTAGTCAATGGATTGCCAGTTGTCAAATCAATTTTGCAGTTCATAATTTACCATTTGGGAAGGCTAATGTGAATGAATTGGTCTTTTAGTTCAAATTTGACAGAACACTAATCTTAGAATCTTAGAATTTCTTTTTGCCATAAAATCATTGCCCACCAGAGAAGCTGCCAGCTGCCAAAAAGAGACCACGCACGGTAAGAGCCATCATGAGTTGTCCCGAAAAATCCTTTGAAAAACAAATGTATCTCCCCTCCGCCATGCCCACATTCAGCTGTTACTCCCTCTCCCTCTTGGTTCATTGTCTCTGGGGAATAAAAACATTTCTTCATCCTGCATTAATTTAACTCAAGGGGCAATGCCATCATTTTCTTTTTTAAAGTATAGTAATATTGGTTTTGCCTACATAGCATATATTGGAAAAAACATTTGTCATATTAAATATGTATTTTTTTGTGTGAGATAGGGATGTACCGATACTGATACTGGTATTGAATATTGGTGCCATTCCAGAAAAATTTGCAATATCAGATATTGGTTCCAAGATAGCAAACATTAATTAATACAAAGCTGTTCAGTAGTTACTGGTAGAATACATAACAGTTACATAAAACAATCATAGCAATTTTGTAATAGATTAACTGTATTTTGAGAGGAAAAAAAAGTAATTTTCAATCCCTATAGTGGTATCGGTTAATATCTGGTATCGGCAGAGACTTAAAGGCATAGTATTGATATTGTATCAGAACTGAAAAACATATATTGGTGTATCCCTAGTGTGTAATTACAAAGCTTTTTTGTATACTATGCTGGGAGAAATTTACATGATGGCAATCTTCACTATGGAGGTGTTATAGTTCGGTATGGTTCCACAGTATTGCATTAAACTTATCTATCTTACATCAATTCAATTACAGGTGTGTTTTATTGTTCAAAAATACCTCGAAAAACATCTTACTGTAAGCTGAGTCGCCTCTTCACACTCTATCTGAACTTGTCCCAGTCCTAATACCATACTGTTGTACATTCCAGACAGAACAATAATATCTCCATAGAGACAAACAGGTGACTAGCCCTCCACCAGAAATGTTACAAAGTGTACCTCTATTAGGCAAAATTGACCCTTGTGAGCTTTAATCCATGTTCTCTGAAAAAAGGACTAGATAGTAAAATCCTTAACAGTTCAGTTGTTACCTCCTGAAAAACATAGCTGGAGTTGTTTTGTTTCATTTACACATCACAAGGTGGAACAGAGTGTTATCTGTTTGAAAGAAGAATTCACCCTAAAAGTCCAGGTATGTTTGTGATGAGGAAACAACATTATAACACACATCCAAAAATAACATAATATGGGCCCTTTAACGCAACTAGAACTGTCACCGCGGCAGTTTAACAGTTTAACTTTGCTTGCTCTCTTTCTCACGCTTAAAAAAACAGGAGAAATCGGGTATGGAAGCTGGTGCCACTTCTGTCAATTTCCGTGGCGCAGTCACGGTTCACCTGCAACCTTTAGATGGGCCTTTTGTGCATCAACGACAACTATGTGCTGTACTTTTATGGAACACATGCGTCAAGTGGGTGACATGCAGGCGGGCAGAGGCAGTGGTGAGTGGAAAAACAGAGAGAGAGATGTGGAGGTAAAAAGGGTCTGTGGAGGTGGACAGAAGAGGACGTGTGACAAAACAGGGTCTCGCTCCTGGATCAGAGTGTACTGTCTGTGCTGCGAGAAGTGACGTAGCAGATGGAGCAGGAGACAACAGTTTCAAAAGTGTGTGGACATTTAACTATAGCTCTGTGACGGCTGGCTTCTGTAGTGTAAAGTATTTGGGTACTTTTGTGCAATGTGTGTCTGAATGAGTGGTGGTGTCATGGCGGGTAAAAGTACCTGTGTTTTGTTTAATTCATACATACTTAACAGACAAATTCTACATATTTGAGAATACTTCTTTCAAACAGAAAAGTTACAACTTGTGATGTCATGTGGTAATGCACTAAGCGCTCTACTGTGTTTTAAATTTCCATACACTTTCACTAGAATCATTTGGATGATTTCAGTCCTGGAATTGCCAATCTCTACTGAACTAAAGGTAAAAAGTAACTGTTAACTTGAAAACATTAAATGACATCACAGAAGATGTAGACAGACTAATAAAGGGTTACTCAAACAAAGCACAATTCCAGGTATGTTTTTAATGAGGTAACAACATTCTAACCGGACAAGGCAATTTTGAGCAATGTCAATTTGTACATTTTCTTGGGTGAAGGGTCCATTACCTTCAATGGTGGCTGGTGGTATAATTTTTTGAGGGGACGCCTAGGCCAAAATGTATTATAATAGGCTATATAGTATTATAATGAATGCCAGAGACAGACAGTCATTTGGTCACTATTGGCTGAACTATGTCTTGAATGAATATAATTTGTCTCATATTTCATCAGTCCCCTGTCCTACGCTTGCAGTGTGTTTGGTTATCACAACACAACCACTTACAAACATCCCCAACAACACAACCTGAGACACCGCTCTCCAGCACCAGCGCCAACAACTTCAGCAAAACTACAATAATAGACTACAGTCACAACATGAACACACGGCATCAGTGTCGCTCTGGCTCGTCCGTCTGTGTTGGATGTACCAACACAGACAGGCGAGCCAGAGTGGACCTTCATCTGCCGTACCTTATCTCTACCTAGAAGCCAGGGGCCACTCCTTTGAGGACAGTGAGGTACAGATCTTGGCCAGAGAAAAGAACTGGTTTGAGAGGGGAGTTAAAGAGGCTATTTTTGTCAAGAGGATCCTTCCTTGAACAGAAATAGAGGTGTCAGACATCATTTCTCTCCCATTTATAACTCTATCCTCAAACCTAAATCAAAACAAACAAAGTAAACAATAGGGCAGCAGGTCAGGTCCAGAGGTGTGAAAACACCCATTATGGCCCTGAATGGCTATGCTAACAAGAGCCCACACTCCCACTGCATATTGAATAGGCTTACCTAACTAACAGAATCTGTAAACAAATAGGTTTGATAGTTTCATAGTAATTTCATTGTAGTTAGCTCCTCCCTGCAGCCAGTTATAAGCAGTGTCCATCAGTACTCTAGCCAGAACTGAAGAAGCAGCTTGGATGAGCTGTGAAACGTATTCGACCAAATAAACTTTTGTCCAGTTAACAAACTGAATTTCCCCTTTTGCCATGGATTCTACCTCGACGACTGAGGGATTCTACTCACACCCATATAATAGAGAAAAAAATATTAATACCAGGTTTAAATGTATATACCTAATCTGAGTAATCCCACATGCATTACTTTGTATCACCAGCTCCAAAGTGTTGTTCTTAAATCTTGCCAGAGCTTTTAATGCCATATCATTACCACATGTGGTTAATGTATAATCAGGCCTGGCATCCCTTTTGCAGATCAGCGTTTGTATATGGGCCAACTCCAAACCCCAGTCCCAGACCAGTGCCAAGAATCTGGATTTTCAACAGCCAAAGTCAAGCTCCTAAAACATATCATTGCACCGGCTTGGGACATCCACTTCTAATACTGTGTTTGGAAAAGGTACGGTGGTATACCGACTTACTCTGAGCTGGTGGAAGGATTTAGCAAGAAGTGAGATAAACAGGTTGACACCATAGATCCTCCTGCTGCGGATTGGGACATTTTAAATTCATGGAAATAGATGTTATCCGCTGAAAACAACATTTGGGCATTCCAACAAAAATGATTGTCTGAAATGTGTTTGTGGAGATTAGGTCGGGAACGTGAGTATAATTAGACAATCAGATGAAGGAGGTTTTGGCCAGCGGGAAGGGTGCCACACAAACTGGCAATCACAATTTCGCCCAATAGATACCCTTAAGACACAAACAAATGGGCAAAATAGAGCAGTTCTTCGATGAAATATACTTGAAAATGTATTTCTGGTTTAGCTTGTAATGTAGTTTTGGCTTGTAATGTAATGATGAAAATCCCATCATTACAGTCATAAAAGGTGATTTAGTAAGTACATAAAATCTATAGTGGCTATGGCTTAATGGTAATAGCTTTTACTTTAAGTTAGAGGTAAGGTCCGATAGTAATGGTGGGTGGTTCAATCCCAGTTCCAGCCAGTGCATTTTCCCATTGTGTCTTTGGCAGTGTTGGAAAAAGTACTAACTTTGTGCTACTCAGTGCTTTTTAAATAAAAGTACAGATATCAGAGCAAAGAAACACTCAGTGTAAAGCACAAGTATCACATGAAAAAAAAATCTACTGAAGTAAAAGTATTTACCTACTTAAAAAATGTACTCAAGAGTAATAAGTGTTTTGCACAGATTTTGCAGCATTTTAAATCTTCAAATATGGTGATTTTGATTTGTGCTGAATTTTGTTCACCAAAAACAACTGAATCTTTTTTTTTGTTTTGTTTTTGTTTTGTTTTTCCCTAGCTCTTTTTCTTTGTATATTTTCAAACTACCAACATGTTAACAATAAACCTTGCAGGTTTTTCATCTGGTCTCACACTAATAAAAATACTTTTACTTTTTCAGTCCAGTTCAAAAATGTAGTGAAGTAAAACATACAGATACCTGCTCTCAGATGTAGTGAAGTATTTAAAGCAGGAGTCTCTAACTTGCAGCTCGGGAGCTACTTGTAGCTCTTCACCTCTTTCCAAGTACAGTAGCTCGCCAAAGGATGTACTGCTGTATGATGTATAAGTAAAGTTTGATTAATTAAATGCCTTTTACCATTGTACATGTATGATTTTGATCCATAACTTTGTACACTAATAAATGGATAATGGTTTATATTTTTATAGGCATCTAACAGTACGTCATCTAAGGCTTGCTGTGACTCTTTTATATACTAAATTTCTTGTGACCACACTAAAACTAATAGCTCTCTGACATTTTTGTTTTGTATAGGTATATCACTGGAGGAAAAAGGTTGGAGATCCCTGATTTAAAGTATCCACTTTAAAATGTACCTGAGTGTGTGAATGCAATGAATGGGCAGAGGTCTCCTACATTGACGTGCTTTTTAATGACTTGTTTTTTAAGAGCAGTTTACCCTTTAATTTTTCACACCCCCTCTGAGGATGCATAATAATTGTCTAATTCTAAGTGTAATAATAATTGTCTGTAATCTGTCTTCACAGAAAATGATCACAGTGGCATGTCATTCATTTTCCCATAAAAGCCGAGGACTGGATGGTTTTCCAGACACAGATTTTAAGTGTAGTAATATTCATTTGTAAGAAATTAAATGTGAAAAATAGGCTGTGCAAAAATGTGGCTTTTTCGAGTGACTTTTTTTCGCTGAAAATGCGCGGTGCCTGCATTAACTAACCGATTTTCTGGGCACAGAAGCGCTGTGCGCTGCGCTTTAATTGCATAACTAAATTTCAGCATGAGAAATACCATGTGTGGCGTGTGAGCGTGTGAACATGTCGAATTGCGTGTGTCACACTCTCAAAGCATGAGACTTGAGAGCCCTGTCTAAACATATCACTCCTTAAAGCCCCAGTGTGTAGGATTCGTGGCGCATAGGTGGATGGTGATATTGCACTTTCTGTTTTAGCTACGGCAGACCTCGAGGGTCACCCGGGCGCGCCGTAACGCGGACAGCTCTCGTACCCGCGCATGAGCCGCGCTGTATAAATAAAACGCGGTCCCGGTTATTTTTATTTTTTTTCTTTTCTCATGAAAATACACATTCCCGATCATGTACCATGACACTCTACACATCAAATGAAACCTTACAGTCTCCTCTTTTTGACTATGCAATTCATTTCCCTGCACAACAATCACTCCCCGAGCACATGGGGCTTTTATACGGAAAAGCACAAAACGAGGTTAGCTTACCTTAGAATGCTTTGCACAGGTCAAACTCTGTATTTCACCATAAACTTGCTCTCAATTTGTTCGTAAGGATCCAGCAAATAAAATCCAGTAAAACAATTTAGTCCAAAACACGTGTTAGATCCATTACGACGTCTGATCCGGCAGCATGCTTGTGTTGTTTACCCAAAACCACGAGCCTTGCCGAAGGCGAAGACGGAGCCCAAATGTCCTTTTGCGGCTCTCGTATTCAAAATGGCTGCATCTGCATGGGGAAGATCCCCCTTTTATGTGACTATATCTAAGTCCAAAAGAATACTTTGATTTCATGATGGAAGTGAAAAGGCTTGGAAAACACTGTATTTTTGAATGGGTATCTTCAATTTCAGTAATTAACGGGTAAAAATCTTACACACTGTCCCTTTAAGGGTCCTATGATTAAGATTAAGATTATGCCTTTATTGGTCTCACACACAATGACACATGGGAGAAATTTGATTTCTGCATTTGACCCATCCTTTTTCAGGAGCAGTGAGCAGCCATCTTTTTCGGCACCCGGGGGGCAGTACCGTGAAGGGTCTTGCCCTAAGGACCCACACTGGTTAGCTCATTGTCCAGGGGGGATTAGAACCCACAACCCCCAGGGGGAAGTCAGTGACTTACCAGCTGAGCTAACCAGCCGATGCAGGGTACTGATCCAGGGTACATGGACTGATCCAGGGTACAGCAAAAAACAAATCTACAGAAAAATAATGTCACTTTAGATAAAGGACAAAATTTATATTTATAATAGTCTGTGCATCACCAGAGTACATGCTGCTCTAAATACCTGGTGCTTCATAAAGTTGTAGCTAATTGAAGTTGTTCAGTGAGTAGCACATTTCATGGTTCATTGAGTTGTTTATTATGACAGTGAACAGAACACCTCCTCACACTGTGTTAAACTTTGTGTCTGATTCCAACGCCTCACTGTGCATATACTGATAAATATTTTACACAGTCTACAATGGTCACAGCATGTCTCTGAATGAGGAGCAGATAGGCGAGGCAAGACAAGTTTATTTGTATAGAATATTTCGTACACAAAGTAATTCAAAGTACTTTACAGAATAAGAAATACATTAAAATCACAATATAAAGAAATGAAAACATAAATAATCATCCTACTGTTAACATTAAAAGAATTAATAGTGAGATTTAACCACTAGAGGTGTAAGAAAATATTGATTCAGTGATATATCAGGAAACTTCATTACATGATTCTTGTATAGATTTGAAATGCACCTGAACCAATTTTTTAAAAGTCATATTTCAAATTTTCAAGTTCCATTTACTGTTCTCCTGATTTAAAAATGAATGTTAGGTATATATTAGGTATATACAGTGGTACCTCACCTTACGAAATTAATTCATTCCAGAAGTGGTTTCGTAACATGAATTTTTCGTAAGTTGAGTAGCTATTTCAATGGAAGAGGCCTGATCCGTTCCAAGGTTGTTTTTTTTATAGTGTAAAATTTGTGTTCTGCGTCCTGATTGGCTAAGAGACTGTAGACCCAGGACTAAACGTGGAATAAACCAGGTCTAAACCAGAACTAAACCAGGTCTAGACCAGGTCTAAACCGGGACTAGACCAGGTCTAAACCAGGATTATCCCGGGACATGGCAGTGCCGTTGGATGAACGTGTTGCTCGTGTCTCCGTGCTCCTTGCGCATTCCGCGCTAGAGCTAAGAGGCCGAGAAAGACGCTCTATCGGCGGGCAAGAGCGCGGGGTCTTGCTCGGGGCGGGCTCTGGTTCTATCTGACTTCCAGGTCTAGACCAGAACTAAACCAGGTCTAGACCAGGTCTAAACCAGGACCGGACCAGGTCCAGACCCGGACCAAACCGGGACCAGACCAGGATTAAATCACCTCGTGCTCGCCCGCGCGTGCTCGGCCCCGAGGGGGAGGCACGGCCTGGGCGCCGTGGCTCCATCCCGCGCCCGCAGCCTCGGTGTAGCGCGGGCCTTGTGCCGTGTCGACGTCGCTTTTTGATCCTTCGATGTCGGCTCTTCCTATCATTGTGAAGCAGAATTCACCAAGCGTTGGATTGTTCACTCACTAATAGGGAACGTGAGCTGGGTTTAGACCGTCGTGAGACAGGTTAGTTTTACCCTTTCTGACAGGGCTCTCAAGTCTCACGCATTGAGAGTGTGACACACGCAATTCGACGTGTTCACACGCCACACATGGCATTTCTCACGCTGAAATTTAGTTACGCAATTCAAGCGCAGCTTCTGTGCCCAGAAAATCTGTTAGATAAAGCAGGCACCGCGCCCCCCCCGGTCCTCGGAAATTACGCAGTCTCGCGCACGACCCCACTCAAAACTTGAGAGCCCTGCTACTGATGATGTGTTGTTGCGATAGTAGGCTAATCCTGTGTCTCCGCTCCCCTCGCACGTTCAGCGCTATATTGAGCCGTGAAGCCCCACGCTTCACTATCAACACATTCCGTTGAAAATCTATGAAAGTTCGAGTGTTCAAACGAGAGAGAAATGCGAGAAAAGCCCAACTCCAGTCTGAGAAAAGCGTAGAATGTGTGTGGTGAGGCATTTACAGCCCTAAAACATGTAGAACAATTGCAAAATACAAAGTTGTCCTACCTCACGGACCTCTCCCACCCCGGGCCACCTCTGGAACCTAACCCCGTGTGTGTTGATAAAGTGTACGGTATTTACGTTTCGGGGCGTGCATCTGAGCGCGCATCTGAGCACGCATTAATTGAATTTTTGAGATTTCGCGTTTCGCTTGAATTTTCTTTCGTATCTAGAGACCAAAATTTTACGTAAAGGCGTTTCGTAACATGGATTTTTCGTTTGTAGAGTCTTTCGTAAGGTGAGGTACCACTGTACAATGATGTAAATGTGTACTTGACCATGATATTATTTGCCTGGTTTACACCTGACCATATCACAAGTGAGATATGGTCTGGAAGCCACCTTCGAAATATCTCGTAGCGGAGGTGTGGTTTACGATCGCCAACGGCCGTTTATTGGGCGTTACAAATGTCTATCATTTGGCGTATACGTAGCCCATAGCCAATCATGTCAGTTGTCAGTTCAAACTACAAGCTTCCGTTTGTCACGTAGTAGGCGTCACCGTCTTGCCACCCCTCCCCGCTCTCTGATTGGCTCCCAAAATTGGGAGAGCTCGCTTGCCATAGTCGCCAGGCTGTCTTTCTGATCGGAACGAACGAAAGCAGCCTGGGATTTCCCAGGTTATGATATTATATTTAGTTATTGATAAATTACAATATATCGTCCTTTGTTTCACTATTGTGATATATTGAATCATGAGGCATATCATGATACATATCATTTTGCCAGATTAATGGCAATCCACACTGCATTACCCACTAACCATAAGGTTAGCTGTTCAATCCCAGCTATTGTCAGGCTACCCAAGTACCCAAAGATAGTATACAATTAGTGGTAGACAGACAACTTCTATATGTCCTTTACAAAACTAAATGACTGTTTTTTATCCAATATTGAAATAATCCTTCATTTTTCAATATTGTGTGTAACTTGTGCAACAGTGTGCTCCTCTTAAGTGGCTGACAGACAGCGTGGGCTGACACTAGACATTATTGAGTCCATTCTGATGACATAAGCCTGGCTCATTCCATTTCTTTGGTACGGTTGAAGCACATCCCTTCCCTGTCGCCTGTGTGATGTGGAGTAACTGGGAGCTAGCTGTTAGCTCATACCTGCTGTGACACCTGCTCTGTGGGCTGTAACATGTTGTGACCTCGGGCCCCACTCTGCCTATTGAGCTGGAACAGTGCCTCAAGCAAAGTGTGTGGACTAGAATCTATATATGCACTCTCTTCATGGGGTCCTGCCTCAGCTACATGACTTAAAATTCGGTTAAAATATGTTTAGGTTAGGCAAGTAGTGATATGGTTAAATTTAGGATCTCTCTTGAGGAAATACACATAATTCAATGTGATGACGCAAAAGAATATGTAAATCTGTGTGTTTGTACATGATTACTATGTCATGTGGGGATATATTGATGCTCAATTATAAGGGACCAGTTTTTTCTTGTATGCCCTAAAGCAGGTTCACTGGAGACATGTAAATGCACATGATTATAATTGAGACACAAAGTTTTTTAAACATGTTAGTCCCTATTGCCCAACCATAATTTTAGAGACAACCCCAGTAAATTTTGCATATTGGCTTTAAAGGGCCTATATTATGCTGTTTTCTGATCTACGTTATAATGTTGTTTTCTCAACAAATACATACTAGGAAGGGGTTTTGTTTCATTCACACATTATTAACACACAAATCCTGCATGTTTAGGCTAAGTTCTTTTGGTAGAAAACACTGTATTTTTTCAACTCCATACACCTTCACTCAGATCATTTGGATAGTTTCAGCCCTGGAATTTCCAATGTTAAAACAAAGTGTAAAAGGTGAAAATTATTGCTTCATAACATCACAAGGTGGAAGAGAGCATTTTGAGGACATGTAGATGCTAAAAAAACAGGATTACTACCACTCCAGATATGTTTTGATGGGGTAACAACATTTTAACATAACTTAGATCTCACAAGAGTCCATTTTGTGTAATATAGGATTCTCTGTTGGACGTAAGTGTGCGTAATATCCCCACAATGCACGTGAACGCAGCATATGTATATGTACTGTATGTGTATTCCTGTGTGTGTGTTATAGTAGATATACAGCAGCAGCTCTTACGTGAAGAGACAGTGGGTCAGACCCCCCCTTCCCCCTCATCCTGCTCAGTTGGAGCTTGTATACTCCACCATTCACCGATCTGTCCGCACTGTGACAGGACTACCACTGTGACAGAGAGGGACAAATCTGCCTCTGTTTTTTAAATCAAAATTCCTTCTGTTGAACGCACGCTTATGACCTTTGACCCAGGAAGTAAAGCAAATAGGCTGGCATTAGAGACTTGAGTCTATGTAATCTCATCAAACAGCTTCAGTTGGTCGTTTTTGCAAAAATACACTCATTTGGGCAGATTTAAAAACATGAAATCAGTCATACCCAAATTTGATATGCTGCTTGTCTCCATAGAGATGCTTTGTCTGGAATGTTCCACAGTATTATTAAAGTACAGATGTTTTTATTGCTAGGAAAATAGCCTACCATGAAATACATGAATACTGTGAATAGGCTCGTCCCTCCACAGATCTGACCTGTAACTGGGGACTCTATGGAGGTAGATACTGTATGTTTAATGCCGTACTGTGGAAGTTTCTAGGCAAAGCAATAATATCCCTCCATAGAGACAAGTTGACAATGGACCCTTCATCAGAGGAGTTCCACACTGTACCTTTAAATGTTTTAGATAAATGTCAATGCACTTTTGTATTTAATATTATTTATAGTTTATAGTAATAGTAGTAGAAAGTTGGATTGTAAGTACTGCTACCACAAAAACTGCTGGTACATTTAATGCAACTTTTGGCACCATTAACAACAACTATGCTTAATACTAGTGGCTCATTGTAAGCACATATTACAGTACCATTAAGCATAATATATAAGAATGTGGGGTAGAGGTCAGCGCTCTTGTTGGACACATCATTAACTGTGGATGAGTCCCATGAAATCACCTGACTCCTGCAGCCTGTGGCCCTCTGTGACACTAACCTGCCCTGACAGAGACATGTGACAGTGTGTGGACTGTATAATTAAATCTGCATATCACTATAACAGTGGGAGTATACACTGTAGTATCTTAATAATGTGGACACTTTACAGGGAGTATAATTTGGTTAAGCTAGGAGATGTGCCATTACAAATTCACAAGTGAAAATCTCATTGAAGGGGTGCCAGTCTTTTCATATGGAACAGTTAGAATAGACAGGAAGAAGGATATAGGGTTTGAGTACTGCTATAGGTAAGAATGGTTTATACATACTTACTTTAATCCATTTTGAGGTTCTCAGAGCTCATCTTTTTTCTTAAATCACAAAGTAAATACGGTATAAATTTGGATGTTTTGTCATACGGTTCTCTCTTTGAAGCAACCCTTATATTTGACTTGGGACTGGCGCCAAACGTGATGATGGTGATTGCATAGTTAGTTGTTTCAATGCAGAAATGTGTCCTTTGAATACAAGCCAAAATACCGTTGGGCCAACCTATCAGGAGCAATGTTGACTGCAGTGCAGCATTCATGTTTCATAAACAAGATAAGGTATATTTGTCCTCTGTGTTTGACCTACTTCAGTGCCGCTTGAACAACCTGTCAGGAGCTGTGGTCAATCACAGTGCAGCACCCGGGCATACACCTCCGTCACATCTTGATTGCTATTATACCACTATTGCAATTTAATACTTCCTCTACAACCACTAACTCTACCACTATACCACAACTACCACTACAACTACTTATGCTTCTACTACAACTACTGTTACTTATGCTACTCCTCCAACTACTACTACCATTGCCACTACTTTTGCTACTACTGTTACTACTACGACTGCTACTTTTTTTTACTACTTGCTACGATTGTCTTTCCCCCTCAGCTTCATACGTACAAGTAACATACCTCCTTCCATCTACTCTAGTAAAATATTTAAAAATAGAGTCAGAATACATAAAAGGCAGTATTTGTTGTTTATATGTGGGTCATGTGCTACTACAGATATAAAAAACTGTGAAGAATAAACAACAGGATGACACCAGGGAGTCTCTCTGGGCTGTGATGTAGTTCTCACCATATTACTTGACTCCATATACTCTTGGATCACTCAGCCCAGATTTCACAGTTCTTAGGGGAGCACAGGTAAACAGGAAGCTTATTATTCAGTGTATACTCACATCCAAACGCTGCCGGTGCTTTTACCTGCTGCATTACGGGGGGAGGAATAGAGCCGTGCCCCATTTTCAAAGGAACCCTGATAAAATGTATATTAAGCAACCATGTATTTATATACCATGTGACACAATGAATACATTTACTATTGAATCAGAGCTTTGGAGTGTGTGAAAATGTGTGAAAATGACTCACTAGTACTAAACTTGGAATGAATAGAGTATAATGTCATTCAGAAATCATATCCTTTTTGCTATATCATCTATTTCAAAATTATATTATTTGTTTATTTGTAATGAGTTTAGAATCACTTTTCTCAACTCTCAAGCTAATAATGACTAGCATCCAAACACTCATTTCCTGATTATCTGCTACTGAACTGCAGAGAAGCATTTTATCTTTAAAAGGAGTTTATCTTCTTTTATCTTCTTTTTATAGTCTACCACCACTGACGTGCATAAACATTACGTAAGATAATTTTTTTCAAACTAAGAGTTTTATGCTTTTGTTCATCTTTTATCAGAGGTGTATTGTGTAACCTTTCTGGTTGTGGGTGCGTCAAATGCTTTTCTTCATGGAGATGTTATTGTTTTGTCTGAGAATTTTCACAGTATTGCGTTACATCCTGTATGGCCTTTCTATCATCGTGGAGACGAAACCAGGCCAAGTTACAAATCAAATCTGTGAGGGCAACCCCACTCAGAATCCATCTTTTTCTTGATATTTTGAGCTATATAAGCACCTGTAATGGAATACATATAAGGTAGAGCTGTTTAATGTTTAATGTGCGATGACATATCCATAGAAACTAGCTGGAAACGGACCCCCAGCTGAAAAGTTACACAGTGCATCTTTAAGGCTATAATAAAAAGATAGCTATTATAAAGTGGGACCAAAATTCATACTGTAAACAGGATATTAACAACATTGTGGGTGAAGTGTTTTGCCCAAGGATACAACAGCAACATGCACTGGTCCATGCTGCTTCTAGCATTTTCAGTTCAGTGCTTTCTTTTGGTTTGTAGAATAAATTGTGCTAGTACCAGAGTGATTGGACAGGTTTGGCCCAGCTCCTGTGTTATTAGCCCATGCCCTGCAGCTATAATATAAAGATATAAGGCAGGAGAAACAGGAAGTCTCGTCTGCTTTCCGACTGCACCACTACATGTGAGTTCTCATTAGGTGAGCTGAAAACACATTGTTTTTTCCACCAGAAAATCCATTTGTTTCCATAGTGACAACTCCCTCGTCCAATTTCCTTGCCTTTTTATGGATACTTTTATTGAAGATTATAAAAATGGAAGGAAAGGGAAAGCAACTGGGTAATTTTTACACTTGACAACACTTTGAAACATATTTTATTCATGACATGTTTAAGAAATGTATACTGCTTGTATTAGGAGTCCCATTTTAAATGCACAGAGGTTCTTCGAGTGCAAGACAGAATACGATGTTATACACAGTAGGCCATGACCGGGCTTTAATTGCATTTTAATTCCTGTTGTAAAGCTTCATATCTGTAGAACTTAGTGCCAAGTATTTCCACAGAAAAGGCCTTAAGGCAGAACAATAATTGGGTAGTGGAGTCTGAAATAATTGGGGCATAGAAGTCAATGTAAACAAAATGATAAGTTGCTGCTGTTTTTCACCAATGGTTATTAGTGTAATTGTATCTAAGATTGAGTGTGTGAAGTTAAAGCTGGGCTGCCTGATTTTCAAACGAAAGCAAATCTCTAAAAAACCCTTTGGGACATCGTATTCACATGCATAAACTTTGAGCCCGTGCACAGCATATAGAAGCACTTTTTCAGATAGTGAAGCAAAGCAAGGGTACTTAATGACTTGGGGAGGAAATATTAAGTGATTTTTGCTAGTGTTACGAACAGATGTTTTGATAATAGGATTCACACAAGTGCACATTTTAAACGTGTCTATGATCATGAGAAGTGACTGATATGAAGTGGCAGACAAATAAAAAAAGCATCACATTTCATACCATGTTTGTACAGATATAAACTACAGGGTTAGTCGTTTATATGCAGAATTTCCTTGTCAAGGAAATGAATTATTCTTCTTAAAAAATAACTTTCTTTTTTTGGTCTTTTTTATACAATTTGCAATTTACATTTGAATGCGATAATTTTTGCATCCCTAAACTTGCACAGCCAACATGCTCTCATTCCAAAACTTATTTTAACAATGTAGTTGCCTCAGGTTTGCAAATGATAAAATGTTTTTAAAATTAGATGCAGACATATGCTGAATACAGCCTATGGGGGAAAACCAAAACTCATTTACAAGGATAAAGTTGGGTGCCCCAGCTTTGAAACTGTATTAAAATTGCCCTATATACTTCCTTGACCGAAAAGTAAATGTATTTTTAATAATAGTTTCAGACTTTCAAGGCTGAGATTTTTAATAGGTTGAGCAAACAAAAAAGCTACAGCTAGAACGGATAGAAAAAACAATTGTTTCTGTTGAACAAAAGTCAGCACAAATCTTTACCAAAATCACTACATTTGAAGCTTTATAAGAACTCAACATATGTGCAAAATACTTTTACTTTAAAGTAAGTTTTTAGTAAGTGAAGTTTTAATACTTAAATACTTTTACTTAAGTAGATCTTTTCATGTGATACTTCTATTTTTCTTGCTTTGGTATCCGTACTTGATTTTGTACAATACAACTCAAAAAATATAGTAAAAAAAAAAAAGTCAAAATAGAAATACAGTGAACCCTCGTTTATCGCGGGGGTTAGGTTCCAGAAATAGCCCGCAATAAGTGAAATCCGCGAAGTAGGACAATTTTATATTTTACAATTATTCTACATGTTTTAAGGCTGAAAACGCTTCACCAGACACATTATACACCTTTCTGAGACTGGTATTAACATTTTTCTCTTGTTTAAACACTCAAACTTTGTAGATTTTCATTAAAATATATTAATAGTGGGGGGGGGGGGCACGTGACACGCGGACACGTGCGCGCGGACACGTGTGCGCGGACACGTGCGCGCGGACACGTGTGTTTGTTTTGGTACCACATATCCATGCCATGTGCGAAAGTTGAGTGGAAAGCGACCTGGATATCATTTTGGGCAAGACTCAAGCCAATGCTAACAGTGCCAAACCGCTAACAGACGCCTCTGAGCACCAGTCCTCACCACAAGACCAGGTAAGACTAACCTGCACTCACAAGAGTTGGTTGCATTTCACCCCGGCTCCAAAATCAGACCGCTATCAATGCGTCGCCAATACTCCACAGTTCTCTAGGACGGGGTCGGGTTCGTTCTCTCAGCGTGACGGAGAAGAGCCACTGTCTCCTCTGTGCGCGCGAGTGTCCTCCCCCCGCTGCGGGCTCCCTCGAATGTGGCTCTCCCCGCTGCGGCTCCCCCGGACGCCGCGCGGCCAGGCGCCAGGCCCGTCCATGTTGATTCTTGGCTCTTCCATTTGTCCGGCTCGCACTCAGTCTCTTCCATGGCTCGTGCAAGTAAACAAAGGCCACACCTCCTGTCACCCAGGCGCTCTCGTGAAGGACATCTGAGACTCTGTCCCTACCATCCCTGGTCTAGACCTGGTTTAGTCCTGGTTTAGACCTGGTTTAGTCCTGGTTTAGTCCTGGTTTAGACCTGCTTTAGACCTGGTTTAGTCCTGGTCTAGTCTCTTAGCTAATCAGGGCGCAGGACAGAATGTTACACTGTAAAACAAAGTTACACTATAAAAAAAATTGAAAAAAAAAATTGGAAAAAAAAATTGGAAAAAAAAATCCGCGAAACAGCGAGGCCGCGAAGAGTGAACCGCGATACAGCGAGGGTTCACTGTAAAGGAATAGAGAAACTTTACCAATCCTTGAGAACGACACTGAATAACTTTTTACTAAACACTTCCTATGCATGGCCCATCCCTTGTCTTTCTGCTCTTGTGAATAAAACAAATTTATTTCCTATTCCCTTCCATGAGTACATTCAAATGCAGTCTCGGCGGTACAATAAAAGCCCAGAGGAGAGAAGTTGACCTTTTGCAATGCAGTGAAAGGCGCATGTCCGATCTGTCAGTTCATCTGGAGCAGGGGGATCAAAGACAACCTCAAAGCCTGCTTTTTCACAACATGCTCAGGCCCAAGTACTCCTACTTTGTTAAAACTCCATTTATGGTGCTTCTCTGTGTGGGGAAGTGTACTATGGGCTCGATGTATTATCTTGATGAATTGGATCTGATTACATAAATATACAAAGTAACAGATAGATGGAGTATTTTTTTATCCATGTACTAAAGATTGAAAACAGAAGGTAAATAGTTAAAATTTTATAACATTTATGTAACTTTTCTGGCGGGGGGTCTGTCGCTTGCTTGTCTCCATGGAGTTATTGCAGTACTTGCCTGGGTTCTTCCACAGTATAGGGCATATCTAGGGTGACAGTAGCTCAGTTCGTAGGGTGTCCACAGACAGTTTGCAACCCGCTCATGACATAAATATCACTGGTTGACACATCAGTTCCACTGGCCGACAGGTTGGCGGTGCGATTTCCACAGATGCTGTCATTGTGTCCTTGGGCAAGACACTTAACCCACCTCGTGTATGAATGTGTGTGTGAATGGATGAGTGGTTCCTTGATGTAAAGCACTTTGAGTTGGAAAAGCGCTGTATAAAAATGTGACCATCTTGCATTTATTCAAGTACAGGTGTTTTTGCTAAATAAAACTCTTGAAAAACATTCTTTCTTACTGTGTGCAGAGTGCCACCTACTTGGGGCAAATAGATTTAAAGCCATACTGTGGCAAAACAGTAAGATCTCCATGAAGACAGGTGGAAAGGTTACCCGGTATCCCTATGAAACTACTGCTATTGTTACCGATACAAATGACATACTAAAATCACAATACTTCATATTCTTTTTGACTGTTTAGTTTAGGTTTCAGTACCAGAAGTATCAATACAATACTGTTGTTGTTTTTTGACTCCTAATATGAGCTATATGCCACTGCTAATATTATTACTGCTAGTACATTGCAACTGCATGACTTTAAGTAGTATTAGTAGTATAGTATTATTATGCCAATTAAAATTAGACCATTCTATTGTGACGCAAAGCAACATTTTTATGTACAGAATTTACTAGCGAATATATTTGTTACATTACCTTAACATGTGTTAAGGTTTCACACCTTCCTGCTACAATAACAGTTTTAGCCCTATCTGTCACTCTTTCTCATAAGTTCTATCTCCGTCTTTGTGTCCACGCTCACTTGGTTTTGCTGCATTGCTGTGTTGTTGAAGTTCTTTAATAAGCCACCAGACTTTAGTGACAGCTCCGTCCTGACAAACAGCACAGACATTGTGAGGCCTTAAAACTGCTGTTAATTTGTTTACCTTGATCAAATAGAGTCCTTCACTGCAGGATTTCTCCCCCAGAATATGTTCCCAGGGACCCCACTATAACTCAAACACAGCCTCTCCATTTGTCTTAGTAAGACCTGACAGTCCTCTAATTAGTTTGGTTTTGACAAAAGGGCTGTCTGACCAGAACTGGAAGCATCAATGCAATGACACTGTTTGTATTAGCAAGAGTACATTTGGTCCAATAAGGTAAAATAAGGTACATCTAAAAGAGTGCATTCAAAAGAGTTGAATGAACTTGGTCTTGATTTTAAGTGGAAAGGTACCTCTAGTTTTATATTGGCAGAGGGACCAAGGACAACCTGCTGGCATATTGAGGAAGGAAGCAGTAAAATAAAATAAGGTGAATAACAAGAGCTGCTAAAGCAGTTAAAAGAAATGCATAGCTTCATACAGTTGGACCAACATTTTTCAGTTTTTTCAGTGAAACAAGAGTCATTCATCACAAATGAGTCATATTAGAACTTTTAATTTCATTTGATTTCATTTTAGCCCTCCTACAGGTTCTGCTGACATTTCTAACAGGCACTTGAAGAAAATCCAGAAACACAGATAAATGAGCACATCCCTGCCAGGCCTGGTGCTGTCTGAAACACTCACCACATAATCCCCACAGAATCACTCTAAAGGCACTCTTCATACGATGACAATGCTAAATGTCCTCTTTGTCACAGATACTGCTGCTATGTGCACTGCTCCTGGCTCACGGTTGGATTTATTAAGCCTCGAATATCCATGCGATCAAATATTTATATATCAATGGATTTCATACTATTGCGAGTATGAAGTGTTTGGTGCATAAAATGGCGATATCAAATGCAAAATCCTGTGCAGTGACTGGTCATTTGAAGACTTTTTAATTTTTCCCTCTCTATGCTGTAAGATCTATAGTTTTGGATGTGTAAAAAGAAGCATAAATAAGTGAAACAACTAGCATAAGAATTGAGGAGGTGGTGTTAATGACTATATTTTATGACTAAACTAGATTTCTATTCATAACAACATATATTACGACCACAATGTTCTTGTATTGTAGTAAGTCCTTCATTTTTATATACATTGTACCAAGTAATATAGACTCTCTCCCACTCTTTAAATCCAGACTCAAAACCCACCTGTTCAGACTGTCCAACCTCTCATAGCCAATCACTCCACTCTGATTTTGTTTTTATCTTGTTTTATATGTTTTATTGTATTGTTTGTTTGTGCTTTTTATTCATTTTTTAATTCATTTGTGCAGTGTCCTTGGGTGTTCTGAAAGGCGCTTTTAAATAAAATGCATTATTATTATTATTTAAGTGGAAAATGTAGTTATTATGGTAGTGTGGTTCTAGCTCCCTGCTGTGTGGCCATTTTCACCTGTGCTGTGTTAAAAGCTGCATGAAATACTTCACTAATGTTGGCTGATTCAAACCTTAATTTGTGTTTTAATCACATTTTGCTTTTTGTTTTGACTCACAAATGTTTACATTATATAGATATATTTTTTTTTACATATTCAAACAAGGCATTCGACGATATTGAAATTTGGGGTCATGATTATCATGGTCAAAATAATTGCGATTAACAATATCATGATAAAGTTGCTGACAGTCTAAAAATGTTATGGATATGAATAGTGAAGGAGAAATTCAATTCTGTCAATTTGATCAAAAAAACTTGTCCAGTTGACAGAATTGAATTTCTCCTTTGCTATCGATCCTACCTAGACGACTGAGGGATTAAACACACTGATGGAAAAGACTTATTATAATTTTAATATTATGAATAGGTTCCATATTTTAACAACTGTTATAGTATTGTGCTTTGTTATAAATGAAAACCACACCAACACCAATGATCTAGAAGAAATCATGCATAAGTCATTTTTTCTACACATTCTGGTGATATAAGGGTGATTATCTTTGTTTTCGATTATCACGATTATAAAATGGCCAATGATTATTGTCTCCCCTTTTTATCATGATGAACGATATTGCTGTTTATTGTCTCATCACTAATTCAAACATACATGATGGTTTTACAGAGGTTACATAACCAATTATGCATCAGTAACATGCAGGAGAACATGTATGAAGATTATAATCTGTAGGTAGCCAATGCGTAGTAGTTTTGACCCTAGTAGAACAGACAGGTATGCCATATCTGGGTGGTCAGTATCTGTAGTGGTCAGTTCTAAGCACGTCTGTCTCTGTGCCACTAGAGCCCTGCACAGACAGACAAACATCCGACCCAAGCACAACCTCCCCGCCTCACTGTCAAACTGCACTTTATAAGCTCGCACAATCACATTTCACCATGGATACGCCTTCCGTCACATACACTATGCATACAGTATGTGCTTTAGTGCAATGCCGTAGACAGCAGTGACAGGAAGGTCACCGCGAGGGCCCTTTATTTAGGTCACATTTGGAGCTGGAGCGGCCAACAGAAGGGAGCTCTGTCTACTCTCATGAATACCTTTAGTCTAATGCTGCCCGCTTTTGAGAGGCCAGACTGGAGTGGTCACTGTGAGAGGAAAAAGCAGTAAAAAAAAAAAAAAAGCAGTGCCTTATGTAAAATCTATTATTTAACATGCGAAATTAAGTTCATGCAATTTTCAGGAAAGCTCATTTATTATTATTCAAGAGATTATACTATTTATTTATTTATTTATTTATTTACAGTGTGAAGATAACAATTTTATGATAAAAATAAATGGCATTTTCTAGGTGCTTTACATTTTTAGACATTATTAGTTCAGTTCCCCATCCTGTGTTTTTATCGCCAAATACTCAAAACATGGCTGCCAATCTATGCCTATCTTTATAACCACCAATCACTCACACTGCATTTATGTAAGACTAGTTGAAAGTGTCTTGACCAATGGCATAGCAGTATTTACTGAAGAAGGAATTGAACTCCCAGTCATATTTTATTCACATAGAGTGGAGGTGCATATGTCCAGTGCTGTATTCTGAATTGGATTAATAACAAATGTGCCAGATTTTAACAACTCATGCTCATTTTGCTTTTGTGCTTCTAAGAATTCTTTGGTCTTTTGTGTGAAGGTAATTGAATGAATAATTTCCCCAGTTTTCAATTAATTTAGCCACCGTTTCATAGCCAAGTAATATTATGCTCCATACCTCCTGATTCATGCGTGTATAAAAACCCAATGTTTATATTACCTGCTGTATACGCCGTGTTGTGACAAGACATTTCATTCCAGAGTGCGGTCTCTCTCATTTTCCCCTGTTATGTCTGTCCCCCTTTTATTTACTCCTCCGTCCTTTGCTAGCGTATTATGAATTGCAGTAATGAATTCCTTGAGCAACAGTGCACATGGTCTTCTATTATCATCTTATTAGCTGCACTTTCAGTCAGTGGGTTCAGCAGTCAGCCCCCACTGATCACAAAGGGTGTAGGTAGGCCTGTCACGATAATGACTATATCGACTTGTCGTTCAATAAATTATAGCTGGAACAGTATGTTTTGTGTAATCAATATTTATTGTGGGTACATTTTCTTCATAACAGATTTTTCTTATTTTTCTGGTAGGATTGGAGCTGTACTGAGTGGAATAAGTCACTTCTATGAGAAATGATTGGTTCATTCTGTTGTTTGTTGTGGCGTATGTTTATGATTCTGTATATTTAAATGGTTTACTGGGATTATCCTTCTTTATTGTTATTGTGTCAGTGGGTTTGGGTTATTAGTAAAGTAAAGTACTTTCAGTATTATCGTTTATTATATAATATTTCTCTGTAGCAATATGCAGTATGTGTCCAATTATGTTATCATGGCAAGCCTAGATGTGGGAAAAAAAGTCTGTTATGTACAGTTGCATCTTGTTATATATTAATGTTGACTTTTTATAGCACAAATTTGAGCTCAAAAATAGATCCAAGCTTCTTTGTTTCGCTTCCTACCATCTTGTGTCACCTTTTCATTGAAATCCACTCAGGCAAATGGAGAAGGGATAAAGATAGCTTGAGGACAGATTTGGATGTCAGAGATCACATGCTGAGTTATTGTATTTAGATGCGGCCATTTTGAAGTTATGAAGGACAAAAATACTGGCACAGAAGAAAGGGCTCTCCTCTCGTCAGCATCAGCAAGTTCTTTCAAGTGTGAAGGGGTGCCAAAAAGCATATTCTTCAAATTAAGGGAGACAATGCAGCCACGCTTTGAATCTAAGCAAATAAAAAGATATTTATAATTCAGTCAGCATCTTGGCTTGCCTTTTTATCCTAATACCTTTGTGTGTTTGCAGACTTGACGCGGGGCCAGCGCAGACTTCCTGTTGGATGTGCACCTCGAGCCCTCAGTAGCTATGACGATGAAAGGCCTGTCCACCAGCCGCAGTCACCACCACGCTGTGACCTGTGACCCCTCCTATGACTCCATGACTCTGGGACATGGAGATAGGCGCTCCTACTTCCTCACCTCTCCAGAGCCTCACCCGTCCGAACACTCGTGCTTCTCCCAAAAGAATTCCTTCGGGCCGGATTGCACACCCTATCCCGACCTAGCTAGCTGCACCTTTCCGCGCAGACACTACAGCTCGCACCATGAGCTTAAAAACGAGTGCAATGCGGTGGTGCCTTACATGGGGAATGCTAAAGGGAATGCTGGAGGTGCCAATAATAATCGTTCAAACGCACTGGAGCAAATCGAGCATCAAGGGCCTGTGCGGAGAGAAGGCTACCACACGCTGCAATACAAGCGGACAGCCGTAGAACACCAACGCAGCGATAGCCCAGGTCGAATTCGCCATCTTGTCCACTCCGTCCAGAAGCTCTTCACCAAGTCGCACTCTCTGGAGGGGCCAGGGTCCGGGCCGGGAGGAGGGGGGAATGGGAAGATGAACGGCAGCAAATCTAGCCCAGATGACCCGCCGTCTTCTTCAGGAACGCTCAAGCACAGCAAGAGAAGTAAAAGCAAAGACCGCTCCAAATCGGAACCCAAGATGCGAACAGCAATATCGGGATATTGGAGTTCGGACGACACGCTGGACCGTGAGATGTGCCTCTACCACCATCACCATGGGGGCGGCGGCGGGAGCATGCCCTCCGGGGTCATGACCATGGGAAGGCATCCAGATAAATCCCAATCGCAGTACTTCATGGAGTCCTACAACACTATCAGCGCCCACTCCCTGAAGACATCACGCAGCAACAACGACGTCAAGTGCTCCACCTGCTCCGGGGGTGGTTCCGCTTTGCCCCTGGTTCCCGCATTGGAGGGTCCTGTGCAGGTGAAGAAGAGCTCATGGTCATCCACACTGACGGTGAGCAGGGCCAGGGAGGTCTACCAGAAGGCCTCGGTCAACCTAGATAAGGCTCTAGTGAAGGCAGAGCAAGGCCGCACCTGCCACTTTCTCCAGGTAGGAGGTCCTTGGATCCCACCTCTGGCATGTGGAGCTTCATGCATCATCTACTGCCAGCTGCTCTCATCCGTGTTTGCATGTGTTTGTGTGTGTCTTATTCCATGCTGAGCCGACAGGTGGCGCTAGGGGCAAGTGGACAAGTCCCTCCATTTTGTTTGTCATTATTACCGGTCACTGGGCGCTGTCATGTGCTTCTGTTTGTGCATGAACAAGCATGTCACTGTTTATATCATCACCTCTGAATGAACGAGAGCATACTTGACCTTCAGTGTTTACCTGTGTGTTGATTTTTATGTTACTGTGCTTACTGCCATGGCCAGTGTTGTCGGTCATCACCTTTTACAAACATGAGCAACTACTGACCAATCATTCTCAAAACTCTGGGACATTCAATTCACATTTAAAATATGTCCATGAGCATTAAAATTAGGAAGAGAATGTAATATGTTAATCAGTAACCTAATAAGAATTTCTTACAGTTCCATTACCCTGTCTGAGTGTAGTTAAGTATTTTATTGTCTGCAAACCAGGTCGCATGGCTTCTGCACTGTTGACATACTAGTCGTTAGCAGTGGAGTGAATTCAAACAAAACACTCTGGCCTCTGCAAGGTGTAAAAGTGCTTATAAACTCATTACAGTGAATAAGTAAGATGCTAGGAAGCAATAATGGGAAAGCTCCTTTAAATAAGTGTGGCCTTTGCAATTTGCTGATTATCACCATTCAAATTTAAATTTAGTGGTGATTAAGCTTATAGGCCTAGTGAAAACTAATTCTGTTTTATGACAAAACAAAATGTGTACACGTTCTGTATGGTTGCATTATTATTATTATTAGCTGAGGCTAGGCTGTGTGCTGCTGGCAGATCACAAGGAGACAAACAAATCCAGAAATAATAAGCCGCATTCCCAAGCCCTGAGCTCCAACCCTCCTGCTTATACCCTGTTGGAAAAATAGCCTCATAGCTCTAAGCATTTCCCCCAACAGAGGCTTGAGGAAACAGGTGAAAAGAGACAAAAGAAAGGCTGTGTAAAAAGCATGTGTTTACTATTGGAAATGGAAGAACTGAGTGCAGATCAGGCCAGACTGGACCAAGTAAAAGACAGACACATTAGTACCCTGAAAAGTCCAGTGTGGTTGTGAATTTTAACAACCTGGAAACAAGAAGTTTTGAATCGAAAGTTTGTACCATGTTCCAACCGGATTTCCCCCTTTGTTAGTTTTGTGAAGGTGGCCTCAATGGGAACAGCCACACAATTTTTTTGCAAAAGTTAAATGCGCTGTACTTGATTTTAAAAATAGAACTATGGGCAACAGTAGCGCAGTTGGTAGTGCGTTGATCTGAAGGTTAATGGTACGAAGCCCACTCTCGACATAAATATCATTGGTAGAGCAATCAGATTTATTAATTTATTTGATTGGGACAGAGCATGTTAATGGACAAGCATGACACAACATGAATGTAAACACACTGGATTGTAGACCATGGCTAATTTCCATCCGTTGTCCACAGGTTGACCCACAGGTTGGCAATGCAATATTTATATATACTGGTCCTGGATTGGATTTTGTTTTGAATGTTTGAAAGTATTTATGTATGTTTGTGAACAGGATGAATGCTATGTTTATGAATATGTGTTTGAATGGCTTAGTGGTTCCTTGATGTAAAGTGTTTTGAGTGTCTTGAAGGTGGAAAGTGTTGTTTAAAAATGTGACCGTTTACCATGATCATTTTAAATAGCTTTTTGGGTCCAAAGTTATTCCTTTCTTTCCTAACACATTGCTAGCATGTGGAGAGTTATAAGCTCTTTTCACCATTTTTAGAGGCCATCACTGTTATGCTAACAGACATTAGCATGTTAACAGTGCAATTCCTGATTCTTAGAGGATCTTTATAATTAGATGCAGATGGCACACCGCAGTCATTTTTCTAGCATAAAAACTATTTTTACATACATATCTGTGGAAAATTTTAAAACATCGTGTACATCCACTTTAAAGGACCCAAAGAACATTGCATTAAACAAGCATCAGCTCTCTCAATGACACTGGATTTATATGACGTGAGCTGCTTGTCAAGACTTGTGTGTTGTTGTCCCTAGCATCAAGGTCAGATCGGTCTCCTAGCTACGCACTTGCCTGTTGAATGCTGTTGAATGATCACTTTTTTTAGGCCTGTATCTTATTTCTTTCTCTCTCGGAGCTGGTGCCCTAACAGCCTCTCACGATGCCACTGCTATGGCTGGGTTCAACAAAAACGCCTTTGTTTTGCCCAGCTCTTCCCTGGTGTATCTTTGTCTCTCTCTCTCCTTTTTAGAGATAGGTTGGGGCGTTTTATTTTTACCTTCATTAGCGAGTGTGAAAAGTCAGGAAAAGCAGACAGGGGCCAGACTGCTGAGATGCTTTGTTGAAACAATTAAATGCATTCAGTTGATATTCTGCAAGGAGCTCAGGAAATAGCCTACTGTAACCAAACGCTCATGGTAGTATCTATATATACTGGACCTGGATTGTATTTTGTTTTGAATGTATTTATGTATGTTTGTGAACAGGTACCTCAAGATGACTGGGGTGGATTCGCTCCTCTGGGAAAAGATGATGAGATCCCATGTCGGAGAATGCGCAGTGGAAGTTACATTAAGGCCATGGCGGAAGAGGACAGCGGAGACTCGGACTGCAGCCCCAAACCCTCTCCCAAAGTCCAGGCGCGACGGGCCAGCTACTTAAAAGCAACACAGCCTTCACTCACAGAGATGACAACGCTTAAGTGAGTCTGTTTATTCAACACAACATTTCAATGGATCAATGGACAGGAAGTACAGTATATGGGAATAAAATGTATTAGTAGGTTTCATTCAACTTAAATCTTGTGGGATCTATGAAAAAAACATTGCACTTACACGTGTGCATGAACACATTTTGTATGCATTATATTTAGTTTCCATTATTACTTTTTTGACATCACTGTTTGTCCAGGTTGGGGTCTCATTCCTGAGAAGGTGCATTATGAAACTTTTCTCGTGGAGGGTCTGCCATTTGCTTGTCTCTATGTGTATGTTATTGCTTTGTTTGGAATGAAGCTAACAGTGTGTCATTAAACTTATTTCTGTAGAGACAAGCAGGACAGGTTTCAGGTAAGATCTGTGGAGAGCCAAGCCTACTCACAGAAAGAATGCATATTTATCTTTTTAGCAATTTATGTCATACTGTGGAACGTTCCAAACAAAGCAAGTTAATTTCCATGGTGACAAGCAAGTGGAGGAACACCTGACCAAAAATAATAAATATAATAACTTAAATAGTCACAGTATTAGGATTTATTGAAATACACTTACAGTTCTATACTTTGTAAGGATCCAATTAGTTCATGCAAAAACACTATATAACTTTACTGAGGTCTTGAGACATAATTGGCAGTGAAACTTATTTGCTGTTGTACCTCACTCTCTATTGACTGACTAACAAATATAGTCAATAGTCAAACTCCAGTCCCAGTGCACATTTTACACATTTGATGAAAAGTTGTTCGACCAAGTGAACCCCGAATGAGAATACATGACGTGGGTTTATTTGCTGAGTAGTTGCTTTAGAAATAAATGTCATGTTTGGCAGTACACTGAGGGGCTTGCATATCAAATATTTCTTCTCCCCTAAGCCATTCCCTTTGAATCATTTGAGGTTAGAAGACACACTTTATCGTTTTATTCTTTTCATCAAGATGTTTGGTGTTGCATAAGGCAGTGTTGGCTCAGAAAAAGCATATTTTCCAGCGGTCTCATAAACTATTAAACAACATTAGTACTAATGGGAAAAAATAATAATACTGAATTAATAAAATCCTGAGCACACAGAGATGACAATGTTTTCCATAAAATAGATTCAATTTGACACAGCTAACTAAGCAGCACCGCATGCACAAATTCACTTAACTTGTACACTTGGGACAAATAAGATGAAGTTAGCTTGCTCTGACTGTTCTTTTTTGATATATAACATGTATGATACTGTACTGTTTGGATTATGGTTTATGCATGTTAAGGGTCACAGGGCACAGGACCATAAAATGGCTCATAGCAGCTACTTTAAGCCTTACACAGACAATTGAGATGTAATTCTGGCAAGTATTGGTTTGCAGTGACTTTTATCTCTTATGTTAGCTTATAAATGGCCTTGTGCGGTGGGATACTTTGACCAATGACTTGCCTTGGCCTGCTTGTTGTCTAGAAAAGTTACATAATGCACTTTAAAATACTACAGTTATGACAAACATATCTTTCATATCTTAGATCTTGTGTGTGACTTTGAAGCTGCTGAGTTCAAGTTGTTGCATGACTGTGTGACTGATGTCTTTGTAATAAACCGAGATGAGAAGACCCCAGTGGTGCTCTGTCACTGTTACAGCTCTCTTCCTCTCTTATTTTTATTTTTTTCTCCCCCCTCTCTCTCCTCTCTTTCTGTCTCCTTCTCTTTCTCTCCATCTCTCGCACTGCCTCTCCTCTCTCTCTCTCTCTCCCTCACTCCCTCACTCTCTCTCTCCACTCCGCTCATGGTCATTCTTTGTATCTCTCTCTTAATCTCTCTCTTTCTCTCTTCCCCTATCTCTCTTTTACTCTCTCTCTCTCCATCTCTCTTTCTCTCTCCCAGTTATGTAAGAACATGTGGCACAGCTTGGGGCCCACTAATGACTTGAATTTGGCTCGGAGAGCACTATGATGGTTTGATGGAAGCCGATGGAAACTGCTGCAGAGCTGTGTAGTGAAGACAGAGGATGAGCCAGCAGCTGACATCTTGTTTTCTCAACATTCTTTTAGAGATGGAACAAGTTTTGGGAAGATTTTACAAAATCTGATTAGGCTTCCCATATGTCTCTGTGAGTGTTGACCACAGGGGCTTCACGAAATCTGTTAAATTTTTTTTTAAAAGAAACCAAAAACCTATTATTATCTTAAATGTACTTACTATCAGTGTTTCATTATAATCGAAATGACAGTTCATGCTACGTAGCATCACTTTTTTATTACAAGAGCAAATGAATTAATAATGGTGCACTGTGTAACTTTTCTCACCACCTGCTTGTCTTTGTTGTTATGTTATTGCTTTGCCACAATATGGCATTAAACCTACCTATCTCCATGGAGAAAAGTAGATGAAGAATGTTTGCTCCGTAAGGTATCAAAACAAGTGTAACTAAACAAATGCAACCTAGTTTAATGCTATACTGGAATTGCCAGTCTCTACTGAACTAAAGGTAAAAGCTAGCTAACTTAAATACCACTCCGCTCTGGAGATGTCAACAGTCAGGTTACTCACATGCGTGAATGAAACAAAACAACTCCAGGTATGTTTTTGATGAGACAGCAGCATTGTAACATGGCTTAAAGCTCACAAGAAGTCAGTCTTCTTTTGAATGGAAAACGTTCAGCACAACAGTCCGATACAGCCGCTGCACTGATCCGCCTGTCAGTCTCACGCTCCATCCTCCCGTCACTCATGAACAAGACCCCGAGATACTTGAACCTCTCCATTTGAGGCAGGGATTCTCCACCCACCCAGAGAGGGCAAGCCACCTTTTTCCGGTCAAGAACCACAGCATCGGTTTTGGAAGAGCTGATCCTCATCCCAGCTGCTTCACACTGGACTGCAAACTGCCCCACTGCACATTGGAGGTCCCGGTTCGATGAAGCCATCAGGACAACATCATCTGTAAACAGCAGAGATGAGATCTTGTGGTCCCTAAACCGGATCCCCACCGACCCCTGACTGCGGCTAGAAATTCTGTCCATAAATACAATGAACAGAACCGGTGACAAAGGGCAGCCCTGGCGGAGTCCAACATGCACCGAAAACGGGCCCGACTTACTGCCGGCAAAGTGAACACAGCTCCTGTTCTGGTCATACAGCCCTAGCAAAGAGCCCCGAACCCCATACTCCCAGAGCACTCCCCACAGAACACCATGAGGGACACGGTCGAAAAGCCTTCTCCAGATCCACAAAGCACATGTGGACTGGTTCAGCAAACAACACAGCTGGAACACAGCCTCTGGTCCCCCTTCTTAAACAGGGGGACTATCACCCTGGTCTGCTAGTCCAGAGGTACTGTCCCTGACCACCACAACAGCCCCACAACATCCAGAGACTTAAAATACTCAGGACAATCTCATCCACCCCCAGAGCCTTGCCACTGAGGAGCTTGCTAACCATCTCAGTGACTTCAACTAGGGTGATGGACGAGTCCACCTCCGAGTCCCCAGCCTCTGCTTCCTCCTCGGTCCATAGGCCGACACAACAGTGAGAGACCTGTCCGTGACCCGAAGGTGCAGGGACATGACCCTCTGGTTCACCGGGGTGAACTCCAACACACAGCAGCCCGCACTTGCCCACCGCTGCTCCCTGCAGACAATGCCAGAGAAGGGTTCCAGAGCTCAAGCTGTGCGTGGAGGTGAGGCCAACTATATCTTGTCAGTAATGCTCAAATTCCTGCACAAGCTCGGGCTCCTTGCCCCCCAGTGAGGTGACATTCCATGTCCCCAGAGCTAGTCTCCATGTCTGGCAATCCGGTCGGAGAAGCCCCTGCCTTTGACTGCTGCCCAAATCTTCCTGCACCAGCCCCTTATGGATCCGGGTGATGGGTCCACGGGAGGAAGGCCCCACATCGCTCCTTCGGGCTGTGCCTGGCCAGGCCCCATGGGGGAACCAAATGCTTGCCGTTGAGCATATACCCTAGGCCTGGCTCCAGGGTGGGACCCCGGTAATGCCAATTCGGGCAACATAACTGGCCTTGTTGTGTTTCTCATCATAGAGGCTTCTGAACCGCTCGGACTTGTTTGCATTGGGTGACCCTACCAGGGACATGAAGCCCCCGACAACATCAGCAACAGCTCCCGGGATCATTTCACTTTCACTTTAAGGTGGCAGTTCAAGGAGGTCAATTTATGTTCCTCTCCTCTCCTATGAGCTTTGGGAAATGACTGAAAGGACAAGATTGCGGATACAAGTGGCCAAAATGAGTTTCCTCCGCAGAGTGACTGGGCATTCCCTTAGAGATAGGGTGAGGAGCTCAGTCACACAAGAGTAGCTCGGAGTAGAGCTACTGCTCCTCCATGTAGAGAGGAGCCAGCTGAGGTGGCTCGGGCATCTGTTCTGGATGCCTCCTGAACGTCTTCCTCGGGAGGTGTTCTGGGCATGTCCCACCGGGAAGAGGCCCCGGGTAAGACCCAGGATACACTGGAGGGAGTATGTCTCTCAGCTGGGCTGGGAATGCCTTGATGTCCCTCCAGAGGAGCTGGAGGAAGTGTCCGGGGTGAAGGATGTCTGGGAGTGCCTGCTTAGACTGCTGCCCCTGCGACCCAGCCTCAGATAAGCTGAGGGAAATGGATGGATGGAAAATGCTTCAAATAACAAGAAGTTAAATTATGTCCTGAGATGCATCACTTCGTCTCGCAATATCTCTTTAAAATAACTGGTATTCCTTCCGCGGCACAAAGTAAAAGAAAAGCCATTTTTGCCTCGAGCGCCAATTTAAGTGCAAAGAAACATTGCAGCAGCTCACAATTGTGTAAAACTGATGAGAATTCTGGGAGGTGCATAGGAGGAGAGACAGGCCTGTGTGCAACAGTGGGAGCCCTGATTTGGGAGTGGCAGGAGAAGACACGTTCATTAATATCACTTGTTCCATAGACAGACATCCGGGGACACGCTGACCTCCTCCTAAGGTGTTACTGATTACACCCTAGTCTAGTATTCAGGTTAAGCCAATATGATGCAATAGGGGAGCTATAATCAGTCCCAGAGGGGAATCAACCCACATGTGAAGGAGATAATAGAGTAGGAAGACTCTTTGACGTCGTTTCTTCTGTGGCATCTACCCAAGGCTGACTCCAGGGGGCTTATGCTAATGGTACCTATCAGGCAGGGGTTAGCCATGGGGTTCAGTGATTTAGCATATCACTTTACTATCATGTAACAGGGTCACAAGAATCAAAATCGTAATTTGAACAGAATGAATAGACACAATTAGCAAGGTGGCTGTGACTGACCAACCAATCCGAGAGACACATGGTCAATTCCGCTAAAAGCAAACATGGAGGTTTAGAAGTAAAAAGGGAAAAAAAACAATACAGAGGACTGAAAAACAGCATGGATTTTTGCAGAATCAACAATCAAAGCACCAAACTTTTATTTAATTCAGGTAAAATGAGTTATATTTTGTTCTGAATGATAAGAGAATTTTGGAGAGGAGATGTTTTTCGCATCTGAGAGACAGACATATGACACAAATTAGCAGCTGTGGTTAGATTGTCTCTTAATTTGGACAGAGGTTTTTCACTTTATTGTCCAATTCCAATCTCTTCTGGATTTTAACAGAATGTAGAAAGGACTGGCTGGTCAGGCAGACAACTTAGATGTACCTTCATTTCCTCCACATACAACAAAATAATAATGTCTTATTCCTATAATCCTGTAGTTTAGATCTATACAAACATCTTCTGAAATGCTATTCTTGTATTAGGATGCCAGTAAAAGTCCCTCAGTCGTCCAGGTAGAATCCATGATAAAAGGAGAAGTTCAATTTGTCAACTGGACAAAGTTTGTTTGGTTGAAAACGTTTCGCCGCTCATCCGAGAGGCTTCGTCAGCTCTAATTAGAATACTGGTAAGACACTTGCTTATATCTTGCTGCAGGGAGGAGCTACCTAGCTAACTACTTTCCAAAACTATCTCATTGGTTTCCGTCTTACTACGTATAGATGTGATATAGAATGGGACGAAATCCAAGTCTCACAAGATAAAACTGCCCTAAAAATTATATTGAGATTAGGGATGCAAATTATCGATTAATTCATTAGTTGATAGTTGATTGACCTTATCGATTGATTAACGATTAACTGATAAGCGGTGTTTTTCACCTGAATTTTAGTGTTTCAATAGGGTCTTTAAGAATATAAGCTATAGTAACATAACACTGAGTCAAAAATATATCATAGTATTATTATATTGTATATTCCTCAATTAATTATTCCTTAGTAAAAAAAAATGTATTAATGCTGAATAATCCCTCGCTCTATCGGGGTTCACATTTTTTTTTTTTTTTTCAAATTTTTTTTTTGTGTAACATTTTTTTATAATGTAACATTGTGTTCTGTCCTGATTGGCTAAGAGACTAGACCAGGAGTAAACCTGGACTGGACCTGGACTAAACCAGGACTCGACCAGGTCTAGACCTGGACTAAACCAGGATTAAACCACCACGTGCCGCTGCTGGTTTCGTGCGGCTGGTTTCGTGCGGCTGGTTTCATGCGGCTGGTTTGTGCGTACGAAACTCGGGGCCCGAGCCACAAACCAGCCGCACGAAACCAGCAGCGGCACGTCAGTGTGCATTCTGGGCGCCGCGGTTCCATCTCGCCTTGCGCGTACACCCGGGGCTGCTGAGCAGTGCCGTTGGCACGTCTTAATCGACAATTAATCGTTAATCGATCGATAAGGTCAATCAACTATCAATTAATGAATTCATCGATTAATTGTTGACATCCCTAATTGAGATATTTATTTATATACTCAACAAAAATATAAACGCAACATTTTTGTTTTTGCTCCCATTTTTCCTGAGATGGACCCAAAGATCCAAAATTCACTCCAGATACACAACACTACCATTTCTCTCAAACATTGTTCACAAATCTGTCCAAATGTGTGACAGCGAGCACCTCTGCCCCGCCGAGACAATCCACCCCACCTCACAGGTGCGCCACATCAAGATGCCGATCCGACATCATGACCAGTGCACAGGTGTGCCTTAGACTGCCCACAATAAAAGGCCACCCCGAAATGTGCATTTTGTTATTTTTTTTTTGCTTTATTGGGGGTCTGGGGACTCAGAACCAGTCAGTATCTGGTGTGACCACCATTTGCCTCATGCAGTGCAACACATCTTCTTCACATAGAGTTTATCAGATTGTCAATTGTGGCCTGTGGAATGTTGGTCCACTCCTCTTCAATGGCTGTGCGAAGTTGCTGGATATTAGTGGGAGCTGGTACACGCTGCCGTATACGCCGGTCAAGCACATCCCAAACATGCTCAATGGGTGACATGTCCGGTGAGTATGCTGGCTATGCAAGAACTGGGACATTTTCAGCTTCCAAGAATTGTGTACAGATCCTTGCAACATGGGGCCGTGCATTATCTTGCTGAAACATGAGGTGATGTTCATGGATGTATGGCATAACAATGGGCCTCAGGATCTCATCACGGTATCTCTGTGCATTCAAAATGCCATCAATAAAATGCACCTGTGTTCTTCGTCCATAACAGCCTTTGAAGAGGAGTGGACCAACATTCCACAGGCCACAATTGACAATCTGATAAACTCTACGCGAAGAAGATGTGTTGCACTGCATGAGGCAAATGGTGGTCACACCAGATACTGACTGGTTCTGAGTCCCCAGATAAAGCAATAAAGCAAAAAAAAAAAAAATGCACATTTCGGGGTGGCCTTTTATTGTGGGCAGTCTGGGGCGCACCTGTGCACTGGTCATGATGTCGGATCGGCATCTTGATGTGGCGCACCTGTGAGGTGGGGTGGATTGTCTCGGCGGGGCAGAGGTGCTCGCTGTCACATATTTGGACAGATTTGTGAACAATGTTTGAGAGAGATGGTAATATTGTGTATCTGGAGTGAATTTTGGATCTTTGGGTCCATCTCAGGAAAAATGGGAGCAAAAACAAAAGTGTTGCGTTTATATTTTTGTTGAGTATATATATAATGGGTCAATGGCTAGAGGACTGGTCTGCCAACTCAAAGCTCAGAGAAACCATTCCCAATTAGACCAAACTCTGTCTTTGTGTCCTTAGGCAAGGCATCTCACCCACCTTGGCCTCATTGAACTTCACAATATATACATTCTTTTCATTATGTCAAAATGTTATCTTATCTCACTCTTATGGATCCAGTCTCGTGCTTAGTCTTAGTCTTTGTGTTACATTTTTTATGAAAAGCGCTTTATAAATAATGTTTGATTGATTGTCTGCATTGTATTTTACATGGTTCCTTCTATAATGTAGATGTGTTCCAACTTGATGTAAGATCAAGGTACTCTTTGCATTTTTTCCATGTAGGTAGTTAGGGCATCTGGCTTCCACTGACATCTAAAACTGGTTTGTTGTGGGGCCCAGGTGACGCTGTGTGTATACACTGGTGCAATAATTGCCCAACATAAGCACAAACACAAATAGCTTTATAGAGAGCCTTTTAATTCCATTTTTCATTTTTGCCTTTTGTGGCGTCCATCTGTATTGAGCACATGTTACTCAGCTGCAGTAATGACAGCCTATTTTAAGACAGAAATGCATAATTAAACCAGACCTGGCAGAGTCAGAGCCCATCGCACGTGTGCATAAATAAAAATGGCTCTGTACTCTTCACATTCTATTAAAAATGTCCTTTCTATTTCCAGATATATTTCACCCTGTTCTTTCTAAATGTGTTTAGTAGGCCGCAGTGTTTATCAAAAGCCACAAGCATCTGCGTTTTAGGGTTTCTCTCCTGATTAATGGATTGTTTAGCTAACTTCCAGCTGCTATGTAACCTACGCTCCACAGACTAATCCAAACATGCAGAGGCCAGAGCCATGCTGAGCTGTGAGAGTGGAGGCAGGTGAGCGGCACGCTAATGAGACTTCTGTTAGCGCTAGCACACGTCGGAATGCATCTATGCTTCATCATGATGTAACGATATAGTTTTTTTCTTTATCCTCAGACAAATATATGTTGTTAAGGTGATTTGAGGCCACACTATTTAAGCCACTGCTGGTATTTCCATTTTGCTGAGGTTGTTTATTGGATAAATGTAAAATATAAATAAATAAAGCAATTGTGCATTGATTCATATGTTTGAATTATCCCCAGACTAAAATGTGTTTGCCAATCTTAAATGATTCTAGGATTAAATGAGTTTAGAAGAACCTCTACATGCATTTTTTTAAATATATAATACTATTGTGATGTTTTTGATATATGTTTCAATATCAGTTCAAAGTGAACTTTTAAAACACAAGCAGAGAAGACTGAAATATGAACTGCCAAAATAAAAGAATCCTATGCATTCGAGAATATTTGTAGAGATCTAAAGCACACATTTTATACATACCTGAACCAGATATGTTATTGTTTGACAAGTAGATGTAATTACATTAGTGTTGTCACAATATTAAAATGTCAAACTCAGTTTCTACTATGGAATAGACTTGATATTCAGTATTGATTCCGATGCTACAATGATAATTAAAAGCACGTTCTTTAAACAATACAATGTGATTGTCAACATTAAATCATAGTACTTTTATCTGTACAATCCCTCAGTCGTCCAGGTAAATTCTTAGTGCTCCATGAGGGTATACTAGTTTGGTCTTATACTTGCTCTGATACAGCTCAAGATCATTTTAAAGCTATTCAGGAAGGGTTTGAGTCCTGTGAATGTGACTTTTTTTAGTATCGACATCTGCTCAAATAAGTATCTAGTTTTTATACTTGTTTTAGTATTGTTTAGTATCTTATTTTTCATACTTTTCATACTTTTAACAACCCTAATTACGTAAATAATTGCAGCCTTTGCCAGTGCGCTAATTATTACCATTCAAATTGTGATTACCCTTGCAACCTCAAATCTAAATATATGAGTTGGGTACTATATAGAAAATTTACAGGAAAAAGCTAAAAAAAAAAAAAAAAAAAAAAATTAACAAAAATAAACTTTCAGTAAAAGGGAAAAGCTCTTGTGTGTGTGTTTTTTACAGTCCATTTACATTTTAGCACATTTTTGATAGTTTGTCATAATGTCTAAATATTACCATTGTTGTAATACAAAACGTGTGATTTTAATTTCATCTGTGTAGCCCACCCGTACATAAACCCACACTGTTGTCTCTTTGTCTCTGCTTTGACCACAGGATCTCCACAGAGCACTCTCCAAAGCTGCAGATCCGGAGCCACAGTTACCTGCGGGCGGTGAGTGAGGTTTCCATCAATAGGAGTCTGGACAGCTTGGACCCAGCAGGGCTGCTGGCCTCGCCCAAATTTCGCTCCAGAAACGAGAGCTACATGAGAGCCATGAGCACCATCAGCCAGGTCAGTGCAGAGCAGGCCTGTACCACAGCGCCCCCTGCATGCAGTTACATCAGGCCCCACAAGGAGGCGCAGAGGGGAGGAGATGCCTTTGTTCTGCTTTTGGAAGGCAAGAACCAGCTATGAGGTCACTATAATATTAATGGGTTTCAGCTTTATTCTATAGGTCAGTGTTTCCCAACCAGGGGTACAAGTACCCCTAGGGGTACGCGAGCACACTGCAGGGGGTACTCGGCAGTGTCGCTGCCAGGCACAGGGGGAGATTTTTTTTATTTTTTTAAATTCTAATTTGAGTACATTTGAGTTAAAGAAACTAGAGAAAATGTCTGAGAATTAAATTTTCAAATTAAGGAGATGAAATAAAATGATTTTCATTTAAGAAAAGATTTGGGGGAAAACGTAATCCATTGTGTCACGTTCTACTTTTGGAGAATTATCAACATGTATGAGTGAGGGGGTACTCGCGGTATGATAAAAAGGCTCAGGGGGTACACAAGACAAAAAAGGTTGGGAAACACTGCTATAGGTGACATTTTGAGGACTGTTTACCATTCAAAAGATGTGATATTTATTGTTTAATTGCCAAGTGCTATGGCGACGGTCGTTATTTTACATCATTCCAAAACCCATGCATAGGAAAGCTCACAAATTAGCATAATGCCTTTCTGGGGCTCTGATGATTACAGACATTTTTGCATTGCCTAATTAAACAGGGCCATGCAGAACCATTTCCTACATCTGCCAGCGTATATTCAGAGACAAAATGGCTAGCTAAAATGTAAAGCAAAAGAACGCATTCACAAAACTATATGAAACCTTGTACTGTATTTTAATATGCCACCATTTAAACTTTAGGCACAGGGAGATGACGGTTTAGGGTTGAATAAGGACATCCTGTATAAACTGTATATTGAAGAAAATGGTAGGTGGCTGCAGTGCTAGGCCAACTATAGAAGAAAAAAAAACTTGGAAAGAATAATGAAGATACAATTCTATTTATTCTAAAAAAAAAGAAAAAAGTATTGGATTTTTACAAGACTCTTCAAAATGTATGTGATAACAGGAAGGCTTCACTTACCTCCTTGCTTGGGGAAATGGGAATAACTTCTTCCTTAAAAAGCCCAGGGCCATACCTTGCTCTGGCAGCCGAGTGACAGCCTTGTGAGACCTGCTTTCAAGTGCTGATTTGACATAAGCCTGGAAGAGACGGACAAAGTGGACCTGGAGGTGCGGCTGGACATGCTGTTTCAGTCACTGCATCACAGATGAACTGAGAAGAAGATTGAGGGCCAAAGCTTTCTGATTCCAAGCTCGACAGAAAATATGCCCACTGCTACACTTAACACTCCACTAATCACATTTCTGAAGAGCACTGCTATCTGTCTGTGAAGTTGCATTCCACTAATAGAGCCACATTGAGAATATTCAGCTGACAGGACTGATCTTTTATAATGCCTCATGTTGTCTAATAACTGGAATGGAACTTCAACAGATGCACTCAGACTTTTGTGAGTAGAGTAGCGAACTTACTTTCACACTTCCTCTGTATTCACCATGAGTTCCTAAAGTCATAGTTTCCTCTTGTAGTTTGTTGCTCTTGTGCACAGCACCCGTAGTGTTTTCTTCAAACTAGTGTCTGAAGGTGATCCCTTCCCCTCTGCACTCTTTGAATGCTTTTTTTCATCCTCTGTAGTAGAGGTGTCTATGTGGGACATGGGCATGCCACTAAAGTGTGAATGTTGTGGAAAAATGACTAAAGTGAAGTCATTTTTAAATTATTTGTATCCACACAGGCATATTTGTTAGTATAATTAATGGGTAAGATTTAATAAACTTGCACATGAAAAGAAAAAAGGGGCTACAAGCCATCTTAGATTAAGCTATGTTGAGATGAATTGTCTTATTTATTGCTGAACCAGTTGTTAAAAACACACTGGGGCAATCCATTAAGATCGGGGAGTGTCATAATGCACACAGCACTTTCCTCACCATATGGCCTGTGGTATATGGGCAGACATGTTCCATCATTCAGACCCAGGGAAGCTGTACTAAATAACCACCAGTTAAGTGAATAATGACTACAGTGTGGGGCTTTGTGAAGCTGGTCAAGCATGTAGGGCAAATGATTATTTTAATTTCCACAGCATTCTAATTTTAGTGGCATGTGCCTGTCCTTCCATCTTACTTGCAACACACAGTATTGTATCAGTGTGTGAGTTGCATAAGTATATCATTCATGTGTTACTAAGCCTGCCCTCTCGTTCGCCCGCTCTCACAGGTGAGTGAGGTGGAGGTGAATGGTCAGATCGAGGCCGTGTGTGAGTCAGTCTTCAGTGAGTTGGAGTCTCAGGCCGTGGACGCCCTGGACCTGCCCGTGCCCAGCTGTTTCCGCATGCGCAGCCACAGTTATGTCCGTGCCATAGAGAAGGGCTGCTCCCAGGAAGAGGCTGAAGAGGGCGCAGTACTGTTGATGTCCAGCAGGGTCCCCAGCTCCCCTCCCCGCACTACCACCACTGTGAGGACCATCCAGAGCAGCACAGGTGGGTGGGCTCATACACTTGACTCACTGTGACTTGTACTCTGGTGAACATGTATGCACACTTATTATATTTTCATAAGTGAGGTGAGGAAAGATGCATTATGGATTCCTCTGTGTCAAGTCTGTCAGTACAGTACATGTTAGAAATACTGTACAGTATTTAGTTGATTCAGTATAGCTGAACCATAAAGGACAGTTGGTGGAATGGTGGAATTCCACACTCTTAATAAAATCCATATAATATTTTAGTAGTAGTAGTAGTAGTAGTAGTAGCAGTAGCAGTGAAAGCTGTACCAATAAAGGCAATAATTAGGGCTGTCAGTTTAACGCGTTAATTCGATTCATTAATTACACTGCAAATTAACGCGTTATTAAAATTAACGCAATTAATTATGAGCGGCAATTCAATGAGTGTGCATTTTAAATTTGGGCAAGCAAATCGCTGCCAGGGCCTTTGAACGGCAAGTTTATTTATAAAAAGAACGAAGACAGAACTATCAACATGAACACGGTGATTTGTAGCTTTTGTCAAAAAGAATTTTTCGATCGCCGAAGCTGCTCCAGCTCATTCAAGTAATTTGAACAATAAACACGTCCGGACAAGTTCCATTGTTACCGGTGAGAGTGCGCACTTCACCAAACCACCAAACCACACTCGCAGAATTTAGGAAATTAATGAGCAAAGCGACCACATGAAAACTGACAAACTCAATCGCAAAGTGGGTTCGTTCGTTCCCTCGCTTGCTCGATTGCTCGCTCACTCACTCACAATCTCTCTCTCTCTCAATCTCTTTCTCAATCTCTCCCTCTCTCTCTCCCTCTCTTTCTCTCTCACACTCTTAAAATCCAATTAATTAATTACAAATCCTGTAATTAATTATATTATTTTTTTAATCAACTGACAGCACTAGTAATAATACTTGTTTGTTTACTTGTGCTTCTGAGTTTTGCTATTTAAATTCCTCACTTACTTTTGTGTTCAGTGGATAGTGAGGTGAAAAGAAATCTATTTGGCATTGCACCAAAATCATTTTATTCTCGTTCTGAAAGACCTTGGTGTGCTGACCACTCTGTAATTTCACTTTCGCGACCTAAACCCTCTGCTTTTTATCCATTTGACCCAGTTTCCCCGAATACAACATTGAATACAGAACTGAGCTTATTCAGCCAGTAACACTCTTATTTTAGCCCACCTCTTTGCCTCGTGGTCCTTCCCAGCGTTATTACATGCAGTTATGATGCTTAGTGGTACTAGCATTTCTCACTGACTACTTCTACTGCTAACATGACCATCAGTCGCTTACATAGTACTTTCTGAGTCACCACCGGCATGACGCACACTGCCTTTGCTTCGAACCTCCTTGTAATTATACCAATTAAACAACGGCAATTCCCCAATCATCACTGTGGATGCTACAGTCAGCTAATTAAGCCTATTTTTATTGCAAATTGGAAGAATAGCACAACTGGTTCGATCAATTCAAAGTTCTTAGCTCCGAGTCGGCACAAGCAGTCATTTAATGCTACTCTGGAATGGGGTTTAATTGACTCCCTGCTTTCCGCATGTATTAAAAATAAGATGATAATAATAGGAAGCGGCAGTGCAGTATTTACTCATTACAGGGCTATTGACTGTAAGACTAACAACACAAGTAAACGCGGCAGAGGATCCAGCTGATGGTTCCATTGTGTGAGGCTACTTATTGATCCATAAAAGAGACAGATACGATCAAGACGCTGACAATCGGAGCCGTCTCCCCTGAGGAAGTGTAGGTAATGAAGCCCATCTATCAGGTTCAGCGTGAGGGGGCTAAACTGTGCTTTGCAGGCTACAGTCGTTCGTAGTAGAGGTGCTGCTGTGTACAGTAGATCGGCATTTGCATAAGGAAATGAAAGTCATTTGTACCAACTAAAGTCTGCAGTGCCGCTGTGGGACATGGCAGTGAGGCAAGTCTCAGCGTTTTTTTAAAAGTATGACAAAGGACTGTGAAGTACTTTTAAAACTTTAAAGATTGTAGACTATATATTTTTTAACTATTCATAAAATGTAAATATATGTCACATCAAATGAAGAAATGTTCAAATAAAAAAATAATCTAATTGCGATTTTTCTGACAATTACAATTTGCCTTGCGATTCAGGATTCAGTTCATGGTGCATATTTTAAACTCAAGAAATGTATAATGTATAATAAAAGAAATACAAGAATCCCATGCGTTTCAGAACATGTTTGTAGAGGTTTGTTATACTAGATCATACAGTTTTTTCCCTAAACAGACAGGACATTTTTTTGTTTTCAGAGGAAATTTCATTACCTCATTTATCACTCCCTGTACTATTTAATTATTATTATTTTGATACGACTGTGATATAATGTGCAGCCCCTATCAGTAGGGATGGGAATCGAGAACTGGTTCCTGTTGAGAACCGATTCCGTGTGTTTCGATTCCACGGAATCGATTAGCAGTTTATCTAACGATTCTCTTAACGATTCCAGCCAGCACGAGTTACGTGGGATTGATTCGTGCTTCGCCGCTTCACTGATACGGAGCTTATATTCTATTTTCGCATGACGAGAAGAACGAGAAGAGCTTGTTTTTCGGAAAGAAACGGGGCGTGTATAAATCAACATATTTATATATCAACATATTTTCCCGCGCTCGCGCGCCAGCCAATCCCGTTGCGAGAAGCGCTGATGTGTTTTATCAGCTGTGAAGAGCTTGTGCATATGTAAGCGGCACTGCAGGACACTAAAGGACATGAAAATGGACTTTTAACTTCAACTTGGACACATGACACGTTCGGGGGACCTTCGGGACAGATTCGGGACATGTCCGTTTCTCCGGAGCTCGTGTACAAAGTGCGATTTAGCTCCGAAACACACGATACGCTTTTACACGTGGAGATGCGCAAATTATCCGAAAACACACAGCAACATGGGGTGGGTCATAATTATTATCATATTATTTCTGCATCAAATGGAGATATTAGGTGAAAGCAGCGGCCTTGTGTCAACATTAGCCTGTGCGCTAAACCGGGGCTAAATCAGGACTAAAACAGAACTAAAGCAGGACTAGACCAGGACTAGACAGGACTAGACCAGGACGAGACCAGGACTAAACCAGGACTAGACCAGGACTAGACCAGGACTAGAACAGGACTAAACCAGGACTAGACCAGGACTAGACCAGGACTTAACCTGGACTAGACCAGGACTAGACCAGGACTAAACCAGGACTAAACCAGGACTAGACCAGGACTAGACCAGGCCTAAACCTGGACTAGACCAGGACTAAACCAGGACTAAACCAGTACTAGACCAGGACTAAACCAGGACTGGACTAGACCAGGACTAGACCAGGACTAAACCAGGACTAGACCAGGACTAGTGCTAATCTTGGTGCTAATCAAACAGTTTGTTCTCCTTTTTTCCCCAAATTAGAATCAATAAGAGAATCGATAAAGAATCGAATCGTTAAGCAGTATCGATAATGGAATCGGAATCGTAAAAATCTTATCAATTCCCATCCCTACCTATCAGTTTTATTGTATTGCCCCGGCTATGTTTTTTGACAAGGAAACAACATTATAACATCGATTAGAAAACTGCGTAATATAGGCCCTATAAAATTTCGTCTGAGGTCTCCATCATTCTGCATAATTGACGTGTATATTCTCAGTAGCAGCCCCCTCACAGCCTCTCCACGGTGGGCCAGTAATGGTCATTCATATCGAGCTGGGACTACTCACATGATGAATGTACATACACTACACTATAGTTCTCCCTGATCCCACTGTACAATGCCTGTTTGCTATTTCCTAATGAGGCCAGTTTTTTCTCTGTGGCCTTCACCTTTTTCTTCCTCCCGTTCTTAACCTGCTTGGGAGAGTGATGTATTATATTTGTACATTTGTGTAGAGCACCTTACAGTATATGACTTGACTTGAGATTACTGTCATACATTACCCATAGTGTCATTTGTCACCTCCTCAGATCTCCACCCACAGTCGTCAGTCAGTGTAATTAATTAGTTCATCGGCTGTACCTGAGGGGAGGATGTGATGGAGGATGGATGGAAGAATAGAAAGAGGAGAATATAGGGATTTACCAAGAGCACTGCTCACTGCTGGGAGTTTCTCTAATTAACACTTTGCCTTATCCAACCCCCAGTTTTAGAGAGAGAGGGAGATCCCAATTGGTGTCTGACCGATAACTAGGCTTCTTCCCAGAGAAGGCTGTTTTATGCCTAGACAATGTAACAAGTATATTCATTCCATAAGTATATTTAAAAGTGCACGATGAAACTTTTTATGGAGGATCTGTCACTTTCTTGTCTCCATGGAGATGTTATTACAATCAGCAGTACGGCATTGAAGTATATTCATGGGGGAAAAAAGGTGACACCACAAGGTTAAGGTTCAGTCAAGGTTAAGATTAATGTCATACTGTGGAACATATAACTATTAACATCTCTTTAATGTACCTTTAAAGTACCTTTAATTATAGCCCTGTTTCTCTACTAACCACTAAGACAGATATGCAGCCTCATTTAGTGCAGCGCCCCCTTGTGATGGACTGAAGTTCATGCTCTAAAGCGTTGGCTAGCTATCTTTCTAAATTTCCTGTAGTCAGAGGGCCATCCTATGCTGGAGCTTTAAGGTCCCTTTAAGGCCAGTCTTCATTAAAATATTAGCCAAGTATCAGCCTATATTTCTTATTTGTGCTGTTTTGACTATTTTCAGAGAATTATTAAAATATTAGTCCTCTCAGCCTTGTTCCAAATATAACCCAAAGAAGCGATTAACATCCCTTATTTCTGTAGAAGTCTCTACATAAGTCATTTAACATTGGTTGTAAAATGGACTGCCAGTGTCTGCTCACCTCATAATCAAGGTTCTAAATTTGAGCTGTTTGGGGACACAAGGCAGGGTATAATTTTCAGTAATAAGCCAAATAGCCTAATTTTAGCCATCATATTTACACATCATACTTTGAGCTCATTCCAAAAATACGAGACTTTATAAAGCATTCACACAAAAGTGTTTACACAAAAGCTTGTTTTTTCCATCTGTATTTAGTGTCTAATATTTTTTTCTGGTAGGACAAATGAGAGGAGCTTGTAGCTGAGACAATAGTGTGCAATAAAAGTAAACAGACTAAATGAGAGCTTTACACTTTAAATCCTTTGTGCATGAAGCGAATCTGGACTACCACATACACAGGATGAAGATAAGTAGTTCTAACAACAGTACAAATATGAAATAGTACAAATATAGATCTTAGCTATTTTAAGAGAGCTCACATGTTACCTAAAACTTTTATAGTACATTAACCATTACATTATATTCTGGTAGTGAAATCCATGGCCATTCATACAGGTTAGTAATAGTTGTATTGAAGTACTTTTGGGGAATTTAGCGGTAGTTTTATACAGTGTGACTGAGTTCTATTTCTGGTTTTATTACTCGGTTGTTTGTACAGTATTATGTACTTTAATGTTTATGTAAATTAACTTTATCTGAAAGTGAGGGTCTGAAACCAGGGGGCACAGCAAATTCATCAGGGATTTTGCAAATCATAGGCTTATTTTTAGCACATAGCTCAATAGTTTAAGACTTGAACTCTCAAATATCCTTGTGAGCACTGTCATTCAGAATGGAATCTATAACTTCTCTTACCTCAGTTTAATAATTTATACTTCCATCCAGCCATCCATCCATTTTCTTCCGCTTATCCGGGGCCAGGTCGCGGGGGCAACAGTCTAAACAGGGACTTCCAGACTTCCTTCACCCCGGACACTTCTCCAGCTTCTCCGGGAACCCCGAGGCGTTCCCAGGCCAGGCAGGAGACATAGTCCCTCCAGCGTGTCCTGGTTCTTCCCCGGTGCCTCCTCCATGTGGGACATGCCTGGAACACCTTCCAAGGTAGGCATCCTCGAGGCATCCGAAACAGATGCTCGAGCCACATCAGCTGGCTCCTCTCGACATGGAGGAGCAGCAGCTCCACTTCGAGCTCCTCCCGTGTGACTGAGCTCCTCACCCTATCTCTAAGGGTGTACCCAGCCACTCTGCAGAGGAAACTCATTTTGGTCACTTGTATCCGCAATCTTTTCCTTTCGGTCATTACCCAAAGCTCATGACCATAGGTGAGAGTAGGAACATAGATTGACTGGTAAATCGAGAGCTTTGCCTTTCGGCTCAGCTCCCTCTTCACCACAATGGTCCAGTACAGCGATCACATCACTGCCGACGCATCTGCAGTAATTTATACTTCGCACAGTGATTTTTGCTGAAGTCCATACTCAACACTATCTGTCAATATGTTATTTTTACCTATTTGGCCTTTACTCATAAGCTGCCATGTAGGCTTTTCTCTGATTGGTGAAAACTGCCACGTCAATCACACCCTCAGAACTCTGTGAGGGGAGAACTGACTACATGCTTTACATCTCTACATGCTCTACATCTCTACATGCTCTACATCTACATCTGCCCAGATGTAGATGTAGACTTTGAAAAGCATGTAGTCTTGCATGGCCAGGCAGTATATCTGAAGTAACAGTTACTTTCCCTAAGTATTACTATAGGCTACTCTACCTCTGAGCAGAACCATGTTTTTCATCATGCAGCGAGCACTTCACAGAATCTCTGCAGGATCCCAGAGTGCCAAGTTATGATATTGTTGTGTTGAATATTGCATGACACTTTTGAAGAACTGTTCAGCCACTGGTACTGGTCCCACTTACGCTTTCTGTTGCCACTTCTTCTTTCGGCACAGTGCCAATCTCAATCTCTCTCTTCACACACACACGCACACACACATTACACAAGACCTATGAGCAGCCGTTTGCACGCTGAGCTGCCCGGTCCATTATTATTGATGATCTTTTGAGCCCTCAGAAATAGCTGTCCTTTGATGGTTCCCCTTTGAAATCCAAGTGGCTGTCGCTTTGCTTCCCAGATCAGACTAACATGTACATCAGTATAAGAGCCACAATTATGCATGCTCACTTTATTTCTTCAAACACAGTGGGCATGCTTTTGGGGCTCTTTCCATCATGGATAAATAGTGAGGAAGCTCGAAGGTCTGTCATTGAAAAAATATTTACAATTATAGCTAATACTTACTACACCTAATTCCAATACATTTTTAGATTTGACACTTTCAGATTTTAAGATTTGAAGGTGAAGGGTCTGCCATTTGCTTGTTTCCATGGACATGTTGTCCATGCTTTGTCTGAAAGGTACCACTGTATGGCATTAAACTTGATTATATCAATGGTGACAAGCAAGCCAAGTTACTGGTCAGATCTGTGGAGAGATCCCCCTTCCAGTAAGAATGCATGTATTTTAAGAAATGTTTGAGTTAAAAAAACACTTAAATCAACACAAGATAGGTAAGCTTAATGCCATACTGTGAAACATTCCATGCAAAGCAATAACCTGCACCTTTAATTTCCCAAATCCTATCACAAATTTGCTCAGTCGTACCCAAAAGGTTTTATATTTTAGTAAACAACACTCATTTTGGACATACACAACAACCATATTAATTTAATACAGCTCCCTAGGCTTATTAATATATGACTTTTTATGCAGGTTAATTAACAACTATTAATTAGAAAGATTACATGCTCGCTCCAGGAAAAGTGCCTATTCTGTTCTTCTGGCCTCACGTCAATTATTTAGTTCCAGTTTCTCTCTATCTATGTTCCCGAGGTGTGGAGGATTTGACTAAAATGCTTTCTTCATCTTGTTTATATAACAGTCGGCGGACCCATGTTTAATTTAATGCTTGGGAGTTTACAGTAGCCCCTGTACTTTTGCTTAGTATAGCAGTTCATAAATATGTGCTTGAAAAATGCCCCTGCTTCCCTTTGCTGCTGGCCTTGTCAACACCAAGAGGGATTTCACTACAGCAACAAATGTGTAGCTCTATGATGCTAGCACATCACTAACACTGGGCCATATTGTGATATATATGGGGATGATATGAAATTTGGAATGCATTTTAACTTACCGAAATATTATACTTTTGCTGAGAGGAGGCAGAGAGAGAATGTAGCTAATTGCTGCTGCTAAAAACTCACGGTGGAACCTCTGCAGAGGTTTAAAGCTCTAATAATGAAAGGGATAAAACATGAGAAGTAGAACTATAACTGAAATAGTCCGAAATAAGTAGAGCAAAGTACAAATATTATTTAAAAAACTGTTAAAGGGCTGTTTTCTGATCTATGTTAGTCTTGTTTCCTTGTCAAAAACATGCCTGGATTTGCATTTTGTTTCATTCACACATGTTTTAACACACAAATCCTGTATATTTAGGCTGTGTTCTTTTAATAATAATAATAATAATAAATTTTATTTATTAGACGCCTTTCTGGACACTCAAGGTCACCTTACAACAAGTATAAGTTAAAATACAAACAGTTAAAAACAAACAGTTAAACATTTAAGGAAAAAAAAAACAGAAAACACTCTGTACCACCTTGTGATGTCATTTGGTAATGCAGTAAGTGCTCTATTGAGTTCTTAAACTCCATACACCTTCACTAGAATCATTTGGATGATTTCAGCCCTGGAATTGCCAATCTCTACTGAACTTAAAGCTAAAAGGTAGCTGTTAACTTGAAAACTAGCACTACATGACATCACAAGGTGGAACGGAGCTTTTTGAGCTTTGCAGATGTAGATCAACTAATAATGCAGAATTACTCAAACATGTGTGAATGAAAAAAACACCACTCCCGGTATGTTTTTTGATGAGGTAACAATGTTATAACATGGCATAAAGCAAAGCATAAAGAATCCATCTTGTGTAGTATAGGAGCTTTCAGCAGCCTTAGATATATCATGAGTTAGGAATATTCTTGATGCAATTTTCTTTTCTCTATTGTGGTGTTTGGCCATATCACCCTGCTCTATATGTTGCTATAACCTTTGTTTGAATAACATATTTAAGCAGCTGAAGCGTAGATTGTGCAAGGTCACCTGGTAATTATTGGCATCAGAATAATCATTATTACTCAAATATTTTAGCCATACATTGATGGTTTGTGTTCTCTCATCCAAAGCATGGCAGTCCTTGTGCAACACTGCCCCCAGGGGTTCACAGTGGAGCACAGCGCTCCACTCGGCACCATTCCTGCACAAGTGTGTGGGTGGATGAAGAGAAAACTACTTGACCCAATTATACCAATCTCTGGAAATAAAGGCATGTGTTCAAGAGTTGTTTTTTTTTTTTAATGGAGTGTTTAAAGTATTTTTTTTCAATGGGCTTTTTGTTTCTCTAGCTATATAGAGAACTGATGTTACATTCATTCTTATATATGTTTGGTATGCATTTTTTTTTACATACATACATACAAATCCAAAATGTAATTATAACTGAACAGCTTTGGGTTTTTTTTTTTAGTTAAACTATGGAAAACATATGTTGGATGAGCCTTTGTCACAGTGTAGGCTATGTTTTATTCATTATTATGGGATAATGGGACTTTGCAAAAATATTCATTGAAATTAAGCTTCTTTTACAGGAATAGGCTACAATTAATTATATACCCTAGCCATAAAAGGCAACTTTTTGGTCAGGCAGCTTTATCGGTAATCATTGCACCATCAGTACTGACCATTGTTCAAAGTTACCACGTAGTGTTTTAGAGCAGCTAATATTGTATAATAATGCGCCACGCAACGGGACAGTCCCATCCAGAGACGCACGACTCCTAAAGTGTGAACGGGGCGGGGGGCCGTGATCGAGGCGAGTCCACATCCTGATAAGATCCAATATCGTCAGAGAGAAAGGCGAAAACACTCGGAGAGACGTGCGCCGTCACCCGCGGGATTTGTCAGCTCGTTCTTTTATGGCGATACTTGAGAGAATGTCCAGCGCGCTGCTCGCCATGTGGGACTACTTGGTTCGTTTCTGTGAGTACCGCGCACACCGCCACAGTTGTTGTTGTTTACGGCCAAAGTGTGTCCAAAGCGCACTGAGCGCAGCGCACTGAGCGCAGGGCTCAGGAGGAGAGCAGCCGGAAACAAGGATGTGCGCTCTACAAAATACACCTCCTAAATCATTGTGCCTTAAGATGTAACCGTAAAATGAGATGCTGTAGAATAGCCACGGCTAAGCTTTACACTGTGTGATAACAAAATCATTTATTCTGACATTTACCAGCCTTTTATTTTACTTTAAAAATGCGTTATTGACGCACTTGACAGAAAATCTGCCCATCCCGGTGTTTTTGCTTACTCATGCATCACCAGTGTTCAGCAGTCGTTTTAGTTTATAGTGACCAAAATAACTACTTATAGCCTAGCATCTATACATCTAAAATAGTATATTATGTTAAGTTGAATTTGATAGTGAATTAAAAAGAAATAAAGTGATTCTTAAGCTTTTCATCATTATTATTATTGAATAAAAGCAGTCTGTTGCCCACTAACTTTCCGTATAGTATGGACTTCCTGAGTTAGCCTAATGACACACTTCTCATTCATGTGTGGCTGCTCTGTTGTGACAGTCTTCCAGCTCGCAGTCTATTTCAGTGTCATCTCTGAAGGGGTCAGTGGCAGGTGGGGCCCCATCCCACTGCATGCGCCTGGCTCCGCGTCGCAGCCCTACCCTCTGTATGTGGGTCAGACGTGAGAGATGGCAGCACACATAGCAGCCACACAGGACAGGCTGGGGAGTTTCCGGGTCCTTCTGGGGGCAGGAGACTTAACAGTCCAACATGTGTGAAGAGAGGGAGTATGTGATAGACATAGGGCCATAACACATCTCTGAGCAGCCGTCTGTGTGTGAGTCAAGCTCTGCACTTGAGCTGTCGCATGCCAATGTACCTACAAGCTTTTCTATTTTTAGGGCCTAGGACTGTCCACATTATTAATGCCCTGCTATCTCCAAAGTGAAGTACACTCAGATCCAGCCTGCCCAGAGCTGAGTCACTTTATCCCCCTTTGTGTGCTGAAATCTCAAATTCATATTGACTATTATATCCGTGTATTTTACAGCCTATTACACTTTAAATTCGATACAATAAACAACCTCAACAGCAGTCACTCTTTTTCAGTATTGTATTATGCTGTGTTCCAGGGAATTGGAAGGTCGTATATTTCCCAGGTGAAAGTTATGAGTACCACCCTCAGAGCATTCCAGTTGACTTAACTCATGTAAACAATATGACTAATGCTAATGCAAAGACCAAAGAAACATAAAGTTTAACAAATGTATATATATTTGTATTTTAACAAATATGTAACTTATTCTATTACAGAATATTATCAGATTCATAATACACTATATGTACTTTTTGGACCCAATACCAAATGATTCCTAAAAAGTAATTACATTCCCATGTTTTTTTTTACAATTGACTTTGAATCCAGCCTCCTCTTTAATATTCTGCTTTTGTCCTTTTCTTGTAATACCTTTCCCCATCTTAAAATCATCCCTTGTTTTTACCTAGAGAACCATTAGTCTCCCTAGTGTGCTCAAATTGTTCCAGGCCATCGGCGTCTATTCAAAATGCAGAGCTCAAATGTGCTTTCCCCAGGGAGCGGTTACACAAGCAGATGTGGCAGCTGTTTCAATGTGTAGGTATTTAAGCCAATAGAGCGATAAAAGGTTTTCGCAAAATGGTAGTTCCCAACAGGCAAGGTTAGCATAAGCAGTACAAAGTAATGCAAGCAGTCCAAGATGAATACTTTATTGAATCATATATAAATGTGTTTAAATGACAGTGCTTTCAGTTCACTTTTCAATGCATTAGTAGCTTTATTACTCCCTAATTGTTACTAAACGTTTAGTCACCCCTTTTGGTTTCCCTCAGATTAAGTGATCATATTAAGTCTTCTCTGATGACACACTCCCAGATGCTTACGGAGTTATGAAATGTCCCAAGTTATCTTTGGAACAAAATGTGTTGTCACTTATAAGCAGTCTCCATGGGCCCTGTTAAAATAAATTAAAATAAATTAAAATGAAATGTTGGTCAAAGGAAGTCATGAATAAAAAAAATGTGTGTTTATCATCACGGTCTTTAGGATTGAAATTTAAAAATAAATCTTAACGCACATTTTAGCATTTTGATTTTTACTATAGGTTACTTGATAAACTAGCTGGTAATAGTAATAGCAATAGCCTTCTTAACATTTGTCATTTCAGCTGTGATGTACTTCTCTGTGTTTAAAATGTTAACATTTTACAATTCTTAAAGGTGATTCTCCAACTACAGTCAAATTTGGTCATGATATTTTTCAGAAAATCCAACACATATTTTTAGAAATATTTTGATATGTTCTACTTCATCACAATGTGTAGAAGGATTAACTGATATTGGTTATAATAAAATTACATAAATATTAAATAAAGAATAATAAACAATAACAATAAATAAAGTGATGGAAATGACTGTTGTGGAAATGACGATGTTTAGCATTTCTTTTAAAATCTCATGACATATTAACATGCTAATCTCTGTTTTAGAGTTAGTACTCAAAATACACAACATAAAATGGTATTTTTCTCATTATTTGTACATTCAAAGGAAATATGAGGTGTTTGGAAATTACAACCAATAAACCTACTCTTGGTTTTGTGAAACTTTACCTTGATTTTGTTCTTGTTTCTCTTCCTTCCATGGAGCTAAAGCTGCTATCCTGCCATGAGCTCCTGTCACATCACAACTGATGTGATGTGTGTCGACCAGTGTTGTATAAAGTACTGGAAAATCAAACTCAAGTAAAAGTATAGTTACCCCTCCCAAAAATGACTTTTGTAAAAGTCGAAGTCACTGACTGAAATGTTACTTGAGTAAAAGTCTTAAAGTATCTGGAACTTCTTGTACTTAAGTATGACAAGTAATGTAAAAATAAATGTACTCAAGTAATGTAATTAAAAGTACAAGTAAAAGTATCAAGCAAAGGCAGTCTGAATTTATATCTGAATAGCCTACAGCTGTGCCTTCCCTTGAGCCGAAAAAGCTAGGTATCCTGTTAGCTCCAACATCGTCAAATACGCTTTGTGTAACTGAAACAATGTCACACAAAGTTAATTTCTACATGTTATGCTCAAGGTTTCACAACGTTGTCTAGAATGTCCATGCTATGGTTACTGAAATTGGAATATAGACGCTAACAATTTCATTAACCTAGAACTTACCTCGATGTGTTTCTTGAGGTTGGACGGGGAGTTTCTGTAAGATAGGATTTCCACGTTTCTTGGAAGGCACAAGAAGCACTTCATTCGATAGGACGAATCCTTCATATCAGCGTAAGAGAACATTGTGTTTAAGTACGGCCAGGGATGCTCATCATCAGGTCCCCCTTCATTTGTAGCCGACGTGGATGCTGTCTCCTCTTCCATCAGGGATGTCGATTGATTAAACTAGCTGCATGAAACCAGCAGGTGTAGGCTGATTGTCATGCGCAAGTAGCGAACAAGCCCACGCATGTCCTGACTTCCTTGCATCAGTAGAGGTTTTTTTTTTTGTAACAAGTAACTAAACGGCACATTGAAAATGTATTGGAGTAAAAGTATGCAATTAAATTCGGAAATGTAGTGAAGTAAAAGTAAAAGTTATCAATTTTTAAAAAACTCAAGTAAAGTACAAAGTCTCCCAAAATGTACTTAAGTACAGTAGTGAAGTATTATTACTTCGTTACTATACAACACTGGTGTCGACAAAGGTTTTAAAAAAAGTTAAAAGTTACATTTTGTGGTGGGTGGTGGAAATGACAGTGATCCCTAGGGACAGGTGTTCTTTTTATGAAAAATAAATCAAATATTAATATATCTTTCAAGCACATTATATTTTTCATTAAAATAAGGAATTTATTTGTCAATGAAGTTACTGTTGAATCAAATTTAATTTCAGTCTTATGAGAGACTGAGAGTCCAAAACCTCATATAGCAAAGAGATATAGCAAAAACACAATATAAAACCATATTTTATATCATAAAAATAGTAATTTATCTAGTTCGTCTTTGTGTCTAGTAAGTGCAAGATGAATAAAAAATGACAAACATGTTTTTGTTTTTCTTATCTCTGCCAAATTCTTTGATAGTTGGAGAATCACCCTTAAATTATTGTTATTAGAGCGCATGACTTAAAAATACGTTAAATTGTTGCACTTCCCATTTTCACCCACTAGATGGAGCCACACGCCAAACCTTTGTTCTCTAATTGCTTTCATATGTCTCAACCTCAGCTGTAGGTCCAGGATTTGGGACAACGCTCTAAATTTATCCCGCTGATTACTGCCAGGCATTTTTAGAGCCGCAGCTTGTGTCGAGAGCGCAGTGAAAGAGAAGCAGGATGTGTTCTGTCCGTGTGCGTGAGCTATTGTAGCCTCCAGTGCTGACTGACATTCGTGCTTGATGTAAACGAGCGGATCAAATGATCCCTTTGAAGGCGCAGTGCCGGAATGCGTCTCTGCGCTTTGTCTACTACGCACGCACCACTCTGTCTGTATCCCGCCCTTGCTTTAATTACAGGGGGGAGATAAAGCTCTATCTCGGCCCGTGTATGCGAACTACACCTGTGTGTCACTGGATCAAAGCTGCGGGTTAAAGTTATTATTCAAAGCGAGGATGTAAATGAAAAGTGCACTTTGTAACTTTACTAATAGAGGGTCCGCCATAGGCTTGTTATTGCTGTGCCAACCCCACTCATAGTAAGAATGTATGCTTTCAATGTTTTTTTAAGCAAGAAAATGGAATAGTAGTGCCATATTGTGGATAATAAAGCAATAACATCCACACTGAGACAAGCGAGTAACGGACCCCCTCGCTCCTCGCTCATCCGTCTCTTTTTGCGCACACCTGCGTAATGCTGTCACTCCCGCTACTTTGATGGTGCGGGAGGGGGTTGGGTTTGACAGGAAGCGAAGGGCTGGGTCTAGGCATGCGGTGACACACTAGACATGCGTGAGGAGAAAAAGAAGCGGTGCCTCTATCCAGCGCTCGGAGCATGCGGGCGTGTGCGCACAGCCAGCGAATGCGCATAGAGTTGTCAAAATAGGATGCTCGACTTGCGTGGGGTCTAGAATCGTGCGTGCATGGGGGTAAACTGTGATTTGGCGATCCCCCTCTCTTCCTGTGAGAGATAAATTCAATCCACGTCGTTGTGTACTTGTGCGTGTGTGCGCTTTTGTGTGCGTCAGCCCGTAATTACACCATTCTGTCACAACTGTCTGAGAATGCAAGCCAGTGGGAACTTGTACTGTCGCTATCCACTTGCATTGAAAGAATCGAATCAGCATTTTGTTTGACATGAAAGCTGCTTGACATTCAGTGAGAAACAGACTCATGGTTACAAGTTTCATGAAGCCTCCTGGGTCTCATGTAGGCTACTTCACAACATCTCGCGAAATAACTTTGAGTGACTTTTGTCAGAAAGATGCAAACGATGCAAGAATTTTAAAAACGGTTGCATTCTCGAAACTTTCACTAGGTGTCATCATAACCCCAGCGTCTCTGGAAACATGCTGATGCACAAACGCCTACTGTCTCATCAAACTAATAATATAAGGCGCCCTTCTAAACATCCATCGTGTTCACTCGTTCACCCCACCTGCAGGCACATGCTTAATATTTTTACTGTAGTCTAATTGTTACGGAATGGGATCAATCACCTGTATTTACCGAGCATTTGAATTGAGGGTTGAATTAGCAGAGATTTCCTGCCCATGCACGCTCTAATCCACAATAACAGTCAATAGGAGCTATGTAGGATTTAAGGCTCTAGTCAGCGGTTGCTATGTGTTTACTGTATGTTTACCCATGACTAAATTGGTCCCAGCTTGATCTCGGGGGCTGCTTTGATTATGGCCGTTTATGGAGGAAGGAACAACATTTGGAAATCTTTTGACACAGGAAGTCGAGGCATCAGAATGTCATTGAGGAGACAAGAGAGGGGGAAATTTTAGAAGGGCTTAGGGAGGAGCTGACAGGAGCACACCAAACACAAAGAATGGCTGCGGCACTGCTCCCCTGCTGTCTCCAATGCATGTACCTCTGCAGCAAAACACCCAAGCTTTTCACAGATGATTTTCTCGGGATATGTTCAAACTGATGCCCCGTTACAGTGTGGGTGGACAGTGGGCAGCTCTTTTGGATAGGCTGTCCCACTTGTGTGCTTCCTCACTGTGTTTTGGCACTGGAGAGAGCGAACTGAAGAAAATCCCCTAAAGGATTTCCTCACTGTTGACTATAGATGATCCTGGCGGCTCCTGCATGCTGACGCTGGGCAGGGCAGGGCCGTAAAGCAAAACCTGGGGGGAATGGAAAACATGAAAGGAGTTTTAAGGACAGTTCTCACAGACTGGAAAATTAGTCCAGAAATTTGAGTTTATGATGTGCATTCTTGGGATGGAAATGTAAGATTTTGACAGGTTGCTTTCACTGTACATGGAGGAGTAACTTTTCCTTCAACTTTGGAATGGTGCATAGCTGTAAAGTGGGTGGTTTGGGCTGTACAGTGTGGGAGGCCAGGCCCCGTTGCAAATTAAAGACTTCTTTCTCTGTGAAAGTCCCTGCTGCTCTAATGTGTGTGTGTGTGTGTGTGTGTGTGTGTGTGTGCTCCAGACTGTATGTGTATGTGTGTGTGTGCGTGCCCGGGACCAGACCTCTCCTCCCACTTTTTTTTAAACCAGTCATTAAAAATAAGCCACAACTCACCCCCTAGTCCACACTGAGAGACAGCAAGCACCAGAGAAAGAATGCATCTCCTCTTTCTAACGTCTTTTCTTTGCGCGTTGCTGCTTCACTAACCAAGTAAAGCGGGAGGAAAAGGGAGGAGGAGGATTGTGTTCAAGAGGACTGATTCCACTCAGGGCTTTGGCGACCGACCCCTCCCCCTGTTAAAGAGTAGCAGGAGTTTTTCCTCTGTGTCCAGGAGGGGTGCGAGAGAAAGAGATGAATGGGGAAAGGAATGCCGGAGACAAACGCGAGCTCTGCAGGAGAGTGGGAATGCTGCAGAGCCCATTGTTCCTCCTCCTGTTAAGAATCTGCCCTGAGTGGATGTAAACACACGAGAAGACAGAGAAGAAGAGCGGTGCAAAAAGTCACACCTGAGGAACGCATACAAGTTTTAAAGCACTAATGCCATTCATTTATTCATTTGCATCACCGCTACTTCTACTACTACTTTTACTATTACTTCTACCACATACTACTACTATTACATAGCAACATTCTTCCCAACTTTTGCTGTTGACTGATACAAAGGCCCAAAACCTATCCAAATTTTAAAATACTTGCATCGAATTTTAGTTATGTTGTATAAAAAAATCATCATGACACACTTTTCCTTGGTTCCATTTAGAGATTAAACCCCAGACAGGGCATCTGATGTAAAACTATAACACAAACAAAGCTATCCTAGCTGTGAGACTCTCCCATTTCCCAGTAATACGAGTTAATTTTGTAGATTTTAGCTGACTGTTTTAGCTAGCCATTTTTGTAGTCTGTTCCATGTGTGTCTAAATGTCTAAATTAAGTGGGCCATACACAAATGCTTACACAGTGCCTATAGCTAGCTGCCATCTCATCTTTCCCCCCGCCCTCCTCTGCCAACAGGATGTATAGGGTCACGGGGTCAGGACTTGAAACCACAAAAGACAGTGTACGTCAGTGTAGCCTGGTTCTTGTTCCAAATCCCCCCCAAAGCCCACTCCCAGACCCTCCTACATTTATTTCTCATCTCCTCTGTTTTTACCTTAACTTTTACCGCCCCTTCTCCCCTCGTCGGTGTGGGGTAGAGCGGAATATGCCTGACTCTTGGTTTTTGGAGGCACAGATGTCTTGAGCAGCTCTGTTTAAGCCCTGCCAGTGTCTCCTTTTTCCTCCATGTGCAAGTGGTCAGGACAAAGAACGTCAAACAGGCAAAATGGGGAAGGAATGTGGGTAAGGGGGGGGGGGGTTGAACTGAAAAGCACTCAAGCCCAGTGTTTTAAGGCATTCCTGGAAGTGTAACCAAAGTGCTTGTGAAAAGTGCAAGCTAATATTCCGGGATATATATATATATATACTGTATTTTTTTGTGTGTGTGTGTGTCAAACCGCTGTGTCACATATTTTTGGGGGCAGTAGCATTCAAGGAACAGGCTGGTCAACTCTGGACCACATTCTGTTGCTTTTATATGTAAATAGCAGCATGCAGTGATCGCTCATGTAAGGTTGTGACATGGGTATTGTGTGTTGGTTCCACTAGTGGGTCTGGCTTTGGAGAAATGTCCTGTCATTGTTAATAGTTGTGGTCAGAGTATTTTTCTTGTGCCCTCAGTTTTGACCTCAGTAACAAAAAGTTCTTGTGACGTTGTGTCCTGTTTTATCAGGAAACAACTGTGGTGGTGCATAGAGGCATTTGGAGATAGCACAATAGCAACAACGGTGTGCTGTTGCTGTGGAGATTTATACTGGTTAAGCATGGGTCTGAGTAGTCATTTTGCAATTCCTAATGCCATGATAAAACTCTAACTTAGGTCATTGTGGTAGTCACCAGAGAGTGTGAATCAGTGACAGTTGAATGTAATGAGAGTAGTGTCCTGTGATTGTGTGCTCTGGTATGTTAGGGCCTGTTCCATAGCTCATGTTGTTAGTGTCGACACATGCAGTGTGTCATTCACTCACAGGCCAGTCTGCTCCTACAGCAGCAGTCAGCCGCTGAGCAATGTTGTGGGAAATGAGTGCAGTGAAAGCATGCGTGAGATGTGTGGGCGTGTTAGCTTTAGCGTTTGTGCTAATGCTCAGGTTTATGCCCCACAAAGCAGCAGGAATGTACAGGAACTGAAGGAAAGAGCCAGGCAAACTGCTCCTCACTCATCTGTCCGACTCTGTTCCCCTCTGTCCCCTCCCTCTGTCTTTCCTGTGCTTGTGTCGGGTGACTCTGCTCTGTTTTAACCCCCGCAGGCAACCACTTTGGCACAAACAAAAAAGTGATGAGTCTCCTCTGGTGGTGGTGGACCTGTCAGAGGAAAGCTCTGCCAAAAGCATGGGAGAACAATAGACACAGCCTGCAGCCCACCAGGGCAGCTCTAATGAATAAGACCCATATAAAAGTCTTTAGAAGATTAGACTGGCTACTGCTCTTTAATATGATGTTATTATTTTCAAGTCCTTCCGAATTATACCAGATATTCTCAGTATGCAGATCATACCGTTGTAGCATTATTGATGAACATGCAGTAGAATCACTTCCTCTTGTTTTCCCTCTGACAATAAATCTTTCACAGCAGCACCTGATGATTTTCCAGCAAAGGAAAGTGTCCCAGACTGTGTTGGTTCAGACTCATGCATGCTTCTCCCTGTCTGTCACTGATTGACAGAACGAGTGGAGCGTCACGCCATAAAAGTGGAATGCAGGTAACCAGACTGTCTATTTGAACTTGGAACAGGAAAGTGGGTTAAGTGAAGTGAATGTATTGCCTAACAGGGAGCAGCTGCCTGCCAGATTAAGCAGCGGCTGACAGTTGTAAACAGTCTCTTATCTAGTGATTCAGGAGACACAGGCCCATGAGTGCACTCACCCTGTGTTGACATGCTTTCTGTCAAAGAGGCTGTGCTCTGCTCTGCTGATTGTGTTTGTTTAAGGACACATTTCACTATGTTCTGCTCAAATTGTGGTGACCGTTTTTTATAATTATATTAAGGTACTGAGCCAACTCTCTCACACAGGCTATATATACACCCTTTTAAAGGCCACTAACTAGCATCACTCCCTCACACACACAGGAGCTATTGTGTCAGAGGAGTCCAGGCATCTGGAGAGCAGAAACCCTCTGGGCTGACCCCTGACCTCTGCTGGCTAAGAGCTGCAGACAGACATGAGGCTCTGTTGGAGACTTCAGGTGACTCTGACCACTCCAAACATTCAAAGCTCTATTGTATATGATGTGAATATGGCTTGTTGTGGCTAAAACAAGTGAGTGGTGACTGTGTCAGTATCAGTGTCTTTATTATGGCCACTGGAGATAGTGTTATTTTCCCTTAAGTCCACAGTTGTTCACTTGTGCTTGTTCTTTGACTGTCACGTTGAGTCGTTTGGGATGTGCCTAGTTTATGTGCATTGTTTTGCAGTGTAACGTCACACGGTGTGAACGTTTCACTTTATTGTCATCTCATGGCACTGTCCCAGAAAAAATGTGACAAGCCTTTTAACAGTAGTGCAGGCAAACTGGTTTGTAGAGTTTAGTGTTCATCCACACAATGGCAGCGCTTCGGGGGAAGAAACATCACATATTCATTTACTGTGTGTGCGCCGCCTAATTGTCATCCACACTTGTGTCCGGATGTTTGGGCCTTATTGTACGCTGATGTGCAGCTGCACTGTTCTCTTTTCAAGGTAAACAAATGGCCAACAGAAGCTCTCTGCTGGTGAAGCACCAAACCTGTACAAACTTCATGTTTTTGTGCATTGCCATGGTGACAGTATCACAAAGGGCTCCAACTGTGTCTGTGAGTGAGCAGGCAGACGGGGCTGCTCTGTGCTCCCTCTCCTTTGGCTGAGCCTCATCCCAAACACAGCTCTGGGCTCAGCTGTCAGAGGTGCATGCCCCGCCCCTCTGTGCTCGGGTTTGTTTGGACACTGCTGGACGTGCCCTTGGCCCCCGCGTGGGGGAGCCCGCTGGCTCTCTCTAAGTCCTAGCGTCTGCTCTTTGAAGTGGCCTATCTCACAGACACACAGATCTGAGATTAGTAGACAGCTGCCTGCCTTCAGTTTGTCTAGGATATGTGATTAAATAAAGGAAATGGAGTACACCTATGCAGGCTCACACACAAATAGGACACACATTGAGTGGGGCTGTAGGGAGGCAGCAGGTCTGTTTTGGTTTGAAAGGCTGAAGAAATGAATGAGACTGTCTTGGGGGGAGGGCACAGGCCTTTCTTTGATTTTATCAGCCCCAGAGGTCGGGGGAGTGCTCAGTCAGAGGAACGGCTATTCACACCAACCTGTCAGCATGGGGCTCGAGGGTTTGTCAAAAGGGGGATTTGGCCACCACACTTTTATTATTCACACTGACAGCGTTTTCCAACATACCTCTATACTCCTCATTCTGGTAACACAGATTATGTTCTTGGTGATTGCTTCAGCTTGTCTGCAGTGTGGTCATATTGAACAGTTCCTCTCACTGCTCCTGAACAGACTGAAGATGAATCTGCATCACATTCTTGCTTCTGTCAAACACTGCGTCCTTGACTGTCTGTGTGTGGGAGGTCTGAGGTTGCTCACGCTGCCATGTGAGCTCCTGCTTTTATTACTTCTCTATGGATACAAAGAAACACATAGTCCCATCTCTCCAAAATGAGTCAGATACGATTGTTAAAATATTAAAGCCGATGATAGCAAACAATGAGAGTGAGGTGAGCTCAGTGACTGTCAGCAGCAGCCTGATTGATGCAGCACATATCAGTGGCAGGAAGTCTGTGGTGTGCATTGATGTGGAGAGGTGGGATCATGGCGCTGGCTTGTGTCAATGTTATTTGCGTGACCCTTTGCCTGCCTGTGTGTGCCTCTGAGTGCGTATAGACATGTTCGGACTTCGGATGTGTTTACTTAACCTGTCTTGGCATTCGTTTCGCAGTACTTCTCCATGACATCTAGGTGGGACCCGGCTTGGCGTCTCCCATTTCATATGTAGCTTTATTGAGCGGACGAAAACCCTCTGTTCTGTGACTTAGGGGAGTGCGCACACAGACACACACAGTCTCTGGTTGTGGTGCACATACACACTTGGTGACTTTTAGATGACTTCGGGGGATAGAAGGCTTGAAAGGGCTGACATTGGATCCTTTGAACCTCCACGACTGATAGGCTAGGACCTCGCCCTCTCTCCCACTCTTTAATACGTGTGTATTCCTCTGGCTCTGTACTCTGTAACCTTTCAGGGGCTGCCTTCTTTCATTTGAACATTTCTGTTCAGAGATTATCACAGCAAATCACCTGCCCTCTAGTGTGCTGTGTGATTTTTGATGCATTTTTATCTGTTTATCAAGGTTGGGCTGGGTGATATGACCACAATTATGATATGATTGTTTGTTGTCTACTTTTCCCCACCCACTCCTCCTATTGGCCATCCTCTGTTTTGCACGGAACGATTAACAGGCTTTTTAAACAATCACGATAAATGTGAGTATGTGAGTTTTATGTAGCTTTAACTATTTTCAATATTATATAAATCTACAAGCATTGTAATAAAACTGAAATTGTGACTGAACTGAAATCAGGACTCCAGCTAATTCTAGATAGAATGTCATATAGTCCATCTCTCCACGAAGACTTGCACTATCAAAGCAAGTGATAAATAAAATAAAGATTTATTAAATTTAAAAGAAAAAATAAATAAAAATAATACATAAAAAATTTAATTAAATTGAAAAATAAATGTAATAAAAAATAATTTAAAAAGAAAACAAATTAAATTAAAAAGAAAATTTAATACAATTTTCATCCCAACAGCCAGAAAAGGATGAGGACATCTCTTAAAAGTGATTATCTGACACCCATAATTTGGCACTGCTCCCTGGATTTACAGTATTTTATAATGACTATTGCAGTTGCAGGAAACAATCCACACTCTATTTTTTCTCTGTCTTTCATGTGGCTCTTCTAACCATCGTTAAACACTGTGATCTCATCGCTTAAACATATAAGTCATCCTGGTCGTGAACTTTCCATCTTGTCAAAACCTGACAGAGAATCTGGCTTATCATCATCCAATAGGCTCAGAGGGGGGCGGGGGAGGAAAAGGGAGGAAGACGAGGGAGGGGCGTCGAGTAGATTCACCGTGGATGACTCCGACAGCACCAAGTCAGACCTCAATTTGCCTTGAGTGTGTATAGCGCTGTCACTTACAAAGTAAACAAAACCCCACTATAACAGTGTTAGACATGGCTGCCTCGAATGGGTGTGGTAACATTACATTCGTCTACCAGTGCCACACACAGAGCAGCCATCCTGACAGCGGTAGGGTGTTTGCCGGGATTAAGGGGATCCAGGAAACCCGCTGCCCTACTTTTTTCCGCAGTGCACTCAAAGCGACCTAGTTTTGACGCCACCGCCAGGCCAGGAAGAAGATTCCAAGGCGTAATGTAGTTAAGAGCTAGTTGTTTTTGTTTCTATGTTTAGCCTGGCCAGTAGTCTGTTAAGTTGTTCATTACAGGCTACTTACAGGCATGCAAAGAACTACTTTTCAGGGCCAAAATGTAATTACTCTGCAACTTTTTCAATTGAATGTCCTAAAAAAATGCAGGAGGGATAGAGCTATTTTTACAGAAAGGAAATTGTTCAGCATGTGTACAGTAGGTGTGTAGTAGAAGAAGGCTTTAACATCTAGATCAGTGGGCCAAGTGGCTGACTTACTAATCTGATTAATAGACAAGGCTTTAATTTTTTTTTTTTTTTTAATTTGGCCCTAATCTACTGGCCACTTTGTTTCCAATGCTTATGTGTACAGTGAGACATATGGACCATCTCTCGCATGTCAGTAAGTCCTACAACTTACAGGAATATGTCATTCTAGGAAGATTGTGTTAGCCTTTTTCTGCACAGTTAGGCCACTTTAAATGTAGGCATTACTTCTTATTATCTACACACATTTTCATTGTAGTAAATATGGTTTATACTCCACACAATGATTATAATTATCAACATTATTCCAGTCATATGAGGTCCCTAAAGCAATTGCAGCCTTTGTGTTTGTGTTTTTGAGCCTAGCAGGCTGCAGGAGAAAGCCCACCTGTGCCTAATTAAATCCATATCAGTGTACTGTACACACTCCATCAGGCTAATGCCTGGCCATGGGGAGTCTATGAAACAAAACACAAACAGAGAAATTATAGATCAGTTAAACCCATATGTGTGTTTTCATTTAGTTTAAAAGTGCACTATCAAGCGGAGGGGCTGCCACCTGCTTGTCTCCATGGAGGTGTTATTGCTTCACCCATAATATTCCAGAGTATGTCATTAAACTCATCTAAACTATCTTGTTACATTTCTTTATTACTAAATTTAAAATATTTTTATTGCAAAAAAACATGCATTCTTACTGTGAGCAGGGTGACCTCTCCACAGACCTGACCTGCAACTTGGCCTGGTGATGTCACCTGCTGGTTTCCATGGACATAGATACTGCCATACTGTGGAACATTCTAGGCAAAACCATGATGTCCCATAAGCAAGTGTTGGACCCTTCACCAGAAATGTTACATAGTGCACAGTGCACCTTTATTATGTTTTTACTATATTATAAAGATTTCGACATGTACTGTACAATATTCTCATTTGCAATATCAGCAAGTCTGTCTGTATGTTCTATCCTCTTATCTGTTTTTGTAATTCCAGTGTCGTCATGCATCACCACATACAAGAAGACACCTCCCCCAGTCCCCCCACGGACCACCCCATCCAAACCGTTCATCTCCATCACAGCGCAAAGCAGCACGGAGTCGGCCCAGGACGCCTACATGGACGGGGGCTCGGGGGGCACCAGGGCGGGCATCAGCTCCCAGCCCGGCCTCTCCAACTCCACGGAGAGTATTGACAGTATGAAGGCCCTTACCGCAGCCATAGAAGCGGCTAATGCACAGGTGCACGGCCCGGCCAGCCAACATGTGACCAACAGCATCACCATCACTGCCACAGCCACCACCTCCGTCACCGCAGAAACCAAGGCGCAAAGGGAGGCTCTCCGGAAGTGCCTCTCCATAGGGATACAGGTTAGTGGTGCTGAAGAAAGTGAAGGAAATATGGCTAGCAAAAGGTAAACCAACTAAGTGTATATGTTACTAAAAATCACTCACTTTTTAAAATTTAAATTACCATTAAAGGCACATTATCTCACTTTTCTGGTGAAGGGTCTGCCATCTATTTGTCTCCATGAAGCTGTTATTGCTTTGCCTGGAATGTTTCACAATATAGCATTAATTTCCATGAAGACAAGCATATGATGTCACCAGGTCAAGTTACATGTCAGATCTGTGGAGAGGTGACCCTGCTCCTCCTCACTCTACACTAAAAATGAATGTTTTATTTTTTTTTATTTTTTTTTAGCTATATATACACCTCTATTTGAATCAATGCAAGACAGATCATTTTATGCCATATTGTGGAACATTTCAGGCCATAAAGTAACATTTTAAGGAGACAAGAAAGCGGCAGAACCTTTAAGTCTTTGTATATAAGCTATGTATTTTCCCCTTTATTAAAATGTAACTCATCTGTTTTTATTATATGAGAAAGGAAAGGAATTAAAAAGTATGTATTGTAAATCAGATTTTGTAAACATGTATATGTAAAAAATAAATATATATTAAAAACACAAACTACAACAAAAATATAAATATTTTTCCTGTTTTTAGGTGGATCCTGAGGAAGAAGGTCAGACCATGGAGGAGCAGGAGCAGTCCAAATTCCAGTCGATAGGAATTCAAGTGGAGGATGATAGATGGTAAATTTAAATTGTATTCATTGTAGGAGATAGCGACTGTAATATGCGCTACTTTTGTTCCTTGGTGCACCTGTGACCCATTTTAGTAGAATAGCATGAGACAGCTAAATGATTTCAAAGCACTGCCTCCTTCTGTATTATAAATTATGTGGCAAGACCACATAATGTGTAGTTTAGAGAGGTAGCAAAGCAAAAAAGTTGAAGGTTAGGAATGAATGATTGACTGTTATTGAAATGACTGTGTATTAGTTAACTTGAAGGGGCAGCTAACCTTATTTTACAGACTAGATTAAAAGGATTAGATTGGCATGGTTTGACAGTAGTATGTAAATAGTGAGCTTTATTACGCTTTCAACAAGACCAAATAACATATATTTCTACAGAGAAAAAAGGGAGGTTGGAGTTAGATGGTATTTTCTTTTGTCCTGAAAATAAACTGAAAGTATCACATGGCATTTAGAGTATCAGTATGCTGTGGTATATGGTTAAAGGTCCTATATTGCACAAAATTGACCCTTGTAAGCTTTAAGCAATGTTATAATGTCTTCAAAAATATACCTGGAGTTGTGTTTTGTTTCATTCACACATGTTTGAGTATTCCTTTATGTCTTTGTACATCTCAAAAGCTCAAAATCCTCCGTCCTGTGATGTCATGAAGCAGCAGTCTTCAAGTTAACAGCTGCCGTTTACTTTTTGTTTAATAGATATTGCAATTCCAAGGCTGAAATTATCCAAACGATTCTAGTGAAGGTGTATGGAGTTCAAAAAGTGGAGCACTTCCTGTATTACCACATGGCATCACAAAGTGGATCATCTGTCTGAGAGAAGAAGAAAATAGTGTAATATGGGCCTTTTATCCATATCATTCCATATCATGACCAATAAATAATATTACATAGGATTAATTATTGTAGGATTAATTATATTACCATAAAATAAAGTAGAATAAAATATGCTATTCCATTACTGTACCTTTTCAGTGTTATAGAGTAAAGGGCTGTTCTTAAATAAACACTTACTATTATATCTGTGGTCTATTTCCTTTGCAGTCACTATCCCTCTTTGTAAAGATGATTCAGGGCCACACACCTTAACTGCTGTTCACATGTGAAAGACAGAAATACCTCACTTTAGAAAAAAACATAATAGGAAACAGGGTGGTAGGCTCTAAAAGTGAAACTGGATATGTACAGGCTGATGAATTGGAGACGTAGAGGTAGATAGAGGAAGGGAAAAGTCATCGTAATCGTAGTAAAAGTATCATTTTTTATACTCTTGAACTTGGTGTGATTGCAGCAGCTGCCCCATGCACAGTCCAGGGCAGGGGTGGCGTCAGAGCCCCTTTAGCTATTGGGGCCTCTGGTGACAGCTGGGCCAGAAGATGTGGTTCTTTAGCTGGACGTGGAGGGCGAGTTGACAGCCATCTGTTGCTCCAGTCATTGTGATTCAGCCTCTGTGTGGGAGGGGAGGATACCAGACCGAGGAGACAGAGGAGTGCTATTGAGTGACTGGTTGGTTCAAATTCCCAGTACCGTGTTCCTGGTTTGAGGAGATCCAGCTTGTTCTGTGTGGTTTCATTGGCTCAGTGCATTAGCTGGTGTTATCAGGAGCGCAGTTGGGACACAGAGGCATTTATGGCCCCTTTTGTCTGCTTTCCCTCAGACTGTCAAAACACTGGCCTTCTGTTTAGTAAAGGAAGTGGGCAAATTCAGAACTGCTGTAGTCAAGGCATGCATCTGGATTTCAAAGATACAAAATATTCTAGCAAGAAAATAGTAGGGCTAGGTGAGATTGAGGCTAAAGTGCAGAAACTTCACCTTATAATTATATTTGGAAGATTACTTTTTATTTACTGAGTTTAGTGAGTTTTTTAGTTTATAACTGGAAAACTGCTAGTCTAATTTTGCTTATAGTGTTAAAAGTTTTCATAGTTTTGGCAGAATTTGTGATAAATATGTATCATTGTCTTGGCCGTCAGTTTGTGAAGATAAGTAAAAAGAAAAATAAACAAAAAAACTGAACAGATAATAATAGTGTTTACGGTATTGTTGCTAGGTAACAGTTATGAAATAAGCTCTACATATGTCACATCTGCTGCCCATGTTCTGCCAGAAAGTAAAAAAAAATAAAGAAATATTGACTTTAACAAAATTGTTAAACTATGGAAAAACTTTAGTAAAATTTGTTTTCCATTCTGTTATAATGCCCTTTATCAGCAATTCTGACATTATCTTGTAAACAATAAACAGCCCACCCCTACACCCTTTGACGCAGAGATTGCCAAGGGAATATTAGGGGCTTTCTGCAGGCGGAGGTCTCAGCTGACTGACCAAGCCACATTCCGTGAGTTGCCAAGCTAAATATTAACCCACGAAGACACCTTTTACTTAACTAAGGATGGATACATAAAAAGCACTGTAGTTTTGTCCATACTCTGGTTAATATTTAGAAATGCAATAGATACTTGTTTGATTTGCATGATTTGATTGTTTACCTATTAGTGTGAGTCTATGTTCGCGGGAGGTCGTAGCATCAGATTCCCAGACAGTGAGAGTGCCAAACACTTACGACCTTAGTCCATTTGAACCCCCCTCTCTCTCTCCTCCTAAACCCCAGTAATTTTATGAGCTCAAGTAAAAGAGGAAAAAAGCTTGTTTATACTGTACATAGCATTGACTGGACATAACCTCACTTAAAAGCTGTAATGTACTGTATGCATGTTGCAGCTGAGCACGGTTGGCTAAATCATAGTTTCCATATTGTAGATGGGATAGAGTTGACTTGTGGTCACCATATGGCTTTGTAGTCACAGGCAAAAGTTGGTATGCTCAAGTGGCTTAACCATATGTACTGGCAGCTTAAAAGTCATTTAAAGGGACAAAATGTTCTTGTAGTTTTTAGGACATTTGTTACAGTTGAGAGATTCAGTGTGAACAATAAAATACATTTGTCACTCTTTTTATGCATTTTCAGATTAATTAGATGAACATTTTATACATTTAAGAAATATTAAATTATAAAATATTTTGCTATTTGGTTACTCAAGACATTTACTACTATGTATGTGGTCTTTATTTTGGGATGAACTAGATAACTGTCAGCAGTCTGTGCTGATCTGTATGAGCCCAAAGAATGTTAATCTGACGTGCTGTAATTTATACTCATCACATATGTGACATGCACTGTATGCAGTATATAATGTACTATGTACTTGTCTGTGAACATGTCCTCTACATGCCTCTCCTCTAATGCTTTCTTATGGTAATGCCTCTTCTTGTTCTTGGTGCTTTGATTTGTCCGCCTGTCTATCTGGCTCTGTTTGGCCTTGCCCGCCTCTGCCTCTGCAGGAAGCAGTGAGCCCGCTGCTCAAAAGCACACTGAGGTCATTACAAGTGAACACCTGCGTGGAGGAGTTACTCTTTAACTGCTCTTCACACACACTCAAACACTTAGCGGCTGCTAGTATGTACACACAAAGCCCACAGTATGTTTGATCTGTCCAGGGCAATCCCTTGTTCTCACTCAGGCTCTTTATACAGCGCAGAGATAGACAAGGGGAGGCAGGAAGAGGGGACTCACCGCTTTCATATTGTGGAGGCATCTGGAGTTAACTAAAGTACGAGTAAACCTGAAACTAGTGTGATATGATTGTTTCTGTCAGTCTGTTGGCAGGTGAAGATAACTGTTATCAATCTTTGTTTTAGGTACTTTTCCTTTTCTTTCGTCTTGGTTAAGTATGTAAACACTGTCTTACGTAATGACTATAGTTGAAGGTTAATAGATATTTAGACATTATTTAGAACCATCTTGATACATTTTTGCATGTGGTACAAAAACATCCTGTAGAGTGGTGTTTATACCACTCATCTGATAGAGATTACATCAGTATTTACCACACACACTCAACAGAACCCATTCATTACTCGGGTGCTGGGAAGCTCCCTCAAACAGAGCCAAATATCTGGCCCTGCTCCTTCGAACAGTGTGGAGGGACTTGGCATAGGCGGTGGGACAGAGCACAAACAGGCCACGCCCCTATGTAGCCTGCAGGTGTACTGTTGTGTGTGTGTACGGCGTAATAACAAACATGTGAGGCAGATGATGGCACACTCCACTGCTCCTGAATGAACCAGGTGACAAAACGCACAAGAACAAGCCCCAGTCAGAAAAGCATTCATCTTTATCTGAGGAGATCTACAAGGCTTTTTTTTTACAGGGAGCATGTCCAAGCAGATGAATAAACACACACACTGACTGCTACACTAATGATTTTACTTCTGAAATGTCATCTACGACTTTATTTTAGACTTAGACACACTTGGACACAATATAATAATAATTCATTTACACTGCCTGACAAAAGTATTAGGACGAATGTGTTTTTCTGAACTTTCATAAATAATGATAACAAGACGTATATTATTGCAAAAATGGGAACTCATCGCAGTGTGGGTCTAGCTCAGGTCTAAACCAGGACTAGACTAGGACTATCGTCCTAATACTTTTGTCAGCCAGTGTATTTATAGGTTTCCGGCAATGGATTGCTTCAAGACTGGAACTCCGATGTTAACAATTTTTGCATTTCAAATCTAAATATTATGTCTTTTGATTAGGGAAATAGCTTCACAAAATCCTTCAAATCAGCAAGGAATCATTTGCCTGAAACCCCTGAAACCTGTTATGACTGAATTTAGTGTTTATCCTGAATAAAGGCCCATAGGTGCTTTCAGCCACTTCAACCTCTAATAAAAAGACTACATACACTTCTTTTACTGTATTTGTCTCCCCAGTTACCGGCGAATGACGCGGTCCAACAGTGTGACCGCCGCAGTGCAGGCAGACCTGGATGACCCTGCGGACAGCCCTGACGTGCCCCTGCCTCGTCACTGTGCCACCATGCCCCGCCAGCACTCCCGAGACGCCGCCACCTCCACTGTCAGCATCCAGGGCTCAGGCAACCACTACCACGCCTGCACGGCTGACGACTACGGGGACGTGGGCTTCGATCCCTCCATCCTGCCCCCTCCCGACCCCTGGATGGACAGCGTGATGGAGCCAGAGGGGCAAGAGCTGGAGGCAGTGAGCAGATCTGTGTGCCCCAGAGATGGGCGCTGGTTCCTCAAGCTGCTCCAGGCCGAGACAGAGCGCATGGAGGGCTGGTGCAGGCAGATGGAGCAGGACGAGTCAGAGAACGAACTTCCTGATGAGAGTGAGTCATGCAAATGCCAGGATGTGCCCATACAAAGGCCTGTTCCTCCTCTTATTTATTTCTTAATTTTTTCCACTTTTTTAAGCATGCATTATGTGACTTTTCATAGCCTGCAACGTACTTATCTTCATGGAGATGTTAGTGCTTTACATAGAATGTGCCACAGTATGGCAGTTTCTTTCAATAAGGAGGTGATGAAACCATGCCAAATCTGTGGAGAGGAGGCCCTGCTCACAGTAAGAATGTGTTTTCAAGGTTGGCAATTTCAGCAATAAAAACAATAAACATTTTATACTAGATATGATTCTGTCACACTGCAGAATCATTAAGAATCTCCATGGAGACAAGAAGACAGTGTACTCGCCCTCAGAAAAGTTACCCACTGCACCTTTAATAATTTTTTTATCTGTTCATAATGAAAACAAGATACTCATTAAGAGAGGATTTGTATAAGGTTACCGTGACAGACCATGCAACCAATTTTAACCGGCAGTTTCAACAACCCACGGCACACTCTGTCACTCATCCCAGTACACTTTGACTATACCTACCAGTATATCTCTAGTTATAAAGGTCAAAGCCTGTTCCTATCAATTCTCAGTTCTTTGGGATGATATTCTGGGTACATGACTACAATAGCTGCTTGTTCCTTCTCCGGACCCTCTGGCCTCCACAGACATACCGAGCATACTTATCAATAAGGCAGAGCCGGGCCCAGCCACACATCTGTCCTCTAGACACATGCTGTAATGCGCACAAACACTCCTTCAAGGCAGCCATTTGATCTGCTGCCAGTTTAAACCCACAGCTGTGAATAGCGTACACATGTTCAAATATATTATTCATTCATAAGCACGGCACAGCAAGGCAAGTCACGAGTCACTACTATAGATACATTAGTGTTATAGTGTAATTAGTATGCGGAGATTTAATTGTGAGGTCTCTAAAGAGGTCATCGTTTAAGAAAGTATTTTAACGATCATGAGAAATTTCTTATTGAGTAGTTGTAGTACCAGTAGGCAGTAGTAGTTGTAGTGGTTTTCTGTTTGAGTAGTTCCAGTTGTTTTAGAATGTGATGATCTCATTCTCTCTGATAGGAGGCAAGAGCTAGTCCTCCCTCTTTGGATTACATAGCATTTTCACAGTGTTCCTGATCATTTATAGTAGGGACTAAGCTCTTGAAATTGCTATAACAACAACAAAAATCTGTATATTAGCTTTCAATCTCTATTAAATGTTATATGCCTATCCATGGGTTCAGAATGATGACCAGTTAGGACACAGATATTTTATATTTTGAATGGTTAACCGTCCTCACAGAAGTACTATAACAGGAAGCTGAAACCCAAGTAGAATGCTGTAATGTTAGATTTTTTCTATTGGTAACATTGTACTTTGCCATGAAGTGTCCAAAAGATAAATTCATAAATGTTGAACCTGATTTCAACAGAAATCTGCATTCCAACTATATTAACTTTAGCTGCCCCCATCTGTATTAAATAATATATCTATAGAATGTTATGATGTCATCTGAAATCCAGCAATATGACAACAAAAATGGCCAGTTTTACATTTTTCACTTCGAATAAGTCCAGATTTCGAATACTACCTCTGTCTGTGTTTGCATATTATTTACACTTCACATGTCAGTTGGTCAAACGATTTCATTCATAACCGAAAAATCTACTTTAGTGAATCTGTTTTGAGCTCAGACAAAAGATGCTTTCACAAACCGTCCAGTGCAGGGCCAACGTCTCAAGGTTATGTCCTCACAGATCTCACGCTACAGTGCCAAACATACTCACATCCTGAAGGGCTGCGGGACCGTGTGTCTGTAGATTCATTACTCTCCACACCCCTCCCTCTTCCCATTCTCCTCACATAGGCCAAAGGATGTGCTGACAGGTGCTCTAAATAAGGATCTGTGAGTCAGTCGCATTCTACACCGGAGTTATGTTATATTCTTATTACCGTGTTGTTTTGTCAATAATTATAATGGCAACACTATGTCAGAAGGGCGTGATTTTATTATGGGTTTTTCAAGCTATGGCAATGGTCCGTCATCGCCATAGCAATTACGCAATTCAGATAAAAATGTTTGGGGAGGAATTATTTACTTGTGTTTCGTTATAAATAAAAACAAATTAAAAAAGACAGGCGATTAAAAGCGACACTAAATGCAATTAAATGGTTAACTTAACAATCCATTCACATTATGTTCTATGTTCTAACTATGACATTTCATAGTTATTGCATGTTTTAGCATATTTCTGATGAATTGCTATAATATTGTTTAAATATCATCTTTGGAATGTATATTTATGTGAAGTGCGTCCATATTTCTATCCCTGAAACTGTAATTGTTAATATGCTTGATTTAGAGATTGTAATATCGCACTGTTGCATTTCTTCTGCAGCTGCCCTCTGATTGGTTGATCGTGTCTGCTCGATGCGGCGCTGTGACTAACCTCATTGTGAATGCTGTTTGTTTGTGCGCGTGTGCGTGTGTGCGTGTATCATGCATGTATCTGTCTGCAGTCCTGGGGAAGATCCGCAGTGCAGTGGGGAGTGCCCAGCTGCTGATGTCCCAGAAGTTCCAGCAGTTCCGGGAGCTGTGTGAAGAGAATCTGGTATGTGTCACCTCATCCTCTGCATGCAACCCCTTCCCCCCCTCCTCCTCCTCCTCGGACCCCCTCCCTTCCCCCTTACACTGACATCATCCTGCACAAATCATCCTAACAGAGGCCCGCCGCTCATTTCCTATGCACCCGGGGTAGACTGTATCTGCACTACTGTCTTACACACACACACACACACTCACTCACACACATGCATGCACTCACACACGCAGGAGAGCTCTGTGGATGCACCAGCGAATACGACTCTATTGTTTATTGTTAACTGTGTTAGCTGCATGATATAGATTCAGTACAGACAGAGTGGAATGTCTTAAGCTGTAGTAATAACTGTGGCTCACATAAACTAAATACAGTATTTTTGTTTGTACCACAGCCCACTAAAACATGTTTCCACAATCTAACATTAGTAACTAAGATCAAATATTGAATTACTTTGTATTATGATTTATGTGTATTAATAAGTGTTGTATCATTAGGATATGGCTGATTAAAACAAAAAATTTGCTATGTCAGCATTATTTTATATTATTTGAAGTTACTGTGACAACATCAACCAACCCACTAATTCTCCATTGCTTCTTTTTTTTCTGCTCAGTAGTGGTTTCAATGCTTTGATATTTTGATTTCATGCAACAGGAACATAGTTCTTACCATTGTGTGCTGTCTTGTGTGTGTCCATGTACATGTGTGTACAATAGAATCCCAATGCAAACCCGCGGCCCATCTCCCAGGACCTGGCTGGTTTCTGGGACATGCTCCAGCTCTCTATTGAGAACATTAGCCTGAAGTTTGATGAGCTCCACCAGCTAAAAGCCAACCACTGGAAACCTCTGAGCCCCCCGGAAGTTCAGGTGCTGACACACATGGCCAATGAATATGAGCCATTTCCATCTGGCTTTGCTTTTGGAATGCCTTACTAATCTGCATGATTTCAGCTCTCATAATTGTATATTAAAGATGCTAATCTTTGTTAGCATGTACTAATGTTGTTGTCATGTTGCCTGCTGACGTCACCATGTATCTGTGTGTTCTGTCTGTCTGACAGTGAGCTGCTTGTGAGACGCTTCTGTACCTGCCATGTACCAAAGAGGCCTGCCCGTCTCCACTGGTCACTTAAACTCACCAATGGCTGCCACATATGGTCATTCAGAATGCATGCTCTGATTTACCACCAGCGTCCGCTAAAGCACTCTAACTCTGTGCACAGCAGCTGCATTTATGTCGCTCCTCACTGTGTTTATGCAGCTTGCCATTACAGACCTAGTGGTGTGTCATTAAGACTCTTTATGATTCCTGTCCAGGAGAGAAGGATGCCCCCTCCTGTGCCAAAGAAGCCCCTGAAGGGCCACCCTCCCCTGGCTAGGGACCGCTCTCTGGAGAGCTCTGAGCGCCAGCGTTTGGAGGCTCGTAAACGCCTGCTTGCTGCCAAACGAGCCGCCTCAGTCCGGCAGAGCTCAGCCACTGAGAGTGCAGACAGTATTGAGATCTATATCCCCGAGGCCCAGACCCGACTATGAGACACTACCATATATCTACTATACTCACATGCTCAGTAGCACTGTCATAGTTTTACAGACACTGTGGATTCTTTAACCATCAAAGTCATTAGAACAGTTATGTACATTTGCTGTATGTACTATATTCTTTTTTATTATAATACATTAGTTATTTATTTCCCAGCACTGATGTAGCACTCCCTACTGTCTTTGGATACACACACACACAAAGAAGTATCCTATAGGCCCTTTTAAGTGACTTCATATTCCCAAGCAACTTGTAGCACAGTGTGACACATGTTTCTGAGGCTTGGATGGAGACAGAGGGAGCAGGCGTGTGTGTGTGCATGCGTGTGTGTGTGTGTGTACACATAGTACATGTAACATGCACAGACTACATGGACAACACACGCACTGAGACAGTCCTCTGCATTTATTATTTATCTATTTAATATTCATAAAGGTTTGGGAAATGTTACTAACTACTAAATGACTAATACCAAATTGAACATGTATTGGCCTTGAAATTCTTAGGAATTTAATAAGAGCAATTATTGTGTCAATTCTGAAACAAATGTGTTTCTGTTTAAACCTGGGCCTCATTGAGTCAGGCTTGTAGAAGAAGGCCAGAGGTCACACTCTGCTCCTCCAGGTGAGTGGTTCATAAGCCCATAGTAGAATCTGGAGTGCTGTTTGCTTAAAGAATCTCTGTTTGAAACCTCCACAAAGCCAATCTGTGTGAGTGCAGCCCAGAGGAGAGTGCGTGTGTTTGACGTGTTCATTTCCAGAGTGCTTCCCATTCTCCTGAGGTCTTAATAGGCTTAGTCGTCTCAACATGGTAGCTGTATCTACACTGAAAACAATACACTACTTTATAACTGAGCAACTTATTTATACAGGACCCATGACATCATGGAATGCTCACTCATATATTTTTCCATGATTGACACTTTTCATTTGTTATTTTAAGTTCAAATCTACTAGCTACAATACAATAAGTCTATGATATTTATGTTGAATAGCAAGATTTCCAGGTGGTATGATGACTAAGGAACTATATTCTCCTCACTGTGTGTGCACTATCTCTGCCTCTAAATGAAGCAATTCAGTCATCATCAAATATTCTCTTTTAGATTTTTGTATTTAATTTAATGGGTAGGAAAACAATGACTGTTTATTGACATTGCAGTTATGAGTTTTATTATTATGCACTGACAACAAGGCCCTTATACTGTGCTTCTGTTTGATTATTTTTGTGTGCATAACTGGCACCTTTTTGTCCTTTTCGTTTCAGTGAGCAGCCTTAATTTCTAATACGATAGTCGAGCACAACAGCAGTCTCAGGGGAAGAAGTGTGTTTGTTTGTGTATGTGTGAGTGAGAGATGAAGTCATGTGATCGTGTGTGACCAATGGTATTCCCCCAACCTGTATATAACCCCAGTCATAAAAATAGGCCATATTTTCAGAATAAAGGGACGTTACAGTACAGTAGTATCCACAAAGAAACTCTATATGTTACAAGGTATTTGTGTCAGCTGCTTAAATGTGGAGACAATCTAGAGACAGTTGAAGTTTTGTGCCATCTGATATCTTAATAATATACTGTATCCCTGACATAGGTCCCTTTCCAAAGCCTACCACATGTTTTTACTCAATGTGAAGGAACTTAAAATAATCTCACTGTCCTATCTTGGTAATGAATACTTTAGGGAGAGTACATAATTGAAGTACAAAGTGAAATGCCATTTATCTAGATTGATATTTTAGTATTTTACACTTTACAAAATTGTAATGAAATAATGTTATTGTTATTATATTAACATATCAATAGGATGCAGGGAGTTGGACACCAGAATGCTGGGTTGTGCAAAGGCAAATGGCACTTGGGCAGCCCTGGCTATTTTAAGCTTGTGATGTAGTATTACAAAGAGGTGAATATTTGTATATAAATGAATGTTTCCTTATTTAAATGTAAACTAAAAGCCCAATGAATTAACATGTGAAGCAGATATACATTTTTTGTAAGTAACGTTATTACACTGTTGATGTTAATGGCACGTGTATGAGCTCTTATCAGCATTAAAAATATCATTGCCATAAAAGTGTTGTGTTTGTTTCTTAGACATATGTTTCCAATTGGAATATAATTAAGCAGATTACAAGGCCGGCGCGCTGTGTGCTTTTGGGGCATGTTCCTTCCGCAGGGCTGGGTCCCCATAATTAGACAGCATTTTTCGGCCTGGCTCAGCCTCCGTTCTCCTGTACACAGAGATCTGCTGGTGATTCGTCATCCACTCATCAGTCATAGTGAAGGCAGGCATGCTGACCTCACTGACCAGGGTTCACTATAGGGGAGGGGGTTGGTCTCTTTCTAAGGCCCAGAGTGCTCTACCATGGTGGCCACAGCTCCCCATGATGTGCCTGGAGGAGCCTGGTTAAATCCTTATTGGTCATTACATGCTGCAGATGACTGAACAAGTATTTGACAAGGGCCAAAAGGTGGGCATGCCAGGAACCAAACTGTGCAATATACTGGCTTAAATGGGACATATTATATAAACTTTTGTTTTGTTTTTATCACGTTATAATGGAATTCGCTCAACATTACTGTACTCAGTGCATTATTTTGATTTCATGCATGTTTGAGTAATCCTGCAATGTTTCACCTACCTCATACCTCCAACCACTTCCCTTTACTCACTCAGTTATGATTCAAAATATTTAGACTCATACATGTGGGTTCCAAAAATGTCAAGTATATATATATATACTTATATATATATATATACATGTATGTATGTATGTATATATATATATATATATATGGTGAAATGGCACTGTAAAGTTATGCAATTTTGATTAAGAAATCAGTAGACCTGTTTCTATTGTTAATTTACTAATGATATAATGTAATAATGATTTAGTAGGTTATACTGTCAGTGGCCACACCAGTAATTCTACTTGATTTAACTTTAATAATCAAATCATTACTCAGTGCGACAACAAACTTGACAGTGTGATTCACTTGTAGCCTAAATATAAAGAGAATTTACTTAGAAAATACATTTTCACTAAAACCTGGGGGAGACAGCTGTTATTCCCGCCTCCGATGAGCTAGGATACTGAGTTGTAAGCTGCCTATTGAGATGTATAAAAGCTGCTGGCGAGAAACTGTTGACGTCTGCCATTTGCCTGTTAATTTATGCAGGATTATGCTAATTGTGAGGAGCCGTTGTAAACCACAGGCACACAGGAATGTCTCTCTGCCTGCGGAAAGACTTGGGTGCCATGCTATTTCCAGTACTGTCTCATATAATTTGTACTTTTAAGGTCTGGGCCTATATTAACCAAATATAGGAAGTCATGTGGTATTTGAGTTATAAAAATGAAAGTAACTGCATGCTAGTATAGTATGATAAACTGAAGTATGGGCTCTTGCAAAATAAAAGTAATATAGATGTTAATGCTTTGGTTTAAAATGTCCACAGTATGACTTTAAACTAATCTGTCTTCCATTTACTCAACTACAGGTGTTATTTATAGCTCTAAAATATCTTTAAAAAACATGAATTCTTACTGTGAGTGGGGTCGCCTCTCCACAAATCCAACCTGTAATATGGCTTGCGAGTCTCCATGGAGATTCATAAGTTAATGGCCATACTGTGGAACATTATAGGCACATCTCCATGGAGACAAGCCGATGAAGGAAAATGCAGTAATCTTCCCTTTTTAAAAAAAATCAAGATCATTTCAATTGTATAAATAGACAAGTACCAAATAATAAAGTACAAAAATGTAGAAAAAACAAAACTTTATTGAATCCCATGTGACCCCAATTTGCCACAAACATTGCACAGTATGAAATGAAATCACATCATTGGGCATTGTGTCACATTGACTATACACATGGTCCTATAATACAGATAATTGCTTTTTGGTGATTTCAAAATGCTGTCTCCATCAGGAAAGACATCTGTAGTGTTAAGTATTATTGTCCACTGGCCATTTTGTTTTCGCTGAGTTGATGGCATGAAGGCTCACGCTAAGAACCTGCTACATTGGTCATCTGAAATATACCCCCAATGGGAAAAGAGTAAAAAAAAAAAGTATAGAGTTTTTTCTTTTTAAAACAGCTAAAAGTAAAGTACAAAAATCAAAACTATACTTATACTCATGAAACACATAACATCTTCTACAGTAGTGAATAACTTTGTCATAGATGCCAAGAGCAAAGTATGTTTAAGACACTGAGATGACCTTCTTCTGCCGTAGTGTGCAAAAGTACGAGGCAGACCAATCATGAACCAGTCTCTGAAATGTAACGGTAAACATGTGGAACAACCAATCCCTGTTGGTCTCACTGTGGATAAGGGCTGAGTCTAGCTCTGCTCTGCTCTGTAAAATAACATACAGTATAATGGAAAGACTCCAGACAGGCAGCATTTTCTCAGAACATTTTTGGTCCCTGTGCAAATAAGATACACATGTCGATACATACAAATGTCTATGAAATGAACAAACTACTTACAGCCAAGGCACCTTGATACAGTTTTTTTTCAATAAAAAACATTCTCAATTTGATTGGTTTACCAAAAATAGAAATGATCAGGCTTTCATGTGGTTTTGTTCTGTTACGTGCAGAAAAGTCAGTGAACTCTAAAGAGTTCTACAGTCGATAAAGTCAGTCCTGTGTCTCTGTCCCTTTAAGAAACCAGCTGCTTGGCCTGCAGCTCCATCTCAGCAGCACGTTTCAGAGCCACATCCACCAGGAGCTGGAAGCCGCTGAAGTCCTGTGTGAGGTCTGGGGGTGTGGGGGGAGGGGTGTTGAAGAGCCCACTGCGGGGGCTCAGGTTGCCCTCCATGCTGGTGCTACTGAGGATGGTGGTGGCTGGTGGGACAGGCCCATCATCACGGTACCGGAGCAGTGCCTGGGCCTGTACAGACTGCAGCAGCTCGGCGGCACGCTCACAGTTCATAACTGCCACAGGAAGGCTGGGGGTGGTGGGGCTGGAGGCTGTAGGATTGGGCTGCAGTGCGCCTGTGACAGTGGTGTGACAGATGACAGATGGCCGGGTGGGCAGGAGCACTGGAGAGGGGGGTGCGGAGGTGGGAGAGGATGACACTGGTGAAATGGCCTTCCGCAGGACACTAGGCACAGCCAGTTCAAAGTTGGAGGGGTGCAGTGCTCTCTTGTCAAAGCTTTCTTCTGTAGAGGCAGCTGTACTGCTGTGTTTAGGAGACTGGGAATTGTCAGAAAAGCCATCACCTCCTTTGCTCCCTTTTCTGGATATTGTGAATTGGTTAGGGTCTTTTCCATCTTTCCGCAGCATCTCGGGGAGAAGTCGTCGCCGTGCGTTAATGAACCAGTTACACACCTGCAAAAGACAAACATATGCTCTCAACACTTCTGCCTTTGACTGCGGTTAGCGCAGTCTGCTGGTACACTTATCTCCAGGTGCAACCTGCACCTGCATGGGCTTTCAATAGAGAAGTCTAAAATAAAAGCCACCTATCAAACCATGGTTCAGAGGAAAACGGGGCTATAACTTTATCATTAAGTCTTTATAAGTCTTTAGTTCAAAGCTTATGAGCTCATTAGCTACATTTTAACTTTCATTTCAAAGTGCTTAATAGAATTTAAATCTTTAAAAACACAAAAGTAATCTCCTTTGTCAGCAAAGTAATGAGGCTGAGTCTTCTCTGCCTCCCTCCTGCAGGCTAGTTGTAACTGGCTCAGGCTCTATGTAAATGACTCCGCATTGTTCCCAGACAGCTGGGATGGAAAGGGGCTGGAGGGAGGGAAATTCCTGCGCCTGAGCCGAGCCCTCAGCAGCACTAGTTTACTCATGGTGTCTCATGCACTTTAATATTACAACGGCGCGTTGCTTTGGACGACCTTCAACACTGTTTATGTGCATGTTGTGATTGTGAAGACAGGAAATGACTCAAGCCGCCTGCCCTTTTCACTTGGATAGAAACTCTATGTGTACAAGACTGGATTTTACCTGCAAAGTGGACAGCTGAGTCTGCTTGGACAGGAGGGCTTTCTCCTGCTCTGAGGGGTAGGCGTTGTAGCGGTGCTCGTACAGCCAGTCTCTGAGGATCTGCACGGACTCCTTGGGCAGATTTCCTCTGCGTTTCCTTTTGCCACTGCTGCCACTGGATGACAGATCCAGAGGAGTATCCACGCTGTCTTCGTCATCGGTCTCACTCCCTGACAACATCATCAGGCCTGTACGAGCGAAAACAGCACATGAGCCAAAAAGACGATGGAAAATAAATTCTCTTTTATGACATATGCCCTGTTGTCAGTGCCATTTACCAAACACTATCTGTCTTGGAGGTAGCTGATGTGTCAGAAACAAGCTGTCAAGTCCAGCCATGTGATTCATATAAGGAGAACAAGAGGGTGGGAGCTGGAGAGGAAGGGACGTAGACCGGAGGGGGGCATTACAAAGGCTAGCCTGATGCTGTGTCAGTTATAAAACCTGCCTAGACAAATACAGGCCAAGCACAGCACACCTTGCATGCTTGAATAAGTTAAGCATACAGGGCTGACCACAAAAGAAGCAGCTCACAGGGGGGGATTTTCAAAAGAGGCAACAGTGTTTGCAAAGATTACAGACTAGCTGGCTCTTTTTTTTAAGTTAGGCATGTCTAATCAAAGTTAATGAAGATCACAGAGGCTTGGCCTTTGATTTACCCTAAGTGGTTTACACCGTCATGCAACTAAAATCATACACAATCATAGGAATACAGCTACAACTGACGACTCACCAAAGCACAAATATGAGTAATGCAATACCGTTTGTGATTGTGTGCATTGTGGGAAGCAGCGTCACCATGTGTTTATGGTAAGACGCGCGACAGAAGCAAAGTTGCAGTAGACGTGGTAGTTAAAAGTAAGGTGATTCAGTGTGTATAATTCAGATCAGATGAACAGTGGTGGGAAACGAGCACGAAAGTTCCTAAGTGTGAGCAGCCCACAGGATGAGGTAATTACGTAGGCTGAGAGAGGAAAGGGGGAGGGGAGACCTGTTGCAAATCAGCGTCTCCAGACTAAACAAAAGAATCCAGGGCTGCGTGCTTCTTTGTATGAGAATCAAAAGTTTCTACTGGCAAATTCTGACTTCGCCTTTTAGTAAAATCACTCCCAAACGTCCACAATTAACCGTGTAGCAAAGAAAAGACACTTTACGCGACAAATGGCACGTTTTACCCAGTTTGAACAACTTGTAAGGAGCGATCTATTGTGTGCGCCGAGTACCACGAGGTCTATGAATGTAACAAGGCAAACAGCAACTTCCCACAATGAGGTCAGGATGAACATTAGCCTATATTTGGATTTCGACGCGATTAAACAACGCGGGGAGCATTTTGACGCACTAAAACCAACACAGATGTACGAAAATGTAACGCAATTATGCACAAAATGATAATATTTCAAACTATGCGACTCATCCATGACTATTCGTTCATCGCAACTTGTATCAACAGTTACCAACTCGAGACAAATTGTGTATTTTGCGTGAAAACAGCCTTTTAGAACGGTTATTTTTGTCTTTTTGGAGTGCATTTTGGCATTTGGCGACATCAAAGTTCGTTAAATTGAGCCACGAAGACAAAGCTTTTGATTGACACCAATAACCAGAGCGAAACGTGCCAAACGTAGAATTAAAACATCCCCAAGTTTAATTTGTTTTTATAAATAAAGTATTTTTGTCGATGTTTGACCCCGCGCCAGCACATGGCAGAAAGCCCCCTGTCATGTCTGGAAAGGAAACAATAGACTGCATGGCTTGTATATGTGGGGAATAGCTTTCTTAGCCGTTCTCTCGATTAAAAAAAACAACAACCATGGTTAAATGTATAATGAAAATCGCTATCTTACCTTTTTTCGACTTCATATCCGTACAAAAATGCCCACTCTGGAAGGTGAAGGCTTGGCCAAACGCGTCTTATGTAGTGCAGTGTTTTTCTTCTTTCTCAGATATCCCCAAAGTGTATCCGAATATTCCAAAATCCTTATTCATCCAAAGTGTGTTTTTGTGTTTCCTGGGGTGTTCTCCTCTCTCGTTGGACAGTGAGGGGGGTTACCTGAGCCCAGTGCGTCTCCTCGGCGCAGAGCCCTTTTCTCATTGACTGTGTGTTTGATCCTGAAAGTGGGTGACAGCTATCTTTGACAGCTGCGTGACTCAACGCACAGAGATCCTCCCACCAGCGCGGCGGAGCGCAGGGCACGGGAGAAATCTGACATCAGCATGGCCGAGACACTGACATAGATACAGTTAGAAACGAGATTTAAACGATACTGACCTCCCCAATAAAGAGCCGAGCATTAGAACATGTTTATGAAGCGCCCGGGTGCATACTTAACTGCCCTTATTTGGCGCGCAGTCGAAATGAAAACAAACAACAGGCTGCCTGATGGCTGCAGACAAAAACAACACTGTAACCCATCGCTACAGGCTACATTTTAACGCGCTAAAGTTGATCCTTTCGATTACGCACACGCATCAACCCAATTTACAGCGTTTTTCTGAGATTACAATTATTCTTAATGCTATTTTTTTATTTTTGATCAGGTTTCGTAGCCAATTCTGTTCTATTATGAATAATGAAGTGTTTAGTTTTAGTTTTCTTTGACTTTGCCTTTAGCCTCTCTGAATTTACAAACCGTGCTAATGAGGCCCATCTTTTATTAAATTATATTATTGATTTAATTATCAACGCGAAATCTCCCATAATTTCAAATGAACGTAAACGTGTAAAAAAAAAAAGCGTTATAACCATCTCGATGCCAATCTTGCGACAGTTGGAAGGTCGTGCGCCAGGGCAGGTTACTAAAGACAAAAGTACGGTGAAGAGAAACGATCAATGTGTTCATTAGTATGCAGCCCACAGCCCTGCGACAGCTGCTGTAACGCCGTCTCTTTGCATTCATTTGTTCCACAGGCGAACAGAGCTCTGAGTGTGGAAATGCCGCCCCCGTGTGGCGGAGGCAGGACTGCGCCCACAGAGCTCGGGCGCCCTCTGCTGGTGTCTGAACAACATGAGCAATGGGAAGATTCTAATAGTTTTGCTCATTTATGAACCTTCCTATAGACCAGTGCTTCTCAATTATTTTCTGTGACGCCCCCTCCCTGTGTGCGACTATAAATAGTATTATTTGTCTAGAACAGTGTTTCCCAACCAGGGGTACAAGTACCCCTAGGGGTACGCGAGCACACTGCAGGGGGTACTCGGCAGTGTCGCTGCCAGGCACGGGGGAGATTTTTTTTTTTTTTTTAATTCTAATTAGAGTAAATTTGAGTTAACAGAAAGAGAGAAAATGTCTGAGAATTAAAATTTCAAATTATGGAGATGAAATAAAATTATTTTCATTTAATAATCCATTGTGTCACGTTCTACTTTTGGAGAATTATCAACATGTATGAGTGAGGGGGTCCTCGCGGTATGACAAAAAGGCTCAGGGGGTACACAAGACAAAAAAGGTTGGGAAACACTGGTCTAGAAAATTGATATTAGTACACGTCTGTATAACATTGTATCTTTTATTAACAAAACACAAAAAAGACAAAGAAACTTAAAACAAAGAGTGCACTCTCTTTTTGCACTGAGGACTCAAATATTAATGTGTTTATAATGCCACATTTGTTTACGTTTTACAGAAACGAAACTTATGCTGATGTTCTGCTGATGGTGAGTCTGTTCTGTATATTGTGTATTTAAGGTTGCCGACCCCTGCCCCAAAGCAACAATGAGAGCGCCAACTACTGTTGTTGATGTGCAATTACACTTAGTTCTAGTACAGTACAGCAAAAAAGCATGCCCCCCCCCGGCATCACACCGCGCCACCCCCAGAGGGTCCACACCACTATTTGAAAAGCACTGCTATAGACCACAACACATTCTGTATGAAGTCTGAATCTCATTTCATACAAGTGGGTCACACTGGGCTATAATCTTTGTGAAGTAAATTCAGATCTAGTAACAGTAACTATGTGCATAGACTGTGTTTGTCATAATCCTGTGGGATGTGTGTCACAGCCGTCTGAAGTGAGCTCATATCTAAAGGTTACCAAATCATCACAAGCATAACATCTCATCAAATCCTCAATGGAACCACACAGGCTCACATTCAACACACTTAGCCTATGGACAGTGTGCTGCAGCTCATCATATGGGATAACCAGACTAATCTTAGCCTTGATCACTGAGAACTTATTAACTTGGCAAACTAGACTTTTTCACCTCTAAGTTTAGATCACACTGTGGGCTTTAGCTATACAATTAAAATGATAGGGTAGTACTTGCATTTTCAGTTAAATAAGGATAATTTCAACTAACAGGCTATAGCCTATTGTATTCTTCAGGCTTCCTCTATTTTGTCTGTGGTCAGTACATTGTTGCTCAGATAGGGAGCCTCCATTAACCTATAGTTAGTTCACAAGGAAGAAGTTTCTGCTGCCTTATTTTGTTAATATCGTAGCGGAAGCTGTTTTGTATGTTTGGGTACCTTGACAGCAGTAGAACCCATAGAGTCCTGTTACCGTCCAAAGTCTAAAATTAGGGAGGCACCCAGACTCCAAATGACGCAAGAAAGCCAAAGTGGACTGTGCGCTCGTGTGGGTCAACGGTAAGGACCCTGGGCCATGGAGACGTTCCCACAACTTTACTGTTGTCAGTGACACGCTGCGTATTTTTAGATGTTGTTGTCATCGTTCCTAAACAGCCCAGCAGAGGCGTTCGCTATAAAGGAGTCCGACAAAATGCAGTTGTACAACAGTGTGCTGACACACTATCCCAAGTCAACTCGCAAAGTTACAATAACTTTAAGGACAGCGCCTGAGCGTCAGATTGGGAGTACTTCCACATCCTTTGGCTCCAGTGGACAAAGCTCCCAACCGAACTCTAGTTCAACGACCAACGGGGAGCAGCTACAGGAGGGCGCGTCTTCCGCCAACATGCCTGCTTTTTCGTGTTATGAAGCTTCATCCATGAGGCCTATTTACTACAAATCCACTGCGGAGATCTTAATACGTAGAGCTGATGGAGTGGAGAGGTCTGTACCGGTTCACATTGTTAGGGAATCTAAAGCCAAGTCCCGGTCTTCTAGTCCTGTTGAGCACAATGACAGGGTTTATAGAGACTCCGACGTGTTTGAGGACCTCATAGATCATCTGAGAAACGGACTCGAGTCAGACCAGCACAACAGAAATGCACTTTTTAACTCCAGTGTGGGTCAACCCATAACTGAAGAACACAAGATGTGTAGGTCAAATGACAGTGAGATGAAAGCCCCCCTCAGAAGCAATGGATGGGCTTCTACTCACGAAGAAGAGCTGAGGACCTTTAGGCCAGAAGAACCTGAGGTCCAGACACAGGAGGTCTCAGGTCATCAGAGCCAAGCGGGGGCAGACAGAGGGCAGTTTGAGCTGAGTGTGCTACAGGAAGCCCCCTCACAGAAAGGGGACATCAATGCTAAAGTCCAGCGGTACCTGGCAGAGGTGGAGAGACAGAACAAGTACCTGGAAGAGCGCCACAAGTTCAGGTATCACATAATCCCAGATGGAAACTGTCTGTACAGAGCTGTGTGTAAGGCTGTGTATGGAGACCAGGCCAAGCACAAAGAGCTGAGGGAGCAGACCGTGCACCACATCGCAGACCACCTGGATGAGTTTAACCCCATCATAGAGGGGGATGTCTGTGAGTTTCTCATCAATGCTGCACAGGATGGAGCCTGGGCTGGATACCCAGAGCTTCTTGCCATGAGCCAAATGCTGAATGTAAACATCCAGCTGACCACCGGGGGCAGCCTGGAGAGCCCCACAGTCTCCACCATGCAGCACTACCTTGGTGAGGAGGATGTAGGCAAACCAGAGATCTGGCTGAGTTGGCTCAGTAATGGTCACTATGATGCTCTCCTGGACAAATGTGTTCCAAACCCAGAATATGAGGAGTGGTGCCGCCACTCGCAGATGCAAAGGAAACGAGACGAGGAGCTAGCCAAGTCTATGGCCGTGTCCCTCTCCAAAATGTACATTGAACAGAATCGGGACAGTGGGAAGTAAAGGTGCTGGTTATAGAGAGCAGAACCACTGATTAAGTTCCAATAAATTATTGTATCTTTTTTTTTTATAAGATTTCTGTACAGAGAAAAAGGATGTGCAGTGCACTATGTTTTTTACTCAGCAACCTGGCCAGAGTATTGGCCTGTGTTTGATGGAGTGATTGTGTTCTTGTAGTCTGTTATGGTGAGCTGAGATCCACCATTTATTATGCAGTATTTATTTGTCTCATGTTTGCAGACCAAAACACCTTTCTGTCTACACTGTGTAGGCCCTTTCAAAAGTTGTATGCCATTTTGCATTTTATTATTTCTTTGTGCCACAACTGTTTTCCTTTGCACAAAATGTCTTTGCTTCATCTATTTGAATATTTTGGGCGAATGCTTTGAAATAAAAGTTTGGATGAATGCGTCATAATAAACATTTTGAGAAAGGTATACTTTGTTAATTCCTCATCATGGTACTGCACAAATGTTGACTTAATCTGTTTGTCATTCTGTACAGACAACCTTAAATGGTCTGTCAGAACACTGCTGATGCTAGGGAATTATTATGTGCTGTAGCCTTTTGGATCCTCTGTCCTGGTGCTCAGTTCTCTATAATCTTATGATTCTCTTTATGGTGTTAATGTATATGTGTCATTTTTGACCAAAAGGCAAAAGGCTCACTTGCAGAGTGGTTTTCACTTCTGTCTGAAAGCATGAATGACATAGGTTCTTGATTAGGCTGGATTTGTGGGCATTTTGTTTCGTCTCCTTCTGGATGGTTCTTTCCTCATCAAATAAGACATGAGTACAGCTCTTTATGTTTATGCTCAAACAATATTTATACCAATGTATGTGATATCTTCAAAGTCTATTTTCCTATTATGAATTACAGCGAAGCTGAAACTCTTCCAAAAACTGTTCCAAAAGTGATGGCGCGTCCACTAGAGGGCGCCGCAGTATGCGTCAAAATGTCAAGAGCGCCTGGCTTAAGCGCAGAAACGTGTCTAAATGTTTGTGAAATTGTTTTGCGCTCACATAATGTGGTTTAGTCGCGCACACGCTGCCCGCAGGCTCGTAGTCCTGTAGACTAAGTTTGGTCTTCATTTTACTGTCAGTTTTGTTACTTCTATGGGCCATAGCTTTACCGGGGTGACGTCACCCTGCAGTCACGTGGATACGAGTAAAAGTTTATTTTCTGTCGTTTTGAAGGTTATTCAAGAGAATAACGTGAGTATATTGGATTTGCGTTCCTTTGGACCCCAGAGGCACCAGGGCAGAGGGCATGTGACGCGGAGGAGCAGCTTCACTGCGGTACGAGCACAGCAGCTGCAGGAGAAGTGGAAAAGTCAATGACACAGGAGGGTCAGTGAAGGCATCACTCGCGCAGTGCGCGTGGAGAAGTCCGCGCTTCACCAGGACACGCGCCTCCATGTGGGAAGTTACAAGATACTTTCAGACGTCACCCACCTCCAGCCGGTCCTGTTCATCTCTGACCCGCTGAAGACCAGGACATGTCGGGACACCGGGTGCAGTTCGTGGACCTCCCTGCAAATGATCACAAAGGAAGCCCCAAATTCCACAGTAAGAAAATAATTCATATCGCTTATAACTGTTAATCTCGGTCGAGTCTTGCTGGACACATTCCTTTCATATTGTTCATTGGACACTTTGATGTTTGCTTTTTACTTCCATTCAGTTACTAAATTTGACCTCAGCCCTATTCTTCTATTAAGGGGATTATGTCCACGAATAGTCTACTATATACAAACTCCATACACTCAGTATTTATTGAATCTTTTCACTCTGTTGTCTTCTTTATAACATCTCATCCGGCTGTGCCTCTGGAATAGCTGAGCTCAATGCACTTGACTCAGAGATGCTGAGATGCCATTCATTATCATTATCATAGGTCGCCTGCTTGCGTTGCGTTCTGTGTGGCATTTTCCATGGGGCATTTGCTCACCCTCTTCATACACTCAGATTAAAGAGTTTTTTTTCTCTGCAATACAGCATTTTATGTCTGAAACTGTAACATACAGACCAATGTGGACCAGGGGAGCAGAGCTTTTGGTGTCTTTTGTTATGCTTTGCTGCAGTGTGTAACTACAGCACAGACCCAGAGAAGCTGAGCTCATCACCATGGTGACATTTTGAGTGACAGGTCATATGAGGAAAAGACGCAATGGAAAAGTGCCAGTTTGCAGCTGCACCCCCTCCTGTGTATATCCCAGCGCCTATGGTACTGATAGTGGTACTGCTGCTGATGCTAGGACTTCTCCCAGGAGACTTTGAATGTTCTGTTTGGTTTCTTTTTTGAGCCTGTAGTGCCGGCCACAGGCAAGCAGTACCTTTAGTGAGTGTTAGTGCTATTCTCCCACCACTGTAGTGCTTCTGAGGATACATGTATTTGATTATTTTGTAGTAATTCATGTTTCTCGATTTGCATCTGTGTGGGACAGGATTCATTAAACGTTGGTAGCTGTAAAGTAAAATATTTTCAAACCCTCCTCGGTGTACCATGTCTCTCATACTGTACATGTACTATGACTCCAGCCTATCACGGTACTTTTGTGGCTCTGTAACATGCGCCGTCAGGGGGTGTAAAGTGCTGATGCTGCGTGCATGTTAAGCTCTCATGGACAGAATGGCGCTCTGACAGCAAACTGCTCTGTGTGCCTCGTCCAATCAGGTCCTACTACTCTCCACAGGCAGGTTACGGGGGGTCAAGGTACAGGCAAAATGGGATGTAAATCTCTAGGCCTATTTTCAATTTTTTCTATATTTGAAAGAAATATGTGTGTGATTTAGTTTAATTTTCGGCCATTTTCCTATATTCTAATTCTAACTGGTAATGTATTTAAGAATAGTAGTCACACTGGTTGAACTTGTAGTAGCAAAACGGCAAAACTTCTCATAGTAATAACGTTCACGTACCTTCTTTACTTTTACTGTTAATTTTTATATTTAGAGACCTCTGCAATAAAATGCATAGGTTGTGATTGTAACTTTAGCCATCTCAGCTGCTTCTGTTAACTGCTCCTCTTAATCCCCATTTTCTTATTGTCCACAGTGACAACAGCTGCGCCCTGAGCCATGATATTTTTCTTTCTTCGGTTTCTACAAACTCTTGCAACTTCAGCAGTCAGCAGTTTTTTTTACATCCAAAGAGCCACTGGATGAGAACGCTGAGTGGAGATTCTAAAATCTTCTAGTAACAAATCCTATTCTATCTTTACAGAAAGCATCAAAAAGACTGCAGGTTGAAATTGACTGGCGCTGCAGTGTATTCTTTTAAAATTGTGTTGGCAAGTCCAGCTTAGTTAAGTCACGTTTGTCTAGTCTGCATTTTCTCTCAAACGTCTCTTTAGTTTTCTGCTCTAATTGGATGTTATCAAAAAATAATCAATGACAAAGTAGCTACTGTACCCAAAACAATTTCCCTTGTGGATCAGTCAAGTTTGTCTAAGTCTAAGTCTTAGTATTTATGGGTTAGAATGGAATATCACCAATAATGTGCCAAATTTTTTATTTTATCCTGGGTGCCCTTCCTGATGCTGTACCAATTTATCCTGGTTGAAATGGATTGTGGCCCTCTTGTGGCGACTGAGTAACCACCTCTTCCATGCCAAATTACAATCCAAAGTTTCCCAGAGTGAGGAAATATATTTTGCCAACAGTAATTTGATCAACATAGTCAATTACATTTGAATCCAATAATTCAGTGTACATTTTGCTTTGTAAGTACATCTAAGTTATGTCTTAGTCCTGCCGTAGACGCAACATCACTGTTGTTGTGTTTTATGCACTAGAAAAGAGTGACCTTGTGACACTCTGAAACATGCCTGTAACTACTAACTTTTATCACCATTGATATTTGGTCATGTGTTTATGGACACTTGGAATGAGCACGTTTGGTGATGATTTGTGTTAGTAGTTTAACCCTCCGGTCGTGTTCGCCTCCAGCCCCCAACTTTAGTGTTCCCGGTCAAAATTGACCGGTCTGTTTTAACTGCTCTTAAATTAGCAGAATTTTTTTTTTTTCAACACCAATTTTTTTATTAAACATTCTTTAGTTGAGAACAATGTTTCAAAGTAGTGTCTAACAACAATTTATAGAAGTAAACATTAAATAACATCAGTGAAAATACAATTGGGCACTGAAAATGAACTACAAAATGAACATATATGTGTGTGTGTGTGTGTGTGTGTGTGTGTGTGTGTGTGTGTGTGTGTGTGGGTGTGGGTGTGTGGGTGTGTGGGTGTGTGTGTGGGTGTGTGTGTGGGTGTGTGTGTGTGTGTGTGTGTGTATTCATGCACATGAGTGGCATGTGACACTCAGGTAAGAGTGGGCCTTGCAAACATAAGCATGACATTTGCAGCATGTCAGGCTCGTTTTGATGTCTCTAGGGGCACAGAGGCCACAACGCTTCCTTTTCTGCCCATGTCCTTGTTGGGGGAGAGCAGCCAGGGCAGCGGCTGGGGCTGGGGCTTGCATGCTCCTAACCAGACTGGTGGAGGCTGGTGTGCGGGGAATGTGCTGGTGTCGCTGTATAAGAGGAGTCACCAAAGCTTTCCTCAGCTCTACAAGGAAAAGTCTCCTCTTGAAACTTTTCCCCTGATTCCAGGTTGGGTCGATTGCTGTCCACACCACATACGCGTTGAAAGCTGACACATCCAGGATGTTGTGGAACAGTGCCACAGGCCAGCGAGCCGTCATCCGCTTACAGGTGTATGTACCAGTAAGCTGCAATAAAGGAACAATAAATAATAAGAGATTAGGAACAATATTCAATCTGTCGTACACAAAATGCTATGATTCACCTAGATAAAAATAAAATAAAATGCATGATGAGACTTTACATTACCTTATCAAGGCAGTCAACTCCTCCCTTGTTCTTGTTGTAGTCCTGGATCATCAGGGGCTTCCTGTCCTCTGTGGTGCTGACAGCGGCGTCTTTGTGTACTGTGCTCATCAGGATGACATTTCTGTTCTTCTTGGGAACGTATGACACAAGAGTGTGAGTGTCAGTGAATGCAAATTGTGATGAGAGTGCCTGTCTTCCTCTGGTCAATACCAGCGCAGGGGGAAGTTCGGGCGTTCCTCACTGTCCCTACCATGGTGAGCTTTCTTTTCAGTAGCTCCTGACCAAGAGCATGTGATGTGAAGAAGTTGTCACATGTGATATTATGTCCTTGGAGACCGGTTGTCATGTCCAGCACAACACACATACCCTGGTTTGTGTGTGTGTGTATGTGTGTGTGAGTGTGTGTGTGTGAGAGAGTGAGTGAGCTGGGCAGTGTGTATGGGGATGTTTTCTGTATGTTGAATGAATTTACTCTGGATACCCATTCATTTCCTATGGCGGTCACTTTTGACCGGGAACACCACAGGTGTAACAAGGTTGATTAAAACACTCAAAATTGAATGAAATAGGTGATCATCACTTTTATATGTTCAAGTCCACAGTGTGGAGGATATCATAAGGTCCTGAGGTAATCAGATGAAAAACATAATATTTATGAGTATTATAAGTTGTAAAACGGTCAGATTTGACCCGAACACGACAGGAGGGTTAATGAGAGGTTTTAGTGATGTAAGTAACAACAGTAGTAAAAGAAGTACCATTAACTGCCATTGTAGTTAGGGCTGTGCAATTAATCATATTGTAATCTTGACCCAGATTCAGTCATTTGTAATGACCAGTGGTTGGGTCTTTTCAGTCAACAGGTCTATAATGATAATCTTTCAGTAAAAGCATGTGCTTTGGAGCAGAGTTTCAGACTTTAACTATTCTGTTGTGTTAAACTGCTATAATTAAGCAGCCGTACTGTTTATGTTCAGGAAATTAATATTGGATTTATTTGTTTTTAATAAGAAAGGAATCATTATGCCCAGCCCTAATTGTAGTGGTGAAAAAATATTCTTTATTAAAAACTTGCATTGTGAAATTTCATAGCCTAATTGCTAAGCAAGTATACTTAGTTTGAAGATGTTGATGGACATTGGAATCCAGGATCACCAGCCTTTCCTTTGGAGCCCTGTTACTGTAAGATTCCTTAATTAAATAGTAACCTGTGTGCAATATGTGCATGTCCGTCAGTGTTATTCTTGAACTGCAGATAAATGCAGTAGCCTTGACTTTATATCTGTTGTGGTTTTAGCATCTTTATACAACACATACTTTTGATGCTAGAGAAATGACTCTACTGCCTACTTTACTAACTTATCACTCTCTAGTCAAAGTCACTTTATTGTGAATTCAGCCATATGTGTTCAACATACAGTGAATCGAAATTTCATTTCTCTCTGGACAGGTACAAAATACAATATAAAGACAATACAAAAACTAAGAAATGTAAAATCTAAAGCAGTGCAAAGAATAAATAAATACCTATTTACAGATGTCCAAAATGTGCAGTGTGCATCAGTGGAAGATGCAGCAATGAAAATGTACAGTAAAGAATGTGCAATAGAATGTGCAATGAAAACACAGATAAAAATAAATGTGCAACAGTAGTCCTTAGGGGGGTTTAGCTTCCTGACAGCCTGGTGGATGAAGCTGTTTGACAGACATTCTACATACATTCTATGATATTTTTTGTCACTATCATGTCTTTTTATTTTTATTTATTTGATAGGGACAGTGCATATTAATGAACATCTGTAATTACAGTGTAAATATGCTAGACTAGAGCAAAAATAACGGATGGTTAGCTCAACTGGTAAGTCACTGACTTTCCCCTCGGGGGTTGTGGGTTCAAATCCCCCCCGGGCAATGAGCTAACCAGTGTGGGTAAGACCCTTCACGGTACTGCTCCCCGGTCGCCGAAAAAGATGGCTGCTCACTGCTCCTGAAAAGGATGGGTCAAATGCAGAAGTCAAATTTCTCCCTTGTGTCACTTTGTGTCACTTTGTGTCATTGTGTGTGAGACCAATAAAGGCTTAATCTTAATCTTAAAATGTGCCAGTAGTACCTTAACTCAGTAACAGTACCTGCTATACTATTTGATACTTAATTTACTTGAGTTTTCATCACATTTTCCACCAAATCAACAATCAAATCAATATCAAATCACTAATCAAAACTGTGATTATTCTTTTATATTGTAAAAAAATATATATTATATATAAAGATAAAAGCTGTTATGATGTTAGACCAGTGAGGTTCCCATGACTGTTTTATGAATGACCTCACATAGTACTTCCCCTTCTCTAATGAATTATCCTCCCTCTCCTCACTCCTCTTCTGCATGTTCTTTTTTAAAATGTGTGTCACAAATGTGTGGGAAAGAGGTAGGACTTCCTTTATTCTTTTGAATTCATTCAAAAAGAGGCAACATTTTAGAAAGCTATTTTGTATTACAATCAATACAACTACAGTTCCAAATATTACAAATAAACTACAGTAATCCTTGTTACTAGTATGACAGATATATTCTACAACTACCACTATTTTCTGTTTATATGTACAGTATAGGTCTGGACAATTTGCAGCTGGAGTAGGGTTATCAAAAGTAGTAAAATTCACATACTAATTCATACAATACATACTTATTTGAGCAATGAAAAAATCACATATACAATACAAAATTTAACCTTTCCTGAAAAATCCTAAAAGAATCTTGAATTACAGTATTTTGTGTTTAAAATTACATTCTATGTGTAGGTACCCTGGTTTTCTTCACAAATAAAAGAACTTCACGCTCCGTAGTGATGATCATGTGTGTCAGTATTTATTCTCTTTCACCTTCAACTTCATCAACACAGTGAACACCATGAAAACTTAAATAAAGACAGATAGAGGAAATGGCTCAGCTTTACATACAGTACCTTTAAATAAATACAGAATACAAAATATATAACCTACCTTTATTTGCCTATACATAACCAACGGTAGTTAAGTAGCATTTCTTTAAGTTTGACGTCTTTTCTTTACACTTTTTCTGCGTTTCTCTCCATCGCCTTTTCCTCTCTTACGTGGCTACTATTTCAAACTTTGAGTGTACTTCCGGGGCAAAGTAAAAGCAAAGTCACATGACTCATAAAGGTAAATATTTTTTACAAATAAAATATATGAGAATGAATACCAGTGGTGTTTGACACATCTTAATATTTGAACCATTGAGAGCGTCCTGACCAGCTGCATCACTGTGTGGTACGGGAGCTGCACTGAACAGAACAGGAAAGCCCTGCAGCGCATAGTGAATGCAGCTGGGAGGATCGCTGGTGTCTCTCTCCCCTCCCTCCTAGACATTTTTAACACCCGGCTCACCCGCAGAGCGTCCAGCATTGTGGGTGACCCGAGCCACCCCGCACATAGCCTGTTCAGCCTCCTGCCCTCGGGGAGAAGGTACCGGAGTCTCCGGGCCCACTCCACCAGGCTTTCAAACAGCTTCATCCACCAGGCTGTCAGGAGGCTGAACTCACACCCGAACTCTCACCTTACCCATCTCCCACCCCCCACCCCCCATATTGGCATAACCTGTATTCCATAAAAGACATATCACTCTAGACACTTTAAAAAACTGCTGCTAAGGACGACTGTTGCACTGTTGCACATTTACATTTACTACTGGATTTTACTCCTGTTGCACTGTTGTTTACTACTGTTATTGCACACTTACATTTACTACTGGAATTTTTAGTACTGTTGTTTACTCCTGTTATTGATTTTTACCCCCGTTGCACTGCTGTTTACTACTGTTATTGCACATTTACTACTGGAATTTTTAGTACTGTTGTTTACTCCTGTTGCACTAGAATTACTACTGTTGCACACTTATTTTTATTTATCTTAACTCCAATGCACATTCTACTGCACATGACCAATTCACTGCTGTATCTTCCATTGCACATTTTGATGCACACTGCACACTTTGGAAATCTGTATATAGTATAGGTTATTTGTTATTTATTATGTTGCACTGTTTTAAGATTTTAGACCGTAGACTTTAGTTTTAACTTTAGATCTCTGTCTTAGATAGTTTTTGTTGTGTTTTGTCTTCGTACTGTATTTTGTACACTGTCTTTTTGCACTACCTGGCCAGAGAGAAACGAAATTTCGATTCACTGTATGTTGAACACATATGGCAGAATTGACAATAAAGCTGACTTTGAACTTTGAACTTTGAACTTTGAACAGATAAAATAATAATCATTTTTGTTTTTATTATCAATGTTGTATTAAAATTGGTATCAAGTCTTTTCCTTCAACACTATGTGGCAGTCCATAATGCTGAATTTGTGGGATCTATTGACTTTCCTATAACATAGCTTGGTGTTGTCTGTGTAACTGTATCACTGTTTAGATTATATTAGCCTGAAAAGCCATTGGAGCATAACATGTGACTGATTTGTACACAGATGAATGAGGAGACCACTCTTTGAAGCTGCACTGAGGTCATCTAAGGAGGCTTTAACATTCTTCAGAGCTGTCTCTATATAGGACATGGTGAGGGCATATGTGTGTGTATGTGTGGGTGATAATTACTTGTCTCTTAGTCTAATCTGCCTGATCTCAGAGCTGACAACATGGAGTCAGTCTTTTATTCCCTCAGTGATTTCAATGACTCTGCAGATCAATCAGAGGACGCAGGTCAGAGCACAGGTCAGGGCTCATAAAGGAGGCCTCTGTGTACTGTTGTCACAGTAATAGACCCTTTTAACCTCTGCTTGTAGGCTTAAGGATGGTGTCTCAGCTTGTTTTGTTTCACAGCACAAGCGGCATGATTTGGAGGAAAGGGTCTAAACAAACAAAACCCAGTAAACAGGTCGAATTTAGAACAGCACTGTAGATGAATACTAATCAATGATCAGAATATCGCAAAGGTTATAACATGGTACAAGTAATCAAACTGCACTTGCATGTAGTAGGGTTGTTAAAAGTTTTGAAAACCAGATACTAATCGATACTAAAACTAGTATCAAAACTAGATACTCATTTGAACAAGTATCACTAATAAGAGTCGCATCAACATGACAGAAATTGATCTTTTTAGAATGATCTTCAGCTATATCAGAACAAATATAAGACCACATACACCTGGATGACTGAGGGATTAAACAGTTAGAAGACCACATGGTAATATAAACAAAATAACTATTATTTAATGATGAAAATCACATTGTATTACTGAAATGATTTATGTTTTCTGTTATCATTGTGCTATCAGAATTGGTATTGACTATCGAGTCTAGTCCATGGTATCAAAATAGAGTTTGAAATTTTAGCATCATGTACATGAGCCAAATGCGACATCAAATGAAGATTTACTTTCCAATACAATTTAAAAGTTTGGTATTAGAAAGAATAAAATAATAAGCGGGTGGTTATTTCATATGTTGTAAATCTTAACGTATTGTAGTTTGTAAAGTGTCCACATTCCCTTAATTGGCCAGTCAAAACTACAAGCTTTCAAAAAACTTTGCGAACTTTACTATTTTAGATAGGCGTAATTGATAAGCGGATTAACCAATCACAGAAATGGAAAAGGAAAATAAAATAGGACAGAGGACAGAAAAGCAGCACAGATTTCTGCAAAATCAACCCCCGAAGCATCAAAGTGTTAGAAGTTTTTTATTTTATTTTATGAATCATACAAGAATATTTGAGAGGAGATGTCTTCCACATTTGAGAGACACGTGCTACATATTAGTGGCTGTGTTTGGCTTCAAGTCAGGACAGAGGTTTTTCACGCTGTATGATCCGGTTCCAGAGCTTTCTGGATTCAAACAGAATGTAGGAGGACTGGCTGCTCAGGCAACAAAAGCAAAATAAAAGCCCTGCATTAGCCACACAGCACATATCACATTACCCAGGTGGTTTGTTTGTTGTTTATCGCTGGGTGTAGCAGCAGGGCCAGTGACTTTTGTGGCCTCACTATGATCATACACTGTCAAGCCAGCGTGATAAAGAGCTGTGGTCAACAACATCACATCATGATAACCTCCAGAGAGTAAGCAATCCTCAAAACCTAAATGACAACTTAGATCAACCTCTTTGCTTGTTTTATTCCTTTTTGATAAGCTATCACATTTCCATATTGTGGTTTAGATGGACTTTGAAATCACTTAAATGCACAGCTCACGTTCAAACAGTATGTGATAACTACATACAATGTAAAAAAGCATTTGTTTTATATCTACAGATGTCTACACAGTCAGATCTGAACATCTCTCTAAGCACATGATTTATTTCCATATTCAGCGCCTCCTGATGGCCAGCAGATCACACTGTAAAACAAGCCTCATAGCAGCGCACTCGAAAACATTCCAACCATTTAGCTTCTCTGTCTCATTTGGAGCTTGCTGTTGGGAAAGTGCTCCAGCTGAAGTCGATACCCACAGACCACTGCTGTCACTGTGATGAATGGAGAGGTCCGCAACCAGCAAACAAGTAGGCACTGCAGTATTGCAAAGGATTATGGGAAGAAAATATATTGAGATGTCCGTCCCCAATATATTTCAAAATGATGAGAAAAAAAACCAAACCCTATTTAATTACTAAACAGCAGCTTCAAAAAGTACTCTGGATGGCTTTATCTGTATCATTCTCATAGAAATGAATGCAGTAGCAGTTTTGGTAGCACTTTTCATATTCCTGTGAATGTGGGGGTTAATTTAAGGCTAATCCATACCGCTCCAAGAGTATGAAGTAAAAACTTGCATCAGCAAAAGTCTAGAGACAAACTATAATCTGAAGACAAAGGAGTTTTTATTGAGAGCTTTTTGCAGGGCACCCTACTGTTCTAATATGTTTTTTTTAATCCATGCTTCTTTAAGTTGTTGCCAAGATACATTCAAGCATGAAAGACTGAAATAAGTGAGGTGAACTCAGTAGTTTAGAACTACACTATGTAATTTTACTTTTGAAGTGCTGCCACCTGCTTGTCTCCATAGAGATGTTATTGTGTTCTGGAAAGTTTTATTTTTTTTTTAGACCCTGATAACAAGACCCAATATTTTAGATTATAACAGATTTCATAATTCAGAGATGAGAGTATATTATATTTTGGAATTTCTTACCAATGCCAATACTGGGATTTTTCTTGATATTAGCCTCTCTGTTCTCTGTCCATTTTTTATATTTGAAGTGTAACAAAATGATGAGGAGCAGAGGAGTTTTCATTCAGAGGCCAGAGAGGTCCCCCTCTGTCCTCTTCTCCTGTTGACTTTCTTTTGGTCTAACACTGTACTGAGCTGTATCTGTGGACCTGTCTGAAAAATGACAAAAAGCTGAGTGTGTCTGCTGCACTCTGTTTGGACTTTTATATCCTTTCTGTATTTCTTACAGAGGAGAGGTGGGAAAACTCCCCACAGTACAGGAATGTTCCTATTTTTAAAGTGGATGCCATAATACACACGTGTCCAGTATTCCACAGTGATTCTTGACAGTGTTATAGGAAGAATACTTGAAACATACTAAAGAAGGATCTTTCAGAAGCTTTTAACCATGTTATAATTGACATTTACACAAAGTTGCATTTAGAGTGATTTGTGCATGTTTGAGTTTGTTTTTTATTTATTTTACAAACACCATTGCTTAGAAAATTCTTGTTTTCACTTACCCCCTATACATGCCCATTGTTCTTTACTTGCTTTATTCAATGTCAAATAGCCATTTTTAAAGTTACTTTAGATCAATGTTGTGATTTTAAAACTTCCAATAACCATAAAGGTCCAAAACATAATGAAAAATATAATATATCTGCTACAGCAGATATATTATATTAGAACATAAGTCGTCTTTAAACATTGAATCATGTAAAACCAGATTATGTTTTGGGGATATAAGTGCATCTTTAATGTTGTATTCAAAATAAATTGTCATCTAAACATATTCATATAATATAACCAAAGAACATTTGTCTCTATGTAATGGGAGTTAACCAGAATAATAATTAGGGGTGTGCAAAATAATCGTCATGACAATGCATCGCGATACTAACTTTCACAATATACTGCATCGATTCTTGATGCCAAAAATTGATTATTATGAATTCATAATTTATTAATTAATTATTAATTAATAAATACATTAATTAATTATTAGTTGTTGTTTTTTTTATAAATCCTATGCACTTTTTTCTTTGTGAAAGGGTATTGTTTGTTATGATGGTAACTACCTCCAAAATGGCAAAAGTTTGAACATCATTTTTTGTTTTAGAAAAAATCCTATGCACTTTTTTTGTTATTGGTTTGGTTTATTTGTTTTTGTTATTCAATAAATTCAGTTATGAATTGAGTTGCTCAGAGTTATGTATCAATTGAAGACACTACCCAGATACACAGCCACTGATATTTAAGTTATCCTCTTTTTTTTTTTTTGGTACATTTTCACTGAAGTATGTCGAATATATTGCAATGCATCGCAATAATTCAAGTATCGTGATGCATCGTGATAGTATCGTATCGTGGCATATGAATCATGATTTGAATTGAATCGTGACTTCTTTGCCAATACCAACCCCTAATAATAATGTGTGCATATTTCATCCATGCCTTTCAGATTAGTATGAGTGTCAAAGCTAACCTGATCTCAAAGTGTCTGAGGAGCACTCTGACGAGCACTCAAGGTGAACGAGCGGAAAGAGAAGGGCAACGCTTTGTTTTGGTGGTGTTGTGGTTAAACCAAGACGTAACAAGGTATTTCTGTTAAGTACATTTAAGCATTTGGGTTTTTTTTGTTTGTTTTTTTATATTGGTGTTGATATTAACAAACAGTTCTCCATATGCTTTCATTCCATTAAACACATCTTTAATAGTTCTGTAGACATTTCCTAAACCATACTTTAAGAAATGGTATTGGCAGATACATTTTCTTGCATATTAATTGCCATGGAGATGCTACTGCTTTGCCTGGAATATTCCACAGTATGGCATTAAACTAATCTAGCACATAAGACCCAACCACCAGGCCAAGTTACAGGTCAGATCTGTGCAAAGGTGGTCCAGCTCATAGAAAGAAGGGATCTATTTGAAGGTATTTTTGAGCTACAGAAACAACCACATAGCAGGATTAGTAGATATACTAGTTTAGTTAGTTTAGTTTAGCCTTTATTTGAAGGGACAATGTACAGAGACATTAAGTTCATAAAAACAGAGATGTTCTGCACCAGATTATAGCTAAATAGCTAATTTCCATCTGCAGTCCCTGATACTAACATTAGTTTAGATGGAGCAATATTAGTGTAATTTGAACAAGAACCAAAACCTCAGTGTGAACTCGACTTTCAGTTGAAATCTCTTCCCAATAGCATGTGTATGAAGCTCTCCTGGTCTGAACTCTAGCCTAAAACCTCTTCTCCAGGACCGCAGCGATGTCCAATCAGAGAGGTGATGAGTGCTTTGTTCCATCCCCCCCTCCTCACCCTTGCACAACCACTTCTCTCCCTCACAAGTGTCTCTTTAGGGCCTTGGACTTGAATATTCAGGGACTGTGGGTGCTCCGGACTGATACCGGACCTCTCTCCTCTTTGAAGTTCTTTCTACATCCTAATGAGGATCAGACTTTAGAGTTTTTGAACCAAAGAGCTCACCGTCCTTCTCCACCACCTCCTCCTCTGACCCCTTTTTCCACTTCTCTCTAAGAGGAGCACTGGAGTAGAATATAGAACTGAAAGTCCTTTTCAATCAGTAGTCTTTCATGTGCTCTATACTGTTTATATAGTAGCTATATAACTTTTTATATAGCCTCATTGGCATCTTAAGTGGTTCTTGGAAGTGTTCCATTCAAATGCAACAGGGATACAAAGTGCAGATTTTCTTTGCATCTGAAAACAATGGGTAGAAAAATAGAAAGTTTTAATTTAGCACTACAGTAGAAATTACACTGGCATTTAACTAAAATCTTCTCTACCTCCAATGTGCAGTGAGTAACATACTAATCTTTATTAATATGGGCAAAAAACTATAACTAACTCTATTCTCCTGTTCTTAAACTTTGCAATACAACATTGGAATTTCACCATTGTGGTACGATTAAGGGTCCGAAAGTCCATTATTTGAATAAACATTAAGTCAGGTTAAGCAGCTCTGTCATTTATAATATTTAGATTTTGCAGTTGCCTTTTTGCCAAGCCTGTGTTTCTTGGGTCAGTATTTACACATACCCTTTATTATGGCATGATTTTTGCCTTAAATCTCAGAATGCTACACTAGATTTCTTATATGTGTATTTGAGCATGTCCTTCTTAATGTATTATGGTCTGCTCCTCATTATTAGTACAGATGGGAGTTGTCACTTGGTGCGCAGGAAACACCCATGGGAGTCTGTGGTCCAACTCTTGATAGATATTTCCACAAATTTTATTCAAAGGGTCTGGAGGATGGAGTGAGTCTGATGTGGGGTGGGTCTGGATGACCTTTGACCCATCCCTGAAATTGAAGGCCAATCAAAGCCATGTGCTGGTAAGTAGAGCCCTAAAAAGACACATTTGATGAATGCGTAGCTCTGGGAAACAGCTGGGGCAGTGTATTTGGATGGACATGTCTAAAGTGAGATCTTACAGTTATGTCAGTCAGTGGTTACAGGACACTCCAAAGGCTCTGTTCATTTTCCCATAAGAAACTGAAATAGATAGTTGTCAGCTGTGGGAAAATGCAGAAGAGGAGGAAGTATTTTGTGTGTACTTCAGCTGAAGTATGCTGTGACTTCATAATAATATATCAAATATATAAAAACATATTGCTTGAATATACAAAAAAAAATATTGGAATATCTATCTCCATGGATATATTATTGCTTTGCCTGGAATATATCAAAGTATCTCATTACTATCTTGCATTGTTCAACTACATTTACAGCAGGTTGCCTCTCTAATACTTTACCTATAACTTTGCTTGACCTAGTGGCATCTTTTGCTTATCACTACATTAAAGGAATATTAACGTTTTTTACAATCTGAACCTTATTTCGGTAATAAAACAAGTTCATTTACTCACCCATAGCATTTTGGTGTCTTTTAGAGCAGTTCCGTAGATTTTGTATTTTAGCGATATCCGTTAACGTGAGTGCTTGGGACAGGCGATTGCAGTCACCAAATAACACAAACTTTATCACTTCAAATTACAGAAGCTCAATGCCTTAGTCTACACTTTCGTTTGAGTCAAAAGTGGCCTCTAATCCGAGATTTAGGTTGTTTTCACACCTGCCTTGTTTGGTTCGTTTAAAACGAACCAGAGTTCGTTTGCTCCTTTGATTCGGACCTTTTGGGCTGGTGTGAATAAAAACCAAAAATCTCGATCCGGAGCAAACAAGCGAACCAGGTTCCATTCGAATCCTGGTGCGGTTCGTTTGAGGTGAGAATGCAGACCTGACTCGATCTGACACAAGTTGGCTTTTTGTACTTAACAAGCTCCCGTCGTATGTTGAGCATTATGGGAAACCGAGGCTTACGAAACTTAACGAAACGAAACTTACGAGGCTTACTTACGTTTTGCGTGAAGAGCAAGAGTCACAACTTGATGCGCGCACATGAGCGCTGTCCTCCGTAGCCGTCTTGCCCTGTGTCTTCGTTGTTTGGAAATTGATTGTACACTAGTGTAAACCTCACGATGCTGCTCAAACATTTGTGAGAACTGAGCAAACCATATCGCTAAGACTACATTGAAAACAGCACGTAATGCCATGATTCTCCTCCTTCCGTGTTTGGACACGGCGCTTTGACACGGCTCATTTCTGTCCAGTGGCTGAGCGACCTCAGCACACGTAGTTTTGTTTATAGATGCTGGTCCACTTGGAAAAAAAAGTGTAGAAAAGTAAAAGTGTAAAAGCGAACCGCACCAAAATAACAAAAAAATTTAAAAAAAATTTGGTCCGGACCAAAGCAAGTGAACTATCGGACTTTCCTGGTGTGAAAACGAGTAGATGACAAGGACAGCGCGCATGCGCGCATTCACAGCTAATTTGCAGATAAGAAGACGCTCAGAACTTTTCTTGTTTTTATTCAAATGACCAATGGTTCTATTCAAGTGAGAGTGTGGACTGGTATTATCGCTGAGAGGGTGCCATAAAGGCCACAGCTCATTATTATGAAGGGCCATTTGAGCCAATGGAGTGAAGCCACTTTGGGTATACCTGCTTCACCCATACAGCTATAAATAGTCTCACTGAGAAATTGGATTCATTGGATTTTTTTGGGACAACTATGTACATCATTTATTTTTTGGAATATTGCAGTTGATTATATCTTTCCTTTGGGGATAAATGCTAAAAATAACACCTGCTCAAACTGGAGTAAATTGAAATTGAATTACTATTATAATGACATTCTGCAATGTTATTATAGTGATAGTTATTATAGTCTGTGCTGGATTTAAAGTGACTGGAAGCTTGTAATATTTTTGAAAATTAATTATTATTGTCCAGTGCATTTTCCAGAGCGCACTGAATAGCGTCATAAATTAAAATAGCAATGTTTTTAGCGCGATCTGGCTCTGAATGTGAGCGGTGGACCGTTCATGTTTAATGAGGCTTCTTTGCCAAATTTTGCAGGTCACAATATCCCATCTGAGTCCAAACATTGTCACAGCAGGTTGAGAAAAGAAGGCAGGAAAAGCAGAAAAGACGAAAGATTTCTTACCACGCTGTTTGAAAAGAGCGAGTCTTTTGTCCCATAGTCTGGAGCAAACCCTTAAGCTCTGGCGTTGTTCTTTCTTTAATTATAAACTCCTGCTTTGACCGAAAGACCAGTTTAGAAAACTGCTTGAGCTTTAATATGAAATCTTCCTCCATTTAAAAAGTAGGGCCAGACAAGAAGAAAAAAGAGAGCAAATTACTAAACTTCAATAGTCTAAATTGTATCTTGTGTCACTTAACTCCCCAGAAGTTGCAGAAGAATCCCTGGGCTCGCAAGTGCTTCTACCATGAGGCCATGAGGCGTCTTTTCACAGCCGCTTTAGCGCAGTATATGTAAACATCGCCACTTACAAGTGAAGAGGCTAATAATAATAATAGGCGCGCAGTGATATGACTCGAGAGAAAATAGCACCAAGCGATTATGACTTCTGACTTTTTCGTGGGCAACTGTTTTGTGACGCAAATATATCACTTTTTGGACAAATATTGTTTTGAGAAGAAAAACAAGCTTTATTAACTGTCCTGGCTAACTTGCCGGACCTACTTTCGTCAGCTCCTAAACCGGGCAGAACTCGGCTCACAGGACACTGATAAGTCAGTGTTAATGCACGACGCTGCTGAAGGGGATGCCATACAGATTCACATAAAAAACCCGAACTATCCCTTTAAATAGAAAATAACTTTATAGTACAAATCATTGGATAAATCTAACCATTTATTTTTTCATTTTACTTTTTTTCTCTGTGATGACAGGTGAGGCACAGCCTTACCAGCCTCCTGCCGCCGGGTGAGGCACGTATTTACCTGGCCTCATGGTAGAAGCACTTGCGAGCCCAGGGATTCTTCTGCAACTCCTGGGGAGACTGCACGCCACTGATGCACGCTATTTTCTGATCTATGTTATAATGTTGTTTCCTCATGCAAAAACATGCCTGGAGTTGTGTTTTGTTTCATTTACACATGTTTAACACACAAACCCTGCATATTTAGGTTCTTCTCTCAAACAGAGAACACTGTGATGTCATGGTAATACAGGAAGTGCTTCACTGTTTTTTTTAAACTCCAACACCCTCAGTTGAATCATTTGGATGATTTCAGTCTTGATTTTGAAATGAAAAAGTTCTAGCTGTATCCTTGTTGTGGACGTTTGTTACTTAATTATGCAAGTCCACATTCCTCCAAATATCTTTAAATGAACAGAATGTCAGGATCGAGCACAACAGACTTTGATCATAACTTATAAACTTTGACTTCATACGCTCACCCCAACTACTTATGCAAATCCCTATGTAATTTCCCATTTGAGTGCTCGCCTCAGTCATTTGCAGTGCACCGAGGCAGAGAGGAGATGCTGATCTAGGAGTGAGAATTCTCCTTTAATGAAGATCTATGGAGATATGTGCACGCCTGGTTTGGCCAATCAATCTTCCCTTTACACTCAGGTTATAAAGATGACGCGATTAAACGTTTAGCTGTGAAATGAATGATTGGCTTTAATAGAGTCTGTAAAGCGCCGATGAAGTCATACTTTGAAAATGTTGTGGTGTGGGAATTTCCTGGCCACTGCCTTTCATCATATTTAAACGTCATGTACAGCTTTTAGAGATGGGCAGTTCTAGGGCTGAAATTATCCAAATGATTCTAGTAAAGGTGTATGGAGTTTAAAAACAGTGGAGCACTTCCTGTATTACCACATGACATCACAAGGTGGAAGAGAGTGTTTTCTGCTGGAGAACAGAGCTCAGGCTAAATATACAGGATTTGTGTGTTAAACATGTGTGAGTGGACACAACTCCAGGTATGTTTTTGATAACGAAACAACATTCTAACATGGATCAGAAAATAGCGTAATATGGGCATACACATTTAGTAAAGATACTCCAAAAAAATCACATTTATAATACAAATTTGACAGATTTAAAAAAATCTTGAACTTTACCAGAACTAATGTATGATGATAAGATGGTAACATAAAGAAAGAACTAATATTTTGTGTTGAAAATTATCTATTGCCTAAAAAAAATCAATGTAATTGTTTTATCAAAGACTGTATCGAGTCTATTCCTTAGTATTGAAATCAAGTTTGAAATGTAACTATTATGACAAAAGTTTATTGGCAAACTTGCTGACAGACTGGCAGATCTTTGGAGTTAACTTGGACAAATGACATTTTCTATTCTAAAAGGTCAATACAGAGAAAAGGTTGTAGCTAATTTTGGTCAAATCACTGCACGCGCTGCTGAACAGAAGGGGCTGATGGCTTATTTCAGGTTGAAAAGTACCTGATTAGCTGTGAACAGATTCCCTTCAAAAAATGAAAAGTATTTGGATTATTCCATTGTATCACACAGAGTGATACAGGACCTTTGTCTTACAAGTGCCCTGGCTCCCTTATGTAATTATGTTTTTTTGCACTTCCAGACTTTATTTCAAAATTGTATAAATAATTGAACCATGTATTTTTCTAGGGATATTTAACTAACATTCAGCTGATATTGCACACACTGACTTCTTCCCAGAACATTGCTGCTTTAGAGCCATATTCTCCTCTCCTTTTCCTCTGTCCCCTCTATTTACAGCCAGCCATTGAACTGAAAATCAATACACCATAAAGAGAATGTAGAAACCTCTTATTTACATCACTTTGAATGGGCAGTGCGGTTTGTCTATGGCCTTTTTAAGTCTGTGAAATGCTACAGCGTAAGATAAAGAATGCAAGCTTGGTGCACTATCTTGTATGGAGCACAAGCAGGCATTTGAATGGTTGTTATGAATGCGGTCTCTGATTCATAAGGCCACAGGGGGGCCCCAGAGACAGACCAGAGGAGCAGAGCGCCTCCAAACAGAAGGCGCTCTGTTGAATGTATGCTCTTGTTTTTCTTGGTAAGCTGACTGGCACAAGACTGATGTATTTGATTACCGGGTAGCCCGGGTAGCAAGTTAAAGGGGCTATAGCAATTTTTTTTCATGTAATAGCCTAAAATAGAATTTGTTTTGCCCTAATACACATGATCATGGAAGCGCTTTTACCTTCCACAAACCAGGAAGTGCACGTTAGCATGCTAATTGTTGTTAGCATCATTGTGGTGACAAAGCTCCACTCCACTGACCGTTTCTCACTGAGTCTGACACTTCTAAGACGTCACCTTTAAGTTTAAAAGGACCATGTTACATCATTTCCTGATCAAAGTAATAATGTTGTTTCCTCAGAAAAAGCCTGAACTTGTGTTTTGTTTCATTTCACACATTTATGCAGAGCCTGCATATTTAGGCAGAGAGACTTCTCTCAAACACCTTGTGATGTCATGTAGTAGTCTCTTCAAACTCCATACACCTTCACTAGAATTATTTGGATTATTTCAACCCTGGAATTGTTGATCTCGACTAAACTAAAAGGTAAAAGGTAGCTTCATGAAATCACAAGGTGGAACAGAGCATTTTGAGCTTTGGAGATGTAGACAGACTAATAATAAAGGATTACTCATGTGTGAATGAAACAAAACACAACTCAAGGTATGTTTTTTGAAGAGGTAACAACATTATGCTCACAAGAGTCAGTTTAGGGCAGTGCTTCTCAATTATTTTCTGTGACGCCCCCCCTAGGAAGAAGAAAAAATTTCACGCCCCCCTTCCTGCGCGCGACTATAAATAGTATTATTTGTCTAGAAAATTGTTATGAGAACACCATTGTATCCTTTTATTAACATTATAAACAAAAAAAAGAAAGAAACTTACAACAAAGACTGCACTGAGGACTCAAATATTAATGTGTTTTTAATGCAGCTTTGCACACATTTGTTTACGTTTTACAGAAATGAAACTTAAAACCACCTCATTTGCATAAGCTAAAAGCACTGAAAAAAAAAAAGCTCTCTCCTTGTGCCACTGATGCGTCAGCTTCTGTCGGACTAAAGGACATGACTCAGTGGAATATACGTGTTTTTTCTGTGACAGAGGATGTTTTGTTAATGGTGAGACTGTGTGTAAATCGCATGTGAGAACGCCACTGCCAACTACTGTTGTTGATGTGCAATTACACTTAGTTCTAGTACAGTACAGCAAAAAAACATGTTTCCCAGGGTCATACGCGCCCCCCCTGGCATCACGCTACGCCCCCCCAGGGGGGCCCGCCCCACTATTTGAGAAGCACTGGTTTAGGGTAATATAGAACCATTAAGGAAAATACTTTGTTTAGATGTACTTTTTTTTAGCTTTTAACTTATGCTGTGAGGTTGGCAGTAATTCTGACCTATTAATGTTAGTAATACACCATTGTTATGCAAATGAACTGACAACAGTTGGTACTTGATCTCATACTATTTGAAAATTGGAACACATTTCAATAACCAGTGGGTGGAATCTGTAAAATGCTTTTGAAAATTTTTGGATCACAAATACTAGATTTTTGAATGCCCTGAGATGCTTATAGCTACATGTGTTTTGACAAGTTTGTGAATATAGTTATTAGTTTTACAATCTTAAACCAGGTCTCCAAAACACTGTAACACATCCTGACATGCCCCCTCTGTAATGGCAGTGCTGACAGCGTTTAATGTTTGTTTTGGGAATAATCACAGAGACACACCACCGTGAGCTGCTGAAAGACTGGCACATACACAGGACATGCCCATTTAGGCCAGACTACAACTTAACCATTACAGACTCACTGGTGATAAAGCAGATGGGGAGATTAAGGCACAGTTTGTATTAGGGTTGCTTGATTATGGATTAAATGATTATGACAGATATTTGGATCATAAGGTTAGGGTTCATTTTTTGTTTATATGTAGTTAAAGGCTTTGTACCAGATTTAAACACATTATTAATACCATGCAAGTGAGAATTCAAATGCTGACTGGGTGAAGTGTGTTTTTTCTGTTTAACCGCACAGATGGTTTGGTGTAGCAATGGGTAAAAATGGGGTTAGAAGTGTGGGACTAGCTTCATGTTAAACACAGTGATGTAACCATGTCCAAATCTCACAGTAATCCAAATAATTAAGACATAAAAGTGATGTCAGCAGTGAAATAGAGCAGATGGTCTTCCAATGTTGTTGTTGTCTCTATTTTTAGCTTAAGATAAGATAAGGATCTTCATTGGACCATATAAGTGTATAGAGGTACTTTTTTCTATATCGTATTATTATTATTCTTTTTTACCAAGCTCAAAATCCACTTCTTGTCGACACAATAAAGGTATACGGTAGAAAGGAAGCACAGTTTGTTGACTTGGGTTCTGAATTGAGTAAGATTTTTTTAAAAGTCAGACGTTCTTTTCTTGAGGCTGATGAAATATTGATTGTTTGCCAGGCTGAGAAATGGTTAGGCTGTGTTTGACTGTAGCCTGGTTCACTAATGCACTTTGGAAGGTTCTGTTTGAAATCACGTTGTAGTGGATTAAAGAGACTCGTCTTTCCTGCAGTAATGTATCAGAGTAAGCTAACCTGCCACTGGAGTGATGGAGCAATTACACAGTACGATTTACTGAAGAGGAGTATTAGTAGTAGTAAATCACATCACCCTGCATAATTGCTAGTAGTTACGTAGCTCATCTAACAAATTAAGTAGTAGTAGCAGCAGCAGCAGAAGCAGCAGCAGCAGTAGCAGCAGTAGTAGTAGTAGTAGTCATATTTTCAGGCTTTGACTTTGAATATCTTCAATATTTTTTGTTATACTGCTGTTACTATTGCATCACTGCAATTTCACCAATGTTCAAATAACTATTCTCTTATCTTACTTCTTATCTTGTTTGTTCCAGATTTATTAATTGAAATGTAATTTCAAAGGTCTCACAGCTACTACTTCTTTGTGTTCTTCTCATATGACTTTATGTTCTTCTCATGACTTTGTGTTCTTCTCATGACTTTGTGTTCTTCTCATGACTTTGTGCTCTTCTTATGACTTTGTGTTCTTCTCATGACTTTGTGTTCTTCTCATGACTTTGTGCTCTTCTTATGACTTTGTGTTCTTCTCATGACTTTGTGCTCCTCTCATATGCTTGAACCAGATTGAAGGTCTGATACTGAGTCAAAGCTACAGTCACTGTGAGTCATGCTATAGCTAGAGGGCGTGCTGTCTTCAGTGGTATGTAATGAAACAACCTAACCCCTGGAGCACTGAAAAACAAACTCTTCTTAATCCTGAGCAGAGAGGTGCACAGTGCACCCCTCCCCCACAGGACGTCCCAGATCCCCTCAGACCTGCGCCAACTTGGCCTTTATGTGATGACCATGAGTCAGTGGATAAAACAAGGCAGTATTTGTCTGAGGTTTCCGTGTACATATGGGTAGTAATTGAGTACAGTTGAAAGCAATACTGCACATCTTGTTTCAGTATTATGGGTCACATCCATAGAATAGAGATGGCAATGTGGCATTTTACCTCAGATGCCCTACCTGTCACATGTGTTTACTAAAATGTTTGTAAGATATCTGTGGAAGAGGAAGAGTTGAAATGCCAACTGACTGTTTTTTATTCACTCTGTCAACAAAATAGTTTTCAGTGTTTGTAAGAATACGTTATATTCGTTCTTTCTGTTTTGTCATAACAGCTAATGTCTTCATGGTGACACTCAGTTGATAGACCCTCCACCAGAATGCTATATGCCATTATGCTATTTTCTGATCTATGTTATAATGTTGGTTCTTAATCACAAACATACCTGGAGTTGTGTTTTGTTTCATTCACACATGTTTAACACACAAACCCTGTGTATTTAGGATGTGTTCTTCTCTCAAATGGAAAACACCTGTAACATCTTGTGACGACACAGGAAGTGTTCCACATACACCTTCCCTAGAATCATTTGGGTAATTTCAGTTCTGGAATTGCCCATCTCTATTGAACTAAAAGTAAAAGGTTGCGTTTAACATGAAAACTACCACTACATGACATCACAAGGTGAAACAGAGCATTTTGAGCTTTGAGGATGTAATAATAAATGATTACTCAAACGCATAAATGAAACAAAAGACAACTTCAGGTATGTTTGTGATGAGGTAACAACAGTCTAACATGACTTAAAGCTCACAAGAGTCAATTTTGCGTAATAAAATATCTTTATTGAGACATTCAGGGGCAGACTGGCAAGCTGTACGCTCTAGAAAATGGAATAGTCCAGAATGGCCGTGCACTAGTGCGGCCAATTTGCGCACCCACTCCATCCCCTCCTAAATTCCCACCATGGGCTGATTTGTTGGGGAAAAGTCCAGGGCCGTTTTTGGTCGCAGTTCACCCCTGGAGACATTTATACAATATAATTTTTTGTAACTCTCATTTCAACTAAATAAAAGATAACCATACAATTTCCAGGTGTATTCAAGAAGTAAAAATAAGAAAATAATATATTTTTGGTTCTTTATATAAACATAAACATTTCCAGTACCATAGCAGCATTGCATACATTACATTCTCATTCAAAACTACTTGCTCTCCCCTCACTCTACTCTTAACCACCCTTGGCTTTAAAATAACGAATTCTAAGTGAGTTGTTTATAACCTGTGCCCCTAGTGTAGAAACAATCCTGAGATCCAAGAGTCACTTAATTAATGAAATACCAGAGAGGCACTCAGACAACCCTGGCTGCATGCCTTTACCTCCTATAGTCAACCCCTCCTTCGCTTTACCATGCACACTCCTATACATCACTATACCAAAATGCTCACCCCTAAAATCAAGTTCATACTATACATTACTCCATCCAATCCTATTACCATAGCTAACATCTCTACTTTGACATTGTGGTGTATTGTTTCCTACCACAAGTTTTAAAATGCAAATGAAGTCCATGCCCTGCTCCTCTGCTGACAAGGGACTCATTATTCGATATATATTTTTCTTATGATGCATCACGGCTTAATTAGGAAACTGAAATTATATCTGTCCCCTAAATGCTATGTTATTTAACTGCTTTGAAGCTAGTCTTTTCTGTTTGTCCTATACTGTTGGGTTTGCGGTGGGCTGGGAGGCACATATCCCACAAGGCTTTCATTTGCTTCCAAAACACACACATGCAAACATACACTAAACCCATAGAATTATACACAACACTGTATCCCTCCGAGCATTTTTTTTCCTCTCTCTCATGGTCAGTCCCTATTTAGACTTGACGTAATCTGCCACTTGTACTATCTGGTAAACACAGCAAAATGTGATCAAAGCCACCACGCAAAATCATAATCTCACATTTAATCTGATAATATCATAATATTAAAAAATCCAAATATATTTGATGTCATGTAATCTATGGTTTCTGTTCCCTGTTCAGATTTTTTTGTCAGTGAATATTTCATTGGAAAATATGTAGGTCAATCTGATTTATGGAATGTTGAGATTTGATTAAATTTGTATATACAGTCAGGGATGTTGTCATGTCATGTATGAGGACTTAGTAGTTTATAAGGTATCTTTGGGCATTTGGAACAGGTAACTGATTATATTTTGCATTTGGGTAGGTCAAAAGTACCAAAAATCAGATCCTAAAAATAGTATTGAAACAAGATACTCATGTGAGCAGATATTGATACTAAAAAGTCACATTCACAGGACAGAAATGAACCTTTCCTGAACAGCTTTAGAATGATCTTGAGCTGCATCAGAACAAGTATAAAACCACATAGCCCAACATACAGTACACCAATGGAATTTACTTGCACGACTGTGGGATTACACAGATATAAAACCACATGGTAATATAAAAGAAAGTACTATGATTTAATGTTGAAAATCAAATTCTATTGTCTAAAGAAAGTGTTCTTTATTATCATTGTAGTAGTAGTGAAATCGGTTTTGAGTATCAAGTATATTCCTTAGTACCAAAATTGAGTTTGAAATGTTATTATCATGACAACACTAATATTGCCATAACCACGAATAACTCCGGCAACTCTTTTATATCTATTTTGTACAGCGATGTCCCATGCCGGTGTGTAACCCTGGTGGACTGTTGCGCTTTTATGACACATCGCCTGGACACTGTTGATCCTTTGCGTTTGCTGTAATCCATTTTGTAGTGTAGAGTCAGTGAGCACGCCATGGCATTCTCTTTGGTCACGTGTCCGTTTGCCCATGATATCCTGCACGTGAGGCGGCTGACTCAATATGGGCCAGCGTGTCAAATGACCTGTCTGCAAAGTGAATCAATCCAACCAGTTTATCACATAGGGCAGTAGTAGTGTCATTATAAATGTAGTATCTCAAAACCTCATGTTAGTTAGTATGGAAGTTCAATGCATTTTGAATTTGGTGACAGTAACTCGGGTTTTACTACAAGTTCAGGGAGGGTTAAAAGTTACTGAAAAGTAGTTAAAGCATTAATAGTACAATGTGTATTGACTGTATTGGATTCTCCTGTATCTTATATAACTGTCTGGCTTTCAAGAATTAGGCACAAACATTAAGACCAGAGAAGAATGCAGTATAAAACGTTAAAATAATATATATATATACAAAAAAATAGTAACAGCTCAGAAGCAATGTTAAAATGTGCTTATATGTAAGTTTTCTGCTGGGACTGCCGCTTCCATCTGCTTGTCTCCATGGAGATGTTATTGCTTTTTTTTAGAATGTTCCGCATATGGCATTTAACTTGCTTATCATGAGTTCAGTAAGAGGAGTTTCTGTTACCAAAATTACCTGAAAAACATGCGTTCTTACTGGGAGTATAGAGATATGTAGCGATATACAATTAATGCCATACTGTAGAATATTATAAGTACCAGGAAAGTTACCTAGTACAAAAAAAACTTCACTAAACCAAACCTAAACAAATGTGTAAACCTTTTATTGTAAGTGACTGCACCATTGTATTTGTCTCGTGCTACAGTAATTCCTTTCCTTGTCATCTTTTCTGCACATGTCAGAAAACCATTCCAACTGTCAAAAGCCAACTGGAGTGATCGCTTCTTTTAAGCCTGTCTTCTCCACAGCTAAAGGCTTTGGCACAGCACATCCCTACACCAGCGCTCCCTCCTCTCTGCTCTTTAATTCTTTGTAAATTCCACCACACACTCAGGCTTTAGTGTGTGTGTGCGCTTTCTCTGCGTGTAGTCGGCTGAACATCTCCACATGTGAACCGAGGCAAGCATGGGAGAAGTGGCCGGAGAGAAGCAAAGGAAAAAACATATATAGACCAAGGAGTTGGAAGCCAGCGATTGTATGAGAGGTTTTACTGATGACGTGAGGGAGACGAGCACGCACATCTGGAACGCTTCGCACACCTGAAGAGGACAAGCTTTCTCTTGCTCTAAAGCCTCCCCCGGCACTTACATTTTTTTCTTTTTTTCTTTTTTTTCCGTTTTACCTCACAGGCTGTAAATCTTTTCCTCTCTACTCTCCTGGTTACCCGCTGAGCATGAAGCGTGGAACAGCGACCCGAAAAAGAGAAGACTGCTTGCAGTTCTGGCAAGGAAATGGAATTATTTGATCTCAGAAGTTGACAAGATGATTGAGACCCCGTGCATCCAAGTGTTTACGAAAATTGGAGTTACAACGTTGAGTTCTGAGAAGGAATTTGCTGACTGGGGAAGTTTTTAAGTCTTGTCACTCCACAAGTCTGTCCTACTTCTCAAAACACACCTTCTATTTGCTTTGGAGGATGAGCTCAAGAGGCTGAACCAGAGCAGAGGTACACCTTTGAAGCTACTATTAACCCCCTTGACTTCCCAAAAAGGTCCCTCCCTCCTTCCACTTCCAAGTCTTCCAGTCTACCTGCGCTAGTCACAACACGCTGTTAACCGTAAGAGCACCCACGTCAAGCAAGCTGGAGCACCCTTGGGAGACACAGAGGGGGCTTTAGTGAGCACAATCAGGGATGTCAAAAGCTTCCAGGCTGGTCAGACCCCACTCCAAGCTGCCGTCCCCGCGGAAGGAATGCCCCGGCACGGCCAGTCGATCGCGGGTGGGGGAGAAGCTAATGAGGGCAGGTAGCGATGGGACTGTGAACAGGCAAAAGTCGTTCACCGTTGCCGTGACGATGGAAAACGGGCAAAGCGAGAATGAGATCCAAGCATCCCGTCAACAGGAGAGGAGAGAGGACATGACAGTTCCAAAGAGCAAGATCAGTCCGCCAAAAGTGTCCAGTCAGGGAGGCACTGCTAACAGTAAGTAATTTTTTCCCAGAATAACATGACCTACAATGTTGTGTCATCAAAACTTAAGTTAATATTTAGAGATTTTGTGCAGTTTGTTTATCTTGTTTTGACTGTCAAAATTGAAGAAGTTGTTGCATTGTTTTCATTGGAATTAGTACAAGAATTTTAATTTATCGTACAGAATATATTAGATGGAACACTACATTTTTGGGGTCAATATTTATCATGAGGACTGTTTCTTTGTACTAGCGAGGAAGATTTCGTATTTTTTTTATACGATGATTAGGTTTGAGCTGTAGAGGGTTGAATAAATAATGAAAAATAAATAAAGTGATTAATTCTGCTATTTATTTATTGCATTTTAATAATAATTTTGGGCATAACTCTGCTGTGTGTTATCATCACAGGCAAAATTGGAATCATCACAACTTTATTAATTCTTAATTTAGTCTTGCCAGTTAGTTACACTTGTTCTTTAGCAATAGAATGAAGTTGTCATTCAGAATAGTAACAGAATAGAACATTGCTATTGAATACTACATTGTAACATTGGTACTGACTGAGATGCTGGATGAGTTGGCCGATTTGTAACTTTCCATAGAGACCATTTGTAAGAGCTTTCGAAGTTGTTTACATATTGGGTACCATTGTTCCTCTGGTCAAGTTTCTTTGTTTGCACCATCTTTTGTTAAAAAGGCTGAAGGTTTTTGGTACAATTAAATAATCACAAAGTATTTCCATTAGATTGCATAAAAATAAACCAATATTTAGTTTACATTACAGACCTCATCTAACAGTAAGCACTAAGCACACTGATTAATGCAAGATTCACATGGATAAAAAGTTGTTGTTTTTATACAGCTCCAAGGGAGATGTTTTTTAAAGGTCCTATATCACGCAAAATTGACTCGTCTGCATTGTAGCCACTGTTACCTGATCAAAAACATACCTGGAGTTATGCTTTGTTTCATTCACACGTTTGAGTTGTTATACTTTATTATTAGTCTGTCGACATCGCCAAAGCTCAAAATGCTCTGTCCCACTTTGTGATGTCGTGAAGCAGTAGTTTTCAAGTTAACAGCTACTTTTTACCCTTTGTTCAGTAGAGATTGGCAATTCCATGGCTGAAATCATGCAAATGATTTTAGTAAAGATGTATGGCGTTAAAAAACACACTTGAGCACTTCCTGTATAATCACATGACATCACAAGGTGTTCCACGTGTTTTCAGTTTCAGGAGAACTCATGCTTAATATACAGGGTGTGTATGTTAAATATATGAGAATGAAACAAAACACAACACAACATAGATCAGAAAATAGCCTAATATGGGCACATTAATAGTGACAATTCCAGTTCCAATTTTAAATTCAGTTACAAAATGATCTAACCGTATTAAATATTTTATGTTATTATCAGTTCCTAGCATCTTGTGTTTACCTAAATCTATCCATATCCCTCAACATAAATCTTTGTCAGTTTCTTGTGTGCTTTGGGTTCAGTGTTGTGCAACTCCTTGTATACTTAGGCACTTGCAATACCTTTATAGCCTTGTCAGAAGCTTAAATTTGTTTGCCAAGCATCAATTGACAAGTTGTTGCAGCAACCCCAGGTATTCATGTGAACAATTCATCAAATGGATCAAAGTAGGTTGTGCTAAAAATTTAGGACATCCCACAGTCTTCTTTGTGGTCTGGTACAACCTGATTAAAATATTTGTGAACAAGAGGCAGAAAAAAGTCCCCCCTTTACTTGTCACCAAATTCCAAACTCAGCAGGGTGCCACCATTCATCTGACACTTCCCCAACCCTCAAGAAGGTAGATTGTGTGAAATATTGCAGACATCCCCCTATAGTATAGCTGGACTATGATAGACTGTCTTTTTAATAAAACATTCTAGCTCGATTCACTTTCAAGGCGAGTTTGTAAGTGTAGTCCATAGTAGGGGGTGAGTTAAGTGAAAGAGTGACAGAAGGAGGTCAGGAATGCGAGCGGTGCATGCTGGGAAATCAACAGGTCTCGGGTAGTGTCTGTGTGTGTAGCCCCCTCCCTCCAGTAAAGACAGGTTAGGGGTTATGAGAGGGCAGCTCCTACTACAAACCAGATGTTCTCTTCTCTACAACTTCCAGTGTCCTTTGTATGAAAATAATGACTTATTTCTTTTGGATCTGCTTCCATTTTTCCCGGTTAGGGTCAGTTCAGAGATATTAGTAGATGTTTTCATATATTTGAAAATTGCTCCCAGTAGTTTTGATGAGAAACAGGAAGTCCTTTCTTTTTGAGGCCATATGAAGTGACTCAGTAATATTTTTGGCATGCATTTCTCATCCTCCTTTGTGGTCTTTTGTTTTGCTTACGACTAAACACTCCACCACCTCTCTGTATCTTTATACTCGTCTTTTTTGTCTTGTGATGTTTTGACAGATCTTGACTTTGTTGTTGGGAGACGCCCTGACACGCTAAAACACAACGCACAAGGCTATAAAAAGGAATAATTCAAGCGTGTCTTGTGTGTACACATTGGGGAGGTCCTCTGTGGCCACTGTCAGTCGTACTTTTGTCTTTGGGGACGCTCAGAGCCGTGTAAATGTCTCGTTATGGACGTGTAACCGCAGAGAAATCCCATAGAAAGTTCTCAAGACATGACTTTGCTCACCACATTTCTTCCATTGCATGCTTTAGAACACACTGGTTAATTGGAGACTTGAATGGTGCACTTAATATCCACATCTATGAGCTTTTACCCATGTCATAACAATGGCCTCATGTTTAGTTTACTCAAAGTTGTATTTTGATTGATTCAGGCATGTTTGAGTAATCTTGTAAACTGCATTCGATGCTTAAGTGCTCTGAAAATTTCTGTTTTCACCTGCCGCATCTTGGCCAACTACTCTGTACTTACTAGTGATTTGTTTTCCAAAAATTCAGACTCTGGATCATTCATGTAATGTTAAAAAAAAAAATCACATCGGTTTCTTGATAAAAATAAAATAAAATCTAGCTAAAATGGAATCCAAGTGTAGAACAGCAGCCAAGGACTCCAAAGTTCCACCAGTGTTGCAGCTTGACATAAATAATTGGTAGAAAGTTGAAAAAGGCCTCAGTTTAGAAACAATTAAAACCAAATCAGAATTCTGTGTAGACTTTGTGATCAACCTTGTGATTGGCAACATGGTGATAGCAAAAAGGAAGGAAAGTTATGTATTTAAAATAAGCAGTTGTTTTAGATTTTGTGCGACTTGTTCACATGTTAATTGAAGAAGCTATTGTTCATAATTTTCATATTTCACCGCACTGCACTGAGTTTATTTTTTTCCTTTTTGAATGGTAAAACCATGCTATTGAATGCTGTGTTGAGGGTAATGCTATACAGATGAGATGTTGTCCAGAAGCTGTAACGTTCCAAATTGACCATCTGTAGGAGCTTTAGAAGTTGTTTACAATTTGCGTACCATTGTTCCTCTATTCATGTTTCATTGAGTCGTCTCTTGTCAAAAAAGGTGAAGAAAGGACATTTAAATCATGTTCAGGAGTATAAGCAAAAGAATTTTTAGAACACTTAAAGTATGATTTGTAGTGATTTTGATAAAGAATTTAGCTGATTTAAAGTTTAGCTGTTTTTGTGACGTTCTCAAATGTAGTGAAGTAATAGTAAAACGTATCCACTGTAAAATGTACTTAATAAAGTACAGATACCTCAAATTTGTATATAAGTATTGTACTTTGTTATCTTCCACCACTGATCATTATTATGTAATATAAATAAGCAGACTTTGAACTCTCCTAGCATACCCTGTACATTTCGTACAACTCTTTTGTAAAGTAACTGACATTTTTTATAGGTACACTTCTGTAGCACAAGTGGTCCGAGATGCCCTGTCATGCTCTCTGTCCCTTGTAACTAGTATACTGGTGGGCGTTCCAATTTGCCCTCCTCCTCTCACCCTGGATAATTCTGTTGGCGGGACATGGGGGTATCTAAAGCAGCCTCACTACCGGGTCAGACAGAACAGAGAGCAGACAATAAGTGCAGATGACAGGTGACATTTCCAGTGTGTGAAGGCTTCAGAGCTCACGCTACACGCCAAAGGGTCCAATTTCAGTTGTCAAGTGGCAGCTTCCAGGGCGAGGCAAATTCATTTGACATTTCTCTGTCCAGAGAGGATGCATTACAGGTTCAACTACAGCTTTGCCATGAGACAGTATCAAAACTGTGCTGCAACCTCCTACCACAGGTCCAATTTGACAAGAAAGGGGTTGCTTGAAATTCTTGTGTGAAATTCCGCTTTCGCCAAATTCATGCTCAACATACATCCTCACGTCAGAGTTGCAGTAGCGAAGGCAGCCAGAAACTTTCACTTCTCAAAGTTTCACATCAAATGGAATAAAACTACATTTAAACTGCATTCTTAAGGAGTGTGAAGATATTTTTTTCATTTCATCACAAGTGACCTGTTCAAATCCAAAATGTATTTTGCAGACAACACATTGGTTAATTGGAGACTTGAATGGGACATATTTAAAAGTGCATTGGGCAACTTTTCTGGTGGAGGGTCTGTCACCTGCTTGTTTCCATGGAAAAGTTATTGCTTTTTCTGTAATGTTCCGTGGTATAACATTAAACACATCTATCTAGAATTTATTAATTACGGGTGTTTCTATTGCTCAAAAAGACTAATTCTCTCTGTGAAAAGCATTGCCACTCCACAGATCTGACCTGTAATGTAGCCTATTGTCGTCTCCCTTGTGGTAGGTAGGTTTAATCTATACTCTAGGACCCCATATCATTACAAACTTGCAGTTTTCACATATTGGCATACATAATAAATGTCAAATGCCTGTATGTATTTATGTATTGCTCAAAATACCTAGATGAAACAACATTTCTGGTTTGAGCAGGGTTGCCTCTCCACAGATTTGACCAGCAACTTGGCCTGGTTTGGTTTCAAAAACCTTCCAGATAGAAAGGTTTAATTGGCGGCACGGTAGCAGAGTGGTTAGCGCTCTTGCTTCACAGCAAGAAGGTTCCGGGTTCGATCCCCGGGTCGCCCAGACCTTTCCGTGTGTGTTCTGTGTGGAGTTTGCATGCATGGTCTGGGTTCGATCCCCGGGTCGCCCGAGCCTTTCTGTGTGGAGTTTGCATGTTCTCCCTGTGTCTGGGTGGGTTTCCTCCGGGCACTCCGGTTTCCCCCATCAACCCAAAACATGCACCATAGGTACCTCCAGCTTAGGTCCTGTCCAAACCGAAGCAAGAAGATCATGGAGATGGTCCCCGGGCGCCCTAATGTGTGCTGCCCACTGCTCCTAATATATGTATATATATATAGGATGGGTTAAAATGCAGAGAAGAATTTCTCCAGTGTGAGATCAATAAAGTTCACTTGTTGTTGTTGTTAATACCATTCTGTGAAACATTTCGGACAAATCAATAACATTTCCAGGGAGAAAAGCATTTGACAAACCCTCCACCAGAAAAGTTACAAAATGCACTATTAATAATCTGACCCACAAGTCTTGATTACACTAGTACATAAAAGATCTGGCCTGGAATTGCTTAACCTCACTATGACCTCAGTCCTTGCTATCTAACTCAGCTTTTATGCCTCTGTCCAGCTCGGCTCACGAAACCTCTGCAGGCCTTTGATCCAGACAAGCATACATCTTTGTGTTCACCAGATACTCTTTAGATGATGGTACTTTGGTGCTTTGAGGGACCTAACCGTGTGGTGTGGTGAGTGAGTGATGCATGTGTCAGTACAAGTGAGCTTCACAATGTTCTCCATAGTATCCCTAGGCTATGGCTGTGCTCTGTAGCTTCTTGTCTGTGTTGTCATTCCCACATTATTGCTTCAGCTTGTTTATCAGACATCATTAAAACATTGCTGCGTTCCTCAGAGATTTTGAATGATAAATATAATAAAGATATGTAGAGGTGGGTAGAGTTAGAGTAGACAAAAGAGTAGCATTACTTATAAATAATGTTAGTCAAGTGGAAGTACAAAGCAGTGGTTCAACAGCTGACTCAAGTGAGATAAAAGGGCCCATATTTTACTGTTTTCTGATCTGTGTTTAAAAATGTTTTCTCATCAAAAACATACCTACATCTCTGTTCCACCTTGATGTCATATGGTAATATAGGAAGTACACAACTGCGTTTTTAAACTCCATACACCTTCACTAGAATCATTTGGATGATTTGAGCTCGAAGATGTGTAAATGAATCAAAACGCAACTCCAGGTATGTTTTTGATGAGATAGCACCCTTATAATGGCTTAAAGCTCACAGGAGTCCGTTTTGTTTAATTTAAGACCTTTAAGTTAAAGAGTAGCTGTCGGGACCTAACATCTGATTTATAATTTGAAAGAGAAAACATTAAATAATTTATGAAATCTGGCATTTCCAGGGGATAGATACAAAAATTAGAAAACCTACATTAAATCTGAAGTAGTGCAGAAAACACAAATGTTCAAATAATTTTGTCAACATAACATGATAGCTTTTGTCATTTTTAGGCTTACTCACAGTGGAAAGAGTAACCTGAGCTTTTACTCTAAAAGAAAAGAAAAGTAAAAGTATAAGTAAAAGTAAGAGTATTGTTACTTCAATAAAATATTACTCAAGTAGGAGTAAAAGTATGCTGCTGAAAAGTACTATTTCTGACTTTATGAATCACAGCAAGGGGCATAGTTACAAGATAAGATAAGATAAGATAAGCCTTTATTGATCTCACACAGGAGAAATTTACTCGCCACAGTAGCTCCAGGACAATTGGACAAGAGGGAAAAAGTGCATGCAGGCAGGGAGGGGATAAAGTAAGTAATAAATAATACAGATAGTAATACGTAATAATAATAAAAATGGAAAATAGTAATAATGATAATAGTAACAACAAGCATCAACATGAAAAAGGAGGATATTGCACGTCTGGCCTATATGTTAGAATTATACAGTCTGATGGCGGTGGGGATGAAGGATCTGCGGTAGCGCTCCTTCTTGCACTGGGGGTGTCTTAGTCGGCTGCTAAAGGAGCTGCTCAGCTCCTCTACAGTCCGGTGCAGAGGGTGAGAGGTGTCGTCCTTAATGGACATGAATTTGGCCAGTACCCTCCTCTCAGCCACCTCCTCTACACGGTCCAGAGGACAGCCCAGAACAGAACTGGCCCTCTTAACCAGCTTATTCAGTCTTTTTCTGTCCCGTTCTGTGCTGCTCGGGGTCCAGCAGACGACAGCGTAGAGGAGAGCAGAGGCCACCACAGAGTCATAAAAAGTCTTGAGCAGAGGCCTGCACACTCCAAAGGACCTCAGTCTCCTCAGGAGGTGGAGGCGACTTTGGCCCTTCTTGTACAGGGTGTTGGTGTTGTGGGACCAGTCCAGTTTATTGTTGAGGTGAACACCCAGGTACTTGAAACTGTCCACAGTCTCTATGTCCTGCCCCTGGATGTTCACCGGTGAGTGAGGTAGTGGTCTCCTCCTGAAGTCGATCACCAGCTCCTTTGTCTTACTGGTGTTAAGGCACAGGTGGTTGCGCCCACACCAGTCCACAAAGTCACTGATGACCGAGCGGTACAAGACCCTACATGCTAATTTTACTAAGTTGTCTATCTTGCTGCTGGAGCTTTGTGAAGAAGACTTTGGGGATAAAGACTGTGTATTGTGTATTTCTGTGACACTAAAGCTCAAAATGGAGATTACACTAATTGCCGTTCTAAGTGATGGTTTAAGCTACTAGTCTAATTTCTTTTCGTCTGACAGCCCTATCAAAGACACTTCCAGCATGAATAGAAACTAGCTTTTTAATCCAACTCAGGTCAATCAGGCATAAAGTATTTTTACTCAAATCATAAGTAACAGTTCTTTTTTTTTTAAACAGCATAGTTCAGTGGTACTGTGGGAATACATGCTAAGATTTATTAACTCATCCACAAGGGGTCAGAATAAATGTGTTTTCTGGATTTCAGATATTGACTTTAAACAGTTTTCCTTTGCACTTTCCATACTGAACTCTGCCAAATCTGTGATAAGATTTAAGGTGGAACTAAACACAAAATCAACTGTTTTGCTATGTAACTGTGTGTATGGTGTAAACATCTGTCTAATGTTCCTGGAGAAAGTGTGTTCTGCGTCCAGTGGCCACTGCAGTTTCAAGTACTACATGACATCCAAGTGTTTCTGATTACATTGACCTGACTGCAGGGGACCAATCACAGTGTTCCTCATATGCCCAGACCCCGGCCCTCCTCCAGTGTACATATACCATTTTAATCAGCCCTTAAGTTCGAGTACGACTTAGGGAATCCACCTTTGAGTTTCTGCCGATACCCGATATTAACCAGTACCAGTGTAGAGATGGAAAATGGCATTTATTTCCTGAAAACACAGTTAACTTATTATATTATAACTTACACAGTAGATCTGTGTTATGCACTTATTATTTATCCTTTAAATCACTAGTGAATAGCTTTGTATGAATAAAAAGTCAAACATCATGCAACGTTTTGGGCCAAAATCAGCCTGCTGATAGTCCCATTACATCCAGTTAAAGGCCCAAACACAATATGGGCTGAACCGATATTATGAAACCAATACCTGATTTTTTTCAGTATTGGTACCGGTATTCGATATCACTGCATCCCTAATAGTAACTACACTTTAATTGGCCTTAATAAAGCAAAAAGAAAGGCTTAATTCATAATTAACATATAGTTTATTAAGAATGATTTAGGCTTAGTGTTTCCAAAGTTTGTCACCATAAATGTGTTACCTCAGGCTGTATCTGCTCCTCTTTTGCTTCACACAATGCTCTTACACAATTGCAGTAAAAAGTTACATATAAATTGCATCCACACAAAGGTATGCAGTTACAAATGTCAAGTACACACACGTCCAACACAATTTGTATTCAGTTTCTGTTACTTTTTGCAATTTTTTAATGTCAAGGTTTTTCATATTGTGTTTCTAATCTCTGGAAAAAGTGTTTCTTTTGAACGCTGCACAAAAGCTGGTCATAGCCTTGAGCAGTGTGCGACAACTCGGCTTTGTGCTTTGTCATGTCGATAAGCACCAGGTGATGAATTTGGTGAGTCAGTTAGTAAGTGCAGGTGAACCAATGACGCGTTCGAGGACCAGGGGATTTTTGGGTTAAATGTGACTCATCCCTCAAATAGCAACAGACAAGAACCGGGCCACTGAGTAAGAAGAAAGCTTTGGTTGTTGGGACTGTGAATAACAAATCCGTCCCTTTCAGTTTGATGTTTTTGTTACAGGGTGTAGCTTGAGGCACTTTTTCCTCATTGCTGATTTCTAAATAAAGATTAGTGGGAACATTTTTTCATGTCAGATTAAGACTTAAAGACAAATGATAATCTGCCTGATGCATCCAATGATAAGATGTATTGATAATGACAGTGAATGTTAGTTGGTAGTTGTTTTTTAAAATGCAAAAAACAAAGCAGTTCTGAGTTTGATTCCCAAGTTTGCATGTTCTGCTCATGATTAAGTTGATTTCCTTCAGTTATAGCCTCTCCCATAAACCTAACACATGTATAACATAGGCTAAGATTAAGGTGCATTTTATTGTACCTGTAGTGAATGATCAAAGGAGAAGTTCAATTTGTCAACTGGACAAAGTTTGTTTGGTTGAAAACGTTTCGCCGCTCATCCGAGAGGCTTCGTCAGCTCTGGCCCTCATGCTGGTTCGACCCTGTTTATATCTAGCTGCAAGGGAGGAGCTAGCTTCCCTGAACAAAGCTCTGACCTATCCCCGCTACTCTCTTTTGTTTTACGACCAAACAAACTTTGTCCAGTTGACAAATTGAACTTCTCCTTTGATCATGGATTCTACCTGGACGACTGAGGGACTTTTCACGTACCTGTAGTGAAATTTGTTTGTTGCATTTGACACATCCTTGGTCAGGACTACCTTAGCAGGAGGCTAATCCTCCAGTGAGGTTCTCTTGACCACTAACTGTACTGTGGTCACTTTGTACACCCAACACGTTGCCTAGAAGTACTGAAGGATGGGACAAGGTATATCTTAAGGTTTTGTAGGTTTTGTGGTGGAGAAACCACAACCTGACTCCTGTCTCCTAGAAAATTATGTTACATTATCTATATGTTTTACATTACGTATGTGTCTCTATAGAGACAAGCAGACGGCACCACTAGAGTGAATGACAGGTAAGTTATGTGAAGTGAGTGCACTCATAGGAAGAGTTACCAAAAAACCAACAACACAGTTTTATTGAACAATTGCAAGATAGATATGTTAATGCCATACTGAGGAAGATTACATGTAAAGCAAAATCTTTATGGATGTGAAGAAGCCTAACAGAAAAGTTAGCAATGCACCTTCAACCTGCCTCAACTTTAATTTGGTTTGAGAGCACATAACCTGACTTGTGAGATAGGGTGCTTGTGAGTACTTAATGAAATTCCTTCACCTCTAACACCTCAGTGGTAGGACCATGCTTCCTGATTAGTGTCGTCTTTCCCGCCCAGAGCCTAAACGCAGTTCATTTAGCAGGGGGGGAGTTGTGGGGAGTGTCTGTGTATTGGTTGAGTAAGCGGATGTCAGGACTCCCTGAGGGTTTCCTCTCCATTGAGTCCACACACAAATCAATATGTCTCCACCTCCTCTCCCTCAGGCCCTCAGGCACATGTGCTGTGTGCTGTATGGATCTGTGTTTGGATATCTGTCTGTCTGCCCTGTCAGCGCGGTTCACACACAAACTAGTGTCTCTACAGACCACAGCAGTCAGAACCAATCGCATCATGATGACTTGTGAACAACAGTCCAGAGCTGATAATGTTTAATATGGAATAACAATAAGGCTGGAAGGTGACTCACTACCACAGCTAGCAAATCCCAAAAGGCTAAAATAAGTTCTCCAGGTAGCATAATATTCATTCCATCAGTTATAATTAGGCCTGTCACAACTTATCGTTCAATACATGACAGATGGAACAATATTTTTTGGGCTTCTATATTCATTGTGGGTATAATAGTGGTGAGGTTTGTTATTTTAGAGCTTTAGTGATGAGCTGTAGAAGGTAGAATAAATAACTCATAGATAAAAATTACTTTCAATATTATCATTTATCGTTTATATCTTCTTAAGCAATATATCGAACTTCAAATTGTTGCTATTGTGACAGGCCTAGTTATAATATAAATGAAAAAACTCCACCACTATGGAAATGTTGCACCATTACCTTGATAACCATGCATTCATACTGTGAGCTGGATCGCCTCTCCACTGAGAAAGGTTACATGCTACCTGCCAATTGTACACTGTTAACATACTGTAAATGTCTATGCTGAGTCTTATGGAGAAGACTAACTTAATAATGTTTTTCATTAACACTAAATGACACCCAAACTAGGGGCAACAAACACCAAAGTAGGGATTATACTAATTGTAATCCCAAGTGATGGTTTAAACTGCTAGTCTAATTTCTTTTTTCTTTTCTGGCAGCTCTAGAAAAAGACTTCCAGCATAGTTAAATGGTACTATGGCAAGAAATCACAAGTTTTACTCCACCCAAGAGTCTAATATTGACAAGTACCATTAGTATAAAAGTAATATCGGTAATGTTATCCTAGGGGCATTTGCTGCATGCATACAGTACCACAGTGAATGCCTGTATATACTGTATGTCCCACAACATGATCTGACTGTCGGGCATGATGTCTGGAGCATGTGATGTAGGTGCTGATAACAGAAATGGTCCATGCTACTTTGTTATATCTTTATCTGGATCACTGTAGACCAGGGAGGCAGTTAGTTAGTTAGTTGGTTAGTTCAAGGTTCAGGTCCTATCAGTACTTTGTTTAGTATGTATTATTCCTCAGTTGACACATTCTTGAGTGTTTTCATTTGCCAAAGCCCTCTGTATCTGTGTAATCATGTGTTAGAGTTCATGCCCCCCTGACCTTAATCCGGCCCTGTTGTTCTTACAGTAAATCAATGAGATAGAACATTAAAGCCCCTGGCCTAATACTGGTGGCATTAATGTCTCCAGTGTCAACCCACGCAGTAGTGGGTGAAATGTCTTGCTCAATAACATCAGCATGCATTGCCATTACTTTTTCCATACTCTCCTAGTTACTGTTTTTTATTATTATTACTTATTTTATCATTACTTATTTAATTTTATTCTTGCCTGCATGCACTTTCTTTCTTGTTCAAACTGTCTCTGCCTGGAGCTACTGTGGCAAGTAAATTTATCCTATGTGAGCTCAATAAAGTCTTATCTTATCTTATCTTATCATTATAGCAATGTACTAATGATGATAATACTGAAGATAACTGACAACTGTGCCACTGACAAAACCCTAAAGCGGTATAATCCTTAAAACACTATTAACAAAATATAGCTGCAAGCAGCAATGTGGGGCCAAGCACCGAAGGTGCATGTAGGCCTCAGCATGTAGGCCGCATGCAGGGTCTGACAGGGTCTAACAGAGTCTGACAGGGTCTAACAGGGTAGTTAGACCCTGTCAGACTCAGAAACAGGGTTTAACAAGGTTTAACAGGGTCTGACAGAGTCTAACAGAGTCTGACAGGGTCTAACAAGGTCTGACAGGGTCTAACAGGGTCTGACAGGGTCTAACAGAGTCTGACAGGGTCTAACAGAGTCTGACAGGGTCTAACAGGGTCTGACAGGATCTAACAGAATCTGACAGGGTCTAACAGGGTCTGACAGGGTCTAACAGAGTCTGACAGTTTTCATAAACTATAATAATCTTGTTGCAGGTGCTGGGGTTTAGATAGACAGAGTCTGACAGGGTTTAACAGGGTCTAACAGGGTTTAACAGGGTCTGACAGGGTCTAACAGAGTCTGACAGGGTCTAACAGAGTCTGACAGGGTCTAACAGGGTAGTTAGACCCTGTCAGACTCAGAAACAGGGTCTAACAGAGTCTGACAGGATCTAACAGATTCTGACAGGGTCTGACAGGGTCTAACAGAATCTGACCCTGACAGGGTCTAACAGAGTCTAACAGGGTCTGACAGGATCTAACAGAATCTGACCCTGACAGGGTCTGACAGAGTCTGACAGGGTCTAACAGAGTCTGACAGGGTCTAACAGAGTCTGACAGGGTCTAACAGAGAGTGACAGGGTCTAACAGAGTCTGACAGGGTCTAACAGAGTCTAACAGGGTTTAACAGCGTCTAACAAAGTTTAACAGATCAAAGACACATCAAAGACAGATCGGTTGCTAGGTGCGTTGCTAGGTAATTCCTGAAAATTCCTGCAAATTTGACCTGCTGGTGGCACTAGACGGTTGGGGCTGGGGGCCTATAAATCGCTGTGGGTAATGAGGAGACTGGCTGGAATGTGCATGCAAAATTTCACAACTTTTTACCAGACGGTTCTAGGGGTTGCCATAAACTCCCAATGTCAGAGGAATAATGTATAATAATAATAAGAATCAGGAGACAAGATACATCAAATACAAGATCAAAGGGTTGCTAGGCAACGTCGCTAGGCAACGCAGTAGAAACACTTTTTAAAAAATCTTTTAATATTACAAGGTACACAATAATACACACTTCAGGTACATAATAGTACATATTTTATCACCACAATAACATTCACAAAGCACTCAGAAGACACATCAGGGGATCCGGGTAAGGGATATGGTGCCTAGAACCTTCGGTGCTTGGCCCCAACAATGCAAAAAAAGCAATAAAATACATCAATAAATAAAATACATAAAAAAAACATAAGTCAGTTATTATTGAGACTAAGCTATGATTAATAATTAAAGATGCAGAGAGTAACTTTTCTGGTGATGTTTATGTCACTCGGTTGTTTCCATGGAGTTGTTGTTTTTGCCTGGAATGTTCCACAGTCCATCCATCCATCCATCCATTTTCTTCCGCTTATCCGGGGCCGGGTCACGGGGGCAACAGTCTTAAGCAGGGACTCCCAGACTTCCCTCATCCCAGACACTTCCTCCAGCTCCTCCCAGAGCTAGTCTCCATGTCCGGAGATCTGGTCGTCGAGGCCCCTGCCTTCGACTGCCATCCAAATCTCCATGAACCAGCCCCCTATGGATCCTCTTGTGGGTGGTAGGTCCACGGGAGGATGGCCCCACGTCGCTCCATCGAGCTTTGCCCGACCGGGCTCCGTGGCGGAAGGCCCGGCCACCAGACGCTCACAGACGAGCACCCAGCCCAGGCCTGGCTCCAGGGTGGGGCCCCGGTAACGCCAGTCTGGGCGACATAACTGGACTCGTTGTAAAACTCATCATAAAGGGCATCTGAATCGCTCTTAGTCTGACCCATCCCCCAGGACCTGGGTGCCTTGCCTTGGGTGACCCTACCAGGGGCATGAAGCCCCCGACAACATAGCTTCCTGGATCATTCAGGCACTCAAACCCCTCCACCACGTTAAGGTGGTGGTTCAAGGAGGGTTCAAGTTTAATTCTATACTGTTTCACAGTATAGAATTAACCTTATCTATCTCCAAACTCAGATTGATCAGATTTGTGGTGATCACAATAAGAAAGCACATTTTTAAGGCCTTTTTTAAGCATTATAAATGCCTGTAATGACATAAAAACATGATCGATACATTTCATGCCGTACTGTGGCACATTCAAGCAAAGTAACGACATCTCCATGGAGACAAGCAGAATGTAGACCCCAAGCTGAAAAGTTACATAGTGCCTCTTTAACATAGCATTTAAAAAGCCTCTGTTTGCTGTATATTTTATGGTACCTTGTGGAATCCGGCCCTAAAGAGGAAGCATAAGTAAAACTGATTTACACGGTCAGAGGCCCATTTAAACGTGCTCTACATCTAAACGGATAAACAAGTGGAGAATTATCTTTAACCGTGCACTCCAGCAGGTCTCATCCCCCTGTGTTTTGGTCCAGACAGCCTCGTAAAGATTATTGATGACATACACTGTGTGATATGGGCTAAAAAAAAGTACGGGGTAGTCTTAAATCTCACTGATGTATTCTTCTACTCTTGGGACACTGTTATGGATGGAACCAGGCAGTTAGGCTTGGTTGGGTTGATTTTGGCAAGTACATGTAAAGTTGGTGCCAGTTTCAATGTACCAATGTAAGGTTTTAAGACTTTTCATGCACCGGCCTGTACAGAGGAATGTGAGTGAACACAGGTGGTGAGTTTGTGAGGATGGATTACTCAATCAAAATGCTTTTCAATTTCATATACAAATAATCACTGTTCATAATTTTGTGTCCTGGGATGTCTTATTTCTGCACCAGTTATTGATTCAGTTATTGACAAGCAATGTTATGACGCTTATCTCATGTTCCATCATCTCCACAAGGGGGCACTTTTGTTAGTAAGTCAGTCAGTGCTCTGAACTGGCAGGCTAGGACTAAAAATGACCTATGAATGGGTGGTACTAGCATTAGAAAATTTCACAACCTACCGCAAGGTGGTTTTTAAGAGGAGGTGGAGAGGCTGAGGAGGCTTATGATTCTGCTGTTGAGGTGAAGAGTGGGTGGAGCACATTGCATAAAGAATTACACATATCCATAAAAAATATTGTTGAAATACTTAAGATTAAAAACTGTCATGATTTATATCAAATGCATCTTGCCTTCTCTATTTAATTAAAGGAACTTTTCTGGTTGAAGCCCCTCCATATCTCCATGGAGATATAATTGCTTTATCCATTGGATCTTCCACAGTACAGTGTTAAACTTGTCACTTTCTATAATGCCAAGTCACATGTCAGATCTGTGACCCTGTTTACACTTCACTGTAAGAATAGCTATTTTTCCAAGTTCTTTTAAGAAATAAAAACAAGTGTGAGTGAATAAATGTAAATGAGATTGGTTTAATGCTATATTATGAAAAATCCAGGCAAAGCAAATGTCATCTCTTTGAAAAAAGCAGATGACAGAGCCTCCACCAGAAAAGTTACATAGTGTAGTGTAGATCTTTATTAACCCCAAAGCAACCTTTTTACCTTGACTTGATCTGCTCAAGTGCTTTGGGTGGACTTAATTCAAACATAATACATTGAAAATCAGCTAGACAGACTATAGTATTTTATAGTGCCTCGTAACAGCAAAGATGAAGTGAGTATATTGCCTATAACTTATATAAAAAGCCACAGCGTTGGTCAGTAGTGGTTGTCCAAATGCCAGGTTAACCAAAATAATTGACTCTCTTAAACAGATACAGGGGCTGAAACGGTGCTGTAATTCCATGTACTCTGGGGGACTGGGGCCACTCACACTTCACATTATGTCTGCTCCTCTTCCATTAAGACTACTGTGACCTGCCTGCTCCGAATTAAAACACTCACTTTAATGTGAGTGAGCGACTGTCAATTTGACCAAATGAAAAGCACATACACAAACATACACACAGGCTAATTATCTTAGCTAGCTGTTACTTAGCGCTGTAATGGCAAAGTTAATTGTTGTGGTGTTGCATAAGAGGAGAAGTGAAATTGTCTAATAATAGTGAAACATGTGAACTTGTAAATTGCAATGTAAATATAATTACACTTGATGGAAGTCAACTTTTAGGTTTAATAAAAAAAATCAAGTATAGCTACTTCTTATGTATGTACGTGTATATTTTATAGTGCCACTGCTATTGCTTCAAAATAATTACTGAAACATAAGTATTTTGACCCATTTTCTGCCGTAACTACTATTACTATAACTTCTACTACAACAGCTGCTACTAATATTATTTCAATTGCTGATTTTACGACAACTGTAATAAGTATGCTTCTCAGTTACAATGCTTGTTCCAGATTTCAAAAATGTTAAGAATAGAATAAAATGCCTTTTATTGTCTCTATTTATATGTACAATTTACATCATACATAGTCACAATGAGATTGAAAGCACCTCACTTCAGTGCAGACATTTAAGTACGATATTTACAACACAGCAGGATATTTATAACACAGTACAGAAAAAAATAGTGCAAAAAAAAAAAAAAAGGTGCACAAAGGTACTAACTTTTCTTCAAGAGAGTGCGTTCCTGAAATTTTCTACAGTACGGCATTGAATTTATCTCCAAGGTGTCATAGGATGGATCTGTGGAGAGGCAATCCCACTCACAATAAGTATGTATGCATCCTGACGTTGGAAAAATTACACAGTGCACCTTTAAATAAAAATCTGGTAGGTAAAGAACATGGTCATTTTGAAGATTTGGTGCTTATAGCCAGAAAACAATGATTTCTTCACATGTCTTCTCTGGGCTGTCTGATTCTGAGCAGGTTCAAAAGCACTTCACATAATTACAATGCTGAACACTTAGGCCTTTGACATGAGGGAAAGTGCAGTGAGCCTCCTCCACTTCATATTTGAGTAGCTCTTTGCTCACGGCGCCCCCAGCTGTACATCTTATATAATTAGATCCACTTTCATACCAAGTGGAAAGTCAACTCTAGGAAGTACAGAAAATGTGAAATTGTGAAATTGGACGTTTATTCTTGCCTCTCCTGCTGCATCGCTATTGTGGGCTGCTGTATCTATATATCGCCAAGAGTATTTTTATTTATTTCTTTTGTATCTTTTAGCAACTTTGTTGTGACCGCCCACATATTTTTTTTTACTTATTTAGTGGAAGAAAACTTGTTTATACAATACACAATTCACTGTTTTGAATATGATTAAAATAGATGTATTTTATATTAACTTTGCACAAAAAGTGGTTTAACAAAGCAATATTGTTGCTATAATGTATTTGGTTAAAAGACAGCAATAGATCTCAGATTGCATTATATTGATTATCACTTTATCGTGATAATATTGTATCATGAGCCATGTATTGCATATCATATAGATTCTCAGTCTTAATAAAAGTCAGTGTTATAGGAGGTACATGAACGGTTGTGTATCCCATGCTTTTACTGGAAAAGTTTGTTGAATTTATTGCTTAAGAAGTTGTTTCCTACATTGGTGGAATCGGAGTGGAGTTGAAAACTAATATCTAAGCATACCTCTCTTGCTGCTTTCAAATGTGGGGGATTTTTCAAAAGAGTCATACATTTAGCCGATGAAGTCATTGCATACTTTTCAAAAGGGGGGCATGCTAACGCTCGGCACAGACTGACGCAGCGTTTTGGTTAAAGAGAGAGGATAGTGGTGCATTAAGATGTATTCATGTTAACAGCAGGGGATGTAATGCCTAACTGAAAAATGCACAAATACACATGATTTCATTAACATTTTATCTGCAGCGTCATCTTATAAATTAAAATAATACACGATAATAATGAAACCCCATCTAATATATATTGAACAATAAGTGAATATAGTATTTATCATAACAGGTGTACCTACCATTACTGTCATAAGAACAGCATTATCTTTCTATTTAAAACAGGGGTGTCAAACTCATTTTGGTCCGGGGGCCGTATCTAACCTACTTTGATTCTAAAGGGGCCGGATCAGAAAACTCATGGCAAATATACCCCAAAAATAGCAATAAGTCCAAATATTTGTCCAGAGGCACACAAGTCTATTACAGACTGCTGTTTCTTCTGTCCCAGCAATAATTTGTTTATCTTCTGTCTTCTCAATTCTCCGTTCACGTTATTGTATTGTTCGAAATGCCGTGTCTCGTAGTGGCGTTTAAGATTATATTCCTTGAGCACCGCCACTTGTTGCAAACACACCGAGCACACAGATTTCCCAATCACCTCCCTGAACAAATAGGAATTGGTCAATTTTTCTTGGAAAATCCTGCAGTTGGCATCCACTTTTCTGATTTTTGACATTTTGCTGATGAGTGTATCACGGTCAACAGACAAAATGATGGTCCTTTAAGAGCGTTTGGAAAGAGGCGAGTCTTCATTTGTGCTGCTCTGGTGGGAGGGGCCACGCACACAGGCGCTGGAGACACTGCTATGCTAAGCTGCAGAAAAGTGGCAGAAAATTACCAGTATTTTAATAGAAAATTTAAATATAATTAAAATATTTTAATAGAAAATCATCAGAGGGCCAGATTAAAGGTCTTGGAGGGCCGGATCTGGCCCCCGGGCCGCATGTTTGACACCCCTGATTTAAAACAATGTAAGTTAGCTGTGAGATCAGCTCCATATCTTTCTTGTGCTATTATAACTTCAAAAATTTTACTTTCCTAAACTTGCATTGTACTATAAGAAATAATACACAATCTATAGGTAATAAATTCAAAATGTATTTAACAATTTTTTAACCATTTTATATTATTAGTAATGTACTGAAATGATCTCCAGTGAAGTATGATGCAATGGTTATATAAAGAATTTCTTCCAGCTGCCATTATTTGTAAACTTCAGCCTTAAACCCTGTGGTCGTTTGTCAGATTGGCTCTCATCATCGGTAGTTTGTACAATTGTAAAAGAACAGTGAAAGGCGTACAAAGCCATTCTTGAACATGTGTCTGCTTATGCTTATGTAGTGCTGTATATGATCAGGAATGACTGGGAGGGCTGAATAGAAAACACACAGAATGGCCTTTATGTTACACAAGAGGAGCAGCAATGAGGATTCTTAGAGCTTATCTGAAAATGTATTTACATCTTTATTTCACAGTATTAACAGTATTTAAAACTTTACTTGTAGTTAATAATGCATGTTTTTCTCTATATAGGACATATGGCTGTTTTATCACTTAATCCTTCATAGAGATACAGTATAATACATTGTCCTGCAGCCATAGATTTGTCATTTCTACTTTGACATCCCATAAGATCAGATGAAAATCAAATTTTCCTCTAGCATTTTGAACACACCATATTATAACGTTAATAATTCTTGTAAATGCTGCAGATTGAACAGAAGTGTACTTAAGGGCCAATGACAATCGAGTTCACCACATTTGTTAGCCCTCATTATGACCTGAGAGGATCCGATGTGTGATTAGTGCACTGATGAGCCGGCTCGGAGGGAAAGAGCAAAGTTAACTTTTATTGCATTTTGTTGCATGTGAATTCAGAGCATTAATTATTCACCACGATGAGTTTATACAGGTCTTTCACAACTTTCAGAGTCTAGAGTGGAGTTTTGCCTTCACGATAATAACAACTAGCATGGTAACAGTACACTTCCTGTTACTCCGTCAATAAAATATGCATTGTAATGATATTCATTTTAAGAAGGACTACCAAATGGAGCTGACCACAAAGCAACATTACAGAATAATACAATAACATTAGAGAAAATACAAAATAAAATGTGAGGATCCAAACAAGCAAAAAAACTCAACAGTTGTAGACATATCCAAACTAAAACAGTGCCTCACAGTGGACAGAGTAAGGAAATCGGCCTTTTGTTTCACTCCCAGGGCTATAGGCAAAAGTGGGTCGGGGTTACATGTGTGTTTTTTGTATTCCCATTCACCAGGGAACAATGGTACCAGCAGACAGACACGGGGTGTAGATTAGCATTGTGACTGACACTCAACAGTGTTAACAAACGGACCCACTGCTAGTTAGTTAGTCTTTGGAGAATGTGACGTCTACTTTTAGAGATGACAACAGAGGGGAGCATGAGTCCTGAGACCGCTCCAATTCTTCATTCGCTGGATTAATAGTCTCTTTCTCTGAATCCTTTTTAGCCTTTTGCTTACTTTGTGTGGTTTTGGAATCTTTACCTTCCTTTTCCAAATCTTTCTGACTGATGATTTCAAACTTCTTCTCTCTGTAATAAGATCCAGTGTTGGTCATGTAGAGTAGAATCATGTCACAAGCAAAGACACCAGCGCCCAGAAGAGCCAACCCTGAACCCAATGCTATCACTGTTGGGATAATATGAAACTGTCCAGCCTGCCCGCTGACTATGATATCAAAGCGGATCCCATACACCTTGTACAATGTGCGAAATGTTTGACCATATGGATCCTTAAAATACCTGGCATACCTGAAATTGTATCCTGAGTTTTTCACATTTGTACCTAGGCTTGTGAAGCTGTACTGTGGTTTGCAGTGGGAATAGCCTTTATCCAGGTCGCACTGCCACTCAATGAGTATTCCAACAGTACCACCACTGAAAGCCATTGTCTGGAAGTCATTGCCCGTCCAACTGACCAAATGTCCAAGCTGGAAGATCGGACAATAAGGATCACGTTTGCTGTCATAGGTACAGTTTTTTAGGTAATTAGTGTCATCAGTTTCTAGAATATTTGACTTGGAGAAATCAAACTTTGGAAACCGAATGTAATTTTTGATGTAGACAGTAAAGTTTTCAGCGGCACCCAATATGGGCTTTTGGGGCTTGGGACTGTTTTCAACAGGACACCAGGCTTGGATCTCACATGTTCCAGTTTTCGTGTCACAAACTCCAGTCTTGATTCCATGACCAGCTATGACAGCCTCCCCCTTCTCACAGTCACTGTCTTTCCCACACCTCCCATTAGGTACATTAGAGCTCTCAGGACAGACTCCCAGTGTCTGATTTGGAGTCTCGATGTAATTAGTCACCACAAAGAAGACCTGCTCACCATTTGGAGGTATTACATAGTCTTCTTCGCCCCATATGTGAAGGCCTGTTTCAGAGCTGTTGGTCAAAGCGACGCCCTTGAGTTTTGTGAAGACAGAGCTTTGGATGGCTTCCTCCTTCTCCTGGTATCCTTTATTGAGCACAAACACCCATCCAATAAGGTACGCCAGTACAGCAAGCTGATAAAGTCGGTATAAAATGCCAATCTTACTGTTTGTAGTGACAACATATTTCACAGTTTGGTAGTTGAAGAGAGATAGGAAAAAGCTCCCCTGAGATGCCATTTCTTGTCTGTTATCAAATAGAGCTGCTGACCGCTTTAAATGATTTAACCTAGTTGATCATTAAGCTCAGAGAGGGACACTGGATAACCTTTAGTCTGTAATAAAAGTGTGTTGGTCTGATAACTGTGTTAAATGAACTTTCATTTTCTATTCTACATTTTTATTGTGCCTGTATTTATACATTATACACATTTTTTTCACAAATGGATTTTTGTTAATTCCAAAGACTGAAACTCTATATGCTAATGTTTTTAAAACTGCCACCCACAACTTCCTGTTTTTGTAAATAAGAATTTGTTGTTAATGTTTTGCCTGGTTAAAAAAAAAAAGGTTAAATAAAAATAAAGTTCTGTCTCTTATTGCTTGGTCCTGTTGCTGCTTATGTTTTAAAGCTTGCAGTTCCCTTACTGGAACCTATGGAATATGGTGACACTAGGGAAGATTCGTTCTAGCTTCACACCAAATCCTGACCAGTTACTGTTTTCTGTACTCATGCTATTATAGCATTACCTCTGTTAGGATTCAGGCCACCTGTGGACTGAGCAACATTATTGTCATATCTGTCCTCTCTTTGTGAATGATCATTAGTAAAGGTTCTGTTCAAAGCACAAAACCGCTGTACTAAGCTGTACTAATTGATACTTTGCAGTTGATACTCTAATTGATACTTTGCAGTGACATCATACTGGAGGCATGCCAAACATTCCACCATTACAGATACATGTAGCAGGAGTTCTGGGATGCTTTCAACGCTGGCAGACGAGTTTCTGTGAGCTCTGGTTGGTCTAAGAGGTTATGACCAAGTAATACATCAAACATTCCGACATTGGATTTGCTTTTTTATTGTTTTACGTGGAAATGGTCTCTGCATTTCAGATGGGTATTTGGGTAGGCTTCGTGGATAAATTGGGAACAGTACCTGCTGATGGTTGATTAGCTGTCTGTGATCTTTTGAGTCTTGAAAAATGCTCAAAGTAGCACCTTAAACAGGAAGCTGAAACCAAAAAATGCAGTTTTCATAGCAAGAAAACAATGCAAATACAGTTTTGATTTATTTTATTTTACTTATTTTTTATTTATTTATTTATTAGCCTCTTATATTACTTTCACACCTCATGTAGGTGAGTGAGACAGAAGATGAAGATTTTTTTGGGGTTCTTGGTAGCAGAGAACCAGAGAACAGCCATCCTAAATACAGCTCACGGATCTATTGGTTTTGTCCAACATCTATGCTTTGGGTCCTCTACCAGGCCACACACAATCTGTTAATCAAACTCAACTTTGTGCAATTTTAGGTTGGGCCAATGGGTAAATCTAAATTTGATCAGAAAACAGTAGTCGTTCTGTGCCCAGCTGAGGACTGAACCATTACCCCTGACAGTTTAAAGGCCTCCCTGAGCAGGAGCGAGTCTTCTCCCTGTGTGACCTGAGGGAGGATGAATTTCATTTTGTTCTACTGTGCACTCTATTTTGATTTGAGGAATATTTTATTAAATGCTACACAGTCAACAAACCCTGCTGTATTTTCGTCGCCTCATTATAAGATTATGAGTTAGTTTTATAATGAGTTTTTTGTTTGAGTTTGTCACCTGGGGTAGGAGACAACAAGTGCTATATCCTGTATGACTCTATGTTATGTTTTGTCAACACAGTTATTTATTGATTTATTGGTTTGTAGCCATCTGTGAAACTGTTAACAGTGTCTTGTAAGCCCAGGCCTAGACACTATTATAATAATCAGTCAATCAATCATTCATAATTAGATGAGGAAGTACACAGTGGACTTATTTTGATCTCATAAACTGCTTATACAATTGCTCAAATACATGTAAAGAAAGAAACATGGGAGAAAATAGGATGCAGTGCCTTTAAGTTAAAATGAACCTAACATTATGTATGTGTAATTGAAATAATTATTTAACTTTTTATTTTAACTAAACAAAAATAACGAAGATACAAAATCACGCAAAAGGCCAAAAAAAAAAAGAAAAAAAAAAGGAAAGACTTAAAGGAAAAGTAACAAGTTACAATCTGAGCCTTCTTTCGGCAATAAAACAAGTAGTTTTACTCACCCATAGCACTTTGGTGTCATTTGGAGCAGTTTCGTAGAAGTTATGTTGTAGCCGTATCCGTTAACGTGAGTGCTCGGGGCATAGCTTTGCGGTCTCCAAATAACACAAACTTTAGCACTTTTCAAATCACAGAAGATCGCTGTGTCAGCGTAGACTTTTAGTGGATTCCAAAACGGCCTGAAACCCGATATCCAGCTATAGTTTCATTTGATGACGTCATCACAGAGGACAGTGCGCATGTGCGAATTCCCAGCTGTCAGATCTCGGGGGGTACAGTCCATAAGAAGCTTAGCAGACGAAAACATCACCGCTTGAGAAAATGGTGCGAACATGCATTAATCCCGGTTGCGAAAACAAAATGACATCTTGGATGAAGTTGAGCTTTCACAGGCTTCGGCATCAGAATCCTGATTTACTGAAAATGTGGCTACTTGCTTTGAGAATGGACCCAAACATGAAAGGGAAAGCTGTAAGATGTCTGGACCCTCGTGTTTGCAGTACTCACTTCAGTCCGGACGATTTTTTTCCAGCAAAGGAAAAGAAAGAAGGCCAGCAGTTTCAGCACACGGCTCTGAGAAGTAATGCAAAACTGATGGCTGTTCTCTGCGCTGCTCCTAAAACTCTCTGCGCTTCATTCTTTCCATACCCATTCTGTCTCCTCATCCGTATACTCAGGCACAAAACGATAGGGACGGCCATCATACTCAAATAAGTCAAAGATCAAAGATCAAAGTCAGCTTTATTGTCAATTCTGCCATATGTGTTCAACATACAGTGAATCGAAATTTCGTTTCTCTCTGGCCAGGTAGTGCAAAAAGACAGTCCTCTTCAGTCTCAAAGTCCGAATCTTCAGCCATGTCTCGCAACAGAAAAGTAAAGTTCAGAGCGGTGTTAGCTTCTATCGGACTAGTGGTGTTTATAAACAGCTGAGTTCATGCATGCGCGCTGTCCTCTGTGATGACGTCATCAAATGAAACTATAGCTGGATATCGGGTTTCAGGCCGTTTTGGAATCCACTAAAAGTCTACTCTGACACAGCGATCTTCTGTGATTTGAAAAGTGCTAAAGTTTGTGTTATTTGGAGAGCGCAAAGCAATGCCCCGAGCACTCACGTTAACGGATAGGGCTACAACATAACTTCTACGAAACTGCTCCAAATGACACCAAAGTGCTATGGGTGAGTAAAACTACTTGTTTTATTGCCGAAAGAAGGCTCAGATTGTAAAAAAACGTTACTTTTCCTTTAACCTAGCAGTTGTAGACATATCCAAACTAAAACAGTGCCTCACAGTGGACAGAGTAAGGAAACTGGTCTTCTGTTTCACTCCCAGGGCTATAGGCAAAAGTGGGTCTACATGAGACTGTTTTTGTATTCCCATTCACCAGGGAACAATGGTACCAGCAGACAGACACAGGTGTGTACATTACCATTGTCTGGCACACTTTCAGTTGACAAATGCACTCACTGCAAAAGTTAGAAATGGAGAACTTGACACCTAGTTCTAGACATGACAACAGAGGGAAGCATAAGTCCTGTCTGTGTTTTGACAATAGACCACTCCTGTTTTTTATTCAATGGATTAATAGTCTCTTTCTTTGAAGACTTTTTAGCCCTTCGCTCACATTGTGTTGTCTTGGAATCTTTACCTTCTTTTTGCAAATTTTCTGGATGAAATAATTTCAAACTTCTTCTCTCTGTAATAAGATCCAGTGTTGGTCATGTTGAGTAAGAATCATGTCACAAGCAAAGACACCAGCACTCAGAAAAGCCAGCCCTAAACCCAATGCTATCACTGAAACTGTTGGGATCCCATACACCTACAAACTGCGAAATGCTTGACCATATGGATCCTTAAAACACCTGGCATAGTTGATATTCTGATGTTTGACTTGACTTGTTCATATTTGTACCCAGGCTTGTGAAGCTGTACTCTGATTTGCAGTGGGCATAGTCTTTCTCCAGGGCGCACTGCCACTCAATGAGTATTCCAACAGTACCACCACTGGAAGCCATTGTCTGGAAGTCACTGCCTGTTGCTCAGAGGGTCCAGACCTTTGGTCTGTAATAAAGGTATGGTGGTCTGGTAACTGGGTGGAATGAACTTTCTTGAACTTTAATTTTATTTATTTTTTTACATTTTTATTGTGCCTGTATTTATACAGGCTTAAAACAATTTAAGAAAGAACCTCAAAACATTGGGATCTCTGAGGATAAATGGAAATCTGACAAAAAGAAACATCAGAAACTTCAGCACAAAACCAACTCGCTTTGTGGTAAGCTGAAACAGAGCAGGAGAACCTGCACCTCCAAGTGGTGTTGAATCAGAAGAACAAGGAAGTTGATATACCACTACCAACTAGGTGGAGAAGGTAGCGTTGAAGAGACAGGTGGCTAAGCTAACATCTGAGCTAAACCTGGAAAAACACAAAAAGAAAAAAGAAAAACAAGTGAAGGAACTAGAGAAGAGAGGCATTCAAAATTACCATTCAGAAATGTTATGAGGCATATCAGTAGGTCACAGCAAAAGTCCAGTCGACCCCAAAAACAACAACTATACTAACCCCTCTCCAAGTTAACCCCAGAAAAAATAGAACTAATTTTCACTAAGAGGAATCACAATTAGATTAGGTTAGTTTAACTTTAGCCTGTTAACCTTTGAGTTTGATTGGTAGATTGTGTGCAACCTGGTAGAGTTTGAGTTCCCTGATTCTCTGCTTTTAATAACAAAAAAAAGAGGACAGATATGACAATAATGTTGATCAGTCCACAGGTGGCCTGAATCCTAACAGAGCTGATGCTATAATAGCATGAGTACAGAAAACAGAAACTGGTCAGGATTTGGTGTGGAGCTAGAAGGAATCTTCCCTTATGTCACCATATTCCATAGGTTCCAGTAAGGGAACTGCAAGCTTTAAAACATAAGCACCAACAGGACCAAGCAATATGAGACGGAACTTTATTTTTATTTAATCTTATTTTACCAGGCAAAACATTTAACAACAAATTCTTCTTCTTCTTACAAGAAAAGGAAGTTGTGCATGGTAATTTTTAAAGCATTACAGTAAAGAGTTTCACTCTTTGGAAATGGCAATAATCCATTCGTGAGAGCATAAAAATTAAAGTTCATCCTTTATTACAGGCCAAAGGTGTGTTGGTCTAAAAACTGGGTTGAATGCTAAAAACTGGGTTGAATGTTTGTTGAACTTTCATTTTGTATTCTGCTACATTTTTATTGTGCCTGTATGTGTGTGTGTGTGTGTGTGTGTGTGTGTGTGTGTGTGTGTGTGTGTGTGTGTATATATATATATATATATATATATATATATATATATATATTTCTTTCTTTCTTTCTTTCTTTCTTTTTTTTAAATATACACATTTTATTTGTCTTAATTTGTTTTCACAAATGGATTATTGTCAATTCCAAAGAGTGAAACTATTTACTCTAATGCTTTTAAAATTGCCACAGTTGTGTCCTGGGTCTTCCCCGGGGCCTCCTTTCAGTGGGAAAGGACTGTCTAGAACACCTCCAGGAGGCATCTGGCACAGATGCCCGTGTGACCCTAACTCTAACCCTATCTCTAAGGGAGCGCCCAGCCGCCCTGCATAGGAAACTCATTTCAACTGCTTGTATCCGCCATCTTGTCCTTTTGGTCATTACCCAAAGCTCATGACCATAAGAGAGGGTAGGAACGTAGATTGACCAGTAAAGCCTTGCCTTTCGCCTCAGCTCCTTCTTTACCACAATAGGCTGATACATCGACTGTGTCACTGCAGACACTGCACCGATCCACCTGTCAGTCTTGTTCATGCGTGAGGGAAGGATGGAGCATGTCCTCACTCCTGAACAAGACCCCAAGATACTTGAATTCCTCCACTTCAGGCAAGGACTCTCCACCCACCCAGAAAGGGCAGGTGGAGAGTCCTTGCCTCATTTGGAGGAGTTGGTCTTGTTGAGGAGTTAGATTTATAACAAAAAGAGACTAACTAGCTGACAAACTGTTGGCTAATGCTAGCTAGTTTGTACTTTTATGTGGGAGTTTGCATCTAAAGTCTTAGTTGAGTATCAGAGCTTTTAAAAAGTGTAGTGCTTTCAGTAAACACACCCCCACGGAATATTGATGACAAATGACTATTGATACAGATGCAAAGTATCAATAGTCCTTTGAAGACTGGTTGATGTTAATATTAAAAGGAGCCTTTGCCATGGCCGTTCCCACCCTCTGGAACTCTCTCCCCTTCACATCAGAAACTCAGATTCACTAAACACCTTCAAAAAACTGCACAAAACAGACCTCTTCCTCACAGCCTACAGCCCCCCACACATGACTACGTCTCTTTTGTCTGTCCTGTCCTTGTTTTAGTGTTACTTTATTGTGAAGTGTATTTGTGTTACTGTGAAACGCGCTACATAAAACCGATATATGTATTATTATTATTATTATTAAAGAGAAATTGCACCGCATCGTTCATCAAAGCTTTTTTAGTCTGACTGAACTGTCCCTCTGTAGTTACTCTCAAAACGGTCTAATAGCATCAAAACAAGTGCGTGCATTGGCTGCAGTTTGAAGTTGCGTGGAAGGTTGTGCGCCAACTGACATCTGAAAACTCTGGTCATTACCACAGCTTACCACTGTTAAGGGTTTCGACTGAGACATCTCCTGCTAATGAGTGTGTGTGTGCTCAGGGTTAGGGACAGTTCAAACATTCAAAACACCATCACAGTCTCTGGCACAGGGAATAGTAGAGCACAGGGGGCTAGTCTGTTTACCATGGGTTCATGACCTGCACTTCTTACACAACTGTAAATCTACCCATTTGTTGTCATATCGCTTGAAGCTGTTGGATTTCATTTGAATATTAAAATAAGTCTTCTGAAATATTTAAGCGTGCGTCTGGCTACTGCAGTGTTTGGTTCAGATTTCAGAGCCAGATTGTTGATTTCTAGTCTTATTGCTCGAGCATTGCGACAAATTTATGAATAATAAAATTTTTTAAAAATAATCTTAACAAATGCTGTACTCTACTCTTGCACCGGGGAATTTTCAAATGTCAAAACAGTAATATTAAAAATTCATATTTGCCAGTCAACATAAAATGGCACATTCTGCTACAGAATTAGTTTTTTATTGATTTGTAATTGCTCAGGAAATTAAAGCTTGCTGCAGAATACTGTGGTTTGGGGACCCCTACTGGTCCCTGTGGTTTGGAGCGAGACTGAAGTATGTATCACTACAGTATTTAGTCCAGGTTTAGTTTCAGTTTATCCCTTTAATAAATAAATACAAAACGTAAGCCTCATTTTAGTCTGGTTTTGTTGTTTCATGAGTCCCATTTGACTTCTGATATGCCTTATTTTGTTATGCGTTTTTGTAGATTTCTTTGAAAGCCTAACACTTTCAGTCTCAGAATTGAGTATTACTTGACATCCTTCACATCCAAATTCAAACTGTTTTTGTTGCTTTTACAAATTCTTCATCACACATTTAGAGGGCGCCTTTTAGTGCACTAATGCAACATAAAAGGGAGCAGAGCTGTGGTCCTGGCTGGAGTCCATCTTGAAACCCGCAGACCCCAGTTCTCTTTGACATAAACGCAGCCTGCAATGATCCTAAGCCCTTGTGAGCCTCTGCCATTTCAAAGCACTTTCCTAATCTTCACTCAGAGACCAGAATTCAGCCAATGGCATCAATGACTGGACCAGCTAGACTCAACAAACGCACAAAATATTTCATAAATAAGCTATGCAGTGTATGGATAGAGTTTTTAGGACAGGGATGGGACAGTTCTGATACTGTATGTGTACAGTAGTTTTCTAATTTTGAGTACCGTTGTACAGAAAGGGCATGTTAACGTTTTCAAATGCAGTTGACATAACTTAAAGCTGCACCATGTAATTTTTTTGGTTGGGAATCTCTCCCCTGCTTGTTTGTATGGATATGTCATTTCTCTGCCTGAATTGTTCCACAATATGACAACAAATAGTTCTACTTTGAATTTATTCAATTACAGGTGGTTTTATAGCTCAGAGAAATCAAAGATTCTGACTGTGAGCCTCCACAGATCTGACCTGTAACTTGGTCTGATTTTGTCTCCTTGAAGATAGAAAGGTTCAGTACCATACTGTGAAACTCCAGATTAAGCAATAACCAGACCCCCCAGGATTTCGCGGGCATTTTTTGTGATTGTTGCGGGCTAAAATGCCTGAATTTGCATGAACTTTTCCAAAAAGTTGCGATGAAAGTTGCGGTGCTTTTAAGGTTTTTGTTGCGATTTTGTTGCGGGAGGAAGTTGCGATAAATAGTTGTGATTTTCCCTTTTTGTAATTAAAATTGAGTAATATTTTGAATACTGAGTTATTACTGACAGAGAATAACACAAAGACAAAGACTAAAACAACCTTACCAACATCGAAAATAAATTACTACTAGGAGGGGAACTGTTTCACGCGGTCTTTTGCTGTTATTTTTGTGGGCAAATGGCGCCTGCAGACATGTTTCTTTGCCAATAGAAGCCGTGTCCCAATTCCCAGAGTGCATAGTTCGGAGCGTGGTTTGAAGGGCATGTGCGTCATTTCTTGTCCCATGCACAGTTAACATGCGGTCCGAAGACCGTAGTCGTTTCCATGGAAATCGGGTTGTGGACCAAGTGCGTGAAAAAGCATGCTTCGCACACTCATATCCCAGCATGCACTGGGCGCTACTTCTACGGGAGAAAATGGAGTCGGCGGCTGCTTCCCGTAGTTGCGAGACCTGTCGCATTTCGCAGACGGCCATGCGGTCCGCGGAGTGCACTCAGGGCTGAGCAAGTGTGCACCACCTTGACTGCAGTCTGAGCTCCCTTCAAACCACGCTCCAAACTGGGGACACAGCCGCAGTTTCGTTTTGTCACACGGAAGTAAGACACGGAAGTTGGTCGAGTTCAATACGTCACCGATGACTGTTCAAAATTGGTAAAAATTGCGGGAAAGTTGCGGTGATTGGTCAAAATTGCAACACCGCCCTGAATTCACGGGGATTGGCTGAAGTTGCGTTGAAGTTGCAAATCCTGGGGGGTCTGAATAACATGGAGAAATGCAGTTGCAGGAACAATGTAGTTTTCATTCTGGCCGCGGAACGCTGGACCAGCTCTATACTCTCCATCGGGTGCTCGAGGGTGCATGGGAGTTTGCCCAACCAGTCCACATGTGCTTTGTGGATCTGGAGAAGGCATTCGACCGTGTCCCTCATGGTGTTCTGTGGGGAGTGCTTTGGGAGTATGGGGTTCGGGGCTCTTTGCTAAGGGCTGTTCGGTCCCTGTATGACCAGAGCAGGAGTTGTGTTCGCATTAAGTCGGACCTGTTTCTGGTGCATGTTGGACTCCGCCAGGGCTGCCCTTTGTCACCGGTTCTGTTCATTATATTTATGGACAGAATTTCTAGTCGCAGTCAGGGGCCGGTGGGGGACCACAGGATCTCATCTCTGTTGTTTACAGATGATGTTGTCCTGATGGCTTCATCGAACCAGGACCTCCAACGTGCATTGAGGCGGTTTGCAGTCCAGTGTGAAGCGGCTGGGATGAGGATCAGCTCCTCCAAATCCGAGGCCATGGTTCTCGACCGGAAAAAGGTGGCTTGCCCTGTCTGGGTGGGTGGAGAGTCCTTGCCTCAAGTGGAGGAGTTTAAGTATCTTGGGGTCTTATTCACAAGTGAGGGGAGGATGGAGCGTGAGATTGACAGGCGGATCGGTGCAGCGTTGGCAGTGATGTGGCCGCTGTATCGAACTGTTGTGGTGAAGAGGGAGCTGAGCTAAAAGGCAAAGCTCTCAATTTACCGTCAATCTACGTTCGTTCCTATCCTCACCTATGGTCATGAGCTCTGGGTAATAACCGAGAGGACAAAATCGCGGATACAAGTGGCCGAAATGAGTTTCCTCTGCAGAGAGGCTGGGTGCATCCTTATAGATAGACCGGGAGGAGGTCCTGGGGAAGACCCAGGACACACTGGATGGACTATATCTCCTGGCTGGCCTTGAAACGCCTTGGTGTCCCTCTGGAGGAGCTGGAGGAAGTGTCCAGGGTGAAGGAAGTCTGGGAGTTCCTGCTTAGACTGTTGCCCCCGTGAGTCAGCCCCGGATAAGAAAATGGATGGATGCATAATCACCACTGAATTTAAAACCAAGATAACCGTGATTTGTTTTTGCCATAATCAAGCATTATCAATTTTTTTTGTAGACATTTGGAATAATGTCTCTGTGTGAGTCAAAATTTAACCTAAGTCTCATTACTCGGCTTATGCAAGGAATTTTTGGAAATAAACACTATTTATTTTAGAACCAAAATAATCGTGATTCGTCATTTATTATATATTATAATAATATTTTTTTCCAAGTCTGTGTGAGTCTACATTATTGTCACTCTGTATGGTCCATAATATACCTGAATAAATTACATTCTTTCATCGATAAACAAGAATGCTGCTGTTATGTTGTTGGCTGATTTTTCATGAAATGTGGAACAATGACGGAGAAGAAAAGTGGGACATAGCTCCACCCACAGGTCAGTGGGGGTTATACTACCACTGTGTTTTTCTTGTCTGCTCCATTTTTGCTCTCACAGATGGACAGACACATGTCAGGTCAGAACATGAGGTTATGAACTCCAAAGAATGTAGTTATGAAAAACACACTCGAGAACACCACACCAAGGCAACACGAGTCTGAAGACAGAACCATGGAGCCAGGAAGGATACACTCTGTAAACAAAGAACTCCACAAAGAATCTTTTTATAGCTGATTTAGAGCTGGAAAAAATATTTAATGGTGATTTTTCAGCAGTAATTCAGCAATTTGATTTGAATTCTGTTCAAGATTAACATCCACAGAAGAACTGGCAGAAATTATGACATATGAACTGACAAACTAATACAAGAGTCACATTTCAGATTTGGACAGATTACCACAGGATAAGCAGTTTTATATGTAGAATAAGACAGGATATTTCTTCGTTTTGGAGAAAATTATGGTACTTCAAAAACGGATTTTCTCATTGTGTCCATTCAAATTGTGATTTTGATTGTAATAAGTCTTGCAGCCCTACTATGAATTCTAAACTTTGAGATCATGACCTTGGGTCATGTAGTTATACTATTTCTTAGGGATTTCCAAAAGACGGTTCAGTTTCCAATTTTGGCCTCACAACATTTAATAGTTTTATTTCCATTCTAGTACTGCTTTTTGGAACTGTATGAGATGTAGCTCACCAACATGTAATCCTTTTTTCCCCCCAATCTAAATGTAAACACATGGAAAATCTTGTATCATCCCTTCTATTTCTCCCATTATAGTATATGCATTGAAATGAAGGCTGACGAGGCTGTATATAAGTATGTTTTCTATTTATATTTATATATTCTATTTATATAAAGAATAGTGGCTTTATCCTCCGGGCTACTTGATTGCAATGACCCAAGAATCAGTCTAGTACTAAGGAATCGTTCTTTTATATTATGTACTGTATATATATTTTCCTTCTTTCTATACTATATATATTTGATTTCAACGCTCATTTTATGTTGCATTTCATTAATTTCTGCACTTGTTTTTTTAATAGCCCATCTGTATTATTCAGGTCAAGCTCAAGCTCTTATTCAGCTCACATTACAGAACCACGTCATCTTTACTTTGACTCTGATTCACAGTCTGATGACTCAACCTAACTCTGCATTCCAACACGCTGTATCCTTCATCTTTTAACATGCAGAGCTAAACCCATTTTGTACATTACTCTACAAATTTCTGTCATTCACGTCTCAGCATGAGTAATATCACCATAGCTCTTCCAAACACGCAGGTGGCTCATTGACTGCTCCATGCGCCTGGTTCCTGTACAGTGACTGCCAAAATGAGATGTGGATAGCTGGAGGTGTAATCCTCACCTGCTCTCACTGTTAAACCTCAAATGGTTTGACTTTTTGTCTAGCCTCTTTCATTTTTCAGGTACAAACGGATTTTCCTTTGAGGGATTAGGCAAAATGTTTTTACAGTGAGCACGCAACCAGGCCCACAGTGATACTGAGGGTGATACAAATATGGGGTTATTTTTAGATTCCTACATCCTCCTGATATTAAGCTACATTGCTTTGCAAGTGTACAGTCTGCCAAGGCAAGGGCAATGCCAGAAGAAAAAATACAAAAATATCCATTAATTAAAGCATTATTTCATTTTACTGATGGAGAGTCCATCTACATTACTTTGCTTAGAGTGTAGAGATTTTTTGTTTGTTCGTTTATTTTTCATGGCTGATGCCGATTGTTTAGAGTCCAGAGAAACCGATGACTGAAAAGCTGCTGATATTTTAGGGGTGATATTTTTGGGCCGATATGTAGGTCAAACAAACTCTCCCACAACCCTTTTATTAAACATAAACCTTTAAGAGAGATGTGTAGTCAGGTTTTGCAGGGCTCTCAAGTCTCACGCATTGAGAGTGTGACACACACAATTCGACGTGTTCACACGCTCACACGCCACACATGGCATTTCTCACGCTGATTTTTTTTTTTTGTTTGTTTGTTTTTGTGCCCAGAAAATCGGTCTGTGTGGCTCAGTTTATGCAGGCACCGCGCGTTTTCAGCGAAAAAAACTCTCCCCCTCCTCCCCGTCCCGCTCCCCGGAAAAAAATCAGCCAATCAGAAAATAGATTGTTCTGTTGTTGGGCAGACTGTAGAGTGTAGTTTCAGCTGCTAAGCGCACACTGTGGTGATGATAAAACAAACTGAGAACCATCAGGTAATAACTTCATTTATATAACTCTCATTAGTTGCTTTGTAGTTTAAGTATGCTCTTTAGACAAACATTTACAGCAGGGCTCTCAAGCCCTGCTCACACGGCCAAGCCCCCCCCCTCCCCGCTCCTCGGGAAAAATTGTTCATTGTTAAAATAAAAATTATTCATTGTTAAAATAAGGCCAAATATACATTGCAATGAAAAAAATTATGGCTGCAGTTATTTAAGACTATATTAAGAATTTTAAACCTCATTTATGCCCCTTATGTACGAATCCTTCTAAACTTTTAACCATTCTCTACAAAAGGTTCTGAAATGCATGTGGCTTTTTTATTCTTTTAGCAGCCCATATTCAGTCTTTTCCTCAAATCTAATTTGCCCTCTGAACAGAAGCATAATATTTTGATATTATGCTTTTAAGTTCAACTCATCATTTCAGTGCTTGTCAGAAAAATTGCATGTTTTTTTTCAAATGCCTGGACCCTAGTAAAGGAGGGTCTGCTGCTGAGAGAAAAAGACCCACTGTAACAACTCACGGTGCCCAGACTAAACAACGAGATGGATGTTTTCCCAACTCAACCTGGCAAGAAAGAACCGCAGTCTGCCATGACTGACTCGCAAGAGAGGAGACGAGAGAAAGCGACGCTATTTGGATAATTATTTCAAAAAGCCATTCTGTTGTTTTGTCTGTGTAAACTGTTGCCATTCACTTCAAACAAAATTCTGCTTTTTTTTTTTTTTTTTGAGACGCTTTGCCCTTGGTTCTTCACTGTTCAACTCAAATGCCCAGACATGCTTGTTTTATTCTGGTTATCCAAGGCAGGTGTTGCTTTTCTTTCTACCTCACCACTCTAAATGAGGCATCACAGCTACTGACGGCTAGCCACACAACTTCAGTCTTCTTTTACTCATTCAAACCTTGCTCCTTGAAAGCTTGACAACTTACCCCAGATACGATAATGGACCTACTCGTACCCCTGACAAAACAACACTGTGCTCCTGTCAACCTGACCCCTCCCTTCTCTCACCTTTGACCTTTGATCTTTCACTCTACCATCACATCTACTCCGCAACACATTCTCAGTTCAGAGGGATAAAATGGCGTGATTGTATGGCTAGCTCAAACAGTGAATTGGAAATATGGGAGTGAATAGGTTGTGGCAGGAGACTGGATTGGCGCCGTCAGTAGCAGACAGTGGTGTGGGTTCAGGGGCCTCGTCTCGCTGTGGTTTGTAACGACAAGCTGTAGGATTTGGACAGAGAGTTCCAGACACGCCCCCCCTCTCTTTCTAGTCTGGTACACTCTTTTATTCAGAAAGAAAGACACGAAGACCACTCCATGGGTTTGTCTTGTTTCAATCATTAGAAGTAGAGGCAGTGTGTAACTTTATAGTATTATGTCAAAACTTGCTTTATTTTGATAGTCAGGGCATTGGGAAAAAAAACACATAAAACCGTATTCTGTGGTCACATTTATACCATGTTTTTCTACCTCTTGGAGTTCTTTACATTGATGAACCACTCACCCATTCACACACTCACACACCTGTTGAGTTTACATACTTTTTGTGGACAATAAACTGACTTATATTCATTTCCAGGAGACTGATCCAAACCCTATTGTATCTAGGGATGCACTGATAGAGCTTATTCAGTTCTGACCAATTTTGATACTATGGCTTTAAGTATCTGCTGATACCTGATATCAGCCGATCCCATTGACTGGAAACAGCATTTGTTTCCTGTAACCCAAAAGATAAAATTAAACTAAACTGATCCAAATTTGCTATTTAGCTGTTATGTATATATATGTAACCAGTGAACAACTTGTGTTGTGTAAATAAAAGTTCAAACATGAGACTTTCTGGGTCACTATGACTGGTAAATAGTCTTATTACATTCACTTTTATGCCCAACCAGGAAATCGACTGAACCGACATTTGGAAGCCAGTAGTAGTAGTAAGTAGTAGCATAAAAGTATGAGCAAATGTAATATTAATAAGGGGAGTGTTACCAGGACTGTAACACTAGTGATACCTGCGCCGTTGAAAGCAGTTCTCAAACTGTATCAGAATGGACTTATTATTGTGCTTATGCCTTAAACTTCCACTTAAATAACATCTCTACCACTTCTGTCCTTTACTCTTACCCAGATGCCAGATAATGCCAGGAGGTTAGCAAATCTCAGCGGAGACCTAAACACAGCACAGGACCATGTGACAAGCCCCCGGCCGCACAATGCTCCCTGTCTGACGGAGTGAAGTGGGTGGGGGTGGGGGGCCGGAGGGGTGAGAGAGGGTCTTGGCTGGCCTGATTGGAGCGTAAACAGCAGCCCAGGAAGTACTGAAGAGAGACAGGAGAGAGGGAGAGGGGGTGGGCGATCGAAGAGAGGAGGAGAGAGGGAGAGAGATAGAAGTGAGCAGTAACGCCGGGACACAGCACAAGTGAGAACAGAAAACTTCAGGGAGTCGAATTTTGGTTGTTTTGATCCATACTGACTTTAAAACTGACCGAAAAGTTAAGGTAAGACATTTGATAACTTCTCCTTAACTTGACTTAAGGTGTAAAACCATCATGCCAGCCAATTTTCCATTCTTTATATTGTTCTAATTGTTCATTTTGTTGGCTGCTGGCTCGGATAGGGCCTGTTTTGCATCAGAGCTTCTTTGGTTTTTGGGGTTGCTTGAACTGTGGCCAGCCATTCAGCGCATGAGGGAGAAAAGAGAAGTATTTAATGTGTGGTTGGCTGCGTCTAATTAACCAAATGGAGAGGACCAGGAGAGGCTTGAAAACTTGAAACACACAGCAATCACTTTCGCCCATTCCAGTGTCCAACCCATAGAAAAACATCTCTCATGAATTTGTTATTGTTCTAATGATGAGTTAGTTTAGCCAGGAATATGTATATAGTTTTTAATAGTGGTTACCATTTATGGGGATCATAACTTTTGCCACTTGGGAGATGGCACATTTCTCTGTCTCCATCAGTGTCACTTGGCTGTCCTTCAGAGATAAACAATAGGACCAGTAGATTCCTATATATGTTTATATTTTAAGTTTCCCCAACATAGCATTCAACCTAGTTTAGTACCATTTTTTTGCCATTCACTTTTATGGGTTTTAGGTTGACTCCAATGATCTGTAATCTATCTTGTTTTGAGTTCTGTTGGCCTATGAAAATAGAGATGTATTACCAGTGTTTGGAAGTAACTGAATACATGTACAGGAAATACAAATTCTGACACTGATACTAATTTTGATTACCTGTATTCCAGTACATTTACTCTTTCATTTTTCATTACTTTCCTAAATTAAAAGGTATACACGGTGGTCCTTTGTCATGCAATTGTGGCTTTGAACTGCACAGTGTTAGTGAGAATAAAGAAAACAGCTCTTGCAGTGCGTGCATGTGTGATTTTTTATCTCTTAATTGGACGTAAATGAATACATAACAAACAGTGCAACAATAATAAAACCAAAATAATTATTATGTCTTTTTTTACACTGTAATATAATGCAACTTCATGTTAAAGTATTCAGAATACAGTACTCTGATTGGACCATATATTGGAATACATAACAAAATACATTTTAATGCAGGTATTACATTTTTTTCCCCATCACTGTGTATAACATACTTGAGACCAATTGTTTCAAATGATTAATACATAGGTTATTTGTTTGATAGATGATAAGCCTTTGCTTTGACACAAAAGCATTGTGACAGAGCAGTTTTTTAATTAGTAGTTCATTTACAGCACAACACATATTATGACATTTTAATCACAAAATATGCAATTAAAACAGCATTAGTAGTAGTTGTTGTTGAAGTCGTATTGGATATTGCAGTAAAAGAATTCAAAGCTGGGTTGCTCAAGTTTAGTCTCCATGTTTTCCCAGACATGCATTCTTTGGGAAACATCATTGACATATAATTATTGACACATAATTGGATTGTCTGGATAGCGCAGCTTCTATTGTTTGTATAACCTCCTGTTTAAGCATCCGGATGCTGCTTCTCTATATAAATGATTTGTTTTGTCTCTGAGCTCGGTCAGTTTATCAGGATGACTTTACGACGTCAGGAAGGAAGGCAGAAAGTGCACGTTGTGAGAAAGACAAATGAGTAGGCATCTCCCCTGTCCTCTCAGCACCAGCCATTATTTATATATGTTGTCTCATACAAATTACTTGCATCTGATGCAAACCTTATTACAGTGTGATTTGTTATGATGCCTACACTATGAACTATATTAATTTATTTTTATCACTTCAAAAATATTTACACACAAACACGGAAAAAACACAAAGCAGTTGGTAGAAAATGCCTTTGATACTTTCATACCAATACTATTGATACTTTACAGTGACATCATGCTGGGGGACTGCATGTCTATGGAGGAATGTTAAGCAGTTACCAGGGCAACACAATTAGATTTAATTTTTGTAGATAGTCTGAAGTTGTCTGAATTTAAACAACACAAGCGGTGATCAATCAAGTGTTTAGGAGGCTGTGTCTACGTAATTTCCCTTGTGGATAAATGAAGTTTGTCTAAGTATAAGTTTACAACAAATGTGAGTGTGACTAAAAAAAAACATTGGCTATCGCTAGCTAGCTATCTTGTGACTGAGAGAGCCTTGTTCAATAGTCCAAACTGAGTAACAGACCTTCAGACAGAGCAGTGCCTCCTTGAATTTCCACTGTATTTACAGAATTTAACCTGCATTTCATAATCGATAGAGATACATTTTTGAGGGACATTGCCAGATCCAGTGCGCTTTGGATGTCAAGATTTGTTACTTGACCTAGTTCAAGTAATATCCTGTAAAATCCATGTAAAATCCTGGTGTGCGCTGAAGCATGCATGCTGAAAATTGACAAATTGAAACTTGTGGTCTGAAGGGGCCCTTTGTGCAGCTAAGTGTGTGCTCATATGAGGTGCAGTGACTGCTATATTGTTTTTACACATGACAGAGCACCACATGTGTCTCTGGATGTGGGGACTAGGATTTTAACCAGTTGTTTATAGCTTTACAAGACGTAACAGACTTGATGATGTGCTGATCTACAGACAACATCCTTTGGCAGTGGACTTTTTGATGGCTGCTGTGGGATTTGGAGCTCAAAGGGAACACACCTGTGATAGTGGCATATGGCCCAGAAACTGTATGTAGCTACAGGGGGAGATGAAGGAGGGAAGGAGAGATAGAGCCAGATGCTTCTTTCTACACTGTCATCTCTCATTGAGCACTAGCCAACCACTTGTTTCAGTGATATGGATGGTTGGGCTCAGTGTGTCTTATTGTTTTACGGATATATGATACCTATATCTGATTTTTACTGTTTTAAAAATGTGAAAAACACAACAAGTTCATTTTAAGCAGTTTGCAGTGGTCCAAAGTCCTCACTCACCTTGTGCATTCTGAGCATACATTATTCCCCGCAATATGTTTCTAAGCACTTTTCACAACTTTCAGGGACCAGAGCGGAGATTGGTAGTCACAGTAAAGCTAGCATGCTTCTTGATTCTTTTTGATTATCAGACAAAAAAATCACTGTGTAATCAGATGCAGACAGCACACAGCAGGCATATTTTGACCTCAAGAGCTGCTTATACAATATATCTGTACTGGGGCCATTTTTGCTCAAATACATAGCTACAGGGCCTTTAAAATGGCTTTAATTACAAAGTTAGGCAATGTTTCCAGTCCATGGAAGTACTGTATTTTTTGGTGATGGTGGAAGAGAAGATGGACAGGCTGAAGTGGCTGATATTCTGCTGCTACGGTGAAGATGGGTGTGTAATTGAAATAGCTAGACAGGCGTGAATGCACAATCATAATAGTTTTTTGCCAGACAAAAACACTACCTTACCATATGTTCTAGTTGCTAATCCTTTTTTTAATTTTGAGTTTCCAGATTTTAGACTAATAACCATCTCTGCTTGTCATAAGTCAGTGAGAAGTAATGGACAAGGCATTTGATTGAACTAGTATTTATAAATGACTGACATTCATGGTACCAAAATGTTCTTACTTGAAATTTCACCAAAAAATTAAACATGGGCATGAGTACCTTTCAAAGGACAGCACACAAAATAAGCCCACTGTAGTATACATTATAAGAAACAGTTTTCTGGTTAAAACTGGTTACTGAATTCATGTGCCAATTTAATGTGTTAAGTAAATGGTGTTCTAAGAGTTTTTTTTTGCTGTCTTCCTGTCATTTCACCAGCCCAAACTTAAGCGGTCTCTTGTGTAGACAGCTGCACCATAATAGAGGAGGTGATGATGGCAGAACATAATCATTCCACATCTCTCCCACATTAATTGGCTCTTACAGCAGCTCCATGGTCTCAGCTTAGGCCAAATCCACCAAGAGATGAAGATGTTTGAACATTCCGCTGTACAAGAACAATGAGCTTCAGTTTGATAATGCCTTACGCCAAATCGGATAAACATGTTTTTATTGTGTTAAAGGCAAAGTAACGTTATTTTACAATCTGAGCCTTCTTTCGGTAATAAAACAAGTCGTTTGACTCACCCATATCATGTTCGTGTCATTTGGAGCTGTTTGAAGAAAGTTATGTTGTAGCGTAACCATTAGCATTTGTATTCGGGGCATTACTTTGTGGTCTCCAAATAACACAAACTTTAGCACTTTTCAAATCATAGAAGCCCGATGTCTTAATGTAAGAAATCGTTTGAAGCAAAAGTGGCCTGTAATCCGAGATTTATCCATAGTTTTCAGCTTTGCGTTTCATGTTTGGGTCCCGGGAGCTGAGAGCACACTCCGCGCATGCGCACTGGCGTCCTCATCTACTCGAAACTATGGCTAAATCTCGGATTACAGGCCACTTTTGCTTCAAACGATTTCTTACATTAAGACATCGGTCTTCTATGATTTGAAAAGTGCTAAAGTTTGTGTTATTTGGACACCGCAAAGTAATGCCCCGAGCAAATGATACAGCACCATGTTAACAGATACGGGATCATTAGTAGAACAGAACGGCTCAACATAAGTTCTGCGATACTGCTCCAATTGACAGAAAAATGCTATGGGTGAGTAAAACTACTTGTTTTATTGCCGAAAGAAGGCTCAGATTGTAAAAAAAGTTAATTTGCCTTTAAGTATGGGGTTTGTTGACGTGATATCGCCAAATTAAGGCTTTCTTTGTATTTGTGACCAACTCTTGTGAAGAGAGTGGCTTGTATTTCTTGACTTTTAAAGAAGACACGTTCTTTTGTTTACTATATAGTTATAATCTATGACACCCATGGAACTTTATGTTATATTTTGGACAGTTTACATCACAATATTGATCTAAAAGGATTAAGAAAATAAGATTGGAGAACAAACCAACAACAAACTACTACCAGTGGTGATGACAATAAATAGAGATTACTAAATACAACTTCTAATGTTTCATTTGTCAGAAAGAATCTGATGACGATTGATTGATGTTGATTCTCTGGACATGACTGGCTTACAGTGATCTTTCTGACTGTTGACCCATCTGTAATGTCCATAATTTCGTTGAACTGGATCTGTACTGCTTACATTGAATGTTTATGCTCTGGTCCAGTGGGTTACAAAACATATCAGTGTTTCATGGAAGACATGAAAGGTAAGATTGAGAAGTTCTCACATAAATTCCCTGCTGAGTAAACTAGATAAGATTGTTTTTGTTAGACTTTTTCAAACTCCAATCCAAAAGCCAAAATGTTCAACAGTCAAATCTGTGCATTTTAAACACACACAATTTGACATTTGTCACAATTGATAGTTTTGTTTCAACAAAGTTTGATTTTATTAGGGTGGTCACGATCAATGTTGACATAATTCAGTTCAATGCAGCTTTCACTGTTGTTTTGCCGTAGTCAATAATTGTTAAATGGTGATATCAGCCCTAGAACAGTGAAACTTTTACATAATACAACCCACTATTTTCCAAAGTTTCCAATAGTTCCAACAGTGTGTTTGAGCGGCGCACAGGATGTTATTCTTAGAGCAGGACTATTCTAGGCACAGCAGCCACCTGAGTGGTGGAGCTTTTTGGAGATCTGTCTTATGTCTTGACATGACATCTTTAGAAGAGGCCCATCCTGTGCTGACTGATAAAGAGAGAGACTCCAATACACCAAAGACTCTCTGAAGACGTGTAAGCAGCCATAACCTCTCAATGTACTGACACATCCAAGTTTACTCTGGGCTAATTCGACTGGGATTATAGACACTCTTAACATTAAGGACTTAAGTGTTGGGCTGAAGAAGGATTTGAGAGTATACATCACATGGAACCTGAGGTGTGAGATTTTAAGTATTTTGGGGATTAGCAATAATATATTATAATCACAAACTAGGCCAAATGATACATGAGCTGGTTGCCACAGTGGTGTTGAAAATAACGCAGAAATAATCATTATTGCTGGGTTATTTTCAACACCACAGCAAAAAGAATAATTATTATTCGTTTTGCTGGTCTTATCTATTATCTGCTAACAAGCAATTCACACTAGCACACAGAAACGGGACTATACTAGTACTAAACCTGGAGATAACCCTGAAAAAGATCAGAACTAAACCAGGACTAGACATGGGATCTGACCAAGACCAATCCGACCAAGATCAAACCAGGAAAATGTGTTTTGTTTTTTGTTTTTAATTAAAATTATTTTTAAGCATGACCTTACATGTCAATTTTAAGAATCACTGTAATAAATAAACTCTAGAGTTGAGCGTGTGAAATATGTTTAAAGCCTGGTTTCGTTTGCCTGGGTGGTATTCTTCTCTGCTATAATGAACTTGGGCAGTGCTGTTTATTTTAGTTCAACCTGTGCACACTTAAGCCGGGCTATAAAAACATTACTGACACTCTGAAACAGTCCGCTCACACTTCACTTTTACATGCCAGATTTGTGCCAGGTTTTATTTTTTTTCTTTTTGGCCCAGACTGTGCTTCCATAGCTTGTTATTCCATCCCAAGACTCCTATATGAGGCGTCTTGTAAAATTTTACATTTGCCTTTTACTTTTCTTTCCAGCTCGTTTTCCCAAAGTGTTCCATTTTATTTACAGGCTTAGTATAAAGTCTGAAAATCTCTTAAGCCATTTGGGTATGCTTTAGTTCTATTACATGATTGGTGTTTTCCATTGTAGTCTACGTCCCAAACTGTGATATGAAACAATACAGCGCAACTTCAATTTAAACGTGAGTTTATGTGTAACAGTGGAAAGAGATTTTATCCCTGAGCTTGGGGATTTTATTACACTGCAATACAAAGATGGGTAGAATAACCAAAATTTTACTCAAGAAAGAGAGAGTAACGTTACTTCAAAATAATATTACTCAAGTAGAAGTACAAAAATGACTCAAGTAAGACTAAAAGGAAAACTACAATTCAAGTAAGAGTAACTTAAAGAGTGTTGGGAATGTTGGGGAATCTTGTATTTTCAAAGGAATGAAAAAAGTACATATCTGAAGGAGCGGTGCAAGAAACTCAAACGCTCAAATCATTTCATGCTGTCAACATAAAGCTTTTGCCACTTGTAGACTTACTCACACTGGGAAGAGTAACCAAAACTTTTACTCAAGTAAGACTACTGTTACTTCAATAAAATATTACACAAGTAGGAGTAAAAGTATACTGATGCTCTGAAAATGCTCTGAAAAGAAAATGTATTTTAAAAGTTACACAAGTAAAATTTTTTTTTTTTTATTAAATCAGTGCAAAACCTCTTTAAACAGCAGTATTCATAGGACTGTTGTGAGACCCTATCATTACGTAGTTCATCAAATTAAGGGATACTATGACTGGTAATTGATTTGAGCTGAGTTTCCATTCCCACACTCATATTCAGTAATGTTCATCACCACAGAATGTTCCATGGCGTTCCAAGCGTTTCCATTGGCTTTTCACTTGGTCAGGATACGGGCCCCTACCTCCAGTCCCCTCTGCACTCTCCACATCCCCTTCCCCTGTGCCCTACCACCTTTTCTTAGCACTTTGTTTCCAAGTTTCCTTCCGTTGACAAAAGTGTTTATTCTTTCCTACTGCGATACAACAATGGGCCCACTTCATAACCGCTTTCCAAGATCGGAGCAAACGTGAGACCACTGGAGCCGCTGGGCTGGGAGGCACATGCTAAAGCCATTAGCTGGTGGAGGAGGGCGGTTAGCCACACTAAAATCTATCTGCCTGTGGATGTAATGAAGCTGGAGGAATTATGGAGTTGTGTAGATGGATGTTTGGGGAAGTCATGTGAGTTGAGAGGTTGAATTTTAAAGATTTTATATTATGAAAGCTGGATTCTTGTAAGCTTTAAGCCATATTATAATGTCTTCATCTCCAAATTAAAAATGCTCTGCTCCATGTGTGACGACATGAAGTTGTAGTTTTTAAGTTAACGGCTGCCTATGGCCTTTAATTCAGCAGAGATGGGGAATTCCAGCACTAAAATTATCCAAATGACGCTAGCACTTTTTTTTAAATGTATTACCACATGACATCATAAGGTGGAGCAGAGTGTTTTCCATTTGAGAAAAAACTCACCCAAAATGCAGGATTTGTGTGTTAAATGTGTGAATGAAAGAAAATACAACTCTAGGTATGTTTTTGAAGCAGAAACAACATTATAACATAGATCCGAAAATTGCATAATATAGGCCCTCTAAAAACTCCACTTGCCCACTCCATAATAACACAATATAATAGGTTTCATCCCTACTGACCGTCAGAGGTGGTGCTTCAAGCTCTGGATGATCATCCTTGCACATGTACAGGTCGAGAATTTAATAACAACGTCACCTTTGACCTCTGGTGGCTCAGATGAGTCTATATCATCACTTAACACCGGAAGCTCAGTCCCTTTTTCACCTTCTCGCATGCAGGTTGCATGGTGGATGTGTTGCAAGAACTTTTGCTATTCCCATTGTTTTTTGTTGCTGCTTGTTGCCTTTTGCCCCGTGTCCGGTCCACAGTCGGTGCTGCGAGTTCCCTCACCCTCCTGGGGCCGCACAAGCCACTGATCAGCCTACTGTTGCTGTTTTAACATAGGCGCTTTAGGCTTCTGTTTAGTTTCCTTTTGCCTTTAATACATTGTCACTCAGTACGCCTTTGTTTGCGGGTCACTAGTGGCATTCCCTGCTCAACCTGACCTGGCCTCAACCTCATGCTGGTTTAGTTGCTTTTGGTGTTTTCTCTTTGGCATGACTCTAGCGTATAGACTACTGGACTACTAGCTTATATCGGGTTGCTGTATGCCGCCACAATGCTCAAGACCTTATGTTGCCAGTCTGTCTGGCTCGGCTACAGCCTGATGATGGGCATGACCTATGTCCCGCCTCACTGATGATGCATGTTCTAACTGCAGTATTTTGCCCCGGTCTGTGTGTATGGCCCGTTTGGCTGCATTTAAGGAGCCGTATTCCTGGATGTTGAAGGGACCTGCAAGCCTTTTACTGGCTGCCCAGCCTGTGTCTGCTAAGGTGGATACATTGACATCTGAACTGGCCCAAATGTAAGCCTTAAATCAGGACCTTCAAGTGGATGCCAGCCATGTGGTGGCTCCCTGACAAGGGCATGATATGGCCTCTGTATGTGATAATGCCATGTCTGTGGTAGCCTCTGATACCCTTTTTCAGCCGGGATGTGATGACCTGAGACACAGACTCGGGGTCTCTGCGCTCTACCTCTTCTCAGGCTGTGGGTGATAAGTCCATCACTGCAGCGATACGCACAGCTGTTGGTCAGGTAAAATTGGATCCGCCACTGGCTGAGACAGTTTATGGATGACCTGCTTGGTAAACCATACGACATGGGAGCTTGCATAGGTCGAATTCGAAAGTCTATGTCCCATCTGCTGCTTGGCCTGTCTAATGAATCGCTAAGTCATTGTGTCCTGCAAATGCACTCGAGGCATATGTCCACTCCACAGCTTCTGTGCGGAGGTCGGATAACCTGTTTGTCTGTTTTGCTGGCTCACGCAAAGGTCAGGCTCTTTCAAAACAGTGCCTTGCACACTGGATTGTGGGGGCCACAACGAAGGCATATGCTTTACAGGAGCAATCATTGCCATCTGGGGTGCAGTGTCACACCACAAGGGGCCTCTGGACATCATCAGCCGCTGTCAATGGCGTGTTGTTTGATGTCATTTGTTCGGCAACCTCCTGGACCTCCCTCAACACATTTGCAAGGTTCTACAGGGTGAACGTAGCTTCCTCACACCCGCTGTAAGGGGTTCTCAGGTGACACTCCTCTGCATCATGGTGAGGTTCTTGAGTGGACGATTTCCTTGTTACCTTGCTGGTATTCATCATCCAGGTCAGTAACTGGCGGTCAGTAGGGATTAAATAGAACAAGAGTTACGACAGTAACTGTGGTTCTATGAATCTCAGATGACCGCCAGAGTGCCCGGTCCCTCGGAATCTTCTTGGTTTTGCAAGAAGGTTTTAGGGATTCAGCTTCTGGTGTCACGTGATGATATAGATTCACCTGAGCCACTGAGTCAAAGGTGACTATCCATCCATCCATCCATTTTCTTCCGCTTATCCGGGGCCGGGTCGCGGGGGCAACAGTCTAAGCAGGGACACCCAGACTTCCTTCACCCCGGACATTTCCTCCCCCTCTTCCGGGGGGACCCCAAGGCGTTCCCAGGCCAGCCGGGAGACATAGTCCCTCCAGCGGGTCCTGGGTCTTCCCCGGGGCCTCCTCCCGGAGGGACATGCCCGGAACATCTCCCGAGGGAGGCGAACAAGAGGCATCCGGAACAGATGCCCGAGCCACCTCAGCTGGCTCCTCTCAACGTGGAGAAGCAGGGGCTCTACTCCGAGCTCCTCCCGTGTGACTGAGCTCCTCACCCTATCAATAAGGGTGTGCCCAGCCACTCTGCGGAGGAAACTCATTTCGGCCGCTTGTATCCGCGATCTCGTCCTTTCAGTCATTACCCAGAGCTCATGACCATAGGTGAGGGTAGGAACGTAGACTGACCGGTAAATTGAGAGCTTCGCCTTTTGGCTCAGCTCCCTCTTCACCACAACGGTCCGGTACAACGACCGCATCACTGCCGACGCTGCACCGATCCGCCTGTCAATCTCACGCTCCATCCTCCCATCACTCATGAACAAGACCCCGAGATACTTGAACTCCTCCACTTGAGGCAAGGACTCCCCACCCACCCGGAGAGGGCAAGCCACCTTTTTCCGGTCAAGAACCATGGCCTCGGATTTGGAAGAGCTGATCCTCATCCCAGCCGCTTCACACTCGGCTGCAAACCGCCCCAGTGCACATTGGAGGTCCCGGTTCGATGAAGCCATCAGGACAACATCATCTGCAAACAGCAGAGATGAGATCCTGTGGTTCCCAAACCGGATCCCCTCCGGCCCCTGACTGTGCCTAGAAATTCTGTCCATAAATATAATGAACAGAACCGGTGACAAAGGGCAGCCCTGGCGGAGTCCAACATGCATGCAACATGCAAAGGTGACTATTGTTATTAAATTCTCGACCTGCACATGCGCAAGGATGATCATCCAGTGCTTGAAGCACTGCCTCTGGCGGTCAGTAGGGATTCATAGAACCACAGTTACAGTTGTAACTATCGTTTTTCTGCAGTATATTACAATACCTACCTGAGTTGGACCCCATTGCCATGTTTGCCATGAGCCAATCTCACTTGGGAGCATCTTTATGAAGCATGAAGATAAGAGATCATAACAGTGACAGAGTGCAATGTAATATCTATGCTCTGATGAAGAGGTCTTGTATTCTTAGGCCCAGACACATCCATCTGCAGTGGTCAGCTCAGACGGTGATGGAGGAGTCTCTGTGGAGCAGCTAGGATCACTTAATTACCCAACTCTCTGCTCTGGATTTACTGCCAGTGCACCCATAAAGCATGCCCTCACAGCAGCAGCAGGCACTAATAGAGATGGGCAGTGGTCAGAGAGGTCTAATGAGGCAACAAAGGTAGGGAAATGGGTTTGGAGAAGCGTTTGATCTGAAGATTGTACAGTGTAAAAAAAGAGTAATACTTCATAACATGGGTGTCCAAACTGTGGCTCAGGGGCCAAATGCAGCTCTCAGAGTTATTTTGTTGACCCTCAGATGAATTTAAGTCATTCTACCATCATCATCATTGGTCAAACTAGTCTGCCTTCTCTTGATTTTAAGAATGATGCATAATTCTAGACTGAAAGCGCTGATTTGCACAATGTGGTGGGCAAAGCATGTTAATTATTGAGCTAAGCAAATGAGCTTATAAATGAGGTTTTGAAATACAAAACCTAAGATAGTAAATACCAAATGTGCTGTATTGGGTTACTTACAGATACCATTTTGTTTTTTGGGTATTAAATATTAAAGTAAAATTTACTCCTAAAATGTATGTTAGTGTTTTTTTCTCTTCCTCCCTCCTTCACTCTCTCTCTCTCTGTCTGTCTCTGTCTCTTTCTTTGTCTACTTCTCTCTCTCTTTCTCTGTCTCTCTCTCTCCATACTCTCCTTCAGTTTGTATGGACCAGCTGCACACTCCACATTCACTCCTTTTGAGGTTTTGAACAAGCGCCCTCATTTCCAGCAGTGCAGCAAGCTTTACCCAGATATCTACATAAAATATTCACAAATATACTTTTACTCCATGCTCTCAGCTGGCAGTATTGTTCTTATGGCTGTGATGTGTGTCGCTGTAGTAAGCGTTGGTAAATTTGGTTGGGAAATACTTTAATCACTAATCTGCAGGTGCTCTGGGTCTCAGCCAAGGACATGTATGCACTGAGAAAATATGTCAAAAATACTGCTTAAAAAACAGATGTTGAGGTTGGCCAAATGTTGTGAAATGTTACAAATCAGCTAACCTAAGAAAGAAATGATTGTGAAGTGAAGAGTGGGGAGTGACATTCAGCCAGCATAGTGCTGTGAAAGAGCTACTATGCTTGGCCTTCAGTACATTTTATGGTGTGCTAAAAATACTGTAAAAATATTACAAAAGAAAATACCTGAAATATAATGGATCCACTGTTTAGAGGACTTATGTCACTAAATGACCTCACTGAATTCTTTGTTTTAGAGAATGTTAATTCTTAATTCTGTCACTGTGTATTTTAACCGCCATATAGCTGTAGATAGATCAGACATTGAAAAAGTACTGCCCAGATACTAATCAATGCTAGCACTAGTATCAAAACAAGATACTCTTTTGAACAAGTACCAAAACCGAAAATACATAAATAGTACAAAATAAAATAGTATCAAATTCAGTATTTGAGTATCAAACAATTTCCTTTGTACCAAAATCGAGTATCATAACAATAATGCTAACATATATAGGCCTAGCTGAGAAACTATATTTAGCACTTTGTTTAGTCAGATATATAGCACTTCTAAACTATGACATCATTCTTACCTGGTCCAGCTCTGTCTCCATCACACCTGGGGAGGACTTAAATCTACTTAATCCTTGATCTATATTTTAATTGCCGCCGTGGGACACATACGATTAGAATAGTGAAAGGCATTCGTTTTCACTACTTCTTGTTTTCGCCTAAGCCAGAGGTCTTCAACAGGGGGGTCGGTCGCGGAGGTACTGCAGGGGGTCGCGAAATCTTTTTTTTTCACTTTAAAATAATATAATTTTATATTTTATAGTGTAAAATACAGTATTAACCTGTGTATTATTTCCTTGTATTGGATGTACCATAACAGAGTAGCAATGTTTATACATGACACTAAGCTCAATTTAATATAAAACACAATTCTATGCTGTATATATAGTAGGGGGTCCCTGGCCCAGTTCGCCATCTGTTTGGGGGTCCCTGGCCTGAAAAACGTTGAAGACCCCTGGCCTAAGCCATTTAGTACATTGAAATACTGCAGCTTAGCCTCCATTTTCCAGCCCGTTTGTTCTGCCTGTACTTAACAGGTGTCTTTACGTGACGAGACGAGAGGGTGCAGTGAATTGATGAGGGCTGGTGGAGGTGCAGAAAGAGAAGAGGGGTGCTACTTGAGGATTTGTCTTGGCCCTCCCTGCATTACATCACTGAGATGCTTCGGCACTGATGACATGGGAGGAGGCGGGTCCCTGGGGATGATGTCATTAATGACCAATCAGAGGCCTTGGAGCTGGTCAGGTCTGCTGAGCTCCTGAGACTGGAGCCGCTGGATTTGGCCAAATGTCTTTTCAAGATCAGGTCATACAGCCCTCCTGTCTGTGCTGCGCCTGAGAGACTTTCTCTGTTAAAACGATTTGATCTGACCATTGGCCCTGATGATACAAGAGGTAATGCCCTTGTATGCAAAATAGATATACGCCCATATTAAATAAACATGCAGAGCATGAACAGTATGTTTATGTTAATATCCAGATTTTTGTTGTAATAGAGCAAATTAAAGATTCTTTTTACTTATTATGAGGTTCAACATTAGTTTAGTTTTAGATATTTCTTATTTTAAAAATGCCCCATGATCAGTAAGGGAAACAGATAATTTCCCCACATCTGGGATTACGACATCATTACATTCATGAAAGTGAAAGCCACCAACAGAGGAATTGCACAAACACAGTTGCTTGTGTGAATGTGATGTTCCAAAGATAACTTTAACAAGGACTAAGCAAATCAAACAAAATTTTAACTGAATGGGGATGGAATTAATTTAGACATTTCAAAGTCTGGGTTACATTGAAAAAAACATATTTTTATCATGCTATAAAGGTGCATTATGATGATTGATCTCTGTCACATGTTCAACAGTGTGCGTTAATGTGTTTATCTTGCATTTATTACAATACAATTACAATATTACAATACAAAAATACCTTGAAAGACACATTCTTACTGTGAGCAGTCCTAATTCTCCAGATTTAAACATACTACAATAGCATTATAAGAACATTTCAGAACATGCTGCAGCCACAGTAGCAACACCCTTCTTATAATGTTCTGTATAATTGAAATAGTGAACCGTGCTTGTAGAATGTATTATTTACTTTTAGCCACTGCAGTAACACTAGGAGGCAATAGTATTCCAGTTTATAACCTGCTCCCTCCTTTCCCATTGACACTACATAACCTAGTGGCTGCCTCGGCTAGTAGAACCCACTACGGTTACACTATTAAAGTTAGTGGCTTTTTCTTACACTCTTTTTCTCTCGTGGGAATGCTGCAACTTTTCTGAACTGTAGCCCAAACTCTAAAAAGCTTTTGTTTAATAGTTTTGTTGCCGTTTTTCACCTGCAGTCTTTTTAAAATCTGCTCTTAGATTCTCACTCACAAGGATGAAGAGTAATTGAAGTGCACACCTTGAAGCTTGGATGAAGAGAAAGCATTTTATTTTATTTTTTTGCTTGTTGTGTGTTTAGTATATTTCTTGTACTATCCCACGTGTTTACTCTAGTGGGGGAGTGTGGTCACTGCAATGACACCATTGCATACAGCTAAAGGGATTTCCGGTTATTGTTCTTTTGTGTTACTTTGTAGTACTCTTTGAAGTATGATCTGCTGTACAAATATTGGTAGATTTTCTTGTTTGTATTTTGGTTCAAAGACATGCGGTTCAGCGTTTGAGTGCCAGAGCTCAAGCTCATTCACACATGTTTGAATGTCCCTTTATTATTAGTCTCAAAAGGTCAAAATGCTCTGTTCCACCTAGTGATGCCATGAAGAGGAAGTTTTCACGTTAACAGCTACCTTTTACATTTAGTTCAGCAGTGATTGGCAATTCCAAATGATTCTAGTGAAGGTGTATGGAGTCTAAAACACAGTGGAGCACTTCCTGTATTACCACATGACACTAGATGGAACAGAGTGTTTTCTGTTTGAGAGAAGAACTCTCAAAGCCAAATATGGAGGGTTTGTGTGTTAAACATGTGTGAATGAAACAAAACACAACTCCAGGTATGTTTGTGAGGAAACAACACTAAAATATAGATCAGAAAATAGCAGCAAGGGCCCTTTAACAGAATTATTTTTGATCCCCCAAACCCATATAATGACAAACTGATATGCTATATGCCTTATTCCCATTCCTGTGGTTTCTTAAGTTGCCTGTTAGCAGCAAACCCAACTTTGCAAATGTGTCTGTAGTGGCGTGTTGTGATGTGCGAACATGCAGAGAGAATAGCAGATTGATGGACTTGCAGAGTGTGTGCATTAATGAAAGACTGGCTCGTCAAGTCCATACCATAAGCTGCTTATCACTATGGAGAGAATGAAAGAGAGGGAGAGGAGAAGAGAGAGGGGTTTTAATAAAGTTATGAGACAGCGAGCGCATGCAAAGTTGTGTTGAGCTTGTGATTAAGACGTGGGTCCAAAAGTCAGTCCGTTTACTCACATTTACTACAAACTGATATAGTCATGGCTATTTTCAAGATTTTTCATAATCTACAATTACAATAGGGAATTATTTTAGTAAGGAGTTTTAATGTTTTAAACTTTTTGAAACTATTGTTACAGCAGTCCCAACTTATTGCGCACTTTCCTGAATTTAGTGCTGAGTTTTGCCATCACCAAACACTAGCATGCTACCAGCTCACCAGCGTTATTTCTTGGTTTGTGGATAATAAAAAATATTTAGATGGAAACTGCACACATTGGTCTCATTTATACTGGGGCAAGTCAAATGTTACTTTATTGTATGGAAAACATAAATACAGCCATTTCTGAGCTATCGTCCACATCAGTTTAAAATATTAAGTTACATGAACCCAACCTAGAAACCAATGCTTATTTGGGATACTGTGCTAGCTAATTCATGGGTATGTTAGGCTAAAGAATTCCTTTATGACCCGCACAGATGACTCTATCACAACTGTTGCCATGCCTCAGCTGTGAAACAGAAAACACCTCAGTGGGGAATGGGTGTGATCAAATTAACTTCTCTGTGTTTTTCCCCTGGTACACTTTCCTCATTACTTCAAACCAATCCTCATCACCAGCTCCCAGGAGGTCAAAGCTCTCCATGGAGGCAAATTCTTCCTCTCCATCTCCCTGGTGGATCCCAATCCCAGCTGCACCCCCAGACTCCCCCCTCCTCCTTCTCCTCCTCACTGTTGTTGTCCCGGAGATGGTTGTCATGGGCGACCAGCAGACATCCGAGCCGGTGGCCACAGGTCGCCTTACACCTACCCTGGCTATGAGTTAATGAAGTGTACAGAGGGGAGACAGGGCTGCTGGATAACACATGTGTCTGTGTGCTGCTGACACTGCTCACTCTTAATGACACAGAAAAGCTAACAAAGGCTGGGGCCATTAGGTAGCACTTAGCATCCAGTTAATAAATGACGAGGCAGTTAACAGTTTATTTCCTATGAATACATAACCATTTTGTTCACTTCTACTCTCTTAGAAGTGCATTTTGTAACAGTTCCACTTGTTGCTTGTTTCTGTGGAGATGTTATTGCTTTGCTTGGAATGTTTCACAGTATAGCTTTAAACATATTCAATTACAGGTGTTTTATTGTTCAAACCTTAATACTCCAAATTGACTCTTGTGAGTCAGAATAGTTAGAATATTGTTATTCTAACATATTCTCATTTACTGGTATAATTTAATTTCAATGAGCGCCTCCTACTGCGGTTAAAGAGGTGCAAAGCCCTTTAATTGTTTTTGGATCAATGAGAGTCAAACATTGGAGCAGACAGAGCAGTAATAACGTTTGTGCTTATGAGACGAACGAGCTAATAAACATGGCTGCTCCTTTGACTTGTCCTGTGTCTGTCTTAAATGAAGTCTCCCTCTCCCTCACTGATTGTTTTGTTAGCCGTATAATAGTGTGGGTGACTGTAATGGAGATAAGGGGAGCTTCAGAAAGGATTTGACTATTGACTTTTACGACAACAGCCTCCGCTTTCTCTCTCCTCCCGAAGAGCGAGTTAAACTTTATTGGAGTTGTAGTCCGCCCAATAGGGAAAGTATTAGCTTTGCATTTAAGTTAAAGATCTACAAAGCTCGCCCACTCAAATAAGCTGCAATCCCACATCAGTTTGCTATGTTCAAAAAGTGTGCAAAATCTAGTGAAGATTTAAGCTAAATAATGTTGAATAAATGAACAAATCTTCATCCAGTCTTTAGTGCAATTTTGCAGTGGGGAAAATAAAGGAGAGGCAGTAGCTCAGTGCTTAAGGTCAATGTTTTGTGCTGTTGTATCCTTCAGCAAAACACCCAACTTGCCTATGTTTTAATGTGGTATTTGTGAATGTGTGATTGGTGGTTGCACAAATTCTAAGCCATATTTTTGGTAGTTAACCTTAAAGCCCCAGTGTGTAGGATTCGTGGCGCATAGGTGGATGGTGTTATTGCACTTTCTGTTTTAGCTACGGCAGACCTCGAGGGACCCGCGCGCTGCGCGGTCCCGTTTTTTTTTTTTTTTCCTTTTCTCATGAAAACACACATTCCCGATCATGTACCATGACACTCTACACATCAAATGAAACCTTACAGTCTCCTCTTTTTGACTATGCAATTCATTTTCCTGCAAAACAATCACTCCCCGAGCACATGGGGCTTTTATACGGAAAAGCACAAAACGAGGTTAGCTTACCTTAGAATGCTTTGCACAGGTCAAACTCTGTATTTCACCATAAACTTGCTCTCAATTTGTCCGTAAGGATCCAGCGAATAAAATCCAGTAAAACAATTTAGTCCAAAACACGTGTTAGATCCATTACGACGTCTGATCCGGCAGCATGCTTGTGTTGTTTACCCAAAACCACGAGCCTTGCTGAAGGCGAAGGCGGAGCCCAAATGTCCTTCTGCGGCTCTCGTATTCAAAATGGCTGCCTCTATATGGGGAAGATCCCCCTTTTATGTGACTATATCTAAGTCCAAAAGAATACTTTGATTTCATGATGGAAGTGAAAAGGCTTGGAAAACAATGTATTTTTGAATGGGTATCTTCAATTTCAGTAATTAACGGGTAAAAATCTTACACACTGTCCCTTTAAGGCATTTGGAAGGTCTTATAAATAATTAACTTATTCAACAAATCAATGTATTTGTTTGATTAATTAATTAAATTACATAAATTAAATTATAACAAGTCTGTAAAGGGGCACTATTTGACATTTCTGTTGGAAGGTCCACCACCAGTTGTCTTTGTTTTTGCTTTAATGTTGTAACATATGGGATTAAAATTAAGCAATGCCACCAGACCAAGTTACAGTTCAGATCTGTGGAGAGGTGGGCCCTACAGTAAGAAGGCGTATTTTTCGATGTCATTTTCATCAAGAAAGTTTCAGCATATGACTCCATACATTTTCCATTACCTCTCGTATTTTATGTCAAAATCATACCACATTTTTGCCTTTGGATAAAATATGAAGTAAGAAGGAAATAGATGAAATTGTAAGCTATAGTCATGTTCTATTATCCTCAAATAATATATCATATTAGAAGTGAGGTAGTGGAAATACTGATCCTATAACTCTTAATACATAGCACCACTAGTCCATCTGCAAATATATAATGCTATAATTCTACTTCTCCTGCAGTTTTGATATCCCCACAACATTTACTGCTTCTGTTCCCAGCTGAGGCTGTAGACAACATGTCTGTAAGTCATATCATGTTGGCAGTGCTGTCTGGACTCCCCCATTCACACCTATAGCATGCACTCTAATTGGAGACTAAATTGTAAGTATCGCACATACCAAAGAATTCTGGGTGCCAGCAGGTCTGTGCAAAGACTGATCTGGAGTGTGGAGCTGCGGTCATTAGCACCAGGGAGGAAGCCTTATTAGCTGGAAATGTTGAAAATACATGGCAACGCAGTGAGAAGAAGAAAGTTTTGAAATTTGACTTGTTACATTTTTAAAGGTTTTTTCTTTGTTAGCCTTATGTTTTATTCATGTGTAGTGTTTGCTTGGCCCTAAAGCTGTGGACAGTTGTTTTAATGAGCAGACAGCTTGGGGACAGGGTGGGAGGGACTTGGTGTGGAGTAGACTACATTGAGGTTTTTGGTCTCACATAAGAAAGACTGGGGAGATGGGTGAGAAACAACTTTATAAAGTATGAAAGCGAACTGAACTGTATTTACTGCCTAGGCTTGTTTTCCATTGTACAAGCTTTAGTTTATACACAGAATTACTCAGAAGAGCTGCATAGTCTATGAATTTTTCATTTTATATTTTTTGTTTTGTGCATTACATATTTGGAATAATGAGAGAACTTATTATAAATGCAGGAAACATTTGTCAAAAAGTTTGCTTGTTTCTTTTTTTACCTTAAATAAATAAAGGTCCTATATTATAATAGGTCCTATATTATGCAAAATTGCTGCTTGTGAGCTTTCACGTCAGAATGTTATTACCTCATCAAAACCATACCTGAAGCTATGTTTTGTTTCATTCACACATGTTTATCATTAGTCTGTCTGTATCCTCAAAGCTTAAAATGCTGTGTTCCACCTTGTGATGTTATGTAGTTTTCAAGTTAACAGCTACCTTTTACCTTTTGTTGAATAGTGACTGACAATTACAGGGCTGAAATAATCCACATGATTCAAGTGAAGGTGAATGGAGTTTAAAAATAACAGTGGGGCACTTCCTGTATTACCACATGAAATTACATGGGGAAAAGTGTTTTGTTTGAGAGAAGAAAACAGCCTATAAATATGCACGGTTTATAGGCCTGTGTGACATGTATGAATGAAGCAAAACACAACTCCAGGTATTTTTGTGATGAGGAAACAGTTTAGTGTTATAACATAGATCAGAAAATAGCATAATATAGGCCTTTTTAAATATATTTAAATATTGCTGAGCTGAGCTAGTTTTTGTAACTCCAATTAACTTCACGTATAAGGTCTTCATGGAGAATTACTGGTTTTAGGGTCTACAGTATGAAACTTCACATCCATAACGTCTTCCCTTATATTCAAAATTGCAGTGATATCTTTACTCATTATCTTCAATGTAATCATATATAATATAATAGTATCATAACATAATAACCTACTTTCTCATGACACTTAAGTCTTGTTCCATTCATTCCCACAGGTGTCAAAACCGCACCTCCCATGTCGTCCTATACCTTTTGTGGTCTGCGATTTGTCGGAATGTTGTCGGGCTGCATTGTGCATTGTCACATTCCTCCAGCCCCAGGATCAGATTTAATGTCGGAAATGGCTTATCTTGTTCTGATCAGTCAGATGAGAGCGTGTCTACTTCTCCAGGTTACTTCTAGAGACAGTGGTAAGACGGGGCATGCTGTGGTTGGCATGGTCTAAGTGCTGTGTGCCAGCTATAGGTAATGGACAGTATCAGAGGTGAAGAGATGATGAAGGGTAAACACTATTTCGAGTATCTATCCCCATTGCTTAGCTCCAATTCCTGGGTTTCAGATGACATTGAACCATTCTATAGGAGAATAATATCAAACACACAGGCAGCTATGCATAAATAATTAGGCATGATTGTCTCTTTCCCCCATCATGACATTCTAGGATCCGAAAACCACCATTTGGTTAGTCTGCAGTCAAATCACCTGCTTTCTTATTCTGTTACTACAGTATTTTGCCAATTCACTTCACTGGAAATTTAGAGTTAGTATAAGTATACAGTTTGGAGTTCAAGTTTAACTATTCATTAGAATCAAAATAAGAAATTCAGTTGTAATTCAAATTTGTGCATAGTCCAATGGCAAAATTGCTAGAAAATGCAAAAACAGAAGTGGGGAATAGCAGGGGTGGAGCCTACATCTTTGACTGACAGTTGTAGTGCAGTTCAAATCAATTTTTTTTTTGGAAGAAAATCAATATTTTATTTTCCCCACTTTCTTGCACTGGAAATTGCTGCTCACTGCACACACAAATTTAGCAATTTTGCAGTCACTAAATGTTAGCCAATGTTATGTTATGTAATTGCTGGAACTTTTGCAATAGTTTGCTTTATCTCATTCATAAAAAAGATTTCCCCAGTGGCAAGTGGGTTAAATATGATCACTGAATACAATCCTTTCAGTTTTGACCATTTTTTGGAAGTTTGACATTTTTTTAGTGGAGAGGAGGAAAAAAAAAAAAACTGAAATCAAATTGAAATGGGAAAAAGTCAGTTTTTTTTTTCAAGCAAAATCACCCAGCCCCAATTTTTGCAAGTTGTCATCCATAAACTACTGTAACTTTGCCTGGAAGAATCCATGACTCATCGCTGTACCAGCGGCGAGTCTGGTAACGCTTGGTCCAGAATGCACTGCTGTTGCGCTTAGACAGACAGCTAAGTGAACCAATCAGAGAACAGTTAACGGACAGCGACGTGAACCAAGCCGGTAGGAAGCAATGCAAAAACATCTTTTTTGAAAAGAAAGGCCTCTAGAGCTGTCAGCTGCTGTGGTTTTAAGGAATCGATGTGTTTTAGGTAATTTAAGACCAATTTTACAGCTGAATGGAAGGGACGTTGCGGGCAAAGGCGGGTGCACTGACGTCACCATCTTTGAACGAATCAGAATCGCGGAGTCCGTTGTTAACCGGAGGAGCGAGAGTGGAGCGAGGGTGTCCAAATGGTATCGCGCTGTATAGGAAATACAGAGAGATATCATTTGGCTGGCCAGGTAAACTGTAACTGGCATTTTTCAGCCTTGCTTTCAACAGAGACTAAAAATATAAATGACCGTAACTAGTTTTGTTCTAATAATATCCACTTTGTCCATTTTATCAGTTAACAAACATGCTTTTAATGATGAGCTAAACCATACTTACCTCACAGCAAGATAAAGTGATCTGCAATCTCCAACTCCCTATAAATTTTACTGCCATCCTCTCCACTGTTTCTCATTATTCATATCTTGCGTGTATCTCGATGTGAGCCTTGCTTTTATTACACACACAACAGTGCTTTGTATGGTCCAGCGTACTTACAGCAGGACAGTTATAGAGCTGGAGAGTGGGAGTGCGCTGGGGAGACATTCCTCCATATAAATAAGTACGAGTTAGTGTGAACAGCGGGGGTCCGTGTGACTAGTTGTCTCTCAGCCCATCATCATCTGTGACATTCTTGGGGTATGGGAGCGAGACGTAGTTACCTCTCTGGCGCCCCCCGGTGATTCTGGGACAATAGAGGGTCAGTTTTGGAACGTGGAGTGCTGACAGAAAGTGAAGAGAGGCAGGTTGGAGGGAGCAAAGCGTGTAATTGTTGGTTTGGGTTAATGATAGGTCCAGGGGAGCAGGAGGTGACCCGGTGGTTAGATGTGATGATGGATGCAGTGTTCTCAGGATGGAAGAATTTGAGTGCACCTCTCAGCTGTTTTGTCAAAGTTTATGTTTTGTCAGTATGATTCTGCGTTTGCACAACAGTAAAAATGTATTCGTACTTGGAGCATATTCAGTTTCTGGCATGAGTAGGTATCACTGAGCTGTCAGTTCTTCGTCCATCATTTGGAAGAGAAGTTTTGGAAATGTTTTGCATTGTGAAAAATGCAGTAGATGAAGAAGTATCAGATTACAACCTACGATCTGCTCATCACATCTGTGGAACAATTCAAACTTTTAAGATTTAAAGTTACAGCTGTTTTCATCTTAACTTTTCCGGTCTACTTCTTTATATAATCATATACTCTTTGCCCTTCTTTAAATAGCCAATGTACACTAGGGCAGGGTTCACTTTGACCCAATTTATGTTTACACACATTGAGTTATCCTCAATTTGTAGCCCAACATTTTGAAAATACAGCATATCCTGTATTTAAATGGGCACTGTCTAACTTCTGTGAGATCTGCCACCTGCTTCTCTCCATGGTGATTTAACAGAATTGCCTGGAATATTCCACAGTACAACATTTTGGTGAATTGTCTTGCCTTAATTCAGTTGTGTGTGTCTTTATGTGTTTTATTGCTCAAAATAGCTTAAAAAACATTGATTCTTACTGCGGGCAGGGTCCTCTCACAACAGATTTAACCTGAAATTTGCCCTCGAGCTACCACCTGTCACCATGGAGATGCTGAACATTCCAGGCAAAGCATTAAGACAAGCAGGTGGCAGACCCTTCACCAGAAGACTTATAGCGCACCTTAGCACACAACAAATCCCAAACTAGTTGCCTTTTACAAATAAAAAGCAACTCCATCCTTTTCTGCTTCAAAGTTATAATGGTAATAAAAACAATTATCATAGATTTACTTACAATTCAACATTACTGAACTCCATTCTCATGTAAAAGTATGTCAAGAAACCTCCTTAGTCTCATCTTCAGTGGTGGTCGGACATGTTAGCTGATTGTCCTGACACTAAGTGGGTGGGAGCGCTTTGTCTCCATATGTTGGACATTATCCGTCAGCTGCTGCATTGTGTGTGTCCAAGCTCTCACACCAGAGCTTTCAATTACACGGGCCACAAACCAGTACATTGATCCTCTTACTTCTGTTGTCCAGTCGAGGTGCAGCCACTGAGGTTTTCCTTTCATGTTTACCACCTATGAAACATCCTGAGTGTACAGCGGACGTGTTTGCAGACTTACATGAAGCTGGAGTTGTGTGTGCGCTTGCTTATGCTAACAGGACAGCGGGGCTTTTCATAGAGCACATAGAGCACAATGGCGGCTAGTGTCTGTAGATCAGATCCTAATTGGAAACAAGAGTGTGCCTGCAGGATGCCTCTTATCATAGCCAGCTGCGTTGTTGATCAGATAACAGGACTGCACATCAGCAGAGGTGGAAGAAAATCTGTGCTTAGGTGATAGCGATCTTCCTCAATTAACATATTAGAAAGACTAAATTAAGTCAGTTATAAGGTGAAAGTAGTGTTCTTTCATTCGATATTAGTACTATTTATGCTATTTATGCTTGGCCTTATATTATTCCCTGGGCAGATGTACAGTATTGTGAAATAATATTATTGAGCTGTCTAAATAAATAGCAGGATGCAACACTTATGTAATTAGTTTGTGTTATTATAGTTCATAATTCAACTTTCTAAAGCTGAAAAGTCCTACCACTACAAAGAAAAAGCACCCACAATAAATAAACCCCCATAATTTATTGCTCCATTTTTTATATATATATTGAACGATTGCTGATAATTATTGTGACAGGCCTAGCTGTTCTAAAAATACATACATATACACCAAAGGTACTTTTGTTTTTAATTAGTTTGTTAGCATCTTTTGGCAAGCTTTGTTTTGCAGTTTCAATATTTTCCCAGTTTTAACCACTGGCAGTTGTAAACAATAGTGCTTTAGAGGTACACATTATTTGGACTGTGACTTAAACCAAGCATATAGTTTGTTTTGTGACTTCCACCTGCACATTTTTACAAGTTGGACGTGTTTTGCTAGTATCTTTTTTAACAACTCTTCCTCCTTTTGCACACACTGACCAAGAGCTCAATGGTATATAGCTAGTGGTAGTATCCGTATCTGTAGGGTGAGGGGCCAGTCCTGACTCTGTGTCCTGGAATGTGGTTGACTTTCTAAATCCCCAGCAGTCTGTCCTGGAGCAGTTGGGCAGGGCCTATCTGTAGCCCCCTCTTTTTCCGTCTGGAATCTGTAAGCAAGCAGTTAGCCGACCCATACCCTCTCTACCGCTGTCACCCTAGTTGTCTGCGTAGTATCTGTCTATGCGATGGAAGACGAAATTACAGATGACGAGAAGACGGGTAAATAATGCGTTTTTGAAAAACTTTGGAGGAGGTCTTGTGCTGTCAGTTATGTGTCGTTTAGTTAGCTGTGTTTGGGAGTTAAAAATAGATTTGGATGTACATGAAGACCAGGGCTTGTGAACTTGAGTAGTGGTGGGGGTGCCAGTGACACGGCTGCAGTAGTGACATGACTCAAAATAGTATGTGCAAACAAACAGAATGGCATGAATTAGAGCAATTATTTTCAAATATATGTTGACAATGTGTGGCCTGCAGATTAATTTTTTTTAAAAGTTGCAGCTATTCTTAGTTTAATGTGTATGGTTAGGATGTAAACATGACTGGCCCCTTGTGTGTAATCATTGTCAATGCTCGCTGCAAAGTTATGACTGCATCGTATAGTATTTTCCACAAGGTACAGTTGCATTGAGAACAAGTTTTATTCTGTTATTTAATCACATTAAAATAAACACAATTACCATTTGATATTGCTCAACCGCATACCTTGCCTGTTTCATATGCCAGACTATCTAAAGCATAACTGGCAACTAATGATATTCTAAAGATATCAAATATTGTATACAGTTAAAATGGCGCTACACTATTCTCTGATCTATATGTTCTCATGTTGTTTCCTCATCAAAAACTACTGCTTCATGACATCACAAGGTAGAACAGAACATTCTGAGCTGGGGAGATGACAGACTAATAATAAAGGGTTACTTAAACATCTGAATGTAACAAAACACAACTAAATGAGGTAACAACATTCTAACATGGTTCTCAAGAGTCTACTAGAGCATAATATTGAACCTTTATCCAGCTTTCTATGGCAAATAAATATGATGATCTTGCCATTTCCTATAATAGTATTCAAATTTCCTCTTAATTGTTTGAAGTATTTTGGGATTATTATAGTATAGTCCATGTGGTCCTTTTTGGATTACAGGTCATTTCTGCAGAAGTGGTTTTGCTCTTGGTTCCTTTTGTGTTGACAGGCTTCTTATTGAGCACCTTAACCACAGCCACTGCCCAAAGACAAGCAAATGTTGGATGAAATAGAATCCACATTTGGAGTTGTACCCATAAGGCCCATAGTCGCTGGCTGTCGTGACGGTTCATTTAGAAAGAAGCAGGGGAGATGAATAAATACAATGTTGTTATATTGCTCGTGGATCCCTTGTTATCTTGTTATCACACTTGTTCTTTGCGGCGCCTCACTCCTGTCATACATTTCAAAAGCAAACGAAGAATTATGTGTTGTTGTTTCTGGCTCACAGCATGCTTTTAAGCTTTCAAAACATAAAATGAAAAGTCCTATTATATTTTAGCGCACACAAACCCACTTCAAATCCCTTGTTTACGGGATTGACGTCCTTTATTTTGTACAATTTTTGTACCAGTGAAAGGTACATATTATAGGTTTGTCTTTTGTGGAGGAAACAGCAGCAGATCGGTCAGGCTTTACTGCTCGTTTCCCACTGGTCTGACTTGGGTCTTCACCCTCAGACATATTCTTGATTTCCTGCCTTTTCTATGGAGGTTTCAGAGGGAACAGCTGTTTTACATTTCCACTGTCATCGAATCTTGTGTCTTGTCATGTGAAATTTAAGGCTGAATTATAAAACAGCATTAACTTGTCATATATATCGGGTTGACAGATTCAAGTAGCTTTTTCCGCTTACTTCTTGGAATTGTCACTAAAATCTTTTATTTGTTTGTCAGTCTCTGCTCTTGCTGTGCAAAAGGTTTTTGTCAAAAAGTTTTTGTACTTTTAACTGTTGTCAAGAACTTCTCTCGCCTAAGGCCAATAGTATCTTGGATAGGCTTCATTTGCAACTCCTATAACCTCATAAGAAATACACTAGTGAAGTTAACATATTGATTTTTACATGTTCTAAAATTGTAGGAGACTGGGAAATTGAATGTGAATCATCAATATGACTTTAAATAAATTATTTTCATGTACACACTACACAATGTGGATTTTATGCATATGTTAAACATTACATTGTTTAGGTCGGATTATGCAAGGGTCCTGCAATGGCCAAGTTAGACAGTTAGACAGTTTGTTGAATGCCTCTCCCTGCTCTTCACCCTTATTATAGTTTTCTAAATCCACCATCATGATTTTGACTGTAGCCCAATTCATGTACACTAAATACTATATATTATCTTATAAGCAAATTTTTGCTCTCAGACTACACTTTACTGTGATTGGTTACTCATTCAGAGGCTGACCGAGAAAATATGAGGGAATATGTCTGTGTTTTGGCATATTTGAGCAGCATTAAACAAAGAAAGACTGAATCATGATATAACGATATCACCAAACTAGCATATTGTCCCAAGGATCAGATCACATTAGACTAGATATTGTCCAACCATACATACATACAGCCACTGTATAGTCCAGACTTGCAATATTTTCTATACTCTCTTTTTACTTATTTTTATTATTATTACTATTTGTCTGCATGCACTTTCTGTTCAAACTTTCTTTTGCACTAAACTGCCTGGAGCTTATGTGACAAGTGAATTTCTCCTGTGTGAGATCAATAAAGTCTTATCTTATCTTATCTTATTTTATATCTGGTCTAGAATTGAGTTCTCTTCAAGGCCTCTTAAGATTTAAAACCCACATGCACGTACTTGAAGTTATGTCAAAACATTTGCAGAGTTCAAACCTCCTGACCTATTGTTCTTGTTTTCCCTTAGAGCAAAGCAAAAGCAACCTGAAAGTCACCTCCCCCGACGACAGCGAGCAGGTGAGCCGCAGGCAGCCGTCCCCCAACGGGAGCTACCCCTCCAGCAGGGAGCGAGATGCCAAGAGCAGCCGGACCCTCCCGCGCAGACACACAGTAGGGGGGGCGCGGGGCTCCAAGGAGATCCTCGCCATGCAGCCATCCGACATGGACAAGAAGAGGGAGGCCTTCCTGGAGCACCTCAAGCACAAATACCCCCACCACGCATCTGCCATCATGGGCCACCAGGAGAGGCTACGCGAGCATGTTAGTTTTATTCTTTTTGTCTATACAGTGTTTTTACTTGAGTGTAGACTTTGAGTAATTCATTTCAAATCTATATATAAGAGTAATTTTATTAATCAGGATCAGGAATCAGGAATCAGGAAGGTTTTTATTGCCATATGAGTGAACAGGTTCACAACATTAGGAACTTGCTTCGATACCTAGAGCGGACAGACACTCCGAGCACCAGGGCTGCCATTCGCGGCGCCAATTAATACTTTGCTCCTGAACATCATATCTGAGAGCCCTTCTGGAAACTGGTTTTAGTTGTAGGATCTGGCAACCCAAAATAAGGCCCTCATTCTTTTTGCTTTCCGATTGGATAAGTGGGAAAACAAAAGCACGAAATGTTATCAGAAATTACTTTTTAGTCATGTAAGTTTTTGTAATCAGTTTTTGTAATCACTAAAATTAATATTTGATTTGAACACATTTCTCCACTCCATACACACAGCTTACATAGATACACAATACTATACTGGTGCTAACTACATGTTATCCAACCAAGATTACTTATGTAAGTTTGGTTCTTTTTTTTTATTTAACAAAAAAAAAAGATAAAAAAGCGCATAATCTCATTGACTATCATGGGAGAGCAGTCATTTGGTAAAGTACCTTAAGCTTGGCACTGAAATGTGGTAGTGTGCGCGAATTAAATCATTTGAGCAATCAGCTGATGTGTGCTGCAGCTGGAGGACCATGCAGCTATTGAAGTGCACTCTCGAAGATTAAGTACATACTGCTCTGAATATCCTTACTGTGTGTTTCTAGATGGGCAGAAAAGTATAGAAATTGGATTCTACTCACCCTTATAATCTAATAAACCACTATACATTAGATTAGAAAATTTGCACAACTTGTTTTTGGGCACTGAGAGGAAAAAGTGGGAGAGAGACTCATAGAAGACATATATCTCCATTTAAGGCCCTATATTACACAAATATAACTATCGTGAGCTTTAAAGTGCAATAATATTTTGTTACCTCATCAAAAACATACCTGGAGTTGTGTTTTGATTCATTCTCACATGTTTGAGTAATCCTGGTTTTTTAGCCCGTGTACATCACCAAAGCTCGAAAATCCAGGGCTGAAATCATCCAAATGATTCTAATGAAGGTGTGTGGAACTTAAAAACTTCCTGTATAACCACATGACATCACAAAGTGGAACAGGGTGTTTTCTGTTTGAGAGAAGAACTCAGTCTAAACATGTGTGAATGAACAGAAAGACACCTCCAGGTATGTATTTGATGAGGAAACAAATTTATAACATAGATCATAAAATCGTGTAATATGGGCCCTCTAATATATATGACAATTTGGTGAATGTAATATATAACCTTCAAAGTTCCAAAAACTCACAAAAAAAAAAAATTAACATTTTTTCATCACTATTTCTGGAATGTGACATGACATGTGATCTGGGGTTCAGCCAATCAGGGTTCATTCCAAACTCAAAAGTATACAATTGGAGATTGACAGCCAAAATTAAAGAGGTAATGGAATTCACGTCAGACTAGTCCTCACTCAGAACTCTTGCTGCACTTTGAAAGACATGGACGTGGTTTAAATTGATTTCTTGGACTTTTAACATCAACACAACCAAAGTGCCAGATGCCCTCCCGTAATAGTCCTTTCTATGGCGTGTGTTTGGGGCAACGAGAAGGGAGCTGCACAAGCGGGGTGCGTATTCTCGAGTCTTATTCTAACGTCACAACCTTTTATTATTTTTATACCACTGAATTTCAATACAGTTACTGTCAGGTGTGTTTATTTATTCTTTGGCAGAACAATTTGTCAGCATTAAGTTTCTCTATTTTGGCTCTTTCCTATTTCTTGCTCAGGTGAAGGCAACCACAAAACTATTTCCTTCTTTGTGCACCGCAGGTTAAAATCATGACCCTACCTATAAATCTACTTGTCACTTCCCTCCCACAGTGCTTAAGAGAGAGAAAGAGAGAGTGAGGAGTTGAGTCTGTGCTTAGTTACTGTAAAATGATGTTTTTAAATACTGTCAAATAGTGCATATACTGTATTTCAGTTCATTTTCCTTGGTTGTTTTAGTGTTGCTTACAGTGAGTGAATGGATAGTGAACTCAGAGGGGTCATTGCGGCTTACCTTGTGATTGTTTGTTAGCAATAGGTCAGGGAAAGCATTGAGGTAGGGACAAGCAGAGCCTTTGTATCCAAAACAAATGAAGGTAATGGTGAGACTGGCATCTTGCCGCAGAGCAGCTCTGTGCAGATAACAAACAGTTTGTGTTTTTTCAGATAATGTGTGCAGCTTCCAACATGCAAATTTACCCTTTGGCCACACTGATAATAATCTTTGGGGATATATATAGTCAGAATATGTCAAATCAATAACAGACTTAAGATTAGACTTAGACTTAAGGTTTGTTTTCATTAGCTTCAAATTGTGGAGTCAGGTCAGTGTCACTGTTTTGTCAACCAACTGTTAAAAAAAAATAAAATAAGCAAATGCTAGTTGTGAAATCGAGGTAGACAGACAGGTAAGTTGGGCCCTGGAGAGACGGGGGTGGAGCCAGGGTTGCCATAGTGACGCGTGATGTCAGCGCCCGAGGGAAAGGGGTGGAGGGAGTAGGGGGCAAGTGAACGTGTAGGTGCCTGCGCCTGGGGAGGACTGTGGGAGAGCTGAGCGCGCGCGCGTGTGTGTGTATGTATGTGTGTGTGTGTGTGTGCACGCTGATGCATGTGAGAGAAGGAGAGGCAGAGTGAGAGAGGGCGTGAGAGAGACGGCGAGTGCAGCTGCTCCGAGAGGCGAGCGATGGATCAAAAAACCTTCGTCTGGAAACATGAGGCACCGTGCGTAAAGTCTGCACGGGAATACAAATAAACTTTAACAAGCAAGCAGAACTAACTTCTTAAACGTGCGCTTCTGCTGTAAAAAAGAGGTAAGATACTTTATACACGCTCGTAATTTCTGAAAAATGTTGGGTTATTTGCTCGTGTTTCGCGCTTGTGCCACTTTTACGCGCTCCTATAAAGTTCGCCAAGGAGTTTGTTTACCGCTGCAGTCGGCTACACTTGTCGCGATGTCAGGTGCCCCCAACTTTCCGTAGCTGAAATGCAAAAACGTGACATCCGGGCGTACTGTAAAGAACGTGTCGATACGATCTAGTGCGCTTTTATTGTTTACGGAGGACGGCGCCCCTAAGGTGGTGTCACGTAAATCATTCTACTGGTGCTATCTGCTGCGGGTTTCCTAAGTTAATGAGGCGCTCATCACGTAAAGCAAAACAGAGCATGCTATAATAATGGACTTCCTTTAGTTAAAAAGCGCACTACGCAACTTTTCTGGTGCAGTGTCCGTTATCGTGGATCTTGTTGCTTTGTCTGGAATGCTATACATGGTATTCAGCTTGGATTTATTCAGTTATACCTGTTTTTGTTGCTTAAAATATGACAAATATATAACCCGGCTCATTTAAATATTTTACTAGTCATTTGGCTTGTAGGTGGTGGACCCTTCACTAGAAAAGTTACAATTAAAGTCGTTTTACATGGATTTTATTGCAAGGAATGGATTATATTCTTTCTCATTTTGTTGCTGACATGTTTGGCTAGACTATGGTGACTTACCTAGTTACTACACAGTCTGAGAAAGACTAAATAAGTTGTTATGGATTCAGGGCAATCATTCATGGCATTAAATAAGTTTGATTCTTGCAGGCTGAATTAGCACAAATCCAATATGGAACGTCAAGACCTATGAAACCAGTCATGATTGATATATGCAGCAGGTACAACAGCATAAAGCATGGGCAAAACAACTTTATTGGAGCGTTTCTCATCCAGTCTGCCATAGAGGTGTAATTATTCTGCCTGGGAGAGAAACAGCAGGAGAGCAGTTCACTATTGCTTGTGTTAATGTAGCACTGAGATTGGATAAAAAAATGTGTGTGTGTGTGTGTGTGTGTGTGTGTGTGTGTGTGTGTGTGCATACTGGAAAGGCAACATAAGCGCTAACAGAGCATGAAGCAGAGGTGAGAAGAAAATGTCCCTGGAGGTTTGGGTTACAAAGAGGAGATTTATCAAGGTCATGCGGAGGTTGGGAAGATGATCCCACTTTGGTGAAGTGGATGACCTGCTCCGCCCAGCATGACAGAGCAAAGGTGCATGACATAGGCTACTAAAAAGATAGTGAAAAATACTGGGGAATATAGGCCAAACATGGAACTGTAAAGTAGTCATAAAGGAGTTAATGTTGTGAAATGTATAGATAAGCTTAGAAGTGAGTAGGTTTACGATGCTTCCTGTATTTTTCAAAATACAATGTTAAAACAGTAATTGTAAAGCTATTTTACTTTACTTTTTACTTTCTTTTATTCCTTCTTTTGTTGTCTATCTTGCCTTCAATTTTCTTACTGTAAACGGTGCCACACAATACCGTTGAGTCTGAGGTATTTTGACCCTGTAAGAGTACTGTAGTCTGAGTTGGAACCTTGTTTACAATACAGTACTCCTTGACCAGTCTCTCCATTATCCTTTTTGAAGACACAACAAAGCTGTGAGCAGTTTATTTTCCTCCTGTCCTCTTCAGACCTAGCAAAGTCCTGGATCCCACCCAAGGGAGCTAACGGAGATAACATCCAAGTGTCCCACCCGCCACCCAGCCTCTGCCCAGGGCTTTGACAGGCTCGACCGAGATGCTTGAGCAATCAAACGACACGTCCCCTCTGTGTGTGTGTGTTAGTGTGGGGTGATGTGTGGCAGGGGGGTGAGCCTTCAGGGGGAGTACGGTGGCCTTGTTGGGACAGCTGTCTGCAGTGGTGGACAGAGTAGACAGGTCTGCAGAGCCCCAAGCTGTGATAATCCTCCCAGTGATGAGAGGGCAGATTGTAAACAGTGTTATAGAGCGGGGGTCAGTGGGTCTATTAAGTCTACTAAGTTTAAGTTTGTGCATTGATTTACAAAGTTTGAAAGCAGGAAATGTAGGGAAATCATTGAGGAACTTGAGACTAAAGAAAGACTAAACTATAACTTGTCCAGAACTATAAAGTACTGAATACATTGTTGGTAAAATACAGTGCTTTAAAGGGCCCATATTACACTATTTTGTTGTTTCCTCATTACAAACATAGGTGGAGTTGTGTTTTGTTTCACTCACATGTTTAATGCTCAAACCCTGAATATTTCGGTTGTGGTTCTCTCACACAGGAAACACACTCATACATGGTAATACGAGAAATGCGTCACGGTGTTTTTAAACTCCATACACCTTCACTAGAAACACTGATAACATCCCTGGAATTGCCAGTCTACTAAACAAAAGGTAAAAGGATATGTTAACTTGAAAACTACTGCTTCATGGCATCACAAGTGGAAACAGCATTTTGCACTTTGGAGAGTTTTAGGGAAGATAACTGCATTATTAGGTGGCTTAAAGCTCACAAGAGTTAATTTTATTTTTGTATAATATAGGGTCTATAACAGTATGTTATTATATATATAAGAGTTATTATGTTTCTTTGTCAATCCAGGTCTTGACAGTGGAAAAATGAGGCACTGCTGGAAACTTTACAGTCTGTGCAAATATGATGGAGGGAACATAATTAGACTCTTCTTGACTTGATGACTTGGAAACATGTGATTCATCATTCATAATAGCAGCTGTAGCCAGTTCTTACCGTAATCTATTATGGTAAGAACTTTGTCATTCATTTGGCATTAACTGTTTTAGCCTGTTTATGTTAAGTTGATATTTACTAGATTTCTTACTTCTTTTCAGACTTTATTCCAAATGTCACCAATTTCAAAGGTTATGTTTTCACCCTATAGATCTTTTACAGGTGGACAGTTTGTTTTGATACAGATTCCGCTGCTTTCTGGTCAGCAGAATAAAGTTTGCCAACAAGCACAAGGACACTTTTGAACCAATGTTATCTCATATTCTCTGAAGCTACTCTATGAGGCAGGGATGGCCTTTAGCGGCAAATGTCACTGAGTCAATTTTGTCACAAGAGTCAAATTTGTGTAATAAAGGACCTTTAATACAGAAGGGGGCGGTTCAAATGTTATTGTTAGAATGTAGATTTTTGTTAATTTGAGTTCTAGGGTTAAATCATTAATAGAAATGATCAGTTTGCAAATTTACCATACCAAGTAATCAATAGGAAAAAAATGTTTTCTTGGCTCCCATCTGAGAGAATAACATAATCACATTTTAGAATCTGAAAACTACCACTTACAATATTTATGGTTGTAGCTTTAATATTAGTAGTTGGTTGTCGTATTTGCAGCAGGTAATTATGATGTTGTGGTATGCTTATGTCTTTCAAGTCGAATGTAACTGTAACTTTATTATGTTTTTGTGCTCTTCCTGTTACTTCCTGTTACATTTGAGCTCCACACATCCAAGGTCAGTCTGATAATAATTGTTCTGTGTGCATAAACTTCTCCATAAACTCTGACTGTGATCACTGAGATGGGAGGAGAGGAGGAGAGCAGGAGAAGGGAGGAGAAAACAGACTGGTTTCTGTTTTGAATCAGATCACTGGTGGTCTGATGAGGTAATGACCTCAAGTAGCAAAAGCTGAAAAATTCTGGCAAGATTGGATAATGAATGTTCATAAAAGATCCAAAATAAAACAAGAATTAATCATTGAAAAAGCCAATAACTAAAGACATTACCGGCCAAATAAATATGCAAATTTCTGCACATTTAGTTGAAATTGATTTTTATGATTTGATTTTAGGAGCCTGAACATTATCATCCGTTACTCCCAATGCTTTTTATTAGTATTTATTTATGCCACTGTATTGCTGCCAAAATGAAAACAATTGATGAAATTACTTACAAAAAGTATAGTTTATTGTGCTATTTTTTAAATTTAGCATTGCATTATTTTCAACTTTTACCGGATTCACTTATTAAAGGTGCACTGTGTAACTTTTCCGGTGGAGTTTCCACCACCTGTTTGGCTCTATGGTGATATATACTGTTTTGCCTTGATTATTTCACAGTATGGAGATAAAGTTGGTAATCACAATGGAGACAGGTTAATGGTCACATCTCAAAGTTCAAAGTCAGCTTTATTGTCAATTCTGCCATATGTGTTCAACATACAGTGAATTGAAATTTCGTTTCTCTCTGGCCAGGTAGTGCAAAAAAAGACAGTGTACAAAATACAATATAAAGACAAAACACAACAAAAACTATCTAAGACAGAGATCTAAAGTTAAACTAAAGTCTAAGATCTAAAATCTTAAAGCAGTGCAACATAATAAATAAATACCTATAACATCTGCTGAGAATAGTAAGAATCCATGTGTTTAAAGTTATTTTTATGAGATGTAAAACAATGTATTTGAACAAATGCAAGGGAGATGTGTTTGTGCCATACTGTGGAGAATTCCAGGAAATCTCAGTGGAGACAAGCAAGGAGCAGACCTTCAAACTTAGAAATTGCATAGTGCATCTTTAAACCTCTCCCAGTCTGGCCCGGTTGAATGTTTAGCTCCACACATTACCCATCACAGCTGCTCTCTAACCTACAGGAGCTGGTGCCATTTACCAGCATGTGCCACATCTGCACCCACCTCGGTGCTAAGACAAACATTAGCCTAACGATGACCAGGCCCTAACCTTTACGTGACGGGGTGGGGGTTAGGAAAAGGAGGAGGAGGAGGGACTGTGCGGAATGGCGCCAAGGCCGTAGCTAATCCTCAGGCTGATAATGAGTAAAGCCAGACAGAATTTAACACAGTGTCTCCAATCACAGTAGTGGTGTTACGAATCAGGAAGGTTAATCAGGTCTGAGCTCTTCATCCCACTGTTCTGGAGCATCTCGCAGTGCTTTAGCTATAGAGCTTAAGGAGCAGCCAGTCTTATCGGCTAGCTAGGGTAGTATTGTTCCTCATCTACCGTAACTACACTCTGCAATCTGTTGTTATGAGAATACTTTAGATTCCTGGTAGATCTGTAAAGAATAGCACTGAAATGGCTAAGTTCAAAGTCTGCACCTGTGTAATCCACTGGGTGTGATAAAATGGTTCGTAAAAACTGGTCTTTTACTAGGGTACTGTAAAGTTTCTCATAAGCAAAATATAAATTCATTTTTCTAAAGGGACAATGTTACTTTTTAGGATCACATATTTTCAGGAAGCATTGCATTTTTTAAATAAGTTCCATTGAAGTTTTAGAAGTGAAAATTGCAGGCCTATAGTAAAAATGTATTTGTGTACATATGTGCATAAGGTAGTTTTCAATTTAGTATTTTCTACACATTTTACACAAGTTGAAATATCCTTGACTTTATTGATCCACAAGGGAAATGATATGTCCATACCCATGCCATTGCTCATTAGGAAAAGTAAATAATGAAATTGGCCTGTCAGAATGTTTGTAATGTAATTTAAAAAGTTGAAATTTGAACCCGAAATTTGAACTGCTGTTCAATCTATCCATAACATTTCAGTGGGTAAGAAAATTATTGCGTTATTATTATTTTAGTATATCAAAGATGTTAAAATTCTGACTTTGTACCCTGACACTGTAAAATGACGAGCTAATTGGCCGTTTCTCTTGGTAATTTATGTGTGGTTGGCATGTGAACGGCCCACTTTAACTTAATTGTGCTGTTGAAAATGTGCATTGGCGCCCTTCCAAAAGGCATGCATTAGATTGTTTAGATATGCCAGGACCCAGACAGCCGAGCACTTTGAGGGCCCCTGGATTTCGATGACTGACTGATTAGTGGGTAGCTGAATTTACAAAGTGCTGTGGAAAGAGGTGTGTTTGATTTGTGTTACTGTACATGCCCAGATCTCATTTTACTCTATTAAATTGTTATAATTATGGCTAGTCAGAATTGGGACTGCTCTGGTTTGAACCCCAATATACAGTAGTAGTGTGCATAGGGGGACCTTATTGAACGATGGGTCAAATGCAGAGTTCAATCGGTATACCTTAAAGGACCTGTACCTGATTTTTTTTCCCCCATGTATTCGAGCAAAATTTGTCTGCATGCTGTTTGCATTTAATTAGAAAGCATTTTATTATCTGGTTATCAGAACATGCATGTTAACATGCTAGTTGTTATTAGCTTTACAGTCAACGAAAAACTCCACAACTCTGGTCTTTGAGAGTTTTGAAATCTGCTTATGGGTGAATAATTAGGATGCTCAGAATGCATATGTAAATGATGAATAACTTTAGATCACTGCTTAAAATGAAAGGTTCCGTTATCATGTTTTTAAGTCAGTAAAAATCAGATACAGTGTCTTTAACCTTTTACAAATTCTACTTTGTAGTTCATTTCTAAATACAATGGAGCACAAACTCCTACTTTCAGGATATGCAGTGTATTTTTAAATTTCGCAATATCTGAATGACTCCAAATTGTTTCCCATCACAGAGTGGATAGAGGGTGTTCTTATGTGTTTTTGTGCATCTTTACTGTGCAAGCCGCCACATGCAGGCAAACATCTGGTTTGCACCTCAGGCCAAAAGGGATGAATCTAACATCAAAAGAGCTGACTTAGATTGACAAGACCAGCTCCAGGTATCTGGACTTACACTACTTACATTCTGTACTCACCAGATCCAGTTCTATGTCTGGGCAACTGGAAAACAAACAAAAAGAAAGTGCATATAGTTTACCATATGTGACTAGTTTTGTTATACTGTAATATCATTCAGTATACTTTAAAGGTAAAAATGTAGCTATGATATGTAACTTTGTTAGTGGATGGTCCACTACTTGCTGGTACTGGTGCTTTTCAACAGTATGGCTCTAAACTGATCTAGCTCCATGGAAACAAGCAGGTGACCCACCAGAACAAGTTACAGGTTAGATCTGTGGACAGGAAGCCTTAACCCACAGTAAGAATGCATTTCTTAGCAATAGAAATACATGTAATAGTATAAATGCAAGATAAGGTAAATGAATATTTCAGGCAAACTAATAACATATCCATGGAAACAAGCTGGATGCGGACCCCCCACTTCAAATGTTATGTATTGCAACTTAAAATTTCTAGTTTTTAGTTTTTATTAATTTCTTCTGCTGTTTCTTCAAGTATAACAAAAACTATAGGCCTACATCGTGTTTCATTAAAATAGGTTTCGTTTTGAGCTCTCCACTGACTGCTAAACCGAACTATGAGTAACTCGATTTTTGTTGCATGACTCTTGGGCTGGGTGGGGGGAATGAACTTTAAGGCATAGATTTGGCCCGAATCCAGTCAGTCCAGTCTCATTTAAACTGTTTGAACACATTTCCAAAGAACACGTTTCTTCTACTTAACAAGATGACACGAGCGATGATACACCTGGAATACGGGTGAACATTAGCAAAGCATGTACTCGAGGCAAGGGCCGCTAATGTGTTTCTGTAAATTTGACATCTTGACAGAAGTGGAGCAAGTTTGTCACACCACCGCATTTTTATTTTTTTGCTGCTGTAATCTATTCCAACTGTTACACATATTACCTGACAAGCATGTAAACAAGAAAAGTAAAGATTTAGCCAGTCTAGCCATCTTCAGTGGGTCCAGGCTGTTGTTTGTTGACAGTGGAGAGTGGCTAACCTATCACATATGTGCCGACTGAGTCATTTCGAGTTAGTCTGTGAATATTGAGGACATGTGGGAGAAATACTTCCTGTTTTGGTTTTCTGGAAGGTTACACAGGGGTCACGTACGATTCAAGTGGTTAGGAAGAGGATATGGCATACCACTAAGTCTGGGGGAGAGACAAAGCAATAGACAAAGCTACATAATTTAAGTTGTAATTTTCATGACAGTAAATTTGGTTGACATGACAGCTATATTTAGTATAATGGCATGAAACAGAAAGACGTGTATTGTGTTTTGTAGACTTGGGTTTTATATACACCAACAAAACATAATGTCAGCTGCATGGTAAAGTGAATAAAAGAATGTAACAAACTTTATTTTTGCATGTCAGGAAGCTATATACTACCAGTCAAAAGTTTAAACACACCCTCTTATTCAATGTTTTTTTCTTTCACTTTTACATTTTAGCTACATGTAGTAAAGAAAAACTAAATATTTTTTGACAAAGCAAATGGTGGATATTTTGATGATTTTAAAATATCAAGTAGAGTTATTTAACTTTTTTCTTTGCTATATAAAGAAAAATCTTTCTTACTTTATTTATTTATTTATTTATTTGATTGGGACAGAGCATGTTAATGGACAAACATGACACAACATGTATGTAAACACACCGGATTGTAGCCTAAGGCTAATTTCCATCCGTTGTCCCAAAGGGCTGGGGTCACAGGGGGCCAAACAATAAAATATTGCACACTCCACATTGCACAGTTCCCATTATTGCACACTTCACCCATTGCACAGTTCCAAAACACTGAATGAGATGGTGTGTCCAAACTTTTGACCGGTAGTGTAGTTGGAGCGATGGTAGAGTCATCTTAAAAGGTTTTAGGCCTGTTTTCATCTCTAGACATTTTCTTTGTGTCATTGGGCAAGACACTGCACACACTTTGATTGCTATGAATATGGATATATGCGTATTTCATAGTGGTCTAGCATTTGGATTTGAGCATCTTCAAAACAGCTTCTTTTTGCAGAATTAAGTACCAAGCATTTGCACAACGAAGTAACAAGTTACATACAAATAATTCTTATAGATGGTCATATTGTTTTGCCTGATCATCGTAACCTTATCCTTGATTATTGTCTCCATGCTGCACAGTGCAAGTCTCCTCCGGGAGGCTCGGTGTAATAAATCTCAAAGACACACTGGAGCAGTGCGCGTGTATCCTGGTGCTTTTTTAATTAGCCATGAAAAGCAATGCCATTATCAGACTGGTGTCAAGAGGCTAAGGGAAACACAATGCCACATTGTGAACTTTATAGCCACGGCCATAACCTCCAAATTTGTTAATCGTAAATTTGTTTCTCGTACAGTTTTAATATTTCATGAAGTCACAACTCATTTTCGCCTCACAGCAGGCTCTTAGTTTCTATGTGCATAACTTCATAGTCCCAAATTAGATCAGAGCTGTCCAATGTTTCAGGCTGGGGTTAACATATTTGAAGATAGACAGGATTTAAATGAAGATGTGTGGAATGAATGGGCTCTAAAGACACTAAGAGAGACGTATAGATAGACGTGCCAATAGACTTCCATTGAAACCGGTTCGTTACCATGAGTCACTATGCAAATTCACATTACACTAAAATCTAGATTTATCAGAGATGATGGAATCCAGGGTTGAGCAGGATATTACAAAGTCAAGATAATTATGTGATTTGAATGGAGACGCATGATTGGTTCTTTACAATCATATTAAACTAGATATCTCTGTTCATTTTATTTTGAAGTAGTTCTTTTTGATGTAATTTAAAGAGTTTTCATCACAGATATATGCAATATTTTAATTTTGCATGTCTAAAACAACTTTTTCGATATCATATTATTTTTTCTATATATCGCTCATCTCTCCTGCATATGCCATAACCCAGGTCTCAGGCCCAGTTTGTAGTTGCAGAGAGCTGTATTGTGCGTTTTGTTGTTGTTGTTGATAAAGTGAAATTAAAAGGGCAAGTCTGGACCCATCGGAGCTCTCCAGCTCTGTCAGCACATACTTTGAATGTATTTGTTTGGTGAGAAAGAGTGAGAGAGAGAGAGAGAGAGGAGCGAAAGAGAGAAAGAATAGCAAAGGTGTGTTGTTGATTGTATGTGGGACTGGTAAATGATCTGCAGTTGCGGTGTAGGCCTGGACCTGCAGTGTGACGTAACCTGACTCCACGCTACATACTTAAAACCATAACAGTCAATCAAACTTACACATTATGGCAGATAAAGTTTTATATGCATACATATAATAGTGAACCATTTTGCTTTGTATACATTTGTGTAAATATGGGTCCAGCAGTTTTGCAGTATCACTATATTTAAAGGTGCTGAACTTTTTTGTTGGAGGCTCTGACCTCTTGTTTCCATGTTTGCAAGTTGTTTCTATGGCTGAAACGTTCCACAGTATGGCATCAAACTTTTTTGTGTGGAGACAAGCAGCTTGTGCCATCAGGGCAAGTTTTAGGTCAAATCTGGAGAAGCATCCCTGCTCATAGTAAGAATGCATATTTTTCTTCAAGTAAAAACAAACCAAAAAACAAGATCGAAACATTCAATACCAAGCTCTGGAACATTTCAGCCAAAGCAATAACATCACCATGGAGACAAGCTCATGGCAGACCCTCTGTCGGAAATGTAACATAGTGCACCATTAGTTAGCATACATTTAGCTTGATTGGGCTGCCCTAACCAGTCTGTTAAACAAGCCGTGCTGACTGCTGCGGTTTTGATATCTCTCAAAGGTCCTACAGATGCTGACTGCTGCCAACGCTTTGGGCAGGACTGATACTGGATCAAATTGGACACAGGGATTAGCATGCTAGATAAGATAACAAACTTTTTTTTTTTTTACTAAGAGACTGAAGATTTTATTACCACTTTAAGGATTGCACTTTTACATTTAAAGGTCTTTGAGCATTGAGATTTCTGCAGATGCCTGTCTCCTTCTTACTTTCGCCTGTGTCAGCCTAATTGTGCGTTGAGTGTGTTTTGGATAGCTGGAGTGTATGTGCTGGCTGTTGTGGTGGTGTGGTGAGGGGGGGCATCCGCTGGGAGGTGGGGAGCCTGTAGGGGAAGCGTGCCGGACACAGATTTAACCGAGCAAGTGTGAGAAGCACTGAAATAACACAGGAGGGAAAGACATTGTTTCCTTTTGACCAGGGAGTTTCCAGTGTCCAAAATTCAAGGCTATAGGCTACAGCTGCTGCTCCAGAATGGTAACTATTGGAATTTTAACTTTTAGATTGCTTCAAAGTTGGGCTGCATAATTTTGGTATTGTTTAGACTTGTAACATAATATTAAAAGTAGGATTCAGGTCATCGTGCGCATTATAAAAAACTCCAGGAGTGTGAAGGACTGACATATGCTTTAACAAACTAATATAAGAATCCCATGCATTTGAGAACAAGTCTGTAGAGGTCTAAACTAGAGGTAAAACGAGATTATTATGTAAAAAGAATAAAAGACTATTTTGTTCTGAACATTCTATTATCCAAATAGCTATGTCTATGTAACTTGCGCTACTCAAATTGCAATTTTGATTCAATTTTGATATACAGCATCTATGCAGCCTTATACTTTAAATACTACAGTATTGAAAATTACAGTTTTGACAGTTTTAAGCTAAATTATTAACAGGTATACTTTCAAAATTGAGCAAAACTCGATAGAAAAGAACAGAATGTGCGTGTAATGTTCCAAACAGTGGTTTCATTGCTGCACTTTTGTGGTCATTTTACAGTCTGTTCACTTTTTGTGCCATACTTGAACATGAACCAAGACTACAAGATTACAAAATATGATAGTTGTATTATAGTGATCGAGAGAATCCTCAAAAATTCCCAGACTTTTTTAGTATCCTGACTTTTATGTAAATGAAGTTATGTCTGAATTTGCATATGCATCAATGGAGCATCTGCGTTTTTGAAATGTCAGAGTGGCGGAATAGATAGCCATCGTGCCTCCTCTCACTGCAGGGTCAACAATCTGGCTATTGTTTTCTGTGGTGATTTTACACACTTCATTTGCAGCTTAAGTAATATATGTGCCTGGTTTGAACCTCAAAGTGAAATCTAATATTCATCAGATGGTGTCATGTCATCAGGTTTTTGAATAGGTCACGCAACTGAATGGTTTGATGTGTAATATAATGCAAATTTATCGCAAATTTGGATACAATTTGGATACATAAAATGGAAAATATAATGTCACAGTTGGAGTGACAGAAATGTACATTGTAGTTTTATGTTTAAAGGTTCACTGTGTAACATCTGTGGAGAGTCGCCCCTATTCACAGAAGGAATTATTGTATTTTTGAGCAATTGAAACACCCAGAATGAATAAATCCTAGTTGCATAAGGCACCTTTAAATGAAGTTATGTTCACCAAAAAGTGGATCGAGATGGAAATTATTTGATTGAAATGGCCACAAGTTTGATTTTTCTTTTATTTTATGGCATATTCTTTGTATGCAAGAGAATTTCACACACAATTTCCATCATTTCAGCATTTGTCTTCATATAGTAGAACTGTTATGGACCTCTGTTGTTGTTTTTGCAGCGTCATCTTTTAACACACCAATTAACACACTCATCCATCGCCCCAAAGGTCATCTGGGGATTTAGATGGAAGGATTACAGGAGGAATGCATGGTCGGAGGGAGGGAGCGAGGGATGAGAGAGCAATGAATGAGAATGGATGACGAGGGGATTTTGTTATAATGTCATTACGGTCAGGGGAGACAAAGGCTGCTGGTGTGTGGACAGACAGCATATGGATGGGCCCTTTGATTGACAGGGCTTTAATATTGTGCTGAAGTGTGGAGTGGGCTGGACCAGGTGTTTTGGCTGAAAACGGGGCAGGGAGAAGCCATCAAAACACATCTGCTGTCCACGAAAGGTAAAAACATGTGGTTTGGGTAATAGACAGAGGGGAGACAGGGCATAAATATGATAAATTGGAAAATATTTCTTATGCAGTATGTTTTTGTGTTTGTTGAACACCATGCATTTTTGCTTAACACTGTTAGTGTTAAAACAAACTGAGGTTTAGTTCAATAGAGATAGGCAAGTTCAGGTCTGAAATGTTCCAAATGATTCTAATGAAGGTGCATGGAGTTTAAAAAAATAAATAAATTATGTAACAAAATGTAGTCCTCCAAAGTTACCTGTAAACCTGTGGATTTGAAACCCCCCAGCTCATCATCGACGGTATGAAACCCTTGTATTTTGTGTCTTTTTACATTTATATTTTAAACATTACAATAAAAAGTAATTGACACGGACGTGGAAGGTGAAATAAATATTTTTAGGAGAACAAATGTGTGTCTCTTGCCCCTCCTCAAATGCAATTTAGTAAGAATGTTGCATTAACTTGATACATGCAACTGTTTTGTGGAGCTGTTTATTACGTCTGGCTTTTGGATGCATGAGTTGTGACGGTGCTGTAAAAATGGCCCTTCACTTTCCAGCCTTATTTGGAACATTCATCAGCACTGGCACTGACTTAAAAGGTTAACAAGCCCCTTAGCTCTCTTCATGTATATGTGTGTTTGCCATCCAGATACAGGCAGGTAATTACAGTGAGCTCCATACTTTCTCTCCCCAGGGCCCGGCTGACCAAATTAGCATCTTAAGTGGAAAGCTGTGCTCACATCAGTAAAAGTTTGTGTTTAAAACCACACAGGCCTCCATCCCCTTCACTAAAATGTTTACATTCTTATACGTCTGGCTTTGACAATATACGCACGGCAAGCAGAGGAACAAGTTTTTCTAGTTAGCTGCTCAAGCACTGACTCAAAATGTGGACAAAAGTATTAACAATGTTAGTTAGTTAGTTAGTTAGAGTTTTGCCAGTTGACAGAGTGAAAAATAATCTTGTATGCATTATGATCAATTATTTCAAGGTGCACTATGTAACTTTTCTTGGATCTGCCACCTGCTTGTTTCTATGGAGACGAGATTTCCACAGAATGCCATTAAGCGTAAAGGTCCTATATTATGCAAAAGTGACTCTTTCTTGTGAGCTTTTAACCATGTTAAAATGTTGGTACCTCCTCAGAAACATGCATGCATATGTATTTTATTGCATCTCCATCTCCATAGCTCAAAATGTTCTGTTCCACCTTGTGATGTCATGAAGCAGTAGTTTTCATGTTAACAGCTACTTTTTTTTACCTTAAGTTCAATAGAGATAGGCAATTCCAGGTCTGAAATAATCCAAATGATTCTAATGAATGTGCATGGAGTTTAAAAATACAGTGGAGCACTTCCTGTATTACCAGTGTTTTTTTTTTTTTTCTGAGTGAAGAAATCAGCTTAAATATGCAGAGTTTGTGTGTTGAATGAAACAAAACACGACTCCAGTTCTGTTTGTGATGAGGAAACAACATTATAACATAGATCACAGTAATGTAATATTTAAATCTCTCTTCATCCAATTAACAGCACCAAGCCAAGTCAGGGGTCAGATCTGTGCAGAGGCGTTTCCGCTCACTGTATGAATGCTGATGGCTTATCCCCTACCAGAAAGTTACACAGTGCATCTTTAATGTGTAAAAAAAAAAAATCCATGCCCACGCCCCCTACAATCACCACACTAATATTAATAGGCTATAGGTGGATGAAGAGTCTTGCCCATGGACACAATGACACTTAGCTTAGCTGGAACTGAACCACTAACATTTGGCTTCATCAGTGTTCTTACCAGCCTCCCTAAGATGTATCGCTGTATTTTGAAACATACAGTATATAATCTTTTTCTTATACTCACCCCATTTTTTGCATCACATAAGCCACTTTGATTCCAGAGATATGAGTAGCTTTTAAGGTAAAACCTAGCCCATGTAAAGTCATGATTATGCTGATTACATAAAAGGTACAGTAGCCTTCAATCAGTGTTCTTTGTGTGGGCAGGTAGCAGGTGTGGTAGCAGCTTTCAAAGGGGCTGTGTGTCCCTGCTTCGAGTCTCTGTGAGTGACCTAGCAGGCTTCTGATGGGAGCGGCATTATTCTTAACAATGGTAATTTGGTTTAATTGGCCTATCTCGGCTTTGCATGTCTGGCTGTCTGTCAGGAGCTGAGACAGAGCTACATAAAGCCTTCCTGATGTAATAGTGATTTCTGTGCTGTCAAATCAAGCAGCAGACTCCTTTTGGATGGAAAAGGCTGTTTAATATTCAAAGTTATATAAGCCTGACATAATGTACCCCCTTGCAAACAATCCAAGTGTTATGTATGAGGTATGCATAAGACATGGCTAGAGTTAAGTATGAGTTGCACTAACTTTTCTGGTTGTCTGCATGTTTCCATGGAGATGTTATTGCTTTTGCCTAGAATGTTCCAGAGCTTGGTATTAATCTTGCATTTATTCAATTAAAGTTTTTTATTATTATCATTATTATTGTTGTTAAAAGAACTTAAAGGGACGGTGTGTAAGATTTGTACCCGTTAATTACTGAAATTGAAGATACCCATTCAAAAATACAGTGTTTTCCAAGCCTTTTCACTTCCATCATGAAATCAAAGTATTCTTTTGGACTTAGATATAGTCACATAAAAGGGGGATCTTCCCCATGCAGAGGCAGCCATTTTGAATACGAGCGCCGCAGAAGGACATTTGGGCTCCGCCTTCGCCTTCAGCAAGGCTCGTGGTTTTGGGTAAACAACACAAGCATGCTGCCGGATCAGACGTCGTAATGGATCTAACACGTGTTTTGGACTAAATTGTTTTACTGGATTTTATTCGCTGGATCCTTACGGACAAATTGAGAGCAAGTTTATGGTGAAATACAGAGTTTGACCTGTGCAAAGCATTCTAAGGTAAGCTAACCTTGTTTTGTGCTTTTCCGTATAAAAGCCCCATGTGCTCGGGGAGTGTTTGTTGTGCAGGGAAATGAATTGCATAGTCAAAAAGAGGAGACTGTAAGGTTTCATTTGATGTGTAGAGTGTCATGGTACATGAACAGGAATGTGTGTTTTCATGAGAAAAGAAAAACAAAACAAAACCGGGATCGCGTTTTATTTATACAGTAGCGGCGCGCGGACCTCGAGGTCTGCCGTAGCTAAAACAGAAAGTGCAATAGCACCATCCACCTATGCGCCACGAATCCTACACACTGGGGCTTTAAAAACAAACACAAAAATGCAAGGTTTACTGCTCCACAGATCTTGCTTGTAACTTGGCCTGGTGGCATCACCTGCAGAACAGTGAAATAGTATAGTTAATTAATGTGTAAAATAGGACAAATGATCATACCTTCATCACGTTGTAAGAAAGTTAAGTAGAGGTTTGCTTATTGGTCAGTATACTCTAGTTTACAGTGGTGATGTTTCTGATCTTAAAGGTTCACTATGTAACTTTTTTGGTGGGGTAGTGGCTCTTTGTCTGCTGTACTGTTCAACATTCAGTCAATAAAAAGCTGGAGTTCACCCACCAAACACTAAAGTTGCATAGCAGAATAACATCAAAATACTGTAGACTTTATTGCAAGAGACAAAACTCTTCCAATTTAATCCATTTGGTCCTTTTGTAGCCTTTTTTGCTACAGAATATCCCATGAATGTGATTCTGCATCATCATCCTTCTCTCTTTTTGTGCAATATATAAAATCAGATGAAAAGAATAACACTTTTAGAAACCAGATGCTATTTATAAAGTTTAAATTACATTTGCTTTCTATGCCTAGCCCAAACACACAGCTGAGCCTGTTCGTAAAGACACTCCTGCGTTGTTGGAACACTCACTGGTTTCAGGATGTCCTGAGCTGAAGCTAAGATTTGCTGAAACAATAGCGTGACTCACCCATGCACGCAACCAGTCTCTCTTTATACTCCGAGCTTTTCAAAACAACACAAACCAGCACAAACATTTCTTTTAATTATTCTCACCTTTTTATGATATGGTGTCTAGACCCCTTTAAAAAAAAAAAAGAAAAAAGTGATTTTATGTAAGAATTTATTTCCTTGGCACTTCAAAACTAGCTCTTGTGGTGCATAACTTGTCATAATTTTGCATATATGTGAGTGGCGGTCTCTGGGCAGCACATCGATCAAAGCTGTCACAGTAAAAGGTGTACAAAAGCAGACAGGCCCTGAGTGGCAGGTCGTCTTGTTGAGCTGAAGTGAGAGAAATGCCTGGGGAGGAATGCACTAGGTGTGACTCTGCAGTCGCTCTGCGCTACGGCCTGCGGTTTCAGACCTGCAGCCCAAACAAGGAAGTTGTTGGTTATAGAAAGGAAGTAATGTGGCAAGTCAATATAAAACAGAATTCAGTGTTTAACCACCAAAAGATGAATGAAGAAGAGGAAGTAGTAAAAAGCTGACCTAATTCTGCGGCTGCAACCTTTTGGGGAGCACCATATTGTCACATGTGAAATAGTGAAAGTGTTAAAATTTAATGAGGCTTTTTACAACACGTGCTTAAAGGGCCTGTTGGCATTTTATCAGTTACTATATCATTTAATGCACACTTCTCTCCTGTAACAGTCAGAAGTTAGCAGCATACTATTGTAATACTTACGTTTTACTTTATGTATCACTTGATTAAAAGCTAGGCCAATTAAAATGTAAAATTGTGAGCTATTGCAATAATTATTAACAAAGAAGTCTGACTTAACATTCAGTTAGCCACTTTAGAAAATGATCAATCAATCATTATGTGAAAAATGTACAGGGGGTCCTCGGGTTACGACGTTGATCCGTTCTTAAGACGCGTAACCCGAATTTCATCGTAAGTCGGATTTTGACTTTGATCTTCCAACCAAAGCACCAATAACCTTTCCATCTCAATAATTAGACCACTACGCTGCTTGGTTATTACTGCCGCTTTCATAGGAGCAGATCAGAGCCCACATCAGGTACTTCCGCCCACATTGGGCATGCACACGAGGCTGTCTTCTTCTCCCTACAACCACAACAAAGCGTATTCTTCCGCCGTGCGCCGCGCCCCGTTCGCGTTTGTTTACGTCGCTTACCACGCTAAACCGCGTACGACGGAATGACGCGTAATATATATATATTTTTTAAATGGGGGTGCGTTCGTAACCACGAAACGTCGTAAGTCGAGACCGTCGTAACCCGAGGACCCCCTGTACATACAATTTCACTCATATACTGTAGATAATACATACTGTGGAATATTATGGCCAAAGGAACAACATTTTACTTGAATTGGCTATAAAGTTACATACTGTGGCTTTAAATAAATAACCAATATAAACACACTACTGCTAAACATGGAGGCTTCATAGGAAATGTAATAACCCTTTATTTTTCACACCTTCTTTGTTGACACTTGTCTTGTTTGAACGTGTTGACAAAGCTTTGGGCCTGTTTACTCTCCTTCTTAAGCCCTGCCCTTTTACTCTGTTATTGTCACTATATTGTCTTAACCTACTCTGTGACACCAACTCCAGTGAGTGATTGAAAAGGTCCATTGATTAACACACTGCACCTTATGTTGTGTGTCCAGACCCCCTTACCTACTCATAAATCATTCACTTGGGGCTCAGTTTCCCAATGTGGCTCATGGTTTCAGGTGACACCCCAACTCCAGGTGATCTACAAGGACAACTATTATTCAGGGCAATTTATTCGTTTGATACTGCAACCTAAGTGTATTTTAATGTGGAATTACATTTTCATCTGCGTTTTGGGGTGCTGTGTCAGGCATCGAGGTGCTCCTCTTCCCTGAGTCTATCACACGGTTGAGATGCTAAATAGTGTTGCATTTAATTTGTGGTTTAGAAGTTTTGTCTAAATTTTGGTTAAACACTATCTCTCTCTCTTCCTGGAAGAGATTAACAGCTCTGTATCACTGTCCAGTTTAAACTTGCATAACTTATTGAATATCCAGATAGGTTATGGGTTTCAGATAGGGCCGTTGCCATAGTGATTAACAGCTATAGGTGTATTTACTTAGCGTAGTAATAAGCCTACGTTATCTTGATCATTATGACAACATCAGTCATTTCATGGTGCTTCACAAAGAGTTTTGATTTTAACATAGATGTATTGTGATATTTGAAAACAGTACAGTGTAAAATCCATAAATAATTCACTCTCTTTGGCCCCTACCTGATCCCAATCCAAATACACACATGTTGACCACCTGGCCATCCTTGCACCTCTCTCCTCTCCATATGTTTGTGCCGCTGTTGACCTGTTGTCATGGTAACTCTGTTTAGTGAGATGTCCATTTCTCTTTTTCCACTGTGCCCCCCTGCTGGTCCTCCTCAGACATCTTTCTTTTCTCCTCTCTTCTTCCCCCCTTCAGTGTTGGCAGCACATGCTCTCAGCTCTCCACTCTGAACTTGACATTCAGAGCTACCTGTTGAGAATCCAACTGCCTCGCAAAGTTAGTTGTTTGGTTCTTTTATCTTTTCTGCATCCTGCAACTCTGTTTGGAAGAATGTGGTTGTTTTGTAACTAACATTGCTCTTGTTTGAGCTAATTCTATGTCCATATACTTGCCCATATCAGTATATATTAGCAGTGTCTAAAATGAATAAAACTGAATACCCAAACATTCAAGGCTATTACATTAAACTATTAATTTAATTTTTTTATTATTTTATTTCATTATTTATTTATGATCACTCTTCTCACAATAAAATTATTATGGAAAATAGCATGAATATATAGCAGTATTCATATGCCAAGATGAGCATGTTTGGCTATGTAAATGTGTTAAAAATAGATGGAAGACTTTAACATTGGATCAGTTTACTCTTCTTTTCAACATTTAGCATTGTGTTTCCAGTTTTACTTTAGTACGCACAATAATATCTTCACTGTGACCCTCTTGGCATTCTGCATATAACGCTGTAGACCTGCTCTTGTGTATGGGTCTCCATTTAAGGCGCTGCACTTGTTCAAAGGAGCCGTTTCATAATAGACCCAGTGTTGGCTGACCCTGACTCTGGTTGTCCCACTTTGTCCCCCTGGTTCGGATCACCTTACAGCAGAGCCATAGGAGTCCACTGGGGTGTAGCCATTGTTCCAGTTCAGTTACAGAGCCCATGGAGTGGATCTGATTACCGGACATGGGCCTTATCCTCAACTTGTGATGACACACTTCGCGGTCCGTAATCAGCACTTTATACTGTTTGTGTTGAACCTGCTTTGTAAGTTGGGCTTTCATCTTTTGTAGTTTGTTATCGGAAGAACTCTCACTTAACTTTGAGGCATGCAGGCCAAAATAGCAACAGGGTTTTTTGAATGCATTTTGGTGAACGCATGAGAACAGTGTGGTTTGTGGCGGTGCTAAATGCAAGCTGTATTGTGTTGTTTTGTCAAGCATGAACAAATGTGTGATTCATGGTATTTTCTGACACTTAAAATATACTTAATGTCAACACTTGATGGAATATTTTTACAAAGAGTAACAAAGATATGATCGAAGTTCAGTTTAGTCACTTTTTGAGTACTGCATTAGTAATTGAAGGGAATGCATACTATTGTACAAAATGACAATATTATATGTATACAGTGGTCCCCCGCTCTATCGCGGTTTACTTTTCGTGGCCTCGCTGTTTCGCAGATTTTTTATTTTATTTTTTGTATTTTTTATTTTATAGTGTATCAACATTGTGTTCTGCGTCCTGATTGGCTTCTCCTCCGTGTCATGTCTCCTGTACAGTACAGAATGTGTTCAGTTTGCCAGTTTGATTTATATAGATGTTATAGAGGGGGGACCTGGGGGGGGCTCCGGGAGTCCCGCTGGATGCACGAGGAGCGGAGACATGAGTCACTGGATCCGTAGGAAGTCCAGACCGGGACTAAGACATGAGGACCAGACTAGGGCCAGACCGGGACTAGACCGGAGCTAGACTGGAACTAGACCAGGACTAGACCAGGACTAAACGTGGACTAAACCAGGACTAAACCAGGACTAAACCAGGTCTAAACCAGGTCTAAACCTGGACTAAACCAGCACTAGACCAGGTCTAAACCAGGATTAAACCACTGCATGCGGCTCTTTGCCTTGTTTCGTGCGGCTCTTGTGCGTGTTCGCTTCGACTGTGTCGCTGGACGCAGTCCCTAGGGGGAGGCACAGTCCGGGCGCTGCCGGCCTCGGTCTCGTGCTTGCAGCCCCGGGTGGGACGCACGGCCTCGTGCCGGTTATGCTGCTCACAGATTTGACCACGATGAGTGGGTGCACGTGTCCGCGTGCACACTTCTCCGGTCCCAGGACTAGACCAGGTCTAAACCTGGACTAAACCAGGACTAGACCAGGTCTAAACCAGGATTAAACCACCGCATGCGGCTCTTTGCCTTGTTTCGTGAACATGCTCATCGTGATCACATTTTGTTGAAAATCTACGAAAGTTTGAGTGTTTAAACAAGAGAGAAATGTGAGAAAATGTTAATACCAGTCTGAGAAAAGTGTATAATGTGTGTGGTGAGGCGTTTTCAGCCTTAAAACATCTATAATAATTGTAAAATATAAAGTTGTCCTACTTCACGGATTTTACTTATTACGGGTTATTTCTGGAACCTAACCCCCGTGATAAACGAGGGACCACTGTAATGTCTTTCTTCTACATGAGCTATAGAATGTGATATTTCATTATTGCAACTTCATGTTTTTGTTCTGAATGAATTTGACTGGTCACACTAACTTTTGCATACCAAAGCAATTGTAAAAACCATATTAGCATACCTAGCATTTGTTTGTGATGGTCCATTTGGTCTGACTTTTCCTTGTTCCTGTCCCCTCCAGAGCAGAAGCCCGAAGCACGGCCCCAGCCCTCAGCCTGGAGCAGGGGACCAGGTGGACCACATCTCCCTGGCCTCACTCGACTCACTAGAGGCCATGTCTGAGGGAGACATGCCTAGCGCCTTCACCCGGGGCAGTCGGGTTAGGGCCAGCCTGCCCGTGGTGCGCTCCACCAACCAGACCAAGGACCGCTCACTAGGTATGTCCAGATACTATTACGTTTACAATCTGGTGAGGTAACAGAAAGCAGAATGAAGTCATTTTTTATGGCGAATCCTAATGCCATGCCAAGCAGTTGAATACATTTAAAAATCATTCTTTACAAATATTTAGATATTATTGGCCTTAATACAAAAATAACGCAGTTGCATCAATCCTGGCTTATCAATATTTATAAATCTTTAATAAAAAAGGTGAAATGTCTTCAACTCACATCTACTACTAACTAAACTAAAATTAGGTTCATACATTGTTACCTTAAAGGTGTACTATCACCTTTTTGTCAAAACTAGAATATCTCTATGGAGACAAGCAGGTGGCGTACTTTCCCACAGAAAAAGTTACACAGTGCAAATATTTTTTATAATAAAATGAAAAATCCATCCACAAGTTGCTGCAAGACAGCTGCCATTACCCACACCCAGGAAAGACAGGTAAGACATCCATCATAGAATTTTGTGTAACTAGAAGTCATATGATTTGATTTAGTACCTGCTTAAAACTATCTCTGTTTTATGAGATATAATTTGAATACTATATATTACAGTTTCACCTTGACATAGCGCATCTTTCATTCCTTCATCCTCCAGTTTTCCACTCAAGCTCACTGCCAACACTTTTAATGTGGCCTCTGCAGTGAGATTACAGAATGCACGCCCAATATGCCATCATTTATAGACAGTATTAGGAGTGGACAGCCTTATTGACATATGTGCACCAAATCCATAAATTGAGGACGGTTTGGCTCCTGCAATTCTACCAGTTGAACACAAAGTCAAACATTGTGCAGTTTTCAACTATGTGTTATGTCTCTCAATAATAACCAGGGCTTGTTGAGTGGCATGCCTTTTGACCTCAGTTAAATGAATGAAACTACAGGGGGGCATTCTCTACTCACCCAGTTGACGAAACTACAAAAAGCTACAAGCAAATGCTTTGAAAATACATAAATCTAATAGAATATTGTAATATGAAGCATCTGCGAAACATCAAATCAAATTGAATGTTATATGCTGCTATATGAAGGATTTAATTCACTTAAAACACACTCAAGGGAAGCTGGATTTTTATAGACCGAGTGGTAAAAGAGATACTAGAAAATAGGCACAAAAAAACTACACAAAGAGCTAAACTGTACCCTCCAGCTTTTCAACTCTTTGAAAAACTGAGTACAATTGCCATGGCAGTGGGGGGGCATACTGGGATGGAGGGGAGGATCAAAAAGGGGGCCACTAGTTAGCTATACCCCGCCCACTGCCACACAAACACTCTCACTGGAAAACATTGCTTCTGTAAATCCGAAGCATGAATTGAAACAAAACATCTCTAAAGTAAGTACTATGATTACTATACTGCATGAAAAAATACATATATGAATGTATTGATTTACTTTTTAATACTTTTTTCTTAATCTAAAGTTGTGTATTGATGATTGCTGATCTATCTATATCTAGCTTTTAACTTGGATAAAGATCACACCATCCGCTCAGACAGTCTGCTATTTTCTTGCCATTTGGTCTGGAAACCTATTGACCATTTGCTTCCAATTCACAGTGAAACCAAGCTCTCAGGAATGCAACAGGACTCCTCGTTAAAACCCGTGCATTTCACTGTTTTCATTACTGTTGAATGGAGGCGAAGGTGAAGAATTCTAATCCAGCCAAATACATGCTTCGTCAATGGCACGCTTTGTCATGGCACTCATTTGCTCCGGAGTTGTTAACATCTGGCCGGAGAAACTCGCAGACTGTTAACATAAATGCTCTCAAGGGGGGGATGAAGTTATCTTAAAAAATGGGCACTTTGTTAAGTTGCCTAGACAGAACATAAAGCACCGCGCTAGCAGTTTTGATTTCCTGGATTTGCTCTCCCTCTTCTCGTCTGATGGTGCATGTAGGATCTTGTAGGATATTTCAAAAACATCTGTTAGCTTTTTTACAAACCTTTTATGGCACGACGCTAAAGTCATTTTTCTTAAACCTGCTATTTTCAGCTCACTTTGCAAAGGTAGCTAGCGTTACTGTGATTTATGCCTGGTACCAGTAATGCTTTAATGTGGAAAGTTTCTATAAAAATCTCCCAGCAAATCAATTAAAGTGTGATTGTTTCATTGTGTTTAAACCGTTGTGATAAAATCACAACAGTGGAGATTGGACATGTTTTTTCATGTCATTGTTTATACAACTGCACAGTGGGCGTGTCTATAAATATTGTGGGAGAGAGAGACACATCTGTTTTGCCAAATCGCAGTACAAAAGCCACACCCAGAGTTCAGAGGTTCAGGCCATAGTGCATTTGATGCCTGTCTTTTAAAGTTCCACCCTGGGCACATGGTCTACACAAGTCAAACAACAACTTTCTATACCAGATAGTTGTTAACTAATTTAACGCCTAATTGTAAAAGGGTGTGCTCTATTCTTTTAAATGTGTTTAAGTACTATATTTATTTTATTTGAATGTGAAACGAAATGAACCACACCCTCCAAATAAACAATGCTTCAAAACTGGATCAGAGATTAAATATGTTTTTTTCTGACTCCGATGTTACATGAATTACTTGAACTATGACATATTGTACAAACATTACATGTAGTTTTGCCAAACTTTAGCATTGTCATTTGGGTATATTGTGGCACTCGCAATAATATATGGTGTATCTGTATAAGGAAATCAGTTTATTGTAATAGATCAGAAGTGGATGAAGTAAAAACTACAACGACAGTACAGCGTCCAGCTCACTGAGGAAAAAATGTTCAGTTTCCAACAATCCTCTAGCCAGTGGCCAGATCTGATCCAGTACAGTTAAGTTTAAAACTATGGCAGCATAACAAAGCAATGTAATTGCAATTCATGGCAATTGTATAATTGCAATTGGATTTTCAGTTTTAGATTTAGGATTGACCTGACAGTGCACATTTTAAACAGGTCTGGAAGCATTAACATCTGAGAGGAGATACAAGATTCAGCAATATCATGCATTTCAGGGAATGATGTCTAAAGCACAGGATTAGCATGTTTTTTACATTAAAGGACAGGAGTTTTTTGTATATATTCTATGACCTAAATAATTGCAGCCTTATCAATTTGATAATTGTGTCAGGAACTTTCATAACATATCTTAAATATGTATCATTTCATTTCTATTACTTTACATTTTGAGTCTAAGTTCATTATCCCAAAAAGCAAGCCCAGTTTTACTCAATTCTCATCCATCTCTTTTAACAGTCAGGTTTACTTCTAACCACTGTGTTTTTGTGTTTTGTCTGTATAGGTGTACTGTACCTGCAATACGCCGACGAGACCAAGCAGATCCGCATGCCCAACGAGGTGACCAGCATAGACACAGTACGTGCTCTGTTCGTCAGTGCCTTCCCTCAGCAGCTCACCATGAAGATGCTGGAGTCGCCCAGTATGGCCGTTTATGTGAAAGACGACATGAGGAATGTCTACTATGAGCTGTCAGATGTCAGGTAAGGCCGGAGTTGTTTAAACCTATTACTGTGGTGAGAAACTACTTGTTGTGAATTATGGGTGGGTGTCATTGATATTTTTGCAGTGAGAAATGAGCAAAACGACCCTGTTAAGGTTTAGGTTGCGGTTCAAGTACTGCATGAGAACAAATGGGCTGTTTAAATAATGTCCAAAAAAGTGTCACTCTATACCATTATATTGTACAACCTTTAATGATTTTAAGGCAATGTTTTCCCAGCTTTTGGACAATTATAGACAATATACTCAATATTCTAAACGTTCATGTGGCAATTTGAATTGAATTGATTTATTGTAAGCAAAATACTTTCTTGTCAAAGCCTCGTCAGATCCCAGAAGCTAAGCAAGGCTGGGCTTTGTTAGTGCTTGGATGGAAGACCGCAGGGAATTCCAGGTGCCACAATGGGAAGCCAGTGGCAAAAACTGTTGTTGAGTCCTAGGCAGACACTTTACCCACATTGCTTAGGCTGAATGTGGTGAGCTTGCGCCTGTTGGTGGTGATGGAGGCTGAAAGGGCTGATAACGCAGATTGGCAGTTTCGCTTCTGTTAGTCCGCCCACTAACTGTAACATTTTAAGCATTATTGTACATATGCTATAATATGGGCTCTGTAAATTAAGCCTACTAGCTGCATCACTATATATATTTTAATGTAGTACCTCTGTCTTCGTTTAACTGTTTTTCAGTCTCTCTGATGTAAAACATTCTGCTATAATTTGCATTTTTTTAAGCTGAATGAACATTAGGAGCAGATATGTATATGTGTCATTTGCCTTTGGTAAAACAGCTTTTGGAAACTTTTCAACAACTCAATCACTTTTATATTGTAAGCTGTTTGGCACTATAGGCTTACTACTATGTCCTTAGAAAACTTATTCTTTGCTCCCCTTGTACTTAGAACCCTTGATTAGCATTCACCACCATGCTTTATTAATAATGCAGAGTGCAGACTGGCAGCAGACTAAAACAACTTATTATTGCAAGGGGAAAAAATATACTCTAAGACTTTGCCCTTTTCTGCGGTTCCCGTTCAGTGTGTACTTTGTGACTAGCCCTTTATCTGAGCTGTAAAACATTGTCTTGTGAGTCTTTAGGGCTGGCACACTACATATGCCACAGCCAGTCCCACAACACTATGATAAGCAAGAGGATTGGGTCTTTTTGATACTTGCATTGGACTTACATTGATTCAGAATGTCGCAAAATAGGCCTATGTCTGCGTATGTGTCTGCTGAAACGGTATGGGGGAGGACGGGACAGGATCGCCCACGGTCTGATGGCGATGTTTGGGCTGCTTTCTTACAACCGGTTGCCTCTCCTGCTTACAGAAATATCACAGACCACTCCTGTTTGAAAGTGTACCACAAGGACCCAGCTCAGGTGTTCAGCCACGGAGCCAGGCCGACCAACGGGGATGTCAGGGTAAGTGAATCGGTGAGCTAGATTGTTTGCTAACAATTTAAACTATACTTAAACTTAACTATACTTTTAATAGATTGAATTAAGCATGAGCAGAGACTAATGAACAAATAGTTATTAAGAATGATTTAGGCTTAGTAACTACTTAAATGAGGGGTTCTAGTTAGAAGTTACAGTTAGGGTGATTAAGGCTAATTAAACTCTGTTTTTATAAAGTGGTACCATATGTAGAATCTTTTAACATCAATTTATTCATCATTACTATCAAGGCCAACACTGGGATAAACCAGAAAAAAGTATGTCTGAACAGGAATGACATTTATCTTTTATGCAGGCTTGAACCAGGAGTAAAAATAACTGAACCATAGCTGAGCAAGGGACTAAAGCAGGACTGAAATAGGTCTAAATCAGGTCTAAACCAGGTATAAACCAGGTCTAAACCAAAACCAGCCATCATAGAAATTAAACAATCTAAAAGTGTAAACAGATGGATTCAATGGTGCAGGCTGCGAATTATCACGAAAATATGTTCACGTACCATCAGTTAAACTCAAACCCAATTTTAGAACCACTGATGTAGATCCCACCTCTGCCTTGTTTGCAGTTAAGGGAAAGAATGCCCCCCTACTTCCTTTTAATCTGCCACTGGGGGGGTCTCATTTTGTTCAGGCGCTCATGCTTGACTGCAGCTTGCTTAAGTCATTCAACAATTCAACATCACCATACTCTTCCTCTCTTCCTCCGGCCCTAATCTCTCTCTCCCGCCCTGATTTGCTTCCTGCTGATGTAACAAAAGCTTCTCAAAAATCTTTTCCACAAATTTTCCCTTTCTCAGAATCTGCCCCGGTAATCCGTCTGACCCTGCTATCTCATACAGACAGCATTACAGCGCTGTGGTCACAATATCAACAATAAAACACCTACAGTAGATTTATGATTCAAGTTCAATGTTTTACCAGGGCAATTTGAAAATATTGTGTAAACATATGTAGCCTTATTACTGACTGCACCATGCACTGTTTTACTGTTTAACCGGGATGCACTTGGCACTAGATGGGAAGTATTTGTCAAGTCTAATGATAGCTTTATGAGGCCATGAGATCTAGACTCTTAAATAGGTCTTGTTTTGAAACTTGGTCATAAAAATACATACATTTTAAATATACAACAATACCTCACTACCTTTTCCAATTATAATTAACTTTATGTGACTATGACTAAAAAGTTTGCATATGTTTTAAGTTGCTGTACTATTTAAATCATATAAATATGTATTACTGAACCTCCTGAGATGTCTTGTAAGCCAAAGTTTGATTTCTGATTGCGTACATGCATCTTATAAGTTTATATTGGCTCTATAAACCTTTACCCATTGTGCCAAATATGAGACAGGAACAAATTGAACAAAATATTTCCCTGATTTATGATTGGTACGACATGTCATAGCAACTCCCCATCCTCCTGCAGTCAAAGTTTGTGCAGAAGTTAATCAGTAGAAAAGATTGCATTCTCCCATAATGCGTGGGTTCGTGATGTGTAACTCGTGATGTGTAACTCAAGCAGTGATTGGCTGCCGGGTCGTTGTTTATTTTTAATTTTTGGAGCCTCTTGTCTTAAGGGGCAGTTGAATTGTAAACATTTTGGAAACAATGCTACTAAGCACTTAATACCTTAAAGATGTACGTATACTTTGAATGTTTTATCTTGGCAACCAATTTTGAAATAGAAACCTGTACACAAGCATCTACTATGTAGTTCTGCACCTGTTTAAACCGTTTCGTGGGGTATTCCTCATAAATAGTTGACCTATTCGGTGCTACAGTAATGCTAGGCTTCAAATCACATTAAAATAGCTAGCTTTGATATGCAGACTCTGGAATCTGGCCTGTAAGAAACCTAAATATAACGTCTTGTAATTGATTTAAACTGGACTCTGTCACTACTCTACTACTTCAGTGGTTAAAACAGATGATACTGAAGAATGCGTAAATTACACGCAAAACATACTTTAAAGCCTTGTTTCAATTAATAGTTATATAATGTTAGGTACACAAGGGTGGAAAGCATATTTTGTATACAGGGAGTTCTCTTTGATAGTCAGAGCTAATATTTGTTTTACTCAAGTTAAGTTTTTTGTACATTCATGGCTGCATTGTATTAAAGGCCTGTTGACATCAAAAGCAGTAGACTATTTTTCTGTACATCAAAACACTACCAAACATATTATTGTGTTTTGCGTTTTGCTTTTAGTTTTGCTTTTAGTACCACCTTAGAATGCGTGTGTGTAACTCACCATAATCCACCATTTAGCTTGGATTTGGTTTGAATAGTCTGTGGCTTGCATGGTAAAATAAAGACCAATTTTACCAGAAATAAGTGGTTTCATCCCCCACTTATTCCTATTAATCTAGGAATAAGTGGGGGATGAACTTAAAAGCCTATAATTTGCTTTTGACTAATATGAGTCATATCTTCAAAGGACAAAGGCGTCTTTGTTTAACTGCACCAGGCATGCATTGACAGCAAGATGTACACAATTACCATCAAAATTGAAATCTTTCACTTTACACTGCCAGCTATAATTACTGTTGTAATAGCAAAAGGTGTTTGCAAATAGACTTTAAAATTATGCAATATTTAATAATAACTCACTTAATTAATAACCTGCCCAACCTGACAGTGCACATGAATACATTATGGATAAAAAAGAGCAGGCTACTATCTTGATTATTTAATTAGCAGAGAAACACTGTCCAACATTTCATGGGATTTTTAGATTTCATGGGCAAAATTTGGGATGTAGTATAATTCAGCATTTCTATCCAAAACTTGAAAAAATTGACTAATGTGTGAGACATGCTGGACATTCCATAGAAAAACGATGGTTTGGATTACTGCCTGCTGCTATTTTCTCCCTGTGAAAGAACTGCTGACATTGTGTATTTCCTTAAAAAGCACTGCAAGTTTAGCAACATTTTTTTCAGGTTTGTATGACATGGATGGAATTCTGATGATATCATTTGTGTCTTTTAGATGCACGGGGAGATGGTACATCCTGGCCCGCACCCTCTAAGGCAGCCACCCATGGGACCACCCCCACACCACCCGATGCAGGGATCTCTGCCCCCCACCCCTCACTCCATGCCCCCGTCCCCCTCCAGGATCCCCTTTGGCCCACGACAGAGCTCCCTCCCCAGCAGCGCCACTATGCCCAGGGACAGACTGTCTAATGCCAGCGCCACGGTGCGCTCTATCTCACCCTGCCCCAGTGCCATCCTGGAGAGGCGGGATGTGAAGCCTGATGAGGACATGCCCAGTAAAAGCCACACTCTAACCCGGGGATGTGAGGGAATATATGCAGACCCTTACATGCTGGCTAATGCCCATGGACCACACGCCAGTACTGGTCTGGATGGTCCCGAGCATGATATGAGGTCATTCCACCGTGCTTCTATTCGCTCCACTGGCTCTTATAGTGGCCCCAGCCCCACAGACACCATAGACCACCCCTCTCTGTACAGACAGAAGTCCAGAAACAGCCAGCTGCCTACTTTGGGCTCCAAGACGCCTCCCCCGTCCCCTCACCGCATGGCTGAAGTACGGATGATTGACATCCATGGACCTCCACATGGAATATCTCCACATGGAATACCACCACATGGAATGCCCCCTCACGGAGTACCCCCCCACGGGGTACCACCTCATGGGGTTCCCATGGAGAGGGGCTCACCTGTGCGCCAGTCTTTTAGAAAGGACGATGGAGCAGGCCCCAAGACCCGAGCCAACATGGGTTCCCCAGTGGTCGCAGAGGTCCCAGGTCACCCTCAGGGTCCCATTCCTGCAGCTAACGACAAACAGACACGGTGAGTCTGAATCCTGTTTCTGTGGAAGGGGAAGAATAGTTTTAGTGATTGTGTTGCATGGGGCATGGACTAACTCTGCATCCTAGTGCCACCCTATCTCCACCACTAATGCAATCTAACTGATCTAAACCCATTGTCCATGAATAGGAGCTGTACTGTAATAAGATCTGCTGTCACAATATGCCCACTCTCATGCACATGACTCTGCACACGTTTGCACTGTGCTGTGTACCCAGCACTCATCTTATCTGACCACTGTTTTCACAGGCTTTGTCCAAACAGCAGAGCTGAAGATGATTATTTTGATGATTAAGATATTATGAGAGTAAAGCTCTAAACAAAACAACCATTTCTGAAACTCTGTACTACATGTAGGCCAGATTGACACCGGCATATTTCTGTTAATTTAGCAGAAATCACAGCTCCACTGCAGGGTCTGTTCAAACTGGTTAATCCAGTAGATTTGCTGCTGTTATGCTTGCTTTGACTTCTGAGTGAAAGCACATAATAACACAGAAGGGCAAAAGGGCACTGGGACTGTTTCACAGGACACATTTACCTAGACAATATTTAGCAGGTCGAAAAGGTTTTTCAAATCAAGTCAGACCATTTGGGGGGCATAAGCCTATTTAGAAGTGCCCTGGGAATCATGAAAAAGTACAAATAACAGACCTATTGTACAAAACACTTGAAGCACTTTTCTGCTCTCTAAAAAACTAAGGTTTGATAGACAGATTAGTACCACAGTCCTTAAATGGTCCTTAGATGGCCCTTCAAAGCCAACACAAATCTGCAGTAACCACCTGCAGACCCAATAAGAGACACAGCTTCATTTGGTATTTTCACATATTATACTCATCTTCACTTGTGACATGAAGTCACAGTGTGTTTGAATTTCTAGCATAGATCTTTAATCTTGAGTTATCAATCTAATTTTCCAAATATCCCAGTGACCATAGGCCTCTGTGTTGAGTAGGTGTTTTGATGTTTCAACAGAGAGCGAATGAAGGCTATGGAGCAACAGATTGCCAGCTTGACTGGTCTTGTTCAGCATGCACTTTTAAAGGGCCCAAATACTAGTGGCACCAAGGAGTCTATAAGGTAAGCAATTACAGCACAGGACAGAATGGGGCATCACCAGGATTAAAAGAGCAAAAAACATGACGTAACAGAGCAAACATCAAAGTCTAGCCCTGATTATGGACATTTTAGTGTCATTTGGGTTGGGTTGATTCACCTGTGTGATCATTTGAAGAGTCCCTGTGAATGTGTTGTCTGGCTGCGGTTCAACCTTTTGCATTTTGTTCTGTAAATGTTTGCTCGACCATCTAAACCGTTTGGAACAAATGTGTGTTTTGGTGCTAGTTTATTACATTAACATCATCTTAACCTCAACTTGTCTTTCCCATCAAACTTTGTTCACTACTAATACTAAACCACGAAAAAAGTACTTTAAATTGTCTTATAATGTTTTTGTTATTAATTGCTGTCCTTATGGCTACAGCGAGAGACCACCAAAGACATCCTCCCCTGCCCACAGTGTTCACAGCTCCAGTAAGTATAACTGTGTGTGCCTTTTCTGGGTCAATTTTTGAGTTTTAGTGCAGTGAAGTCATGTGCCGACAAGCCCCTATTTAATGTCAGTCAACAGTGTGCAGTGAGCTCCAGTGCTAGGAGGGAAAACAGCATCAGGCTTTCTGCTTAGCTGGTTCACGTTTTATCCCAATCCTCAAGTACATACTGTTTAATAGAAGCTAGGAGACAAAAATCCAGGAACTACAGCTACTCAAAACATAGAGCCATTACTGCTCTAAAGGCTGTCAACAAGATTCAGTGATTCAATCTGTTCTCCTGGGAAGTCTGTAGGCAGATTAGTTTGATAAAGATCCACAACTTTATGGGTGGTGTATGAGAAAGTGTATCGACCATATCAAATGTTGGTTTAGGAGGTGTGCCACAGGCAAGCATAGTATAAAATAAATTGTTTGAATATTTAATTGTACAAAACACACGCACGCACGCACACACACACACACACACACAATAAAGTGCTTCAGTTGCTTTGATCTGATACCTGCAAAACTTTTTGTGCCCACACCTATATATTCAAACTTGAGTGGTTGCCTATTTTCATAATATTCCATCCAAACCAATGATTTCTTCTTTTAGTAAGTTGTGTGTAATTCTCAAAATGGTACAAAACCCAGAAGTAATTTAATTTAATTAGTTTTGTCATCGGTCTACTGGAAAAAAAAAATAAAAAAATGAAACACTGTGTTTAGTAAATGACCTTTACTTTCTCATAAGCCTCAAAATATTTAGCTCAAAACACCAGGATTGCTTAAATTGTAATTGCATTGTGTTAATAGAGTGCTTTCCCCAAGGCCCCAAACAGAGGCTGTGTACACTGTAACTCTGAAACCTGTACTTCTAGTTGAGGCAGCTGTCACGGACAGGAGTGAATGGGGCAGTGGAACACCAAAGTCTCCTGTTTAGAAAATAGCACAGGGCGGAGGAGCTTTGGTGTCTACTTGAAACATCATGTCCTATTGTCACATATGGGCTGGGTCACTTAATAGACTTAGACTTACACATTATAGTTTGGAGTTTTATGAAGAAAGCACCCAATTTTACAGCTGTTGGCTATTTTGCAATTACGTATTTTGAAATCAAAAACACGTCTCTTTCTGGTATTGAGATATTGTTATGTCTCTGTTAAGTCTGGTTAGAACTGAAACTGAATTGAATCAAGCAGCTGTGTTATTTACAGGAAAGAATGTGTTTGACAGACTTGTATGATCGCAGCTGTAATTAATAGACATGTGGTTAGAACGAAAAAGTAGTAGTACTGTGTTACAAATAATCTAATATAAGCAACAATGTATACCAAAAAGTAAAGAAAAATAACAGTAATATTAGTTACATACAGTAATGTTACTTATACCGAAGTGCATTTTAAAGAGATATTAATGTGTTTTTTTTTTGTTTTTGTTTTTTTATAACAGTAGTAATGGTATCCACCAGGCAGTAATAGTACAGCAGTCATTTTGGTTGTACTTTTGTCAAAATAAAAATGTATCTATATATATTTTTATTATGTTTAAAAATTATATGTAATATATTATATATTTTTACATTTCTAGTCAGTTTAGTCTAGTACATCTAGTCAATTCACCTGAAGTTACAACTGAAAAAGTTTCACCTATTTGTAATTAACCAAGCCTGAACTTGTCTGCAAACAGGTGGCTCTCCAGTGTTGGCCCCTAAGACCTCCACAGCCCCAACCGACAAGGTCCCCATAAAAGTCAACCTCCTGCAGTTCAGGAAGAATGTCTCTGACCTTCGGATGCAGCTCCACCAAATGAGACAGCTCCAGGCAAGACCTCTTCATACTCTCCATCAGTTTATATCCTATGGTCCGACATTTAGCCCATATGATATCCGATATTTCTTCTGCTGTTGTAGTCTATAAGTTTAACCGACATTTGCCGATACAGATATTAAGCTTTTAAAATTGATAACCACTGATTGATGGATTGATTAATCTATTCAAAAAGATCAAGTTGATGCTCTGAAGACAAACTGAGATTAACACAGAGGCAGTGCAGAAAAGTACTGGTGTTAAACATATTTGCAGAAACCCTCCAATATCACAGTTTACCAATATTTACCATATCTCCCTCTGTTCTGTGCATGTGTTTAGCTCCAGAACCAGGAAGCGTTACGACTACAGCTGAAGAAGGCTGAGCAGGAGATCAGCGTAAAACTAACTGAGGCCATGCAGCGTGCGGACGACCCGGTGCAGAAGCAAAGAACTATAGTGGAAGAAGATCGCCACAAGTATCTAACACTAGAGGAGCATGTTCTCACACAGCTCAGGTGAAGTCAAGTTTACTGCCTCCTTGTGTCATTGTATTTGTAACAGTAGCTGAGTTATTAGTTCTTCAGCATGCACTTAATACAGGCAGTACCCACCCCAAGGTTCCTGTCATTATGTTTCCTTATTTAGAACCTGTCTCAAAGGCATTACCTGACCTGTTCAAACTTTGACTATCCATCAAACTCTCAATGACAGCCAACAGGTTTTTACTGACAAGCGTCTACAACCACTACAACTATAGACTTTAAATTATTGATTGCCCCATCTCCCTGGCCAACTTGACGCAGTAATTGAATCCCTGTATATGAATATTTTACAGGCAAGGTCAAAAAGCAATGTCCCACCACAAGACGTTATGTTTCGATGAACACAATGGGAGCAGCTTAGAAGGGCTGGGAATGAGCAGGCACCGAAGTCAGTGGATTAAGCTCACAGTTAATATTGGGATCCAGCCAGCATAGAGTCAGCAAATACATCTGCTGCCATTTTAAACAGGGTTTGGTAAAGGCTTTAGGAGCAGGGAGAAGAAATGTGAAAGGTGTGAAAAAGCACAGCCAATAAGAGCCTAAATATAACATGAGACAGATATTCTGGCAATACAAAGAGCAACTGGCTAGTCTTACAGCGAGTATGGTCTTTTAATAACATAAAACATACACATGCTATTTTAGTCTAATATTAAATAAATGAAATACCATATAGTGAAGATATTTCTGTTGTGTTTATGGCTTTGAAAAAGATGGTGAATTTACTTCTCAGCTGGAGTTTCCATCATAATTCCCAATACCAACTGTGCTTGAACGGGGCATTTAACACACTGTTTCCTTATTTCCTTCTCTGGGGGAGGCACTATTAAGGACAGCCTTTGTGCCTATAGCCTCTAGTCCCATGACACAGTCTGTTGGCACAATAGGACTGCATAGGAGCCAGGTTTGTGAGCACAAGGCAAACTTTAATGCAATATTTTTTATTTTTTTGTAAGTGCCTATTTCATTATAAATAAAACTCTGGCTTCATTTATTTTTACAAACTGGGTAATTGTAAGTCATAGAATATCTTTTAATTTGCTTTAATGCTGTTTGGCTATTTATTTAAGATTTAAGAGTACTGTTCTATTCTGCGTGCTGGCCATTACACAGTCACTGTTTGTTATGGTTGTTCTCTGCCCCCTACTGTTTAAAGTGGGTAACTACAAACGTTTGAATGTTTCCTATGTGGTATTACAGTTATTACAATTGTGGAAACTAAAATTATATAAAATTTGCCAAGTGGTTTATTGCCATTTTTGTACAAACAGTACATTGACTTGGATGGAGTGGAAAATATGAAATAATAAAGTCTACTTAAGTAACATTTACACATTGTGTGCAGTGAGCTGGAGCAGTACGTGGGCTCATTGCAGAAGGACAGCATTGGGACCCAGCGGACAGTGACCCTGAAAGATGTGGAGGAGGGGGCCGTCACTCTCAGGAAAGTGGGAGAGTCGCTGGCTGGCCTCAAAGGTTAGTTCTTCTAGTAATGATTTTTCTAGTGTATGAAAACTTTTAAACTCTTATAAATTCTCATTATAATCTTAATATCCCTAGAGCTGTTGTTGATTAAAAGAAATGTTTGGTGGAGTAGCAGTGATGGCCTGTGCATTCCAGTGTTGTATAGTAACGAAGTAATAATACTTCACTACTGTACTTAAATACATTTTGGGAGACTTTGTACTTTACTTGAGTTTTAAAAAAAATGATAACTTTTACTTTTACTTCACTACATTTCCAAATTTAATTGCCTACTTTTACTCCGATACATTTTCAATGTGCCGTTTAGTTACTCGTTACAAAAAAACCCCTCTACTGACTGCAAGGAAGTCAGGACATGCGTGGGCTTGTTCGCTACTTGCGCATGACAATCAGCCTACACCTGTTGGTTTCATGCAGCTAGTTTAATCAATCAACATCCCTGGTGGAAGAGGAGACAGCATCCACGTCGGCTACAAATGAAGGGGGACCTGACGATGAGCATCCCTGGCCGTACTTAAACACAATGTTCGCTTACGCTGATATGAAGGATTCATATAACGTATTTTGTGCCTGCATTTACTTGCTCATAGGATGGCGTTTCATGGATATCACCAAACCCAATATCTTCGACAGTGCTCCATATGACACAAAACTACCATGGGTGAGCCGAACATGGTGTTTTACAGTAGAATTAAGGGCCCAATTGAAAAAAACCCTCTTCCTCCAAAAACACTCCTTCAATGGTGTTATGTATGCCTTATTTTCAGTACTGTTATTTAAAAAAAAAAAAAAAGGTTGGGGGGACGAACATTAAAAATATTAAATTCAGACTTTTACTCGTACTTTTAATTACATTACTTGAGTACATTTATTTCTACATTACTTGTCATACTTAAGTACAAGAAGTTCCAGATACTTTAAGACTTTTACTCAAGTAACATTTCAGTCAGTGACTTCGACTTTTACCAAAGTCATTTTTGGGAGGGGTACCTATACTTTTACTTGAGTTTGATTTTCCAGTACTTTATACAACACTGGTGCATTCATTAATTGACTAGAAGGGGTTGCTGCATTGGACTGGCATACAGAGAATTAAATGTGAAAAAGCAGACTGTCTAGTCACTCCCAATAAGCTAATGCACCCATGTTTTTGGTTTTCTGCTACTGTGCATAAAAATTCGTAAAATTTAAAACATTTGTTGAATATTAAAAAAAATAAGTAAATTAAGACACCATCAACCAATTCATAAACAGCAATTAAGAACTTCAGCCATAAACATCCCTTGTGTTTTTTTTTCCTAGGGGAATTCCCAGCTCTTCAGACCAGGATGCGCGCTGTGCTGCGAGTGGAAGTGGAGGCGGTGAAGTTTTTGAAGGAAGAGCCTCATAAACTGGACAGCATGCTGAAGAGGGTCAAAACGCTCACAGACATACTCAGCGGACTCAGAAAGTAAGCAACATGAATAAATGAAGGAGAGCAGGAGAAGTAGAGAGGAAACAAAAGCAATTCTTAGAGCTCCACAGTAAGTCAGTTTTGTGGGATATTGTGATTATACTGGCAGGCCAGCTTTGGTCCCATCAAAGAGGTCATTCTGTGTGGACAGAGGAGTGTGACATCCGGTTTGATTTACTTCCATTGTCGTCACTGAAGCGATAAGTGAATTAATGGGGTGAAGGCTGCAGCCGCTCATTTCCATTTTAATATGTCACAGATTCCAAAGGCACTTTTGACTTTTCTCTCCCACTTTTGTGACTTCAAACAGGCTGTGTTGTTGAACCATGTAAAATCATATTATAGAGCCAGTTGATTATAATGATATCACTATAAGTAGAGTACAACAACGATTTGCAGATTGTTATTAGATTATAGTTATAAGATTGTTATTCATGTTGAATATATCATAGTAGTGAAAATAGTATTTGCAATAGTAGTGGTGGTACTCATAGTTGAAGTAACAGTACCATTTTTACCAAATGTGGTTATTATTGTTAACTAGTGAATTACAATAGTTTTAAATATAAGCTTGTTTAGCTTTTCTCAAAGCCTGTCTACAGTGGTATAGTTTTAGCTGATTACTGTAGTTGTGGAAGCAGTATTTGCTTACTTGGAGTACTTGGAGTAGTAGTACTGCTGTTTTTGTTAGCTAATGGATTAAAATTTCTCTAAATGATGTTGTACATTTTGTGCAATCTTAACAACAACCTTAGCCACTTTCCCTCTTATCTAGGGCCCTCAAGCTGCTGTATATACAGTATATTAACTATATGGTTTTTTTCTTCTCTTTACAGAGGTACATCTGAAAACCCCCAGAAGACACCTGTTGTCGCTAACAATCCAGCAGACAGTAGCCCCCTTCCAGCTGAGACTCCCACCCATTCCCCTCCAGTATCAGCCCCTCCCAGCTCCACTCCCCCTGCGTCAGAGCCCCAAAACCCCACCATCAAATCTGAAGTCATGCCCTCCTCTCCTGTTGTCATCCAACAAGTCCAGAGCTCCATGGTCTTAATACATCAGTCACAACAATCGGCAGCACTGACCACCCAGCCGGGCCCACCTCTCAGGCCTAGCCCCACAAACTCCCCCAGTCCCACCCAAAACAAGTCTCAAGGCCGGGAGTCACCCAAGGGTGTCTCCGTGGACCCACCTACCCAGAAGAAGGTCAATGGGAATCCAACAAGTAATGGCAATGGCACTTTCCACAAGGATATGGTCATAGAGGAGCTGCAGACTAACCCGGACAAGAGCAAAAATAGAGCGTTGTCAATAAAGGTATTACATGTTATTTGAAAATAATATAGTGAAATTACGTACATACCGCTAAAATCTATTTGTTTTATAGGCTGCAGAGAAGGAATGGGAGGAGAGGAGGCAGAACATGGGCCACTATGATGGAAAAGAGTTTGAGAAAATTCTTCAGGAGGCTCAGGCAAACATGATGAAAGGAATTCCTAATCTTGAAGTGGAAGAGAAGCAGGCAATTCACCCTGCTGCTCCAGTGGAACAACCAAGCACTCCCAACACCGTGGAATCTCCAACAGGTAAAAAACATAGGACCATGTTGTTTGAATGCGTGTGTGTGTGTGCGTGTATGTGCATGTGTGTGATTGGTGGAAGTCAAAGAGGCCAATGGCACAGATTGGAACCAAATGTCTCATCAGTCAGCTCCAAGGCAGATGTGCCACAGTAAAAACATGCAAATAAAACATGCATTATTATAGTGAGGGGGGTTGCCTTTCCACAGATCAGACCTATAAAGTGACCTGATGGTGCTTGTGTCCATGGAAAAAGACATGTTTAATGTCTTACGGTGTGTGGAACAGTTCAGGCAAATCAATGACATCTCCATGGAGACAGTTCACCTTTAAGCAAATAATTTCAACTAAGTTATTGGTGTTTTTCAGAAGAGTTGAAGCCTGAAAGCCACACAGAAAGGTCTGTCAGAAAAGCACCTGAAAAACTTCCCAAGCCTTCCAAGCCCACATTGGAAAGATCATCCAGAGTGAACAGTGATCAGACTCCTTTGATGAGACAATCATCTAAAGACAATGGCACCAAGACCGGATCTGAGAAGGTCAACAAGTCCCCTCCTCCTCCCCCTCCACGGAAAACCTTCTCCACCAGCCCCACCTCAGGCATGACCACCGCCCGCTCCGGAGAGGTGGTCTTCACACGTAAAGAGTCCACATCAACACAGGTTAGTCACCCTATATCTTCTTTCTATTTTGTCCCAAGTGGATAAACCAAATTAAATTCACAATTGAATTTTTGTAAATCAGGAGGTTGAAGAAGAGCCTCTACCTCCATCACCCGAACCAAGGTCACCCAAGGTTCCCCCAGAGACCAAACCGAAGCCAAGCACCCCTCCCCCTGCTTCTTCCCCCATCACTTCCCCATCTGTGAAAGAGGAGGAAGACGAGGGGGACAAGATCATGACAGAGCTCCAGGTTAGATCACTGTACAATCACTACACAAACACAAGGTCATGAAGTCACAGGGGCATCATATTCTGTATTTGGGGTGTTCTGTGTCCCTTTTCTTTGTCGCGGCTGATTTTTGTGGTGGGCATCAAACTCCTTCTTCGGGGTTTGACATAAAATCCATTTCCATTCTACTTTTCTACGCTCTTCAGGTTTTCCAGAAGTGCTCAAATAAAGACGTAGAAGTGAAAAATGTGATTGAACCCACACCTCGTATTGAGCCTCAAATCAGGGAACTAAGAACGGGGGCGGTATTGCCTCTAAAAGATAAAAAGGTAAACTATGCGCCGAAGCATCGCCGGTCAGCTAACTGCCTGCCTCTCCCAACTGTCTGACACCTCTGATACTGCCAACGGCTTAATACTTCTGCAACTTCTGCACCCTTACCTTTCGCTCCAGAGAACTATAACTGCTGCCTTCACAAGTTCCTTTTCCTTGCTGCCTCGTTTCCTCCCTTATTTTGATCCCTTTTGGATGCCTCAAAATCAAACTTTCTGGACTATGTCTGCAGAAAAGATAGAAAGTTTACTTCCAACAGCTGTGTGCAAGTATATTTCATGTCTTGTCATATGATATCATTTTTCTAATAATAAATATATTGTAAAATGCTTTGCCCTCTATCTTTCTTTGAAGACGTACAAAAGCAGTGTTAGCTTGATTAGGGGCACAGGTTGTTTTTGCAGACTTGGTTCACCAGAGGTCAGTCTGGCTTGTTTTGCATGCTTCTCTCCTTCACCTGATCTGATAGTAGACTTTGCTATTCTGCTGCTGTTTTTCCTCACTTTGCCTTTTGTGCTTTAAATGAATGTATACCACTGCTAATATCTCAATAAACAAACAACTGCTGTTTTGTTTCTTCAGATTGTATTTACTGTGTGTACTTGGCTTTTGGCTTTCCGAATAGGATAACATTGAAGTAAATAAGCTACTTTAAATGCAGATTTATATTTATAGTTGTTAAAACCTCAGTTACTTAAAAGCGCACAATGTAACTTTTTCGATGGAAGGGCCGCTACCTGCATAGAGATGCTTGCCAGTAATGTTCCCCAGTATGGCATTATGGCATAAATATTGAATTACACATGTTTTTATTGCTGCTGTAACTTGCTCTGGTACAAATGTAATGCCAGACTATGGAAAATTCTCGGCAAAGCAACAACATCTCTGTGGAGACAAGGAGGTAGCAGAACATCCACCTGAAAGACAAAGATAAGAACCAAATTAAACTTGTTAAAAAGATTGAGAACCAAAATATAAGTCTTTATATTTGTTATATAGCTTTTGCCATTCAAGTCGTCCCTAATTCACTGATACACGGTAGTTAAACAGTAATATAATTTCCTACCAGACAACAGAGCCAAAACTGGAGGAGAAAGATCCAGAAACGGATGAAAATGGCAATACTACACTTCGACAAAGCCAAGGGGTGCGTATAAAAATACACTTTCAGTTGTCATTTTTATTACGTAAAAATAAAAATAAATCATTGTGTCCCCTTATAGGTTATTTACTATGTCACCGGACAGATTCCCAAAGAACCTCCACCACCCCCAACAGGACAAGAGGACGCCCCCGAACCCCCGCGAGAGTCCCTCCCGCCTCCATCTCAGGTCTCAAATGTCAATGTTAATTCCGGTTCTTCAGAGCAACAGCAGCAGCAGCAACAACAACAACAGCAACAGCAGCAACAACAGCAACAACAGCAACAGCAACCAAAGTCACCCAAGTCACCTAAGTCACCTACATCACCTCCTCCCATTTCTCCAAAACCGGTCGGACTGAACGGATTCAAACTCCCTCGAAAAAACATGAGACGCTCTGAGTCCATGAAGACAAGTGCCGAAATGGAGAAGGGAAATTTGCGTAACAAAATAAACAGTGAAAAGAAAAAACAAAAAATTGCTCAAGAACATAAACCTATCATAACCGAGTCTTTAACAGTTGTGAAGACTGATAAGGAGATAACAGCAAGGGTGGTTAATGTGAACAGAGCGCCCCCTAAAAGTCATTTTGAGGAGATGAACGAAGAGGCAAGTCTTAGCCCTGATTTGCCAGGAGAAGAAGCCCCTCCGCCACCTGACAACATCGCATTTAAGATCACTAACTCCAAAGTTCAGGCCTTATCCACTGGGGAATACCAGGAATTGGTGAATGCGAAAAAGGGCAGCGTACAAACTGTAACCGTAGGCAACGCAATGGGCAAACCCAACTCACCTGTGGATTCTAATGCTCCACAGGATAACGGCTTCAACAAGAAACCAGTTATTATAATATTTGACGAGCCTATGGATATCAGGTCAGCTTATAAAAGACTGTCCACTATCTTTGAGTGCGAGGAGGAGCTGGAGAGGATGCTAGCAGAGGAGACGATAGAGGAGGAAAGCGAAGAGTCAGATAGTGAAAAGAGAGGTGGGCAGCAGGCAAAAGCTGGGGATGTGTTAGATGGCAAAAAGTCTGGTATGGACTTATCTTCATCATCATCATCCTCTATCAGTGAAATATCAGACAGCACTGGGAATCTAGAATCAGGTGGGGATGGTAAGGACGGCAAGAAGAAATTCAAGTTTAAATTCCCCAAGAAGCAACTGGCAGCTTTGACTCAAGCAATCCGAACAGGGACAAAATCGGGGAAGAAGACGTTACAAGTGGTGGTTTACGAAGATGAGGAGGAATCCGATGGTACGGTTAGACAGCAAAGAGAGGCAAAACGATTTGAGATTTCACGTTCCAAATCTTTAGCAGAGAGGTCATCGCCGGGCGTTCCACAGCTCAAAAAACAGAACTCTGAATCTCAATGCCGCACGGACGAGATTCGTAAGAACACGTACAAGACGTTGGACAGCTTGGAGCAGACTATCAAGCAGCTGGAGACTACCATAAGTGAGATGGGGCCTCTATCACCAGATGATATTGCTAATGCTGAGGAGAGTAACGGCAAAGGCAAAAAATCAGATACAAGTTTGAAAAGATCTACATCATTACCTTCTTCTAGAGCCCCTGGCCCAAAGGTACCACTAAAAAGCGCACTGAAGAAACCTAAAGTCCTTCCCCGCCCTCTAGTCATCCCCACAACTGACACCGCCAGTACTACAACTTCTACTACCACTACTACTACATCATCCGACCCCAGTGATCCCAGTGCCCCCTGCTCCATACAACAGGTCTCAGTCTAGCTCTTATCACCTCCGGGAAGCCTTTGGGTCCTTCCTTGTTTTGTCTTCAAATCTACCTTCACTTTAACCACTAAAACAATGACCGAATCATTCTCACTCCACTGGTGCTGGGATGTGTTGGGAATGTCCCCTGTGGCTCTCACTCTCTCTCTCCCACTTTGTAAAATCATGGTGACATCATGATTGAGGGTGGCATTTTTAATACAAGGCTCCTGGCTACCATCTGTGTTTTTCCTCGAAGTCATTGCTTAAAACAATGTGGTTTTTGAGCAAGAGTCAGTTTCCTCATCAAAGATATACTCACAATGATCTTTGTTGATCTTTTTGCATGTTTAAATGTACCATGTCTATGCAGGTGCATGCTCTATGACTGTTTCACAATATTGAGGTGTTAAATGTACCTATCAGTCGCTTAAATCTTCACACTTCCTGTTTGGTGTGTTTTTTTCTCCTTTCTTTTATTTCATATCTCTTTGTTTTTCCGTTTGGATCCCCTTGCAGAATGCCAGTGTCGCTTCCCCAACTAGTCGGATGCCCGTCCCTTTGTCCGCGAAGTCCAGGCAGTCGTCCGCAGAAAAAGCAGGAAAACAGCAAAAACTGCAGGACGCACAAAGGCAGTTCCGACAGGTAGTCTTACTCTAGGGCCTGCAAAATATAGTGTGTAAGGCATCAGACCTTGAGGCATGTACCATAATGGAGCAAAGACTACCAAAGCTTGAGCTATGATGTGTTTTGAAAAAAGAAAAAAATCTTACAATCGCCAAGGCTGGCAACTGTGGATCTGTTAACGTTTCTCTCAAGAAGGCATGTTTTTGACTCTTGACTGTTATTACTCCCCCAATAACATCACTGTACTGTATGCTTCTGCATGTCCACACTGCTCATGGTTTTGGCTGTGTTGGTGACTTTTAAAAGAAAAAAAAAAAGGATTACTATGGCAACAGGAAAAGGACTTTTAACCGTGCTGTCATCCGAGTTGTCATCCCATCCTCCAGTTTCCATCACAGCTGAGTTCCAAAACAGTGTTGCCTCATTCCCACTCCCAAGATGCTTCTGGCTAAAAAAAAAACAACCAACTAAATGACTTTTATTCCACTTTCTCACAATGCACTTTGCAACACTGCACAGCTTTTTAACTCATGGTGATACACACATTCCCTTCACGAGACTCCTCCCACTCCTTGCATCGTCACATTGGAATAACAGTTCTTTCTATCGCTGTCACCCTTCTAACCCCATAACCGCTGCCCTAAACTCCACTGCCTTCCTATGCAATGCCACAATTTTAACCCACATCTGTCTACCACTTTTTTCAAGTTTAACAGCTTTTAGTTATGTCCAAGTGATGTCAATGTTTAGTCTGTATGTCAATAACTGGTAGTTCGTTTTTGTTTAACATCGTCTTGCATTTTGTACCATTTGATTTCACAACCAGTATCTGTTTTGGCATCTGTTTGCAGGCTAACGGAAGTGCTAAAAGAGTGGGAGGGGATCATAAAACCACTTCCCAGACTGTACCCGTGTCTAAAATCCCTGCTTTTTATCCTAGCTCTACTAAAGGCAGCTCCCAGTGTGCGCCGGATCATGCCACTAACAACACTAACTCCTTTTCCTCCTCCTCTTCCTCCTCTGTGACCATAACCAAGTCCTCCATGCTGCCCGCCCGCTCCAGCTCGCTCCCCCACCCCAGCTCACACATCCCCTCCCTGTCTAACGGATCCCTCAAACTCTCCTCCTCCTCACAGCACACAGGTAAATCTCTCTCGTTCTCCACGCAGAATGGGCGCGTGCACCCCTCTTCCTCCTCCTCCTCTTCCCCACCCATCTCCACCCCCTCCCCTCTGTCGCCCACCCCTCTGGGCCCGGGCGGGAAGAGCATCCGCACCATACACACACCGAGCTTCAACAGCTACAGGGCACACAACGGCAGCAGCAGCGGAAAGTCCTGCATCCCAACCGCCGCTAAGGACACTGCCTAGCCCCGCCCACCATGGTAGACACATCACATCTTTCATACACGTTTTTGTGGTTTATTTTTTTTTGATGCACTTCCTGTTTTTGACACTGGCCTTGTCACTTAATCTGTGTTTTAAACTTCCGCTTGCAAGATATTTTAGTAATAGAATCTTGTTGCCACTATTAAAGTTGTCTGGTTTAAAAATCTATTTTTCTTGATGTAGCAAAATAAATAGGGAGTTGATGTACAATCATGTGTAAAATTGAGTTTTATTTTTCAAAACAGAGGTTAGATAACCATAGTATATTTAATCTTATATATTTCCTATTTTGCTTTAAAACAACCCTTGTAAATGCCTTTTTATGAATGTATACATGCATAAAGTATACAGTCATTTTAATCTGTTTTTGTGTAGTATTTTGTATCATTGTCGACCCATTGGTACTGCCAACTTATTGTACTGATTTAATGAGTAATACCAGTCTAATACAAGTTTTCATTTTTGTGCCTATTGCCAAAACTTGTACAATCACTCTCCAGTCCTGAGATTTAGGGGAATTTACAAGCACTCTAGTGTGTACCGGAGCATACACACTGCAGGTCTAAGTGAACATGTTGTTGTCTCTATGTAAACTGTACTAAACAAAGTGAAACATATATCAGCTCTGCCATTTGTACATAGATGCTTGTACTAAAAGATGAGTAGTTTTGTTAACATACCAAAGTTTATTTGTATGCATGCCTTTCAAATACTTTTAGGAGAGTGGTGTAAAAGAATAATGATGTTTGCACAAATAGATTTTTGTAAATATTTGGTCTTTTTTGTAAAGCTTTAAAAATCATACCTTAAAAGAAACATGGTTAAGCTAAAACCGGAGTAGCAAAAATAAAGACGTGCATGCTTGTAATGCAGTGGGTTTCTGTGTTTTCATTTTGACGCATAAATAAGATAAAGATAAGGTCATTTGCAGTGACACTGCCAAAACGGTTTAAGATAGTCTGACAACTCAAGAAAAAATACAAAATGGATTTAAACTGCACATTTTTAGGAGCCTCTGATCAATACGAGTGTTCATGGTCCTGTTAATTATTATGCATGAAAGACTTGTTTAAGCACATAAACCATCTCATCTGTTGTAGTTCCAACTACATCAGTTCCTTCTGATCAGATTGTGTTAAAATAAACATCAGATTAAAGTCTAACTTGAGTAATAGGTTCAGATAGTGTGTGGGGGTGTGAAACTACCTGAAGTTACTAACCTTCAGTTCACACCCCGAGGGAATGCTGATGACATCAGCTCAATAGAATCAATAGAATAGATTAGGATCCTCTTTATATACAGTATATATATATATATATATATATATATATATATATATATATATATATTTATATATTATATATTACTTTACTTTACTTTATTGTTTATTTGATAGGGACAGATACAACAAACATAGATTAACATCTGATGCAGGTACCACAGTGTTTTAGCCAATGGCTAATTCGCAACACCAGTTAACAACAACAACAGTTATATATTAATATTCTGGTACTATAAGTTTCCTGTCCCCATTTCTAGGTGCAAGCTTCAACATCTACAGTGTTCTTAATAACTAATTTGCATGACGTCTATGCAAGTATCAACAAACCACCTATCCATAGCACTTCTGTAGATTCTCTTCCACTTCACATTTTTAAATTCTGAAGAGTACAGCAAATAGGGAAGGATCACTGAGACCACAGGTGAGAAATATTGTACTGTATACTGTATTATGTAAGCAGACATAACATAAGGAAATGTGTTTTATTTAATATTTATTGAATCATTTACTCTTGCATTTGGGTTTCTTTTCCATCATTTTCTATTGTTAATTGTTGTGTAAAATAACAGCTTATTGGATATAGAATTTAGCCAGCATTATTACAAATTACAATGACTTAAAATCAGTGGTGAATGAAGTATTCGATTTTGTTACTCAAAGTATCACATGAAACAATTTAGTTAAATAAAAGTATTAAAGTAACTGTTTAAAAATGTACTTAAAAGTAAAAGCTGATTTTCAGATACAATAAAGCTTCAAACGTAGTGATTTTGATAAAGATTTGTGCTGAATTTTGTTCAACAGAAACAATTGAATCAATAGTTTTTTATAGATGTTTTTATTTATATATTTTTGTTTGCTCAGATTATGAACATGTTAAAAAAAATAACCCCTCAGCCTTTTCAGCAGGTCTCAAACTAATAAAAATATGTTCACTTTTCAGTCCTGTTCAAAAACATAGTTAAGTAGAAAGTACAGATGCCTGCTCTCAAATGTAGAGAAGTTAAAGTAAAAAGTACACTGTAAGTATACACTGGATACACTGTAAGTATACAAAGTATACACTGACTTAAGTAGGGTGCAGATACGTAATTTTTTGTTTACTTAAGCACAGTACTTTACTACTTTTATTTTATTACATTCCACCACTGCTTAAAATTAGTTAATGCATAAAGACATGGTTATTTTACACCTAAAGAATAGAATGTATAGATCATAGGTGATGTGTTTTGGTGAGGGTGTGTTTCTTACAGTCAAGTGTCTATGTCTTCCATACACCAGCCATGAACATCTCTGAGGAGGAAGCTGCACAGGGCTGGCATTTCAGAGGCTCTTATGAGGAAAACATTGCATTTGCTGCTTACTACATCCTGGTCTTTGTGTTTGCTGTTCCTGGAAATGCACTGGCGCTGTGGTCCTTCTACAATCAGAAAAGCAGCTCTCCATCCAAAGTGTTCTTATGTCATCTGGCAATAGCAGACATCTCCTACGTCATCCTCCTGCCCATGCGTTCAGTGTATCATATCAATCAAAATCACTGGTCTTTGGGTTATGTACTGTGTCAGCTGGCTGGGCCCCTGTTTTTTCTCAATATGTACTGCAGCCTCTACCTGATGAGCCTGATCAGTCTGGATAGATTACTGTCTGTGGTCCTGCCAATCAAATCACGAGTTATAAGAAAGGCCAAGTATGCAAAGATCATTGTTGGGATATTGTGGTTCCTAGTGACTACATCTATGTTTCCAATGCTTTTCTCACAAAAGAACATCCCTCAGAACGAAACTCACAGTTGCAGAAAACTTTATTTAGAAAAAAGATCAGCCAGTGCACTAGTTTCAACTGTTGTGGGATTTGCTATTCCTTTAACCTGTATAGTTTTCTCTTACCTTTTAATACTACTGAAAGTAAGAAGACTCAAACAACAGGGGAAGTGTAGGCCTGTAAAATCCAAAGTTAGAAAAATGGTCATTCTTATTATGATTAACTTCCTCATTGCATTTATGCCCTACCATGTGAGTCGCGTTTTCTACATTCTAAGTCACACTCATGGACATGTGAGCAGTGCCATACAGCAGACACTGGGCAGAGTCAACTGGATGACCTCTGCACTGACCTGTGTGAGCGGGCTGCTGGATCCAGTCATGTACTTCTTCCATAATACTGCATTCAGAAGCAAAGTGCGCCAGCTCTTCTAAAAAAAAACAGGGCAAAATAGTACAATTTATTCCACTGCAGCAAAAATAAAACATTGCTGTAATTTGCTTCACTGGTTTTTGTACAGAAATTGGTTGCTATATTTGTATAATAATAAAAGTATTGTGAAATAATTAGGATTACATTGTCCAAGGATGCTGTGTAATAAATACCTCAGTTGCAGTTTGTTTGTCCTATAGGCTATTACACAAAATGGATTCTTGTGAGCTTTAAGTCATGTAAAAATGTTATTATCTAAGTAATAATGTTTTGTTTCTTTCAAACATGTTTGAATAACCTTGCAGATTTAGTTTGTCTACATCTCCAAAGCTCAAAATGCTCTGCTCTACTTTGTGATATTGTGGTAGTTTTCAAGTTGACAGTTTATATTTTTACCTTTTGTTGAGTAGAGATTGTCAATTCCAAGGCTCCTCCAAATGATCCTGAGTGAAGGTGTGGAGAATTTAAAAACACAGTGAAGCTCTTCCTATATTACCTGTATTCCTGTATTGACATCACAAGAGGAACGGTGTTTTCTGTTTGAGATAGGAACAGGATTTGTGTGTTAAAATACGTGTGAATGAAACAAAACACAACTGAGGAAAAAGTGTAATATGGGCCCTTTAGAGACACTATGTCACTTTTCTGGTGGAGGGTCCAAAACCTTCTTTTCTACATGGAGATGTTATTGTTTATGTTTTGCCTGAAAAAATAAAAAAATACCAATTTTAGAGGGACAAGCAATTCACCAAATCAAGTATTTTTGGCTATAAATAAATGTAATTGAATAAATAAAAGACAGAAGTTTAATGCCATACTGAGGAGCATTCCAGGCCCAGCTGGCGAAAAGCCTTTAAATAATGCATTTCATTTTTCTATAGAAATAAGAAATGAATTAGTTATATGTTTGCTTTGTGCATGGTATTAAAATATATATATTTTTGCTTTTATGGTCTTCTTGAGCTCCCGTACTTTGACTTGTTACCAGGGCAGCCAGGAAGAAGCTGTGAAGAAAACGGACTGGAGAGGAGACGCCTTTAGTTTATATTACATTTTTAACCTCTCCTATATTGTGTTTTCTTTACTTTTACATCACCTAACTACGGTATTATTGTGTTACTTATTTGTAGTACATGTCTGACCTAAATTGATTGGTGTTTCCTTCGCTTACTCGCTTAAAGTTAGCATTTAAGTCAACACTAGCTAAGAAAACACTGTTCAAATGTACTGGGTAGAATGGATTTAGCTCACTGTTAATTTAGATCACTTTAACTAAAACTATGCATACTTTAGATTAGTTCTACTTCAGCTTCAGTCTTGTTGTCCTCGAGGATGCCCACTTGAAACTGCCTGTCCCGTTAGTTGCTGTAAAAAGGACTGGGACCGGGACAGTCATCATGGACACTCAAACGGGAAAAACGATCTGAAAGAGCCACGATGGGCACGGCCTCCTCCCTGGTGAGCCCCGGCGAGGTGATCGAGGATGGGTACGGCGGGGAAGGGGGAGAAGCCTGCGAGATACCCGTGGAAGTGAAGCCCAAAGCCCGTCTCCTCCGCAGCTCGTTCCGCCGGGGGCCCAGGGTGATCGGGGCCAGTTTTAAATCAACAGGCTCCGTGGACCTGGAGTACGCCGCAGAATACGAGAGACTGCGAAAAGAGTATGAAATTTTTCGTGTGAGCAAAAATAATGAGATCGCGTCCATGCAAAAGAAGGAGGCCAAGCTGGATGAGGAGAACAAAAGGCTGAGAGCTGAACTTCAGGTGCATTATTTTGTTATTCTTGATTGTAGTATTGTATTGTAACACGCATGTCTGTTAAAGGTGCTCTATGTAACTTTTCTGGTGGAGGGCAGACACTTTTCCTATGGAGATGGTATTCACATTCTATAGGCTATTTCACAGTCCAGTTATATCCTCCTGGGACCTGAAGAAAAAAAGTGTATCTGAATTATTATTATTTTAATTTTCTATTTGGAGGTGCGTGAAAAGTCCCTCAGTCGTCCAGGTAGAATCCATGATCAACGGAGAAGTTCAATTTGTCAACTGGACAAAGTTTGTTTGGTTGAAAACGTTTCGCCGCTCATCCGAGAGGCTTCGTCAGCTCTGGTTATTGAACTGGTTAGACCCTGCTTATATCTAGCTGCCGGGAGGCGCGTCCTACAATGACAAAAAGCTCTGAAAACGATCCCCCTAATCTGTCTCTTTGTTTTTCAAATTACTCTGACGGCTGTTTCGACCCCCTATTCAACGTCTTAACGACCCTCTCCACCCCTCTGCCCTGGCTCTGTTTGACTGGTCTAAGAATCGCATTATAAATGGGAGACAAGTTATGTCTCACTCCCCCATTTCTGTTTAATGACGGATTCTCTTTTTTGACAAAAATAGCCTCTTTAACTCCCCTCTCAAACCTATTTGGAGGTAAATGAACACCTTTTACCTCCAAATAGGTAAACCTATTTGGAGGTAAATGAACACCTTAGCATTTACATTTTGTTAATTTTATTTGTATTAATAATAATAATAATCATTACGTGTCCTGTGTAATGGACGTCAGGGACATTTTGGTTTTAAATCCATGTGAAGTTAACAACCTCACAAAAACTTTTTTTTTTTTTTTGATGACCAACATCTCTGACCAGCTTTTACAGTCACATCAAATAGTTTTGCCTGCCTTTTAATTTCTTATTTATTTATTTTAGTATTTTTTTATTTGTATTTTTATGTATTATTTATTTTGTATTTATTTATTTATTATTTATTTATTTATTTTAGTATTTATTTTATTTTATTTGTATGTATTATTTATTTTTATTTATGTATTATTTATTTATTTATTTTAGTTTTTTTTATTTATTTATTGTTATTATTATTATTATTATTATTATTATTGTTATTTTTATGTATTATTTATTTTGACAGACTGGTTAGCTCAATGTCCACAATAAAGGAAACAAATGAATGGGCGGGTCTCAGGAGGATATTAAACCTTTATAGGGACAAGCAGGCTTCACCACCAGGCCAAATTACAGGTCAGATCTGTGGAGATGTAAGAAATTATCCCCTCCGGGCAATGAGCTAACCAGTGTGGGTCCTTGGGCAAGACCCTTCACGGTACTGCCCCCCGGGCGCCGAAAAAGATGGCTGCTCACTGCTCCTGAAAAGGATGGGTCAAATGCAGAAGTCAAATTTCTCCCGTGTGTCACTGTGTGTCATTGTGTGTGAGACCAATAAAGGCTTAAGCCTAAACTTATTAACTTATTAAATTAGTTTTTAATACACTTATACAGGCCACTGCAAAATTATCAGTTTTTCTGATTTTACTACTTATAGGTATGTGTTTGGGCAAAAAGAACATTTTTGTTTGAGTCTATAAACTACTGACAACATTTTCCTCAAATTCCAAATAAAAATATTATCATTTAGAGCATTTATTTGCAGAAAATGATAAATTGTCAAAATAACAAAAAAGATACATGTTTTCAGACCTCAAACAATGCAAAGAAACAAGATCAAATTCATTTTAAAACAACATAATACTAATGTTTACACTTAAGAAGAGTTCAGAAATCAATATTTGGTGCAATAACCCTTATTTTTAATCACAGCTTTCATGCGTCTTGGCATGCTCTCCACAAGTCTTTCACATTGTTCTTGGGTGACTTTATTCCACTCCTGGTGCAAGAACTGAAGTAGCTCAGCTTTGTGTTTGTGTTGGAATTCAACAGACGCTGGAATCAAATGGCTTTAAAACATATAGAGATGCTGATTTCAGAAAAAAATGCAGTGGTCTCTTATTTTTTTCCAGAGATGTATGTATGTGGAACATTTTTGGCAAAGCATTAAAATGTCCATGGACTAGCAGATAGCTAGAAAAGAAAGTTCTAAAGTGCACCAAGTGTTTTTATTTTATTATGTTGTGAAATATTTATATAAAGTAGCATACTACTAGGTATCTATCAATGCATTTGACCATTTTGTTAGTTGGTTACTTAGTTTCTGTGTTTGTTTACAGGCACTGCAGAAGACTTACCAGAAGATCCTCAGAGAAAAGGAAAGTGCACTTGAGGCAAAATACCAAGCTATGGAAAGAGCATCAACTTTTGAGCATGACAGAGACAAGGTTAAAAGGCAGTTTAAGGTATTATCGATTCATAAAACTGACTTACTTTATTGATTTTTTTAATTCAAATACAGTAATCGGGTATTTCTTTGCATTATGGTCTTCAGATTTTCCGTGAAACAAAAGAAAAGGAGATTCAGGACTTGCTGCGTGCCAAAAGAGACTTGGAGGGTAAACTTCAACAGCTACAAGCACAGGGCATCCAGGTGTATGATCCAAACGACTCGGACTCAGATGATAACCAGACTACTGTCACAGGTATACAACAGACTGTTTTCACTCACTTGGTTCTAATGGACATTTAGTTATATTTTTATTGGGTATGGTCTCAGCTGCAGGGACCCAATGTGAGTACTGGACTGGTGGTGTACTGGGAAGTGAGCCCTCTATGGGTAGCATGATGCATCTACAACAAACTTTCCGAGGACCAGAGTTTGCTCACAGTCTTATAGATGTTGAAGGGCCCTTTGCTAATGTTAGTAGAGGTAAGTTCTGAAAAGGCTGTAATAAGACCACTGTATACATGACATATATAATAATATTATAATTAGCCATCATTGAGAGCTATCATAACTATCATTAGTTATAATTATATTTTTTTGTCTGTAGATGACTGGGATGCTGCGGTGGCCAGTCTCCTTCAGGTTTCCCCTCATGTTCCCCAGGCATTGTGGAGCAACACTGTGCGCTGCTACTTTATTTTTACACAGGAAACCAAAGAAGAGCTGGATATATTTATAAAGGTTTGCATTGGTCTCAGTTTAAATGATTGAAACACACATTCTGTGTTCATTTTCAAGGTTGATTTTAATGTTTTGTGCACAGAAACACTCTCCTAAACTGCGTAGGATGTGTGAGGATCTTGGACATTTCTACCTGAATGTTTTCTTCCCAGAGAACACTGCTGGCTCTTACACCGCCGAGCGCAAGCAGGAGATTGAAAGAAGCTCAGTTTGTGTGCTGCTTCTAAAATCTAATGTAACCAGGTATAGTTAAAGTTTTATGCCATTTTACATGTTTTTACAACAATTCTACACTATACTGTATTGATCTATACAGATACAATATATAATCAATCACCACATAAGTTTATATGCTGTAGGTCTATAGTCCAGCTGCTGCTAGTACATGTCTGCCCTAAGTGTTGATAAATGGGTTAGGATTAATGCATGTATTTCTAAACATTGCACTCTAGGTTATTTGATGTGGTACTCGTGTAGTCCCTAATGATGTAGTTGTTCATCTATATCAAACAATATAGGTAAGAGATGATGTATTGCCCATACATATATCATCTTTCCATGGTAACTTCCTGCTTTTTTCTGTAAAAACATGTCAAGGTAATGCACTTAGACAGACTATAACTAAGAAGACAAAATTAACATTCCTAATCTATTAAGGAGTCCCTAAGATACTGTGGTAAGTGTCTTTATTACACTGTCCACTGTGTATCTTTTTCTCTATTCAGTGCGGTGGTAGATGACTGTGAAGAAGCGTTTGTGAAGAATCCTGAGGGACATCCATTGGTCCTTTACTTGAGGGCTGACCAAGACCAAAAACTGGCCACATCTTCCAGGCAACTGCTAGAAAGGATTAATACAGCAGACAAGACTGGAAAAATCAAGGCTGGTCTTTCATTTACATTTTCATATGAATGTTTATCTTCTGAGTTGTGACACATTTTAGTTGTTTTGGTCTTAACAGGTTGTGGATCATTGCAGTTCTACGGAAGATGGAGCAAAACTGATTTACGATCAGCTTGAAAAAGTCATCAAACAGGTACAAACCAGTCTCCAGATATATGTTATTGTTATTTCAGGGTCACGTGTCCAATTTAATATCATTCTGGGAATTTCTAAGGAGCTGTTGGGTCTTGAGGGAGCAGATGATGACTCAAAGGATTATGGGCAAGAGGATGGAAGAGAGGAAGATTCTGGCGATGTGCTTTGGGACCTGCATGATGAGCAAGAGCAGATAGAATCATACCAGCAGGCCTGTTGCAGCAGCACCTCTCAGCTCGGCTTTCAGAAGGTAATGTGAAAATCTAATGCTACGTAAAACTGCACTATGTGACAGTTCTGATGATGCACCTTAAAATTAGGTTCATTTTTTCATGGATTTAATAAACTTTAATTGATATATGTGTGTAATGACTTAGTACATTGACCGGTTAAATGACATGATAGCTGCCCCTCCACCCACTCCTCCTCTGCTTATATCTGGTGGCCCAGGATCAGGGAAGTCTCTTCTACTTTCAAAATGGTGAGATTGATTTATGTTTTATTATTCATTCACTGATTCAGTTAAGTCAAAAATGTATCTACTTTTTTTTAGGATTGAACTACAGCAAAAGCAATCCCCCAACACATTGTTCCTGTACCATTTTGTTGGCCGTCCACTTTCTACAAGCTCAGAGCCTGTTCTGATTATCAAACGCCTCACTGTCAAAGTAAAGAGCTGCTGCTTGGAAATAATAATAATTATCATAATTTTATATATATATATATATATATATATATATATATATATATATATATATATATATATATATATATATATATATATATATATATATATATATATATATATATATATATATATAAATAAATAAATGATAACTAACTTCTTTGTTAAAATGCAGTTGCTCCAGCACTTTTGGTCCATTTCTGGGTTATCAATGGAACCTATTAAGATTTTAGAAGAATTTCCTCGCTGGCTTGAAAGGCTATCTGCACGCCACCAAGGAAATATCATCATCATCATTGATTCAATAGATCAAATACAGGTATAACATTGTACTTGTATTTTAAATTGTACATTGTATTTTAAATTGTACACATTGCGCACATTAAACATATCTTACCATTCTTTCTTGTCACTGTTTAGCACGCAGAACGCCACATGAAGTGGCTAATTGACCCTCTGCCTGTTAATGTGCGAGTGGTGGTGTCTGTCAATGTAGAGACGTGTCCGCAGGCCTGGAGGTAGCTTTACTTGTTACTTTGTAAAGTTGTTATTTACAGACTATTATAGTTATGAAAACATGTAGATATTACTGTAATTTTATGTGAATTGTATCCAGGCTGTGGCCCACCCTTCACTTAGACCCTCTGAGTCCCAAAGAGGTAAAAAGTGTTGTTAACACAGAATGCCAAAATGTAGAACTGAAACTTACCAAAGAACAAGCTGAGTATTGCCCCATACGCTCACAATTACAGTTAGACTCACTTAAACATTTTTGTGGGTCTAAGCGGTCTTCATTATCTTCATAGGAGAAGAAACTTGAAAGACATTGTCGCTCTGGATCTACTTGTAATGCATTATACGTCACCTTGTTGGCCAGAGTCATCACAAGGTAAGCCAAATATAAAGTCGGGAATCTACACTGTTATGCTGCCTTGACACTGCCTCAGCTGTTAATGGCTGACATTTGTTGTCTAATCATAGTTTGCCTTGACTGTTTTCATCTGTAGTTTGTGCTGGCCTGTAGAAAAGAGTCTAGACCAGTGCCTACAATGTCAGGACACCATGACACTTTATCGTGTAGCACTAAAGATGACACTGAACTCACTCCAAACTGACAGAGAGCGACATATTTTGAGAGAAGTAAGTTGGTTAAAAAAATGTAAAATGTAAAAAATAGCATTTAACTGTGGTTATTTTTTAACCTCTAGATTCTTTGCCTTGCGTGTGCTAGCCACAATGGGGTCAGTGAATCAGAGGTGCTAGACTTTTTCCCTGAGCTGGAGCTTCCTATTCTTTCCTCTTTACTTTTCCAACTCAAAAACCTGTGCATTCTAACACTCCGGTGTGGACTCATTAGGTTCCAACATCTGCAGGTAATTCACTTTAAGTAAATAAATAAATTAAAACCTTCCCCAAATACTGATTGTGTTATATTGTTCTTTAGGCGTGGGAAGCTGTGAGATCAGAATTCCTGAGTAGAGGCAATACTTCTATTTACAGAGAGAAACTGATTCATTACTTTAACGAGCAACTAAGGTGCCATAAAATGTCCATGTTCCTCCATTAGTCATTAAACTGTCTAACACACTGTGTTTTGTTCTCACGTAGCCAGGACCATGTCACATGGCGCGTTGCTGATGAGCTGCCGTGGTTATTTCAGCAACAAGAAGACAGGACCAAATTGCAGCTCAGCCTTCTGAACCTCTTTGTTTCGCAAAATCTCTATAAAAGGTTCTTTAAAAGTGCACTGTTTGTATAACTCAATTTAGCAAAAGAAATTGCAGTAAATCTGTTTGTCTCTTGGCTTCTCAGGGGACATTTTTCTGAATTGTTGGCGTATTGGCAGTATGTCGGTAAAGATAAAAGTTCCATGGCAACTGAATATTTTGACTCCTTGAAACACTATGAGAAAAGCTGTGAAAGTGAAGACAGCATGACCAAGTTGGCTAACCTCTACGAGACACTGGGGCGTTTCCTTAAGGACTTAGGCCTCCCAAGCCAGGTAAGCTTTACAAACAGCACATAATGATACAACCTTTACACTGTCAACACAGCTCTTTCTTTATTCTGTGTTCTTGTCCAGGCAGTTGCTCCTCTCCAGCGTTCCCTGGAAATCCGTGAGACTGCTCTGGACCCGGACCATCCCAGTGTGGCCCGCTCGCTGCATCAGTTGGCTGGAGTTTATGTACAGTGGAAGAAGTATGGAAACGCTGAGCAGCTGTACAAGCAGGCTCTGGAGATCAACGAGAACGCCTATGGAGCAGAACACGCCAGTGTCGCACGAGAGCTTGAGTCTCTGGCTATGCTGTACCAGAAACAAAACAAGTTGGTTGCTATGTAATGGATAATGCTTTATACTGTACATCATTTATGCCCATATAACAAATTATAGTATGATAGTTTGAATGGCAGTTTGAAGTGGGGCTACATAGTAGTCAAATATACATATTTTTCTACATATTGTCAATTTTTTACACATGCTGTTTTCTGAACCACATTATGGGTATTTTATGAGACAAAAATATTGCATGGATAAAATTAACAAGTTTGAACATATATTAAAGCCTCAATCTGTGTATTACAATACAATGGTGTACTGTATTAGAATAGAATGTTTGACACCGAGTTTTCTTTTTTTTACTCCCAGGTATGAACAAGCAGAGAAACTCCGGAAGCGATCAGTGAAGATACGTCAAAAGACCGCTCGCCAAAAAGGGCATATGGTTAGGACTTAACATATGTACCTATTGGTGGCCTCACTCAAATGTTAATTGTGTGTATATTTTACCTTACAGTATGGCTTCACATTATTGAGACGCAGAGCGCTACAGCTAGAAGAGCTCACGCTGGGAAAAGACTCATCAGACTGCGCCAAGACACTTAATGAGCTTGGCGTCTTATACTACCTCCAAAACAACCTAGAGTAACTCCATACTTCCATTTATTTTGAATCTAAATACGCCAGGCTTATCATTCTTTGTTTTCACTAGTGCTGCCAAGATTTTCCTGACCCGTTCACTGGAGATGCGTCAGCGCGTCTTGGGGCCTGATCATCCAGACTGCGCTCAATCACTCAATAACTTAGCTGCCTTGCACACAGAGAGGAGAGAGTACGAGACGGCTGAAGATATGTATGAGAGAGCTCTTGACATACGCAAAAAGGCCCTGTCCCCTGACCACCCCTCACTGGCCTACACACTCAAACACCTGGCCATGCTGTATAAACGAAGGGTAAGGAGTATCTCTGTTTATATAAATATTAGATAGAAGATTTAGACATTGAGGTTTCTGTCACCATCTCTCCTCATTGCACTGTTAGTTGTTTTTAAGGGCAGAATAAGCAGATGTCTAACTACTGATTCTGAACTTTATCCTAAACTGGCATTGTAGACATTGATCAAGGGTTGGATCACAATAAATCATTTTATTACTTTAAATAAAGGATGTAAGTGTTTTTGTTCTGTGTCCTTTTGGTTTAGGGTAAACTGGAGAAAGCTGTCCCATTGTATGAACTCTCTCTGGAAATCAGAGAAAAAAGTTTTGGACCCAAGCATCCCAGTGTAGCCACAGCATTGGTCAACCTGGCTGTAATCTACTGCCAGCTAGTAGGTTCAAAATCCTCCTTATTCATCTTTTCAGTATTCTCTATGAACAATGTAAATTTGTAATTTATATTTCCAGAAGAAGCACAGTGATGCCTTGCCCTTGTATGAGCGAGCACTGAAAGTGTATGAAGACAGTTTGGGTCGTTCACATCCTCGTGTTGGAGAAACTCTAAAAAACCTAGCAGTGTTAAGGTGCAGTGTAATGAAACTTTGTGCAAAAATGTCATGAAAAATCTTTAAATCATCATCATCTAAATTTTGTAAGAAATTTTTTTTTGTCAACAGTTATGAAGAGGGTGACTACGAGAAGGCAGCTGAACTCTACAAACGTGCCATGGAGATAAAAGAGGCGGACCCATCGCTGGTTTGTGGAAACGCCCCGTCTCGCCATTCCTCCAGTGGAGACACATTCAGCCTCAAAGGACCTGTGCCCCTCCCTCAAGTGTCCAGATGACCAACTCCATGAGCAATGGTGACAATTACCTGCATTAAAAATCTGTCCTGTTTTGCATCATGTTTTTTTTAACTACAAATGTTAAGGTAAATTGTAAAAATTTCAAATGAATTTATAATGTTTGCTGCTTTCGATGCTGTGAAGTCTACTACAGTATTTCATTATATTGTACAATATTTATTTCTCTAACATATTTTTTCAATTGGGAGATTTTCAACTCCTACCTCTGAAAGTGAAGTGCATTCAAAAACAACTAAACATTTAGCGTATTTTTTTTATTCTTTATTTGCACTTACATATCAATTAACAAAGTTAAAACATGTTTAAATAAATGCTATATTGTAATACACCATGTATTAATATATTTTTTTGAAATTACAATGCCAAACTGTAAACGATACCAAAACTGCTGCCAAGCAAAATAATGTGTAAAATTAGGTGTGTTTTGTAATTCACTTGAACAAGCATTACTTTGTTAAGACATGTAGCATTATTTTCTCCATACAACAAAAAACTGTACATTAAACTAGTACACACCAAAACATTGTCTTGTTTTGAATTAAGTGCCAAAGATTCCTGTCTTTAATGACACGAGTTAAACGTTCCAGTTTATGTTTTCTGTTGATAGCAGCTTGCTATTGTGTAACCCAGTGTTTCTCAACCGGGGTGCCGCAGAAACGCAGCTGGGTGTATACGAAATAGGCCTAAATAAATAATGTAATATTATAAATAATTGCCAAAATTAATATACAAATACTTTGTCAGTGGAATCTTTCATCTAACATTAACGCAGTTCAGTAAATTTAGGCCCGACACACGTATCTGAGATAAAGCTGCAACTTTGGAACGTGACCTCTACAAATGTGTTACTTTGAGCGGGTGTGATATCGGAGTCGCCATAATAGTAGAGCTGTGTAACGGACGGTTGCAACAATGGACAAGTTTCTAAAACGAAAAGCTTCAGAATCTGACACGCCTGAATCTGAGCCCTCGACATCTTCATCTTCATCGTGTGGTCATCCACGAAAGGATGTAGAGACCACCAAGAAAAAGAAGCGTCAGTATGATGAGAATTACCTCAATTTCGGATTTATCTCAACTGGCGATCCATCGTGCCCTGAACCGCTGTGCCTGCTATGTGGAGTGAAATTGTCCAACCAGGCTATGGTGCCCAGCAAGCTGAAAAGACACCTGACTACCACTCATTCATCACAGGCTGATAAAAGCAGGGACTATTTTGTTCGTCTGAAAAGCCAGCACAGCCGTCAGGAACAGGTCATGTTCAAGAGTACCAATGTTTCCAAAAATGCACAGGAGGCTAGCTGGTGTGATAATGATAACCTACATTAAAATAGAAAGAAAAAGTTTGGGGTGCCTTGAGATTTTTCATGAATTTAAAGGGTGCCTCATCTAAAAAAAAGGTTGAGAAACACTGGTGTAACCTGTAAACCTTATTTCTTTGAATGACATGGACCATTGTAAAAGGTGGGCTGTCATAACAGTTTTTTGCAATAATTTATCTAACAAAGCATAATTGTCTATAAATTCCTCATTTTTGCCATGAGTTCTTCTAGACTCTGATCGGCGACATCTATGGTTTCCCCTTCAACAGGTGCCTATAGACAAAGTAAATAGTAAATGTTGCTATCTCAAAGTGTATATTTACTTGATCAGTGACAAAATTAACACTGACCTCAGATGGAAGTGTATACGCTACAGTGATGCCTTCAGGGAGGTCTGGCATTGGACCTGAAGCCGCCTGCAGATCAGCCTCTGTTATTTCTGACACCAACTCAATCCCTACACAGCAAACAAAAACAGAAATGTCTCGAAAGCAAAGCATGTGAAAGCCACTGCTGATAAGAGTTGTTTTGACTCACCCCATTCATTGTCTTCATGAACAACGTCCTCCTCTTTCTCAATAACCACAACTTTGGGCTGCTCGGCTTCTTTTTTCTAAGGGTAAACATTATGTGAAGGACTGTTTTAATAATATGGGTCTTTCTTGCCACCCTTTATCATTACAACAAAATAAAAAACTAAATAAATAATAACCTTATATTCCTCTTGTTGTTTCCTACAGTAATGGTCATTGCACTGTGGATTTGCTTTCATTGCCATGGATGGGAAGAAGTCCTGCATAGCATTGTAGCCCAGATAATAACTGACGGTGCCAAACTTCAACAGATACCTGAATATAATTAGAAAATGTTAATAATTGGGTTATATTTTAGTGTATAAATTAAAGCATGTCTTACTTGAGAACATTTTGCACAAGGAGACCTGCAACTACCCCCATTGTGGTTGGTAAACTAGCAGCACAAACTCCTTCCCTTTTTAAAGTCTTCTCATCAATATTAGCTGCCACCACCAGAGGAGGGGCACACTAGAGTTCAAAATAATTAAAATTTAATAAAACTGTTTTTAAATTCATAATGTAAATAATCTGCTTGATTCTGACATACAGCAAAGCAGGCCGTCTCTCCTGGTACAATAAGCTGGATGTGTCCTGACACGGCATTCTCACTAACCCCAGATTCCATCCAGGTCTGTCCTAGCTCATTACAAGCCTGCAAAAATAAAAGGGAATTAGTCAGATGTATTCTAGTCTGGGAAATCACTTAAGAGATTCAAAGGAACACATACTGCATTTATGGCCATTCTTGCTTCAAAGTTATCCACACAACTCAAAACCAAATCGACTGGCTTCCCCTTTTCTAAGCCTCCATGGCTATAAGGAGTATTAAAAGGCATATATTAAGTAAAAAAATTAATGAGTACATTAAAAAGATGCACCGTGTTTTACCTGATTCTTTCCATAAAATTATTAAAATTTTCCATTGTGGTGATGTTGTAGTTATAAGTCTCAAATGACACATCTGGATTTATATTTCTGTTTGAAGTAAAAACAAATGTGAGCACCAAACTAAAATATCTAATTTTATTATAATATGTCTAATATGTAATTCTTTAATACCTGAGAGTGTGTTCTGCTGCCTCTACTTTACTGAGGCCAGCTTGGTGTGGCTGGAAGAACAAACGGTTCATATTGGCCAGCTCTACTTTGTCATAATCGAAAAGAAGCAGCTGTAATGACAAAAAAAAGATGTAGTATTTAAACACTTAAAATACACAAAATGTTACACAATATGAGAGAAATGATTCATTACCTTACCAATACCACACCTAGTAAGCATTTCTGCTGTGACACTGCCAACTCCTCCAACCCCAACCACTGCAACAGTGTACGTCCGGATTTTCTGTGGACACATCAGGAGGCAATTACTCAACGTGTAATAAGTGTACTACAGCATTAGAACTGCAACAAGACAACTGTAATGGTTTTAACTGATTTTGAATGTCTAACCTCATAATCGTCCACAATTCCCATTCTCTTCAGAGCCATAAGTCGACTGTAAAAAATTTATTAGGTTGAGGTATGATGAAATTAAAATACAAGTTTATAAAATGTTATCTTGTTATATTATATTTGCATTCATTTTAGGCCTACATAAGCAATTCCTTTGTTATTACCAAAACATGAAAATCAAGAACATTCTCATTGTCACAGCATTAGTATTTCGTTATATTATACACATAAAACAATTTAAATTCTGTTATTTACTATAGCTCTGTAGTTCATGTTTTGACACCACTTACCATATGGGTTGAATGACTCACTCACAGAGGTGTGTCCCTCACTCTTTGTTTGGAATTTACAAATACACTTTATAATGATGTAAAATAAATCTGTTTATACAGATCTGTACCTGTATGGATTCGAGTCGACCACCTCGGCGCTCATTTTGTCAATCTTTGGTCTGTGGAGTGACTGGCTTTGAGCATCCTCTTCGCTACACTGCTTTTGCTTGCACTTTATTAATTCATTTTCAAGCTCCCTAACTCGCAATTTCAATTCCTCAATCGTCGCCATTTGTTTGAAAAATTATTGTTATCCAGCAATACAAATTATGAGAAGTAATCGCGCATAAAAATAAGTCCAATTACACCGCACAACTTGTACACGTCTCCACAGCAGTCAGCTATGAGGTAAGTGTACCCGTGAATAGGGTCCGTAAGGAAATTAGAGCGACTTTTATTGTTCCGCAACACAATTTGAAGCACAACTATTGGGCATTGACATACATAAAGACATAGTTTTTTTAAAAATATTATTTGTATGCATATTTAATAATGCAAGTGGCTCTATGTTGGTAAATACTATGGAAGTATAGATCCATGGTAAATACACTAAAGCGGAACGACATTACAGCGTTTACAGCGTTTGTTGTGTGTCCGGGTGAATTACTTCCTTACTTTTGCTGCGCCGCAGTAAATGATTAATATGATTTAGACATGGACGACTGGACAACTCCAGTACGAGAGCAACATAAATTCAATATTGACAGGCTTCAGAAATATCTGTCTGTCAAGTCACTGCTGTCTAATAATGACAGAATAACTATCAGTCAGTACAGGTAAGTGAGGAGAACTAATTTAAAAAGCAGCAGCCTTAAAACCTAAACTTGCTAACTTATTAATCTCCACCATGTGGGTTTTTGGTTTTAGTTTTGGTCAGTCCAACCCCACTTTTTTAATCCAGTCTTCATCAAGAAGCTATGTGCTCAGGAAGAAGCCCCCAGGAGAGCTCCTGCCAGGGGCACACAAGGTAAGCTGTTTTACTACTGTTATGTTAAGACGTCTCCGGCAGGGGGAGAATTGTGTGGAAAAGTCTCCAAACAATGACTCACACCAATAACTTATCAAGCTGTGATTTGTGTTCATAGATGGACAGAGAGTATCGTGTGCAAAAGGCCCTGTTCTTGGCTGGCTTTCCTGTTCCTCAGCCTCTGTTGTACTGTCCTGATGCAGATATCATTGGAACAGAGTTCTACATAATGGAACATGTAAAGGTTGGTTCTACGACAGCCTCAGAGCGGAATAGTTATGTGTTATTGAGTTATACCTGTAAAAAAAAAAAATATATATATATATATATATATATATATATATATATATATATATATATATATATATATATATATAATAAAAAATATATATAAACTAATTGTATAATTGCCATTGTATATTTGTTTAATTAAGGGGCGTATATTCCGGGATCTCCGCCTCCCTGGACTGTCAGCATCAGAGAGAGCAGCTGTGTATGTGGCTGCAGTTGAAGTGCTGGCAAAGCTACATTCTCTGTCAGTGGCGAATTTGAAACTTAAAGGATATGGAAAAGGATCAGAGTATAGCAGGAGACAGGTGCATCACAAATGATATAGAATATATTATACAGCAGTTAATTAATGAATAACTGTTATTACATATTTGTGTTACAGGTGTCCACCTGGACAAAGCAGTACCGCACAGCTGCTCACAAAGACATTCCAGACATGAACAATCTTTCAGATTGGCTCTTGAAAAATCTGCCTGACAATGATGATGAAGTTACTCTTGTACATGGAGATTTTCGGATAGATAATTTAATATTTCATCCCAAAGAGGTATTTTTGCATAATTTATTTCATCATCAATCATGAGTTGATATAATAATTTGAAATTATTGTTTTTAGACTCGTGTGATTGCAGTGTTAGACTGGGAGCTTTCTACCACTGGCCAGCCAATGGCTGACTTGGCCTACTTCCTCATGTATCATTACTGGCCCAAAGTTAACATCATCAGCTCAATGGGCAGCTTAAAAGGAGTGGAAGGTCTGAAACTAATCATATTTTTATATTATTAAATTATTAAATAATTTAAAATATCTCATTATTGCTAATAGGTATTCCATCTGTGGAGGACCTGAGCTCCATTTATTGTAATTGTCGAGGAATCCCATCCTTAATACCAGATCTAAACTTCTATTTGGTTCTATCAGTCTTTAAATTAGCATCCATTGCCCAGGTTTGTGTGCCTCACAACTGGTCTAATTTCAAGCACATATATTTACATGTTTTTGTTTTCAGGGGATCTATGCTCGCTATCTCCTGGGGAATGCAAGTGCCCCAAATGCTGCTCAGTTTGGCCAGTGTGTGGAGCCACTGGCTGCCGTTGCCTTACAGATTGCTCAGAGGTTAATATCAGCTCCATGGGGTGAGCTATTCATTGATACAGTGCCGTGAAAAAGTATTTGCCCCCTTCCTGATTTCTGTGTTTTTTGCATATTTATCACTCAAAACATTGTCAGATCATCAAACCAATTTTAATATCACACAGAAACAACCCAAGGAAAGACAAAATTCAGTTTTTGAATGATGATTCCATTTATTAGTGCACAAAAAAAATCTAAACCTATCTGGCCCTATGTGAAAAAGTAATTGCCCCCTTAATCTAATAGCCAGTTGAGCCTCCTTTGACAGCAATAACTGTAACCAAACGTTTGCGATAATTGGTGATGAGTCTTTCACACCGCTGGGGAGGGATTTTGGCCCACTCTTCTATGCAGAATTGTTTCAATTCTGCCATATTGGAGGGTTTTCTTGTATGAACTGCCCGTTTAAGGTCACACCACAGCATCTCAATCGGATTTAAATCCGGACTTTGACTTGGCCACTCCAAAACCTTAATTTTGTTTTCTTTGAGCCATTCAGAGGTGGACTTGCTGGTGTGTTTTGGATCATTGTCCTGTTGCATGATCCAAGAGCGCTTGAGTTTGAGGGCACGAACTGATGGCCGGACATTCTCCTTCAGGATCTTCTGGTAAACAGCAGAATTCATTTTTCCGTCAATCACAGCAAGTTGTCCTGGTCCTGAGGCAGCAAAGCAGGCCCAGACCATCACACTGCCACCACCATGCTTTACTGTGGGCACCATGTTCTTTTTATCAAATGCTGTGCCATTTTTACGCCAGATGAAACGGGCTGCAGACCTTCCAAAAAGTTCAATTTTAGACTCATCGGTCCACAAAATGTTTCTCCAAAAGTCTTGAGGGTCATCAAGGTGCTTTTTGGCAAAGGTGAGACGAGCCTTTGTGTTCTTTTGTGAAAGCAGTGGTTTTCTCCTGGGAACTCTTCCATGGATGCCATTTTTGGCCAGTGTTTTTCTAATGGTGGAGTCATGAACACTGACCTTAACTGAGGCCAACGAGGCCTGTAGTTCTTTCGATGTGCGTCTAGGTTCTTTTGTGACTTCCTGAATGAGCCGTCGTCGCACTCTTGGAGTAATCTTAGTTGGTCGACCACTCCTGGGAAGGGTTGCAACTGTTCCCAGTTTCCTCCATTTTTGAATAATGGCTCTGACAGTGGTTCGCTGGAGCCCCAGAGCTTTGGGAATGGCTTTGTAACCTTTTCCTGAATTATAGACTTCTATCACTTTTTTTCTCATTTGTTCTTGAATTTCTTTGGATCGTGGCATGATGTGTTTGTTCTTGAGATGTTGTAGCCAACTTCACTTTGTTTGACAGGAACTATTTAAGTGATTTCTTGATTCAACACAGGTGGTGACAATCAGGTGTGGGTGTGGCATGTAGAACTGAACTAAGTTTTCTCAAAACTGTGGTTAGTCACAGTTAGTTTGTGATTTAACAAGGGGGGGCAATTACTTTTTCACATAGGGCCAGATAGGTTTAGATTTTTTTTGTGCACTAATAAATGGAATCATCATTCAAAAACTGAATTTTGTCTTTCCTTGGGTTGTTTCTGTGTGATATTAAAATTGGTTTGATGATCTGACAATGTTTTGAGTGATAAATATGCAAAAAACACAGAAATCAGGAAGGGGGCAAATACTTTTTCACGGCACTGTATATACTGCCTCACTCAGACGTGTTTTTGTCAGGACTCTTTCAAACCCGACTAACTACAGTGAAGTCCCAACTGTTCTCCAGCAGGTCAAAGACTTCATGAGGCAATATGTTCTACCTGCACAAAAGGTACAGTATCAAAGACAGGTAAAGTACTTTTGTTTTCTTACACACGAAAGGTCAAGCAACACTCGTTCATTCATTCAAAAACATGAATTTTAGGTGGATTACTGAGCTGTTGAGTTGTGCCCCAAGCTTATTCAGCATGAGAGAAAACTAGTATGTACAAACCTTTACCTTTTTTTTTAAACCAAGGAGGTCCAAGAATATTACATCAAACATGCAGAGTCCCCGCAGAGATGGCAAGTTCCTCAAATCATAAAAGATCTCCAGGTAATACTATAAACTGTATTTATCTGAAATGTCATTAATCATTACTATATTATTAGCAGTTAAAACGTATCATAGGAAAATGCACAACAGACTCTTGATGCATTCAGGTGAAGGCGCGAGCAGCCGGACTGTGGAATCTCTTTCTGCCTGCTGTCAGTGGTCTGAGTCAGCTGGACTATGCTTATATCGCAGAGGAAACGGGGCGCTGCCTCTTTGCTCCAGAGGTCTTTAACTGCCAAGCTCCTGGTAAAACCACTGCAGTTGTTTTCCATTTTCTTTCTCAACCATACCACAATTATTGAAATATAAACCATACTAATATACTATCAGCTCGTAAATGTCAAAACCAAAACTGTAATTGTGACTGGGAAAGTTGTTTGTGTTTTCCTCACAGATACAGGAAATATGGAGGTCCTCCACATGTTTGGCAGTGAAGAACAGAAGAGGCTGTGGCTGCAGCCTTTACTCAGAGGGGAGATCCGGTCCTGCTTCTGCATGACAGGTGCTAGACAACTCAACATGATCAAAACATTAAGATTCTATTTTCCTTGTTTTGGTTTCATCTGTTTTTCCTCCTGCCTGGAAACACTAGTGACAACAGCCATTAAAGTGGGTGTGAACCACACATGGCTTAGCCAACATAGATTGTGCTAAATTGGGCTGAGGGATGGCTCTCTGGAGTGATCTTTTTTACAATGATCTCAGAACAATGATGTCAGATCTGTTCTTTAGGAACAACCATAAAGAGGAACAAAACATGTCATTTTCACATTCTCAATAGAGTATTCACTATGAATTGAAACTAAATCCCTGAGAAGTTTTTGAGTTAATTACCTGGTAACTCTAGACTGTAGTTTTGTTATTATGTCTTTCCAGAACCGGATGTTGCCTCGAGCGATGCCACAAACATAGAGTGCACTCTTGAGAGAGATGGAGACAGCTATGTTATCAATGGAAAGAAATGGTGGAGCAGTGGTATGTGCATCTCTACATTTTTCTTTTGCCACACAACACAGATATAACTATAGAGTAACTAACTACAATAACACAAATGATACGCTTTGTAGATGTGTACTCTCTTTCCTCTCTCTAGACTTAACATTTTAGGTTAGGTTTTATTTTGCTTGTGTTTTGCAGTTTTGAATACTGCCAAACCATAGCATTTGTTTTTGTATGAGTCATTATATCCAAGCATGCTATTTTTGTATTAAATCACCATTATGTAGAAGTAAAACTAAGACACAATGAGCAATGCCCTGAAAAAAGGAAAGGATGATGTTTTCCTTCTCCACTCAGTCTTTCCATGTCCTGAGAGTTCTGAGTCTGCTCTGGCCTGTTTGTGTATGTGAAATGGAACTGATGTAATTTTAAAGACCCTCAATGTCGTCCAGGCAAACTGAGTAAGTCCAGATGTCACATGAAGTTGCAAACATGGGCTGTATACAATATTCAGACTGGTAGGTAAATATAAAATTGCATATAACAGGTTAGACTATTCACTTAACCAAAGCATTGTTAAAATTAATACGTTTAAGATTTTACCCAATTTTTTTCCTTGGGAAGTTCATAATTTTAATTCCTAGTTGGACACGGGCAACAGATATGACATACCTAGAGGTAATTCTATAACTGTTACCTGGCAGGAGCCAAAACTTGCTCAATAGTTATGATTAGACCTGTATTTTTGACCTGTTTTTTGAATGACGGTTTAATATCTTCCTGGCGACTAAATTGTTCATGTTCATTACATAAATAGAGGTATTTCATTTCAGAACTCAGTGCTACTTTCTGTATTTATGTACTTTTCTTCTATTTTTTTCTTGACTAAACTGTAGCATGTAGCATCACACCAAACCAAGTAATAATTAGAAATACCTGAAAACCTTTCATATGCACTTTAAGGTAAGGTAACACCCTGTGCGTCAGTTTGGCTAATATGGGAATTTAATAACAATATCATAAAGCACCAAAGTCCAGATTCTATGTAGGGCAGAGTGGAGCAGAGAACTTGCTTGTTCACCTGGTACAGATCCTTTCCTTTGTGTGGTATCCACTGAAATCAAATCCATGCCGTTCTCTGAGGCAGAGGCACACCTTGTTGTTAGCTATTCTTTAACTCTGATCTGGTGACAGTTTGAGTTTATACAGTGACTAACTGCAAATGCACACAATGTTAAACACTGAGGTTTCATGTTTAAACTATAATGCTTTGGACTCGATCTACCCCATACTGGTCTGACTCATGGCATGCATCTATAAGGGAACTAAAATAATCCACATCCACAGCACATTAGCAATCCCTGATGGTTGTTGTTAGCTGGTTTCTAAATATTTAGATGGATTGCCTTCTGTGCAATCATACCATGCCACATCCTTAACCAAATGAAAGGCAGATGGTGAGAAAAAACAAACAATTTCAACAGCAAATTGATGATATAGATATACATGTTATTTTACAAATATTTTGTTCTGTGTTTTTTGTGTGCACAAGCGAAAATATAAAAAAATATACATATGTAAATCTGTAGATACAATAACAAATGTAAGGTGCAAGTAGATAAATATAAGAGTATACTGTATAGCAAGTCTTAAATGCTGAAGGTGCTGGTGTCCTGCTCATCAGAGGCAGACTGTGACTGCACTTGTGAGCAGTTGTTCAGAGCTATCTCAACAGCAGGCTCCTGGGGCGGTTGTCGCCGGTGGCTGCCCAGGTGCTGGCCCAGATGTTTAACAGCCCTCAGGATGTGCAGCCTAAAGGTTGAGCCCATGAAGGCATAGAGCAGGGGGTTAATACATGCATGTGTGAGGGCCAGGCTCTCCGTCACCTGCAGAGCGTGGTCCAGGCTCTTGCTGGTGTCACAGTCCGTCACGAGCAGATAGATAATGTCCAGTGTGCGGCACAGTTTGACCACAGTGTAGGGCATCTGAGTGAGCAGGAACACAGCCACCACAGCCAGCAGCACACGCAGGGCTCTCCACTTCCTCTGCCTGCGCCCCCCTTCCCCTCTGCTCAGGGTCCAGCCCACCCAGCTATAGCATACCACCATCACCACAAATGGCACCAGGAACCTGAGGATCAGCTCCAGCAGCTCCAGGGCAGATTTGGCAGCTCGTGCCATGTGAACGGGGTACACCGCTGTGCATGATGTTCTGTGGTGGGAGTGTTTGACTGTGGAGAAGATCAGCTCGGGAAGGCTGAGGAAACTGGCTGTAGCCCACAAAGCAGCACACACCAGCAGCCACTGTTTCCTGAGGCGAGGGCTTATCCCAGGCCGGCCCCTGGTAACCTGTGCCACTGCTCTGTACCGATCCACACTGATGCAGGCCAGCAGCAGCATGCCACAACTGAAGTTAGTGCTGTAGACAAAAGACGTGATCTTACAAGCTGCAGGACCCAACCTCCAGCCGTGAACTGCGTCTGCGGCCCAGAAAGGCAGCGTGAAGAGGAGCAGCAGGTCGGAGATGGCCAGGTTGAGAATGCACACATCTGTTAGGGTGCGGAGGCGCAGGCGGGAAGTGTAGACCACCACCACCAAGGCGTTTCCTGACAGCCCCACCACTAAAGCCACAGAGTAGATGATAGGCAGGAAGATGCTGCCAAAGGAGCGCACAGCCTCTTTATCACAAACCGTGTGATAGTCCCCATAGTCGTAAGTCTCATTCAGGCCATCGTCATCATCAAAGTAATCCTCCATGTTTACTGCAAAATAAAGAGGGTAGGGTGGGGTGAAGTGAGAGAGGAGGACAAGGTCTTGTAAGAAGTAGTTCATGATTTGTGTTCTGCACCCTTGGGATTTATTGTTTGTGGATTCCTCTAAAATGCTTTTCTGGACCAGCATCTGCACAGCTGATGTTTTATCTAATTTTCCCTCACACGGAGATGTTATGTCTACTGTGGCAGGTCAGATAAGGAGCAAAGTTCTGATTTGCACTCAGATTCATACTACTTGAAATTCTTTTAGACCATCTGAATGTGAAACTTAAAGGTACATTGTGTAACATTTCTGGTGGAGGGCCCGTCAAATGCTTGCTATTGCTTTGTTTCAGTGTATGGCATTAAACCTTCATTGAGACCAAACTACTAGTTACTGGTCGGATCTGTGGAGAGGCGACCCCGCTTACAGTCAAAATGTAAAGGATAGACCCCTAAATTTTAACATTGCAGAAAAATGTATGAAGGCTTGTTTACAACAAAATCATTATTCCTCGCATTCCTGTATATATTTATATGTTATGATAAATAGTCTCCAGTTTTGTCACGTCATATGTCATTATCTCCCCTGTGGGCGTTAAGGGTTTCCACAACAGATGTTAAAATGTTAAGTATTCCTCCCCTGTCAAGACAGGGCCTCATATGTTTTAATAATAATAGATTTATTTTTGGCTATATTGCAACAGAAGCAGAACATAAAGAGACCATAATAGCTGATTTATAGTGTACAGAGATTCACCCTTTACACTCTAAACTAGTTCCTATTTATTTCAATTTCCAAAATAAACAGTATATCTACAAATATAATGCACACAAGGAAATATAAACAAGAGCAAAAAGATTGTACATTGAAATGTTATCTCACTGCAGTTGAAATAATGTCATAAAGTAATTACTGGACTTGTGTGGACCAACCTTTGGCATTACCTACACAAGGCACAAGATTTAGCAAAGTTTTCCTTCTATTTGCATACGCAGATAAAGTGATAGGAATCCTACCTTGTGTTCCTTAAGACCTCCTGTGTTCTTGAGCTGTAGTGAAATGTATAATGGGGTGGCTTTCACAGTGTAGTCCATAGCCTGCCCTGATCCCTCCACAGCTGATACCAGAGGAGGGCTCACTGTGGAAGTATGGGTGTGCGTTTTCACTTTATATTCAACAGCAGATGACTAAGAGAGAGAGAGAGAGAGAGAGAATATCTTGTGACGGTTTTATTATTGCACTGCTCGGATAACTCTTTTGTCAGTGTCTTGTCAGATAAGACAAGACACTGAAAATGAACTTTTCTTTATTATTTGAATTGTCACACATTGTATTTGATTTTAAATGTGTCAGCCTTACTCAGAGTAGCTTAGTATTGATATATATCGAATACTGGAATCCATGATTTCATAAAATTATAGATCAGTGTTTCTCAAACTATGCAAACGATGGTATGTGTACCAATGGTAGTATGCAAACTCATCTGCAGTTCACTTATTTGCTCCATCTCAAATAAATATCTCGTTAGTCCTGAGAGTAGTCCTATTTTAGTCTGGATTGTCCCCTAGTTTAAACCCAGTTATAGTCCTGTTTTGCCACCTGGTTTAGATCTGTTGGAATCCAGAAGGCCAAATATTTTTAACTTGGTGTGGAATGTTTGACAACCTCTGGGATTAAATTAATTTAATGCTATGATTTGCATGAATTTAGCATGTGTTTACACCAGGGTTTTATGAAGTAACACTCCGATTATTCAAGCTTCAGAGTGGTACACACTGGCTCACTATCTACTTTTTTACCTATATTTGTAGACATTTGCATTATTGGGCCTGCAGATTAGCCTTAATCGCACAGTAAATCTATAAAAAATGTTTGGTATGTAGTACTGAGGCTTCATTCCAGCAGTGGGGCTTGTCTGGGCACAGCAGGGCTCCTTAAGGTCCATCATGCTTACATAAGAGTTCACGTGAACCAGCCGCCTCCGGGGCAAACAGACAGACGTTTGGGTGGAGCAGTCTGGGATTCCTTCTCCTTGGTTACCACGGTTACTACGCTAGCATGATCAACCTTATTTTGGTTTGGTTTGGTTTAGTGAAGTGACAATCCATCTGGAGACGTCTGAATTTCAAACCTCACATTCTTGGGGGACAGTTTTACCAGGAAAAAGTACGCATAAACAGGAAACCAGGCCATTTGTCATCCAGTCTATTTCCTAAGGGACCTAAAAGACACAGGACAGTGGAGCTTACTTTATTCACTCAGTTGTTAGGTAGAGTGATGTTTTTGCAATATCCTAAAGGCTAGGCAAGGCTATTAGATTTGCCAACCAAAGCTCCAAAGTGCATCACATTAAAGGCAATGCTTAATGTATTAAATGTTAAAATTCACAGTGTAACTAGGGTGTTAATATGGAAACTAAAATCATTGTAGCTACTCCCAAACTTCAAAGAAAGACAGATCATTCTATGCAAAATTGGGTATAGTTCTTTGTCATTGATTTGGTGTGGGAAAAAACCCAAAACATTTAAATGTATGCAGTAAACCGTGACATTTTACATGGCAGATAGAACATCCAAGGAAAATATTACACCAAAAGAATTCACCATAGGATATTAAAGCTATTCTTTGTGTCCAGCTCCTCTGAGGCTTTAGTGTCTACTCTACCATCCAACATGGTAATTTCCTCTTGGACAGCTCAAACTGTTTCCGGTTTTACATGGGTCATGAAAGGGTTAAGGACAGGCAGATTAAAATAACGTGCCATTTCATCAAATTGAGCTCACAGGAAACGCAATATATATGTCACTTTTCCTTTACAGGTGCTGGTAATCCTGACTGTAAAATAGCCATTGTCATGTGCAAAAGCAAACAACTGGATGCAAGCAACAAGTGAGTGAATATGATGATATAAGGTTACAATTTTATTTTTACTTTTTGTGAATGTTTTTGAAATTGTGTTTCCTGTAATTATAGACACAGCCTCCACAGCATGATCCTTGTGCCCATGGACACACCAGGGGTGATTCGGGTCAGACCGCTCACTGTATTCGGACAGGATGGTAGTTTGTGCTTGTGTTAATGTGCATAGGACAGGTTTTCATGTTTTTCTGATGAATACTTTGTTTGGTGGGATAGGACTTATGGTAAATATTTACATAGTAGTTTAGCAGTTCATGTAGCAATTAATTGGAGAACAAAAACACACAAAGTAGAGCTGAGTTCTAAAACGGAATAACTACCTATGTCATCAACAATGAGCAACTCATTTTTTAAACGTTTACTAATCTAATAATAACTATTGCGCAATATCAAGTTTTGGCCCTTTACAGTATGATTGCAAGGCAATTACCTCTATGTCAAAAATATTGTATTATCTATATTAAAAATATATATTTTTTGTAAATGTTTTAATATAATAATGTTAACTTTGTTTGAAATTACCTGTCATGCACTTATATTTTATTTCTACTCTTGCTAGGTCACCCCAAATCTCATGTAAATACTTTCATTCCAGATGCCATTCACGGGGGTCATTTTGAAGTACACTTTGAGAATGTGCGTGTTCCTGCATCAAACATAATATTAGGTAAACACTGTAAAAAAACAACAACAACTGGATTCTGTGAAGTTTTCAGTAAAATAGCCTTTCGCAAAGTCCCACTGCCCGCCTATCAATCCAAAGGTCACTCCAGGGCCCCTTATTGAAAATAGATATATATGTGGACTGCAGTAGACTGTTTAAATTTACTACTTAAATAGCATGAATATATATTTCACTTTTATTTAAATATATAGTGGTTAATAGTTATAATTAATAACTTGCATGAAGGGGAAAAAAGTATAAATGTCGAGTCAGTAAGAGACTTTTTTTTTTTTGTAGTGTTTGTATCTTCTGCATCTCAACCCTAATTTGTTGTTCCCAGGAGAAGGCCGAGGCTTTGAGATCGCACAGGGGCGTCTGGGCCCGGGCAGGCTGCATCACTGTATGAGGGCAGTGGGTCTGGCAGAGCTGGCGCTGGAGTTGCTCTGTGAACGGGCCGCGTCCAGGCGCACGTTTGGAAAGACGCTCTATCAACACGTAAGGACACGGCGCTCTGGGATCATCTAGTGGACATATTGCGTATTACAGCTTGTGCACACGCAGGAGGTCGTGGCTCACTGGATCGCGGAGTGCCGCCTTATGATAGAACAGACCCGTTTACTGGTACTGAACGCGGCCCATGCACTGGATACGAAGGGTAGTCGGGCTGCACGTAAACAGGTAAAAAACAATTTGTGTGTTTTTGTGCGTGCACTAATCATATAAACGTATTAATATTCTAGATTGCCATGATTAAAGTGGCTGCAGCGCGGATGGCCTGTAAAGTGGTAGATTGTGCCATGCAGGTATATGGAGGAGCAGGGGTGTCTGGGGACTTTCCTTTGGCCCAAATGTGAGTCTGCAGCACAGTTTTCAGCATGTAAAATCTAACCTCCTTCATGCAATCTAAATCTTTCCTCCAGGTATGCATATGCCCGAACACTACGCCTCGCTGATGGACCAGATGAAGTGCACCTCTCTTCTATTGCTCAGCTAGAACTGAGGGATCAGCTAAAGAAAGCACAGTCCAAGTTGTGATGACAAGTCATGTGATCCTACAAAATGCAAATGCCATTTCATTTCCCACCAACTAATGCCTTATGTAGTTTGATATCCTGATGACAAACACTTGATTAAAAAAAAGAATCATGTTTATTAGGAATTATTTTCTAATGTAATCTACAAAACAGAAATTGACAGCATGAATAAGAATATGCGTCAATATCGCACGCTGTGTGGTCTACTACCATATAGGTAATTTCCACTGTGAGGAGGGGATCAGCATTTACATTTATTTTTTACAAAATAAAACAAGATGAAACCCATGCAACATCCAGCAGTGATCTGAGTCTGTACATAGGGATCCCTGGGGTGCACTTTAAGGATCAGAAAAGGCAGTCACAAGTCCTCTGAAATGTCAGTGTTTACTTTTCTTTGACTTCTTGTGAGAGCGATGAGGCGACCGGGAGCGGGACTTTGACCTGGACTTTTTTGTGGATTTCTTGGGTGTTCTTGAGCGTGAGCGCCGTGAACGTTTAGGTGTGCGAGGAGATGGAGATCTAGACAGACAAGAAGTTGAAAGTGAAAGTTCTTTGTTCTTCTAAAATATGCATTTATGAATTAATCAGCTCACATGTTTATTTCATACAAATTGAATATACATTTTACAAAAAATATTCCAAATAATCTTACCTCTTGGAGGACTTTTTACTAGAGCGTGGTGAGTCTTTATAAGAAGAGCGAGAGGAAGTGTCTTTAGAGTAGGAGCGGTCTGAGCGCTCAGAGCGAGGAGAGGATGAACGCCCCCGTCTGCTGCTGCTGCGTGTTGGACTGGGGGAGTTACTGTGATGGCGCTTCCTGGAATAACAATTTATTGTAGTGTTAAGATACAAAATGTTTCAAATTACACATGCATTAGTTCATTTTTAAAACATTGTAGATTTCTCTAATCTTCAATGTTTTTGGCTGCCAGTTAGAACTTGACATGTTATGTTCTTATAACGTGGACAGCTCTTTATTAATTTCTCTACAGAGAAGACAGAAGTGTAGCTCACCTGTCTTTCCTGGTGGGTGTGTCATCTTTGTCCTTCTCTTTCTTCAGCTCTTTCAGTCGCGTGTCTGGCTTTTCCTTCTCTTTCCTCTCATGTTCTTTTTCTCGTTCAAGTTTCTCCTTTTCTCTTTCCTTGTAATACAAAAATATTGTAAAATTTTCCCCTCTGATACTGCATTCTACCACGTTGCAGCAGGTACCTTTTGTAGTAGTTTGTCTCGATAGTTTTCCACTTGTTCCTGAATACTCTGACCAGCTTTCTTAGGTCTTTTTCCTGATTCCAGTTCATCTTGAAACTTCATAACTTTTACCTGATAAACATTAGAAGTGATAAGATCACGCATAAAGCTCAAAAACATTATAGGAGTCATATTACACACCTCAATCTCTCGGAGCTTGGAGCGCTTCTCCTCATTCATTTTGTAGTCCATGTCGTCTCTCGTGGGGTTGGAGTAGCTGTGTGGGTCTTCTGAGTCATCCCCGTTCCTTAGACACAGAAATACACTTTTATCGTTTTATTCAATTTAAAAAAAAAACACAATACACACTATAAGAACTTACTTTTTCATTCCTTCTGGCTGCTCAAATATTTCCCATTTGGATGTAGTCACAGCTAAGAATAATATTAAATAAGTTATAAAAGCTCTTTTGGAATAACTAACATTTTATGGTAATCTTACCTTGAGCTTCCAATTCGGACTCATCTACGGCTTCCCATTTAGAAGGTGCTACCTTGAAGGCTGCTTCTTTGGATTGATCAACTGTAACATAAAACACACAATTACTGAAAGCCCCTCCATACATTTTTCCATAGTCAAGCTTTGGTAGAACTCACAGGGTATTCCATCAATGTCATCTTCTGCATGACGAATGGGAACGCCATCGAGGTCATCCAAAGAAGCTCCATCGAGTGGAGCACCATCTATGGGCGCTCCGTCGATGGGCATCCCGTCCACATCCTCCACACTGTCCATATAATCCACAATGGGAGCTCCATCCATGTCATCAGCAGCTTCACTCTGACAGAACACACAAACATTTGGATTTAGGAGATTCACCAATGATTTTTTTTAACTAGTCTAGATGTTTAGCACCAGCAAAACTGACCAATATGACTAAAGGAAAGTGTGAGGACTTAAAAAGAATTGATTGAAAAGATGGCACAAAGCGAAATATTGTATTAAAGGGACAGTGTGTAAGATTTTTACCCGTTAATTACAGAAATTGAAGATACCCATTCAAAAATACATTGTTTTCCAAGCCTTTTCACTTCCATCATGAAATCAAAGTATTCTGTTGGACTTAGATATACCTGCATAAAAGGGGGATCATCCCCATATAGAGGCAGCCATTTTGATTACGAGAGCCGCAGAAGGACATTTGGGCTCCGCCTTCGGCAAGGCTCGTGGTTTTGGGTAAACAACGACAAGCATGTTGCCGGATCACACGTCGTAATGGATCTAACACGTGTTTTGGACTAAATTGTTTTACTGGATTTTATTCGCTGGATCCTTACGGACAGATTGTATTTCACCATAAGCTTGGTCTCAGAGTTTGACCTGTTCAGAGCCTTCAAAGGTAAGCTAAGTAACAAACCTCGTTTTGTGCTTTTCCGTATAAAAGCCCCATGTGCTCGGGGAGTGATTTTTGGGAAATTCATTGCCGGGAAATGAATTGCATAGTCAAAAAGAGGAGACTGTAAGGTTTCATTTGATGTGTAGATTGTCATGGTACACGATCGGGAATGTGTGTTTTCATGCGAAAAAACAAAACAAAAACAAAAAAACAGTGAACGGGACCGCGTTTTATTTATACCGTAGTTGTCGGCGAGTGCGCGCTGGTACGCGAGCTGTCCGCGTTACAGCGCGCCTGGGTGACCCTCGAGGTCTGCCGTAGCCAAAAGAGGAAGTGCATGGTACCTACACCACCTATGCGCCACGAATCCTGCACACTGTACCTTTAAAAATAAACTGGATACCTCAGGCAAAAGAGCGGCAGATTCTTTTTCTGAAGACAGATTGACCAGACCAAGGAAGATGTTCTGGAGCTTGATGAGAAAAGGGTCCGGGTACACAGCCCATTCTTCCCACGCACGGAAACATGACATTACACGTTGCTACAAAAGAAATAAAACTAAAATGAAATCCAGCTAAACGGAAATCCAGCTCTTTCAAAAAGCACAGATCTGCATTTTCCCAAGTACCTTGAAGTTTTCACTCTGTAGATGGCCTTGTATTGTTTTGTATGTTGCATTAAGGTCTGAGAATACCTGACAAAGTTTTGATTCAAAACTACAAATAAAAACAGAAGAGTAAAGTTAAATAAAACACCATTTTAGCCATACAAAGAATTTAAAAAAGACTTACTATTTTCTATAATAGGATGCGTTGGCTACTTTGGCAGAAGAGTTGTATAACACATCAGAGACCAGATATAACCGAGCAATCTGAAATACATCAAAAGAAAAGTAGTAAAAGTATTTTTTGTTATTAATAGTGACAAAGAAAACCTAAACGCACCCATGAAAAAAAATCCATGTCTTACCTTCTTAGGAAGTGGGGTTTTGAGGATAGATAATGATTCTGCAATACATTCAACAATCTCTTCTGCAGCCTCGGCGTGGTTAAGACAAAACAGCATCGCTTCACCCACATCTCCTCTCCGGGGTGTCAGGCCACGCAACATCTCCTCCAACTTATCTCGTTCACTGTGCAAAAATACAGCAGTAATATAGTAACTAATAACATAATAACATAGTATACTCTTAAGGAGGAGACGTTTCTATCTTACTCTTCTTTCAAGCATCCTTTCTTGCCCCCCTCCTCCTCTTCTTCCTCATCATCTTTGTCGTCATATGGCCCGTGTAAATAAGGGTTTAGAGGAGGGGCGCGCCAAAGAGAGCCATTTTTGAACATCCTAAAATCTTCTGTTCGCCATTTGGCTGGTGATTCACCCTGTAAGTTTAAATGGCATCCATACAAGTAAAATTGAGAATACCCAGTAACACAGTAATGGATTTTTCACATAACAGATTATACCTGTAGTATGGAATAAAGCTTCCATCTATAATACACGTGGGCTGGACTCTGGTTCTCAAAAAGAAACCTGTATGAATGATAAGAGAAGTGTTGGTGATCATTTTACTCAAAATTAAGACATGAACTTAACATTTTAGACAGCATTTCTTGTCACCTGTACATGGGGTTGTTGAGTTCTCGGTTCATAATCATGGCTTCAAACATTGGGCCCTCACGCACCACAAACTCGATCATACGATGGATGAGAGAAAGCAAATTCCTACAAGAAAAGCAGAGTTAAAGCAAATGATTTCAGATGACTGCCCTTTGGGTCACTGTTTAGAAACTGCTTGTTTAACACTCCTAACAGCAGTGCCAACATTTCAAAATGTAGAAATAATATTCTATACACATTCTTTACTGGCTATTACTAACTCATTACTGGTCCATAAAGAGCCATCTGACAACTGTGAGGAGTTTTACAATCAAGCACTAAGTTAAGCTCATACATTGGGAGTGTAATACAAATTGTGGTGTCAGTATCTACATTTGTTCATTTTGAGTGATACAGGATGATGTGGTTGAAGCTGCAGTGTGCTTAAGATTATTAGTTGGAATGGCTCCTTTACTTATTCCAACATAAACCAGAGCTATAATTGGTGGCCTACAATAAGTCTTGACTGCAGACACAGTACAAATAATATTTGTTACTACTACTGCATACAATAATCCTACAGTAGTGAACAAGACAAATGTCCTTGATTGAACAACACAGATCACATTTACTTGGAGGTATTGGAGGTGATCGTACCAATGGCGGGGCAAAATTCTGTATACTTTCCCAATCCATCCCATGATGCTTTTCGGATCCCTCGCTGCTGCAGACAGTTCAAGTTGTGCTGCTCACCAAGGCCAATGTCAAAGGTCTCATGGATGAATGCTGACAACTTTGGATTTGTTCACAGGAGCCAGAGTTACTGAGCTCCCGATCGTGACAGAGGCCAAGGGGAAAGACTGTCTGAATGAGCAATGGTCAGAAAGCAGGATCCACAGACCTACAATCCGCAGACTATATACACTGTGTCACTCAATTGAAAACTTAGATGACGGATGGGGTGGGACTGAGATGGATGTATGTTGCTTATTGCCAAGCAACAAAAACATGTCTAACATGAGATTTTGATAAGACATTGTGGATTATGGTGTGGCTATTGCATATTAAGACTGCAAAATGTATTCATTTCTATGTACTATAAAAACATTGCACTTTTTACCATTGCTCACCCACACAGACCTGCCCCTGTAGCATGCAGTGATCAAATGATCAGTGATTTTTGGGTATTTTTTATTATATGGGATGTTATTTTCTAAGTTTGTACACCAATTTATAAAGAAAAAATGTACCTTTCTGTTGGGATAACCACTTTGACTATGGCTTGCGACAGAGTCTGTATATGAAGTCACATCAGATAATAAACATAGAACGTGAGTAATGTTAAATAACAACAAATCCAAAATATAAAAATGCATTTCAATGTGCACAATATACTTTACTGCTGTAAATAGTTCAAACTCCCTGACATTGAGCTGATGAAAACACCTTTCATAATTACACCTGCCATTCAACTACATCATGAACTTCTACGAAAAAACTAAACTTAAATCTTTTGAAAATTAATACAATACTGCTGGCCTTTTAAAGCTATGTATAACCAGCATAATCACACAAACAATCATTTGTAATCAAAGTGCTAGTCCTCAAGGTGGCGTGCCGAGTTACCTTCTCAAACTCCTCTTTGTTTTTGGGCGGAGGGAGCAGGGGCGCATTAGGATTCTTTAGCCTCTCTCGAGTCTGGGCGTTGAAGGGCAGGCCGGAGGGGGGTGGGGGCAGTGTGTGCTCCATCATGGAAGGAGGGATGTAGATGGGATGGGGAGGGATGGGAACGCCTTTGCCCCAGCCCAGTTTCATCTCAAAATTCATGATAGTTTTTCCTTCAAGAATAAAAAGCAGTGTCAGTTTAAGAAAAATGGTTATACCGTCTTATTTAACAAATCTGGTCACACCATTGAGATTTTTCAGTGCACGTTCAGCATCCCTCCTGTTCATGAAAGCTACAAAGCCACAGTTCCTCTCACGGGCTCGTTCTTCGTCGGTCCTTGGCCACATGATCTTGACACTAGCCAGGGGCCCATAACGCCCAAACTCTTGACATAGCATCTCTTCATTCATCTATAAAAAGTTATTAAAGATCAATGGCCATGGTTGATTCACAACCTATTTATTTTGACAACCTGGGTCTACCTGAGGATTGATGTTTCCCAAATACAAATTTGTTGTTGATGGGTCTCCTACATCATGAGAGCCTGGTGCACTGTCATCTAAAACTGTGGAAACAGAACAGAGAGAAAATTCCCTGCAGTGGACTGATGGGAGGGCATCTGGTTTTACAAAACAATAATATTCACAGCCACTATATTAAGTCAAATTTACCACTGGACGGACGGTTTCTTCGTGAAGAACCATCCGCTAAAAGAAGCAGAAATAGCAGTATAAATTTTGTTTCTGGGTAACGTGGGTGGGGGGCGGGGGGCGCAGGGGCGTAAAACAAGTGGCTTTTCTTCCACTACACCGACGTTGGTAAATGAGACGAAGCACAGTTAACTGCACTTACATGAACGTCTCCCATCCACTCCAGCGACAGGTTCAAACCGGCTAACACGGCCTTTCAACTTGTGTCGCTCATCCCTCTCCTCTTGAATTCTGCAAATCAGTTAGATGAACACACTTAGATATTACATATAATGCACCATTATTCATTCAGGGGGAAAAAAAATCACTTACTGTTTAAGCTCTTCTTTAAAGAGCTCCAGGTTACTTTTCTTCTTTTCCTTTTCATTGCTCTTCTTCAAAAGCTAACACATTTTACAGGTAAAGAAAACTAAAACAACTTTACAATTGAGCAAAAGAGACAGTACTTACATTTCTTTTATCAAACGGTAAAAATTGAGATGGTGTTTCTAAAGGCAAGATGTTTCTTGGTGGAGGCTCAAAACGTGATTTGGGTTTGTACAGCTTTCCTTTTTTATCATCAGGTGTAGATTCATCTAAAAGCAATACAAATATATATTTTAATTTGCCTTGACAATTACATGAAAAAAAAAATGAAAAAAAACTTAGTCCACAATATAAAAATACCCTTTGATGCATTGGCAAGACCCCCTCTGACAAATGTTTTGACTTTTCCCTCTCCACCTCCTTCAAAAGCTGCAAGAAACTCTTCATAAATTTCTGCTGCAGCTCTCTCGTCTTCCTGTATATGAAGTATATGCAGTATTAGCATTGAGGAAAATGGCTATGCTTCTCTGGCAAGGTGTACCACTTCACCTCCACCTCGTACCTTTTTCTTGATTTCATCTTGCTCTTTTTTGCTCAAGGTGCGCTTTGTTCCTGACATTTTCCCAATGCTGAATGACTTCAGCTTGCTCTCAAGCAGCGCCTGTCAGTGCAAAAACACATATCCATTTACAAGGGAAGACAAACCGTGCAAGGACAAGTTAATCGTTAATGATAATCTTATGTGTAGACAACTATACTTTATTTTAATATAGTTTATAAGTGGAGAAGTCAACAAACACCGGCGTATGTGCACAACGCTAACAGGTCCCACTGAGGACAAGGGCCCGTGTCCCACCTACACAAACATTTAGCACGTTTTGGCTCTAGAAATCTCTCACGCCCGAAACTGTTTTATTCCGATGAGCTCTCATGATATTACCAACTCAAACAGAGGCTTTCTATTTACACTTTCTAAAGCTACGCACACACGACCAAAGGTTAGCTCTGCGGCGTCGATAGCATCATTAGCTAACATAGCTGAGTACTGCCGCGCACATTTTTCACGTTATACACACACGGTTTGCCTTCTACGCATACAATCCACTCGGGCATGCAATCATATCATTTGACAATGCCAGCAAGATATCATCGCACGGTTAAATCATCTAAAAACTACATTATTACCTTAGCGCTAGCTTTTTGAGAGCCGCCAGGCGTTCTATCCGCCATCTTTTGTGGGGCAAAACTGTCGACAATTGATTACACAGGACAACAAACGTGACATCTAGGCCGCTCAGTCAACTACCGAGTCTACGATGGTCAGAGGGAAGACACTTCCATGGTGAAGGGGAAGCAAATTACAAACCTAAAAAAAACATTAAGTAAAGTTAAGTTACTTCAAATGTTACTCAGTTGAGTGGTTGGCTACCTGGCTCACAGACTGAGCAGTTTTTGAAACTTTGTTTGGTTTTTGGGCTCAGTTTTTAACATCATATCATGGGATTTTAACCAACTAAGATAGGGGTGTCAAAACTTTTTTCATCAAGGGCCACATGACTAAACACAGACGAAGCAGAGGGCCGATCAAGGACCATAGACCGGTGCTCAGGACAGTCAATAATTGAAATATCTGCATGTTTAACACGTTAGAATGAGCGATCAGACCTTTATTCGTGCTAAGATCCTCAAAACCACACAATAAATATTAAATATTGTCTTATCAAGGTAGATTTTCAAAAAACTTGCAGTCAAAAGTTCTGCTCAAGTTAATTTGGGCCAATTCACCTGGAAGCATGAGGGCCAAGAAAAATTTGTATGAGGGCCGCATTTGGTCCACGGGCCATGGTTTGGACATGCCTGAACTAAGAAGTGCAGCATGTGCAGGTCAAAGGACACAAATATAGGACTACTGATTTTTTTAAATGAGTTTGTTTCCCATATCAAAGATCAAAGTCAGCTTTATTGTCACTTCTGCCATGTGTTCAGCAGTGAATCGAAATTTTCTTTCTCTCTGGCCAGGTAGTGCAAAAAAAATAAAAATAAAAAAAGGGTACAAAATACAACATAAGCCGAAACAAAACAAAAACTATCTAGGACAAAAAATCTAAATCTGAAATCTGAAAGCAGTGCAACAGAATAAATAAATACTAGGGCTGTCAGTTTAACGCGTTAATTAGATTAATTAATGACACTGCTAATTAACGCATTATAAAAATGAATGCAATTAATTATGTGCGGCAATTCAATGCGCCCGCATTCTGAATTTGGCGTGCGGGGCCTTTGAACGGCGAGTTTATTTATAAAAATGTGACGGAGCAGGTCCGTCTTGTCCCCGGGGAGAGCATGTGAAGACACGCGCGCCCGTTTCTGTTGCGCTGCACGCGCCGAACCCTTTTCATTATCAACTAATTCCCATAACCTCTCCAGCGTGTTCTGCTGCGACTAACGGTGCACACTTAGAAGTTTTGACTTAGTCAGTTTTGCCCGTCCGAATCACGCTAAACCCGATCATTACTCACCCCCGCTGCTGCCTCCCCCCTCCTCCCGTGGTGCGATGGTCCGGACACATTCGCGCCGGGAGTTTATGGTGGGGGTAAGGTGAGAGCTTCCTGACAGTCTGGTGGAGTGGGCCGGGAGACTCCAGTACTTCTCCCCAAGGGCCGGAGGCTGAAGAGGCTGTGTGAGGGGTGCTGGACGCTCTGTGGGTGAGGCGGGTGTTAAAAATGTCCAGGAGGGAGGGGAGAGAGACACCAGTGATCCTCCCAGCTGCATTCACTATGCGCTGCAGGGCTTTCCTGTTCTGTTCAGTGCAGCTCCTGTACCACACAGTGATGCAGCTGGTCAGAACGCTCTCAATGGTGCCTCGGTAGAAGGTGGTCATGATGGGTGGGGGGGCTCCAGCTCTCCTCAGTTTGTGGAGGAAATAGAGGCGCTTCTGAGCCCTCTTTGCCAGTGACACAGTGTTCGCTGTCCGCAGGACCCGAGCACTAGGAAGTGCAATCGCACAACGTAGACGTCCAATGAGAGCATCCCCTCGTCTATCCCGTCTATCCTTCCCGGCCAATCGCGGCTCGGGATCGTCTAGCATTTTCCCTGGCTTCTTGCGCCTCCGGCCAATCGCGGCTCGGGATCGTCTAGCATTCTGAGCTGGGCGGGGGCCCCCGTGCCGGTACCTGCGAAATTAGTGTATTTCACCCCAGATGGCATTTACCACGGAGACGAGCGATTGATTCGACTATTTAAGGTAAGACGCGTATTTTTTGAATAGCGCGATCATTTAAAACAAAATCTACTTTGTTTTTTTACATAGAGGGATAGGAGAGCTCACAGACGTAAATACGATAGACAGTTGTCGCTCGCTGTTGGCCTACTGGAGTCTAAGGTTATGTATTGGAGACCTGTGGATTGGTCTGGGAGTAATAATACAGCTTATGATATAGTATTATACTTATAATAGTCATAATATGTTATAATATATATAATAATATATAATACACGTGTTTATCATAAGTTATTATGATATAGCAGTATAGTTATAATATAATCCTGGGGCATGGAGGGATTTCTATCCAAACATTGAAGTGAGCTTACAGTCTTTGTCTTCCCAGAAGAGAATGGATCCTTTGATGCCTGTTCTGTGCATTCTGGACCCAAGTGTGCCCAAAGACAGGCAACAGTGCATCCTGAAGACAAGCAAGGAGGCCAAAGGCAGTGGACGAACTCCAAGAACAGGCCTCTGAGTCTGTCTGAGCAGACTATGTACATATTGTATATTTATTGTTATTTTTTGTAACATTTTCTACTCTGTCTGTTACCACCATGTTGTTATTTGTTATTAAGTATTTTATTATAAGTATTTATATGCTATTTATTCTTAAGTGTTTTACTGTTTTATACTATTTATACTTCCATCATATTGATTCTTCCCATTGTTATTACTATTACATTGTTACTGTTACTGTGTAACTGCAAGTTTATTGTCTGTTGTCTCACTGTCTATTCATTGTCTTTATTTATTGTATTAGGCCTACTTATTTTTTTATTTTATTTATTGCCTGCAACTGCACTGTTACACTTTTTATTTGCGCTACCTGCTTTGTCTGTTGTCTCACTGTCTATTTATTTTATTGTATTTATTGTAAATAATATTCCGTCTTATTACACTTAAATGCCCTGCTCCATAGATGTTTCCTTTCTACTCTGCCCTTCCTGTTTGACCAATAATGCAACATATGCACTGACGTCATTTTGTACTGATGTCTTTTAATGACTTAAATATGCCTTATACTGTTTAGTTTTCTTTACATCATGCACTTTAATCATTAAAGTGTCTTGAATTACTATAACAGCGTGTTGTGTCATTTAGTAATCTTATATTTTTTATACAGATGTGTGAACAAGTGTGATTTCAGTAATTATGAGATATGTAATGTTCTTTGCACAGCTTTGTAGCCTAGTGTTCAGTGGTTGTGTGGCACGTTCATTAATGTCTTAAAACATTTAGACTACCATAAATCAATCTCCCGTCATAGGGACCTCACCTGGTATCAAACATGCCATTTCTAAAAGTAACTAAAACAACAAGAATAGTTTAATAAAACTTTTTATTGATTCCAAGCAGGACCAAGACAGATAATGTTACAGGGGTTGTTAAAAAGTCTCATTTTGTTCATACACAAATAATCATACAGCCCTCAGCAGACATCAAAAGCACATCCTTTCTAAAAATAGCCACCACCACAACAACAACAGTGTATTAAGTTTTTTTGTTGTTGTTGTTGTTTTTTATTCCAAGATGTTTCATGGGTGACATGTCATTTTCCCTCAATCATGCATTGTACTAGAGCATATAATAAAATAATAAATAAAATAAAATGAACATTTGATGTTCAGCACCAACACTTATGCAATATACTTATATTAAAAAAGATGAAATATGTCACAAAGTGTCTAGATTCAGCACTCCCAGTCCCAGTATTATGTCACAAAGCACTCCCAGTCCCAGCACCTGGTCCCGCCTTGTTGACAGCTCACAGACCTATGAGAGCACAAGAAAGGTTTTATGTCCCGCCACAGATTGACTGCACACCCCACCTATCACGTGGGGTATTTGTCTAAGAGTCTAAGTTGGAAATTGCACCCAGGGCCGTCCGCAGGAGAGGTCCTCACTGATGTGCACCCCCAAGAGTTTGGTGCTGCTTACCCTCTCTACAGCAGCACCGTTGATGGACAGTGGGGGGTGCCGGGTGGGGCCTCTCCGGAAGTCAATAACAATCTCCTTGGTCTTTTCAACATTAAGAAGGAGATTGTTATCGCTGCACCACTTGGTCAGAAGGCTGACCTCACTCCTGTAGTTTGTCTCATTGTTATTAGAGATGAGACCCACCACAGTCGTATCGTCCGCAAACTTCACAATGTGATTGGTGCTGAAGGCTGGTGCGCAGTCGTGGGTCAGCAGAGTGAAGAGCATCGGACTGAGCACACAGCCCTGGGGAGCACCTGTGCTCAGTCTAATGCAGCTCGAGGTGTTTCTGCCGACCCGCACTGCCTGTGGCCTCTCACTGAGGAAGTCCAGCAGCCAATTACACAGTGAGGTCTGAAGCCCCAGGTGGTCCAGTTTGGTGATGAGCTGCTGTGGGATTATGGTGCTGAATGCTGAACTGAAATCTATGAACAGCATTCTCACATATGAGTCCTTATTGTCCAGGTGGTTGAGGGCTGGGTGAAGAGCAGAGCAGACTGCATACTCAGTGGAGTGGTTGGCTCGGTATGCAAACTGGAATGGGTCCAGGGTGGGGGTGGGGGGGCAAAAACGGTGAAAACACTACACTATCGTCCGGGATAGGGGCCATTGCGTGCATCCGCGCCGCTATCTTGGACATTTGAGATGCTACTGGCTTTTTACACTGTATGTGGCAGCACATGTGGCAGACCTTCAGAGGAAATACTTTGAGGCAATGAACAGAATTGGCTGCTGGATTGTGAGAAATGAACTGTTTGTTTTTCCATGTCCATGGAGACTGTGCAAGAGGCTATCTATTTAAGGAGCTAGTTATGAACATTTGAGATGTTACAGACTGATGTGGCAGAAGACCTTCAGGGGAAATACTTTGAGATACTTTGGTATTTGATCGCACCTACCAAGACACAAATAAAATAATAATAAATAAATACCTTACAATAAAATAAAACTGCAGCTGAACTGTCATCTCTGAGAGATCATGCAAATTAGAGATTATGCAAATCCAAGAAGGCACTTTGGCCTTACAATAATATATTTTTTTGTTGTACTACCTTTGCCCTCCATAGCAGCTTAACAGTATTTCAAATTTCAAAGTCAGTTTTATTGTCAAAAAGCATATGCACAGGTTGCACACACAGGATTTGAAATTGCAATGCTCCCTAGGCCAGCAGTGCACATAAAACATCTAAACAAGACAATAAACACAATCATCACCTATACCCATAGCTTTTAATGTTATTTATATGTTTACTGTCAATTCTTATTTTTTTGTTAACTGCTCAACTTTGTTTGACATATTCATTATTTTATAAGCATGTATAACCATACATGCTTATAAAATAATGAATAACGGTTAAAAAACAGTTAAAAAATGGCAACACAATAACAACATATTTAAAATCTCTGCGCAAATTTCAACAGGTATGCTTTGATTTGTAATTGTCCAAAGTCCAAAGATGGGTATGAGCGTAGAATAAAGTGTTCCAGAGTTTGAATGCTCTGACCCCTATTGTGGCCAGTTGTACTTAGGCTATGTGGACTGAGACAAAACATCCAGAAGAGGGCGATATTGAGTTTTGTCTCTTACTGCCAACCATTTAATCAGTTTAATGAATTAAGCCTAATTAGTGGATTATTTATTTTTAATGGCTATTTTTTATTTAAGTTGGCTGGTTTCATTGGCAATATTCTTTCTATAACGCCAATAGAATACAATGCCAAAAGATGAGATTTTATTCATTAAGAACTAGCCAATCTCAACTGTCAGATGAGTAAGTTTGTCCCTGTAATTTTGATTTAGATGGAACCTAAGAGTCTGTATTTTTTTCCTGTGTGTCCCAGCGCAATTTGCTCAGTCCCTCCTACCACGCAGAACAAACGCTATATTCATCAGATCCCGTCAGAGTGCAGTTGCTGTAACTCCCCTCAGGATCTGCCCCCTGTCCTGGATCTGCCCCCTGTCCTGTCTGGGCACTTTCACACAATGCCATTCATGCCAGGGTGCGAGATGAGGAGAAGCGTCCTGGAACCGGCCATGTGGAGGACGCGTAGCCTGTTTTGCGCATGGTGTCTGCTGTTCTTATCAGAAATTTGCGCGCAGTCTCAACGGAGGTACGATACGTTTTTATTAATGAACAATGTGGCCCCATGTTGCGAGTGAAGGCGTTCATTTTGTGGAATATTTTCATCCAGGTGCTGCGTAACAGGATTATGACGCATTGTCGAGGAGCGTCTTTTTTGTAACATACATAATAAGATAAATGAATAGTTTTATCGGTCTTTTCCAGACCCAGCTTTACGTGCGGAGGGAATATCACTGGAGACTCTGGAGTTATTGGGAGTCAGGGTTACCCAGGAGTTTACCCACCCAATACCAAATGTGTGTGGAGGATTACTGTGAGTGATTTGATACTTTTTCATTATTATGATTAGGTATAAAAAGGTATAAAAAGCTACGTGCTTCTCTTAGAAATAAAAATGCCAACTTGTATAGGCTAGTCTGGAATAATGAGATTACATAGGCCAACTGGAATTACTGTACAGTGAACAGTAGATTAATATGGTACACTATAGGCTGGCACAAAACAAAACAGATTTTGGGCAGGAAATCTTTTTTTTTTAAATAGTTTTATAAGAATTCTACAGTGTTTCAGCCATCTATCCAGTATTACTTTGGTATCAAGTTGTACACATTCTTTGTGTAGTGTTAAGGCATAGCTACACGTACATATACTTAGATCATGCAAACCAGATGTGAATTTCCTCCCAGGTGCCCGAGGGAAAGGTGGTGGTCCTCTCCTTCCGCTCCATAGACTTGGAGAGTGACAACTTGTGCCGTTATGACTATGTGGATGTGTACAGTGGTCACGTGAACGGGCAGAGGCTCGGACGCTTCTGTGGCACCTTCAAACCCGGAGCCCTGGTTTCCACGGGCAACAAGATGATGGTGCAGATGGTTTCAGATGCCAACACAGCTGGTAGTGGCTTTCTGGCAGTTTTCTCCTCTGCACATCCACATGAGAGAGGTAAGAAGACAAAACGAAGTTAGTGCAATAGCAAATTATGTTTGTTCTTCTGATGAGTGACTGGATTTGAGTATCTTATTTTGTTACAATGACAAAGCATTATATATAACAGTCTATTAACCCAAAGGGACTTTAACTTTATAGATCAACGCTTGAAATGCAAAATATTTTTTTAATGTTTGGCCCTATCCTGCTAACGTGCATTCATTTTGGCTTGCAGAAAAAAGTTCATAAAATACATAGCATCTAGATTGACAATGTGTAACCTTTGACCCTTTTAATTGTTCTGATTTAGCTTAGGACTTGTACAAAAAGACAAAAGACATCTCAATCCTCCTGTCAGTCAGTTGTGAAATTTCTCACTGGCCTTTCTGTAAACCATCCACTTGAAGGCACCCATTTCCTCTGCGCACATTTAACGGTCTTATCTGCTCTTTTTAGGGAATTCTAATCACTGGTCTGTTCTCTGTCCTCAAAGGATTGACAGCTGTAATTGATAATGGCTGCCTTGCTTGCTTGGACACAATAGAGCCGCGCAGCAAAACCACCAATCTTCTTGTCTCTATTTTTGTCATTGAGCTACTGCTCCAGGGTTATTTTCAAAGAGAAACACCATCTAATCATGAGTTACATCCACTGTTCAAGTCTATGCCAAAATCACTCCAATGCAGAGGAAGATGGTTTATACTTGCAAATCTTAAGGAAAATTATAAATAAAAAAATGTATATTTAAGGGATATTTAATTATGTGAATTTTCCAGGTGATCAATATTGTGGAGGGCGGTTAGACAAGCCATCTGGCACTTTCAAAACACCAAACTGGCCCGAGAAAGATTACCCAGCTGGTGTTACCTGTTCTTGGCATATCATTGCACCCAAAAACCAGGTAAGGGATGTTAACCCATTCCCAACGCAAGTATTCAAAAATGTCCTCTTGTAATAAAACTTTTCTTTTGTCTGTGCCCTTCGACTTTTTTTCTATTTGATTGTCTTGACTTAGATCATAGAAGTCAAGTTTGAGAAGTTCGACGTGGAACGGGACAACTACTGCCGCTACGACCATGTCTCTATTTTCAACGGACCTGAAATCAACGACGCCAAGAGGATCGGCAAATTCTGTGGAGACAGCCCCCCAGCGTAGGTGATTCCTGCTTTCGTTTCCTGACAGCTCTTTCCCTCTCAGTGGCTCTCACATTACCAGCAGTCTCCTCTCCGCAGGCCCGTGTTCTCCGAGGGGAACCAGCTCCTGATACAGTTCCTGTCAGACCTCAGCTTGACCGCAGACGGCTTTATTGGACACTACAAGTTCAGACCCAAGAAGTTCCCCACTACTACTCTCCCACCCACCACTACCACACAGCCAGTCACCACAAGGCCTATACGTAGGTATCAACTTTCATTCCTCACACATTGTTTATCGCTTTAGGTACACTTTAAATACAGCACATGGTATTGTGCTTAAGGCCCTATAATTTGCTTTGTCTCACCTTCTCATTGTTGCATTTTCCATTAGCTATGCCAGGTTATTTCTGACTTCTCTCTACAAGATGTCATACTGTGCATATAAAATTTAGCTGTAATCAAGTTAAAAGTGCTGTTACTTTAAAATAGTATATGTCAGGTTGTAACAAATATTTAATGTTCTTGTGCTACCACAACCATTACAGTTACCATTATAGTAGCTTGCTGTAGATTTTCTGCTATTGTTTTTAGTGATGGGGAATATTGGTATTGGCCAATATCAAAACAGATTATTCAATATTGGTATCAGTTGCTATTGCTACTCAATACTGTGGTTCGATATAGATATTTTTTTGCTTCTCCATCCACATTGTATCCTTTTTGAACAGATGAATGAGTCAAAATGTAAATAGAAGAGCATTATGCTACATGGCTGTGGGCTTACAGAAACATCTAATAAATTATTTTATATCACAGCAAAATATATTTAGTTATTATTTTACAAAAGTGCAAAGTTTGTGATCGTTACTTGGATTTTAAACACAAAATATCAGTATCAGCAAATATATTTTATCAGCCACTTAATAACATTCATCACGCAATTGCTTTTCTTTCTAAGCATATTTTCCCCTTGGATAATCCTGACTGAATGTCATTTGAAAAGCAGATGTGGACTGGTCATATTGTATTACTCAACAAACCACACTTTTACTGTGTATTGTTTCTCTCAGACAGCAATAATGTTCCAAGACTTGAGCACTCCCCTGGTAGACATTTTAACAATTTCTTTCAGTACTAATTTAGCCAAGCATTCTACATTTAAAACTTGTACATGGTAAATGGCCACATTTTTATATAGAGCTTTTCCACCTTCAAAACTAAACTCAAAGCACTGTACATCAAGGAACCAATTCACACACATTCTAACACAGACACATGCAGACACAGTGGACAAAGCAGGTTCAGTGTCTTGCCCAAGGACAATGTTTATGTTGAGAGTATGTATGTAGAATCCCCCAGTAGTCCAGGTAGAATCCACAGCAAAAGGAGAAATTCAATTTGTCAACTGGACAAAAGTTTATTTGGTCGAATATGTTTTGCAGCTCATCGAAGCTGCTTCTTCAGTTCTGGTCAGACGCTGGTGGACACTGCCTATATCTGCCTGAAGGGAGGAGCTAACTACAGTGAAATTACTATGAAACAACCACACCTACTTGTTTTCAGTTTCTGTTAGTTAGCTAAGCCTATTGAATATGGACTGAGTGTGGGGTCTTGTTAGCAGAACCATTCAGGGCCATAATGGGTGTTTTCACACCTCTGGACCTGCCCTATTGTTTTCTTTGTTTGTTTTGATAGGTTTGAGGATAGAGTTATAGATGGGAGAAAAATTATGTCTGAGACCTCAATTTCTGTTCAAGGAAGGATTCTCTTTCTTGACAAAAAAATAGCCAAATAGACAAAAAATAGCCTCTTTAACTCCCCTCTATGTCGAGAGTAGTTGTAGTTAGCAAATGCAGTGGTTAGTAGCAGCTGTTGTACTGCATGAATGAAGATAAATGGTCAATGTGATCATTTCTCAGTTTTTTTCCTCTGTCACTATCTGTTAAAGTGTTTTTTTGTGATTGTGTCCCCACAGCTCTTAAATACTCAGTGGCCTTGTGTCAGCAGAAATGCAAAAGACGGGGAACACTTGAAAGCAACTACTGCTCCAGCAATTTCGGTAAGAACAACACTGCTTTATTCCACTCATTCAAACCACTTACCAACATGTGGCTACAGATGCACTATTATTAAGCTATGAATATACAGTCATTTCTGGTTATTATTGAGCATATCTACATTTAGAGCCTAAAACAGCAGCCTTGACGTCAGAATGGAACTCCCTTATAAGATGTGGTTTGTCATGGTACTATCTTTGCTGCTTTGATTTTTCCAATGCCTGCTGTATATCAAAGACTTCCTTGATGGCTCTTTGGGAACTGGAGCACCTTGTACAGTGGGATACAGTTATTTCTATCAAAACACATGGACTGTCTCTGGCTGTTAAATGAATGTACTGATTCAGTCTCAGCCTATCCCTTCAGATGTTTTCTTCGCAAACTTGTTTACCACCAACATTAGATTTGCATTTCAGAGAGTTTTCATGCAGGAATGGAAAACTTTGCAGCACTAAGAGCCAGCAGCACTCAATTACATCACTTATAATGAATGGGTTGGACAGTGGAATGAAAATACTTTGTCTAGTAATCAGTTTTTTTTTTATTCAGTAGTGCCTGGTAGTTGTAGGAACTTTTCAGACAGGCTGTGGGCTGGTTTGTCTCATCCATGTCAGGAAATTCAATTGACAGATGTGAAGTCTGACTGTACTGGTGGTGTTTAGACGGAGTCTGGAGTGATTCCTGAAACAACCATAGACTACCACCCTTAAAGGTGCATTGTATAACTTTTATGGTGAATGATCCATCAAGTGCTCTTTTCCAAGGAGATGTTTTTTGCTTTGTCTTGAAAGTTTCAGAGTATGGCATTAAACCTTTCTATCTTCATGGAGACCAAACCAGATCAAGTTACAGGTCAGATCTGTGGAGAGGAAACCTCGCTCATAGTCAGAATGCCTGTTTTTCTAGGTATTTTTGAGCTATAAAACTACCTGTAAAATAATAAATGTAAGGTAGAACTGCTTAATGTCATAAATTATTTGAATATGCCGCATTTCTACAAGTTCACCTTTTTTTTTTTAAAGGAAAGACTCTAAAATCTAAACACAGCCTTGGCAACTCTTACAGGAATAGACAGTCCTTGAATCCATAAATCATTCCATAAAAAGGTTTGCTAACTGAATGTCCATCCTCTGTACTTTTGAGATAGGCAGCTGCTTGTAATCTTAGTCTGTTCCACTGACTAAAACACAGTCATCACTCATCACAACCTACACATGCATGAGTCAAGTTTACTTTCCACATTCTCATCACAGCTGTGTTCTCTTTTAAAATCTCTTAACATCCCTTCTTATCCTTCCAGTAATCACTGGCACAGTCATCACAGCAGTGGTCAGAGGAGGAAGCACTTTTGCAACTGTCTCCATCATTAATGTGTACAAGGAAGGCAACCTGGCCATCCAGCAGGCCGGGAAGACCATGAGCACCAAGATTATAATTCTGTGCAAGAAATGTCCTTTTATCAGACGAGGTGAGTGCTGTTCTGATTTGCTTTGATCCAGCATAAATGCATGATTCTAAAATATCTTGCAGATCTTGTTTAGAATAGCCTATGGCTCTGAGTTTGCCATTATTGCTGCACGGTTGGTTCCTGAGAGGTGAGCGGGCAAACTCATTGTCCAACTATTCAGAAATATCCCATATGTTCATATATCTGAGCAATGAGGTATAGATAAAGCTAGAGGAATGTGGGTACTTTTGCAGTGGCAGTTGTGGCGGCCATTTTGTGACTGTAGAAGGAGCCAAATTCTTATAGGAAATTGCATTGATTAAAGAATTTAAATTGACATAATGGGCATTTTGAAGTTTTTGAAGGGAACCCTTGTCTGTCAGGACCTGTTTTCACTGAATCAAAAATAAATACTCACCTCAACATGAATGCAGATTTACCGTAGTGTTTTCATGTCATTTATATGGTTGAACAGGGACATTAGATAAAGCACAAATACAACAAAGTCAATTTGAAGGAAATAACATAAAAAAAATACTCTCTCTATTAGTCTATTCTTGAGAAAAATGTTAGTCAGAATATGGCTGCTAAATCTGGATCTGTTACTATAGTTTACCACAGCAATTTATCCTCTAGCTGTAATTGTACCATGTTGCATCAGACTATACTAGTATATATGACCATATGGCATACAAACGTGTTGTGTGGAGATTCTGATACTTGGCCTTCCTGAATGTCTCTGCCGTCATGCCGCCACTGCATTCAGGCTTTGTGTGTGTGACCTTGCCAGGCTTGAACTACGTGTTCATGGGTGAGGTGGACGAGGAGGGCCGCGGGAAGGTGGCCCCACACCATTTTGTCATGCCCTTTAAGACCAAGAACCAGAAAGGACTCAATGGACTGAAGAACAAGCAGTGCTGAGTCTCTTCCACTGGACTGCTTTGCCTCAGGCTCAGCTGTGGACGTGAAAGCATATTTAAAATGTAAAATACTGTTTATATATTGTGAGTAGGCTATTTATTAAAATTAAACCAGGCAATGGACACGTTTTATACTCTCATTTCAGTCACTTTTAGGCATTACCAGAGGACTAAGTACATTGTTTGGTTTGGTTTGGAGCTTTTTAATTTGGTGGTAATATGTGCAATAAATGTATTATTTAAATCAAAATTTTGCCTTGGGAGAAGCACTTTCCATTTCCTCACTTACAAGAATAATTAATCAGAATAATTTCTACTGTAGATGATAATATGTACTATTAACTGTATTTACACATTGTTGCCAAATTATTTTCAAGTGGTTTGAAATAAAATGAAGATATTTTCATATGGAAAACGTCTGTGAATATTTATATTTGATTTTTCATTGGCTCCAATAATAACTTTGCTTTCCAGTCTTTGTTTGGACCATATAGCATATCAAATACCAATGTAAACACAAGAGTCCAAGAGACGCATGTGCAGGCCATGTGAAGCCATCAACTTACAAAAGAATTTAGTCAGAAACATGAGTTATAAGCATACATAAACATTTATTTGCATTTCTATTGTAAAGAATGGCTTTCCCTATTTACAAAAAGCTGAATACTTAGAATACTTAGAGGCCTGAGTTTGGACACTTTGGTAGACTATACTGTATATTATTTATAATGCTGTTCCAAAATGCCTCTATCAAAGAGATTTGTGTACATGCTCTGATCACGTAGCATCCCATTTAAAGAAGAAAAAGCATGGATAGAGTCAATTTTTAGCTCCTGGGATAGAACATGGCATATTTGGATGTCCTGAAGCCAAGCAGGTCTCTCATCTCGTTGCGGAACTTTGACAGATCTTGTCGCAAATCGTTGAGATTTTCCACTGTGGCCTGGTCTGTGCTCTGCATCTTCTGACGCGTTGAGGTTAAGTAGCGGTGAACCAAGCAGCACATGATCTTCTGGTAGTTCTCATCACGCTTCTGCTTTAGGTTCCTCACTTCCTAAATTAGGAGAAAGAATACAATATTAGAAGGAGGGATACATCTTTGTCAATGACTTATTTAAAACAGACAGAAAAAAAAACAGATTTATGAAAGGAACAGTATAGCAAACTTTGTGTAAATAAATTATAATATATGGCCAGTTCTCGGGTATAATAAACAGGTAGGGCTGCTCAATTACGGAATTATATAACAACAATCATTTGGGTCATAACTGAAATAACAAAAGCCCATTCAGAACAGCTCTATATACATCATCATATCTGTAAGCAACTGTAATAGTTCTAATGGTTACAATTTTGATTATTTGTTCTGCCCTATAGGCTGGTGACACTAAAACATAAGATTATGATTATCAATAGTCATTAATGGTTAGGCTTTCATATTGTTACTGTATGTAGTGCACGTTATACTATTTTTGAGACTGTTACCTTGAGGCTGTTCTGTCTTTTGACTTTGCCCTTGGACGTGTGTGAGCAGATCCACTTTCTCAAACTGGTCACTAAGTAGCACACGGTTTTGGGAGAGGGGATGATGTTGAATGGTGGAGGCAGGGTGCACTTGTCGTCGAAGTAGCTTAGCCACAGCTTGGCTCGGGCAAACTTCCACTCCTTATCCTCGTGATTCTGCGCACAGTCCAAATATGCATTAAAAGAACTACTGAGAGACAAAGAGGACCATTCAAAAAGGGCCCTAGATCACTATCTTGCAATTGCTTTGCTTAGAATGTTCCACAGTATGACATTACACTTACCTATCTTGCATTTATTCGCTTACAGGTGTTTTCATTTCTTTAAAAATGTCCTCAAATTATGCACTTTTACTGCGAGCAGACTTGCCTCTCCAGAGATCTAAATTGCTTAGCAGTACCACCTTCTTCACGGAGATGGATTAGTTTAAAGTCATACTGTGGAACATTCCAGGTAAAGCAAAATCATATCCATAGAGAAACAAAAAAATAGTGCACCTTTAAAATTGCTTAAAATTACGGTTGTTTTATCAAATTAGTCATGGCTTTTCACAGTTTCCACTTACAGCTATTTGCCTGAAGCTCTTGTGCAGCATGGCGACCAGCAGTTTGGTCAAGACGATTACCACCACAATGTTGTAAGTGCCAATGATCATGGCCCCTACAAAGGAACGCAGCTCCTCGGTGTAGCTGATCCGGGTGACGAAGAGTGCAACATGGGCCAAAGAGAAAATGTACCAGAACAAAGCGTAGCATGTCCCCATAAACCTGTAACACAAACAACAGTAGAGGGTAAGTGGCTGCAAATGGATGCCGTATGTGGAATGTGCAGAGGTAGATTTGTTTCATCTAGATATCTAGGTGTTTGTACAGTTGCACGAGCAGTAGAAGAAGCCACAGAGGGACAAAACAACACGCTTTTTGAGTCAGTATTAAGTTCAAGAGGTCAAGTTCTATAAGGTCATCCAGCATACAATTTAATCTGCCAAATAATTATATCTTACTACGTCAAAAACAGATTTGACAGTGGCACCAAGTGGTCATGTTATAGTTATAGTAACAGCGTAGTTTTAGTATTAGTTGAGTCCTGAATACAATGATGCCACACTTTCTGATGGATATACTGTAGCAAAGGACAGTCAACTATAATTATTGAACTGCTCCACAAATTTTGCTTATAAACAGTCTTTTTTTTTTGGGGGGGGGGGGGGGGGGGGGGGCATGAGAAGCTGTGATGTCAGTAAAAATATTGGGTTTTTCAGTGTATATCTATGTATTAAATTTATGTTTTCTATTACAGTGGTACCTCACCTTACGAAATTAATTCGTTCCAGAAGTGGTTTCGTAACGTGAAAAATTCGTAAGTTGCGTAGCTATTTCAATGGAAAAAGCCTGATTCGTTCCAAGGCCCCGATCCAAGTTTTTTTTTTTTTACAGTGTAACTTTTTTTTATAGTGTAACATTGTGTTCTGCGTCCTGATTGGTTTCTCAGACTGGATTTAAACTTTTCTCACATTTGTCTCTCGTTTAAACACTCAAACTTTCATAGATTTTCAACAAAATTATTAATAGTGAAGCGTGTGGGGGGAAGCGGGAGGGGGGAGAAGACTGCGCGGACATGTGTGATAGCGCAGCATGACCCGACGCGGGGCTGACAGCAGGTCTAGACCTGGACTAAACCAGGACTGGACCAGGACTAAACCTGGACTAAACCAGGACTAAACCTGGACTAAATCAGGACTAAACCTGGACTAAACCTGGACTAAACCAGGACTAAACCAGGACTAGACCAGGTGGATTAAAGCGCTGAACGCGGGTCTATTTCCTGGTTTCGTTTCGAGTCACAGCTGAGGGGAGCAGCGAGGAGGGGACTGCATGCAGTCTGAGCGCATGAACGCATGAACGAGACCCATGCAAGAGCCGCGGTGGTCTAGACCTCCTCTAGACCTGACCAGGTCTAGAGGAGGTCTAGACCACCGTGGCTCCTCCTGGTTTAGTCCAGGTTTAGTCCTGGTTTAGTCCAGACCACCACGGCTCCTCCTGGTTTAGTCCAGGTTTAGTCCTGGTTTAGTCCAGACCACCGCGGCCCCTCTAGACCTACTCTAGACTTGGTCAGGTCTAGAGGAGGTCTAGACCACCGCGGCTCTTGCATGGGTCTCGTTCATGTGTTCATGCGCTCAGACTGCGTGCAGTCCCCTCCTCGCTGCTCCTCTCAGCTGTGACTCGAAACGAAACCAGGAAATAGACCGCGCGCGGCGCTTTAATCCACCTGGTCTAGTCCTGGTTTAGTCCTGGTTTAGTCCAGGTTTAGTCCTGGTCCAGTCCAGGTTTAGACCTTGGTCTAGACCTGCTGTCAGCCCCGCGCCGGGTCATGCTGCGCTATCACACATGTCCGCGCAGTCTTCTCCCCCCTCCCCCTTCCCCCACACGCTTCACTATTAATAATTTTGTTGAAAATCTATGAAAGTTTGAGTGTTTAAACGAGAGACAAATGTGAGAAAAGTTTAAATCCAGTCTGAGAAAAGCGTATAATGTGTGTGGCTGAGCGCGCATTATTTGAATTTTTGAGATTTCGCATTTCGTAACTTGAATTTTCTTTCATATCTAGAGACAAAAATTTTGCGTGAAGGCGTTTCGTAACTTGAAATTTTTGTTTGTTGGGTCATTCGTAAGGTGAGGTACCACTGTACTTGTCCTTGACCCTATGTTGTCTGTTTGAGTGCGTCCCTTACGAGTGGAAGGCATCGTTGCTCTGCTGTTCACAGAAGATGCCCTCGCAGTCTTTGGGCGGGTTCTTCTCTCTGTCTTTCATGTCAGTGCCGTACAGCTGGGTCATTCCAATGGTAAAAGAAAACAGCACCAATAGAAAGAGGCCCAGGAACTTCCCAAACTCCTGTAGCATCTGGCCCATAGAGATCTGTCACGACACAAGACTCACTGTTAGAAGACACTTAATACCATGGTGCAGGCTGCTCCACAGATGGACTAAAAGCTTGTTTTGTAGCGTGTGCCCTTGTAGGAGAAGGACCCTGTGGGGAAAAGTAAAGAGATTTATTTCTGCCTGAGGTGAAGCAGACAAACATGGAAGACACACAAGTCTCCCCACCTCATTCCAATGGCCTATTTATGGACTGGAAGAAATACTGTACTGTTGAGTGTAGTGTGGTCAAAAGAATAAATATATGTTTACACATTTTCAAATATTAGTGTAGAGGTTTTTATATAAATCTAAAGACTATTATTTGTTCATGTTTTTTATTTTTTTTATTTTATATTTTTGAACATGAATACACCTATCTATGTCCATAGCCTCTCTCTTGCACTGTGCAGTCCCTACCTGTTTACAAGAGATGCTTAAACATCAGTGTCCAGTGACTGAAATGACCATTCCGCCGGTGTCAAGGTGAATAGCTGTACATGTGTTTGAACCAAAACATAGTGCAGCTGCTGGAGGAGTAGGTGAAGGATCTACAGTTACTGAGATTCTTCATGACATGTACAAAGCAGAGTTGTTTTAGCACTTTCTGTTTGGGTCACATTTGATTTAAGGTCTGAGGTTGAATCCCATCCCCTTTCTGACAGCCGGGTTAAATCAGTACTGTACAAACACAGAGGAATGTGGAAGGTTACAGCTCCTCACCTCCATGACGCAGGTGATGTGGTTCAATGTGCAAATGTAATGAGGTCAACAAAAACTAGCACTCATTTGAATGGAACTGGAATACATCTCTGTTTTTCAGATTTGTAGATTGCTCGCTTAAGACTGTAGTAGTATTAGCAGCAGTAGTGTGTATCGTTCAATAAATGTATCTGCCCTATGTTCCAACAGAGGCCCTGATAATGATGAGTTTGACCTCTCAACAGCTGCCCCCAGGCAGCTCCACCATCACCACAAGCACTGCACAAAATGGCCTCATCCTCAAAGACTCTACAGACTCTCTCAAAGACACTAAATCAATGAACAATCCAAAAAAAAAAGAACTGCAATGTTAAATAGGTTTACACTATTATGCATGGTTGCACAGCATCCTGACACAAATGCACACTTCAAATGTGATGGGAGATAAAACGCACACATATGCGCACGCACATGCGCACGCACATGCGCACGCACACACGTGCGCACACACACACACACACATAGAGTAAAAATGTGTCATGTTTTTGCCATTATTTATATCTAACATGTAACATGTTTTTATTGCTCATCTGCATTCTTATTGTGAGCTGTAAACCTCTACAAAGCCTTAAAGTGTAGCCTGCACTATTCCTAAAAAGAAAGGAATACAACCAAACCTAGGTTGCCAATGCCTTCACCTGAATGAAGAACACACATGCACATTTGTCAGCATATGGACACTGAGCTGCAGAGGCTGCATTAATATAATAATAAATAATTAATAATTAATTGCATTTATATAGCGCCTTTCATGACACCCAAAGCGCTTTACAGTTCATTGTTCATTCACTCCACACTTGCATTAGCACTGGTCCATTATTGGCTGCAGGTGCTAAGGTTTAAGTAGTGACCATTCAGATCTATTGGGTTTTAAAAAAATAGATTTAGAATTGAATAATCATCTTGAAAAACAAAACCAATTTGTACCATAAACAACTTGGCCATCATGTCCAATATTTTTGCGGTTGAGAATCTTGTATCTGGATACACAGTTAGTTCATGTGGAATTGAAAATCAAAATCTTACATACAGTTCCTTTAATATGGTAGCAATTTACTGACCATAGCTGAAAACCTGTGACTGGATGTACTATTTTACTGTTATCTTGTAACAGTAAAAACTTACAAGAATGAATGAATGAATGAATTACAGACACATCCTGTAAACAGATAAACAGAGTGACTGGTTGGATTTTAAAATGTAGCTCAGTTAATAGATGTAGTTTATATTGACAATTGTTCATTCTGAGACAACTTATTCATTTGTGATCTCTATGCACAACCTAGTCATCCTCTCTAGAGCACATTTCTTCTCCCATTGCTAATTTGTCCTGTTCTGGAGACACATGGTCAGAGCATCCATCTTTTCCACTTGTATCCACACTGGACTGACTCAGTCTCTGCTCACATGTGTGCTGGATTACCTTTACAGCACACTCTAGTCTCTGTACTAAAATATGCAGCGTCCTGTGCACGAGTGGGTGTGTCTGCCATGTGAGTGTGGTCGTGCATACACAAGGACACATGTATTTCCAACAGCTAATCGTTTTTCCATCATGCTAGGCCAGACGGTGATGTCACAGGGCCCGTAAGGAAAGGAGAAAGGGGGGAGGGAGAGAGGGGTTGACTGGGAGGATTATAGTTAAGACTCCTAATTAACAATCTCCAGCTTCATTAGAAAGTTTTATGAAGAAACCACTAATAGGTCCTTTAAATAATGACAGGAAAGTCAGAGTTAAAATTGAGCTCATTGCATACCTAGACGCATATTAATTACTCAACGTGGTGAGGAAACATAGTAGCTTTGGCGAGCAGCGTGTCAGTTAGTGTTGTAACAGCTGGCTGCAAGTAAATATTACACAAGTTAGAACTGTTTCAACCAATCAGAAGCATTTGTTTACTTATCAAGCAGGAAGTCAAGTTGTGGAGTTGACACATGAAATCCAAAGTTAAAAGATGGTATCACTACCATCTACTAGAAGCAACTGTGTCTGTAGCTTTTCTATCCTGAAAGTAGAAGAAAACGCTATGCTCCTCCTGTATGCTTTTGTTTATACCCAGCATACCAACCACAGCCCACAATAATGTTCAAAGCAACATGTATTTTTCATTATAAGAAAAAAATGATGGCTATACCAACATGTTTTTGTCATAAATTCAGCTAACACATGCTGAGAAGAATGTTGTGCCAGCTGGGTTTGTTTATCCCATGTTTACCTGATCTCCTAACAGTTCAACACCACAAGGACAGGAGGCTAAAAGGTGTCAGGACTGTTTAGTTTGTTAATCAACAAGGAGAGACCTCCAACGTGGCTCTAGTCTTACCTCACAGTGGACCTGGGCAGAAGGGTGTGGTTGCATAGCCCTTAAATTGTATGATATAATGGTTAAGGGACAAATAAATGCAATCATTTAGCCTGAACCCGTGAATTCAAGCAAAATTGGTCTTGCCCATAGACTGGATAAAGAAGTGGACTAAGGGAGCGTAGTGTTACCCATAGCGTTCGGCTCCAGTCAATTGAAACTCACGATACTAGCGGTTATAAAGCGAATTTAGAGCCAGTTCCATATTAGGAATAGTGAAATAAAACACCAGGATCAGGGGTGGGTTAACATGAACATTTTAAGGCCAAAATGACGACACTCACAGCAGCAGTTACAGATAGAAGGGTGACAATTTTTCAATGTAAAGTCAACTGGAAAGCGAGTCTGTGGAGCCGGAAACGCTACCTTGTTCACTTCCTATTTGGAACGTGGCAACTAACAGGTTAGCTATATTCCATTTATATATACAGTCTATGGTCTTGCCCCAGTACAGATTCATATTGTGTAAGCAGCTCTCGAGATCTGCTGTGTTCTGTCTGTGTCTACTGTAATTCTAAAGCATTTTGTCTGATAATCCACTTGTTTTTCCACATTTTTGACTCTAAAAATCAGGTATAGTGCCTGAAAAATTGGCACTATGGCCCTTTTTGAATACTAAAAAATAGTGTAAAGATTTGTATTTCTGAAGTAATAAATGTGATCTCTTAGGAGAACCACAAAGTCTGTGGCCACAGTACACCACAAGACTTGATTCCTTTTACAGACTCTGGCCCTATCTTGCAATCGTGCAGATTTGCAAAAGTTTTCTGGGTTTACTTAAGGTTTCTATCCACACCAAAAACCTCAAATGTCTTCCTTAATTTCTCAAAAACTTCCAGAATATTTTTTTCAGTACACATTTCTAAACATTTGTGCTGCGTCGCCTGTGTGGTACCTGCAGTGGCCCCAGTATGGAGCTGGTGGTGTACATGTAGAATAGTCGCAGGTAGCTGAGAACGTTAGCGAAAGCAAACAGACCCTCAGCCACCAGGATGGGGTGAAAGGCATCCCAGTTCTTCCTCTCCGTGTCCGCCACATTCTTGAACTGCAACACCAAGAAACATAACACTGAAAATGGTGTTTTATTTCACCATATGCAGCACTTTGGAAACAGATTTGCTTAGAAAATGTTCAATAAATAGACTGAGAAACAGCTTCTTTCCAAAAGCCATCAGGCTACTCAACACACTGAAGAAAATTCCATGAACATTCCATGAACATGTATGACATCCAAAAAACAATCTTACACACACTGATGTTCATGCAGCTTTCAGCACTTTTGCACTTTACAAATTGCACCTTCACTTATTGCACCTTACATATTGCACATTTCATTCTACCTCGAACTTTCCTACTTGTTGGAAGCGTATATGTTTACCTATATATCTTATGTGTATTTATTGTTGATGCCTGTGTACACTTCATGTCCATGAGTGTAGCTGTGTGTTTGTGTGCGTGTTTTTAGTTTAAATTGCACATTTAGTGTCTGGTGAAACGCAATTTCAGTCCTCTGTGTAACGTCTGTTAGTGAATTGACAATAAAGTACACTTTGACTTTAAATATCATAAAAATCCATTAGAATTATCAAGAAAATAGAAAGCTAGAGCTACCTTATTAGGGCATTGCACTGATTCAAAAATGTTCTAGTTATAGTGTGAAGGCTAATTTTATCAAGAAACAAAACCTTATCAAAATTGGAAAGAATCAACAACCAAAAATGTGTGACTAATGTTAATATCTGTAGTTTACATTTCAAAAAAATCAGTCATTGCTCATAGCCCATAACCTCAAACATGACCTCAAAATACTTTTAACTGTCAATGTTATACAGAAATGCCTGCATGTGTTCACTGGAGTGCTATTCTCCCAACAGCCCATTAGCTAACCCTCTCTAATAGCTTGTGAGAGTGTTGCTACCTTGCTGTGGGCTACAATCCTGAGGGCAAAGGTCGCGAGGTAAAGGGAATTCATGACAAAGCTCAACTGGTTCCTAGATTCTTCCAGGAAATCCTCAAGTCCCTCGTACCACAAGCGCTTCACATCCGACCACACCATCCCTAAAACACAGATCAGACAAAAGCATTTAAAAGCAGCAAAGGGGAGGCATGGGAACTGACATTTTACTGTCATCTAAACAAAATGGCTTCCAGATTTAGCCTCGAGTTGTATTATTATAGAAGGAGTCCAAGTGAAAAAGGAATGCACACATAACCTAGGGTATTATTGAGGATAATATATGTCATGTGTGGGATAAATGTGAGATGTCAGAGAGGATTTGGAGTGGCAGTAAAAAAGGGCAAAAACATGAAAGGAAATATTATTAGTAGACACAGTAATAATATTGTAAAGTCTGGAAACAATACAATACGGTGCTCCCATTTAGACACGGGAGATGACTGCTTACCCTTGGTTTGAGTCCAGTTTAGTCCTTATGTAGACTAGGTTTGGACCTGTCCTGGTTTAATCTTGCTCTAGTCCAGGTTGAGAGTTTATTTAGGGCAGCAAGATGAATTAAATTCATAATTAAATGCATTTTTTCATAATTTCTTCCTCAAACAAAATTGGATCTGCACAAGCATGTACTGAAAAATAATGATTGAATTAGTTGTCAGTTCATATTTCAGTGTTTTTGCCAAATTCTTTTGGACGTGTTTAAAATTTGAACTTTGAACAGAATCCTATTATTAATCACAGTGTTTGAAAAATCAGAAAAACAACATAGCCATTAAAATAATATTGATGTTAGTTTGTTAGCGTGGGTCAGCAGATGTGTAGATTGTAAAATACTTACTGTATGTACTACTACTGCCAAGGCCTGCTATGACTTTTGTAGATGTATAGGCTACTGAAATACAGCAAAATAACAAAAATAACTTGAGTAATTTTGTTTTTTGCATCTTTTATCTTTTTTATGAGTTATTGTTATTAAGGAAACATAAAAAAACATCTTGAAATGTGACTTGAAATCCTACTATATTCTATGTTGGTACTTGTGAGTGAAAGTATACAAAACACCATATATCTATATACCATAAACAGTATTATTTAAACCCTAGTTTTGTAACAATGCATTGGACTTCAATTCAACACCATTTGCTGTTTTTTCTCTTAGATGCGCCAAAGATTTGAATTATCCGTTCACATAATATATAGGGAAAAGGCATCCAGGAGCATAAACACACACAGATGCACAGTTACTATGGGTCTGTTTTCCCATTCATTTGAGGCATGTCTCTCCAGGGAACTGCAAGGAAAGAACAGCACGTTGATGAGAGAGTGGGAAGACTTGTGCAAACAAATAAAATGAACACTTGTAAGGAAATTAGTTGGCTTCGGTATCTTCATGTAATAAATGTAGTGCAATTAGATTAGATTAGAGAGACAATTGTAATCGTAAAAAGTCTGAAGCACGGGTAAGACTTGTCTATTTAACAGTGATATTTGTTGGGAGATATTGAACCAAAGGATGCTGAGGTGCAGATTCACAGCTGTGTAGAGGAGGCAGGCCATTACAGCCACTGAATGCTCGGTTTAATGGCTTCTTGGCAGAGGGGAGAGGCAGTTGGCCGCTTCCCCAGAGACAGCTACATTTCTGCTCAGCCAAATCTATGAAGATGGTCTCTGCTCCAATCTGAATCCTTTTGTTGTATAGGAAATGTATTCTGTGTCTACTTTGCGATTATGATTTAGAGTGTTATCCTCAAGTGTGAAAAATGCATTTACTATGGGTAATAAAAAAAATCTATACTGTGCAAGTGTACATAATGGCTTCTAAAAGTGTTACAATTTTAAACAGAAATCACAGCATGTCAGAATAATTCTTCTGAGATAAACAACATACAGAAAGTACTTGAATATGATTTAAATGGAGCTTGTATGATAAATTATACGGGATCAAAGGTAAAAAAGCTATTGAGTAAATACATTTATAATACCAGTATACTTTTGTGTGAATGCTAAATTACATTGTAGCTATTGATTTATTATTGGGCTAACTGACCTATGATCCAGAGTATGAGCAGGTAGTCGATCATCTCCAGCGCGGGGCCCATAGTGTTCTTCATGCCTTCATTGTAGACCAGTGAGTAGAGGTTGAGCAGTAACAGGAAGGTCAGGTAGGAGGCGCTGTGGATGATGAACTTGACGAATGGCGTGTGTATGATCTGGCCTACACGTGATCGCGGCACGAGGAGGTAGCACACGGAGAGGAGGGGCCACAGAACAGTCACACTCAACACTGTGGCGATCTTCAGACAGGTGTGCTTACGACGATAACTGGCCGTCTCCCCAAACCACACTGTGTTCAGGAACTGCTGGCAATTAGACTGGGCCACGAACTGTTGAATAAAGAAGATTATGAGACAAATTATACATCCTAAATAAATCTATACGTTATACATATATTTTAAAGTATTTGTTCTGCAGTACAGTTTTCTTCTTATTACTATGACAACATAATCTTAACTTGTACAGTGTAGGCAAATGCTTCTCAAACATTTCAGTACCACCAAAGATCTAAACCAAGTCTATAACAGAACTATTCTAGGTCTAATCTAGGTCTAAACCAAGCCTAAAAGTGGGCTACATCAAGAAATTATTCAAATGAAGAATGGAAAGTGGATAAAATTAACTCTAAATTAGGCAAACCCACAAAATGAAGAGCTGTCCAAGTACCTGATGGAGCATGCATACTCATGATTAATGATGTTATAGACAAACTGAAGTAGAACAGAAATATTTTGATATTTTCCAGCCAATGCATGTTTCACAAACCCTCTAGTATTTTATGTATATGCTACAAACATATGTATACTGACCAACGTTTACTGACAGTCTTAGTACCAAGTGACGATCAAAGTGCCATTTCTGCAAACACGACTAAGCTACAATCTTCCTCCTGATAAATGAGTTCTACATTTCGCACTCCAGCTGTATATTTGACCCACAGCGTTTTACTTTTAGATAAGATGAGGTGGTGCTTGAATGCTGTCGCCTTAGGGAGCTACAGTAATTTCTGCCATGTACATATTTTAACTGAAGTATGTGGGTAAAGAGCAGATGTGTTATATGTCCAGCAGCCAATAAGAGGCATTATTACTGCTTCTGCTAATGTGTCTGTCAGGTAATAAGTGTGATATATGCAAAGGTTAAGGCAGGTGTGAGAGAGAAATATATGTCCATTAATTATAACTGAGTTATAATGAGATGTATTTCTAACCACACTGCTAAAAATATCTATGTAAAAGGTGCTATGTTACACACAATTGTCTCGTTTTAAGCCATGTTACCACCTCAGAAACATACCAGGAGTTGTGTTTCATTCACTCATGTTTGAGTAATCCTGTATTATCAGTCTGTCTACATCTCCAAAGCTCAAAATGCTCTTGTAACGCACTAAGGGGCTAATTAGGATCTGATCGCACGCTGGTTGACCAGAAGAAGGTTCGGTAAGGAGCCAAGGTGTGTGAAGAACCACAATAACAAGGAAATCTTTGTTCAAATATCATAAATGTATTAAGTACAATATTAATTGATTAGATCAGGTATAAAATAGTATAGTATTAGTATAGTACAGATTATAAATGGGTTATCACTTTATATATTATAAGTAGATATGATTAATATAAAACAACCATGTAACAAAACAAAAAAAAGGATAGGATATGCAATTCTCCAGTTCCAAGTTCCCATAAACAGTCCAAAGTTTGTGTTATTCCAATGATAATGTGTATGTAATCCAATAGAGGTGTGAATCCAAGAAGCGGGGGAACCTGTTCCTACCAGAGTCTGATGAAAGGGTTAGCTCGCCATCCAGTTATTGTGTTTAGTCACTGTGTCCAGTTGGTGTTGTTGGATTCAGTAGAGGGGGGGGGGGAGAGACCTGACCGTTGAGCGGATCGTTAGTTGGATAGTTGGATTATGTGTACCCATCCGTCGGGTCAATTTGTTCCAAAATACGTGTGTTCTCAATGCAATTGCCGAATTAATCAGCCACCGCAGGAGGAGCACTCGGAGCAGCATGAGAAAGATATTGGCGTCTGACGTCACCGCTTAAAAGGGAAATTGTCCCGCAACAATAAACTCCACACCGGAAGTGGGACTTATTTGACACAGTTTACACTCTGTTCCACATTGTGATGGATGACGTGGTAGTTTTAAAGTTAACAGCTACCTTCTACCTTTTGATCAGTAAATGTTGGCAGTTCCAAGGTTGAAATCATCCCAATGATTCTGTTGAAGGTGTATGGAGTTTAAAAACACAGTGGAGCACTTCCTGTATTACCACATCACATCAAAAGGTTTTCAGTTTGAGAGAAGAACTCAGCCTAAATATGCAGATGTGTGAATGAAACAAAGCAAAGTTCTAGGTATATTTTTGATGAGGAAACAACATTATAACATAGATCAGAAAATAGTGTAATATGGGCGCTTTAAACAATGTCTTTGAGCAGTTTTGATTAGTTTGCATTCATGCAGTAGATTTGACTTGTTGGCATTAACTGGTTTCCTTTCAGTAATTCTTTCCATGTTTAAAATGTTCTGACCATAGATATGATTTTCCTTTTTATTTTAAGAAACACACACATTAAAAGTCTTTGAAGCAGGTTAAAATGATTCAATAGAAAGAGCATTTACAGGTGAACTACTAGTATAAAGACATTTAGCTATATCTTTGGGAAGTGTCATATGTTTAAGCCAGATGCCCATTCAATCACAATCAGACACATTACTGTTACTTGACACTGTCTTACTCATGGACATATTGACTTTAACAGGCTAATGCTTTTAGCCCCCTACTACGTATGGGTAGGAGGAGCTAAAAGTCCATGTACTCCAGATCCTTTCTACATTCTTTGCTCTCTCAACTAAAACCCTGCACAAGATTTAATACACTATCTCTCACCTCTTTCTGATTGTACTTGATGGCGAGTTTGAGGCGGCTCAGGTTCATCCTCTCCTCCAGCAGGCCTCTCTTGTCCACGTGATCTTCGCTGGAGGTGTGATTGAGAATGACTTCCAGTTCTCGGGAGTTGCGGGCCTGAGCCAGCAGATCCTTGGCAAACATCTTACACTGCTTTGCCAGCTCCTCATAGTCGTTCCTGCAAGTGCCGAACAAGATACAATCAGGTTTACACATAGGGGAATTGGGATTTGTATCAATAACAATGACAAAGTGGACACATTTGTTCCAGTCAGAAATACCGTACGTGATATATTTACATAGAACATTACATAGAATAATTTTGTGAATTTTCATTATAATAACTTCAAGTGTAAATATAGCTGCAAGCAGCAATGTGGGGGCCAAGCACAGTTTGACAGGGTCTAACAAGGTCTGACAGGATAAGATAAGATAAGATAGGATAAGATAATCCTTTATTTGTCCCACAATAGGGAAATTGCAGTGTCACAACGCAAGTTTCAGAAACAGTTGGAAAAAAGAGCATGCATCAAAAATTAAGATAAATAATAATAAGTACGTACAATCAACTACAAAAACACAACACTGTAAGGTTAAAGGCACAGGAACGCTGCACAATAAATGTCTTTGATTCTGAGCAGTGAACAAACAGCAGTTAAAGTGACTCCAGTTCAGTAATATATAATATCACTACAATAAAGTGACTCAGATGATTGTGTACAGTGCAGTGATGGACAGTGGTTGTTACACAAATAAGTAGCAGGTAAAGTGACTTTAAATAATATTGCACATGTAATTATTACTATGGAGATGACACATGGTTGCTAAGAGATGAGCATGACTAGCATTGATCACAGTACAGGATCTAACAGAGTCTGACAGGGTCTGACAGGGTCAGGGTCTAACCCTGTCAGAACAGACACATCAAAGACAGATCAAAGGTTGCAAAATTTCACAACGTTTTACCAGACGGTTCTAGGGGTTGCCATAGACTCCACATGGGAGTCTAGGGGTTGCCATAGACTCCCATGTGGAGAAGAATATAGAATAAGAATAATAAGAATCAGGAGACCAGAACATCAAAGGAAAGATCAAAGGGTTGCTAGGCAACTTGCTAGGCAACTTGCTAGGCAACGCAAAGCAATTCCTATAGGGTGCCTAAGCACCTTTGGTGCTTGGCCCCCTAATTAAGGAAGTGTAATTAAATAGGATTAAGGATCAAATTACATTTGTCCTGATTGAGTTCAGATGTAGTAGGTAGGTTTAGTCCTGCTCTAGTACAGGTTTAGTTCTCGGTTTAGTCCTAGTTTTGATCGTTCCTTTCTTTCTTTTTTTTTTTTATTGTTATTTTTAATTGCAAGAATGCAAGCCAGAGACATATATTAGATTTTCCCCATGGTAATGCTGCATACATACATGGTGTATACAATAATATATCATTGATTATTAATAGTATATAGCATTGTCTTTAAGTAACTTTTTATTATGACCACTTACTGCATTTTAAAAGAGCATTTTTTAGGCCGTGAACATACTGAACATACTGTACCTAAACTCTACTTCCACCAGACTCAGCTCCTTCAGATCAGCACTGAGTTCAAACGCCCTCAAAATGGGATCCTCTTCAGTCAGCATGATGAGCGATGGACTGGCGAGGCAGCGGTAAATGTCCAGGCGGAACCTACACACATAAGCACCAGATGGCATTATAATGTGGTGTATATCCTTACTGTCGATATAAGCAGAAAAACTGTGATGTGGCGGAACATAGATTCTAGGCCGTGTTATTTTTTTTTTAGCACCTGTGATAACCTTGGTATTGTTTACCGGGAAAACTGACTCATTTATCACACTGTGGAGGAAGCTACACTGCATACAGAACCAAACAGGCCTGCAGATAGGAAAGGCTGTCTAGATATAAAGAGCAACGACATGAAAGACCAAAAATGCTTATTACATTTATGATCAGTAGGATATTTTCACTAGAATACTTGATTGTTGACGTTAATCCACTTCTTTGTAATAAAACATTTTTAGTAATCACTTTATACTAGTATTATTGGGGGGGGTCAGTTAGCTGTAAACCATTTTCTATGCATGTTCTGCTTTTTAATGAATATGAAAGAAACACATCTTAATCTCTAATTTTATTTTAAGAAAGTGCTCATCTAAAATGAAACACATTAGCATCTTCTTACACTTAAATCATTGCTTCAAATTCAGAAGAAAGCTAGCCATGAGTTATCTCCCATTGACTTGTTTTTTTTATATTTATTTAAATCACCTGCATGATTCCGTGGAAACAGAAAGTTAAAACTATACTTCAGAACATTTTCAGTGGAGACAGATATGTTTTATGCCAAAGGAACAAGATGTATTTTTCTTTTCTTTGCTTTAAGTACTAAGCTGTCACTGGGGAAAATCTCAGCAAGAAGCAAAGAACTAAAAGAACAATTGTGGCATACACTATTAGTGAAACCTACCTATAGAAACCCTGATTATAATTACGTTGTCTGAATGTGATTATTACCTGTAATTTAGCACTGGGCCCTGATAATTTGGCTCCTATACCCCATAGCTCTTATGAAGCAATTGCATGCAGATTACAATCAACAGCTATCTTTAAAACACAAATCTGTAACAAGCAAACAAATTTAAATATAAATAAATTCATATAATAGCAAACATGTGCAAGTTAAATCATGGTTAAATGTGCACTGTGTGTTTTCCATTATTTTTAGCAATGCAATCTCCTGTAATTTCATAAATGCAAAATAGATTAGTTGTAATGCTATACTTTGAAAAGTTTCAAGTGAAGCTATTGCATTGCAGCTGATGTCATCAACATTCCCTGTGGGTGTGATGCTAACTGAAGGCTCTGCTCTGTCAGAGGCTTTGGACAATCTTAAAACCTTTTGACAGTGTTTGCTAATGTGTGCACTGTGTCCATGGTAACTTCTACGCATTCCACCATTAGAGATACATGCAGAATTCCCACCCACGTCATGTCAAAGTATCAATACCTTCTCCACGGACACAAGCAAATGGCGTACCCTCACCATAAAAATAACACAGTGCACCTTTAAGGACGTCATAGTGGCATTGACCTGGAGTGGCGAAGACTGTCCTTCTTGTTTTTAGCGTTGCAGAGGGTGCACTCACAGCCCACAGCATGGGGCCTGGGCAGAGAGATGTCCTGTTTGAGCAGCATGGTCAGGATCTCATAGTTGTTCCTGTGAGCTGCCAGGATGACCGGAGCCACGTCCATAGTGGTCGAATACTCTGGGTTTTGGATACGCTGCATCAGTTTCTAAAGGATATAATGAATAACTCATCACTCCAATTTGCCAATAGATTATTAGTCCCAAAAAGTATTCAAAAAGTGGCAATAAACCTGTATCAATAAAAATTTTGAAATGCTGCAAAAAACATATTAATAATGCTGTAATAATACTGAAGACTTTTTAGCAGGACCATATTGTAATGAAAAATGTTATCTGCAATAATAATAGCACAATGCACACAAGTCAATCTGTATCAATAAAACCTATAAAACTACTGCTCAGAATCAAAGACATTTATTGTGCAGCGTTCCTGTGCCTTTTAACCTTACAGTGTTGTGTTTTTTAGTTGATTGTACATACTTATTATTATTTATCTTCATTTTGATGCATGCTCATATTTTCATAATGTTTCTGAAACTTGCGTTGTGACACTGCAATTTCCCCATTGTGGGACAAATAAAGGATTATCTTATCTTATCTTATAGATATATCATTATTCTACCCTCAGCCTCTTAAATGTTATTATATTGATGTGAATGAATGTAAATACTGATGTGATTTTTGTGACCTATGCGAAATATTGCATTAGCCTTCATTCATTCATTCATTTATGCCCTATACAGATTATACATATTCACAACATTATTTCTTTATGATTGAAAAAACATTTGACAGTATAAAGGTTTGATGACTACATTATGTGGGTTTTGATTGGGTGCATCACCCTAATGCAAAAACAATAAATCGGCGATAGCGTGCCAGAATCTTCCATTTGTTAAAGGAGAATTAACATTTTTTACAATCTGAGCCTTATTTCGGTAATAAAACAAGTTGTTTTACTCACCCATAGCACTTTAGTGTCATATGGAGCACTTCCGGAGATGTTTTAGGTTAGCGATCTCCGTAATGTGAGTGGTCGGGGCACGACGCTGTAGTCACCAACATAACACAAACTTTAGCACTTGTCAAATCGTAGAAGCTCAATGTCTTAGTCTACACTTTCGTTTGAGTCAAAATGGCCTGTAATCTGAGATTTTTGAGATGTTTGGGTCCCAAGAGCTGAGAGAGAAATAAGATGTGACTCCGCACATGCGCACTGGCCTCCTCATCTACTCAAAAGTATGGATAAATCTCAGATTAGAGGCCACTTTGGACTCAAACAAAAGTGTAGACTAAGACATTGAGCTTCTATGATTTGAAAAATGCTAAAATTTGTGTTATTTTTGTGACTGCAGCGTCGTGTCTGGACCACTCACGTTACGGAGATCTCTAATCTAAAACATCTCCGGAAATGCTCCATATGACACCAAAGTGCGATGGGTGAGTAAAACAACTTGTTTTATTACCGAAATAAGGCTCAGATTGTCAAAAAATGTTAATTCTCCTTTAACAATTCATAACAGTAGAGCAATAGTGAATCCCTAATAGGTAAACAGGCGCATGAAGACAGTATAGGTGGAGACTGTGGAACAAATAAAATGTATTATTATTATTATTATTATAATTGAAATTTTTTTTTTTTAGTTAAAACATTGCCATTTAAAAAAAAAATATTATCATAGGCTAAAAGAAATTGTATTGTCCAGCAAAGATCACCCTCTGCTGGTAAGTTTCCCCTTTTCTTCCCTCTTTGGAGAGATCTGTGCTCTATTGCACTCAAACAAACTACTGGAATAAGGATTTAGGAACTTAAAGGAAAAGTAACGTTTTTTTTTTTTTACAATTTGAGCCTTATTTCGGTAATAAAACAAGTTGTTTTACTCACCCATAGCACTTTGGTGTCATATGGAGTACTTCCAGAGATGGTTTAAGACAGGGCTCTCAGGTTTTGAAGATAGCTAGGAGTGAGATTTCTGAGGAGCGGGGGGGTTTCAGTCTTGGTTTAGTCTTGGTTTAGTCCTGGTTTAGTCCTGGTTTAGACCTGGTTTAGACCTGTTTTAGACCTGTTTTAGTCCTGGCTTAGTCTTGTTTTAGACCTGGTTTAGTTTTGGTTTAGTCCCGGTTTAGTCCTGGTTTAGACCCGGTTTAGATCTGGTTTAGTCTTGGCTTAGTCCTGGTTTAGACCTGGTTTAGTCCTAGTTTAGACCTGGTTTATTCCTGGTTTAGTGCTGGTTTAGACCCGGTTTAGATCTGGTTTAGTCTTGGCTTAGTCCTGGTTTAGACCTGGTTTAGTCCTGGCTTAGTCTTGGTTTAGACCTGGTTTAGTTTTGGTTAAGTCCTGGTTTAGTCCTGGTTTAGTCCCGGTTTAGTCCTGGTTAAACCTGGTTTAGATCTGGTTTAGTCTTGGCTTAGTCCTGGTTTAGACCTGGTTTAGTCCTAGTTTAGACCTGGTTTAGTCCTGGTTTAGTGCTGGTTTAGACCCGGTTTAGATCTGGTTTAGTCTTGGCTTAGTCCTGGTTTAGACCTGGTTTAGTCCTGGCTTAGTCTTGGTTTAGACCTGGTTTAGTTTTGGTTAAGTCCTGGTTTAGTCCTGGTTTAGTCCCGGTTTAGTCCTGGTTTAGACCCGGTTTAGATCTGGTTTAGTCTTGGCTTAGTCCTGGTTTAGACCTGGTTTAGTGCCGGGTTAGTCCCGGTTTAGTCCTGGTTTAGACCTGGTTTAGTCTTGGTTTAATCCTGGTTTAGTCCCAGTTGAATCCTGGTTTAGACCCGGTTTAGACCTGGTTTAGTCTTGGTTTAGTCCTGGTTTAGTTCTGGTTTAGTCCTGGTTTAGTCCCAGTTGAATCCTGGTTTAGACCCGGTTTAGACCTGGTTTAGTCTTGGTTTAGTCCTGGTTTAATTCTGGTTTAGTCCTGGTTTAGTCCTGGTTTAGTTCTGGTTTAGTCCTGGTTTAATTCTGGTTTAGTTCTGGCTAGGTCCTGGTTTAGTCCTGGTCTAGTCCTGGTTTACTTCTGGTTTAGTCCTGGTTTAGTTCTGGTTTAGTCCTGGTTTAGTCCTGGTTTAGTTCTGGTTTAGTTCTGGTTTAGTCCTGGTTTCGTTCTGGTTTAGTCCTGGTTTAGTTCTGGTTTAGTCCTGGTTTAGTCCTGGTTTAGTTCTGGTTTAGTCCTGGTTTAGTTCTGGTTTAGTGCCAAAATAGATGCAGAAATAATCTGATATGACTCACCCATAAAAACGCGGTCACTCGTATCCATGTATGCACGTGTCACGGTCTTTAATAATCCGGAGCTCCGGAGAAAAGGACATATCCCGAACTTATCCCGTGTCCCGAGACGAGAGTTCCTTCTTACGTAGCATTAACGTAGCAAGTTAAGGATTCTTCTTCTCTTGGAAATGCCGCGTAAACATTCACGCGGCTCGCGCATAGCTGATTGGCATCAGCTGTGCCCGATCGGCCTGTTGTGCAAGTGACTTTTTTTCGCTGAAAACGCGCGGTGCCTGCATTAACTTACCGATTTTCTGGGCACAGAAGCGCTGTGAACAGTGGCTACAGTTTTGAATTGCTTAAAAAAATTTCAGCGTGAGAAATACCATGTGTGGCGTGTGAGCGTGTGAACACGTCGAATTGCGTGTGTCACACTCTCAAAGCGTGAGACTTGAGAGCCCTGTTTAAGATTTGCGGTTAGCCTAGCGCGACTTCTAGCCATAGCTCGGGGCATATAATATATTCCCCAAGCATGTAATATGCCCCGTGCGGGCTCCAAATAACACAAACTTTAGCACTTTTCAAATCATAGAAGCCCGATGTCTTAGTCTACGATTTCGTTTGAAGCAAAAGTGGCCTGTAATCCGAGATTTATCCATAGTTTACAGCTTTGCGTTTCATGTTTGGGTCCCGGGAGCTGAGAGCACAGTCCGCACATGCGCACTGGCGTCCTCATCTACTCGAAACTATGGCTAAATCTCGGATTACAGGCCACTTTTGACCACACGAAATCGTAGGCTAAGACATCGGGCTTCTATGATTTGAAAAGTGCTAAAGTTTGTGTTATTTGGAGACCGCAAACAAGTGCCCCGAGAACTCACATGATGGAGATCGCAAATCTAAAACATCTCCGGAAGTGCTCCATATGACACCAAATTACTATGGGTGAGTAAAGCAACTTGTTTTATTACCGAAATAAGGCTCAGATTGTAAAAAAACGTTACTTTTCCTTTAAACTTCACAGGAATTTGACATTTTGCTTCCTGGTGATATTCAGTTTAAGCTTCATCATTGTTTTTGTCTTTGTAACCTCAATATAAGTTAAATCTGCAGTCAAATGTGAGTTAAATAAAAAGGTACTGACCGCAATTGATGGTTTAGATGATCGTCTGGGCCTGTGATTAAGAAGAATGTCCACTGCTCCAACCACCTCAGAGTCTATGGCGACCAGCAAAGCATCTGTAGCCTGCAGACAAGAAACAGTTCAGATAACAAAAAAATACCGAACAAACCTGTGAGCATTTTGCCTTCACTACCTGGCAACCGTAGTCTAACAGCAGCTGCAGTATGTCCAAGTTCTCATTTTCAATAGTAATAGTGACTGCATCTCTACCCAAAACATCCACACAGTTAATGTTGAGCTCGCCGTGTCTGTTCTCCTCGAGTAACTTCTTCACCATGTAGTAGTCACCTGTTGAAAGAAAAATCAACATCAAATCATTACAGATGAGATTTTTTTGCCCAGTGATCTGTAACAATAATACCCCCCTATAAGGACACCGTACTGTTACCCAATGTTTGGACAAGCTTTATATGGTCAGAGCTCCGACTTAAGTGTCTACACATATCAAAGTCAACTGCACTATCAAGACATGTAGGAGGGCAGATCTGTTCTTTGTCTCATATTTTGTCTCTGGTAGTCATATTGTTTACATTAAATTGGACTTGTGAGGTTGGGAAAAGGGAGTTGTGAAAGAAAGTAGACCCACAGGCCAAATTTCCACTATAACCAAGCTTGTGAAATGAATTTATAGAGGGAAGATGGTGTGGAATGGTGAAACAAGCTACAGTATGTCATGTTAAATGGTACTTACAGTTTTCTATATACAGTACCCTATTACAAAATGTTCTCGTCTCTCAGATTTGATGAATACACTTGCCTTTCTCACATGCCAGGAGATAGAGCTTCTCGTCCAGCGTCGTTTCCTCCTTCACCTCCCTTACGTCCTTTAGGGCCAGAAATTTATCCGGAGAGGAAGCGTCTGCGCCTTGGTATAAAGCTGACATTACGACCGAAAGGGAATACGGACAAATACTGATGTGCATCCCACTACAAAGCGGCGACCATTTGACGAGAAATATGTGGGGACATTAAGGCGGACCTGGACAATCGGCTCTCGCTTTTACGCACAATCTAAAAGCGTCGTCACAGTAAATCACATCACTGCCGTCGCCTCTCTGCGCCTTTCCACGCTCCAAAATGGTTGTCCTCGTGCCCTTGCTTTTCCTCTTCCCTCGAATAACAAACTAAACAATATTTCACGAAACAACAGCTTATAGATAGACGCATTGGTGTTCGTCTCGCCAGTTTATTAGTTCCATCTTTCTGGCTGGGAGGATCTTGATGGTCTTATGGTCCTGATGCTGCTGTCTGATGAAGTCTCTAGTGCGCATGCCCCCGCCTCCACCTGCTCCTTTTCACAGCCACAGTTTTCCATCTTCGGGATTACATAACACAGTTTCATTCATTGCAGTGAGGTATGTAGAAAAATCATTACAAAATAGGTATTTTGTATTAATAACTCTATAACTCTATTTTTAACACCCGGCTCACCCGCAGAGCGTCCAGCATTGTGGGTGACCCGAGCCACCCCTCACACAGCCTCTTCAGCCTCTTCAGCCTCCTGCCCTCGGGGAGAAGGTACCGGAGTCTCCGGGCCCACTCCACCAGACTGTCAAACAGCTTCATCCACCAGGCTGTCAAACAGCTTCATCCACCAGGCGGTCAGGAGGCTGAACTCTCACCTGAACTCTCACCTTACCCATCTCCCACCCCCAATATTGGCATAACCTGTATTCCATAAAAAGACATATCACTCTAGACACTTAAAAAAAAACTGCTGCTAAGGACTACTGTTGCACTGTTGCACATTTACTACTGGAATTTTACTACTGTTGTACTGCTGTTTACTACTGTTGTTGCACTACTGGAATTTTTACTACTGTTTACTCCTGTTATTGCACTAGAATTACTACTGTTGCACATTTATTTTATCTTAACTTCAATGCACATTCTATTGCACGTTACCATTTCACTGCTGTATCTTCCATTGCACATTTTTGATGCACACTGCACACTTTTGGACATCTGTATATAGGTATTTATTTATTATGTTGCACTGCTTTAAGATTTTAGATCTTAGACTTTAGTTTAACTTTAGATCTCTGTCTTAGATAGTTTTTGTTGTGTTTTGTCTTTATATTGTATCTTGTACACTGTCTTTTTGCACTACCTGGCCAGAGAGAAACGAAATTTCGATTCACTGTATGTTGAACACATATGGCAGAATTGACAATGTATGGCAAAAGGAGAAATTCAATTTGCCAACTGGACAGAAGTTTATTTGGTTGAATACGTTTCGCTCATCCAAGAACTGAAGAACTGAAGAAGCAGCTTGAATGAGCTGTGAAACTTATTCAACTTTTCTCCAAATTGCATTTCTCCTTTTGCCATGGATTCTACCTGGACGACTGAGGGTTTCTACACACATCTATAAAATGTGATATCCTAAATGTGATATCTTAATTAAGATAGAAAACTAGAAATGTATGTAAACCTACCACTTTCTTTTTTATTCGCAAAATGCTATAGTCTTACTTTGTATAGGCTACGTATTGAATGTATTTAAAAGATTTTTTTCATTGAACCTTTTTATTTTTAGTGCCCTTAACTGTATAATTCTACTGTATAGTCCTACCGTGCAATATCGTTTTCCCAATGTGCAATATTGTTGTTTTTTCAATACTCCTATCGTGCAAGATCGTTTTTCCAATTTTTTCAATACTCTCCCGGTCACTGTTTTTTATTATTATCACTACTATTATTATTATTCGATTTATTACTTATTTTTTTTATTATTATTATCACCTATCTTTATGCCTTTTTTTGCCTGCATGCACTTGTCTTCTTGTTCAAACTGTCCCTACCTGGAGCTACTGTGACAAGTAAATTTCTCCTGTGTGAGATCAATAAAGTCTTATCTTATCTTATCTTAAAAATCCTGCACCTTCCCTTTACATGGGTTTCCCAGCAGGGGGCGCTGTGCACAAAGATTTGAACTAATGTGCTCTTTAGAAACAGCACAATCCAGGGTACAGAAAAGCAGCCGGGAACGATGAGAAGAATATAAAGAATATAATATATATAATATAGCCTAGTCCTAATAATCACATTAAGCATGGTCTCTCTGTAGCCAATGTTTCTGTTCCTTCACCTGTGAGTTCATCTGTGGACAGTTTGGATTAGTTTAAAGGAAAGCCACTAGGCCTATAGCAACGATGACAAATCATAAGGAGGATCGTAGTAAATTGTAATGTCACCAGAGGTGACCTTTGACCTCTGGTGTGTCTGCTAGTATTAATCTAGTGAATGACAGTTTCAGTGTAGCATGTGCTTTAATACAACACATGAGCCGATGGTTCTGTGGGATTAGTCACTTCACAGGCAACATCTGTTAAACACCACAATATTTGATTCAACTCGGCTGTGAAGACATGGTTAACGCGCCGAAACAACTCAATTATCACTGGTATGATCTCTTTTCATTTAGTGCTCGTGTGTTGGCGTTTTGAGTGGGTGAAAGTGGCTATTTAACATGAACAACCCATTTGGGGACAAAGTTGTGAAGGTATCACGGACGTTAAGTAATTTAAAAATGTTATTGTTGCTTTTTTTGGTATTTATGCTCTGAGGGACACGGCACAGCTTCCGCTGATTCTCGGCGACACAAAGAGCCCGAGGACAATAGTTCAGGACGCACGTCTGAAAATGTGAATGTGGCGTAAATTTGGATGCTCATTACACACTACTGTTTTTGCATAATAAAACAAGGCGGAGAACACATACAATACACGTAGAGGCACTTGTCTCTTATATACAACAACAGCATCATGTCCACAGCCTACATGGTGCCAGAGAAGTGTGGCGGAGAGAGAAGACAAACGATGCGTAAAGCCAATGACGCAGCTCTCTCACACGTATCCACAGGAGCGGCCAATAGCGCGCGGCCATGGGCGGGTTTTCTCCTCTATTCAGATTGAATCGGTCCACTTACTGTTAGTTGAAAGAGCCGAGGAGACAGAAAAAAGGAGAAATCTTTTGAGGAAAAACGTAAGTGAGGATAGCGTTGTTTTGACGATTGGTTAGTGACTGTTTTGCACGAAGATTATGTGGTAAATATACCACGAAAGAACGCCAGGGTTTTGATGTGAGCGATGCTCAGGCTTCGCGTTTTTGAGGATGCACAAGAGAAGTACGCAGGGATGCCTCGGCTGAACGTGGACAAACAGGGCGTCTGTTACAATGATGAAGGCTCCTTGCTATTTGTTTTGAATGCGAGCCAAACACGCAGGACCACGCCACTGTTTGGTAGGTACTTAAATCACCGTCGTGCTGTTTGCCTCTTATGAAGACCATTGCGCAGTGCAGGGAAAACGGGACGTCGTGTTGTGGGTTAGGAATCTGTGGTGACTATATTAACCAGTCTGCTGCATCTTCTGCTGGTCACCTCTTACCAAGGACTGCTTCTAGACATCAACCAGACCGCGCTGTTGTTGATGTCAACGTGAGGGGCTTACGTGCAGAGGGAGAGCCGCTCTCTGAGGGAACAGATGAGAGGCAAACAGTACCATCCACCACTGAAGTTGTCAGCGCCCTGGGAGAAGGATGCTGGCTTTGGGAGGAAGCTCAAGACTTACAGGAATCATACCAAGATAATAGCACAGCCTGGGATCGTGATGAAGGTCCTGCGCAGGAAGAGGATTGTTTTATTCATGGCCTATTTCCTCCTGCTGGTCCTCACCATGCTCAATTTGGCTAATTATAAATGGACTAAAGAGCCTCAGCAGTGTAATCACCAGATGAGGAGCACCACGTATCAGGGCAGATCGGACATTCGTTTTCTGTACAGGCCTTCACTGGCTAAAAAGAGACAGCTCATCTACGTGCTGACCACCTGGAGGTCCGGCTCGTCCTTCTTCGGCGAGCTTTTTAACCAAAACCCTGAAGTGTTCTTCTTGTACGAGCCCATGTGGCACATCTGGCAGAAACTGTATCCGGGTGACGCCGTGTCGTTACAGGGCGCAGCCAGGGACATGCTCAGCTCCCTGTACCGCTGTGATCTGTCTGTCTTTCAACTTTACAACAGCCCTGGCGGGAAGAATTTTACCTCCCTGGGACTATTTGGAGCCACACTTAATAAAGTGGTGTGCTCCTATCCTCTGTGCTCTGCTTACAGAAAGGAGGTGGTGGGGATGGTGGATGATAAGGTGTGTAAAAAGTGCCCCCCTCAAAGCCTTAGACTGCTGGAAGAGGAGTGCCTAAAGTATAACACAATAGTTATTAAAGGGGTACGCATTTTGGACATAAATGTTTTGGCTCCACTCATGGAGGATCCCTCACTGGATTTAAAAGTGATTCATTTGGTCCGAGACCCAAGAGCCGTGGCCAATTCCAGGATCAAATCCAGACACGGCTTGATTCGGGAGAACTTACAGGTGGTCCGCAGCCGGGACCCTAAACTACGCCGGATACCATTTGTAGACCCGGGTCACAAGGCCAATAAGAAAGATGGCTCAGACTACCACTCTATAGGAGCCATGGAAGTCATCTGCGACCGCACTTCAAGGACTTTACGGAGTGCCCTGAACCCACCCAGCTGGTTAAAGGGGAAGTATATGGTGGTGCGGTACGAGGACCTAGTAGAAAGCCCGGTGAAAATTTTGAGAAACATCTACCGCTTTGGCAACCTCTCATCCAACCACGACATCGAGCTTTTCGCATTAAATATGACCAGTGGGTCCAGTTCGTCATCCAAGCCGTTTATAGTGTCGTCTAGAAATGCCACACAGGCTGCAAGTGCATGGAGGACTGTGTTAAACATCCAGCAGATTAAACAGGTGGAGGACTACTGCCACCATGCCATGTCCGTGCTGGGCTACGAGAGGGTCAGATCAGGTATGGAGGCCAAGGACTTGAGCAAATCACTACTGACTCACTCCAAACTGTGAAATCCATCACCAAAGACATTTTAATTTAATATCCGTTTTACATCGAGTGCCGATTCCTCTCATTGTGGAATAAAGCTTTATGTTTCTGTGTCTGAGGAGCTCCACTGGCTACTTTGGGAATGTATTTTTTCATTTGATGGGACCACTTTTTACTGGAATACTGGATGTGTTTGATAATGCAAGGCCTCCAAAAATGACTTCAATATTGAGGGAAACGACTGAATCATATGATCTTAAAAGTGGATTTCTGAATGTTTCGAAAGCTTACTAAAATGTCCCCATTCTGTCTGTAAAAGTGAAACTAGTGGATGAATGAAAAAAGCGCATTGATGATTATGTCTATTTGTAATTCCTGGTCCAAGTCAGAGACAATCAAAGTTAATACAATTGTCAATGTGCCATAGTTAGGATCAGTGCAGACACCATGTTTTCTCCAAACACACAAGGGATGTTTTTCATTATTCTTGTCACCAAATCTTTGTAGGGTGATTTCATGCACTGTGGACAATGTCAAGAGCTCTTCAGCTGGAGAAGTCGATTTCCAGTGTCACCGTGAGCAGTCTGTCCAACCATCTCAAATGTTTACAATTGCTTGCTCTTAGAAAACAAGATGATCTGGGATTACTGCATTGAGTAAAGTTCACAGTTGAAGTAAGCCCTTGTTTGTTTGTCATTCATTTCATAGTCTCAAAATATGCTGCACTAGTATTCAATAATTATGAATATGTTTTTATAACGTTTTAGAATAGAACGCCTTTTATTGTCACTATTCATATGTACAATTTACATCATGCAGATTGAAAGCATCTCACTTCAGTGCAGACATTTAAGTACGATATTTACAACGCAGCAGGATATTTACAATATTTTCCAGTGAAAGGGTCATCATACTTTGGTGTACTTCTGTCAGTTTCAAGCTTGTATAGGTAGTGTCTGTGTCTGTAATGGCATCCATACTGCAAAACGCATTATGTGTGTTCAGGTTCATATAAGATTTTTGTGTTGTCACAATACTGATATTTCAAATGTGATTTCAATACTAAAAAGGCTCAACACTGATAAATGAAAAACAACACTAAACTGTAATTTTCAACACAAAAATAATAGCAGTTTCTTTGAGTCTGGTATAGAACAACATTACAAAACAATTGAAGAAAGATCCTATTTTGTCTGTTTTTATCTATTGTCTTTCCAGGATCAATACTAGATCAGATTAGTTTCTAGTTTCATTGCATATTGTATAGTTTTAGTATTGATTAGTATTTGGGTATCAATACTTTAACATTATTACTTCATTATCTAACTTTATTTAATGTATTTGCTAATTATTTGTTGTTATTCATACAACTTATTTATCACATCTTGGGACAGTCACAAAGAATACACAATTGATGACATAATGATAAATGCATAGACAAATAAGATCTCGTATAAACTACTTTGTTGTGGCGAAAAGAAAGATGAACTCGCTTCCTTTTGAATAAAACGTGAATAACAACGCAATGTCAATACACGCTTTAATTACTACATCCCAAATTACTTCCTCTGTGGTATAATTTGAGTCACTTAAGGGGCGCATTTCAAGGCAGCCACACCACCAGCCAAATAAAAAAGAATAAAGAAAATGTCTTAAAAGATCCATGTAATTATATTAAAAACAAGGTCAAGCTAAAATTGGTTTAAAGTCCATTAATTCAGTGCTACGCAAGGGGGTTTGGTAATGGGAGATTTTAGAACAAGAAGGTCAATAGGAAGAATTCTATAGTTGGCCTAGTTGGATAGTGTTGCCGATGGTTAATAGAAGATAACATGACTCATGGGAAGATAACGTGACACAGTTTAAATTTGTAAAGATTTCTCAAGTGTCACTTTTTTGCCAAGTGTATAATTAAGGTGCTCCTTTGTTTACGTGTCCCTGCAGTTATTCATTTATAATAGTCAACAGAGATAAGACAATATCTCCCATCATAATATCCAGCAAAATAAAACTGCCACGAGGTGAGATGATTGTGCAAACAAGAGGAAAATTATCGTGTGAGATTTTTTGTGTGTTTACTTTTGGCTCGGAAACAAAAGCTGAAGTGCTGCTGAGTTTCAAGAAGCTATTCTACAGTGGCTAAAATATTAAATATTTGCACAATTTAAGGTGCACTATGTAATTTTTCTGGTATGGGCTCCATGAAGATACGACTGCTTTGCCTGTTGCAAGTCTAAGCAATTTATAGGCCTGGTGACCCATCTTGTCATTATTCACGTGTTTTTATTTATTTAAAAGAGATCTAACCTGTAATTTGGCGTGGTGGTGTCATCTGCTTGTGTACACTGAACACGTGGAACATTTCAGGCAAAGTAAGGCAAAGTAATAACATCTTCCTGGAGACAAGGAGGTGCCATATCCTCCATAGAAAAGTGACATAGTGCACCTTTATACCTTCATAGTGCATGTCAAAATAGTTTCTTGTTCTTGTGGATGCAGTCTTCCGCCCCCTAACAGTTAACAAAGCAGATTTCAGCATAATCACTGCTGTAGCTCAACCGTGAATTCCAAAGATGCAATCATGCATGCACAATATGGCCAAATGAGACCCCGACTTCAAGGACAGAGGTTTAAACATTGCAATAGAAAAGTCTGGAGCCATGTAACCTTCGTAGATCACATTTGTGTGTTTCAGCTAAGAGGAAGGGGTCCTTGAGGTTTATAATGATGTACTCGGCAAGCAGCAGAGTGCGTGGCATAATTAAAGAATCTAATAGAAACCTGCTAAACATGCAAATAGCCATTTTTGCCCAAACACAGTTAATATGCTAGTAAGTATTTAAGAGGCACACTGAATGATAAGGGCCAGTGGTGAGTGGGTATGAGTGGTAATAAATTCAGCTGAATAAATTTTGAATCTGCTAAAAGGGTGGTGGGAAAAAACAGCAGCAATGTAACGAAAGTTTTATAATGAGTAGGGAGAAAAGTGAAGTTGGCACAAAATCAGATGAGATGAGTAAGGGAAATGCTTATCTTTGCAAAGGAAGTTAAATAAGAATGACGGGACTTCCTTTGCAAATACATTTTAAATTCCCAAAAGTAATCATAACAAAGAAAAAAATGTAGTATACAGCATAGTACTGTTAGTATTGGTATGCTAAGTATCAGAGGTGTGGACTCGAGTTATGTGACTTCGACTCGAGTCAGACTCGAGTCACGAATTTGATAACTTTAGACTCGACTCGACAAAATGTACAAACACTTGCAACTCGACTTGGACTTCAATATCAATAACTCGTGACTTCACTTGGACTTAGGCCTTTTGACTTGTGATGACTTGCTACATCCAATGAAAAAAAAAACCCTCTAAAAGTATGTTGATAAGGACCGCACTCGTACTCGGCTTGCACAACATCCAATCACAGTAGATCTACGTTGCTTTCATTCGACCGCATCCAAGGCAAATTGCACAACAAATAATGCGGAAACAAGCATCCACGCGCCAGTTTTCAAAATGATGCCGAAGGTGATTTGTTATATTATCTGATTTGTAGAAATTTTATTTCTTTGTAAAGGGGACTCGAAATGACTCGAAACTAAAATGCTAGGACTTTGGACTCGACTTGAGACTTGTGAGCTTTGACTTCGGACTTGACTCGGCACTTGGATACTCTTGACTCGGGACTTCACTCGGACTTGATTGCAAAAGACTTAGACTTACTTGGGACTTGCCCAGCAATGACTTTGTCCCACCTCTGCTAAGTATTATCACAATGCTAACTCAATTTCACTCAATCAAACTCAATCTCAAAATGGTTTGATACCGATTATAGACAATAGAATGGAAAACTACAGATAATAAAATAATAGTACATTTAAATTTTTATCATGTTGTCTTATACTAGTTCTGACATGTATTTTTAAGTACTGATACTAGTTAAAGTAGCATTTAGTTTCAGTAATAGTTTTAGTATAGTCGTTTTTCTGGATGTATACTTGTATACTTCATGTCACCATATAATAAAAGTATAATGATTTTCCTGGGAAACCTTCAAGCCAAATAAGCTTAAAAGTTACAAAAGAGCAGTTGTTTTTCGCACCCCTTCCATTTGTGTCAGTGCAGACAGGGGATGTGACCTTTCGGGGGCGCTGTTACTGGAAGGAAGCCCCATCACACGACCCTGACCGCCGTGGGAGTCCAGGCCTGGCCCTGGGGTGGTCCAGTCTGATAAGCAAGGGGTCAAAGGGGTCATCAGCACTTCTGCGGCCCTCCCTCAGAGCTGGGCTCATCTCACTCTGACAGATGCAGCCAACACAGCCACAGATACAGTCAGCTCCCATGAAGTGGAACTACAGAACTTAAAACAAAAGAAGTTCATGTTATTTTATATGAAAACCAGAATCAAAAATCGAAAAAATGATTACTTTTTTTTATTACTCAAGTAGAGACAACCAGTTAAAACTCTGTTATTAATGTTTGGACATGATATAAGACTTAATAATCAGACAGCCAAAACTTTAAACACAAAAAGTTTTAAAGGGCCCATAGGATACCTTGAGATGTCGTGTGGTGACAAGAAGTGCTACACTGTGTTTTTAAAATCCATACACCTTTGTTAGAATCATTTGGATAATTTCAGCCCTGGAATTACCAATGTCTACAAAATAAAAGGTATAAAAATATGTATTAACTTGAAAACTACCACTTCATGACATCATAAAGTGCACCAGAACATTTAGAGATTTGAAGATGTAGACAGATTAATAATACAGGATTACTCAAACGTGTGTGGATGAAACAAAACACAAGTCCAAGTATGTATGAGGAGGTAACAGTATTATAACATGGCTGAAAACTTAGTGTTAGTTTTGTGTAATATAGGACCTTTAATAATGCATTTTACTTAAAGATCCCATGACATGGTACTTCTTGATGCTTTTATATGGCTCCTTAATGGTTCCCTAATGCTGTAAATGAATCCTTCTTCAAAATCAACACTCAGTGCATGAGAAACAGAGATAAGATGAGAAAGAGTATTTTTTCTCTCTCTGAACAGGCCATTATGGGCGTTGTTGCTTGAATGCAAATGAGGAGAAAAGAGCTGGCCTATAGTAGAGGGTGGGGGCATGGCCAAACTCTCCGCTCTCAGCTCTCAGCTCTCAGCTGATCCATTTCCGTGTTTTTGCAGGGGGGGAGAGATTTGAAGCGTTCCATTGAAAAATAAACACATTTCCACAGAAAATAAAATTAAACCACTGCTGTTCAAAGGTCCAGAGGCTCAGATAAAGGACTTCCGAGCCTAGAAACACTTGGACATGCCTCCAGGCAAATTTTAAAAAACGCATTTCGCATTGCCTAGCGCATTTGCAGTCCAAACTCTCTGGGCGTGATTTACAGAGACGCTGAGTACAGACAGACGGGGGTGGAACTGCATTTGCATTTCTTTTTTCGATCTGACGTCAATAAGGTGCCTTGTTCAAAATCGCCCGTTTGAGTTCCGATTTTTTGTAACGCAGAAAAGGATCGCAAATGCTCAGTTTAGACATTTCTCAACTTTTCTCAACAAGACCATTTAAAAACACAACCATATCGATACTTTCTCAAATAGATATCTAGTTTGATACACGTTTCAGTATGGATTAGTATCAGATTTCTTAATACTTTTGAAAACCTTAGTTACCTATTGCAACATAAAGAAGACAAAGTGCTTCACATCAAGATCATTACAAATAGCAAATTAGTGTAATGCAAAAATGTAGGAGATAAAAATCTATGAAAAAAAGTTGTGAAAAAACGTACTTTACCTCTATGAAATTATTGCACATATCACCAGGCTTGTCAAGTTGTTGTGTACAGTTTTGTGTTCAAATAGAGCCTAAATTACTGAAATATGCATGGATGCATCTTAAACCACATGTTTTGGATGAGGGAACAACATTATAGCATGGTAGAAACCTAAAAATAAAACAAATACTGAAGAAAATGTGACAAAGCCTCAATAATCCATCATAAGTTCATTGGGTCTGACTTAATATTGGAGGGAAGCCAGTGACTGGCAGTCTCCAAGTGCTAGCCCAGTCGGCGTCAGACCAGGCCTGATAGATATGACCTTGATAAAAACTCCAAATGTGGAAGCACAGAGGAGGAAATACCTAATTTTTAGACTTGGCTTTGAAAAGGTGCTATACTACGCAAAATTGATTCTTCTGCCATTTGATCCATGTTAGGACGTTGTTACCTCCTCAAAAACATACCTACAGTAAAGTTGTTTTGTTTCATTCACACATTTTTGAGTAACCCTTGCTCTTGCTCTGTTGTACCTTGTGATGTGATGTTAACAACAACCTTCTACCTTTAGTTGAGTAGAAATAACCAATTCCAGAGCTGAAATCATCCAAATTCTACTGAAGGTGTATGGAGTCATTCAGTTGGAGAGAAGAACTCAGCGGATCACATCATTTTCATAAAATCAAATTGTGTACACCAAGCATGAACATGCATTGATATGAATGAACAGGAACATTTGTTAGAGAAAATAAATACATTCAATACATCCAAGTTCAAACAATGATGGAGTCATTTTGCCAATAGCCTTCATGTGCAAAGTGTTAAAAATGTATTATCTTCCTTTTACACCAACAGTAGACCACTTTCTCCCATCTGCTTACTGTCATGAAATAAGAAGAAGAAGAAGTGAACTTTATTGATCTCACACTGGAGAAATTCTTCTCTGCATTTTAACCCATCCTATATATATATTATATATATTAGGAGCAGTGGGCAGCACATTACTGCGCCCGGGGACCATCTCCATGATCTTCTTGCTTCGGTTTGGTCAGGACCTAAGCTGGAGTACCTATGGTGCATGTTTTGGGTTGGTGGGGGAAACCGGAGTGCCCGGAGGAAACCCACCCAGACACGGGGAGAACATGCAAACTCCACACAGAAAGGCTCGGGCGACCCGGGCATCGAACCCAGACCATGCATGCAAACTCCACACAGAAAACACACGGAAAGGTCTGGGCGATCCGGGGATCGAACCCGGAACCTTTTTGCTGTGAAGCAAGAGCGCTAGCCACTCAGCTACCGTGCCGCCAACTCAGCTACCGTGCCGCCATGCCACAGGCCCTCCATTTTACAACAAAGAGGTACCGGTATATTAGTCATTCAGGCTTTATGTGTCTGGGATATTTGAGTGTTTTTGTGCTATCATGACAAATAAGATATCTGTTAGTAATGTTGTTTAATGAACAACAATTGTGGCTTACATCATTATTTTTGTACATCAAATTAGCGTGAATATATATTTTTTAAATTTGATAGTGAAAAAACTAAACTAATAACTGCATACTAATAGATGGTGGTATAGCTTTGTTAGCAGTTATTTTGATAGTAAAAGTACAAGGTATATTATTTTTTTTATTATTATTTTTTAATCTTTAAAGAAGACATATTGTGCTTGTGTCTGCTATATACAGCTCTGGAAAAAAATAAGAGACCACTGCAAAATTATCAGTTTTTCTGATTTTATTACTTATAGGTGTGTGTGGCCAAAATGAACATTTTTGTTTGAGTCTATAAACAACATTTCCCCCAAATTCCAAATAAAAATATTATCGTTTAGAGCAGAGGTCTTCAACAGGGGGGTCGCGACCCCTAGGGGGGTCGCAGAGGTACTGCAGGGGGTCGCGAAATCTTTTGATTTCACTTTAAAATAATATAATTTTATATTTTATAGTGTAAAATACAGTATTAACCTGTGTATTATTTCCTTGTATTGGATGTACCATAACAGAGTAGCAATGTTTATACATGACACTAAGCTCAATTTAATATAAAACACAATTCTATGCCGTATATATAGTAGGGGGTCCCTGGCCCAGTTCGCCATCTGTTTGGGGGTCCCTGGCCTGAAAAACGTTGAAGACCCCTGGTTTAGAGCATTTATTTGCAGAAAATTACAAATGTTCAAAATAACAAAAAAGATAAAATTTTCAGACCTCAAACAATGCAAAGAAACAAGATCAAATTCATTTTAAAACAACATAATTCTAATGTTTACACTTAAGAAGAATTCAGAAATCAATATTTGGTGCAATAACCCTTATTTTAATCACAGCTTTCATGCGTCTTGGCATGCTCTCCACAAGTCTTTCACAATGTTCTTGGGTGACTTTATTCCACTCCTGGTGCAAGAACTGAAGTAGCTCAGCTTTGTGTTTGTGTTGGAATTCAACAGATGCTGGAATGGAATGGCTGTAATACATGTAGAGATGCTGATTGCAGAAAAAAATGCAGTGGTCTCTTATTTTTTCCAGAGCTGTAATTATAATCCATGACACCAGTAGATCATTATGTTATTATTTGCACATGTTAAATTGCAATATTCATCTAAAATGCCGTAACAAAAGAAACAAGTTTGTCACCTTCCATGGTAGAAAACCGCAGTGCTGATGTCACCATAAATGGCATTAAAACAAAGGGTCGTGAAGTTGTTGGCGCCTCCAATGGATAGCTGCAGATTATCCAGATATTTAGGGACCGAGCCCGAAGGGGGACGAAGGTCCCTATTGTTGTTGCTTTGTTTCCGTATTATTATTATTCTTGTTCATACACGCTGGGGCAATTTTGAGCATGTTCCCATGCTCCAAAACAAACGAAACTTTGCACGGGCATCACAAAGTGCTGCCAGTACGACCACACAAAGTCTCGTCCCTGGGGGACCTGGGGGTCCATGGGAGACCCCCCACTGGGGGACCCCCAGTGGGGGGTCTCCTAGACCGTACCTCAGATGGGCATAAATTTTGGTAAGCATAATCTTAAGACGTTGGAGATGTTAAATTGCGAAGGATTTTCAAATAGGCGGTAATATGACGATACGGCGGATCGATAAAGTTAGGTATGGAATTTGAAACACTTCTCCTACACCGTACCTCAGATAGGCTTAAATTTTGGTGAACATAATCTTAAGACGTTGGAGATGTTAAATTGCGAAGGATTTTCAAATAGGCGGTAATATGACGACACGGCGGATCGATAAAGTTAGGTATTTATTGAATGGGAGTGATGAGTTATGAATGGGAGGTATTTGTTGCTAGGCAACGCCCTGATCAAAGGTCTTTGATCTTTGTACCTTTGATCTGATATAGCTGCAAGCAGCAATGTGGGGACAAGCATCGAAGGTTCATGTAGGCCTCAGCATGGAGGCCACATGCAGGGTCTGACAGGGTCTAACAGAGTTTGACAGGGTCTGACAGGGTCTGACAGGGTCTGACAGGGTCTAACAGAGTCTGACAGGGTCTGACAGGGTCTGTTCTGACAGGGTATCTACAATGTCATGGCCACGCCCAACAGGAAGTGTTGCACTGAGACACCTCAGCATGGAGGCCACATGCAGGGTCTGACAGGGTCTAACAGAGTCTGACAGGGTCTGACAGGGTCTGACAGGGTCTGACAGGGTCTGTTCTGACAGGGTATCTACAATGTCATGGCCACGCCCAACAGGAAGTGAGATAATTGTGCCAGGCACACGAAATTTGGTATGGCTGTGCGTCTCAGTAAGACGAACAAACGCAGGTGCGAGGTCCCGACCAACGCCGCTTGCGGCTTTAATTCATATTGTATTTGTACCACAATAATACGTGAATAATACAATAAAATGAAAATAATACATTTTTTGACTACTTCTAAAGCTTATCCCCCATAGTAGCACAATTAACGCCTCTCTTTCATATTTATATTCAAGTGTTACACTATCAGACCTGGTTAATGAGAACATTTCCTGAAGCATTTACACTTTGTTCTCTCTCTCTCTTTCAAGTGAAAATTTAACCCAACACATGGCTATTTTGGGACGTGAACCTTTGTCCCTTTGAGTCGAAATTAATAATGTGAGACGTGGAACTTGACCAACTCGTGATAGTAATTTATAAATACACATTCTAGTAGGAACTGTGAATTCACCAATGGGGAAATATTAACTGTTTGTGACCTGGCTGGAGTGACTGGATCTCCATAAGTAAACCAACCAGTGATGGTAATTATAAGTGCATGCTCTGCCTCCGTCATGTCCGTGGCTATTAGGTTTGCTTGTATATGGGACAACATGCTGAGTAGCACTAAGAGGGGGAAGCCTGTCTGCATTTGAACACATCACTTCCTCTGTAACCTTTGGCTGACCTGTTCCGACTCCGCACCAATTAACTTCAGGCATTAATGTAGCTTTGAATCCAGCACCTGAGTTAGATCACGCGTTTACAGGAGAGGGAATTAAACTGTGATTTCTTATGTTTTACTGTCTGCAAAGACCTTCAGTTTTAGAACATACCAACAAAACAATCGCCATGTTAATGTTACAAACTTTAAAATGAAAGGTTTCCATTCAGTCTCCATAGTCTTAGATAACAGTTTTCCAGATGCTCAGATGGTTTCACGCATTACTTACAGTATTCATTCCACTTTAGTTGTGTAGCCACAGCTGCCCTGGGGTAGACTAAAAGAATTAAGGCAGCCAATCTGCACCATTGGCCCCTCTAACCATCAATCACTCAGTCTACTGGCACTGCAGTGTGTATTGCCCAATGACACAATGGCAGTAGTGGAAGAAGTACTGAATTTTGTTACTTAGGTACAAGTACAGATACTGGAGCAAAAAAAGTAAAAGTATCACATGAAAAATTAAGTAGAGTAAAAGTATTAAAGTATCTTTTTAAAAATGTACTTAAAGAGTATAAACTAAACATATTTCACACAGATTCTGTGACATGTAATAAAACTTAAAATGTATTGATTTTAATAAAGATTTTCACTAAACTGTATAAATGTAAAATGTATATTTGTGTTTAGTATGAACATGTTAAAAATAACCCATCAGCCTTTTCAGCAGAACTGAAAAGTAAATAGGAGTGGAGTACAGATGCCTACAGTACAGTAAAAAGTATCCACTTCATAATCTGTACTGGTACCTAAAATGTATAAATACTTTGAAATACCTTTACTTCACTACATTCCACCACTGCACAATGGCCATATGCACTGATTGGAGAAGGGATCAAAGCGCCCTCACTAATTAATGATAATTTATGCTACCTTCATTGCATATATTACTAATACCAGCCTATGCACTTCCTGTTTATTCTTTTTTAGTAAAGGCATGATTTCTTTTGTAGCAAAAGCCCCTTTTCAGTAACTCAATTTTATTCTATTTTATAAACATATGAAACCCCTTACATAACATCACAAATAAGTACTGAATAATACCAGCAAGATCAACAGAACACAGAGAAGGACTTAACACACTGGGCATAGACATTACACTGAAATCCGATTGGAGGATTTGGCACACACCACCCTAAAACAAAACAAACCTTAGACTTGGATTTACTACTGCACCAGCACTTCCACTGTGGACATGAAACCTGCTTTGAAGTTCTACAGAATCAATGTTGAGAATGGGCCTGCCTGAGCCTAATGAAGCTAAAACCCAGCCGGAAAAAGGCAGGACCGGGAAGGGTGATGACTGCAGGGGGGTGGAAGTAGAATTACCTCAAGATCCAGGCAGGGGCCCCTCTCACCTGGCCTACATCAAAGCAGGGCCATAATGGAAAACATAGGTCCTGGAGTGACTTTTATTACACGAAGCTAAGGGACCCTACCAATCAGGCACAATGCAATACCTTCTGTACAAAACTACACATCTACACAAAGAGAAAATGCCCCCCAGGGATAAATAAAGTTACATTGAATTGAAAAAATGAGGACTTTATAACTTACTTACATAAATCATCTTCAACAAGGATAGTATATATTAGGATAAGGTAATCTGTTTCTTTCGTTTAGTAGTCCACAGGAAAATAGAGAAAGGAATCTGTTCTGTTTGGTCATTACAAAGTGATAGCTACAGCGTAACAATGTTCAGAAAATTTAGAGAATGTCATCACAGTTTCCTATATGGGACCTTACCAGATCCAAGACCATTCTATATTATGCTATTTTCTGATCTGTTATAATGTTACCTCATCAAAAACATACATGTTGAAGTTACGTTTTGTTTCATTCACACATGGTTAACACACAGACCCTGCATATTTAGGATGAGTTTTTTTCCCAAACAAAAACACCTTGTGATGTCACTGTTCTTTAAACTCCCTACACCTTCATTAGAATCATTTGGATGATTTCACCTCTGGAATTGTGAATCTCTACTGAACCAAAGGTAAAAGGAGCTGCTAATTTGAAAACTACCATTTCATGACATCACAAGGTGGAACAGAGCAATTTGAGCTTTGGAGATAAAGAAAGACCAATAATTAAGGGGAAACAAAACACAACTTCCACTTTATACTCCGATTCTCCTGTGGGATCACCCTCAACCCCTTTGGAGCCCATTTTTATTTGCCCCCAATGCACCTGAAGGCTAGTTCCGTTGAGTTAAAAAATTAAAATAGTAATAATTAAATCATGAAATCATTCAAATGCTGTACACACATGCAACACTTTTATATTTGTGATTCCGCAGTACATTTTGAGGTCTATATCCTGGCATGGCCCTGTGCATTTCCAGCCTGTATATGCAGATACTGAACAGCACTGCCCATCTTAAACCAGTGGCCAATCTATGCCCGACTGTTGTGTTTTGCTTGGTAATATTAGTGTGTTACTATGACGACGCAAATTATAGTGTTTTGCTGCAATTGCCCATTAATGAAAAGCTGGTGTGTTATCAAATTGTTTGGGTCAGTGCTCTTATTTAGCTGCTGTTCTAAATCCAAAGAAAACATTGTTCTTGTGGGAATTCCGAGACTGCACAGCCATGTTCAGATAAGGGAATTAAAGCAACTACAGTCCTGTGGCCCCGCTCTGCACAGAATTACATGAAATATTGATTGAGTGCTTCGCAACAAACTCACCATTAAATTACAAGCATTCAGCCTCATTTACCGCTTAAAAAGAAGTTGCTTTGGAACAAATAGACAACTGAAAACAGCACAGATAATTGATAGAATTTGAGTGGGAAATGTATTTTGTGACTTGCAAAAAGTAATTAACCAGTGAAAGTGGGATTTGTTGGCTTCCTCCTCTATAGTGTTAGCAGGCGGCATTTTCAGCAGAAGGAAGCAGGGTTGGAGACTGCACAATGAAAATGCAAATGCGTTCAGAAAATTGTGCTGAAGAAGGCACAAGAACCACAACAATATATTACTTACTGACAAGAGGTATTTTTAAGATGTGCAGAGGTGGGAAATAGCAAGACAAATTATTGTAGAGACTGTTTTTAAAAAATAAATAAATAGTAGGTACAGTTTTATAAACATGATCATGATGAGTATACCTTAGCCTTAATCATAGTTGTAGTAAAAATAATTATGTGTAAATTATTTCATTGAAAACCCTAGATTTGACACTTGACTGCAATCAGAAGGCGTTGCTTACAAGTTAGATCTAGCAATAACACCTAGGAGTTGTAGTTTTAGTAGGGGTAATGGTAAATTAGTAGTAGAAGTAATAGTAAAGTAGTAGTAGAATCACAGTTGTGGTATAGTAGTAGTGGCAATAGTCGTAGTAGTAGTAGTAGTAGTAGTGGTGGTAGTGGTAATAGTAACAATAGTAAACTCCTAACAGCAAAGAATTACTTCCTGTTTTTTGGTGGGAGTGAAGAGAGCACGTTAAGTGAGGGCAAGAATCCTTGTAAACCAGTGACATGTGGTGAGGGTCATGGCTGGTGAGGCACTGACGTCATCATTGACGTCACCAGGTGTCGACAAGTAAATCTGGCCCCAGTCTAATTTCTCTCCCTGTAAGTGACTGGAAGCTCGTAATATTTTTGATGTGAAGCTGAAAATTAATTAGGCTATTATTGTTCAGTGCATTTTCCAGAGCACACCGAGTAGCGTCATAAATTAAAATAGCGACGTTTTTAGTGCGATCTGACTCTGAATGTGAGTGGAGGACCGCTCGTGTTTAACGAGGCCGCTTTGCAAAATTTTCAGGTCACAATATCCCATCTGAGTCCAGACATTGTCACAGTAGGTTGAGAAAAGAAGCCAGGAAAAGCAGAAAAGAGGATCCTCCTGCATTGGTCTTTAATTATAACCTCCTGCTTCGACTGAAAGTCCAGTTTAGAAAACTGCTTGAGCTTCAATACGAAATCTTCCCCCATTTAAAAAGTAGGGCCAGACAACTTCACTTGCTAACTCTAAATTGTATCTTGCTGTCACTTTTTCTAATCCACTGCCCCAGAAGAATCCCTGGGCTCACGAGTGCCTCTACCATGAGGCCAGGTACCTACGTGCCGCTTTGCTTTAGTGCAGTGTCTGTCACTGCTGAGCTACAGCACAGTCAGTCCATGGTAAGGCACGAATGGCTGTTGCCTCTCCACACCAGTATTTGAACAGTAAAAGTGAAAATTCAGCGATTTTGAATAAAAAAAAAAAAAAAAAAATTAAAATGGCAAAGTTAAATAGAAAATAACTCAGTAGTACAAATCACTGGATAAATATAACAATTTAATTAATTTTTTCATTTTACTTTTTTTTTTCTCTGTGATGACTCACCTGCCTCTAATGACCGCCAGTCACTGTTGTAAATGTATATAGTTACAGAATACTGAATACCTGCATTAAAATATAGTTTAGTCATAGTCATAGTAGTCATAGTTTGCTTTATTGTCGAAAACAATCATGTACATGTACATAAAGTGACTTCGAAATTTCGTTTCCCCACTAACCAGGCAGGACAGTGATAGAGTGGCTAGGGGAGGGGCCGCTGCGCATGCGCGCGCTGCCGACTGGGAGATGCAGAGTGGAAAAGATGCAATACAATCAGTGACAATTTTACAACATGTAATGACAGAAAAACAATTGGAGATATAACATACGGTGATCTTTTTCTTTGGCACCATAAGGAAGGGGTGTGGGGGGATCAGATTGGAAATCAATGCGTGAAAAGTCCCTCAGTCGTCCAGGTAGAATCCATGATAACAGGAGAAGTTCAATTTGTCAACTGGACAAAGTTTGTTTGGTTGAAAACGTTTCGCCGCTCATCCGAGAGGCTTCGTCAGCTCTGGTTCTAATGCTGGTTAGACCCTGTTTAAATCTAGCTGCCGGGAGGAGCTACCTACCCTGAAAAAACTCTGAAACCGTCCCCACTAATCTGTCTCTTTTGTTCTACGCATTCCTCTGGCGTCTAGTATTAGCATATCTTTTAGCCCTAGGAGGCGCTCACTACACTGAAATAGCTCTGTAACTATCAACTCATCTGTCTCTTTGTATTTCAAGCCTATTCAAGCCTAACGACCCTCCCCACCCCTCTGCCCTGGATTGTCTGCCCTAATGTTTCTTTGTTTGTTTTTGACTTGGTTTGAGAATCGAATTATAAATGGGAGACAAGTTGTGTCTAACTCCCCCATTTCTGTTTAACGACGGATTCTCTTTTTTTTGACAAAAATAGCCTCTTTAACTCCCCTCTCAAACCAGTTCTTTTCCCTGGCTAAGATCTGAACCTCACTGTCCTCAAAAGAATGGCCCGTGGCTTCTAGGTGAAGATGTACGGCAGAAGACGGTCCACTCTGGCAAGCCCGCCTGTGTTGGTACATCCTCTTGTGGAGGATGTTAGACACAACTTGTCTCCCATTTATAATTCGATTCTCAAACCAAGTCAAAAACAGACAAAGAAACATTAGGGCAGACTAGCCAGTGCAGAGGGGTGGGGAGGGTCGCTAGGCTTGAATAGGCTTGAAATACAAAGAGACAGATGAGTTGATAGTTACAGAGCTATTTCAGTGTAGTGAGCGCCTCCTAGGGCTAATAGATATGCTAATACTAGACGCCAGAGGAATGCGTAGAACAAAAGAGACAGATTAGTGGGGACGGTTTCAGAGTTTTTTCAGGGTAGGTAGCTCCTCCCGGCAGCTAGATTTAAACAGGGTCTGAAAACCTTACCTTATGAAACCTTACAGTCTTCTCTTTTTGACTATGCAATTCATTTCCCTGCAAAACAATCACTCCCCGAGCACATGGGGCTTTTATACGGAAAAGCACAAAACGAGGTTAGCTTACCTTAGAATGCTTTGCACAGGTCAAACTCTGTATTTCACCATAAACTTCCTCTCAATTTGTCCGTAAGGATCCAGCGAATAAAATCCAGTAAAACAATTTAGTCCAAAACACGTGTTAGATCCATTATGACGTCTGATCCGGCAGCATGCTTGTGTTGTTTACCCAAAACCACGAGCCTTGCCGAAGGCGGAGCCCAAATGTCCTTCTGCGGCTCTCGTATTCAAAATGGCTGCCTCTGCATGGGGAAGATCCCCCTTTTATGTGACTATATCTAAGTCCAAAAGAATACTTTGATTTCATGATGGAAGTGAAAAGGCTTGGAAAACAATGTATTTTTGAATGGGTATCTTCAATTTCAGTAATTAACGAGTAAAAATCTTACACACTGTCCCTTTAAGGAGATGGGTTAAAAGACTGTGCTTGTAGTTTTGGTAAAAGTTTCTCTCTCTGGGCCTCAGGACCGATGACTAAAATCTCAGTTTTGTCCTGGTTAAGCTGGAGAAAGTTTTCTGCCATCCAGGATTTGATATCTAGAATGCAGTCAAAAAGAGCATCCATTGGCCTGGTGTCATCAGGAAACATGGAGATGTAAAGCTGCGTATCATCTGCAGAGCTGTGGAAGTTGATTTGATTCCATGTTTCCTGACACCACCAAGAGGGAGCATGAACAAGTTGAAAAGCACAGGGCCTAAAATGGAACCCTGGGGGACACCACATGTGATTTTATGGACCTTGGAGGAGCATGTGTCCACACTCACCATAAATGTAGTAGTAGTAGTAGTAGTAGTAGTAGTAGTAGTAGTAGTAGTAACAATAGCAGCAGTAGTAGTAATGGTAGTGGTAGTAGTATTAGTTGGAGTAGTCGCAATTCATTACATTTAAATTTAATAAGAAGTCATTTTATTTTAGTGGAAGTTTCAACCAGTATTTTTGACTGGTTTATTTGTTTTATTTCAAGACTTTATGGTTCGTTCTACTTGCCTGGAAAAAACATTTGTAGTAACAATCAAAACATCAACACTTAAATAAATTACACAAGCCAAGCCTACGTTTGTATCCATTTTTATTGTCTATTGTTTGGTCTTACCAGTGTAGACAGTCTATAAACCTGTCTTCTCTCAGCGGGCTGACCCAGGTCATGAGGCCATTAAGTGTTGAAATTAGATTAGCTGTAACTTAAATCTGGCCTACTGAAATTCCACTGTGGCCTGAACAGACATTACTGCTTCTCTGCTCACAGACAATTTAACAGCGTTTACGAGAAATGGTGGACATGCGTGTGGGAATGACCATGTTAAGAGCATCCACATCTCTCTTACTACATTCTACTTTATGCACCGTGAAATTAAGCACTAACTTGCAAGTGTCCCGGCCATTTTGAGTTGAAAGATACCAATGATCTAACCGCAGTGGTGGAAGGTAACAAAATATAAAAATAAAGAACTGCATTTAAAGATCCTGTATTACACAAAATTGATTCTTGTGCACATTAAATCATCTTATAATGGTGCTAACTCCTCAAAATATACCTAAAGTTGTGTTTTGTTTCATTCTCACACATTTGAGTAATTCTTTATTATTAGTCTGTCTACAAAAGCTCAACATTTTCTGTCCCACCTTGTTCCACCTACCATGAAGCAGTAGTTTTCAAATTACATTTTTACCTATTGTTCAGTAGAGATTGGCAATTCCAGGGCTGAAATAATCCAAATGGTTCTAATGAAGGTTTATGATGTTTAAAAACACAGTGGAGTACTTCCTTACCACATGACATCACAAGGTGGAACAGGGTGTTTTCAGTTTGAGAGAAGAACTCAGCTTAAACATGCAGGATTTTTGTATTTGTAAGCATGTGTGAATGAAACAAAACATAACTCCAGCATTAGAATATCCATCCATCCATCTAAAAAGCGTAATATAGATTCTCTAAAATTTTTTCCATGTATTTGTGCAAAATTTGACTTGCCCCAGTACAGAGATATTATATAAGCAACTCTTGTGTGCACTATATGCTGTCTGAATCTACTTAGAAAGCATTTTATTGTCTGATGATCAGGAAGTGCGTTGTCAGCATGCTAGCTGTTGTTAGTATAATATATGCTACAGCAAACCTCTGCACTGGTCACTGAGAGTTGTGAAATATCACGGTGATATTGCAGTGAATAATTAGGATGCTTGGAATGTAAGGTAAACGAATTTAAGACAAAATCAGGTACAGCACCTTTAAGCTAAGATAAGGAAGACAGGGGTGAGATTCAGTAAGTTTTCTTCTTCCCACTCCTTTTCGAGCAAAAAAACAAATGACTGTATATGTTAAATGTATTTATTTCCTTGTGTTGACCTGCTTGAAATGAATAAATAAATGAATGAAAACGATTAAATGAAATGAAAGTTACAAAATTGAGTACTTTGTCCACCACTGTATAACCTATACACATAATTAAACCTCTGTTAACTTCTCTCTTGGGTGAGATCTATCCAGTGGAACTCCTTGAAAACCTGCACCCAATTTGGTCGACGAGGGTCATATCCAATAACCTCCACCAGAGAAAGTAGACCCCCGGCTTTATATAAAATGCTTGTTCACAAAATGAGCACTTGTTTCTGCTACACAAAGGCCACGCCCTCACCTGTCTGTTTTGCACACACTACATCCTGGGTGAGATTAGCATTAGAAAAGAAGTCCGGAGGTTCCACTATATACTCAGCTTCTCCTCTGGGATCAACCTTAACCCATTTGGAGCCCACCTTTCTTTGCCCCCAATGCACCTGAAGGCTAATCCCATTCAAGGCTCAGAGATAAGGCTAAATGAAAGGATGGAAGTAAAGAGATAGAGCAGATGAGCGAGAGAAGAAAAGAAAATTCACTGTCTATCTGACTCTTAGGAGGACTCTTATTTTAACTCACTTTGAAGTTATTAAAACTACAGAGGTAGGATTAAAAGGAGAGGTGAGAGCAAGAAACTAATTCCTTAATAAGTATAGCACCTACAAAATGACTCCATGGATCCAACGCACGATACACGATAACTGCTCTATTACGAGTGTGGGTTTTGATGTGACAAATTGACTGTTCAGAAAAAAGGGCCTATATATATATATATATATATATATATATATATATATATATATATATATATATATATATATATATTACACCAGTTTATAATGTTTAATCATAAAAAATATACTTGGAGTTGCATTTTGTTTCATTCATGTTTAACTCACAAACCCTGCATATTAGAGTTCTTCTCTCAAACAGAAAACACTGTGTTCCTTTTGATGGCATGTGGTAATACAGGAAGTGCTCCACTGTGTTTTTAAACTCCACGCACCTTCACTAGAATCTTTTGGATAATTTCAGCCCTGGAAATGCCCATCTCTGCTGAAAGTAAAAGGGAGCTGTTAACTTCTCTCTTCATGACATCACAAGGTGGAACAGAGCATATTGAGCTCTGGAGATGTAGACAGACTAATAATAAAAGGATTACTCAAACAAATGAAACAAAACCCGACTCCAGGTATGTTTTTGATGAGCTAAAAGTGTTATAATATGGCATAAAGCTCCATAAATAATCAATTTTGCACAATATAAGACCTTTATGAAAAGAAACCATGCTCGTAATATATTGGGCTACTAAATGAGCTTAATGAAAATAGAGAAAACAAAAAAGATATTGTTAATAAGTAATACAGAGAGTGAGAAGTATACTCTAACTTCAGATAACCTTTCCTCTCAGTGTCATGAACCTTCACACCCACAGTGAAGGCCAAACATTCTCATTCACTTAATATTTGTAGCATAACACAATATGAAATGATAGCATCCTAACTGTAGCATCACTCACAGGTCTAGAATTGACTTGTAAAAGAGTAGTTGAGTTTCAAACTCATTCTCACTCTCTGTGTGACTGCAATTATTTATTCACATGTCCTCCTATGTATTCAGCTTGTTTTCATGGAATATGTCCAGAGGTATAATGCATAAAATAAAATAAATGGTTCAAAAAGTGTGGATAGTGGTAGAGGGCCTCTCTCCATAGAAGCAAGCATGTGACACCACTAGGCCAAGTTACAGGTCAGATCTGTGGAGAGCAGGGCTGTACTGTTTGTAAACTCAGCCTTGTCATGTGCTGTTGGGCATCAGTGGAATACCAACAGAGCTGACAACATGAACAAACTCTAACAAACATTGGTTCCTCTCAAACCAAATCTGTTCTTATAACGTGGACTTGTGTGTGTGTGTGTGTGTGTGTGTCTGTGTATGCTCTGGAGAGGGTGTGATGTTCTGGAGTGAATGAATTGACATTTTGGATGATGGATTATAATTTTATGTTTCTGGATGTGACTAAGAATGGTCTGTCATTGTAAAACAATTTCTTTGTATGTTTGATTTTATGAACTATAACATCAACGTCAAAGTTTTCTTTGTGAAAATGTGCAGATGCAAATGTGCAAATGTCCACAAATGTGCTTTGTGGATAGGGAAGATGCCTATGCTTTTCTCTCAACTGATGTAACAAAAGTTTGGCTTTTGGGCTTGTTCCGCTGTTGTGACTAGGGGTAAGCTAAAATACTGAAATATCGTGATACTAAATGATGATACGGTATCGCTATCAAGGGCTGTTGTATCAATATATCGCTAAGAGTATTTTTTGGTATACTTCACTAAACGGTGACAGTGCTACAAGTGTTTGTTCACAGAAAGGAAACTTGTTTATGCAATACTCTTGACATATTCACTGTTTTAATGTTTTTTTTTCATACTGACTTTGCACAAATATCGACACTCTATCACCATATTGTGATAATATTGTATCGCGAGTCATGTATCGAGTATGGTATCGAATCATAAGGCCCGATGTGATTCCTGGCCCTAGTCATGATGTTCTGTATTTTTTCTTCTATCGCATTCAGTTAGACCCATTCCAGGCTGAACTCAATTCAAAGCGAGTCAGGTTAGGCATTAGACCCTCCACCAGAAAAGTTACACAGTGCAACTTTAAGTGTGTTCTTATGGACCACAGTTGGAAATGTCAGCAGGCCAAACCCCAGACGACAAACAGCAGTGCCATTCTGCCTTGCACACAGCTAGTTCGTAATTATGAGCGTGGAGGTGCGGACACCACTTTGCTGCGGGCAAGCCGTACTGCCTATAAACCAGAACTTGCTCTCTCCCTCTGTCTCTCTTTCTTTCTTCCCCTCTCTGTGCAATAAAGTGATTCAGCAGTGTTCAGTGACAGCTTAGCCGGCTCCTGATCTGAAAAAGTGCACACATCCATTGGACCAGCATTGCTTTTATTGAACTCCTACGTAGTGCAAGCATCATCACATTTGCTTTAGTTTTAAGCTGTTGTAGTACGTATTCATATACACTTAAAGTAGAGAAATCAATCACAAAATATTGATTATAATGCAATCTTAGATGTAGTAGCTGCAGTAGTAGCCTTAATAAAGGCTGTATCACAGTGATAGCTCTGTTAGTGGTAGCTGACACTGCATAATTGTTTTATAGTGTTAATGCTGGTACTAGCTAAGTACTATTACTAGGAACTTAAACATTTAACCAGTACGCCTATACCTAAGCATTAAAAGTGCAAAAGTAGTTTTACATAAGTACGCCCTCCTTTAATGGTAAGGTAGATACTAACTCATGATGACAGTGTATTTTTTGTCTAAATATGTGATCTACTTTCTCCCATTTAGCGGAGGAAGCTGCTCTGAACATTTTGTCATGAGCTGGAGGCATTGTTATGAGAGAAGATATGAGCTGTCAACAGTAATCCCACAGGTCAGATGTGTTAAGCAGAGTAGCGTCTGGTTTCCATGGCGATGAACATTCAGCGACTATGGGCCTTACAGGGTTGCGTTTATGCGTATATGCAGCTATCAACAAGTCAGATTTGATTATTTTAAATATAACACTGTACATAAAAATAACACCAATATGTGTTTGACATGCCCAAGCTTTCAATATGTTAGAAAACACTACTGGACAAAATGTATCTGAATGATATACAAAAAAATGTCAAGCAACACTATGTAACTTTTTGGAGATGACACCTGCATGATTCCATATAAAGTTAAAACCATAATTCAGAGATATGTTTTATACCATACTGTGAAAGATTACAGCTAAAGTCTGTACCGTTCCATGGAAAGAGTCAGGCTTGTGATGTCATCTAGTGGTAGTTTCAAGTTGACAGCTACATTTTACTTTGAATTCAGTAGAGATTGGCATTTCCTGGGCTGAAATCATCCAAATTATTCTACTAACTCTACATGGAGTTTAAAAACACAGTGGAGCATTTCCTGTATTATCACATGACATCACAAGGTGGAACACAGTGTTTTCAGCTTGAGAGCCTAAATTTGCAGGGTTTGTGTGTGAAACATGTATAAACAAAACAAAACACAACTCTGGACATGTTTGTGATGAGGAAACAACATTATGACATATAAAGAACATAGGTGCAATATGGATCCTTAAACTATTAGACTATTTAGATGTGATTTTACACTGTTCAACTGGGCTGGAGTAAAATTATAATATACTGTCTCTTTTAACTAGTACCAGTTAGAATAAAATACCAAACTGTAATAGAATATAAGACCTTAATTATAGCTGTAACCTCTGAATGCCCTTGAAAAAACAGTTGAAAAGCATTAGTCAAAAAATTCAGAAAGACACAAGAACAAAAGCAATATTTAGTCCTGTTTTCTATAACTGGATTTGTATTCTCCGGTAACTGCAATCTTCTTCCATTTAGCAGCAGGAGTAGATAACCACTTTGTGCTCCCAGCATCGCCCAGAGTGAGTCGTCAATGCTAATTCCCACAGGTCACCACAGCAGTTAAACTCCAATAAAGCTAGCATTTTGGCTCCAGGATTTCTTCAAGTAAAAAGTGAATTTTTGAACAGATTTGAAATACAGTAGCTAACTTCTCTTATTTGAACACCGCAGATAGTTAGCCACGTTTCAGTCTTGGCTCCCATTCTTCATAAACAAACCCTGTTTTTCTGTCTCTGTCCCTCTCCTCTTTCTCTCACTTTTCTACCCTGCTTTTGTTGCGTTTTTTCTTTTTTTGAATGCGGCACAATTTTACAGGGAGAGCCTGCACCTGTGCTGTGAAGCTGTCTCTTATCAGCAAGAATACGCCACTGACAGTATTCTACTTTGTAATCAATGTGATTTCCAGGGCAATTTGTTTTGATTTTCTCATTTTGGCACACCTGGCTTTGTGAGATAGTCTATGCAGGATTCATATTTCTTTATAGTATCTTGGCAGAGTCTTTTGCAGAGCTTATATCACAGACCAAGTTATTATTTATAGAAAACATACTGGAAAGCAAAGTCAGCTGTTATTTGAATAAAGTGAAAAACAGATATGTCTCAAGTGTATAGGTGTGGTCTGAATTTCAACTAATAATACAATAAGAATTTTCCTGGGATAAGATACTTTCATTCACTGTGACATAACTCACCAGTGACAATTCAGAGTTACCAAATCTCAAAGCTGTGACTGTTAGCAATTCAAAGCCAAAAGATTAATATAGCAGGTATGTGAACATTACTTAGGCTTATGGCCTAGAATGTTCAACAGTATAGCATTAAACTTATCTATCTCCATGGAGACAAGCAAGTGGCACCAGGCCAAGATACCAGTCAGACCTATGGAGGGACAAACTCGCTCATAGTAAGAACTATAGACTTCCAAATAGGAAGTTAGCATGGGTGTGCTTATGTTTCCATTTCATTTCTCTGTATTGAGAAAACATCCCTCTCTTTGAAACTGTTGCTGTCTGACTCCTCATTTTGGTCTTAAAATATTCATATTAACCCGCTCTACATGATCCTGGTGTTTTTATTTTGCTATTTTGTGCATAAATCAATTCCTATTCCTAATATGGAACTCGGCTATGACTAAAAGGATCGATGAGCTTCATTTGACTGGAGCTGAATGCCATGAGTGACCTTACCCCACTTCTTTATGCTTCTTCTTTTCAGAGCACATGTTTTCTAATAATTTTTAGCAATAAAAACAATTGTATTTGTAATTGAATAAATGCAAGATAGGTTAAGTTTTTTCCATACTGCAGAACATTCCAGTTAAATAAATATGATGAACAGGTGAGGAAAAGATGTTTTTTTTTTGTAGACTATTTTCTCCCATAAGTCATGTCATCCTGCTCCTCGCTTTACCCAGAATGTCTTCCTAACCTCCCACACCAACCTGCTGCCATGTTACCTGAGCCGCTGCCTACACATGTCCACAGAACAGCCGTGAGGGTGACAGAAAAGTGTCTTTGTCATGAGCTAGTCTGCACGATGGGCTAATGAACAACATGCTGTTCGGTGAGAGTCCGAGGCAGGCTGGGGCAGGCAGGACCCATCACCCAGAGTGCATTCCAGCGCGGCGGCAACTGTCACCCACCTGTGGACGGAGGAAGCACAAAAAGGGTGTCAGAGATGGAGAGGCTTGAAACCAAAGCAGAAAAAGGCTAGATTGGTGCTTGGTTTCTTAAGCATGGAGCTGTGATGTGGTGCTGACAGGGACGGCGGTGTTGCTGGTTGAATGAGTGTGAGAGGGAGTGAGAGATGTGTGGGAGAGGAGAGAGGACAGGAAGACAGAATGACAAACAAGCAAACAGTATGAGAAGATAACAAGGCAGAGGCTTGTGAATATGTAGCTGTCAGCCTCCTACCTAACCCCTCCACAAACAAGGCTAAAGCCACTTGTAATTGAGCAGGAGTCTAGAAAACAGCATGTAATAGGCATGGTCACAAGGAATCACATTGAGATAATTTTAGTTCCTTGACACTCAAATGTAGTTTGATCTACTATACTGAAAATAATAACTCTAGCTAGGCTCACACTCTTACTTTCTGTTTGAATCCAGTAAGATCAGACGCGACACACTCATCTGTAGCATGTTTCTCTAGACATTTTCTCTATAGTCTAGTTAATTCTAATATCCTTGTAACATTCAGAATGAAATGACTTCTGTTGTCTTATTAAACAGTGTTTAGTGCTTTTTGATTTCTGCAAATGTCAGTTTGTCCGTCCTATTATACTCTTTTCTTTATTTCTTGCCATGAGCTGTCATGTTTGTTTTAACATGGACTATACATTATTTCTCTGGAAGAGAAGACTTGGTTCCAGACTATTTGTCACTGGAAATGGGAAAGTGTGCTCACTAGCTAGCTAAGCTAAAAAAAAAAAAAGGCAGACCTTTTATTTTTACTTTTTACAAGAAATGTTCCCAATTGTAAACACACACAAACACACACACACACGCACGCACACGCACGTACGCACACACACACACACACACACACACACACACACAAAATACTAGTACACAATGTGAGGAAGCTGGCCAATGTGGTCTTAAGTAGGAGGCAGACTTAAAAATATTTCTTTTGTCTCATAGATTTATTCAAAATTTTCACCGTGATATTCGTGGCAACCAAAAAATAATTACATATTTACAAAAAATAACTGTGCTCAAAATCAGGCATAAGCAACAGAAATTAACAAAACTAAGAAAAACCCACATGTACCCGGTGACATTGACGAGGCTCCCTGAAAAGCTGAGCTGACCTGCTTTTATAGTTACCCTCACAGGAAGCACCTCCCTCCAGGTAAGTCCACAATCTCATCAGGTTAGACATGAGGGAACTTCACTTTTGTCTAAAGTTACCCTGTCGATTTACTTAAAGGGCCTAAGTCCCCCTTTAAATGAAAGTGCTTAACATAATCTATAAACACTAAAACATCAAAATCAAATATACAAAACCTAACAAACAAAAGGAACTGAAACCAATTCTCCCCCTCCCCATGGTCTGGCCCAAACCTTCCCCCAGAGGCTATAAATATGTCCATCTCAGGGCACACCCCCACTTTTGTCTCCAGACCAGGTGGAGTAACAGTTAAGCAGGTAAATGAGATGTTTGACAAAATGTAATACATTTTACCAAATAAACGCTGTTACTAACTGCGTTACTTTTTTCAGAAACGGGTAATCTAACGAGTTACTTTATCTATCGTTATAACGTCGTTACCGGCACCAACACGCCGTTACCGCGCGTTACTGAACCTACTCATTTTGAAACTGGCATCATGTGCTGCTTTCTCTCCCTTTGGTAAGGGCGGGATAAGTAATGATGATTGGCTAAAGCAGAGTAAGATTTCATGTTGAGCCAACCAGAGACACCCAGTGGGCGGTGGGCGGGTTCTACACACAATCCCAGCACATAGTAGTAGTGCGCAGACACAATCCACACACCCCGTGTCAGATGGCGAGTCCCGAGTCGAAGACAGAAGTATAGGCAGTATTTTAACCTCGTCGAGGTAAAAGGTAAAAACGTACATGTTACGTGCACATTGTGTCAAAGACCAAAGACTTTGTCCACGTCCAATGTAAGCAACTCGAATTTAATGAAGCATCTCTCGACGGCGCGCGCTTCTGTTAAACTAGTGGCCACCAGCAGGCCCCATGATGATAATCGCATGCTAGGTGCCGTTAACAATGAAGGCCACGGTGAGGGAGCCACGCCAGCCAAGCAGCAAAAGCTGTATAATGCACTGTTAAAAAAATCCAACTTAAGGAAAAGTAAAGTTTTTTTTACAATCTGAGCCTTCTTTTGGCAATAAAACAAGTAGTTTTACTCACCCATAGCACTTTGGTGTCATTTGGAGCAGTTTCGTAGAAGTTATGTTGTAGCCGTATCCGTTAACGTGAGTGCTCGGGGCATAGCTTTGCGGTCTCCAAATAACACAAACTTTAGCACTTTTCAAATCACAGAAGATCGCTGTGTCAGCGTAGACTTTTAGTGGATTCCAAAACGGCCTGAAACCCGATATCCAGCTATAGTTTCATTTGATGACGTCATCACAGAAGACAGTGCGCATGCGCAAATTCCCAGCTGTCAGATCTTGGGGGGTACAGTCCATAAGAAGCTTAGAAGACGAAAACATCTCCGCTTGAGAGAATGGTGCGAACATGCATTTATCCCGGTTGCGAAAACAAAATGACAAAGTTGAGCTTTCACAGGCTTTCGCATCAGAATCCTGATTTATTGAAAATGTGGCTACTTGGTTTGAGAATGGACCCAAACATGAAAGGGAAAGCTGTAAGATGTCTGGACCCTAATGTTTGCAGTACTCACTTCAGTCCGGACGATTTTTTTCCAGCAAAGGAAAAGAAAGAAGGCCAGCAGTTTCAGCACACGGCTCTGAGAAATAATGCAACTGATGGCTGTTCTCTGCGCTGCTCCTAAAACTCTCTGCGCTTCATTATTTCCATACCCATTCTGTCTCCTCATCCGTATACTCAGGCACAAAACGATAGGGACGGCCATCATACTCAAATAAGTCCTCTTCAGTCTCAAAGTCCGAATCTTCAGCCATGTCTCGCAACAGAAAAGTAAAGTTCAGAGCGGTGTTAGCTTCTATCGGACTAGCGGTGTTTATAAACAGCTGAGTTCACGCGTTGCGCGCTGTCCTCTGTGATGACGTCATCAAATGAAACTATAGCTGGATATCGGGTTTCAGGCCGTTTTGGAATCCACTAAAAGTCTACGCTGACACAGCGATCTTCTGTGATTTGAAAAGTGCTAAGGTTTGTGTTATTTGGAGACCGCAAAGCAATGCCCCGAGCACTCACGTTAACGGATACGGCTACAACATAACTTCTACGAAACTGCTCCAAATGACACCAAAGTGCTATGGGTGAGTAAAACTACTTGTTTTATTGCCGAAAGAAGGCTCAGATTGTAAAAAAAACTTTACTTTTCCTTAATTTGACATTTTTTAACAAAAAAAAAGTAAGGCATTAGTTACTTTCCTAGGTAACTAGTTACTTTTATAGTGTAGTAACTCAGTTACTTTCTTGGGTTAGTAACTAGTAACTGTAACTAATTACTTTTTCAAAGTAACGTGCCCAACACTGATAATAGCTCACAGCAAGAGTACATTACAGGGTTAACCATATGGCTTATACAATTACAACTTCTCTTTCAGTCCAACTCACCATCTGAAGTTTAAATTAATACAAGATTATAAGTATTTCTAAAAAAAAATATGTGAGCTTTGAGCAGCAATGTCTGTTCGATGTCGATGTTTGATGTCTTCTCTCTCTGAAGACATCAAACAGCTTCTAAGCCTTTGTGTACGTGGACCGGAGAATGAGAGGACCTTGAGAATTGTCAGAGTGAAAGGTCTGCGATGTTACGCCACAAAGAAAGAGATCAGGTTAGGTTCACTTCATTAGCAGCAGAAATTATGGCATTGTTGCACCTCAAAACATGTATTTTCTTACATATTTAAATCGAATAGCCTAAATTAAAGGACCGTATTGAATAATTGTGATTACTGTGTGATTTTCCCCCTACCAAAACTACATTACATGACACTGTCTCCCACATCCTGATTTGTATGCACAGTCCAGCCTCTGCTCATAATCTCAATTAGACCCAGTGTCTGACTTGGAAATAAAAAAGGATCATGGCTTTGATTGTCTATTGCCAATCAGTATTCAGCTTCACTTTTCTCTTTAGTTTAATTTTTGTCTCTTTCTAGTTTTACTGTTGTGCTGTTTGTCGTGATTTCCACTTTTAGGAGTGTGGTTGCTATCAGTTTAATGTTGAACTTGAAAAATATATGGCTTCAAAAACAAAGCAATATAGCAGCCAATATTCCAGCATTTTGGTTACATGAAAAAGGAACCATACCACGTTATAAGAACGCTCTCATCTACAGTTATCAAAAGTATCAAAAATCAGATACTAATCGATACTAAAATGCCCATTCACAAGACAGAAATTAACCTTTCCTGAATAGCTTTAGAATGATCTTGTGCTGTATCAGAACAAGTATAAAACCACATAGACTAGTATAGGCCCATGGAGCACTATGGAGCCTACCTGTTCAACTAAAGGATTACACAGATATGAGGTGAGCACAAACCCTGCATATTTAGGCTGATTTCTTCTCTCAATCAGAAAACACTCCACACTCCACCTTGAGATGTCATGTTGTAGTACAGGAAGTACCCCACTGTGCTTTTAAACATCCTAACCCTAACTAAAAGGTAAAGGGTAGCTGATAACTCAAACATGTGAGAATGAAAGAGACAGTTTTGTATAATATAGGACCTTTTATTGAACCCTTTTTACCAGCCATTTCGTCTTCTCATTGCTTTGACAGAGACAGATCAGATATGAGGGCGATAGGCTGTAGTCTCACAGGAACTATACGACAGAGTTCAGATAGAGGGTCTAAGCCATCTCCTCCAGTTTCCTGTTTGTCATTCCCACTGGACTGTCCTACGCACTAGGGACAATTTAGTTCCCACATTTGACACCCACAGATACAACGTGATGATATGGGCTGTGGGACAAGCCCGGGAATACTATAAAACCATTGTGGATCTTGTCATAGGAACTGTCATGCTGCATAGCATATTATGTCGATATAAACAGCAGCAGTGTACAGTCTTGGTGGTCTGTAAACATAAGAGATTCAAACATTAGTCACAAGGCCTTTAGCTGCAGTTCAGAAATACACACAGAGCTGAACAATGTGCTCCGCAAAGCAACAAAGGGAAAATGACAACAAGAGTGTACAATGACTCAGTTTGAGATCACACAGTACTGGAGTGAAGAGGCACCAGAGAAATATCACAGTGCTACAGAGACAAACTCCAGTGCATAATACAGTTCGGACGATATGTTCTTAATTAGTTGTAAGGTCTATTTAATCAATCAATCAAACTTTATTTATAAGCTTTTCATACAAAAAAATGTAACACAAAGTGCTTTACAGTGATTAAAAAACAACCCACGTTTCCTTCCACCCACCCAACCAGCCCCCACAGCTGCCAGACACCACACAACCAAACAACCCAAACAGTAACACACACATACACACACACACGCACACATACACACACACACACACACACACACACACACATACTAACATGCTAAAATACATAAAACCTCACATAGTAAAAAGTGAGGATGAATACAGGCGAACCAGTTGAGCCGTCTACACCAAAAGCAGAGAGCCGTCCACCGCCACCAGGAACCGCTACAGGGCCCAGGGGAGAGAAGAGGCCCAAGCACCATCCCCCCACCAGGAGCCCACAGGACAGACCTTGGCAGTCACAGCCGACCACTGCTCCCGGTGCAGAGGGCTCCTACAGAGCGAGCATCGGAAATCCTAAAAATTAGATGAATATTAGTTCTATTTCTATTATTAGTTCTATTTAATGTTACTGACTGGTTGATAGGCAGCTGTGTCTTATACATGAGACTCTCTGAACCTAATTGAATCAGTTTAATGTCATTACAAATGCAGAATAAGAGCAAATACTGCCAAATAAACATGTATATTCTGATCTCCAACTGGAGCAACAGCTGTATTCCAAGCTACTCACAATGTAAAAAGTTGATTATAACATTACATGTTTGTAGCTATAGAGTTGGATTTCTTGACTTCAAGCTTGCTGTCAAACAAATGATTCCAGGACCATCACTAAAATATAATAAAAGGAGTCATGCAACACAAAACTAGCCTAAATACCAGCAAAGGTATTTTTCAGCAATAAAACTTCTGCTATGAAATTAATGCAAGATAAAATGCCACACTGTGGCACTATATTGGCAAAGCATTACAAAAACATCTCCATGGAAACCAGCAGGTCGCTGTGGCAGTACCAGAAAAGTTGCGTGCACCTTTAAGAACTAAAAAGACTATCTCTGATGTCAATCCTCACAACCTAAAACCATGGACTGTATAAAGAAGTGGACTAAAGGAGTGTGACATCACCCACAGTGTTCAGCTCAAGCCAAATGAAGCTCAACAATGCTAGGAGTTATAGGGGTGAATTTGGAGCTGGTTTCCATATTTGGAATTCCAAAAGGAAGTATCCACCAATCCAGACCAAGGCAATTGAAGGTAAGGCTGCTTCCTGCTAAACCAGCAAGGTGGCAGAAAGGGGCACTTGGCAACGCTATCAGGAGAAACCTTAGCGAAAGATGGCGTCTGATTTGTCTGTTATTAATGTTCATATCTTTAATTAATACAACAATAAAAACACCAGGATCATGTAAAGCGGGTGAACATTTTAAGACCAAAATGATGGGCCTGACAGGGACGACAGTTTTTCAGTATAAAGCAGACCCTCCAGGAATTTGCGTTGTTGCGATTTGCAACTTCAACGTGAATTCAGGGCAGTGTTGCAATTTTGACCAATCACAGCAACTTTCCCGCAATTTTTACCAATTTTGACCAATAATCGGTGACGTATTGAACTCACATCGACCACTTCCGTGTGACGAAACTGCGGCTGTGTCCCCAGTTTGGAGCGTGGTTTGAAGGGGGCTCAGACTGCAGTCACGGCGGTGCACACTTGCTCAGCCCTGAGCGCACTCCGCGGACCGCATGGCCGTCTGTGAAATGCGACAGGTCTTGGAACTACGGGAAGCAGCCGCTGACTCCATTTTCTCCCGTAGAAGTAGTAGCGCGCAGTGCATGTTGGGATATATGAGTGGCACAAAGCGTGCATTTTCACGCGCTTGGTCCACGCCCCGATTTCCATGGAAACGACTGCGGTCTTCGGACCGCGTGTTAACTGCGCACGGGACAAAAAAGGCCGTTTCCCAATTCAGCGACGGCACGCTTGTGAGTGTGCACTCGGGCTGTCGTCGAGACGGCGCACACTCGCTCTGTCCTTAGTGCACTACGTTTCTCACATGGCCGTCTGCGAAATGGAACAGGTCCCGCCTCAGCTCAATGAGCCGGGTGGTCTGCTCCTTGTTCCCTAAAGACAAAAATATTATACTATTGCGACTAGTAATACTTGGAATTGGGACATGGCCAATGTTCCCCCTAATTTTTAATGTGTCTGAGCAAACACACACTAACTCCACATCCGAAATGAACCCCCCCCCCCCACGCGGCTCGCACTTTGCAGATACAGGGAGTCCTCGGGTTACGACGTAGATCCGTTCTTAAGACGCGTCGTAACCCGAATTTCGTCATAAACCGGATTTTGCCTTTGATCTTCCAACCAAAGCACCAATAACCTTTCCATCTCAATAATTAGACCACTACGCTGCTTGGTTATCACTGCCGCTTTCATAGGAGCAGATCAGAGCCCTCATCAGGTACTTCCGCCCACATTGGACACGCACACGAGGCTGTCTTCTTCTCCCTACAACCACAACAGAGCGTATTCTCCCGCCGTGTGCCGCGCGCCGTTCGTGTTTGTTTACATCTCTTACCACGCTAAACCGCGTAAGACGGAATGACGCGTAATATATACATATTTTTTTTAATGGGGGCGTGTTCGTAACCACGAAACGTCGTAACCCGAGACCGTCGTAACCCGAGGACCCCCTGTATAAAAAAAAAATGACCCCACGGCTGAATAAAAAGCGGAGATCCGCTAAAAGCTCTTTCATCCCTGATTTACAGTGCGCTGCACAAGTTTTCTTGTGCGCTGAGAATGTGCGAACAGTGCGCAGCTTAGAGTAAACGCTGGACATGGCGATACTGTAGAATATCCAGCATTGAAACAGCAAAGGAAATATAGAAGTGTAAGGGGGAAAAGCATGTGAACGGTAATACAGGTGCCGTGATCTATGCCGTTACGGCTACCGTCACACATGTTTAGCGTAGTTTATGAAGAGTTTCATGTAGCATAGTTGTAGGTGAGGTGAACCAGTACGTATATTTTATAGTGACGTCGCAACTCTCACTTGTGGATGTCGCTGGCGAGTCGGTCTTTGTAGTCATATATCCTCCCGCGCTGTGCATGCTGGGGCTTTTAAGTGTGCGAAGCGTGCATGTTTGCACGCTTGGTCCACGCCCCGATTTCCATGGAAACGATGGCGCCGTTCAGGGCTCGTCTCGACGGTGCAGGGGGAAAAAAACGAATGGAACGGCGCTTGTCGTGCCGGATATGATGCATATCCCGTTCCAAGGACGCTCACAAGTGTGCCGTCGGTGAATTGGGAAACGGCCAAAATGACACACATGCCCTTCAAACCACGCTTCGAACTGTGCACTCTGGGAATTGGGACACGGCTTCTAATGGTCGGGTGAAAACAGTTCCCCTCCTAGTAGTAATTTATTTTCGATGTTGGTAAGGTTGTTTTAGGACCATATCTGTGATCTCTGTGTCCTTGTATTATTCTTTGTCAGTAATAACTCAGATTTCAAAATATTACTCCATTTTAATTACAAAAAGGGAAAATCGCTTACCTGGCCAGCCAAATGATATCTCTCTGTATTTCCTATACACCGCGATACCATTTGGACACCCTCCATCCACCCTTGCTCCTCCGGTTCCAAACGGACTTCGCGATTCTGATTCGTTCAAAGATGGTGACGTCAGTGCCCCCGCCTTTGCCCGCAAAGTCACTCTTAGGCAGCGGAAGTTCCGCCTCAGTTTTGAATCAAGATGGCGCAATCTCTGATTGGTTCACTTAGCTGTCTGTCTACGCACAACCGCAGCGCATTCTGTGGATCAAGCGTTACCAGACTCACTCGCTGGTACAGCGATGAGTCATGGATTCTTCCAGGCAAGAAAATCGCAACTATTTATCGCAACTTTCACTTCCTCCCGCAACAAAATCGCAACAAAAACCTGTGTTTCCCCCCACGCTTCACTATCAACACATTCCGTTGAAAATCTATGAAAGTTCGAGTGTTCAAACGAGAGAGAAATGCGAGAAAAGCCCAAATTCAGTGTGAGAAAAGCGTAGAATGTGTGTGGTGAGGCATTTACAGCCCTAAAACATGTAGAACAATTGCAAAATACAAAGTTGTCCTACCTCGCGGACCTCTCCCACCCCGGGCCACCTCTGGAACCTAACCCCGTGTGTGTTGATAAAGTGTATTTACGTTTCGGGGCGTGCGTCTGAGCGCGCATCTGAGCGCGCATTAATTGAATTTTTGAGATTTCGCGTTTCGTAACTTGAATTTTCTTTCGTATCTAGAGACCAAAATTTAGCGTTTCGTAACTTGGATTTTTCGTTTGTAGAGTCTTTCGTAAGGTGAGGTACCACTGTATATCAGTTTATATATACGGTCTATACCTGAACCCCAGCATCTGCAGCCAATCAATAATGAGTGCTAGTGCAGCCTCTGCAGTGTGGTGAGTCAAATTTGGAGGTTCTGAGCTTGTCCATGTATTATATATATATGTAGGTTAAAAGGCTTTAGCAACCAAAGGTCAGTTGTAATTATAGTACCTTTTTTAGAACTGTACAGGCTACATATATTTTAAAATACTAGTGTTTTATCCACTCTTGACAGCCCTCGACATTATATACCAGTTTTAACCACCAGAAGCTTACAGCAGGAACACGGTGTGATGGCATGTGGCCAGTCATGCACAAGGTGTTGAGACAAGCTGAGACAATGAACAATGAAACTCCACTTGTCTTACTACTGCTACAAAAGAAGACTTTATCAGGCCAAGTCTCTTACTAACTGCACTATTTAGGTCATACTCCCAATCACTGCCTCTCTCTTTGCCGCTTTAACCTCATTTTTCCTCTATCACTTTCGCAGAGTTCAAAAATAAAACTGGCAACTAGGAAACTGTGTATGCTCCATGTGGACTTACATTTTTGGGTTAAAGATAATGTGTTATTTTCTACAAGAAGAATGAATAAAGTTTGTCAAGATTTTTGCCATATTGCATGGTAGGGTAATGAACGCACACACCCACTCAACAGATGTCCAAATATCATGCCATCATTTGTTCTAATTAAACTGAGCCCCAAAAGAGTAATACCCACAAATTGGCACACTGTCCTGGGAGCAGCAGAGATAAGGCTCTGAAATTAATCTTTGCTACAAGCATGCTGTCTCAAGTGGAATAATCAAAGAAACAGCATGCACATTTGAGGAACGCCGGTTAATACTATTCTTTTTGATCAAGGAGAATTATTATGTCTGTTTAAGGTTGAAAATAGTTCACTCATGTTTTACATACCAGTATTAGCAGGCTTGAATATAGAACATTCAAGAACACTGAAAAACTTGCAGGTCTAAAACTTTTGGCTTGTAGCATGTGTCATTTGGTTGCTATTAATGCTAATTTCAAAATCTGTTGTTGAGGGCAGCATAATTAAAAGTACTTCTTAATGTGCATCGCAAAAACTACAGATTAAGGACTCAGCAAAATGATGAATAAATAAGGATGGGATGGGACACTGCTGGGAAGACCACGGGTGCCACAGTGGGACAGCATTAGCTCTAGTGACATGGGGACTTGAGACTTAGTGACTTGGACTCGAGTCGACTCGAGTTGCTGTTTTTATGACTTGTGACTTGACTCGACAAAAAATGAAATACTTGAGACTTGACTCGGACTTGGAAGTCTAGGACTCGGGACTTGACTTGACTTGAGACACGATGACTTGAATGACTTGCGTGTTCACATAATGTTTTCGTGCTCATTCAGCGGCACTGCCATGTCCTGGGATGCAACGCGTGCACCACGTGCACCACCACCGGCACGAGGCCGCGCGTACACCGGGGCTGCGAGCACGAAAACGATCCGCGGCGCCCGGACCGCGTACTTTCAGCCCCAGCCACAAACCAGCCGCACGAAATCAGCAAAGAGTGGCCCGTGGTGGTTTAATCCCGGTTTAGTCCAGGTCTAGACCTGGTCCAGTCCTGGTTTAGTCCAGGTCCAGTCCAGGTTTAGACCTGGTTTAGACCTGGTTTAGACCTGGTCTAGACCTGGTTTAGTTCTGGTCTAGACCTGGTTTAGTCCACGTTTAGTCCTGGTCTAGTCTCTTAGCCAATCAGGACGCACACGGCCGGTGCCACGAGGGGGCGTTTGGTGGCGACGCCCCCTCACGTAATCAGTCCCGCCCCCTCAGATGTGAGAGTTGCGCTGTGTTGTGCATTGCCCAATTGCGCTGTTTGCGCTTGTGGTGGAGGGCTATGTGGCATTAATGTACTGTCTCTTGGCATTGCTCAGATCAGTTGTTGGCTTGGTTTTGTGGTATGCAGGAGATCACTTGACCGAAGGTCTACGTTCAAATAATAATAATAAAAAAACTCTCACTTTTTATCATGTTCACTATCACTTTTTACTCTTACTCAGTCAGTCTCTTACAAAGGTGTAGTCTAAATACACGGGCTCTCGAGGAGCGCGCCTGACCCATTACGCACGCGAGGAGTGGGATATATATGTGTGTGTATGTGTGTGTGTGTGTGTGTGCGACGCGATGCGACCCCGCCCCCTGTGATAAACTCATCGCCCCCTTAATATTTTATGTCTGGCGCCGGGCCTGAGGACCCAGAACACAATGTTACACTATAAAAAAAAGTTACACTATAAAAAGAAAATTGAAAAAATAAATAAATAAATAAATAAATCCACGAACCGCGATAGAGCGAGGGATTACTGTATTTTGTTATTCAGCATCAATACATTTGTCTGCCTTTTACTAAGGAATAATTGAGGAATATACAATATAATAATACTATGATATATTTTTGACTCAGTGTTATGTATACTATAGCTTATATTCTTAAAGGTCCCATGACATAGTACTTCTTGATGCTTTTATATGGTGCCTTAATGGTTCCCTAATACTGTAAATGAATCCTTCTTCAAAATCAACACTCAGTGCATGAGAAAGACACATGTACGCAGTCAGAGTCAGAATATCTCTCTCTGAACGACTCATTCTGGGCCTTGTTGCTTGAATGCAAATGAAAAGGACACAGATAGGTTAGAGGAGCGGGTGGGGTGGGGTGGGGGGGCAAATGTGCCGCTGGTTCCTTGTTACTGTGCGCTGTCTCCCACTTCCGCGTTTTAAGCGCAGAGGAAGAAAGGAAAGGAATTTCAATGAAAAAAACACATTTTCACAGAAAATAAAATTAAGCCACTGCTGTTTCAGAGGTCCAGAGGGTCGGGTAAAGGACTTCCGAGCCTAGAAACACTCGCACGTGCCTCCAGGCAAATAAAAAAACGCATTTCGCATTGCGTAGCTCCTTCGCGGTCCAAACTCTCTGGGCGTGATTTCCAGAGACAGGGGGTGGACATCCAGACGGGGGGTGGAACTGCATTTGCATTTCTTTTTTCGATGTGACGTAACATAGTTGCCTTGTTCAGAATCGCCCGTTTGAGCTGTGTTTTTTTCTAAAGCAGAAAAGGACCGCAAATGCTCAGTTTAGACATTTCGCAACTTTTAGCCTAAACAGGGTAGGGGAGCTCACATTAATGTTCAAAAACCTCAGAAAGTGAAAATGTCATGCCATGGGACCTTTAAAGACCCTATTGAAACACTAAAATTCAGGTAAAAAACGCTGCTTATCAATTAATCGTAAGTCGATCGATGAGGTCAATCAACTATAGATTAATGAATTGTGTGTGTGTGTGTGTGAGAGAGAGAGAGAGAGAGAGAGATTGTGTGTGTGTGTGTGAGAGAGAGAGAGAGAGAGAGAGGAGAAATGTAACAAAGTTTAATATTAATAAGCTATTTGTTTTAGCTATTATTTGTTTCCTCACAAAAAGGGAATGACTTATGGATATACTGTGTGAGTGTGAGTGACAGAAAGTGTGTGAGAGAGAAATGTGCAAAGAGCAAAGAAATGTGACAGTTTAATTTACTGTTAGTATTTGTTTTAGCTGTTATTGTTACTTTGTAAAAGGATAGCTACTTGTGGATATTCTGTGTGTGTGTGTGTGTGTGTGTGTGTGTGTGTGTGTGTGTGTGTGTGTGTGTGTGACAGAGTGAGTTAGGGAGTGTAACAAAGTTTAATACAAGTTTGTTTTAGCTGTTACTGGTTTCAACTCAATGCTGAAACAATGTTGAAAACATGTGAAACAGTTTGGTTTTCGATGTACAGATCACTTTTGCCAATAAATAACCAATAATTACATTATCACTGTTTTGTTTGAGTCTATGATGTATTTTACTGAACATGAGTATTTACAATACAAATATTTTATAACAGGTTGGGCACATTAGCCAGTGATGATTACTTACACTTTCTTATATATTTTAGCCTTTCAGAATCTTTATTAAGATCAGATTCTGCAGCTAAAATATATAACAATACGCCAAAGGTGACTTGACTTGGACTTGACTTGACCTATTACAGGACTTGACTTGACTTCACTTGACTTAGCCTGTGACTTGACTTGCCCAAGAAAAAAAATACTTGTGACTTACTTGTGACTTGAAGGTGAAGACTTGAGACTTACTTGAGACTTGCACATGTGTGACTTGGTCCCATGTCTGGGGAAACTGCTCTTGTGTTTTTAGGCAAGACACTTCACCCACTGATGGAAGAGAGGCTGCCAAACAGCCTCTCTGACCACCAAAAATCACTCACGTTCACACCAATTTCATACTAGATAATGCATGTGAAATACTGTGCCTAAGGACACGATACCATTTTTTGCCATGAATGCATGTCAGTGCGATTGAGGATGGTCAGAGGGGCAGACAGTGCAGATTACCAGCCTTGCTTCTATCAGTCAGTCCCAGGGCAGCTGTGGCGACAATAGTTTACCACCATCTAATATGGACTGAATGAATAATGCAATGTAATGCAATGCACTTTGGGTATCTTGAAAGGCAAAATATAAATCCAATGCATTATAAATATTACATAAGTAAATAAGTACAGTTATTACATAAGTAAATTAGTGGGCTGCATTCTGCTTATGCTTCAAGGTAGATTATAACAATCATTATGTTTTATACTCTTAGCTTTATCCAGGCAGTTAGTCTGTTCCAGCTTGGTGGATGCCTGGGGTGGGCTAAAAACAGTTGACCCGTGGGAGATATAGATATTATTATCACTCTATCCGCTTGTGCCAAATTCACCTGGATGCCTCAACATGACACAGGGAAGGGACCTAAATATAGTTGAGTGAGTTAGCGGCCCATGGGGTACTGCACAAAATAGCCGCTGGGAGGTAGATTACTGTCACTGCTGGAGAAGGTTGTGTTTAATACACATCTATGACATCCACTGTTCTGAGCCTGCTTAACACACAGAAGCTGGAAAAAATATAACTTCATTTTGATAGTTTATTTCTATGTAGCAGTTACATATTCTCCCTGTGTCTGGGTGGGTTTCTAATGGTCACAAATATACACACCTAGTCAAGGTGTTTCTGACCAAGCCAAGCTCAAGATCTGGAGATCAATCAATCAATTAATCAAACAATATTTATAAGGCGCTTTTCATACAAAATTGTAACAAAGCGCCCTACAGTGGTCAAGGATTAGAAGATTGACCTTTATTGATCTCGCACAGGAGAAGTTGTTTTCTATATTTGACCCGGGGACCATCCCCATGATTTTGTTTTGTTATTTAGGCTTTGGTCAGGCCCTAAGCTGGAGGATTTTACCTATGGCGCATGTTTAGGTTGGTGGGGGAAACCGGAGTACCCGGAGGAAACCCACCCAGACACGGGGAGAACATGCAGTCTCCACACAGAAAGGCCCGGGCAACCCGAACCTTCTTGCTGTGAAGCATGAGTGCTAGATGGGTCTCTAAGTACTGCACTGCGTTCACCCACTGCTCTCACTGAAAGTTTGCCCCAGTCACATTGAAGGATGGGTCAAATGTTAGGACAAATGCATTGCATTGTTGTCAATAAAGGATGTTGAATTGTTGAATTGAAACTAGTATTTTTTACAGAGTTTCTATCATCTACTTAAAAACATGCACAGCCTATTCCAATAAAGGATAGCTGAAAAGCAGAGGACCAATTTCCCTACAAATAAAATGATATATTTAGCTTTGATTTCTGTGCAGTATATAGACAGTGTCTCAGTACATATAGGGCTAGGAATCAGAGGGTCCCTCACAATTTGATAAAAAAACACAATACATGGCTCACGATACAATTGCACACGATACTGTGATTTGCTGTTTATAAAGAACAAAATAAATTTTAACAACTATATTTCTTTGTTAAACTACTAACTGTGCAAATAAATAAAAAATAAACTAAAACTACTAACTACTAAATAAACTACTAACTGTGCAAATGATAATCAAAACAGTGAATATGTCAAGTGTATTGCATAAACAAGTTTCCTTCCACTTACAGCAAAAATTACAGCTGTCCATGAGAGCAATACTGTATCACCAAATTTGGATATTTAAATGGAGTTAATGTGATTAACTGAAATTCAGGAGCAGGACCACGCCTCAACCACCTTCTCCTCCTCACCAGCGAATCACAGTTCACCATAACCACACCTCTAATTTCCCGGAGCCATTTATAGCCACTCATCCCTTCATTCCAGTTCGTCTCGGTTATCTCGACAGCTCAACCGCGTCAGCTCGCTCGAGCTGGGTTAACAACCTGTCACATTCAAACACCAACCTGCCTCACGTCTCCTCGTTCCTTCCAGTCCGCAATTCCTTACGCCGAGACGGATTTCTATTCAGGAATCCGCAGCCGGAGGATCTTCCATCGCATATCCGCGGCGTCCAGCCCACGGCCCGCGCCGCCCAGCGAACGCTCCAGGCGCGCGCTCACGCAGCGGACCTCCACCTCTAAGGAGCACCCACCGTCAATATCTCTGTGCTGGCGGAATATACGGGATATCCACGTTGTCCCTCTCGTCGCCTCCTCCTCCTCGTGTAGGCGAGCACGCAGCCCGGTGTACTGTCAGAGTGAGACGGCTCTCGGTGCGCAGACCGGCTTTGGCAACCACGGCTTTCTGCACAGCGCGGCCCGGCCTCCAGCAGCCACAGCGTTCGGTACCGCCCAGCACCCGCCGTGCTCCTTCAGGCTGACACATCAAGACGGGACCTTCAACAGTTTAGATCAAGAATGTAACCCCGGCGCCCTGGAACGAGACGAACGAGCTTCCGGGTTCCCATCAAGTTTCCCGCGTGCAGCTGCAGACGTCACTCCCTCCTCTCCTCCACTACAGCCTCATAGCTCCCCCTGCTGGGGGCCAAGTAGTATCACCACCAGTGGCCAGTAAACGTATTCTGTCTACTGTGCAGTTTCACTTGAATTCTCTTGTATCATCTCAGCCTGCTTTCAAGCAGGCCATCTCCCCCTGTGCCTGCACCTTCGTGTCTCATTCTTGTCCCCGTCTCGCAGGCTGCACAATTCCCCATGCACATGCATCTTCTCCCCATCTCTCATTTCTCTTTTCAGTCATCATGAGCTAGATGGCTCTCGTGCCCTACCCACATTAGGCAGGGCCTCTAATCCATTTCCCGTCTTCTGCTCTATCCCCCCCTACCCCCCCCCTTTCCCCAACACCCAAATGTTTTATCTGTCGTTGCAGCCTACACAAGTCACCACGCCCATTCACACTATTTTCGTTCACACTCCGAAACGTCGTACGAATGTTTTTGTTCGCTTAACTCCTCTCTGCACTTGCACACTGTCATCTCGTATTCAACCTCTCCTACCGACTCGCATCCGACCATTCTAACTCCTGCAACTCACACCATTCCATCACATGCTAGCTAAGCAGTCTCTACATCCTTTCTCTGCTATTCCATTATTCAGCACCCATCGACTCATGTCACTCACTCAATTTCAGCTCGTGCTGCTCACGCAATTTTGACGTACGCTAGCTGTCTTTACACCCGCTCGACATCAATTCATATTCCGGCCCTTGCTGTTTCACGCTATTATAGCTCGGGCAGCTCACGTCATCCATTACAAGCGAGCTTAAGCCATCATAACCACGTGTCACACTATTCAGCTCCTCCCAGTTCCGCCCTCACCTGAGCTACACCATCTCGGCTCACCACCTCTTTCCCGATCGAGGATCCTACCATCGACGTCAGCTCATGACTTCACCATTCTATCCTATACGCATCCTCAGCGATGCTCTCGCCATCTAATCCTCATCTTCTCCTGCTCATGCTACATCATTGCATTCTTTCATCATTCTCAGCTCTCATGTCGCGACTACTATTACGGTCTCCAAATTCGACCGCTCTCATCTGTCCAGCATTCAACCCGTACCTGCCCTGTGAACATCCCCAATATGCACCTCCACCCTCAGGTCCTTAGCTCTTCCACAGGTTCCAAGCCGACTGACGACTGGCCGATTGTCACAACGTTTCACCGGCTCTCATGACAGCATGATGACCGCCAGCTCACCCAGCTCTCACGACCGCATGACCGCTCGCCTGGGTCTCACGACGGCTTGCCTGGCTCCCACAACAGCACAACAGCTCGCCTGGCTCCCACGACGGCTCGACAGCTCGCCTGGCTCCCACGACGGCTCGACAGCTCGCCTGGCTCCCACGACGGCTCGACAGCTCGCCTGGCTCCCACGACGGCTCGACAGCTCGCCTGGCTCCCACGACGGCTCGACAACTCGCCTGGCTCTCACGACGGCTCGACAACTCGCCTGGCTCTCACGACGGCACGACAGCTCTCCTGGCTCTCACGACGGCTCGCTTGGCTCTCTCGATGGCTCTCACGATGGCTCTCACGATGGCTCGCACGATGGCTCGCCTGGCTCTCTTGACGGCTCTCTTGACGGCTCTCATGACGGCTCGCCTGGCTCTCACTACGGCTCTCACGACTGCTCACTTGGCTCTCAGGACGGCTCTTACGACGGCTCACGACTGCTCGCTTGGCCTCATGACAAGCTCTCACGACGGCTCGCTCGGCTCTCACGTCGAGTCTTCCGACCCACAACAGGTCTTCAGGTGTGTGTTCTGTGTGGAGTTTGCGTGCATGGTCTGGGTCCGATCCCCGGGTCGCCTGGGCCTTTCTGTGTGGAGTTTGCATGTTCTCCCCGTGTCTGGGTGGGTTTCCTCCGGGCACTCCGGTTTCCCCCATCAACCCAAAACATGCATCATGGGTAAATCCTCCAGCTTAGGTCCTGACCAAGCCGAAGCAAGAAGATCATGGAGATGGTCCCCGGGCGCAGTAATGTGCTGCCCACTGCTCCTAATAACAGGATGGGTTAAATGCAGAACTGGAATTTCCCCACTGTGGGACTAATAAAGGCATAGCTTCCTTTCCTCCCAGCAGATCTTCCTCCCGTCAGGCCTCCCTCCCTCCCAACCCACAACGGGTCTTTCTCTGCCTCTCTCCTGACCCACGACGGGTCTCCCTCTCTCCTGACCCATGACGGGTCTCCCTTCCTCCCAACCCACGACGGGTCTTTCTCTGCCTCTCTCCCGACCCACGACAGGTCTTCTTCTCTCCACCTCTCTCCTGACCCACAACAGGTCTTCCTCCCGTCAGGTCGACGGCATGACAATACGCCTGGGTCTCACGACGACTCACCCGGCTCTCACGACCGCATGACAGCTCGCCCAGCTCACGTCGGGTCTCCCGACCCACAACGGGTCTCTCTCTCGACCCACGATGGGTCTCTCGACCCACGACGGGTCTTTCTCCGCCTCTCTCTCTCTCATGACCCACGACGGGTCTCCCTCCCTCCCAACCCATGACGGGTCTCCCTCTCTCCTGACCCACAACGGGTCTCACTCCTTTCCGACCCACAACGGGTCTTTCTCTGCCTCGCTCTCCTGACCCATGACGGGTCTCCCTCCCGACCCACGACGGGTCAACTCACGATAGGAGATCTTCCTCCCGTCAGGTCTCGCTCCCGACAGGTCCCCCCCCCCCCCGACCCCCGACCCCCGACCCTTATCCCTCCAACCCTTATCCCTCCAACCCTCATCCCTCCGACCCTCATCCCTCCGACCCTCATCCCCCCGACCCTCATCCCCCCGACCCTCATCACTCCGACCCTCATCCCTCACCTATCCAACCCTCAACATTCGTGCGTGGCTTTCTTCACCTACAGGTTCCCTCGCTTGCCATCCGAACCCATGCTGAAGGACGCACATCAGCATTATCATGGTCACGTCCGTCAACCATCTGCGCTGGCGCGAGTGACCCCACTCCAGCAAAGGTCCAACTCCTCAGTCAGTGGAGAAGACCCTCCACGTCACGGTTTCTCTACATCACTCCTGACTCATTCGCCATACGGCACCTTCACGACGCAGCTCCAGTTTCTCCAGTGTTCAATCCGAATCTTCGGCAGTAGTCGGATTCTGCATTGCTTCCAGAGCCCTCGAATCGCACAATTAGCCTTCAGCTTCATCGGAACTTCGTCCTACTTTTCCACCATTTTTTGGGGGGTCTGATTAATCCAGGCATTCCCATTCATTCTAACAATAATAAATCAGCCAACACCACCTTCATCAGCTTCCCCTCTGCTCATCTGACGTCACCATCATCTGCAATTTCAGCACCCTCTCACGCCACTCCAGGAATGTCTGCGTCTCCACCGTCCAGGCTTGCCATCCATCCATCCATCTTCTGCTTTTCCATTTCCGGGTCACGGGGACAGCGAATCTGCTGCCCAGAACACTATGCACCGGCCCCCATGAATCCTCCCGCGGGAGTAGGTCCAGGCTTACCTCTCAGGGATAAATCTCATATACAAGCTGATTTCTGGTGAAGACTGACAGTCTCATCTTCATGTTCCCGTGCCTGATTAAAGGACTGCAAAAAACTGAACCACGCCTTCCTCCGAAACGCCTACCACTTATTTCGGACCTTCTCTACCGTTGCACTCTCACTCTGCGCTCCGGCAACCTCTCGCCTTTCACGGACCTCTTCTGGCATAACACCCCATCCATTCTCCATTCATTTATTTCGCATTGGCGCCACTATGTCCACGGCCAGGGCAGATGTACCCGACCGGAAAAATTCGAACCCTTGGTTGTCGGGTCTCCAGCACCTACCTCGTGTACGATCGTCACGACCTCAACGATCTCCTCCAGACCCATTCCACTTTTATGCTCTTTCAAAAACTTTTGGGGGTCCTGTTCCGCTGGGCCAATCGAAGATTGAGACGGAGCCCCCACCCACTGTCTCAACCCAGCCATCACCACCTATTCACCGAGACATCCACTATCATTCAATAATAAACATCTTCACTGCATTATGTTGATGGCGTGGTCCTAGCTAGTGAAATGGAGTTAATGTGATTAACTGAAATTCAGGAGCAGGACCACGCCTCAACCACCTTCTCCTCCTCACCAGCGAATCACAGTTCACCATAACCACACCTCTAATTTCCCGGAGCCATTTATAGCCACTCATCCCTTCATTCCAGTTCGTCTCGGTTATCTCGACCCCTCCCTCCCACCCCTATCTCGTTTGTCTTTCAGCCACAAGACATCTCCTAAAGGGGGGGGGTCCCGTTCCGCTGGGCCAATCGAAGATTGAGACGGAGCCCCCACCCACTGTCTCAACCCAGCCATCACCACCTATTCACCGAGACATCCACTATCATTCAATAATAAACATCTTCACTGCATTATGTTGATGGCGTGGTCCTAGCTAGTGAAATATTTTTTACACAACCCTAGTACATACCATAACAGTACAAAGTTGCATTTTTGTACTTTTGAATCCTGAACGACAACACCATTTCAAAAAATCTTTAAAAAACTCATTGCGCATGCAATTGAATTCTAATCCTGTTAATGTGTCCAATAACTGCTACTAATTTGCAGACAGCACCAGACCACCCGCCATGGAGGTCTTAAACAGGGATGTGCAAATGGACTTTCTCCCCAATGCATCTCCCAGTCTGCACGGCCCAGGCTAAATCAGACAAAAAGCTCAAGCTGTTTAATAATTGCTAATGACAGGCAAAGTGTTTGAGTGAAAATACAGTGAAAGCCTGTTGCATTACGCTGCACTGATGAGCGAGGGGGTCTGGGAATCCTAATGAAAAGGGTTTCAGACAGTGAAAAAGATCAGGATTGGAGTAAATGGACTGGGCTAATGACTGGAGAGAAGAAACTGCACTATATAATTTACATGATTCAAGTCCTTTTATCCAGCGTGATTTTTCGCATTGTGGCCTAAATGGAGGCAAAGATTACATGACTTCTTGTTCTTTGGAAAACACATTTTAGGGGTTTAGGATTTTAAAAGCATTCTTCTCAACAATGGTACTAACAATGTGTTTGTTAGTGTGTTAGTAACTGTTTAAGACAAATTAAAAAATCTAGATCACGGGTCTCCACCGAGGCCACATATCAAAATGGATTTGAAGGAAGGACACAGCCACTTGGTCAATACACTGTGTGGTAGATAGTAACATAGATATTACATTACTCACTCCACTTTTCTGGTGGAGGGTCCTTTACCTGCTTATCTCCATGGAGATATTATTGCTTTGTCTGGAAAGTTCCATTGTATGTAACATTGTAACATTGTAACATATCCATTTAGCTTTTATTTATTTATTAGGGTGTTTCTATTGCTCAAAAATTCAATAATTCCCTATGATCTGACCAGTAATGTACAGTAGCATTCCAGACAAAACAATAACATTTCCATGGAGACAAGCAGGTAGCAGAAAAGTTGTGTAGTGCACCTTTAAGAGTTGCATTTGTTCCCTGGGACAGTTTGATTTACAACAGTTTTTTTTTTGCATGCTTTTTATTGCTAAAAAGTTACCTGTAGCTTGGCCTGGTGGCATCAGTTGCTTGTGAGGTCTCAGTGTGTAACATTCTAGGCAAATAATATTTACAAGATCTGAGTCAGGCAGGTTACATCACCCCCCACCAGAAAATAAATCTGGCAACGATAGAGTTATGAAGAAATTCTAAAGCATTTGCAATACAGTCTGAATACATTAAACACTATTGAAAGTAAATGTCAAATAAAGAAGAATATAATAATAATCTTTGGTCAGTTCATTACCGTTTCCATTTTCTCCAATGTTAAAAAGTAATTAAGATCCTGCCATACTTAGATCCAGTGGTGGGCTCAGATGGACAGATACTAAATTATGTAACAGTGACTGACAGTTTGTGTTATCTTGGGTGAAGACATGAGCAGAACGGCCACAACCACATTTCCTTTCACACATCCTACACCGACCACACTCTGTATAAGAACTGTATAACGCCAATGAATGACAATTTGCTTTATCACAGCCCTGAAAACAAAATTACAGTTTTGTTATGTCATGATTGCTGATTTGATTTGATTTTTTCCCCTGATATATATTAGATGGCAGTTAATCAGTGGATTTTACTGAGTAATTTAAGTAATATTTGAGTAACCTTTAACATTTTTATTTTTATGTTAAAACAGGCACCGGTGTGAACAGTCACAACAGATCTGTTTCCTTATGATAGAAGTTGTATTGATGTATTGACTGTTAATGTGATTTACTGTTAATGTATGGTTAGTGTTTTATGCTTTTGTTTTGAAGATTTGACCCCAGGAAGAGAAGTCTGAGCACCTGCAGAGACTAATCCTTAAATAAACAAATTAAATAAATATACACTTTTCAATAATTTGATAACTCCAGAAATGAGATAATGATCACATTTTGGGTATGCATATAAACATCCAGTGTAAACTCAAATGATACATTTATGCTATATAGCTCACTAAATGATATTTTATACCATTACATTAGAGTTACTTCAGTTATATTGGTATTTCATGTATTTGTAGTAGTACTAGCAGTGGTAGTGGTATTAGGTGTTGTATAATAGGTGAAGAAGTATAATAGTAATACACTGTAGTAGTAGTAAAATTATTATTGTGTAGAATTTGTCAGTCATCCATGTAGAATCCATGGCAAAGGAGAAATTCAATTTGTCAACTAGACAAATGTTTATTTAGGTCAAAAATAACATTTGTCCAGTTGACAAACTGAATTACTCCTTTGCCATAAAAGTATTATTATGAGTATTAGTAGAAGCAGTTCAAGTAGTGGCTGGTCTGGTCTAACAACATAATAATCCTTGAGTACATTTAAGTACATTACAGTTGTGTTATGGCTGTGTAACTGTTCCATAATTGGTGTTTTTTTTCTGTGCATCATCTCCCACCTGCTCCATCGTCTGCCACCTCATCGCTACACCCCATTCCCATCTCCTTTTCTGTCTTTCCCTTTTTTCCTTTTCTGCAACGTTTCTGTTTCTTCCGCTGGCGAGATTGTACACTATATGTAGGTGCTGATGAAATTTTGAGTCCGCACGGTGAATTATTTAAAAGGGAGGATTATGAAAGCAGCTTCTTGGCGCGTTGCTGGAGGGTATAAATCAATATGAGACATCCCAAGCAATCCCCACCATCACCGCACCCCCCCGTCCCCCTGGGCTCCTACTCCTGAGCTGAAGTCCGAATGAGGGGCTGCGAGGGGACAGGTGGAGGCGCAGATGTGCGCTACGTAGAAGCTCGCCGGCGTGTTTCTGCAAATGACACTGTCCACATCTCGGGGAACAGATGGCTAGCTTTACACCATGCCAAGTCTGTTCTGCTTGTTCTTATGCTGTTGCTATAGTGGCCCGAGGCGCTTTGTAGGTCAAAAGTTGGAGAGTTGGAGTTGGAGAGGTCACTCAGCAACAATATAATCATACTTTGTAAAAGCTGTGTCACTGTTGGAAATAGGGCAGTTACCAGAAATAGCTGACAATGTGAAATAAAATACATAAGCTCACAAAGGTAACATAACTCTGGCTACACTATGATAACCCAAATATGGTCATAATAAACCGCATTATAGTATTTTTCAAGAAATAATTTATTCTTTCATTTAGATTGTAAAATCTGCCACACACTAAAGGAGAATTTGCTGCTGCTTGCTGAATTTGGCTGCGATTTCTCCCCGAGTTCAGGGAAGGGTGACATGACTTTTTGTCTTCGTGTGTGACTTTGAAGCCACTGCACTCTTCACGTGTGTGGTGTCTGTGTGACTCTGAGCTGTTCTGTCAGATTGTAACAACCAAACATCAGCAAAGCTACAATAACAGCCGATAAAACAGTGTCCGGGGCAGACGAAGTGACACACACAGAGGCGCAAGATACATGTACACGGGATGTAGCGAAAATAATGAGAAGACTTTATTACTCACCTCTTGTAAAGTGGTAAATATAAAGTGCAGCATCTCATCCACATCATCCATAGAATGGATGATGACATCAAGTAATGACACAAATAATGACATCAAGTCCACACGCTCCTCACGTGTGTCTGTTTGCATCCACACAGCGAGTGGGTCGGGGTGAAACTGCAGATTCAGATCCTGTATCTGAAGTATTGCATCACATTTCACAAATAATAATAACACAGTTTGACTTGTATCTAAACTAGAAGTGCAGTACTCTGATCTTTTGAAAGTGTCTCGAAGCGAGTAGTTTTACTATAGACAGGAAATGCGCTCACGCCTTATAACCTTGGTCCGCAGCCATATCCCTCAGCAGTCTTTATGATCTGAGATTTTAAGTCTTATAAGATTCTCCTTGTGTCTGTGATGTGCGCTTTTTGTCGCATGTTTAAAAAATTGTTTACGACCGAAAAATCCTGTAATGTGTGGCGGCCTTAAGGATTTATATGAGACAAGAGCAGCAATAGTGAGGTGTAGTGAGTTAGTTGAAGTGAATTATGAGTTTAAGCTGCATTTTGGGTATAAAAACACTGTTTGCTAATACTTTTCGGCATTAATAGTTGATTCTGTGTGAACTCGTGCAATTATAGTCTTGTGTGTGCAGGTTGGGTCAGATAAATGGTTAGATTATAAGAGACAGAGCGATATGCTGTCTAAAAATACACAGAAAACTTTGTTTGAACACTTAAATGCCAATAGATAACTGTTCAAAACGTGACCAAACAGCTCTCTTTGTTTGTAGTATAAAGAGACAGTGAGTGAAAATGTAAATCGGCTCTACATAGTGGCCAAAAAATCGGCAAGCTTATCGGCTATGCAGCATTCACCAATTAAGATAAAAGTGTTCAGACTTGTACAGATACACACCACCTCAAAATAAGAACTAAACTGGGACTAGACCAGGACTAGACTTGGTTCAAACCAGAATCAAACTGGCACACACAAATCTTAAGTATCACAATAAAACAAAATATTGATATTTTGTCTCGCCCTATGCACGAATTACATATTTGTCAACTGGACAATGCAGATTGGATTTCGACGATTTGATTTGCACGGCGCCAATGCTCCGCTGTTCTGGGCCTTGGGAGGAAAGCTAAATGATCATCTTCAAGCACTCAGCCCTCTGTTGGACTTGATTGTCGTATAGTAAGTTAGACCACATTCAATTCTCCAGCGCACCCACCCCTTCCCGTATGCCCAGTAAATCGCCGACTTCTCCTATTCTCATCTGTGCATTGGGACTCTACATTTGGTCAAAGCTGTTGTTCTTTTGTGGCCAATGATTTTCCTGCCTACAGAACAAGCTTCAGGGAGCAAACAAGCCTGAGGGAGCAGAGATTGCAGGGAGCTGATCAAAGAACAAAAGTGGGGTTCAGCCTTCTTTTACAGCAAACCGGAATGCTATGTGACTCCTGAGACCGACATTGTAGGAATCCTTCTGACAACAGTGAGGAGAGGAAGTAAACAAAAGCGATAGATCGGAACGCCCAAAAAAAAGATTATTGTTAATAGTTCAGCACATTTGAGGACACTTTTTATTGTTTGTTATTCTAGCAAACTGAGATTTCAATCTTTTTGTCCAAGTTACAGTGAGTTACGTAACGTGATACTAGTTTCTGTTAAGTAATCTTAAAGGTGTACTGTATAACATTGCTAGTGGAGGGTCCACCACCTGCTTATCTCCGTGAGAATGTTATTGCTTTGTGTAGAATGTTCCACAGTACAGATTAAAACTATATCACAAGGGACACAAGCAGGTTACAGCACTACAGATCTGTGGGGAGTCACCTATTCACAGAATGAATAACTGTATTTTTGAGCAATAGAAACAACTGTAATAAATAAAAACTAGATGGATATGCTTAATGCTATACCATGGAACATTACAGGCAAAGCAATAAAATCTCAACGGAGACAAGTAGCAGCCCCTCCACCAGTATAATTATGTATTATGCAACTTTTCTGATGAAGGGATCTGCAACTTGCTTGTATCCACTGACATGTTATTGCTTCACCCTGAAATGTTCCAATCATTGACTGCAGAAGTAGAATAAGGGAGTGTGAAGTTATAGGGGTCATTTGGAGCCAAGTCCCTTTTTAGGAATAGGAAATAACTTACAGACAAAATAGTTAAATAAAAACACCAGGATCATGTAGAGCGGGTTAATACGAACATTTTAAGACCAAAATAACAAGGTTCACTGCAGCAGTTACAGAGAGAGGGGTGACAATTTTTCAATGTAAAGTCAATTGGAGCCGGATTTCCTATTTGTTCATTTATATATACAGTCTATGGCTCCAAGATATGAACTTTAACTTCTTGAGTTCTTTTTTAAAGACAATACAGTAACATGTTGACCTTATTGACATGTTTCGGCTGCTAGCTGCTGCATCTTCAGAACTGTCCCCGGTGTTGGTGGTGCCGTGTTGTATATCAGCTGTTGTCACTTCCTGTAGGCGTGGTCAGCCTGATTGACCTGGCAAGACGTTCAGACTGACCATGTCTCCCGTTGCCCGGTGCTCTCTGGAGGAGGGTGTCCCAGGTGTGTGAAAGGAGGAATGCTCCGTCATCACGGTTAATGCTGTCCGTGCCTTGTTTCCTGATTTCAGTGGCCTCCCTGATCCAACATTTGAACTATATCCAATGACACGTGCCCCGTCCCAATCCATAATGTGATTATTTCTTTTACAGTGATCTGATATGGCGGATCTTAGGTTTTCCTGCTCTGCTTTGTCTTTTTGTGTTCTGGTGAGTCTCCCTGATGTTTCCCTTTCACATTCCTTTTGGTGTTCCTTTTTTCAGATGTGAAAAGCCCGGCCCCTTTCCCCTATGTATGATTTATTGCATGATTGGATTTCGTAGATGGCGTTGCATTTTCTGGGATTTTATCTTTGGGGTGTACTAGCTGTTGGCGGAGTTTTGTGTATGGTTTGACTACAGTGCTTATGTTGTGTTTTTTCATGGCTCTCTGGATGAGTTAAAGGGACAGTGTGTAAGATTTTTACCCGTTAATTACCGAAATTGAAGATACCCATTCAAAAATACATTGTTTTCCAAGCCTTTTCACTTCCATCATGAAATCAAAGTATTCTTTTGGACTTAGATATAGTCACATAAAAGGGGGATCTTCCCCATATAGAGGCAGCCATTTTGAATACGAGAGCCGCAGAAGGACATTTGGGCTCCGCCTTCGCCTTTGGCAAGGCTCGTGGTAGCACCGGAATAGGGGGGGGGGGGGGGGGGGGGGGGGCTCGTGGTTTTGGGTAAACAACAAGCATGCTGCTGTATCACACGTCGTAATGGATCTAACACGTGTTTTGGACTAAATTGTTTTACTGGATTTTATTCGCTGGATCCTTAAGGACAGATTGATACCAAGCTTGCGGTGAAATACAGAGTTTGACCTGTGCAGAGCCTTCAAAGGTAAGCTAAGTAACAAACCTCGTTTTGTGCTTTTCCGTATAAAAGCCCCATGTGCTCAGGGAGTGATTGTTGTACCGGGAAATGAATTGCATAGTCAAAAAGAGGACTGTAAGGTTTCATTTGATATGTAGATTGTCATGGTACACAATCGGGAATGTGTGTTTTCATGCGAAAAGAAAAAAAAAACAGTGAACGGGAGACCGCGTTTTATTAATACCGTTGTTGTCGGCCGGGTGCGCGCGCGGGTATGCGAGCTGTCCGCTACGGCGCGTCCGGGTGACCCTCGAGGTTTGCCGTAGCTAAAACAGGAAGTGCCATAGCCACTATCCACCTATGCGCCACGAATCCTACACACTGGACCTTTAAGTTATTCGTTTAATGTATGGTAGGTTCCCTGTGTTCTTGTGATCCTGCTATCCTCTATTAGTTTTTCCCGCGGTTTGTTGATTTTATTGTTGACTTGTTGTCTGCCTTTTTTATGGCCCAGTTGGGATATTGACATTGTTTGAGTGCTTGTATGATGTGTCTCTCCTCAAATGACACTCCCAGATCAAATCACGTCAAATCTGTGGAGAGGTGAGCCCACTCACAGTAAGAAAAAATTCCTTCTTTGTCGCTGAAATATATAAAACATGGCACTGACTTATCTGCTTTCTTGTAATACCTTTTTTCCAGAGTTTAATTTGCATAACCAAATAAATTCTTACAATAGATGTTTTTCTGCAAAATTATGGACTTTTAACATTTTCCATTCAGTCTCTTCTTTCCATTTTGGCCCTCAGCTCTCTATTAGCCAATTCATCAAGAGGCCTGCAGGCTGAAATTATAGAGGGCTAAAAATAATGGCTCTATAAATAAGGTGGAGCCTGTTGAAAGTGATGGAGAGGCCAGGTCTCTAGGCAGCTGGGGAGATGCTGCGCAAGTCGGTTTCATTAGCACTTTGCAAAGACTGGCTTACACCATATTTACAACACAAACAGCATACTGCTAGCTAGCTCTACTGCTGCAGATCTATACACTGCTGTACTTGTAAGTTGCCATCACTAGCATCTTAAAGGTCCAATATAACACAAAATGGATTCTTGTGAGCTTTAAGCCCTGTTAGAATGTTGTTATTTCCTCAGAAACATACCTGTGGTTGTGTTATGTTTCATTTGCACATGTTTGAGCAACCCTTTATTATTAGTCTGTCTACATCTCCAAAGCTCAAAATGCTCTGTTCCAACTAATGATATCATGTAATGGTACCGTTTACCTTTTGTTCAGTAGAGATTGGCAATTCTATGGCTGAAATCATCCAAATGATTCTAAGATAAGATAAGATAAGATAAGATAAGATAATCCTTTATTTGTCCCAAAATAGAGAAATTGCAGTGTCACAACGCAAGTTTCAGAAACAGTAGGAAAATATGAGCATGCGTCAAAATGAAAATAAATAATAATAATAAGTATGTACAATCAACTAAAACACAACACTTTTGTGTTAAAAGGCATAGGAACGCTGCACAATAAATGTCTTTGATTCTGAGCAGTGAACAAACAGCAGTTAAAGTGACTCCAGTATAATAATATATAATATCACTACAATAAAGTGACTCAGATGATTGTGTACAGTGCAGTGATAGACAGTGGTGGTTAAATAAATAAGTAGCAGGTAAAGTGACTTTAAATAATATTGCACATTGTTATTATTACTATATAGATGACACATGGTTGCTATGGAGATGAACATGACTAGCATTGATCATTGTACAGTCTGACAGCAGCAGGAAGGAAAGACCTGTGAAGTCTCTCTTTAACACAGCGAGGGTGAATCAGTCTGTCACTGATGCTGCTCTCCAGAGCCGACAGAGCATCCTGCAGGAGTTTAGCCAGAACCCCCACCTGCTGCACCGAGTCCAGAGGACAGCCCAGGACTGAGCTGGACTTCCTGATGTCCTTGTCCAGTTTCTTCTTCTCCCTCTCTGTGATGCTGCTGCTCCAGCAGACCACACCGTACAGGATGGCTGATGCCATCACAGAGTCATAGAAGGTCCTCAGGAGTGGCCCTCTCACTCCAAAGGACCGCAGTCTCCTCAGGAGATACAGCCGACTCTGGCCCTTCCTGTACAGTGCATCTGTGTTATGAGTCCAGTCCAGTTTATTGTTCAGATGAACACCCAGGTACTTGTATGAGTCCACTCTCTCAATGTCTCTTCCCTGGATGTACTGAGGGGGCAGTAGAGTGACGTCTGCAGAAGTCCACCACCATCTCCTTGGTCTTCCCCGCATTGATGAGAATGTGGTTCCGCTGACACCAGTCCACAAAGTCCTGCGTTAGTCCTCTGTACTCCACGTCATCATCGTCTGTGATGAGACCAATGATGGCGGAGTCATCGGAGAACTTCTGCAGGACACAGCTGTCCGTGTTGTGTCTGAAGTCTGCAGTGTAGAGGGTGAAGAGGAAGGGCGCGAGGACCGTGCCCTGGGGCGCCCTCACACTGTAGGTCATGAGGTCAGACACACAGTCCCGGGCTCTAACAAACTGGGGCCGGTTTGTGAGGTAGTCCAGGATCCACTCAGCCAGGTCACAGTGACTAGTGAAGGTGTGTGGAGTTTGAAAACACATTGGAGTATTTCCTGTATTGCCACATGACATGACAAGGTTGAACAGTGTTTTCTGTTTGAGAGAAAAACTCTAAAAAGTCTAAACATGCAGGATTTGTGCGTTAAACATGTGTGAATGAAACAAAATACAACTCCAGTTATGTTGTTGAAAATATGGACATTTTAAAGGATTGGTCGCTCGCCTGTAGGTTGGACAAATTATAAGTGTGTTTTTGAATGTGTGTGTGAGAAAAAGAGAGAGATGGAGTGAATGAGAGAGGGAGGATCGGTAGCAGAGGAACCCAGTGCGTTTTATTATTCATACTCATGTGTGGATCTGCTTACAGCCCATAGACACCTGCCACGGCACATACTGATATGAGGAGCTGCTGCTGCTGGAGTCTCCTGCCTGCTTCAGCAGAGAGTTGGGATTTTTAACAAAGAAAACAACTTGCAAAAATGAATGGTCTATTTGCATAAAGGATCCATACAAAATTGAAGTTTCTGAATTAAACAGTGTCCAAAGAGAGTCTGTGTTGAAACATTATTGTCAGAGGACATGAACAGTACTGAAATAGTCTTTTCTTCAGGAGTCTACAGAAAAATGTGAAACTTTCCAGCAAGCAGTGATTAACATTTTAGGCCAGATGCCCTTCCTGATGCAGGCACTCAAATACAAGTCTGGTGGTTGCTCCGTCACCTTCTTGTCTCCAGAGACATGTTAATGGTTTGCCTGGAATGTTCCACCGTATGGGATTAAACATCTATCTCCTCAGAGACTATAGAAAGTGACACCACCAGGTCAAGTTACAGGTCAGATCTGTGGATAATAGGGATGTAAGAATAACTGAAATATACTGATATCATATTGTCAAAAGTCTCACAATAATATCGTGGGCTGTCAGAATATATCACATTACAAGTCTCTTTGTTTATATTCATTGTTAAGGTGCAGCATGAGCCAAAATACAGAGGGAACTACATAGACCATGAGCCTTTGCTCTGTTTCAGTGGAGGCTAAATGAAGAAATAACTACTATTAAACACTCTGAAATCTAAGTTCTTTGGATTATTACAGTGCCAAAGACATGTCAAGGAATTTTAATGCATAAAAGTAGCATAGTGACAATTTTGCCGGCCTCCACAAAATATTACAATAAAACCATGAGGTGCATATCGTGAACATTTTGTACTGAGAGATTTGGATATCGTTATTGTTGTTTTTGAATTTTGGTTTCGTTTTTCACAGGCAAAAATGTCTGTCATTGTATAAATGCCGGCCATACTATGAAATATTCCAGGCAAGAATTAACCTCTGCATGGACAAAAGCAGGAAAGTTATATGGAGCATCTTTAATGTTATATAGTACAGATGCGTGAAAAATCCCTCAGCCGTCCAGGTAGAATTCATGATAAAAGGAGAAATTCAATTTGCCAACTGGACAAAGTTTGTTTGGTCGAAAACGTTTCGCCGCTCATCCGAGAGGCTTCGTCAGTTCTGGTTCGAGTGCTGGTTAGACACTGCTTATATCTAGCTGCAGGGAGGAGCTCACTACACTGAAATTATTCTGAAACTATCTCAACTAATTTGTTTTTGAGATTCTCTCTTTTGTTTTTCAAATTTCTCTGGCGTCTAGTTTAGCATACCTATTCAACCCTAACGACCGTCTCCACACCTCTGGCCCTGACCTGTCTGCCCTATTGTTTCTTTTGTCTGTTTTGACTTTGGTTTGAGAATGGAATTATAAATGGGAGACAAGTTATGTCTGACTCCTTGCCTGGAAGAATCCATGACTCATCGCTGTACCAGCGAGTGAGTCTGGTAACGCTTGGTCCAAAATGCGCTGCGGTTGCGCGTAGACAGACAGCTAAGTGAACCAATCAGAGATTGCGCCATCTTGATTCAAAACTGAGGCGGAACTTCCGCTGCCTAAGAGTGACTTTGCGGGCAAAGGCGGGTGCACTGACGTCACCATCTTTGAACGAATCAGAATCGCGGAGTCCGTTGTTAACCGGAGGAGCAAGGGTGGATGGAGGGTGTCCAAATGGTATCGCACTGTATAGGAAATACAGAGAGATATCATTTGGCTGGCCAGGTAATCTGACCCCCCCATTTCTGTTTAAAGAAGGATTCTCTTTTTTGACAAAAATTGCCTCTTTAACTCCCCTCTCAAACCAGTTATTTTCCCTGGATAAGATCTGAACCTCACTGTCCTCAAATTCGAAAAAAAAATAAAAATAAATAAAATAAAATAAGTAATAAAAGACAGTATCTTTACTGATTAATGTATTCGTAGTTTGACCTGTTTTGAGCCATTAATCTAACAAGTGCCTAATATAATCCCTTAAAATAAAACTTCTATGTAATTCTAGACTACATTACACACGGTATCTTCCAGTTTTATGTGCTGATCATGTGTGACTGATTCATGATGCCTAATTACAGTTTACATAGAAAACCAGTGTATTGTATTTGTTGTCCATTTTGCTAGACCCTAAGGAGAAGACACAGCACCTTCTCATATTTTACTGCCCTGATAGACTCCTTAATGGGCCTCGTCTCTCCCGCTCCATATTGACGTCATAGCCATTAAGCTGTGCCTTTGGGTCTCTTAGTGGAGGCAGCGAAGGAGACTTGGATGCTAGGAGTGCCTCACCAGAACTCAATCTTCACCTGATAAAGCTGCTGTATTGGTCGATCTGACAGGGTCGGTTAACACTGCAATCAGTCTGACCTCTGCGCCAGGACTGTCAATGTGTGAAAAGACCCGAGTGGAGGAGTGGAGGGTTTAAAGGAGAAGTGGTGACATATAAGAAGATGTAAGGTGGGTTCACAGGGCGTTTCTTAGGGTTGTTAGTGGGATTTCATTTGATCCAATCGGAAGAATCAGATAAAGGTAACCAAACCAGTATAGGGTCCACTGGTCTAAATATAGTATGAATCTTGGTGTTGTATGTATTTTGACACCATTGCTGATTGACTTGGTTGTGTACTTTCAACATTTGTTTAAAGGGCCTATACCACACCAATGTATTATTTATAGTGTTGTTTCCTCATCAAAAACATACCCAGAGTTGTGTTTTGTTTCATTTGCATATGTTTAACACACAAATGCTGCATATTTAAACTGACTTCCACGTTGTGATATGGATAATTTCAGTCCTGGAACTGTTATGCTCTACAGAACAAAAGGTAAAAGATGGCTGTTAATTTGAAAACTACCGTTTCATGACATCACAAGGTGGAACAGAGCATTTTGAGCTTTAAAGGGACAGTGTGTAAGATTTTTACCCTTTAATTACTGAAATTGAAGATACCCATTCAAAAATACATTGTTTTCCAAGCCTTTTCACTTCCATCATGAAATCAAAGTATTCTTTTGGACTTAGATATAGTCACATAAAAGGGGGATCTTCCCCATGCAGAGGCAGCCATTTTGAATACGAGAGCCGCAGAAGGACATTTGGGCTCCGCCTTCGGCAAGGCTCGTGGTTTTGGGTAAACAACACAAGCATGCTGCCGGATCAGACGTAATGGATCTAACACGTGTTTTGGATTAAATTGTTTTACTGGATTTTATTCGCTGGATCCTTACGGACAAATTGAGAGCAAGTTTATGGTGAAATACAGAGTTTGACCTGTGGAAAGCATTCTAAGGTAAGCTAACCTCGTATTGTGCTTTTCCATATAAAAGCCCCATGTGCTCAGGGAGTGATTGTTGTGCAGGGAAATGAATTGCATAGTCAAAAAGAGGAGACTGTAAGGTTTCATTTGATGTGTAGAGTGTCATGGTACATGATCGGGAATGTGTGTTTTCATGAGAAAAGGGAAAAAAAACAAAAAACGGAACCGCGTTTTATTTATACAGTAGCGGCTCGTGCGCGCGCCCGGGTGACCCTCGAGGTCTGCCGTAGCTAAAACAGAAAGTGCAATAGCACCATCCACCTATGCGCCACGAATCCTACACACTGGGGCTTTAAAGATCTAGACAGACCAGTAATAAAGGATTACTAAAACATGTGCGCATGAAAGAAAAAACAAAACAAAAACAACTTCAGGTATGTTTTTGATGAAAGAAAGCATAATATGAGTTCTTTAAATCAGAAATAACAATTTTACAATATATGCCAACTATAAGGAGTACAGAACCTTTAATGAGATGTTTATCAAATTATCTAGATCTGAGAAAATTTGAGATTATAGAACAAAATCAGGATCAAACTTTTCAATCGAACTAAACCAGGATTTAGCTACATGTCAAAAGTGTAAATCTAATCTCAACCCAAACACGTAAATTATGCAGATAGGCTCATTAACACCTGCCACTTATAGCACATTTAGAAACACTGCTATAAACAACGTCACTTCCCATTTGCTTGCAGAAAACAAATGGCCGCTGCTTCCGATTTTAAATCAAGATCTTGCCACTGCATCTAATCATTTTTTTTAAAAAGATAATGTCACCTCATTTATAACAATTTCATTCAGATGGCGGCAGGCAGGTGTCACAAGCAGGCCATCTTAACCTTACGTCTGCTCCTGTGTATTGTCCCTGTTGACACATGGCACACAAATCAACGATCAGCTCTCTCACATCTATCTACATCTGCTGCTACAGAGCATCACCCCAGCATGTTAATGTGAAGAGATAATATTTCACATCTGATCAGCATCACAATCATAATTCTCCCCCTCTCTTTTCTTCCCCTCCATCTCTCCTTTCTCTCCGCTCTTCCCTCTCTCTCTGATTATGTTAGTGGCACTGGAACACAATAGACAGGTTTTTTTAAGGAACTCAATATGGCAGCAAAGTGTCAGTATCACACAACAACACCTCCATGTCACAGCCCTGCCTCATGAATATGGGATGAGGAAGAGGAGCAGGGCACCACAATGCTGTGTTTACAAGCACACTGAACTTGGACCATGCTGTATATACTATTATGGACGTTCAGCAAGATTTATTTTCTAAAAACAGAGATATTTGGAGAGGGTTTCAGAGTGATAAAAATAACAATAGCAAAGAAAGATGCTTCATTACTTAAGGCGATCTATTGGGTAAGTTAAAGGACCTATTTTACAAAATTGACTTTACAATTGTTTCCCTTCTCATTTGCCCTCTCGATGTTGCATTTGGAGTGATTCGTGCATGTTTGAGTAATCTTTAATCACTTATTCAGTTCATTTAACAACTTCAGGGCTCTTTGTTGCGATTATGTTTCCGGTGCCACCAGCTCCCATTGGACACTGCAGTTTTCTAACATTGAAGTCAGAGAACTTGTTTCTTTTATTTGGTTGTTTTAGATGAGTATTGCAATTTAAAATGTGCAAATTATAATATAATGATCCATGGGCGTCATAGATTATAAGTATACAGCAGACACAAAGCACAATAGGTCTTCTTTAACAATCTTATAAAGGAATGCAATACAAATTAGTTTGACTGCACCCCTGTTGCAAGTTACAATAAGCATTTCTATTGAACAATGAATTTGCATAGATGGTTGGATGGATGGTTAGTTTTATCATTTGGTAATAGGGGAAATCGGACCACCCAGGACATCAGAATTATATACAAAAAGCCCTGTTTGGTAACAGAACGTGCAACCCTCTTATTGTGAGTGATAACCACTGCACCACCCCATAGAAGATACAAAAACAACAAACTATTCAAAGAAAAGATATCCAAAAATACATACTTATACTGTAATCAAAATTGGCAACACTTGGAGCCAATGTACTGGTCTTTGCAAATCGACTGAGAATCATTAGCTGAAGGTCAGATGGGATGTAATTTTGATGGCGTGGCTTGAGAGGGGAAATCTGTCTGAAGAGTGCAGATGACAAGTGGTTTGTCCAGTCCTCCAGGGACAAAATCAATGACCAGTGCAGCTAAGAATCCTATCAGGAATGAAGACTGAGGAAGCTGCTGTTATGACGAATGATATTTAACTTTTGGACCAAGCTAAAGTCCAGAACACCACCTAAGGACAAAGAGGAAGGAGGGCTCCAAGTTGTTTTGATAAATAACGGCCGCAAGATACTTCGGGGAACAACACTAGCCCCAATCCATCAGCACATCATCAGGCTGCATCAATAATGAATGCACTGAGAGACATAAAAGTCGACAATTCAACACAATGCATTTCAACAGACAAACAGAACCAACAGAGAAAAATCGGCCTACTCCTACAGAACAGAAAAACTGGTTCCAAATGCTATTGTAAACTTCACATTGTAGTAACATTTGCTATTTTACAGAAAAGCGCCTTTGTCCGCTTTTTGAATTCACCTTTTTCCATAGATTTCCAAAACAATCAAGACAGACAGAAAACACCAATAGCGAAAAAGTCAAAATTTAGTGTGTTCCATGCGTTATAGTAGTAGTAATAGTGGTAGTTTCGGTCATTTGCAGCACATAGTATACTGTACTACAAACCCATTTGGATCATGACATGGCAGAAAGTGTTTAGGCTGAAGTAAAACGTGTTTATAATGCTTATTCCTGTTAAACAAGGACAGAATTCCAAGCGAGAAAGCAGCATATGAAGAGCAAATTTTGCATTTTCAGTTTCATCTAGGACTTAGTAAATAACATTAAAAAAAACAATCAAAAAACTAATTGAATGCATGGATCATTCCAGAAGTTATACCTCTTTTTAAAGGCTTCTCTATTATTGGACTTTTTAAATTCATATACTAACCCTTCTAACAGAAATACAAAAGTTTTTTTTCTTTTTTCCCCTTTCTCTTCATTTTTTAAAATATACCTGTTCTTTCGAAAAGTGACTCTCTGCTCAAATTGCTGCTGTATACAAAGAGGGAGCATATGATTATAGACTTTACATCACTATAGCTGTACTCAGGCCAACAAGATAAAAAAATGTGTGTGTGTTTTTTTCCTTTGCTTAACAAAAGAGGTGTGTGACTGCTCAGTAAACAATCAGCCTACTCCTAAATAACAAAAAAAAAAAGTAAACCTCACATTACAGAATAGCGGCTTTGTTCGCTTTTTCAAATCCACCTTTTTCCCATAGATTTCCAAAACAATCACGTTTTGTAAGACTGACAGAAAATACCAATAATGAAAAAGTCCAGATTGAGTACATTCCATGTGTTATGTGTGTGCTCTTTTTATCAGAGGACATACCCACACAACAGAGGCCCATTCATCTTCGTAGACTTTTGAAGTATCTCCCATCCAATCGGCCTGACGTGGTTTTATTATGGCTGCAGTGTATCGGGCAAGATATGTGGGTGACTTTGTGTTCCCCTTCAGCACGTTATGACTATAGACGTACATAAAATATATGAGCGTGTGGACAGCAGAGGAGACAACAGGTCAGGGGCCATGGGGGAGGGTTGATAAGACATTTTGCTCTAGTTACAGCTGGGAGATATAGTGATAAAAATTGAATCATGAACGCACCCCTTTGACAAAATGGTATTTTCCTTCTTGAATGCTCCTCTATAGGCTTACAACCCAAACATGCGCCATAGGTAAAATCCTCCAGCTTAGGGCCTGACCAAAGCCTAAATAACAAAACAAAATGATGGGGATGGTCCCCGGGTCAAATATAGAAACAACTTCTCCTGTGCGAGATCAATAAAGGTCAATCTTCTAATCCTTGACCACTGTAAGGCGCTTTGTGTTACAATTTTGTATGAAAAGCGCTTTATAAATATTGTTTGACTTGATTTGATAAATAAATGAACTTTTTTCTATTGGTAGTAATGCTCACATGGATTTAACCAATTGCAATGAAGTGTGGATTTTCAAAGGAAGCAGATGGCTTTACTTACTTTTTTTACAAGGCAAAATAAAGATAAGTTAGTATGATAAAATTGAAATTGTGATCTGGCTCTGAAAATTATTTTTTAGCATATCGCTTACCCCTACTCAGGTTAATCTCCACTGGTTCAAAATACTTTCAATTCCGTTTATAAAGAGCAAAAAAAAAAAAAAAAGAGAGAGAAAAAACAGAAATAGTATTAATGGCTTAAACTTCTAAAAACAGCTCTTTTGTATGTGGCTGCACATAAATGAAATATGCACTTGAGGACATGGTAATGCACTACAGGAGAGTGGAAGTGGATGCTCTTCACAACACATGGCTTCCCCGTCTATGTATAAAGACGTTGTAATGTCAAATTTTAATGGTTGTATGTTCGACAGTGTAGTTGATTACAAGGACTGTATATGTATTATATATTTTTACATCTTACATCTGATATCACAAGTAGAAAAATTATAGATTTTAATTTTCTGACTTTTTTTTCTTATTTTGCTCCCTGCCAATAAAATGATTTAGTGATATATGTGTCTATTTGTCTGTGGATTATATCTCATTAGATTGTAAGGTAAGGTGAGCTACACTTTATTGTCTCTGTATTGTCCTTTGCATTTGACCCATCCTTTAATGCAGCTACCCAAAACATGCAAAATCCACAAAGAAATACTTGGACAATCTGGGAATCAAACCCAAACCTTCTTGCTGTGAGGTATAAGTGTTAGCCACCACCATGCTGCTTTTATACCGTAAGATTGAATTCTTAATAATAATACGATTAAACCTGGCATCTCTGTATCTTTTTTCTTTATAAAACTGTAATAATAAAGGATCTGTGAGGACATTTTGATTCTGAGTACGGTTTTGAAAAGATGAAGCAACATAATGCAACCTGTCAAAGTGTCTCCCTTTGCCCACACAGTGAAATGCACTGAGTCTGTCTGAAATCGATTCTTTTTATTTGTGTGAAAATAAGACTGCTTGGACATGGCCAGAATCATATTGTAAGTGTGAAGCCTGGTATGTGCTTGGAAAGATGAGTGAATGCAACTGTTCTTTTCCCTCATAAAATAAAAAGTTCAATAAATTAGAATGTAACTTTTCTGGTTTGGAATCCTCCATCTGCTTGTGTCAATGGAGGGGTTATTACTTTGCCTGGAATATTCCACAGTATGGAATTACTTGTATTTATCTTACTCTGTAGCCAATTACAGGCATTACTAAAAAAAGTCTTCAAAACCACGCATTCTTACAATGAGTGGGGTAACCTCTCCACAGACTTGACTTGTAACTTGACCTGGTTGTGTCACCTGCTGACAATAAAATCTCTGTAAAGACAAGCAGGTCTCTTAAAGTACCTTTAAAAGGCCATATTACAATCTTATTTCTGTTATAATTTTGTTGCCTTGTGATGTCGTGTGGTGATACAGGAAGTGCTCCACTGTGATGTTAAACATACACGTTCACTAGAATCATTTGGATCATTTCAGCCCTATAATTTCCAATCTCTACTGAACAAAATGTAAAAATGTAGCTGTTAACTTGAAACTACTACTACTACATGACATCACAAGGTGGAACAGACCATTCTGAGATTTAGACAGATGTAGACAGACTAATAATAAAGGATTACTCAAACATGTGTGAATGAAACAATTCCAGGTATGATAACAACATTTTAACATGGCTTAAAGTTCACAAGAATCAATTTTGCATAATATACAGTAGGACCTTTAAGAGCAAAATTTAGATATGGTTATTCAAAGCAAAATGTGACTGTCAAATCACAATACTATTTTCCATACGCAGGCAACAAACAAACAACTGCCTCTATGGATAAATAAACTACTGTATATAAAATCAACTATATGAAAAGTGTGAAAAGGCTCTGACTGACATAACAATATTGAACTGAAGATGTCTTAACAGCCAGCGTTCAAAAGCTTCCGACTGCAGACAGCTGAGTGTATTGGGGCTCTGATCTCCCTGGAGGGGAGTCCTGTCACTGCTACCCCCCGTTACCCCCCCCCATCACAGATAAGAGGACGGAACCAGGCATTGGACACATTGGCACGGTGGCATTTGTGCGGAGGTCGGCATCACTACAACTCTATTAGTGGCAGAGCATGAAATTACATGGGCCCCGGAGAACCGAGAGAAAGAGAAGGAGAGAGGGAGAAAGAGAGAGGAAAGAGAGAGAGAGAGAGAAAGCACTCGGATGGATTAGACTCAGTGTAGCATGCGTGTCATGAGTTACACATGAACGGCGGTTCTGTCTGTTGGAAAGTACTTGCCGTATACTGAGGTGGGGAGGGCCAATTCAATTTCCATATGCAAGTTTGTTTATACAGGGTTTTATATGGGATTGTAATGTGTTTGCAAAGTGCTGAGAAAATACACTAGATAAATAAAGAAATAATTCCATAAATAAACATAATATGAAAAGCTTGAGATCTGCTAGTAACAGTTTGAGCATTTGCAGTACGATGTTTTGAAAAAGAAGGCACAATGTTAATTTAATCCATATGTATTCCAGATCCAGTGGGAATGTCTGTCCTTTATATTAACAACATATTATGGAATTTGTAGGTCTATACACCAGAGCCACATGTTAGTCTATATTGGTTGTCAACAATAATGGTGCACAATGTAAATTTTTCTGGTGTTTCTTCATGGAGATGCCATTGCTTTCTGTGTTATGTTCCACAGTGTGGCATTAAACTAAATCTCCATGGTGAGTCTCCCTGGCCATGTGGAGAGACGACCCTGCTCACAATAAAAATGCATTTTTAGGAAAGAAACTACTACTACTCCAACTACTAAAACTACTGCTGCTGTTGCTGCTGCTACTGATACTACTACTGCTCTTCTACTACTACTACAACTACTACTACTCTGCTACAACTACTACTACAAACTACAACAACTACTACTGCTACTACTACACAAAGTGTTCTTTTCAAGGTTCATTGCTGCCCTGTGATATAAAGCTTGTGGCACACACACATTGGCACAGCTCCCATTTCATCAAACAAGGTAAGTTTTTCCACTGCGGGCCTGTTTAGTTATTTAATGGCTTCAAACAAGATGGGTGGAGCGCTGCATCTGGGCGTGTGGCATGTAGAGCACAAGGCAGTCTGTCCACAGAGCAGTGAGCTGAATATAAATAAGTCTACTGTATCCTCCAGCTCCTGCTAATGCTACTTTAGCAACATACAGGACTGCATTCATTAAGCTCTGATTACAAAGAGGTTTGAGGGAGAAAATCTGCAATGAGTCAATATGATTACAGATAATTAGTTCAGCTGTTCAGCAAATTGAAGCTTTGTGTTTTTTATTTGAAGATCTTTTGGGTTGCCCAGCAAATATTGTTAAAAATACAATCTGTTTGTAGCGACATTTGTTCTGAAAACTGTTTAGAAGTAGTGTGCAAGTGTATTGTCATTAGTTTAGACAAATTTTTAATTTAACCGAGTGGTCCAGTTTATTTATTTTTCATTTTCTTGTAAAAATACTGTTACATTTCTTGACAATGTCCAACAAAAGAGATGATTATGTGGAATTTATTAAAGCCCCAGTCTGTAACTTTTAATATATAGAGACCAAAATAAATAAAGTTTACTGCACTGAAAAAACAAAACAAAACTGAAAAACACAACCCTGACTCATTTGGTATGGAGGAGTCCCCCCTTCTGCTTATTTCCACAGAAATGTTATTCATTTGGCCATAAAATTTGATGGTATTGCCTAAAAAATCCCCAAGGAGAATGTTCTGAAGTATGGTTTTAACTTTCTATTTCCATACAATTATGCAGTTGACTTTCCAGCCCAGAAAGTTACATATAATCACTTTAATCTAAAAGATAAGAAACGCAGATGTTTGTTTGGCCTGTACTATCAAAATCTAATTTCTATTTTGGATGTGTTTTCTTACTGCAAAAAGGTCCCATTTTGACAAAGTACAAAACAAATTCATGATGATTTCATCATGTGAAACAAATGAGCATGTTTCAACATGGGACCAAGCCCATGCATTTCAACTTATCCAACTAGATTAAAGAACAAAGCAATAAGAAATGAAAAATCCTTGTGGAAATTCTACATCTTTATATACATCAGAGGAACAGAGGAGCAGAACTGGAACAAATAGTTATTGGCAAAGCATCCATATGACGTGTAATGAGGCGGAGATAATTCCTATATCAATGGTCAATGGTGTGAAACTGTTGTTATGCTGTAAGGTGTTCATCTAGATGTATTCAACTGATCTATATTCACAACTAGAAGCACTGATGTAACTGAGACAATCACTAGCCTAGATAAGGTTAATTTAATGCCATACCGTGGAATTTTCCAAGCTATTATTATTAAAGGAGAATTAATGTTTTTTACAATCTGAGCCTTATTTCGGTAATAAAACAAGTTGTTTTACTCACCCATAGCACTTTGGTGTCATATGGAGCACTTCCAGAGATGTTTTAGATTAGCGATAGCTCTAGCGCGAGTTCTCGGGGCATATAATATATGCCCCAAGCGGTCTCCAAATAACACAAACTTTAGCACTTTTCAAATCATAGAAGCTCGATGTCTTTCGTTTGAGTCAAAAGTGGCATGTAATCCGAGATTTATCCATAATTTACAGCTTTGCGTTTCATGTTTGGGTCCCGGGAGCTGAGAGCGAAATAAACTGTGACTCCGCACATGCGCACTGGCCTCCTCATCTACTTGAAACTATGGATAAATCTCAGATTACAGGCCACTTTTGACTCAAACGAAAGCGTAGACTAAGACATCGAGCTTCTATGATTTGAAAAGTGCTAAAGTTTGTGTTATTTGAAGACCGCTCGGGGCATATATTACATGCCTCGAGAACACACATTACGGATATCGCTAATCTAAAACATCTCTGGAAGTGCTCCAGATGACACCAAAGTGCTATGGGTGAGTAAAACAACTTGTTTTATTACCGAAATAAAGTTCAGAGTGTAAAAAACGTTAATTCTCCTTTAAGCAATGATACCTCCATGAAACAAGCTCATGGCAGTAACTTCACCAAAAAAGTTACATAGTTCAACTTTAAATATAGAGAATAAAATGACTTTTCATGTTTATCTCAGTCATATTTATTATCATTTACAGTTTTATATCAGTCAAGTGGCAGTTTATGAAGAAAATATAATATTTTGTTGTCATATAATTTTGAGTTGATAAGGGACAGATATCATAAGCTTATGCTTCTTTCTGTTCCCTTTTCATTCATATTTGAGTTATAATTGTATAGATGCAATTGTGTTGCATCTGCTATTTTTTGTTTTGTTTTAATGAATGAAATAAAAAAAGAAAAAAAAAGAAAAAAAGTGAAAAATAAATCCAGTAGTGGTAAGTTCTAAAACAGAAAATTAATTGTCAACTAATAATTAATATGTAAATCTGACAAGCCTTGGCCATTGTTTACAGTATGGTGGGTAGGTGACATAACTGGAATTACCTCTACATACAACTCATTTGTTGCCCAACTAGGAAGTTCAATTATAAACTTTACCAAAATTGTTGAAAGAGGGACACATTTTTGTCATTTTTTTTTAACCACAGTATGTCACTTCCATCCATCCATTCATTTTCTGCCGGCCAGATCTCCCTGCACCAGCCCCTAAGGATCCTCCTGCGGGTGGTGGGTCCACGGGAGGACGGCCCCACATCGCTCCTTCGGGCTGTGCCCGGCCGTTGAGCACCCACCCCAGGCCTGGCTCCTGGATGGGGCCCCGGTGATGCCAATCCAGGCAACGTAACTGGCCTTGCTGTGTTTCTCATCATGGGGCTTCGGAACCGCTCTTAGTCTGACCTGTCCCCCAGGACCTGTTTGCCTTGTGACCAGGGGCATGAAGCCCCCGACAACATAGGTCCCGGGATCATTCGGACACTCAAACACCTCCACCACGTTAAGGTGTCAGTATGTCACTTTTAAATAAATAAGTGCTTTCTTTTATGATAAAAGGAGAAATTCAATTTGTCAACTGGACAAAGTTTGTTTGGTCGAAAACGTTTCGCCGCTCACCCGAGAGGCTTATTATTTTTTATGTGTTTAATCTCCACAAACCTGACTAATATGTCAACAAAAAGAAGCAAGAAATTTAAACATCTCTTTTCATATTTCTGTTTTAAATGTCCCAAAAATGCTAAATTTGGGCTGTTTTTACACATAAAAACATTACATGATGAAAAATGTGTAATATATTTTTTCTTACATTTTTGTGAGCAAACTACAGAAGATGTTTCAAATGGAAACCTCTTAATAAGATTTTTTTTCCCTATTTCCTGTTCATCTGCAGAGTCTCGCCTTAAATGGTAAAAAATCTCCACATTTTTATTGAGTTGACCCATAGCAGATGTTGTTCGATCCAGCACATAATGCTACATAAATAGACTTGTGAGTACCTATAATGTCTTCTTCATTCATCAGACAGTGTAAGGACATGAAATACTGTGAGAAATATTGATTCTATGCAAAATACTGCAAAGGGATCATTTCTGGCATGTGGCCCGGGCCGATTATACCGCCATGCTGCGAATGTTGAGCTCTCATCACCGGACAATAAATTTCACATTTTACACTTGGATGCCCTTGCATAAACTGGCACTTCCCTGTTTGATCTGCCTTATGCAAAGTGACAGTGCATGATGGGAAACGCAATGCAAATCTCTGCTGGGGTTGATTTGAAGCAACTGCTGTTCGGCTATGTAAATGAGGAAACAGAAGAGAAGGGACGACCACCTCTCTACACTGTGGTGCCTGTTTGTCTGTTTCATTGATAATTACAGTCAGTTGTGCAGTAATAGCTTCGTTTTGCAGCAGTGAAGATGGTGTCCTACCAGACATAATACACCTTGAAATTGGAGACGAAATTGCATCTGAGAAAAAGCGAAAGCAGGACTGACATAATGCATATTTTTATTTGGAATGGTCATTCTACTTTTAACTATGTTTTGATTGGATCTTATCGAGGCACCGTGGTGGTACTCCAAAGGGAAAATGCGTACTTAAAATAAACATGGTCACATGCTATACTGTCGACTTTGATGCTACTGTTGCGACAAATTACTGTAATTACTGTTAAATCTCCTACTACTACCACCACAGAACTACTACAACTACTAATTACTACTACAACAACAACTAGTATTAGTACTATTCAACTACTATTATAAGTCCTACATCTGCTACTGCAATTCCCACAATTACTAAAACAACTATACTACTACTGCAACTACTGGTACTACTGTACTACAACAACTACGACTACCACCAGTACCATAACCACTATACTATCACAACAATATTACTACAGCTATTAAAACACATTAGTATAATTCTACTACCACCATTACGGTTACCAAATTACCAAACTACTACACTACTACCATACTACTACTACTTACTACTACTTCTACTGCTCCTATATCATTCCCATAAAATCAAATTCTCCCAACAAACCAAACACCATGCTGTTGTGGAAGTACTATACCTATTTTCAAGAACCGCAACAACCCAATGAAAATATACAAAAACTACATTATTCTTTTGAGCCAGTATCTGTTTTACAATTTGCACCTATGTACTTTACACCTTTATAAATAGTCCCAAGTATGTACAGCTCTATTTTCCCTCCTCCAGTAGCAGTCTTTTGCGCATGTTTCATCCATGAATCCCTCCACAGCACAGTGCAACAAGACTTGAGGGCTGCCAGCCCTCAGAAAATCGCTCTGTTTCTCCTTCTCCCTCTCCTCTAACTCCCACCTCTTTTTGGTGTCCTTCATCCCATTGTACGAGCACCAACAGGGAAAACTTTGCCAGGCTTCATTTGTGTGAATAATACATTATATCTCGTCACCTGGAGACGATTGAGACTTTTTGCTGGCTGATTTTATTTTATTTTTTGTGGTTATTCAAACTTGGGCTCAATGCTGAAAATAGGTTCTATACATTCCCCCTACATCCCCCTTAACATCGATCTTATTCTTGGGTGTGGAAATAGCAAACAAGCTATAAAAACAATTTAAGTTGTACAGAGAGTAATTAAAAAAAAAAAAAAAAAAACATGCAAAAATAGTTCTGGGGTAAATTCTCTATCTGTCTAGCAAACATGCAAACGTGTTCTTTTCTCAAACACTGTTCCACCTTCTGATGTCATGTGGCAATACAGGATGTGCTCTATGGTGTTTTTAAACTTTCACTTGAGTTATTTGGACAATTTCACCCCTGGAATTGCCAATCTCTACTGAACTAAAGGTTAAAAGTAGCTGTTAACTACCACTACATGACATCACAGGGTGGAACGGAGAATTTTGAGCTCTGGAGATGTAGAAACACAAATAATGCAAGATTACAAGTGTGAATGATACAAAACACAACTCCGTGTCTGTTTTTGAGGAGGGAACAAATTATAACATGGCTCAAATCTCAGAAGAATCCATTATGTGGATATTCTATGTTAAAGTTCTGACCTTGCATAGAACATAGAGCTGATAGAAACCTACAAAAGTAAAGAAGGTAAGAAGTAAACAAACAAAACCTTGATAAAAGCACACAGAAGCTATTCATGAATACATGAATAACTCAATTTCAGTTTTACCAAAAAATGTCAGCTAAAACATTATAATTCTGAGGGGGACAGTATAATGTTAAAAGGGCAAACAGGTTAGCAGACAAAATTGCAATTGATTGTAGATATTATTTCCCTAATTATAATGTAGAAAACACAACACAAGTTCAGAATTATTAACCTCCTCACTCCAAGTCAGAAGTCAAAAGAAATAGATTAATTCGCCAATAGCTAATAACCACCCAAAACAGAAACCTATAGAATAACAAACTCTAAAGCATTCTCTATTAGCTGCTGGAAAATTGTCAAGTTACAACAAGCAAAATCTCTCTTATCTAAGCCTCAGGAAAGAAGCAATTTTTGTGGATGCGTTCATAAACTTGAGCATTAAAATGAGATGAAACAAACAACAACAGAGGACTGAATTACCAAAGCCAATCTGCAATTCATTGAGGCGCACAGTGCACGCTTCGGTCTCATGGCAAATTGCTTCACTGTTTAGATATGGTAGAGGTCAATGTAGTGTGTAGAGTGCAATTGGCAGATCAAATGTGTAAAAATAGGTTTCCAGTTTGTGTGTTCATTCTTTTAACTGTAAACATTTAAGGGCCCATTTATGCTTTTTTTAAAATTTTTATTTATGTTATAATGTTGTTTCCTCATCAAAAACATGCCTGAAGTGTGGTTTGTTTCATTTACATATTGTAATGACTCCAGGCTTCTCTTAGTCACCAATGAACTTTATTGAACAGAACAGAAGTTCGGGCTCACTCCACATTCACAGTTCCACACCTGCAGCCGCGCAACTCCTCACACACGCCCCCCACCTGTCCCACGCATGCGCCCAACCGCCAACCCCTTAAAGGCACAGACACCATTAACCCAGGTCATTACACTGCCCCCCCCTTTATGAAGCCCCTCGCCCTCGAGGGGACATACAAAAGCCAGCCTCAGGGAACCCAGCGCAGCTGGGAAGGATTTCCCATGGACCAGGACATCGTCCAGGTACACGAGGCACTCCTGGCGGGGGACGCCAGCCAGCACATTTTCCATGAGTCTCTCAAATCTCCCTGGGGCATTGCACAGTCCAAAACTCAGGACTTTGAATTGCCAGTGCCCCCTTCCAGTGCTGAACGCCGTCTTAGGTCTCGACTCCGGAGACAGAGGGACCTGCCAATACCCGCTCCGCAAGTCGAGTGATGAAAACCACGAGGAGCCTGAGACCAGGTCCAGTGTTTCATCAACCCGCGGGATGGGGTAGCAGTCTTTCCTTGTCACCTTATTCAGTGGTCTATAATCCACACAAAATCTCCACCTTGGGCTGTTTTTCCTGGGGACCATGACCACGCCCGAAGACCATGGGCTGTTGGAGGGTTCGATGATGCCTGCCTTGAGCATGGCATGGACTTCCTGATCAGCAGCCTCCTGCTGTATCAAGGGTAACCGACGAGGGCGCACTTTGATGGGGTGTGCCCCGCCAGTGTCAATGTGGTGTTCCACTAAATGTGTGAGCCCCACCTCATCATCGTTTAGGGCGAAGACTTCCCTAAATTCCCACAGCAGTTCCCACAAGTTCATTTGCTGTTGGTCATCCAGACCGACACAGTTTTTGCTCCAAATGTTCCTAATTGCCTCTAATCGATCCTCTTTGCCCATAGCCTGTTGAAGCGGAGCCCCGGGTGACAGGGGCGGGTTTGTCTGTCCCGTCTGTGCATCAGGGCCCGTTACTTCAGAGTGTGCAGTCAAGCTGCAAGTGGGCAAAACTTGCATCACTTGCTGTGAGGGGGAGGTCAACTGAACACATTGCCCGTTAGGTAGAGCTAACACCCCAGACCCCAGGTTTAACGAGCACCCCGTGAGTCTCAGAAAATCAAGGCCAAGAATGCATGGATCACGCACCTCCGCCACCCAAGCTACAAACGTCACTGCTAAACCCCCCAATGTGAACACAAAAGTCCCCCTACCTCTCATTGAGGCAGTCTGTCCCGTAACGGTTTGCAGCTTAACAGAGGTCTCTTCTAAGACGGTCCCTGCTGGAACAACGTCAGGCGTCACTAACGTAGCGGTGGACCCTGTATCCACCAGGGCTGAGCATGACACATTGCCCACTAGCACTGGAACATGGCACAAATTACCCACTTCCGTCCAGCCCACTGTTACAACAGGGCCCGTCTGTGTGACCACATTCCTGCACTCCCCCCCATCAGATGAAAACTGCAGTCCCCTGTGAGCAGCTGAAGGGGTCCGTGGTATCGGGGCTACCCGGACCCGGTCTCGTTTCCCCGCCGGCCCCTCACTGCAGGACAGCGGCGAAGCAGGTGGCCACGCTGGCCACACCCCCAGCACGCGATGGGGCGGCACCTGGTGTCGTCCTCAGGGGAGCGCGCCGCTGGGGCTCGCACGGCACGCACCAACTCGTCCACCCACGCAGGCCTCTGGTCTTCCATCTCCGTCGTCGTAGCAACCATGACTGCAGCCGGTGTCGATTGCCTTGCAGCACAGACTGCCGTCTCCCTCTCAATGGCCAGAGCAAGTGCTGCATCCAAGTCCGCTGGGTGGGCAAACTGCACATGCAGACGCAGTTTGTCCGGTGTCAGGGCTTGGACAAACTGGTCACGGGCTAGCTCGCTCTGGATGGCGGGTGGAATGTCAGCATAAGCACGCCTGCTGAGGCTTTCAATGTTATAAGCTAGGATGCGGAGGGGCTCCCCCAGCTGTCTGACGCGATGCTTGAACTCACAGCGCAAAGAGTCTTTTATATTAGATTCTCCAAAGCGCCTCTGCAGCGCCCCCACCAGTGTCTTATAGTCACCTCTCTCCTCCGGGCTCAAGAGCAGCAAGCATGCTGAAGCGTCCTCAGTCAGTGACAGCGCTAACTGAAGGGCCCTTGTAGCATCTGACCAGCGAGCAGCTGAAGCTAAAAGTTCAAACTGAGCCCGATAGGCTTCCCAGCTACCTTTCCCGTTGAATTTAGGCGTCTTCGGGCTGGCGGGAGCGCACTGCAGGGCGCCGCCATCTTTGTTCGCCTCGGCGGGCACCACGCCGCTGTGACGCCGGTCTGACGTCCTCTCCTCGGGCTGCACGTGGCGCGAAGCTGCAGCATCAGAACCCCGATAAAAAAGTTCATCAGTCCCGCGTGATAATCCATGGAACTCCGGTAGAGTGTACTCATCTGTTGTCTCCATCTTAACACTCGGTCGCGTGCTCGTGTAGTCATCCATAACGCTCACGTCAGTCAGGAACAGCAAAGTCAAAGCGGGAGCCGAATTCCGATCTTCTGACACCAATGTAATGACTCCAGGCTTCTCTTAGTCACCAATGAACTTTATTGAACAGAACAGAAGTTCGGGCTCACTCCACATTCACAGTTCCACACCTGCAGCCGCGCAAATCCTCACACACGCCCCCCACCTGTCCCACGCATGCGCCCAACCGCCAACCCCTTAAAGGCACAGACACCATTAACCCAGGTCATTACAATATGTTTAACACACAAACCTGCATATTTAGGCTAAATTCTTCTCACAGACAGAAAACACTCTATTCTACCTTGTGATGTCATGGGGTAATACAGGAAGTGCTCCACTGTGTTTTCAGACCCCAGACACCTTCACTAGAATCATTTGGATAATTTTAGCCTTGGAATGTCCAATCGCTACTGATCTAAATGTAAAATGTAAATGTTAACTTTAAAACTACCACTACATGACATCACAAGGTGGAACAGGTCATTTTGGTGTTTAGAGATGCATGAGTGAATGAAACTAAACACAACTCCTGGTATGTTTTCAAAGAAGTAACAACATTATATATACAGTATAGGAACTTTAAAGGGATATGCCACCCCCAGGTCAAACTTGGGCATCTCCCCACAGTCCAGAGACTAAAATAAGTGGTGGAAAGCGTTTTCCTGGAAGCACACACCATGCTGCGTAACAGGGGAACTGCCAACCTGGTGCGTAACAGGGATTCCCCTGTCAGCATGGTGTGTACTTCGGCTGTCTTTTTCCGCACTGAAAAATAGTTCCCACCCCAAAATGACCAAGGCAAGCTCTCCGTGTTGATTTGCACATTTATTTGCACTCAATATGAATGCGCACTACACATAAAGTGATTGGGAAAAGCACCAAGCAAATTAATTCCTTTTGGCCGAAATCTTTAGTTGGCGACGTTAGACTCCAGTCTAACGCGGAAAAAGACAGCCGAAGCTACACACCATGCGGTCAGTGCTGACAGACTCGGACAATGGCTGGGTCACCAGGAAAACGCTTTCCACCACTTATTTTAGTCTCTGGACTGTGGGGAGATGCCCAAGTTTGACCTGGGGGTGGCATATCCCTTTAAAGATGCACATCTCTATGGAGATGTTATTGCTTTGCCCAGAATGTTCGACAACATGGCATTAAACTTATAGATTTTTCATCTAAAAAGGTGTTGTTGTCCCCTAACACATAACTTTATAAACATGCTTTCTTAGCAGGGTCACCTCTCCACAGATCTGACCTGTACTGGCCCTGTAGTTTGTCTACATATAGATAGCTACGTTTATGCGATACTCTGGAAAACTCATAGCAATGAAACATCATGTACGAAGGCTACACCAGCAAAGTTAGTTCAGAAACTCTTTCAAAAGTCTATCCATCTTCTGCTGCTTATTCAGACCCAGATTGCTGCACCAGTATTCAAAATAAGACATTCCAGACTTCCCTCACCCCACACACTTCCTCCTGCTCTGCTGGTAAATTACAATTTCTGCCAATGTAACAAGCATTTTAGATATAAAATTGTTGCCCATTATCCAAATTGCTTTCAAAATGACTTTCCAGCTGTTTATACCACGCATTTCTGTCATAAAATTCAAAATGAGCAATTATTTCCCCTTTGATATGGCATTCCAATTTTTCAGTTACAACACTTGGCTTATAAACTGTGAATGTAGTTTATGTCGCCTTGCCATTTCTTATGCTAATTTACTTGATCATGTTATATCTTACAGTTTGGGCATTTTCTCTTTAAAGGTACAGTGTGTAGGATTCGTGGCGCATAGGTGGATAGTAGCTATTCCACTTCCTCTTTTGGCTACGGCAGACCTCGAGGGTCACCCGGGCGCGCCGTAACGCAGACAGCTCACGTTCCCGCACGCTCCCGGCGCTGTGCGAGCTCTCGCCGACAACTACGGTATAAATAAAACGCGGCCCCGCTGTCACATTTTTTTTTCTTTTCGCATGAAAACACACATTCCTGATCGTGTACCATGACACTCTACACATCAAATGAAACCTTACAGTCTCCTCTTTTTGACTATGCAATTCATTTCCCTGCACAACAATCACTCCCCGAGCACATGGGGCTTTTATACAGAAAAGCACAAAACGAGGTTTGTTACTTAGCTTACCTTTGAAGGCTCTGCACAGGTCAAACTCTGTATTTCACCATAAACTTGGCCTCAATCTGTCCGTAAGGATCCAGCGAATAAAATCCAGTAAAACAATTTAGTCCAAAACACGTGTTAGATCCATTACGACGTGTGATACAGCAGCATGTCTTGTTTACCCAAAACCACGAGGCTCCCCCCTCCCCCCCTCCCCTTCCCCTTCTCTCCTTCGCTCCCTCAGGCAGCGCGGCCGAGCAGGTGCTAGCAGGAGCCTAGGCGAAGGATGAGCCCAAATGTCCTTCTGCGGCTCTCGTATTCAAAATGGCTGCCTCTAATATGGGGAAGATCCCCCTTTTATGTGACTATATCTAAGTCCAAAAGAATACTTTGATTTCATGATGGAAGTGAAAAGGCTTGGAAAACAATGTATTTTTGAATGGGTATCTTCAATTTCAGTAATTAACGGGTAAAAATCTTACACACTGTCCCTTTAAGGTCCTATATTATGTAAACTTGACTCATGTGAACTTTAAGCCATGTTTTAATGCTGCTACCTCATCAAAAACATACCTGAAGTCTTGGATTGTTTCATTCACATATGTGTGAGTAACCCTTAATAATTAATCTGTCGACATATGGAGTTTAAAAACACAGTGAAGCACTTCTTGTATTGCCACATGATATCACAAGGTCTGAGGCCCTGTCCCCACGACAACGTTCCTGTTTTTTTTTTACCTGGGGTGAAAAAAAGTCTCGTCCACACACGTGTTGGATCAGAAAACATTTGCGTCAAGATGAGCACGGAGCGCTGAGTGAAAACGATGTAGTACATATGTCACACCGATAAGTGGCGCTGTAAACCGGAAAGAGCCAGAGCCGCCGGAAACGCAAGACTACAAAGAGCACATGCGCAGAAAGTCCTTTCTCTTTCATAAACAAGCAAACACGTGTACTTTAGGGACCGTCAACAAAAGCGAATTTATTTTGCTCCACCAATGTGGCAGGGACTCACTCCGGTAATGTGAAAATGCTAACCGTCCCTAACATAGACAGACGCCACAGAACAAAGATTTGCGCTGCGTGAGCAGAGTTTTTGCCTATAAATCGATAGTTAGTATTACTTGCTATCGTTTTATTAGATAGACATTAACAAGTAGAACTCTCGTTAACCTTGGTCGTGTTATTTAGGCAAAATGCTTGTTTGGATTTTACTACGGGAATGTTAAACATACTCGGACATTATGTTGGCTTTTCGGCGAGAATATACAACCGGGGACCATCACCAACGGGCAGCTATATATTTTTGTGTGTGATACTGCATGTGCCTGTTTGTAAAAGGTAAATTTTCATTCAATAAAAAAGACAAGAAATGGTTGCTCTTTTTCTTTATTTACAGCACACAACACACTCAAATTGGTATGGGCTCCTCATTGTCCACTATCTGCCTTTTCAGCGATGGGATCTTTCCAGTTTTAAAATACGTGTTTAGCTTTGAATTGGCAAACACTCGTGTGTCGTGCGTACTGCCAGGCCACAACGTGTGTAATTGTGCATGCGTCTCCGCTGGGGTTGCACTGCATAGTATAAATAAACTTAGAAATGTCCGGATAACAAACTCAACTCGATTGTCCGCCATAGTTGTTGTTATCTGGTCGTTACCAGCGGAAGGCTGGTCTGTCTGATGTGCGTAATTGTGCATGTATCTCCGCTGTTGTCGCACTGCATTGCAGATAAACAGGGTTTGATGCAGCAGTGCAAATAAACTTCCAAATGTCTGTAAAATATACTCAAGTCCATTGTCCGCCATGGTTGTTGTTATCTGGTCGTTACCTGCGGAAGGCGCAGGGTTACCTTCTGGTCACCGGTCACGTGATGATTATGGCAGCACGACGTCATCATTTTCCCAACAGTCGCGTTTTTCGCCGCCCACACGACAACACGACCCCCGGCGTTCTCCGACTTCTCCACTCTGGAACCCGTTTTTGAAAAACACCGTTCTCACCCCCCAAAAACACCGGCGCCGTGTGGATAACAGGCCCAAACGAACACAAACTTCCCCGTTTCCACCAAAAAACTTTGTCGTGGGGACAGGGCCTGAGAGAAGAACAGAGTTTATGTGTTAAACATGTGTGAATGAAACAAAACACAAATATATGTTTTTGATGAGGAAACAACTTTATAAAAAAGCCCTTTAATATATGTGCATTTTTTGTTGTTGGAATTATTCAGACAAAATTGCTACTACAGATTCAAAAGCACTGCCAGGACAAAAAAGGAAAACAATCAGTGGGAGTCAATTACATGGCTGTGATGGGAGCCATAGATTAGCCTGTAATATTATAAATATCTAATTACATCCTCCTGTTCTTCACGCCTCTCCCTCCCATTATCATTATCACCCACTGACCTTGAAGATAGCCCCGACTAGGAAAGAATGAAAATAATATGTGCCAGACTTGTGTTGTGTAGTGCGTTCTAATCTTATCTTGTCTGTAACATGTTTCCAGGGACCTGTAGAGGGTTTTAAATGCTCTAATGGAGGCCAGGCTGGGACAGTGAGAAAGAGGGTGAGTGGTGAGAAGGAGGTGGTCAATCAATGGCCCGTTTTTTCATGGCGTATGAATGCATTTGTTATAACAAGACCACACCATGCAGATAGGGTTTTCAAAAGTATCAAAAATCAGATAGAAATGAATACTAAAACCAGAAGTGAAACTAGATACTAATTTTTCAAATTCACAGGACAGAAATGAACCTTTCCTGACCAATTTTAGAAAGGTCTTATAGCAAGTATAAGATAAAGAAAGTATTTATACTGAAAATCACATTCTTTTGTCTGAATAAAGAGTGTTTTTAATGATCATTATGGCGTTGGAATTGATAGTGAGGATCGAGTCTATTGATATAGAAATTTTAGTATTGTGACATTACTAACCAATCCAAATGTGTTACAGACGCTCCTCGACATACGAACATTCAATTTACGAACATTCGGAGTTACGAACAGGGTCAGAAAAAAAAAAAAAAGTTAAATGTTTGTTTTTGTATTTAGCACCTATTCCGACTTCCGGGTACAGTACGTAATGCGTATTTCCGCCGCTGACGCACAGGCAGGGCACTGCGCAGCATCCCCCAAGCGTCACGCCGACTCAGTAGAAGTGTTCAGAACTTCAACTGAGTGGGCGTACTACGGTGTTACTACGGTGCGGTGTTATGAACTTTGTTGTTTTTCTTGCATACGTACAGTAATCCAATATGGTTGGTGAAAAGCGAAAAGCTTCTAGTGAAGCTTCTGTGAAAAAGCGGCAAGCCATCTCATTTGAAAAGAAGGTGGTGATAATAAAGAAACTTGATGCTGGTGAGAAGATGGTGAATGTGGCACACGCATACAACGTGAACCGTTCGACAATTGGTACGATATATAAACAAAAGGACCGCATTATGGAGCATGTGAAAAGTGCAGCGGGTATGCAATCCACCATCATAAGCAAGAAGAGAGTGAAACTCATGGAAGAGATGGACAAACTTCTTGGTATTTGGCTCGAAAATCAGCGGCAGCGGCGTGTTGCTTTGAGCCTTATGCTGATCAGTGAGAAGGCCATATCGCTTTTTAATGACCTTAAGGCTAAGGCAGGAGAAAGTGCTGCGGAAGAAACCTTTTCTGCCAGCCATGGCTGGTTTGCACGTTTTAAGAAGAGGGAAAATCTTTCCCCAAGAGCTCAAGGAAAATAGGAGGTAAATACACACACACACAGTCTCACACATACATTCACACACACACGCTCGCTCTCTCTCTCTCTCTCAGCTGACTGCGTTTGCCTCTGTGTCCCTCTCTTCTTTTTATCTCATCAGTTTTCCATATTTTTAAAAAGCATATTAGTATTATTTAGTGTTATTTATTAGTGTTATTGTGTTATAAGTGATATTAGTGTTATTTAAATGAAGTACAAATCCATATAGATAACTTATACAAGCCTTAAACATATAACGACTTACGAACAAAGTCAACTAACGAACGGTTGTCCGGAACGTAACTCGTTCGTAAGTTGAGGGGCGTCTGTATTTAGTAGCAATTAACAGTTATTCTACAAGTAATAGAGCAGCACTATAATAAAAGTTCAAACATAATGAAATGTTCTTAGCCAGCAGCAACCAGTAAATAGTCCCCATTACATCAATGTCCTACTCTGCATTACACAAAATGGGGTTTGGTGTATACAGGCAATAACAGCATCTACTGAAGATTTAGTATCATGACACAGGAAAATATGTTATGACTAAGACAAATTGCATAGCATACAATGGCAGATTAAATTTCCTCCACAAAATAATAAGCTAATAAGATCAAATGGTTAAAGCGCTTTACATTGAGGAACCACACCCATTTTCACATGCATATTCATACACCAGTGTACACAGATGGGGCGAGCAGGGTTAACTGTTTTGCCCAAGGACACAACGGCAGCATTCATCTGTGGGAGTGGGATTTGAACCGCCAACCTTTGGATGAGTGGGCAAACGCTCTACAATGAGCTACTGTCGCCCTAGCAACTACAGTATATCAACTATATAATATCAAGCAACTATAGCTCAGGTAATTTTGGAAGGAACAAAGTATGATCCAAATATGACTATTGCAACTGTCCAGACCTACCTGGTGTTCACAAGTTGCACTGGAAGACCAAAAGCAGCACCAACTGCCCAAAAGGTGAAGATGTGAGGAGGGGGTCACTTCAACTCTATGGGCATTTCATTGGCCATAGAGTTGGGGGGGTCGCGGAGGTACTGCAGGGGGGTCGCGAAATCTTTTGATTTCACTTTAAAATAATATTTTATATTTTATAGTGTAAAATACAGTATTAACCTGTGTATTATTTCCTTGTATTGGATGTACCATAACAGAGTAGCAATGTTTATACATGACACTAAGCTCAATTTAATATAAAACACAATTCTATGCCGTATATATAGTAGGGGGTCCCTGGCCCAGTTCGCCATCTGTTTGGGGGTCCCTGGCCTGAAAAACATTGAAGACCCCTGCTCTAGATCATTGGTGAGCAAACTTTTTGACTCGTGGGCCACAAGGGTTCTAAAATTTGACAGAAGGGCCGGACCAGGAGCAGCTGGATTTAGTGTTTTGGTAATCCACCTCAAAAGAGCAAAAAATAACATGGAATATGTAGAAAACGTGCTTTATTTCAATTAAAAATGAACAAAAGCATTACAACAAAATGTCCATCTTTCAAGTTCCACGGTATTTAGCCATTTATTAAAATGAAAACACAGAACATTGAATTAATAAAATACAGCTTTTTTATTTTATTTTATTACTAATTGTTACGATTTTAAAGCACTGAAAGTTCTGTTCTCCTTCAGGTTCTTTCGTTCTTTCGTTGACTGTTTTGTGGCAAAGTGACGCCTGATATTCTTTAAAAACCTCTACAGTCTCTTGGCATATGAGGCATACAGCAGCTGATAAGTATTCGGTGAAAAAATATAAATATTTACTTGTGCACTCCTTAATAAACACTCGACATTCTCTGTTCACTTTTCTTTTCTTAGCTCTGCTCATCTTTACAGGAGGGCTGAGGGGTCAAAGAGTAAAGCACAAACGTGGAGCAAAACGCTGCACCTCAACAAAGGTCAATGTATCTAGTGCGTCAGCTATTGGAAAACACCAGAATTGCAGGGAAATTAAAACATTAAAACATTAACAAGGTTTATTATAGGGGTGGGTATTGGCAAAGAAGTCACGATTCAATTCGAATCACGATTCATATGCCACGATACACGATCACGATGCATCACGATACTTGAATTATTGCGATGCATTGCAATATATTCGACATACTTCAGTGAAAATGTACCAAAAAAAAAGAGGATAACTTAAATATCAGTGGCTGTGTATCTGGGTAGTGTCTTCAATTGATACATAACTCTGAGAAACTCAATTCATAACTGAATTTATTGAATGACAAAAACAAATAAACCAAACCAATAACAAAAAAAGTGCATAGGATTTTTTCTAAAACAAAAAATGATGTTCAAACATCTGCCATTTTGGAGGTAGCTTCCATCATAACAAACAATACCCTTTCACAAAGAAAAAAGTGCATAGGATTTATATTTAAAAAAAAAAAAAATATATATATATATATATATATATATATATATAAAATGATTAAATATTAAATTATTAATTAATAAAAATCGATTTTTGGCATCAAGAATCGATGCAGTATATTGTGAAAGTTAGTATCGCGATGCATTGTCATGATGATTATTTTGCACACCCCTAGTTTATTAATATAATTTTTTCAAGTTCGGCGGGCTGGATTAAGAAGCTTAACGGGCCGCATATAGCCCCCGGGCCGTAGTTTGCCCATGCCTGTTCTAGATACTTTGCAACTGACAAATGCTAGCTAGCATTAGCCAACACTTTCAGTTAATCATTCTCACCTAGGACCATGAAAGCTCCTGAAAATTACTTGTTTAAATTCATTTTGTATTTTTTCTTGAGTTTTCATACAATCTGTTGTGCATTGTGTATCGTGTGTATCCATGGTAACTGCTGAAAACTCCATCACAGAATTTTCATGTAGAACACCCAGAGCAAACAGAAACAATATTTTTTTTCTGTTGACACCAAATACATCTGTGCAGAACACCAAGCGGTAACTTAAAAAAAAAAAACAAAAAAAAAAAATTATGCATATGGCACTAACGTAAAAATAATACTTAAGGCTAAAATACAATTCCCAGGCCAGTGCAAATGAGCAGCTAGTAGAAGCATATGGGGGAGGTGCCACTCCTGCTGCTGGTAGTGATACTGTAGAGAGACAGACTGGGAAAAAAGCAAGACTTTTTTTACAAAGAACTACTGTTACGTAAGAGGTAAAGTGGGTCATGAAAGCGCACACATTCTGTTGCTGCATCACTTCACTTTGAGGGCCCACACCATCAAGAGGCAGCCATTAAGCACATAGTTAGAAAGGTTTTTATTTAGATCTCCTCTAAAAATACTGGGACAAAAATAGAAAACAGTAAAAAAAAAAAAACAATTTGGACAAAATAGGATTAGGCAACGAAGGAATGGTAAAAAATGCATCTGTACAAGCCTAGCTATAAACCACTGCTGAGAACCGCTACAGGCTAAACACATAGTTATAAAGTGTTTTTGTGTTGTTCTTTCGAATCCCCAGCACAAGAAGTAAGAATATAGAAATTTCAATGTGTTATAATAAACTAGATGTAGCTATCGTGGCCATACCAGCTTGTCAAAGCCTGATCCCGTCAGATCTCAGAAGCTCAGCAAGGCCGGGCCTGGGTAGTACTTAAATGGGAGACCGCAGGTGCCACAGTGGGGCGCCAGTGGAAAAAACTGTTGTTGTGTCCTTAGGCAAGACACTTCACCTACATTGCCCAGTATGAAAGTGGAGTGTGTGTAAGTGTTGGTGATGGTTGGAGGGGCTGATGGGGCAGATTGGCAGCCTCGCTTCCGCCAGTTTGCCCCAAGGCAGCTGTGGCTACAATAGTAGCTCACCACCAAGTGTGGAGTGAATGAATAATGAACGGTAAAGCATTCTGGGTGTCTAGAAAGGCGCTATATAAATGCAATGATTAATTAATTAATCGGATTTCTGCTTGTATGGCCAAGGTTTAGTGAGATGGATAGTGGATGCTAGCAGCTCTTTAGATGAAGATGGAGAGCTGTGATATTAAGAGGTAATTAAGACAAAGACTCTGCAGGTTTGTTAAGTGTTTGCAACTCCAGCAACATGTTTCTTTGAATACACAAATCTGCATCTTTTTTACGCAGTTTTAATCTAAGACAGTGAGTATGCACTATATGCTCTGGTCTGTTTCTGTGAAGGTAGAATGTGTGTGATGTATGAAATGTATGACTTTAAGCACTCTGTTGTCTCATTTGTGGACACTTATTTGCTTAATGCAGCTAGTGATGGAATAAGATATTGGCAAGGGACTGCAGATGGAACCTAGCCTACGGACCTTCACCATGATGTAGGAATGTGCAAGTGCTTTCCAAAAATGTATACTTTAATAAATAAATAAAAAAAACATTGATACTTTTATGCTGTACTGCACTGCATGTACTACTGAGAACCACACCAAAAGATTCAGAAAAAAGTTTTTGATCTGGAACTTCAGATTGACTCTGCCTATTGGTAAAACCCTAAATGTTTTTTATACATACTTATCTTAAAATTATAGTAGTTCGTCTATATCTTGTGAATTCTAGGTAAAATTGCTATTATATAACATTGTTCCAATTGGCTTACCCTCAAGATTTTATTATTAAGCATTTCAATTAGTAAACTGTTTATCCATAGCTTTTGTATTTAAAAATTAGCTCAGTTGCCTTTGTAATATTAAATGTTACAGTGTTACAGTGTTATGTGAAAATTTCACTCAAAACCGAATATGTCTTTTGAATGGTCAAACCCTTGAAACCTTCTTATAACAGGAAGTTGAAACTCATGAATAAAGCCTTCTCCTCAAATCTGGTTTGTTTGAATGACATGACATCTTCCATATTTCTGAAAAAGACTTTGACACTTGATTTGATTTGACACATTCATGGATCGGGCTCATAGCACAGAGTATAGAAAAAAATTGCTGCTATCTGCCGTGTATAAAAAATGGTAAGTAAAACTATTTTTGCTATTTTGTTATTCTTATGCAGCCTGTTTTCCTTTGCTTTCAAGACACTTAATATTAACATTACAGCCTAAATACATTTCTAACATGAAACAAACAGATGTACAGTAAGAGAGTGTATGTGTTAATTAACTGTTAGTGTAAGTAAATGTTTTTATTCCCTGTATTCTATTGTATTGTAAGTGTTAAGAAATAAATGTGTTAAGAAATAAATGTGTTAAGAAATAAATGTGATTGATGTAGTGTAATGTAGTGCAGAGCGGATCCTAAAAGAAAGATAATACTAATTTGAAATATAGCTAACGCGCCATTTTCCTCCCATGTACCTGGATGCATGTGTGAGTTTGTGTGTTATCTGCATGCGTGTGTGTTGAATGCCTGGCGGTGAGTTCGGGAGGGGTTGTTTGTTTCGTCTTTTAATTTCAATTATTTTAAGAGGAGGGTCACTCATAAGCCTTTCCTGCACTGTTCTGTTATTTTCGATTAAAGTTTATTTTCGATTAAAGTTTGAGTGAAATCGGCCAAACTATGCACGGATTATCACTTGTTGAAATTTGATGGCGATCTACAAAAACAAACCAGAAATTTGTGGCAATGTCACAGAAACACCGTTCAGTCTTTTAGAACGCTTTTAATAACTTTTAATGTCCCACTTGTCTAGATGATCCAGCACAATTCTGGTGAGTCTGGGTCAAAAACCCTAGGAGGAGTTCTATAAAATACGAGGACAGGAAAATTTGCCTTCGGCGCCGGGTCACATGCTCGGTCCAATATGGCTGACTTCCTGTTGGTTGCTTAGCAATGGTGTAATATACTTTTTTGTTCCTATTCCCATGATGCATCTGTGTACCAAATTTGGTTTGGCTACGACAAAGTTTTTGCCGGGCGTCCCATTGGCGAGGACAGATGTTTGGCCTGTTGCCATGGCAACACGGGTATAGCCATAGGCGCAATGTATTTTGATTTTCCAGGGGGCGCTGTCGAGCCATTTTTAAAGATTTTTTAATACAGATTATTTGTAAATTAATTTTTTGGCGTTCTTGAAACAATAATAAATAATAATATAATAAGAAAAAAACAGAACAATAACAATAGACCCTACGCTTTAGCGCTCGGGCCTAATAAACCTAAATTAATAATTTCTTTATTTACAAATATTTATAATATTTACAAAAAGTATTGTGTTAACAGTTACTTATTAGAATATTGCAGAATATTAACTTACTTTGGTGTTAAATTTATGGTGAATATTAGAAAACACAATATAGAACTGTCCAACTATTGTCTTTTTTATGGGTTTAAGTCAAGCGCACAAAGTTATGAAGCAGAGGTTAACTAATAAAGACAGTACAGGGGCTAATGACACAGTATTAAAATGCTGTCACTGCTCCATTTTGAATCAAAACAATCTGAATGCAGACCTCTGTCATTTAAAAGTAAATAAAATGATGCCGTATCCCGGGCAACCGTATGTATACAGTCTAGTGGTACAGTTTTGAACACCTCAGTTGCTTTTGGTACACGAACCCAAACGCACACGGCAGACCGCTCTCTCAAGCATATATCAACACAAATCATATAAATATGGCAGATCACCATGAAAACGTAAGAATTTGACTCATTATCGTTAGTTAATTAGGTTTGGATATCGTTAAAAGAGTTGCACTTGCATTTTACTTTGAACACTTGTGATTACTTGCAGTTGTCAGTGTAATTTGTTTTTTTGTTCTGACTTTTCTGTCAGATTGAATATACGTATGAATAGTGACAATAAAAGGCATTTTATTCCATTCTATTTTTGGTATATGCAAAAAGGGAAAAGTAAGCTCATGATTCACAAGTTTAATCTCTCTTTTTTGTACATTTTTCTGTAGGTATAAATAGTTGTTTTTGTATGAATTCTCCTGCAGTTTTAGTCTTGTAACAGCAGTTTTGGTCAGATAGATAGAGATACTGTACTCTTTAAGTATATTAATTAATTAGTCATCTTCATATTTTACATGTATGCCTTAAAACTGAAGACAAGACCAACATAGGCACAGTTTTTATGGGTTTAAGTCAAGTGCACAAAGTTATGAAGCAGAGGTTAACTAATAACAAAGACAGTACAGGGGCTAATGACACAGTATTAAAATGCTGTCACATGCTCCATTTTGAATCAAAACAATCTGAATGCAGACCTCTGTCATTTAAAAGTAAACAAAATGATGCCGTATCCCGGGCAACCGTATGTATACAGTCTAGTGGTACAGTTTTGAACACCTCAGTTGCTTTTGGTACACGAACCCAAACGCACACGGCAGACCGCTCTCTCAAGCATATATCAACACAAATCATATAAATATGGCAGATCACCATGAAAACGTAAGAATTTGACTCATTATCGTTAGTTAATTAGGTTTGGATATCGTTAAAAGAGTTGCACTTGCATTTTACTTTAAACACTTGTGATTACTTGAATTTGTCAGTGTAATTTGTTTTTTTGTTCTGACTTTTCTGTCAGATTGAATATACGTATGAATAGTGACAATAAAAGGCATTTTATTCCATTCTATTTTTGGTATATGCAAAAAGGGAAAAGTAAGCTCGTGATTCACAAGTTTAATCTCTCTTTTTTGTACATTTTTCTATAGGTATAAATAGTTGTTTTTGTATGAATTCTCCTGCAGTTTTAGTCTTGTGACTGCAGTTTTGGTCAGATACATAGAGATACTGTACTCTTTAAGTATATTAATTAATTAGTCATCTTCATATTTTACATGTATGCCTTAAAACTGAAGACAAGACCAACATAGGCACAGTTTTTATGGGTTTAAGTCAAGTGCACAAAGTTGTGAAGCAGAGGTTAACTACCGGTAATAAAGACAGTACAGGGGCTAATGACACGACAGACCGCTCTCTCAAGCATATATCAACACAAATCATATAAATATGGCAGATCACCAAAGAGTAAGGGCAAAGTAAGCTCATGATTCACAAGTTTAATCTCTCTTTTTTGTACATTTTTCTGTATAAATAGTTGTTTTTGTATGAATTCTCCTGCAGTTTTAGTCTTGTGACTGCAGTTTTGGTCAGATACATAGAGATACTGTACTCTTTAAGTATATTAATTAATTAGTCATCTTCATATTTTACATGTATGCCTTAAAACTGAAGACAAGACCAACATAGGCACAGTTTGCATTGGTCTACTGATGTGAATTCACAGTGCTGTTATATTGATCTTTTTTTTTCTTGTTTCAGAAACCAGAGATTTCTCGTCCTGCTTTGTCCAGCTCTCACAGCTGTGGAATTGACAAGAAGAAGAAGGCTTCCTCTAAAAATAAACCTGATGATGATGCCTGTACAAAGGCATACATCGTGTCAGATGATAAAAGGAAAACAAAAAAGTGTTTCACGGCTCCTCTAATGAAGAAGAGCCTGAAAAAGTTTGAGTTTCTCCAGTTTATGAAGCCCCATGTCCCTGTGGCTCCTCGGCCTAAACCCGCCTGCCCCGTGGTGGTTAAGCCTCCAGTGGAGCTCAGTGCGGAGCGTTTGGCTCAACTATGCCACAAGATAAAAACAAAAGAACGGCCTGTCCCTAGGAAGGCAATCCTGTATTATGATGACGCCGACCCGCTCAAGGTACCCTGCTCTTTCTCTTGTTCTCTTGATGCTTCGTACTTGTGTCTATAAAAATAACACTTGTTTTTCATAGATAAAGACCACTGCAGCACCAATCTTCAAAAAAGCTGCCAAGGACCCTGGTGGTTCATCTTCCAAGGTGAAGAAGAGTGTCCTGGAGAAACACGTCTCCACACATTTCAGGAGCACAGCATCAGTAAACAAGGCCTCTCGGTCTGCTCCACAGGACCCCAGACCACATACCTCTAAGGTAAAAAAATGTATATATTCACATGATTTGCAATGTGAATTTCACAATGTTTGAACAAAACAATAACCGTTTATCATTTGACTTTCTCAGACCAGTGCAGCGCTTCCTTCAGCCCGGGCTCGTAAACGTGTCTGTCCCACCAAGGAGAGTGCCGTCTCTAAAAAGCAGCGCACAGCCTCTTCTGCTACAAACACAGTGGCATATAAACGCACTATTTCATTTGATGATGAAGAGGAGGGTGTGTCGCCGGCAAAACGTCACTGCACTGCAATCCGAACCCACAAAGAACAAAATGAGCATGTGGATGGTCAGAGACGTCTTCTATCACTGGACAACCGGACGCCAGTGGTCCACATAGGGCCCTACTCACTTTTATTAACTTCTGTCTGTTTCTGAAGAACAGAACAAAACTAAAAAAATACATTCAACTTTCTTTGCATCCAAACTTTGTGTTTTGACTTTATCCGCCCCACATCAGGAAGGAGACAGAATCTATAAAACCATGTAAGAAACTGAATTCATTCATCATAAATAAGCCAGCAGCAAATATCCAAGTCATACCAGCCCCTATTGTAAATATACAGTAATCCCTCGTTTATCGCAGGGGTTAGGTTCCAGAAATAGCCCGCAATAAGTGAAATCCGCGAAGTAGGACAACTTTATATTTTACAATTATTCTACATGTTTTAAGGCTGTAAATGCCTCACCACACACATTATACACTTTTCTCAGACTGGAATTAACATTTTCTCACATTTGTCTCTAGTTTAAACACTCAAACTTTCATAGATTTTCAACAAAATGTATTAATAGTGGCGTGGGGGGAGACACGGCTCCGGGAGCCCCGCCGGACGCGCGAGCAGCACTGCCACGTCCCTGGACGAGACGCGCACCAACCCCTTGGAGAAGTGTGCGACACGTGCTGCTCTGTCACCAATTTGTCCACGATAAACCCCTCATCGTGGACAAATCCGTGACAGAGCAGCACGTGTCGCGCACTTCTCGTGTACACCGGGGAGATAGAACTGCAGCGCCCGGACCGCGTGCTCTCAACCCGAGCCACAAACCGAACACGCACAAACGAACGCAAAAGCCGCACGGATAACTTATGTTTTGCAACTGAAAACGAGTGTTTTCCGTTGTATATGTTCCTTCAATGTATATGTACCTTGTCTGGCTGCCTGTATATTTTGTGTTATTTTATATATTATTGATGTCTGTGTACATTCCATGTTCCGTATGTGTCCAATAAAGTTCACTTTGACACTTTGACTTTGACTTGTTTTGTTTTTGACTTGTTTGTATCTACATTCATACATGTTTAGGTAAGTTATGGTAAATTATTATTGTATAGAGCCAAAAAGGGGCGATTAGTAGCTAAATTGCTTGTACTGTGGTGCCCAATGAGAGCTGACGTCGCTGTAAACCGGTAAAGAGCTGGCAAGTTGTCAGGACCTTGGATAGCTGCACATCACGCTAGCAAGTAGCATTTTTTCGTCATTTGTTCCAAAATGACTACACGGCACTGCCAAATCCTGACCATATCACCCACTATAAAAAAAAATAATTGGAGAACAGTGCAGTGGGCAAGTAGCAGTGGTGGGAAAAATGGGATTGATCAGCTTGAATGCAGGGAGTAAAGATACGTGCATGTATCACCCTAAATACAACTTCGAGAGGGTAAATGAGAAGGGGAAACAACTATAACATGGTTAAAAGCTCTATGTCAAGAGACTGTCAAAAATGTCAAAAGACTTGACTGTGCCACCTAAATAGTGTGCTGGTAATAATGCATAATAATTTGAAAATTCCTGGTAAAGCTCAGGGGGAATATTGTTTTTTATAAATCACTGTGAGGCCAAATGTCTAAATATCTCAAATCTACCATCTTTTTCATGCTATAAAACACAACACATGATGCATCTGTATCTTCACACCAGCCTGACGAACACATCAAATATAATGAGATTTCTGTGTTTAGGATGCAAACACAGCAGTGTGGCACCACGCCGAGGCTGGGAGCCAATCAGGCCGGTGCCAGCTGTCTCTGCCCTGCACACACACTTTGATGTTTCACATAGAATGGAAATGAATGCTAAGTGTCCACCAGCTATTCTGCCAGAGATGGATCTGTCGACCTGGATTCATTTATCATCTTTTGTCATGCTTTCGAGTCTCCGAGGTGACTCAGTGTAACCTCCTCACCTTATATAGGAATAAATAAGAGCGTGTAGGGTTGAAATCCTGTGCCGTGGTGGCATCAGTATGTAAGTCAAGGTTATAAAGCTAGGCGAAACAGGGCTGGAGGGATCAGACGAACCAGACAGGCATGCATTTTCAGTCACTCTTTGAATTTTTGTGCATGAGATATCAACAGGCTCTTGGCTCTGCAGCTGAGACTGTGTTCACATTTGAATCAGGGACATTTTGGGCACATGTAAATAAAGTAAATAACTTCAGAATGTAATAGGATAGCAAGATTAAGGTGGAGTTTTAATGGCTGCAAGTAGTGAATCACAAAGGCTGCAAGTATAACAACTTAATATTTTGTATATTTCAATGGAGTACATTTATTAAATTCCTCAACACCTTAATACAATTAAAATTTATCCACAAATGATAGCAACTACGTAATTGCTATTTGAATGGTATTTTGTATAAAGGGCCTATGAAAAAAGCAAAATCACTATTATTATATTTAATGTATGCTAATGAGCTCCACAGCAGAACATTACAAAACAATTTTAGGAGATCTGAAAATAATTGTGATACATTTTTCTGTTACTTTGAATTACACCCATAACTTTTTGTAATTTGTTTTTGCTGCTTTTTGGTCAAAGAATATATCCAAATGTGATGTTTTTAAGCAATGAACCAATGGTGTTACTAAATCAGAGCTTGCAGTCGATAATATAACTCAGCCTATGGATTTTTAAAAGCAATACCCCCCTCCGAAAATGCAGTCATTTTTCAGTATCATAGGCCTGTGAGCTATTTCAATAGGGGTTATTAAGTACCTTCATCTCGTACCTCATTTCGAAGTCCCTCTCTTTGTCAGTGGCAAAGGCTGTAAGCTCCGGCAATTAAAACCTCCTGTGTAACCAAAGAGTGATAACAGGCTTGAATCATCGCGTAGATCATTTTTATAGACACCTTTAGCACCCTACAAGAGGAGCTGGCACCTTCATTTGTTCTTATCAGTGAGCTCATAATCAGATTAGCTCATCGTAATGTTGTTTGTTGCTGGTCATTTGCATACATGCATACATTTACATGGCTTAGTGGGCATACTTAAGGAAGTATAGTGTATGAAACCTGGTATGCTATTAGGTGTCATACGATATTGAAGCTACAAAGTTGTTGCCGAGAATACACACTTCTCCAATATAAAGATATGAGTATGTGTACTGTTGTATCTTTGAGACAGGTGGATTAGCCAATTAGAGAAACATATGATAAGTCAGTGTCTGTGGTAAGATAGAGATTGACATTCTTTATTTCACATTTGTCTCACTGAAAAAAAATCTGATTGCCTGTCTGTCTTGAAGTGCAAGGAAGGAAGTCAACTCAAACCAAGTACTTCAGCTTTCTAATTGAATTATTAACCCGAGAACCAATGCAAAAATGTTTTTAAATTATGTAAAGTTTTTAAGAATCAACATTACAATTGCTATCAAGCCATGTTTATGATGTTTACAATTATATTACACTGTATTGTCTTATGTAAATAACCTTGCTGTAAAATCCATCATATAACATACATAGCCTAGTGTATGGTAGGAGTTCATATTCAACATACTGTTCTGTAGCAATATTAGCAATTGTAGTGGTAGTGGCAATGGAGGTAGTAGTACTGATAGTCAGGGCTCTCAAGTCTCACGCATTGAGAGTGTGACACACGCAATTCGACGTGTTCACACGCTCACACTGATTTTTTTTTTTTTGTGCCCAGAAAATCGGTCTGTGTGGCTCAGTTTATGCAGGCACCGCGCGTTTTCAGCGAAAAAAAACTCCCGCACGCAATTCAAGCGCCCCCCCCCCCCTTTTGCTTTTGTCCAAAAGAATTTTCCGTATGACAGAAAAAGTCAACGATGGCAAAACATAACCAATGCCATCACCAGATTCATAGCCAAAGAGATGTTGCCGATGCAGTCAGACCTGCCAACATGTACGCACTTTGCGTAGCGGGCACGCAATTTTGACCTCCTTGTTCGCTTGTATGCTTTGTTGTTGTAAATTACGCATATGGATCTCACATTTCATCCGTTTCACTCAAGTTTTCATTGACTTTCACTGACTCTGCGGCTGAGACACAGATCCACAGATCTGCATGTAAACAGAACTTTCAGCCAATCAGAGCACTTCATTTCCTCCCCACTCCCCCCCGCCCTGCCTCCCTCCACGCCACAGTTCAGATTCAGGGATGTGAGACAGCGCCAGCTCCCCTCCTCACCCACTGAGCCCGAAAAGTAAGATTAATACGTAGAGTTAGCCCGACACGTGCAATGGTCACCGCCACGTTTCCCCATATTCATTGCAGACAAAACAGTTTGGTTTCCGCACGCAATTCAAGCCCCATCCCCCGCTCCTCGGAAATTACGCAGTCTCACGCACGACCCCGCTCAAAACTTGAGAGCCCTGTGATAGTACTGAAGAAACACTATGAATAATTATAGTCAAGTGGTTGGTTCTGCTTTGCTGCAAAAAACACAAAAATGTTCAAACCACTCCACACTTAAAAAAATGCTTGCATAAAATTATTCTGATGGACACTCTTCCCTGTACTTCAGCAATCCAAGTACAATGAGGACAAAACTAAACATGGCTGACACCAAAGTCAAACATTTTCTTACTTGCACAAAGGAATCTGCTCTGGCTCCTTCTCCTCCGACTCTTTGACCCTCCGGTGGAAGATAGATTGTAATAATAATTGCCGGCCATCTGGGCAGTGGACTGTGAAAGAACATCTCCTTGGAGTGGGGCCACTGGAGTCTTTTCCTTCAGGCCTGTGATGGTGTGGTCATGCCAGCTCTGGGCAAGGACAAACGCACAATGGTTAGCCAAAAGTGGGACAGTTATTAGCCCAGTGTTTGTCTGATTGGAACAGCTTTGGACCTGCCACATCTGCGCCACTGTAACTTGAACATGTAATGAGTGTTATTAAGGAGATGATGACTTGGTGATATTGTGGTGTGTACTGTGGTTGTTTGATGTGCTGCCGGCTCTGAGACGCTAGTGCCAAGGGAGAAGCTAATGAATCTCCATTGGTGGCTTTGTGCCTGGGTTTTGTTCCACTGAGGTGTAAAATGCTCAACTTAAAATGCAGCTTGCATAGTTTGGATTTTAGTGTAATTTGTCAAGGCAATCCATCTCATCCAGACTGTAGATGATGTAGAAACTAGAGACATGTGGGTGAGGATAAATTTTTACTTTATTAAATCCACCAAGGATGTTATGGTTTACAGATTTAGGAAAATGATTAAAAAAAATAAACTGCATCAGGGTGTCAATGGCACAGTGGTTATTAAAATATTTACATATTGTGTTTTTAAGATGTGTGTAGAATCCCTCAGTTGTCCAGGTAGAATTCATGGCAAAAGGAGAAATTCAATTTGTCAACTGGACAAAGTTTGTTTGGTTGAATACGTTTCACAGCTCATCCAAGCTACTTCTTCAGTTCTGACAGAACTGATAAACTTTGTTCAGTTGACAAATTGAATTTCTCCTTTTGCCATATTGTATTTTTGTTCTTGGGCAAGACACTACAGAGTGGAAGCCTCGCTTCTGTCAGTACTTAAGGGCAGTAGCTAACCATCATCAGGTGGATTGTTCTACATAATGCCACTAAACTTATCCATCTTGCATTTCTGGGTGTTTTTTGCTCAATACCTTGGAAAACATGCATTCTTATGCAGAGCAGGGTCGCCGCTCCACTGATCTGACCTTTCACTTGGCCGGGTTGCATCAAGTGCTTGTCTCCTAGGAGACAGATGCATCTTTGACTTGCTCTGGTGTTCTGTCTGCATTGAAGTTTCTACCAGAAATATAAAGTTATTTTGACTTGAATACCATACTTTGGAAAATACTTGTGTATGTGCAATAACAATGACTTACATTTACTAAAGCCACTGTCTGCATATGGCAGCAGCTCTATACTGTACATTACTTACTGCATTAGCTAACCCCGCCTCCTCACCATGCTAATCCTCTCCACCTGCTCCTCATTAGCTCTGTGCCTCTGGTGAGCTCAGCCTGTTTGTTCTATTCCCACTGTAATAGTTCATCTTTACACTGTCTGTACTAGGCCATGCAACTGCCATGTATATCAGTTGTCTTTCTGAACTCCCGCCTGCTCTATTTCCACTCACATATGTCTTTCTTATTCCACCGTCTGCTGCTCCCTTTTGATCTAAGCCCAAAGATTACAGCCATTTTATACCCACTTTAGTATCTATGTTACAATATGGCAACACTAAAGGAATATAAAATGAGAGTAACCATAGATTTACTAGAAATAAATCTGTTTTAACATTTAACCTCCACAGCAATACCACACTTAATCCACATCAAACTTAAGTACTGTAAGCCTTATTTTTTCAGCCAGAGAACCTTCTGCACAGTGCGAGTGGAGAATAGAAAACAGCAGTAACTATAATTAAAGCCCTATTTAAATGTCTATTTCTGAAGCAGTGTTACGGGCTCCACTGCACTGCGCCAGTACAACCTGCAGAGAAAGTGATCATGGGAGCTCACCGAATCAAACCTGAGCAATTTAAGAGCTGGGGTTTTCTGAGGGTTGGAGAAATCACTGCACTGCACCAAAGAGGCAAAACAGGACGAGTGCTAAGTGGCAGATGATGAGAGGAGTATAGCGCTGTGAGTTAGACTAGAATCCACTTTGAAATATCTGAAGTTTCAATGACTTTTGTTCTCATTTCAGCAAAGAGTCGTAATAGTCATAAATCAATCATTTTGTAGGAAATCCGCCATATTTGATGGAAGTAGGTAACGTCAAGAGAGAATCATGAGCTGAAATAATGGGCTCTACGCCACAGTAAACTCCTGTATCACTATGGTGAACACATTTATGGCACTATGATAATCATTACATGGATTTTTATAGCCTTTTAAATATACTCAAATAGCTTTACAATGTATTATTGTTGGCAGTGGTAATCTATGCCTGTAGTCACAGCTGCCCTGGGTTCGAATGACAAAAGCAAGGCTGCCAATCAGCGCCATCAGTCCCTCCAACCAATCACTCAAGCACACATCAAAGGTCATACTAGGCTACGTGGGTCTAAGTCTAGTACCATTATAGTAACTGGGAAGTTGGTATGTGACAATACAAGTCTGAGTATTAATAACAACACAATGTTGCTAAACTACTACAATAGAGAGAGAGAAAGAGAGATACTTTACTGATCCCCAAAACAAAAACATATTGCACTAAATGATAATAAAAAATAGCTCTCACTTCAGTTCCATTTAATTATTTAAAAAAAAAGGTCCTTGACAGAAGCCTCCCCTTGATCTGCCATGAACAGTAGCTTACAGACAAAGTACTTTTTATTATTTAGTTTATGCATTATGTAATAATGAGTAGTGATTTTTGCCAACTATCTCACAGAAAAAAAGTATTTTTTCTATGGCTTTTATTCATCTAAAAACAGAGAGCTCAGAATGACCTAGAAACTCATTTAATACTGATATATGGGCAGTTAATGCATGGTTCCTTTGAGGTTTACATTTGTTTACATTACAGCAACTACAACCAGTATGGTGGCAGGTCAGGTGGTAAAGAACATGAATAACATTTAGTATTAGTATTTAGTTCACCATAACAGATGATCACTGTTGATGATATGGACTTAGTTTAACACATCTATAGCGAGTCTGTTTGGATATGAAAAGGGAATAGAGTGGAACTATAAATCAAGAAGTCAAGTCAAAACTAGAAGCAAAACAAATATTTCTAGATGCATTTCAAACCAGCACTTGGAGATATGGCAGGAGCTGTATTCATTACAAGGTATTTGCAGGACAGAATGGCTCACAGCAGGAAATAAAAACACTCCATCATGTTTTCAAAAAGAATACAAATGTCCCCGAAACTAAGCTCGCTCAGAAGACACGCTGCGTAAACGTCAACAATACAGATCCCATGTATCCCACTATGCACATCTCCCCCCGGAAGAGAAGGACTTCAAAGGGCTGCAAATTATGAGAGGGATTGAGAGGATCAGGGGAGAAGGTCATTCGAACAGAGGAGGGGCATTCCACCGCTGGATCGGTCTATGTGCTGGTGTCTACTTGTGGTTCGGTCTATGTGCTGGTGTATGTGGGGCTCGGTGTGTACGCGGGGCTCAGTCTATGCGCTGGTGTGTACATTTCAGGGGGCAAGTGAAGGACTCGGATCATATCTAAAATGGGTAAACAGGATTAGCTCTGTTCAAACATGACAACTCTACTGTTGTCAGAATGCAAACGACCAGAGCTAAAGTGTACAGGGAAGTTCAGGTTAAATCATTTGGAACATTACACACATAGGGACGGGTTGTACTCAGTTAAGATTTGGATCGCCCGAGCCTTTCTGTGTGGAGTTTGCATGTTCTCCCCGTGTCTGGGTGGGTTTCCTCTGGGCACTCCTACCAACCCAAAACATGCACCATAGGTAAAATGCTCCAGCTGTGGTCCTGACCAAACCGAAGCAAGAAGATCATGGAGATGGTCCCCGGGTGCAGTAATGTTTAATATTTTGAAGTATTTATACTCGTGCTTGCGTACTCAATTATCATTAGGCCTTACTTGTGTACAGTTTTATACATACAAGCTTTAGAGACGGTGCAATATCTCAACTTATATATAAGAAAGTTGAGAGTTTACCAAACGGTTGCTGTCCAAGTCTCGCCAAAACACATACTGAGGTTGTGCCCGTAGTAGAGTGTTTGTCCACTGGTTTGAATACCACTCTCGACATATTGGGCGATCAGATCCACTGACCCACAGGTTGGCAGTACAATTCAAAATCCCACAGATGAATACTACCGTTGTGTCCTTGAGCAAGACACTTAACCCACCTTGCCCCCAGTGTCTGCATACACTGGTGTATGAATGTGTGTGTGAATGGCCGAGCGGCTCCTTGATGCTTTGAGTTCACTTTGAGTTCCTTGAAGGTAGAAAAGCGCTATATAAAATTGTGAACATTTACCAACAACTTTGGATTCACATAACTTACTTACTACTAATTTTTTTTTAAGAACATGAAATTTCTGAAAGATAAAACTTAATAATGTATAGTGAGCAGCAACTTGTTTTAACACTATCTAAATGAATGAGCTTTTCTTTCAAAGGACGCTAGATGCCAGTAAGACAAATATTTCCTCTACTCGCTATTCAACTGATGCTGGGCAAACAATAAATCACTGTCTCCTCCTTTGAGCTGCAGCTGCATGTATAAATCATAAAAATGTAGATTAAGGCGAAGTGCCAAGTAAACATACAGACAATCTTTTTTCTTACAACCCGATTTTAAATGTGTCTCTTAGCATTTTCAGGGGATTTTGTGAGATAAACCGTAAACTAGCTCCATGCCACCTGTAATGAATAATAAATGCGTATAGCTGTGTGTGTTCTTGTGATTGAGTTCCCCATGTGTTTTAAGCTTTTAGCTGGAAACAAGCTTCCTACGTGGACACCCTACCGGACAACCTCAGCACTAAGAGCAGTTAATGATTGCCCCAACATGCCCAAAAAAGATTGAAAAACAAGGCATCAAAAGGCAGTGTAGGAGGGTGGGTGGTGTTAGAAAGCTATCCCAGTTCTCAGTTCTCTAGAGATATAGGTTGTAGAAACAGGTTGAAAAAAGCAGTTTCTACTACTTTTTTTTCTCGAAACAGCAGGACCAAAGAGCACTTAAAGGGATATGCCACCCCCAGGGCAAATTTGGGCATCTCCCCACAGTCCAGAGACTAAAATAAGTGGTGGAAAGCGTTTTCCTGCTCACCCAGCCATTGTCTGAGTCTGTCGCCACTGACCGCCGCGGTATCTGCAGCTCCTCCGCCTTAGACTGGAGTCTAACGTCGCCAGAGAAAGATTTCGGCCAAAAGGAATTAATTTGCTCGATGCGTTTCCCAATTACTTTCTGTGTAGTGCGCATTCATATCGAGTGCAAATAAATGTGCAAATCAACACGGAGAGCTTGCCTTGGTCATTTTGGGTGGGAACTATTTTCCAGTGCGGAAGAATACAGTCGAATCACGCAGTACGCTGCCAGGGGAATCCCAGTTACGCACCGGGAAGGGAGTTCCCCTGTTGCACAACGTGGTGCGTGATTCGACTGTATTCTTCCGCACTGGAAAATAGTTCCCACCCAAAATGACCAAGGCAAGCTCTCCGTGTTGATTTGCACATTTATTTGCACTCGATATGAATGCGCACTACACAGAAAGTAATTGGGAAACGCATCGAGCAAATTAATTCCTTTTGGCCGAAATCTTTCTCTGGCGACGTTAGACTCCAGTCTAAGGCGGAGTAGCTGCAGATACCGCGGCGGTCAGTGGCGACAGACTCGGACAATGGCTGAGTGAGCAGGAAAACGCTTTTCACCACTTATTTTAGTCTCTGGACTGTGGGGAGATGCCCAAATTTGCCCTGGGGGTGGCATATCCCTTTAAAACAAGTTTAAAAAGTCAGCATTGGAAATCTGGTAGTAGATATCGTGGTATATGTTATAATGTTGTACCCTCATTAAAATCATAACTGGAGTTGTATTTTGTTTCATTCACACATGTTTAACACACAAATCTTCCATATTTAGGTTGAGTTTTTTTCTCAAATGGAAAACGCTCTGTTCCACCTTGTGCTCCACTGTGTTTTTAAACTCCAAACACCTTCACTCTAGAATGATTTGGACAATTTCAGGTCTAGAATAGCCAATCTCTACTAAACAAAAGGTAAAACATAGCTGTTAACTTGAAATCTACCAGTACATGACATCGCAAGGTGGGACAGAGCATTGGAGATGTAGACAGACTAATAATGCAAAGTTGCTCAAACATGTGTGAATGAAACAAAACACAACTCCAGGTTTGTTTCTGTTGTGGTAACAACATTCTAAAATGGCTTAAAGACCACAATAGTCAATTTTGTCTAATACAGGACATTCAACATTTTGATTTGAGTAAGAATCTTGTGATAACAGAAAATACGTGAAAAGTCCCTCAGTCGTCCAGGTAGAATCCATGATAGCAGGAGAAGTTCAATTTGTCAACTTGACCAAGTTTGTTTGGTTGAAAACGTTTCGCCGCTCATCCGAGAGGCTTCGTCAGCTCTGACGAAGAGCAGAGCTGACGAAGCCTCTCGGATGAGCGGCGAAACGGCGAAAACGGCGAAACGTTTTCAACCAAACAAACTTGGTCCAGTTGACAAATTGAACTTCTCCTGCTATCATAACAGAAAATAGTTAATTTTCCTATTTAGTCAGCAAATTTATTTAGTAAAATGAACTGATATAGACCCTGAATGTTAAAAGTGTATTTAAGCTAATAGAGGTTAAATTATATCCTGACACAGCTGGGTGAATAACCTTTAAATATAATTTTAAACAAATTACATTTTAGCAAAAGGCATTGCTAAAAAATGAGACCCAAGAGGGGGTCCCTTTCATAAATACCAAATATACTGAGTAATCATTATTAGTGCTATATATTAATTAAAAAACAGCATACTTTAAATAGGTAGTCTTATATATGTAAGTGTTTTAAGTATGGATGCTTGATTTTGGATAATAGGCACTATCTAAGATTTTGTTTAGCTCAGTAATTTATTGCCTTGTACTATTTACTAGTTGACAGTTTAATGTGCCAAAATGAAAGTGTTCAAATTAGGGCTGTCAGTTTAACGTGTTAATTAGATTAATTAATTACACTGCTAATTAACGCGTTATAAAAATTAACGCAATTAATTATGAGCGCAATTCAATGCGCGCGCATTTTAAATTTGGCGTGCGGGGCCTTTGAACGGCGAGTTTATTTATAAAAATGTGACGGAGCAGATCCGTTTCTAAGCCCCCTGTCCCCGCGGAGAGCACGTGAAGACGCCGGGGAGAGCACGTGAAGACGCCGGGGAGAGCACGTGAAGACGCCGGGGAGAGCACGTGAAGACGCCGGGGAGAGCACGTGAAGACGCCGGGGAGAGCACGTGAAGACGCCGGGGAGAGCACGTGAAGACGCCAGGGAGAGCACCTGAAGACGCCGGGGAGAGCACGTGAAGACGCCGAATCACGCACCACGTTGTGCAACAGGGGAACTCCCTTCCCGGTGCGTAACTGGGATTCCCCTGGCAGCGTGCTGCGTGATTCGGCTGTATTCTTCCGCACTGGAAAATAGTTCCCACCCAAAATGACCAAGTCAAGCTCTCCGTGTTGATTTGCACATTTATTTGCACTCGATATGAATGCGCACTACACAGAAAGTAATTGGGAAACGCATCAAGCAAATTAATTCCTTTTGGCCGAAATCTTTCTCTGGCGACGTTAGACTCCAGTCTAAGGCGGAGGAGCTGCAGATACCGCGGCGGTCAGTGGCGACAGACTCGGACAATGGCTGGGTGAGCAGGAAAACGCTTTCCACCACTTATTTTAGTCTCTGGACTGTGGGGAGATGCCCAAATTTGACCTGGGGGTGGCATATCCCTTTAAGAAGCGTTAGTTTTGCCCATCCAAATCACGCTAAACCCGATCATTTACTCACCCCACGGTGCCGCCGCCTCCTCCCTCCTCCTCCGTGCGATGGTCCGGACACATCCGCACCGGTAATCCAGTTTCGCGGGTTCCGGGGGTCAGGTGAGCCATGAGTAATTTACACGGACAATTATTTGTATTCTCTGTATATTTGAAGCTGTGTATATTATTTATTGACATTGCATGAAAGCTACTGTACGTGGTCACTAGGGTGACCATCGGCATGAAATAGGAAAGGAGGACACTTGTGTTCAAAAAGGAGGACAAAGGCCCTAAAGTGAGGACACCTTGTTTTTTTTTTTGTTTTCCCTCGGGGAAAACAAAGAATGTGCGCTGAGAATGTGCACTGCTCGCACATCCTGCATTTCGGATGTCGCGCACAGGAATTCCAAGCATTACTAGTCGCAATAGAATAATATTTTTGTCTTTAGGGAACAAGGAGCAGACCATCCGGCTCATTGAGCTGAGGTGGGACTTGTTCCATCGCGCAGATGGCCATGCGGTCCACGGACTGCACTCAGGGCTGAGCGAGTATGCACCGCCTCGAATGCAGACTGAGACCACACTCCGAACTGTGCACTTTCTGAATTGGGAAACGGCGAACATCGCAGAGTAGCAAGTGTAAATAATGGGTGGGGATTTATGACGATTTATGCAACGAAATTGCCTGGAAGAATCCATGACTCATCGCTGTACCAGCGGCATCGCGCTGTATAGGAAATACAGAGAGATATAATTTGGCTGGCCAGGTAAGCAACGAAAGGAAGACAAAATGTAAAAAAGGAAGACACGTGACAGACGGCCGGACAGACAGCTCTAAAACCGGACTGTCCGGACGAAATCCGGACGAATGGTCACCCTAGTGCTCACGTACACCAGAAATATTCACCATTTAATAGGCTAGTGGAATGGTGTAAATGAGCTTTCAAATGAATGTTACGTAATGTGGGAGGTGAATGGGGGTGTACAGCAGTCTTGTCTTGGTTACACTGGAGGTAACGTGCACTGAAAGACTGAAAGACTGAAAGACTTAAAGGGGAAGTGCATGAAGAGTCCCTCAGTCGTCCAGGTAGAATCCATGATAAAAGGAGAAATTCAATTTGTCAACTAGACAAAGTTTGTTTGGTCGAAAACGTTTCGCCGCTCATCCGAGAGGCTTCGTCAGTTCTGGTTCTAGTGCTGGTTAGACCCTGTTTAGAACCAGAACTGACGAAGCCTCTCGGATGAGCGGCGAAACGTTTTCGACAAACTTTGTCCAGTTGACAAATTTAATTTCTCCTTTTATCTTTTAAAGGGGAAGTCTGCATTCTTTTCACTGTACCACTATAAATCACACCTTTTTTGCACTGTGGGAAAGCACAATAAACCACCTAAAAAAATTATTTTAAAAAATGCGATTAATTAGATTAATTAATTACAAATCCTGTAATTAATTAGATTAATTTTTTTATCGCCTGACAGCACTAGTTCAAATACAATATTTTTTTTGTACTTACGACTGACATTTGCTGAATGTCTCTACCTGCTCTCTCTCTCCCTATTTAATCTATTAAATCTAAACAAACAAACACATGTCATAATAATGTAGTTAATGGCTTGGCCAGTGTAAAAAGTGTCATATTTCATATATTTAATGTGATTGCATGACTACTCCTTTATCCGGTTATAAATCAAGATTAATCTTTTTTTACAGCAAAAGTTTCCAATACACATTCTTTTTCAGGCCTATGCAAGAAAGCAATTAAAAAAAACAATAAAACATCATTGCCTGGGCAAAACATAATTATACCTGCGCTATCTACAGCAAAATGTGGAAACAGGATCTTATCACGTACACTGTTTGCAAGGAAGTACCTGCACAGTGCAACTAACAAAGTCAATTCTACTGTTGACTGAGTTGGTGTGTGAGCTTTGGTGGGCCACTGTGTAGACAGAAGGGAATTAGACAGAGCTCTGTATCTGATTAGAGCAAATTAAATGTCCTTGTACACTCACACACTCCCCAACAGAGCGTATGTAGATGTGCTCCTGGGGGCTTCTCAGATTGAGGAACGGCGGTGATAGGCAAGTCTCTCAAAAGTTCACAGACAGTTTATGTTATTCTATGCATGTGTGTATTTTTCACATTTTGATTAAGCTGACTATAGAACTGTCATCCCAAGTTATGCCTCAGTCTATTTTAAATGAGCTTTGGCACATGAGATGTCAATTTCTGGATTCTGTTCACTCATACATTTACTTTGAATACTACAAGAAGAGCAAACTAATACTGATAGATTGATTGAGTGTTGGTGGTTTGAATCCTGCTCTCCACATACACATCACTGGTAGAGTGGTCAGATCTACTCACATACAGGTTGGCAGTGCGAATCCAGCTCCCACAGATGAATGCTGTCACCGTGTCCTTAGGATACTTAACACATCTCGATGTGCCTTGAAGATGAAAATGTATATAAAAATATGATCAGATATGCGCAATGGGCCTTCCAACCACCACAAACAAGTTAGAAAAGTCACCGGGAAGACAAATAGAATAGTGATTTGGAATAGAGCTTCATATTTAGCCACTAAAAGTTTTAAGATGCCATAGCTCCACATGTAACAATACTGTCTAAAATGTTGGATATTTTTTATTGCATAATCAGTTTTATCAGACCCTTTTAAAGATTTATCTGCTTCAGTTTGAACTTTGATTAAGTGTTTTTACTGCCCCCTCAAAGCAATCAAATAATTTTGTGAAAAGAAAGTGTTTCCATAATTAGTCTCACATTTACTGGGCTGAGCAAAAGCCCAGCGCATGTTCAAAATGAGCCTGACTGTCCTCCAGAAAGAATGCACATTATGTTCCTTATGTCTGTATCACGCGATCCACCCAACCCTGAGTCTTATGTCCACCCAGTGTCCAGTCCCAATGAAGTCCAGCTGCACAAACAGTCCCACGGCATGAATGAACCTTCCGGCCCACTGCAAGCATCCCCCAGAACTCCAAACCTCAGCCAAGAAATCTGCAAGTAGTCAACACAAAATCGTGACATCATCTAAGCGCACAGTGCCAAAAGACTACAACAAAAGAAGGAAAACTGGCATAAGAGCTACAGAAGGGCAAAGAAAACAAAGAAGGCACCGACATTGAGAGAGGAAGGCAGGGGGCTGGGAATGATTAGGGGCCCCGCTGGTTAAGCGAAAGAGAGAAAAGATACTATAAGAATGAAATAAGAACAATACTGCAATGGTGGAAGAGTTTTAGACAGCAGCATAGGCAATACTGAATACAAGCCAGTGGTTTTGAAATTTGGTGTTTTGGTTAAATTTTGTTTTAGCCTCACATCTTTATCAGAGTGAAATTTCAAAAGCATTTAAAAAGATATTTTGGCCTATCCATGGGTTTCATCTTCCGTCTGTTTAAATGAGCCAATTTGAGTTATTAAGACCATTAAAAAGAATGAATCATGTGTTTTGATTTTGCAAATTGCTATGGCAACGGCCTTAATTGTTCATCACACTGAAACATGCAGATCCAGTATAGCCTTAATTTGACAGGACCGCAAGCAGCGTGAAATAGGGGTTGATGAGTGGGGAGAGAAATTTATCATCTTGTCGACGCTTACATGACTAATGCTGATCCAGAGCCCTGCGTGCGTGCTGTACTCCCAAACCATTAGGCTCTGTGCACAGCAGCATGCTAGTTAGCTCACAGTGTCTTAAAGCTTTTCACTTTTTTAAAAATTGTAAAACATAAAATAAACAACCTATTCAAATGAATTAAAATAAAGACTACCCTATTATTTTATATGTAGAAAACAGTTTGTAGCGTTGCTGTAATGTTTATTATGTCTCAACATTAGCATTAGCATTGAGACATAAAAATCTCTTTCTAAAAACAGAAGTGTCCTCCACTGAAGTATTCATTTTATGTGTGTACTTTTTAACATGTTACAAGTGATCTCCCCGTTCAACGGCTGATCTTTAAATAATTAGTCATTTTAGCACAACTCTGCAAAAACCAAAAACCACAAATGAGTAGGAAGTAGTAAGATAAGATAAGATAAGACTTTATTGATCTCACACAGGAGAAATTTACTTGCCACAGTAGCTCCAGGCAGGGACAGTTTGAACAAGAAAGAAAAAGTGCATACAGGCAAGAATGGAATAAAATAAGTAATAATAATAATACAAACAGTAACTAGTGATGCTAACAGTGAGGTTGCTTGCTGATATTGTGCACAGAGCCAATTGAGCATCCATTTGGACATATTTCCATAGCATTTCATCCAAAAAGAAACAACAGAATCTACTTTTTTTAATTATTTACAAATTCAGTGCCAATGGTTTATTATTCTGAAGTGGCACCTAACCTTCTCATTTTTTTGTCATTTTAATATGAACAAATGGGTAACCTTTCGCTTTTTATTTAAACATTTGCCACTGCGCTATATCACTAATGTTAATAGCCAGTCAAATTTGCATATCTTTCTTTTCTTTGTGTGTTTGCAACACAAGCCTCTTTTGTCTAGCACAATGACAGAGCTAAGACATCATGCAGTTTGCACACAGAGACTTTGGCAAGAGTTTAAGTGGCTCCTATAATGAGAAGATGTGCGGGCTATAAGATTGATGATAGCCGAGGTTGAGGGTCATTAGGCACCACCTTTGGCAAACTCCAGCAATTAACCGCGATCCAGGGAGCCTCCATTACCTCAGGGCACAGGGGACCTCCCCTACTGTGTAAGTGTGAGCCCCCTCAGACAGCTCACTGCCAAAATAACCAGTCAATACTGCAAGAAGGGAAGAAGAGACTAGTTTAGTAAAAGAAAGTAACTAAGGTCATGTTTTTTTCTTTTCTTAAACTCTTTAAGTCATTTAGAGCCAGATAAGTGATTTTGACTTGACAGAGTAAGCCATGGATTGTAGTAGTGGTGGAAGTAGAAGTACTAGGCGCGGTAACAGCAGTGTTAGTAATACTGCTTATTTGCCTCTTTACATTTTTCAAATCAGTGTAGTAACTGTAATAATAATCAGATACATTGTTGTAGTAGCTCTGATTAGAGATACACCGATCCGATACTGGCAATGTATAATGGTGCTGATCCTGATCAAACATCGGCTTCCAAAATTGGTTCGGCCGATGTTCTTATTGGAGATATACATTGATATACTAAGACTTACTGGTTGTAGTAGACCCAGAAATTTTCATAATGTTTGAACTTTAATTTATACAAGTTGTTCTGTATTTACTTGAGAAATAAATAACAGTTACACAACAGATTTGGATCAGTTTTGTTTCATGTCAATTCAGGGAAATAAATGCTGTTCGGTCAATATAATCTATCGGCAGATGGCTATAGTATCGAAATCAGTATCGGAACTGAAAAAGGTGGATTGGTGACATAGATATAAGAAGTATCTAGATTCTGTATTCGTAAGTAACGGTTAGTCTCTGGGTGTTTTTAGACAAGGATTTGATCATGTTTTAATCTTAGACTTAGACAAACTTTATTGATCCATAATGGAAATTATTTGGATACAGTAGCTTACTCATCACGATATAATATAATAACAGAGGGAAACAAAAATAGATGGTAAAGCAAAAAAAAGATAGCAGGTGTCAAATGAGACATAATTATAAAAATAAATGTATATGTACAAGCCAAAATAAAATAAAAAATAAGTAATAAAATATCAAACAAAATATAAAATCACAGCTATATACAAGACCCTATTATTCGTTACATAAGCTTGAGTTGTTGTACAGTTGTAGGGAGTATTATAGTATGAATGTAGTCCTGTATCTCTCACTGTTTGAGCGGAGCTGTAGGAGCCTGTTGGAGATTGAGCTCCTCTGTCCCTCTATGGTCTGGTGCAGTGGGTGAGCAGGAGTGTCCATGATGGAGGGCAGTTTGTCCAGTGTCCTCCTGTCCCTCACTGTGACAAATGTCTCGAGCTCACAGCCGGAGACATTTGTCAAATCTAATCTTAACTATATACAAGTATACTACTCGATTCTATCAGGAGTCAAATTAAGCTTTTAAGGGTTTTAACAGTATATGAGTACAATGATACATGAGTACAATGATTTTTTGTAGAATACTTAACTTATCCTTTCAGCTTTTCAACAGTGCATTCAAGTGAAGAATTACGTGAGGCCTGTTTTTTGCCAATAGTAGCTTAAAGTCAGAAACAGCATTTTAGCATGACATAAAAATACAGTGAAAAGCCCTCGCAGTGATCCACCACAGCTCCTCCGTATCCTGTTACATAGACTGGCACACATTATAGAAAGGGCACTGGGGCCCAAAAGACAAAGGTCAAGCCATTTCATTAAAACAGTCTTCTCCTCCTCCACAGTTCATGGAGCAGCGCCAACAACAAGAGGCCTCCCCATCAGCTGCCTCAGTAAGTGGAAAACTCTCCGCCACATGAGACAGAAGCAACAATATCAACAACATTGCACACTCTGTATTCATATTTCATAACCGGAGAATAGTACAATAGTAGTAGTAGTAGTGCTAAGATCACAGATTTAATATGAGACTAGGGCTGCACGATTTTGGGAAAAAAAATATATTAAGGGTTTAATTGGATTCATGATATATATTTAAAATGTAGGAGGACTCCAGGAGCAAAATTTGACTTTTCCCAGTACAGTTATATTGTATAAGCAGCTTGAGAGGTTAAAATAAGTCCACTGTGTACTGCCTACATCTCATTTTCAATTGTATTATTGTATGAGAATCTGGAAGTGTGAGTTTCTGTGATAGCAAATCTCCGCTCTGGTCTCTGAAAGTTGTGAAAAACGCTTAAAAACTCATTGCAGTTAATAATTAGAAGGTAATGGGCACCACTCCAAACTGTTAATGCTGTTTTTCATTTAAGATGCGCCTGTCATTTCCCAATTGAGTCAGAGCCAAACTTGTTTCAAAATTTATGCCACTTAACATGACAACACATACATAGACAGACTACATGTAATATGCTATTTATTTTTACTATTCTTAAGTATGTTTATTTTAAGTTAGATCTGACTCCAACATTCGTGTTAAATTCGTGAGAAATTCAGCGACTGTTTGTCCTTTGTTCTCTGAGACCTCCATTTCTGTTCAAGGAAGGATTCTCTTTCTTGACAAAAATAGCCCCTTTAACTGCCCTCTCAAACCAGTTCTTTTCTCTGGCCAAGATCTGTACCTCTGGCCAGAACTGAAGAAGCAGCTTGGATGAGCTGCATAACATATGTGACCAAATAAACTTTTGTCCAGTTGACAAACTGAATTTCTCCTTTTGCCATGGATTCTACCTGGACAACTGAGGGATTCTACACATGTTCAGAATCGTTGTTACGGCTATAACTATACTGTACGTTTTCAAATGATAAATAGAATTTTCCTGGCCAGAAGTAATTTAGAGACCAACGCCCTCTGCTTCAGTGCACGCCCTTGCTGGAAGGAATATCCAAGAAAGAAAGAGAGAAAGAAAGAAAGCTTTGGCTTTATTAGTCCCACAGTGGGAAAATTCCATTTCTGCATTTAACCCATCCTGTTATTAGGAGCAGTGAGCAGCACATTACTGCGCCCGGGGACCATCTCCATGATCTTCTTGCTTCGGCTTGGTCAGGACCTAAGCTGGAGGATTTTACCTATGGTGCATGTTTTGGGTTGGTGGGGGAAACCGGAGTGCCCGGAGGAAACCCACCCAGACACGGGGAGAACATGCAAACTCCACACAGAAAGGCCCAGGCGACCCGGGGATGGAACCCAGACCATGCATGCAAACTCCACACAGAACACACACAGAAAGGTCTGGGCGACCCGGGGATCGAACCTGGAACCTTCTTGCTGTGAAGCATGAGCGCTACCCACTCAGCCACCGTGCCGCCACCTGAGTTTACCTTTGCTCCTTTTCCAGTTCTCTTCTTCTTTCAGCGACCTCAAAAACTGACTTTCTTTTGCGGCTAACTGGTAGTGGATTCTTGTCTGCCATTTTAACAAACTTTGGAAAAAGCCGCTAAGAACCAGTGTGTTGGTTGAGCAAACAGTGTCTTGCATCTGTGGAATGTGTGAGAGGCGTACATAAACCACGTATTCCCAGCTAAGATAACGAGGTAGCCTCTTTATCTATTGGCTAACGTTTTTCTGGCCCCATCATGTCCACAGTTTATGGATTTTCTTTCTTTTTTTTGTCATCATAATTACAAATAATGACAATTTGAAACAAACAAAAATCCTTTACAACCTTTAACCTTTGTTACCACATGTGTTTTTATGAAAAGAAACATTATGAAACTTTCTTTGCGAACCCTGTTTAACTTAAATGAATGGTGAACTAAGATTTGTACTGTCACTTATTACACTATGACACTTTTTAACAGTTTCTAGTGAGTAAAATAATGAAAAAAAGCTAAAACAACAGGATATTTAGCTCTTTTTGCAGAGTATATTATTAGAATAGTTTTATTGGCATTGCACAAAATTTACAAACTAGGAACTTACTTATAGTGCAACAAGAACCAAAGAATAATAATATAACCTTTGATAAAATAAAAATAAGGATATGCTTCTAAAACTTCTAAAGAATTGCAGTCTCTTTGGACCGACTAAAAATGTGTTTTCGATTCAGTTGTGACATATTGTGCAGCCACATAGATGTAATAAATCTGAAAGAAAAGCCACCTCCCTTAATATTTAATGAAGTAATCAACACCTACAGGCATGAAAGATATCAAGTAACCAAACAATATGGGCGCCATTACTCAGACAGGTACCAACTCGCTGTTGGTTTTTAAATGTGTGGAAGAGTTGAAATTCCCCTGGATAGTTCTGACACTATTTATCTTTCATGACACATCCAGCCACATGGTTTCACTCATTAACTTGAATCTGCCAAAAGGGTAAGACCTAATTTCTTATTTCAAGAGCTATTTTCTTCCAACATTTGCTGCTTGTTTAGCTTGTAAATAAGAAATAATGAAAAACAGTGAAACAAGTTAATTTATCAAAGTTCAAAAGTAAGTTAATCTAAACTAGTGCTATCAGGCGATTAAAAAAATATCTAATTAATTACAGGATTTATAATTAATTAATGTAATTAATCACATTTTAAGAGTGTGTGAGAGAGAGATTGAGTGGGAGAAATAGAGAGAGACTGAGAGAAAGAGGGACAGAGAGATTGTGAGTGAGCGAGCGAACGCGCGAACGAGCGAACCCACTTTGCGATTGAGTTTGTCAGTTTTTCTGCGGTTGCTTTGCTCATTTGTTTCTAGGGGTGGGTATTGGCAAAGAAGTCACGATTCAATTCGAATCACGATTCACATGCCATGATGCGATACTATCACGATGCATCACGATACTTGAATTATTGCGATGCATTGCAATATATTCGACATACATCAGTGAAAATGTACCAAAAAAAAAAAGAGGATAACTTAAATATCAGTGGCTGTGTATCTGGGTAGTGTCTTCAATTGATACGTAACTCTGAGCAACTCAATTCATAACTGAATTTATTGAATAACAAAAAGAAATAAACCAAACCAATAACAAAAAAGTGCATAGGATTTTTTCTAAAACAAAAAAATGATGTTCAAACATTTGCTATTTTGGAGGTAGTTACCATCATAACAAACAATACCCTTTCACAAAGAAAACAGTGCATAGGATTTATAAAAAAACAACCTAATAATTAATTAATTAATTTATTAATAATTAATTAATTAATAATTAATAATAATCGATTTTTGGCATCAAGAATCGATGCAGTATACTGTGAAAGTTAGTATCGCGATGCATTGTCATGACGATTATTTTGCACACCCCTAATTGTTTCCCAAATTCTGTGAGCGTGGTTTGGTGGTTTGTTGAGGTGCGCACTATCACCGGAAACAATGGAACCTGTTAATCGTTCAAAGGATCTGTCAGGCTGGAGCAGCTTCGGTGAACGGAAAATTCTTTTTGACAAAAGCTACAAATCACCGCGTTCTTGTTGATCGTCCCGTCTTCGTTCTTTTTATAAATAAACTTGCCGTTCAAAGGCCCGAGCAGCGATTTGCTCGCCGCGCACCAAATTTAAAATGCGCGCACATTGAGTTGCCACTCATAATTAACTGCATTCATTTTTATAATGCGTTAATTGCTGTGTAATTAATTAATCTAATAACGTGTTAAACAGACAGCCCTAATCTAAACCATTTAAATCAAGATAAGTATCACAAATTACAAAATTAAAGTTGTGTTTACAATGTGGTATGAACAATGTGGAATGCCATAAGCTAACTCAAAGTGTGGGGCTGAATCTTTTTATAGTCTTAAGAACAACCAAACAAAATGTACTACTTTTGCATGATCTATAATATGTAATTGTAATTGTGAATAAACAAAGAGAAAGTAACTGCAGATAGAGGTGGACACTACTGACAAAAATTAATCTCTGTATATTTTTAATTAAAATTATTTATGTTTTGAATTATATACAGTGGTCCCTCGCTATATCGCGGTTCACTTTTCACGGCCTCACTGTTTCGCGGATTTTTATTTTATTTAAATTTTTTTTATAGTGTATCAACGCGCATTGTGTTCTGCGTCCTGATCAGTGACAGACTGGGCGGTCTGGCATTTGGGCACATGCCAGAGGGGGCCGTGAGTATGAGACCGAGGCCGGCAGTGTCCGGACGGTGTTTCTTCTCGGGACTGCGTCCACGGCTAACAACGCAGTCCGAGCTGCGAAGCGAACATGCACATCGTAAAGACAAAGTTCGATATGAACGTAAGAGCCCCATGAAACCAGGCAAAGAGCCGCATGCGGCTCGAGAGTGGCCCCGCAACCGCATTGCCGCAACCCACCTGCTAGGTATTCGGTTGTTAGCAGTGGACGTGGTCCCGAGAAGAAACACGGCCCGGACACTGCCGGCCTCAGTCTCGTACTCGTGGCCCCAGGTGAGACGCACGGCCTCGCGCCGGTCATGCTGCTCTATCACGGATTTGACCACGATGAGCAGGTGCACGTGTCCGTGCGCACACTTCTCCGGGAGGTTAATGTGCATCGCGACCCAAGACGTGGCAGTGCTGTTGGATGAGCGCGGTGCGCCCTGCTCTGTGGGTTCTTCTGTGCTCACACTGTGTTTGAATGAGAAGCAGTCCGAGGCTCTGGGGCCGCACCGGGTTCTGGGGCCGCACCAGGCTCTGGGCCCGCTTTCAGCCCCAGTGCGTCTTTCTCTGCGAGCCAGTGGAGCGTGAGGAAGGATGTGAAAACCAGGGACAGACTCAGCACTGGCTTCAGCAGACCCAAAAAGAGCCGCTTCCTACAGATCCAGTGACTCATGTCTCTGCGCCCCTTGCGTATCCAGCCGGACTCCCGGAGCCGTGCCCCCCCCCCCACGCGCGTCACTATTAATACATTTTTTTGTTGAAAATCTACGAACGTTTGAATGTTTAAACGAGAGAGAAATGTGAGAAAACGTTAATTCCAGTCTGAGAAAAGTGTATAATGTGTGTGATGAGGCGTTTACAGCCTTAAAACATGTATAATAATTGTAAAATATAAAGTTGTCCTACTTCGCGGATTTCGGTTATTATGGGTTATTTTTAGAATCCCCGCAATAAACGAGGGACCACTGTACTGACAATATTTTAACAATATATCAGGAATGTGATAAAATGTGCCTGATGAGGTTTAGGTTTAAGGCCCTGTCCCCACGACAACGTTTTTTGGAGGAAACGGAGAAGTTTGGGTGCGTTTGGGCCTGCCGTCCAGACGGCGCCGGCGTTTTTGGGGGCGAGAACGGAGTTTTTCAAAAACGGCTTCCAGAGTGGAGAAGTCGGAGAACGCCCCCCGTTGCGTTGGAATGTGGGCGGCAAAAAAGCGCGGCAGGTGAGAAAATGATGACGTCGCGCTGCCGTAATCATCACGTGACCGGTGACCAGAGGGTGGAACCCGGCGCCTTCCGCAGGTAACAACCAGATAACAACAGCCATGGCGGACAATGGACTTCAGTATCTTTTGCAGACTTTTGGAAGTTTATTGGCAATGCTGCATCAAACTCTGTTCATATGCAATGCATTGCGACAACAGCAGAGGACCATGCACAATTACGCCTTTCACGGAACCGGAGGCAGAGGAGCTTGTTTCGGGCTTCCTCCGTGTGCATGACATGCCACAATGTTTGGGATCGATCGATGGGACACATCCCCTCAACATACAAGCGGTGTATGACTACAGGTACCGGTTTATGGACGTTACTGTGAAGTGGCCTGGCAGTACGCACGACGCACGGGTGTTTGCCAATGCAAAGCTAAACACGTATTTTAAAACTGGAAAGATCCCATCGCTGGAAAGGCAGATAGTGGACAATGAGGAGCACATACCAATTTGAGTGTGTTGTGTGCTGTAAATAAAGAGAAAGAGCAACCATTTCTTGTCTTTTTTATTAAATGAAAATTTACCTTTTACAAACAGGCACATTATCAGTATCACACACAACTATATAGCTGCCCGTTGGTGATGGTCCCCAGTTGTATATTCTCGCCGAAAAGCCAACATAATGTCCGAGTATGTTTAACATTCCCGTAGTAAGATCCAAACAAGCATTTTGCCTAAATAACACGGCCAAGGTTAACGAGAGTTCTACTTGTTAATGTCTATCTAATAAAACGATAGCAAGTAATGCTAACTATCGATTTATAGGCAAAAACTCTGCTCACGCAGCGCAAATCTTTGTTCTGTGGCGTCTGTCTATGTTAGGGACGGTCAGCATTTTCACATTACCGGAGTGAGTCGCTGCTACATTGGTGGAGCAGGGGGACAAAATATATTTGCTTGTGTTGACGGCCCCTAAAGTACACGTGTTTGCTTGTTTATGAAAGAGAAAGGACTTTCTGCGCATGTGCTCTTTGTAGTCTTGCGTTTCCGGCGGCTCTGGCTCTTTCCGGTTTACAGCGCCACTTATCGGTGTGACATATGTACTACATCGTTTTCACTCAGCGCTCCGTGCTCATCTTGACGCGCATGTTTTCTGATCCAACACGTGTCTGGACGAGACTTTTTTTCACCCCGGGTAAAAAAAAAAACAGGAACGTTGTCGTGGGGACAGGGCCTATCTACCACAAAACGACCACAGGGAAAGGTATGTGATGTATTCTTTTGTTTGCTATTAATGCTCACAGCTTGATTTAACAGGATCATGTAGAGCAGGTTAACCCAAGCATTTCAGGACAAAAAAAAAAAAAAACGAGCCTGACAGCAGCAAATAGAGAGAGTGGCCTTTTTTCAATAGAAAGTGAATTGGAGTTGATGGAGCCAGAAGCACGCCCACGTTCACTTCCTATTTGCAACGCGGCAGCAAGCAGGTTACCTGTGTTCATTTATATACAGTCTATGCTCCAAAACATTTACAATATTATCAATTTTTCAGTTTATCTCCCACCTGTACCTAAGAGCCATGTGAACTCTCGCAGCTCTTCCTTATGTGTGGTGTATTGCACAGAGGCGAGTAGCAGCATGTAGCAGCCAGGGGGGCCAGGGGGCAGACAGCAGTGGTTCAGGGAATTTGTATGCTGTCTGACCTCTGCCCGCCGCACCGACACACACAAACAAACCACCAGTGACGGGGGGCAGCTCACCTGACAGCACTGGACACAGGTCTCACACTGGAGCACCGGGCACTTTGCTGACAGGTGGACTTGGACTCTAGAAAAACATGTGAATGGATTAGACTTTTTAATGAAATAGTTTGTTGATTGTTTATTTATTTATATGTATTTGAGCAAAATTTGCCCTCCACTTGCCTCTGAAAATTGTGACACGCATTTATATACTCATAGCAGTGAATAATTAGGATGCTTTGAATATGTAATGAAGGTAAATTCATAAATACGTAGTAAAAATATTAAGTACATATTTTTGTTGTCATCTATCATTTTCAGAAATACGCACCCAAAAACGTATAATTCTTTGTTCAGCCGTTTGTATCTTGGTAATTGGCCAAAATTAATATCTGTGACACAACCACCGTAAAGCACTATTTTTGATAGTTGATATTATTAAAGATTTGGCACATATGCAAAGTTAAACATAGTCATTTTAACAGCAGTATAAAACAATCCAAAAATGTCTGCAAAAAAGAGATAAAATACTGAATTCTAAAGTGAAACTCCCTTGCCTGTCTTGTAAAAAAGCTGCAGGGGATTTTAGTTGGCCTCGTAACAGAAGCTGTAAAACGACACAGGTCAACAGAAATAACTCAGTAATTTCTCTTTGGACACTGGTCAAAGTGTCAATATTAAAGCTATAGAATATTTGGTAATAATAACTGGGCATTCATACACATATTTTGTACAGTATCTCAGTTGGCAGATTGTTTGTCCACTGACCCATGGGTTGTCAGTGTGAATCCAGCTCCCAGTGACTGCTGTTTTTGTGTCCTTGGGCAAGACACTTAACCCACCTTGCCCCCAGTGTTTCGTACACTGGTGTATGAACGTGTGTGTGAATGGGTGAGTGGCTCCCTGATGTAAAGTGCTTTGAGTGCTATGGAGGCGCTATATAAAACGTGGATTTACTTTTTACCATTTAAATTACCAAATTACGCAAGCTTAAAATACATAAATACATAAATTGTCATTTTAAAATTGAGGCCACTGTTCCAGTTACAGAGCCTGAAATGACTACATTTAGCTTCTATTTACTCATCTTCTTTATCTTCCCACGCTGCCTTCACTTTGTTTGCTGCAATTAACAATGACAGGTAAAGTATGCACTTTATGCATCATAATTTTTTTCTAGCGCAACGTCAAATTAAATCTTACACACAGCCAACCTAAAGGACTAGCCTGTTGCTACAGCTAGCATCATGTAATAATAGTCATTATGTTTTGTTCTCTATGGGAGATTATTCACTGTAAACAAGTGATCCAAGTCTCTAGCGACCCATGGCCATATTTCATGTAAAAGTCTAATTACTAAAACATCAGAGAAAATGGCGGACAAGTGCGCAGGTCGAAACTTCATCAGGCACTTTTGGCGTGATGGACGACCTCTCGGTGACCATTAAGTACTTTAGACTAGCCTTTGTTGATAAAGGTACAGTAGGGGTTTGTTGGAGAACCAATTACCGTGCAGAGGAAATGGATGTATTGCAGTGGATGGGGAGGTGATAATTGAGTTTGGGGGTGTGGAGTGAGGAGGGAGGGGTTAAAAAGGATATTAGGTCCTGTTATGACTGTAAATAAGAAGCCCAAGGGGAAGAAGGACCCAAAGGAAATAACTCACAGGGAGGACGAAGGCAGGAGAGACCAGAGGGACCAGAGTGACTTCAGCTCCTCTCAGGCTGGAGGAACTGATGACACTGCAATAAGACATGCAGAAACATAAATATAAGCTGCAGTTTAGAACTGTCAGAAAATTCACAAAGCAAAGAATTTTCTTCAAATTGTAAAAGTAGCATTCATATTCAAGTTTCATTATGCAATAGGCTTAAATCTTAATCCATGTTATAATGTTGTTTCCTCAACAAAAATATACCTGGAGTTGTTTTTTGTTTTATTCAGACATGTTTAAATACACAAACCCCACTTTAAGCTGAGTTTTACTCTCAAACAGAAAACACTGTTTCAACTTGTAATGTCATGTGCTGAGTTGTTAAACTCCATACACCTTCACTTGAATCATTTGGATGATTTCAGACCTAGAATTGCCTATCCTAAAGTAGCTGTTAACTTGAAAACTACCACTTCATGACATCACAAAGTGGAACAGAGCATTCTGAGCTGTGGAGATGTATCCATTTTATGTAATAGAAGGCCTTGGAAATTTGAGACAAAGATTTCCAGTTTCACTTTGTTTTTCTCTTTGCTTTATTTGGTAACATATTTTTATTTTTTATTAACATTAGTACTTGGTTGGGAGACCGCTGGGAAAAAAATATTTTTAATGCCAAAAATGTGCCACAAATCAAAATGTGAGAAACACTAAGGTATGGCATTCAGTTAAAGTCTGAGTCACTATCTTTTGTTCATAGAAGGGATGTAACAATAACCAGAATATTGTGATATCGTATCGTCAAAAGTCGACTATAACATCATGGGCCATCACAATATACAGGGATGAAAGTGGCCAATCATGAAAAAAGCGGAAAGTCAGGGCCCCCCCCCCCCCCCCCCCCCCCCCCCCCCGGAAAATTTTTAATTTCTGAAATTTGGATTTCTATATGCTATATGTTAGCAATAAAGTAAAACTGTACATAAAAGTACAAAAAAACCCACATTTTATTAACAGGTAGGCCTACTAGTAGTAAATATTGGATTTGTTTTTGCTTTGCACTTCATCAGACCGCATTGAGGAGGAGCTTATGCACGCTAAAGAGGGAGCGCTGCCGCAGATCCTTCATCCCCACCGCCATCAGACTGTATAATTCTAATATATAGGCCAGACGTGCAATATCCTCTTTTCCATGTTGATGCTTGTTGTTACTATTATTATTATTACTATTTCCATTATTATTATTATTACTTATTACTATTTTTATTATTACTTACTTTATCCCATTCCTGCCTGCATGCACTTTTCTTTCTTGTCCAAATGTCCTGGAGCTACTGTGGCAAGTAAATTTCTCCTGTGTGAGATCAATAAAGTCTTATCTTATCTTATCTTAAAAGGTGCAGGTGAAAAAGCGAGGAGCGACGCGTTAAGTGAGGCACGGGCAGGTAGGATGAGGTATAGGATGTTTTATAAAGTTTAACCTGTGTACACGCAATGGTACACGCTGTTGCGAAAGAGCTGCGCTCGCTCGCTCGGTCCGCGGCTCCAGACACGGGCTCGCGCGGCCCGCAGTTTAATACGAAGTTTAATACGAGACATGTACTTTTGTTCTGAATACGGGACGATTCTGTTTTTCAAGGGACGGTTGGCGACCCTAAACACAACTATACATATATATACATCCAAAATCTTTCTCAACGAATTTGCACAGATGTAAAAAAATAAATAAATAAAAATACCCCGCGGCTGAAAAAAAAGCGGAGATCTGCTAAAAAACGGAACTCTTTCATCCCTGAATATATCAAATCACAAGTCTCTTTGCTTGATTGTAATGCCTTTCTTTGTGATTTTAATGTCTTTCTTTGTCTTTCTTATTATGTAAAGTACGTGAAAAGTCCCTCAGTCGTCCAGGTAGAATCCATGATCAAAGGAGAAGTTCAATTTGTCAACTGGACAAAGTTTGTTTGGTTGAAAACGTTTCGCCGCTCATCCGAGAGGCTTCGTCAGCTATGTAAAGTACTTTGAATTACTTTGTCTTACATTGCCATGGTGCAGCTATAGCTAAAAACAGAGGGAACTACATACACCATGATCCTTTGGTGTTGTCAGTGTAGAGTACATGAAAAAATAACTGTTATTAAGCACTTTTAAATCATAATTCTTCATATAATAACAGTACCTACAGCTTTTCCAATTGTGTAGCATATTCACAATTTTGTAAGCCTCCACAAAATAACTCAATAAATAGTGTAGCGTTGATATGTATGTGGGTATGTGTAACTATTGTATGTATGTGGGTATTTATGTGGATTGGCTGCTAACTTGGCCAGGTCTCTCTTGAAAATGAGATTTTGAATCTCAATGGGACTTCCTGGTTAAATAAAGGTAATAAAAAAAAAAAAAAAAAAAACTCAATAAATATCAAACCGTGAGATGCATATCGTGAAAATATTGTATCAAGGGATTTTGATATTGTTACATCCCTAGTGTCAGTAACTGCGATAATCAAAAATAAAATGTTACACAGTAATTTTAACACTAACATTTGAATATGTGAGGTTATTAAAAACACATTGTAAGTTCAAGTTACTAGAGACATTTCCATTTCCATAGAAGGAGCATGAACAGTTTGGTGAAAGATTTTTTTCTTATTACTCATCAGACATAAAAAATAGCTACAAGTATTTATAACATTTGGTTTGACCTTCTAGCACCACCATTTTGCTGCTTCCAAGTCTAGACAGCTTACATGCATCAATTTCTGAAACATGATGCCAGCATTTTTTCTTAGACAATCGGTCTGCCATAAAGTTGTTTTTCAAAACACCACATCCATCCCCTGTGTAACTTAGGGGTAAAGGAGGGGCACCACTTCCAATTGAGAATTACATTTCAAAGTAAATATGGTTTGAAATATTTAGAGTTTAGCAATAGCCTAAATACCACATCCATACCACATGTAATTTGTAAGCTATTATTATCTTGGTAATAAAAAAGATTACAAAAGACCTTCGCATTTACTGTTTCAAAGTCCCATGATCTGGATTACTGTTTCAGTATTTCATGTAGGGCTGCAGAAGATATCGTAATTGAATTAATATCAAAATCTATTATCAAATCTCCTAGTTTGCAATCATTGAGATAATAGAATGTATAGGCAAAGAATCCTGTATTTCAAGAGAAAAAGCATATTGTACCTTAGACATGTTCTGAAATGCATGGGTTCCTTGCATTTATCAATTTACCAGTCCATATTTCAGTGTTCTCTCAAATATTAATACTTCCGGAGTTATTTACAATGTAAACTCTGAACAGAATCCAGCTTTTTCAACATATATTGCAAATCTAATAGCTGTATTTCATTATTGTGCAGCCCTAAATTCACAAATAATGTTAAATATATTACTTTTAACCCAAACTTCAATGTCCTTAGTGCATATTCTACAGATTTACTTCCTCTGTTAACTTTGTAGACCCCTATCTAAGCCCTATATTTAAGGAATTTCAGTATGTTCATGCATGACCTTTAAAGAATGAACGTTTTAGCTCCACTATATAAAAGACCATATAGCAGGAGATAAATCAGGACCATGAGCACAAATTCCTATGTTAAACCTCACACATTATGTCAGGATCCAATCGCACAGACTTGTATTTGTATAGATAAATTGTATAAGCAACTCTTGAGGTCAAAATATGTTCACTGTGTACAGTACTAAAGCATTTTATTGTCTGATAATCAAGAATTGTGTGTTAACATGTTAGCTGTTGTTAGCTTTACAGTCATAGAAAGCATTTTATTGTGCACTAATAATAAAAATTCTCATTGTTGTTGAGGGTTGTGAAAAGTGCTTAGTGGTGAATGACTAGAATGCTCGGAATGCATGAGGTAAGAGGAATAAATCTAAAATAGGGAATATCTAATTATACTTTGTCACATAAAAAATAAATCAGGTACAGCGTCTTTATATCCAAATACTGTACCATGTTTGGAGAAAAAAGTCCAGTCAGTTATTTTCCTACTTGGACGGATGAGAAATAGCATTGTTTTTTTCTCAGCAGTGGCACCACATTGGGCTGTTTACGTGATCATAAATATTTATTCTCTGGGGGCAGGGTGTGGAAGTGGTGGAGGCCTCGCTGGGAGAACAGAAACAGGCGACAGAGATGTATACCACGCAGATTGAGCTAACTGACATTATAGTTTTTCAGCTCCAGAACACAGACCCTCCCTGATAGTCCCATTAGAGAGGGCTGCTATGAATTACTGTCAGGCCTATGAGTCAGCAGAAAGAGCAGTGAAAGTGGTATGTGGTGTTTTGCTTTCCTTGATTTAACGCTACACAGATCTGAAAGGACAAGGGAGGGGTACGACTCCAAACTGAGAATTTGATTTTGAGCTAAATATGGTTCTGAGCGAGTAGTTTGAGTTTTTTTGATGGCTTTGCAATAACACAACAAAAGAACAGAGATTTCATTGAAGTGGGAGTTGTCGCTTGGTTTTGTGTAGTAAATAGTTAAAATACGTGGATATCTAACAAAAGGGCACATGGTACCATCCTGAGCTGTTACCAAACTGAGCACAGATATTATGTGAAAACCTGACCCACATGTTTTTAATGGCGTGGAAAGCCAAAGCACCTGGAAGAAACTGGAAAACATGCAAACTACAAACAGAAAGACCTCACATAATATGCAAGGGAACTGAAATGGGGATCCTCTTGTTGTGAGGTAAAAGGGTTAAGCACTCTGTTAGTTAGATACAGCCACTGCCATAGTGTTATGTAAATTAGTGCTGTTTCATGCTATTTAAACTCTTCTATTACACAACATTGCAGGATAGGGTGCTATGTCCAGCCGCTAGGGGTCAGTAAAGAAATAAATGATTGATTTTAATGATTTGATTACAATGATTCTCCATAACAAACAAAATCTAATGATCAAATAATATGAACCAAATCTTTGACCGAATTTTAGTCTGTAAGCCAAAAAAAACATGGCGAAAGTTTATAGAAAAAACTGTTCCTCTTTGTTTTGTAATCATCAACTTTAAAGGCCCATTATAGACCTTTTCGCTTCCAAGGAGATTATTTTTTTTTTGCTTTTACAGCTTTATGGCATGATCTTTCTTGAAAACTGAGTTGACTTCAGGCTGATATGTGTCACTGCTGTAACACTTGTTGGTTGACGTAGCTGCTTTTGCAACCAGCCCACTCACCCCAGCCATATGCCATTGTAAATAATACTGAGCTAATTCACGTACTGCTGCTGACAGGAACAAGGCTTAATATTGTTTTCCAAGACTTTTACAAAATATTGCCTTCCCACAAACAAATGAGCGGAGAGTACATCTTCACTTTTCACACTGACATGCTGAAATGAGCACTACAACACGGCCTCATCTTCAGCGCCATTGATGGGGAATCAATCACCAAGGTTACAAATTACTGATGAGTTCACTCCTTAATAGAGCAGAAGTCTATTTGTAATATTGGCTAATGCAATTTCCTTATCACCATAAATAAAATATATATTGAAAAACCGACAGAAAGATTTGGGCAAGATACAAAATCATGACTAAAGTCTGACACTGACTTAAAAAAATCTTTGTTAAATGTCTCCACCTAACAAAGATTTTTTAAGTTAGTGTCAGACTTTAGTCATGATTTTGTATCATGCCCAAATCTTGCTTGCTTGTTTTGGTCAAATTTGGCCTTGGTTGAGGCTGTATAAAGAATTGGACTAAGGGAGTGGGACGTCATCCTTAGCGTTTGGCTCCAGTCAAATGAAGCTCACAAGGCTAGCAGTTATAGGAGCAACTTAGGAATATGAATTTATTTATATACAAAATAGCTAAATAAAAACACCAGAATTATGTAAAGTGGATTCATACAAAAAATTTAAGACTAAAATGATGAGGCTCACAGCGACAGTTACAGAGGGAGGGGTGACAATTTTTCAGTATTGAGTTGATGGAGCCAGAAGCACCGCCGTGATCACTTCCTATTTGGAAAGCAGCGACTAGCAGGTTAGCTATGTCCACTTAAAATACAGTCTATGGGTAGTAAATTAATTATTAATTTAGTTTAGTTAATTTTATCAAAAGAAATATAGTAAGTTTACAAAAAAATCATATATCAAAATATTAAATATGCAATATGTAACTTTTTTTTAATCCAAAACCTTCAAATATGGTATCGTTTTGCCGGAAATATTCCACAGTATGGCATAAATAGAGCTGTCTATCTCCATGGAAATAAGCCTGTGAGGCAGACAACCAAGTCTTGTATCATTTCAGCAATAAAAACACCAGTAATTAAATACTATACATGCAAGATAAAGCAGTTTAATGCTAAACTGTGGAACATTCCATACAGTCTATTCCTCTCTCTGTAAAATAAGGACTTGAGTGTTAGTGCTTTCACTCGGGCCACTTGTCACTTTGTTGGACTCCCTGAACTTGAAGAGGCTGCATCTTAAGCCATCTGGACTGTTAACTCCCAGTGTGAAATGTGCCAATAGGAGCTACTGTATACACGGCGCCATGCTTGAGTGGTGGGCCCGGACGGAGCCTGCTGGACCGGGAAAGGAGAGAGGGAGGAAGTCATATCAGCGCGAAGGGCCAATGGGGGAAAGCTTGTTAAAATTCCAGTACCGAAGACATGGCATGGCTGAATAAAAAGGGCCTGTTATGTGTGCGGGGGTCAATCCAATGATGGGAAGAACAAAATAAACCAGGCAGAATTGCACTTGTCTGGCAACACTTCACCACAATGCGTCCAAGTGTAAACACAGATAGTGGGGCTTGGTGAGCACTGCAGGCTGTACAGATCCAGCTCCATCTGCCCACCTGTCCAAGCCCATAAAAGTCAGTGGACAATAGACCGGGCTCATGCAATGTCATAACAGACTAAACAGCACATAGGAACCATCTGAGGTTGAAGGCAGGTGAGAATTTGCAGTATTTTTCTAATTACTGGATTTATAAGTTCAAGTTCAAAATGTCAGATTTCTGTAGCTATCTGACTTATTTTTGAGAGTTTTCCGTTTTATTTCACAGCGTGATATAAGGTAAGGCTGCAAATTTGTTTTCAAAGTGATCATACCGTGCTATTTTCTGATCTATGTTATGCTGTCTCCTCATCACAAACATCCGTGGAGTTGTGTTTTGTTTAAACCACACATTTAATACACAAACCCTGCATATTTAGGCTGAGTTCTTCTCTGTTCCACCATGTAAAACCATTTCATGACATCACAGGTAGAACACAGCATTTTGAGTTTTGGAGATGTATAATCCAGGATTACTCAAACTCCGGGTACAAGAGTCAATTTCGCATAATATAGGACCTTTAAAGAGGGAGTACAATTGACTTTTTGAAGCTTTCATGTTACAACATTGTTCCAACATACCTGAAGATGTTACCACGCATGTTTTAAGTAATCTAAAAATAAAATAAATATGTCATATGCCAGCAATTAAAACCCCATAGAAGTGTTAGAACCCTCTTGAGAGTTACTGCTGCTAACACATTAACTGACATTTCCAAACACTATTTCCTAACCATAATACTATTCCTAACCTAAATTCCTAACCTTCCTAAACTGAATTACTTTAAATGACCAATCACAGCAAACTGTCTATCCGGAGCATATTATCTAGCATTAACCAATCAAACGTGGTGTGATTGTTGTCAGGTCAAAGGACTTTTATACCCACAAGATTAATGTGGACCCAATCTCATCTATCTTAAAGGTGCACTGTGTAACTTATCTGGTTAAGGGTCCATCATAAGCTTGTCTCTATGGAAATGTTATTGCTACGTGCAGGATGCCATTAAACCTCCATGGACTCTAGCAGGTAACCAGACCAAGTTACAAGTCAGATCTGTGGAGATGCAGCAACAAGAACAGTTACGACTTACAACTACAACTTTTTAAGTTTAATGCTATCTAATCGATATAACATCTTAATGGAGATAAGCAGGTGGTGAACCCTCTAACAGAAAAGCTGAATAGTGTGCACCTTATTATGTGTGGATACATTGGCTTAACATAAAATGCCGCACTGGATCAAAGTAAAAATGTCTATAACAACCATTCAAAATAATGCATGAGACAAAATCAATAGGTGTAAAAAATACGCTTTTTTCAGTGTACCTGACTCCTCCTGTACCATCTATGTTAAAGGCTCTGCTCTCTGTCTCGTCTGTATTGCTGCCATCTGTGGAGTGTCTGTTGAAAGTCTTTGTTATCTAACATTCCATAAAGACAGTGGACAATGACGACAATGTTTGCTAACAGAACAATGGGCCAGTTATAAAGGCTATGCACCGTACCTGATCTCCACATTGTATATTGCATTGTAATGGAGATACTTTTTAAAGTGCTCTCAATAGGTGATACTCAAATCCATGTAGTTCAAGGTCTATAAAGTTGTGGTTCTAGTTAAGACACATTTTAGTCCAGATTTAGTCTTGGTCAGCAGTGGATGAAGTACTCATTTTTGTTACTACAGAATAAAGAACAGATACAGAGGCAAAAGTAAAAGTATTACATGAAAAAATCAATTTAATTAAAAGTATTAAAGTACCCATTTAGAAAATGTACTTCTTTTAGAGTAAAAAGTAAAAATATTTCACAGAGAAATTTGTTTAAGTGTTAAATCTAGTGATATTGATTCAAAATGATTTTGGTCTACAGTGTCTTCATTTCTTATCTTTTTCTTTTTTTTTTTGCTGAAAGCTGAGGCTTGAACTCAAACTTTTAGTCAGTATGTTACTATCAACATGGTAAAAATAACCCTTAAAGTCATATGAAATGTACATTTTACTTTTCAGTCCAGTTAAAAAATGTAGTGGAGTAGAAAGTACAAATACCTCAGATATAGCAAAGTAAAAGTAAAAAGTACCTAAAATTTTTACTTAAGTACAATACTTTACTACTTGTACTGTACTTCATTACCTTCCACAACTGTCTTTAAATGGTTTAAATCTTGCTTAGTTTTGGTTAAGTTTTATTTAGTTCTGGAATGTCCTTGGTAAAGGTTTAATGTGCATATGTTATGGTTGTCAAAATATTGAAAATCAGATACTAATTTATACTAAAACTAGTATTGAAACTAGATACTCGTTTTGAGCAGGTACTAAAGAAGTCACATTCACCAGACAGAAATGAACTTCTCCTGAATAGCTTTAATGATTTAATGGCTTTTTGGAAATTTTTGTTGTTTTTTTCTTCATTTTTGCTGGCCTCTTTGTGCTTTGCTGTGTGGCCCAGCAGTGCAGACTGCCCATTGTGTATTCTAGAGAGCACTGGATTTAAGACGGATATTCCTGTGGAATTACGGAGGAGACTGCGCAGAGGATGTCGCACTGGAGTGAGATTCAAGCCTGCGGTTCCGTCAGTTCTGATGGGGAACGTAAGGTCACTGGGAAATAAGATGGACGAACTGTGTGCGCTTGTTCGGACCCAGAGGGAGAACGCTGTCAGCAGTATCATGTGCTTCACGGAGACCTGGCTTCATACAAACTTTCCGGACAACAGTGCATCTGTACCAGGCTTTAAGACAATGCATGTGGACAGAGATACTCTCCTTAGCGGTAAGAAGAAGGGTGGTGGGATTGTTGTTTTGGTGAACGAGAGGTGGTGTAATCCTGACCATATTAATGTGAAGGAGCGTATCTGTGTGCTGGATATTTAACTTATGGTTTTGGGAAGGCGTTCATATTATTTACCAAGGGAATTTACTAATGTCCTGTTCATTGGAGTATACATCCCTCCCTCAGCTGATGAAGAGGCGGTCTGTGACAGAATACACTGCACTGCAGGACTGCTTTGAGACCACAGACTGGAATGTCCTCTGCCTGCCCAATGAGGACAACATCGACAGCATGACAAACTGTATAACAGATTACATCAACTTCTGTGAGGATACAGCCGTCCCCACACACACTGTAAGCTGTTACCCCAACAACAAGCACTGGATCACCAGCCAGCTGAAGGATCTACTAAATAAAAAGAAGCGTGAAAAGTCCCTCAGTCGTCCAGGTAGAATCCATGATCAAAGGCGAAGTTCAATTTGTCAACTGGACAAAGTTTGTTTGGTTGAAAACGTTTCGCCGCTCATCCGAGAGGCTTCGTCAGCTCTGGTTATTGTACTGGTTAGACCCTGCTTATATAAGCAGGGTCTAACCAGTACAACAAACTTTGTCCAGTTGACAAATTGAACTTCGCCTTTGATCATAAATAAAAAGAAGTGGGCCTTCAACTCTGGAGACAAGGACGGGCTGAAGAAGATGCAATGGCAGCTGAAGTTCCAGCTAAGGCAGGGCCAGGAGGCCTATAGAGGGAGAGGGAAATTGGAGGCTAAACTCAAAGAAAATAACACCAGAGATGTGCGGAGGGAAATGAAGGCTATTACTGGTCTTTCCAGATCCAAGCAGCAGGACAAAAGCTCAGACAGGTCAAACCAACTCAATTTGCATTTTAATTGTTTCTCATCCCCTGGCACCCCCATCTCTACACTTCCCACCTCTACACCTCCCAGACGCGCAAGCCACACCTCACCACAGACCAGATGACCATTCATCATCTACCTCTGCTGCCACACCTACCCCCACCCCCACAGAGGAACCCTGCTCAGTGTCTTTGTCACCTGCCCTGGTGAGAAGGCAGTTGGAGAAAGTTCACCAAAACAAGTCTCCTGGCCCAGAACAACTCAGCCCCTGCGTGCTGAGTGTATGTACAGCACAGCTCACTGAGATCCTGCACTTTCTCTTTGCACTAAGCCTGAAGCTTGAAAGGATACTGGTGCTTTGGAAAACCTCTTGCATTGTGCAAGTGCCCAAGAAACCTGTCCCATCTGGACTCAATGACTTCAGACCCGTTGCTTTGACGTCTCATGCCGTGAAAGTGTTTGAGAGTGTACTTCGCTGTGGTCTGCTGGGGGAGCAGCATCAGTAAAAGGGACATTGGGCGGATTGACAAACTGATCCACAAAGCTGGTCACGTGATTGGCTGTGAGCTGGAGACATTTGTCACAGTGAGGGACAGGAGGACACTGGACAAACTGTCCTCACTCATGGACACTCCTGCACACCCACTGCACCAGACCATAGAGGGACAGAGGAGATAATACTCCCTACAACTGTACAACAACTCACCCACTGCACCAGACCATCGCGGGACAGAGGAGATAATACTCCCTACAACTGTGCAACAACTCACCCACTGCACCAGACCATCGCGGGACAGAGGAGATAATACTCCAACAGGCTCCTACAGCTCCACACAAACAGCGAGAGATACAGGACTACATTCATACTATAATACTCCCTACAACTGTACAACTCACCCTTATGCAACATATAATACTCGTTAAAACTGTATATAACTGTGATCTGATATTTTATTTGATATTTTATTACTTATTTTTCTATTTTATTCTGATATAAATTTGATAATAAGGTCCTTACAAATCAGACAAAAACAACTAAAACACTATTTGAGAAGAACCAGAACAGCCATACAACCTCCTCCTCATGTGTACTCCCACACAATTAACCCAATAGTGGACTGAACTAGATTTTTGGAGTGGAAATACTTCCTATGCCATGACAATAAAGGCACTCAAATGACAAACCGTACACCTGAAAAGTTATGTTACCTTTAAGTTAAGTGGTTAAGTTTGAGACAAATTTCATATTTCATTTTGGTGAACTGCAAAAGCACCTGAAAATATTACCTGTGGGTGCAGAGATTGAAATTAATTTAGAAGGCAGAAAAACAAATCTGAGAGAGAAATGTTCTTAAAAGGCCCATTATTAAGAAAAAAAAAGAAAAAAAAAACAGTACCAAAAGGTTGCACAAATTAAAGGTTGAAGGTACAAATGCCAATGAGAAAAATGTTTCTGAAAATTGTCAAGCCATTCAAAAGTCATTTCAGAAAGAAAATAGAACACTTTGGAACACAAATTGTTTCGAACCAGTGCTTTCTGTCTTGAATTTGCATAATCTTAGTAGAATATCTATTTAACAACTTCTGCCAAGTGCCAGACAGGCAGACTGCCAATTAAAATGTTGTCATAGGAACAAAACTCACACATCCTCGCAGTTTTCACAGGATATTAGAGAAGCAAATGACAGAAGTGAAAAACGAAGGATGAATACAGCCAGGCATTTCAAAAAGGTTATCTGACTAGGGTACAAATAAAGTCTAAACTAAAGAGCTTACTGCAGTGTCACGACCATGACACAACAAAGGGGTCCACGCTAAGAAGGCAGGAAACAGGATTTTGACACGCTGAGCAGAAGACTAAACCAACAAACAACATTTGGGATGCTAAAGCTAAAGATAATACACACTGCTTCTAAAATAATATTTATGTCTGCAGAGGAAATAGAACTGAGGGCTGCTCCATGTGTCATTTTGCACTTCAACTACTCACATTCAATGGAAATACATAAAAAAATATATCAATATGCTAGACCTGTATTCAAAATATAGAAACTGCACTATATTGTGACGGACTTCTTTGGCAATATGTGTATTAGTACAGGGGTATTTAGATCATTTAAATTATGTTATTACACTTAAATCACTGATAACATCTGCACTGGCTGAGTCGGTCTAGCTGTGAGTTGTTCATAAATCCAGTGTTCTGACATTAAAGCCATTGTGAAATTCCAATACATTTTGTTATTCAACATAAGGCAATTTGAACTTGATTAACTTGAGAATTGCTTTTATCATCAGGATTGGTACTGTATGCTTATGGTTCTTGGCCATACTCAGCTCTACATGGTACACAGGTCAGTTCTTGGATATTTGATTTTCTAGTTCAAGGAATGTTATAGCTCACCAATCGGAATAGGTGAGCTATATATTGGCAATATAAAATTACATATGTTGTAAACCTGTGATAATCTTGCTATTTTGAGAAACTGAAATAGAAAGACTGACATTTCTGTTTAATAAAGCTTTATTCTCAAACACACTGCATAATATGCCCTCTACTTTTCCTCAGACACTCTTGAGTGACAGGCAACTATAATAAAAGATCTTTATTTTCTGCTTACTAATAATCATGACCTATAGGCTAATAAATAAACATAATTAAATGGAGGTTTGGCAATACCTGCCCCTTTCGCTCACAATTATAATGTATAATTTAAACTTTTTCTTTGCTAATCTTTTATTCCAAGAGCCTTACCTCGCATGGAAAACAATAAGCAGGCAACAACTGCAAACAAATTACACACTCCTGCCTTATTATTCGGCTAGTGGAACATCCATTTTAATTGTTTCTCATTACAGTTGTAATAGGTGTAGTGACCCTTAAGTGCACCGTATCAATAAAGGACTAACACAATTAAGATCCAAATATAAAGATATGGTATATATGCCTGTAATCTCATAGAGCCCTTAGGCATTCACACATCTGACTGAACATTTGATACAGCTGGCATACATCTGTGTTGACAGAAATCTGCCTTTTCCCGTTATTATATCTAATGCTGCAGATAATTTGGTTTCATTTCATTTTAACATTGAGTGAGCAGGGGCATGCAGTACGTGGGAGTATGTTTATTAGCTTGGGGCACTTTTCACCACAGAAAGAAATGACTACTGCGCAGGAACATGGGTCTAGTGAGGATGCTTATGATAAGAAAAAAATAAAAAAAAGGTAGAGCTGATTAAAGCCTCCAAAAGGTGCCAATTACAGCCTGATGCATGAGGGTTGGTGTATTTCTCTGCTGCAGCAGCTAAGGTGCAATAAGGCTGTACGTAAATGGGATTACACATAGAATGTCAAAAGGGGAGCATGCCAAATTAACCTGCGAAAATATATACATGTTATACCGTACATCACAGGATATTGGAGCTTGTCTATAGTATTAATATTAAAAAAGTCACATTCACAGGACAGAAATGAACCTTTTCCAAGTAGCTTTAGAGCAGGGGTGCTCACACTTTATAAAATGACCAAGTCAAAATGATCTACCTACAACAAAAACGCAAATCATTTATTTATTTATAAATATATTGACAATTCTTTACATGTACAATGCATGTTGATGTACCTTCCATAACTTAATTTACATTGTGTACATTTTTTGTCATTTCCTTACTCTTACTCTTACACATTTACAAAACGCATGTCTTGACAAACAGATGCATTTGTGCACTTTTATTAGGCAAAATTCAACCACATGTCGCGGTCGGCCTGCTCTGTACTGTAGACCTGCTCTGTGCTGTAGACCTGCTCTGTGCTGTAGACCTGCTCTGTGCGGACACTGTAACATAAATTTAGATTAGTTATTGCTTCGCGTTTCGTCCTTGCACTTCTAATCAGCGCGCATTGAGGAGTGAGCGTGTTCGCTATGAGCAGGGAGGAGCGAGAGCGTGAAAATGAGCAGCGCGCTGACATGAGGCAGATAGACAGGTAGGACGTTTAACCTGCTCTGTGATACACGCTGATACACAAGGGTACACGGTGTAGTGAACAAGCTGCGTGCGCTGGTGGCATGCGTGGTGTCGGCAGTGTCCAGACAAGCGCGCGGGCTCACAAGTTAAGGTTTATTGCTAACGGCAGCGGCCATAATGAAATATGATCACACTCATCTCGAGACCAAGACTGGTGTGTCGAGTACTACGGCACTGCAATCTACCCACACTACCTTGGCGATCGACTGGTAGATCGCGATTGAGCACCCCTGCTTTAGAGCTTTTGTAAAGTGTAAGATCAGATAAGCTGTACAAGTATAAAATCATGCATAAGTACATCCATGGAGAACTATGGAATGTCTTGGGGATACACCAATCCAATACTGGTATTTTCTTTTTGTTTTAATATAATATGCTGTTTTCAGTCTCTGCACTGGGATCCACTGTTATCAGGTTTCTGCAGATAATTAAAATTACAGTATCAAAATCAGTATCAGAACAGAAAAACCTGGATTGGTACATTCATAGAACATGCCTCTCCACAGATCAAGTTAAACACCATACTGTGGAACAATCCAACCAAAGCAAAAACATCTCCATGGAGAGGAATATAGTGCACATAGCAGCAAAAGAATGCTAGATCCTTCCTTTAAAAAAAAAAAAAAAACACTAACATATTACATCTCATAGGGCCACTGATTTATCACTGTAGTCTTCTTTTACACAGCCAGCTTCAAGATTACATTTCCCATTATAACTGCACACTGTGTGCATCCCAGCTTCCACTTATCGCCTTGTCTGGCTGCAACGCTCCCTTAGTTCTCCTCACGGTGTTGAAGGGAGCATGTGCTGAACTCCGTGTTGAGCTCAGCTGCAGTAAACATCTAGTGAAGAGCTCTGAATATGAATACAGTGATGTGCCACATAATAATAATAATAATAATAATAATAATAATAATAATAATAATAATACATTTTATTTATAATGCACTTTACATTTGACCTCAAATCTCAAAGTGCTACACTTGCAACAATAAAAGAACATTAAAAACATCATAAAACGTTGTAAAAGAACATAAAAAGAACAATTAAAAACATCATAAAATATTGTATGCTTTTCTAAAAAGATGAGTTTTGAGACATCACTGCTGAGTGACAGGCACAATAGCCATGCTGACAAGATGGTGATATGTTGCCGGCTATGCATTTGGTGACACTTCAAGTACTTCTCCCTATCAGCTTCTGAGATAAAAAAAAAACAACAACAACTTTGAGTGTCCCCCATGCTTTCCCCTGCCCTATCACACCACACCATGTGATTCATACACACAGAGATCCACAGCAAAACAGACTGTGGCATGTAGGATTTAGTTATAGTTAATATGTTTAGCTTGTGTTAGAGGCACATTGGAGCACTTGTTGCCTCTTCAGTGTCAAAATCAAGGCTGCGGAGTTCTAGTTCAGAATGTCTCACTGTCATTCTTAAAGATCCCATGACATGGTACTTCTTGATGCTTTTATATGGCGCCTTAAAGGGATAGTGCGTTTTTTTTTATTATGTTAATCTGTATGGGCTTCCTTCAAAAAGTTACGTGTGTTGGCAACGGCTTACCTCTGACACTCTCAGCTGATACCGGTTCGACTCGCTTTCTGGAGCCCACGTAAGTAGGTCCGGTAACTTCTCTGGAACATGAAATAAAGCTTGTTTTTCTTCTCAAAACAAAACATTTGTTAGAAAGGTGATATATTTGCGTCCGAAACAGTTATCGCTGCTGGATGTTTCGTGGACAACTGTTTCGGATGCAAATATATCACCTTTCTAACAAATGTTTTGTTTTGAGAAGAAAAACAAGCTTTATTTCATGTTCCAGGGAAGTTACCTACTTACGTGGGCTCCAGAAAGCGAGCCGAACCGGGATCAGCTGAGAGTGTCAGAGGTAAGCCGGTGTCAACACATGTAACTTTTAGAAGGAAACCCATACAGATTAACATAAAAAACAAAACAAAACGCACTATCCTTTTAATTGTTCCCTAATACTGTAAATGAATCCTTCTTCAAAATCAAGCCTCAGTGCATGAGGTATGATTCTGACTGTCTTCATGAGGCTAAATATGTCTCTGAAACACTTTATTCTGGGCGTTGTTGCTTGAATGCAAATAAGGAGGACAGAGACAGGCCAGTGCAGCGGGTGGGTTGTGGCCAAATACCCCTGGATTAGCGGTGCGCTGTGCACTGCCACCCACTTCCATGTTTTAAGAGCAGAGGAAGATATGAGACGCTTTCCATAAAAAAACCCCAACACATTTCCAAAGAAAATAAAATTAAACCACTGCTGTTTCAGAGGTTTGGAGGCTCGGATAAAGGACATCCGAGCCTGGAAACACTCTCATGTGTCTCCAGGCAAATAAAAAAGCGCATCTCGCATTTCGTAGCTTGTTTGTGGTCCAAACTCTCTGGGCGTGATTTCATGAGTCGGTGGGTAGACATCCAGACGGTGGGTGGAAACGTTTCCGCGAGTGTGACGTCAGAAAGTTCCCTTGTTCAGAATCTCCCGTTTGGGCTGTCTTTTTTTCAAACGCGGAAAAGGATCGCAACTGCTCAGTTTACACATTTCGCAACTTTTAGCCATGGGGATAGCCCTAAACAGGGTAGGGGAGCTCACATTAAAGGAAAAGTAAAGTTTTTTACAATCTGAGCCTTATTTCGGTAATAAAACAAGTTGTTTTACTCACCCATAGCACTTTGGTGTCATATGGAGCACTTCCGGAGATGTTTTAGATTTGCGATCTCCATCATGTGAGTTCTCGGGGCACATGTTTGCGGTCTCCAAATAACACAAACTTTAGCACTTTTCAAATCATAGAAGCCCGATGTCTTATCCTACGATTTCGTTTGGTCAAAAGTGGCCTGTAATCTGAGATTTAGCCATAGTTTCGAGTAGATGAGGACGCCAGTGCGCATGTGCGGACTGTGCTCTCAGCTCCCGGGACCCAAACATGAAACACAAAGCTGTAAACTATGCCTAAATCTCGGATTACAGGCCACTTTTGCTTCAAACGAAATCGTAGACTAAGACATCGGGCTTCTATGATTTGAAAAGTGCTAAGGTTTGTGTTATTTGGAGCCCGCACGGGGCATATTACATGCTTGGGGAATATATTATATGCCCCGAGCTATGGCTAGAAGTCGCGCTAGGCTAACCGCAAATCTAAAACATCTCTGGAAGTACTCCATATGACACCAAAGTGCTATGGGTGAGTAAAACAACTTGTTTTATTACCGAAATAAGGCTCAGATTGTAAAAAAAAAAACGTTACTTTTCCTTTAACGTTCAAAAACCTCAGAAAGTGAAAATTTCATGCCATGGGACCTTTAAGTAGTATAAGGCTAAGATTGTTTAACATTGTGTAATTAGTGTCCAGTTGTGTCCAGACTGCTTTCATGGACTTTGTTAACTATATAACACCTGAACCTTGAGTATTTCCTAGGTTTTAGATGATGAAATGTTTTATAGCTCAATAATATATAAAGGGTCTATATTGTGCTATGATCCGATCTATGTTATAATCTTGTTTCCTTGTCCAAAACATGCATGGAGTTGTGTTTTGTTTCATTCACACATGTTTAACACAAACAATGTATATTTAGGCTGAGTTATTCTCTCAAACAGAAAACACCCTGTTCCACCTTGTGACGTCATGCTGTAATACAGAAAGTGCACCACTGTGTTTTTAAACTCCATACACCTTCACTACAATCATTTGTATAATTTTAACCCTGGAATTGTGTTTACAAAAAGGTAAAAGGTAGCTGTTGACTTGAAAACTACCGCTATATAACACAACAAGGTGGAACAGAGTATTTTAAGGTTTGGAGATGTGGACTGTAAAAGATGTGGAAAATAAAACACAACTCCAGATAGGCTATGTTTTGGATGAGGTAACAACATTATAACATGGCTTAAAGGTCACAAGAATCAATTTTGTGTAATATAGGGCCTTTTTTTGTAGATTTTTGTTGTAATACAGTGAATTCTGGGGTTAAGTTACAAATAGAAATCATCAATCAGCATGCCAACGTAAAATGTAATCATTGTAAGGAATTTATAATTCAAATGTTTGGAGACTTGAAAAGACAATTATGGTGCACATTCATTTTCAGTAGTATTTTTAAAAAGTTTAAATGTGTTATTTTGCAATCAGTGCCATGGATGCACTAGCACTGTGTTCTAGCAAGTTTTCAATTTGTGTTAATTTTAGCCTTGACTTGAAAATGTTGACAATGTGTTAACTGATACACTACTAGACTACATAATTACTTTAACAACTTTAAACACCACTCAATATTTTACAATTTGAAATATACAAATGATCAATCTAACCTTTTGACCTAAACTTTAATTAAAATTTTCCACCATATTTATTTTTTGTCAGCACTTTTAAAAATAAATTATATAGCAGTATAGTATAATAACTACTAATAAGGAAAAAACTAATGAGCAATTTAAAATATCTGAAATATTTTTAAGCATACAAATTACAGTTTGATCTTTTGACCTAAAGAAGAAGAAGAAGAAGGCAGACTTTATTCATCCCCGTAGGGAAATTATTTCTCTGCATTTGACCCATCCATCAGGAGCAGTGGGCAGCTCGTCTTTCCGGCGCCCGGGGACCCATCTCCATGATCTCATTGCTCGGCTTGGTCAGGACCTAAGCTGGAGGATTTTACCTGGAGCATGTTTTGAGTTGATGGGGGAAACCGGAGTGCCCGGAGAAAACCCACCCAGACACGGGGAGAACATGCAAACTCCACACAGAAAGGCCCAGGCGACCCAGGGATCGAACCCAGACCATGCATGCAAACTCCACACAGAACACACACAGAAAGGCCTGGGCGACTAAAGAAATCATTTCAATTTCCCACCATATAACTTATTTGTGAACTAAAGAAACCATAATGAATAAATAAAGCCTAATTAAATAACATGCATACAGCTATAATCAGTCTGCATAGCTGACGCCTGTTACCAGCAAATGTGAGCGTGAATGCATTAGCCAGTTCTCTGAATAATGAGAAGTGATATGAGCGCTATCAGGGCCCGAGCGGACAGTGGCTTGAGGGCGCCGGGACCATATCACGACGGGGTATGACCGGACTGACAATACCGACCAAGCCAACCAGAGCCCTGCAGGACTTGTTATGACGGATCACGCTCTCTGCTCTTTGACAGCTCTAAAGCTCCTACAGGTTTGGGGGGAAATCTTTTAACATGCAGTAAGGGGGTAGGCTGCAAAACTGTTCTATCTCCCTTTTCCAATAAAGCCAACCTGATCACAGCCATACTCAAACACACACAAAAAGCAGTGCCCACTCCAGTCCACGCACACACGCACACACACACACACACGCCGTCGTCATAGCAACCGTGTCCTGCAGCTGTCAAGTGTTCACCCGTTTCCACAGCAACGCCATAAGGTTGGGAAAGGAGACAATGATTTCAGACATAACACAGTTGAAAAGGGTTCAATGGGAGCCTTATTAGGTCAAATTACCCCGGCATAGATAACAAGTGGCAGGGCTTATGGTCATTACAGCCAGTCCGGCGCAGTCATGTGATTTGCCCCAAATTAGCCAATCATATTACAGCTCAGAGGACAGTTAGCAGGAAATTACTGTAATTGGAGGGTAGTGCTTGGTTTTGTAAGGCGCAATTTAAGATATTAGATTTACGGAGGTCACAAGACGCTAAAGTGATCAAGGTCTTCCAGTTCCGAGCAGAATCAAAACAAGTCAAATTCAATGCAATTTTTTTGTTCTTTTCATAAGCTTCACAGTCTTTTTAAACTATTTTGCACTGACAAGATTTTATTAAGTCCCGAGAGAGATGTCAGAATTGGCAATTGGTACAAACGTGTAATGCTCAGTGCTGCAGATAAAGAGGATTTCTGGGAGATACACAATAAGGTCAAGGTAAGTTGTACATTAATGTGCTAAAAGTACTTTTTCCCCCTCAGGATAATTTCTGCCAGTTATGGCTGGTGGCAACTGGTGGGGAGTTCAAAATACATCCCAACAAAGTGAGAGTAATGTAATACAGGACAGCAAGTTACCGAATATACTGATTTACCAAGGAAGAGGAGTCAGTGGGGTCTAATGTCTGACAAGAAATACATTCAGTGGGGGAATGTTGACATTTTAAAAGGGCCATATTAAGCTATTTTCTAATCTATGTTATAATGTTTTTTCCCCTCATCAAAAACATAACTGAAGTTGTGTTTTGTTTCATTCAAGCATGTTCAACATACAAACTGCATATTTACGCTGAGTTCTTCTCTAAAACAGAAACACTCTGTTCCAACTTGTGATGTCACGTGCAGGTGACAGCAGGTGCCCCACTGTGTTTTTAAACTCCATACATCTTCATTGGAATCATATGGATAATTTCAGCCATAGAACTGCCAATCTCAACTGAACTAAAGGTAAAAGGAGCCGTTAAATTGGAAACTACCTCTTCATGACATCACAAGGTGGAACAGAGCATTTTGAGCTCTGGGGGATGACTAATAATAAAGAGTTTACTCAAACATGTGTGAATAAAAGAAAACATGACTTCAGGTATGTTTTTGACAAGGTAACAATTAATTAATATAACTTAAATATATATAACTTATTTATATATATAAGTTATAATAACTAACTTTGGACCAATTCAGAAGTTTAAAATGAACTCAGAAATCAGACATAAAGGTGAACTGTGTAACTTTTCTTAGAGATTGTACGCCACTTGCTAGTCTCCATGCAGATACAGGTACTTAACTGTTCAGCCTGGAATGTTTCACAGTACGGCATTAAACTTCTCCATGGAGGCAAGCAGGCTAAGGTACAGAGGCAGGCCCGCTCACACGAGAATGCAAGTTCTTAAAGGTATTTCTGACCAGTAAAATCAACTCTAATGAAACAAAAGCTGAATAGAACATGTGGAATATAAATGGTCCCATTTTTAGGTAGCGCTTTTCCACCTTCATGGCACTCAAAGCACTTTACATCAAGCAATCACTCACCTATTCACACAGACACTGGGGGGCGAGGTGGATTAAGTGCCTTGCCCAAGGACACAATGGCAGCATTCATCTGTGGGAGCTGAAATCACACCACCCAAACTGTGGACAGACGCTCTGCCAACTGAGCTACTATTAGTCTGGTTAACACCTGACCATATCACAAGTGAGATATGGGTCTGGAAACTCGCTTCGAAAAATCCCGTAGCGGAGGTGTGGTTAGCGATTGCCAACGGCCGTTTATTGGGCGTTATGAATGTCTATCATTGAGCGTATACGTAAGTCCATAGCCAATCATGTCAGTTGTCAGTTCAAACTACAAGCTTCCGTTTGTCATGTAGTACGCGTCACCGTCTTGCCACACCTCCCCCGCTCTCTGATTGGGGCCCTAAATCTGGGACTCTCGCTTGGACGAGTTTCCAGGCCGCCTTCCAGTTCGAAACGAACGGAAGCGGCCTGGGAATTCCCAGGCTAAGCTACTATCATACCAGGCAGAGCAATAACATTTGTAAATGTAAGATGATGAAATAAAGATAATGTAAATGTAAAGTGGATTACAAATAAAATGTATTATTATTATGATTATGATTATGATTATTATTATTATTAATAACATCTCCCTAAAGAAAAAAAATGTGGCGTACCCTCCACCAGAAACACTACACAATGCACTTCCAAGGCTAAAAAATAAGGCCCTATTTGCTTCTATGAAACCCTGATGAAGCCTCTGGCACAAGTACGTACAAGTACCCAAACAAACAAACAAACAAACAAACAAACAAACAAACAACAAAACATGTTTCTATAAATGAGAAGACTTCCTGTTTTTTTTTGGTCCCCTTTTCATGTCCAACTAACTTCTGCTCATTTAGAAAGCACCATTTCTCAGATGACTTGAGTGTCTACTTCTTGCTCCTGAGATTTAAAGGAAAACCAATGGCACCCTATTTCAAGCAATGACATCACTCTCGGCCCTGACAGAAGACGAGTGGTGCAAAAACATGAGGCACTCGGGTTCGGGGTGACCTACAGGAAAAGACATAACTCACAGGAAAAAGGCAGGCAGGAGGAGCAGTATCTCCCCTTTGAAAAGTTAAGTATGGGTTTCGACAGTCTGTTATAGTCTCCCTCGAGCGGAAAAGAGACTACACAGCGGGGGGTGTCTCTCTGACCTCAAAACATGTGTCAAACTTCTACGACTACAGTCAGTTCAAGCACTTACAGTACAAGTAACAAATAAATGCGAAATTCTCTATACTAAAAATAAAAAAGTAGTTCAGTACCATTATTATATGTTTAGTGAATGACCTGATCTTGGACTAACTGGCATTACTCATTGGCTCTCTCCTCTGTTAACTGTCACAAAAGATTAACTGTAACTGTCTGCATCTTTATGGGAGCTGGGATAAAAGGGATTCATTATAAGATGACTCACTACTAGGTCAGAGGCTTTTCATGTTCTTAAGAATTTGAATGTAGCAATTTATAATAGAAGAAACTGTGAAAAAAAATGTAACTGAAATACAACAGCACAACAATTTCCTTTGCAAACAACAAAATACCCTGTGATTTTTCCTTTCCAGTATTGGGGAAAAAAATAATCAATTTCTACAGGAATACTGAATTTGTTCACCATCACAAATTGTTACACGGAAACCAATTCTAATTGTCACTTTAGAGATAACTACTAAATCAATCCTATGCCCACAGACTTCAACGCATTCTTGCAAATGGTAGTTTTAAACGCGAGACTACCTGTAGGGTTCATAAGTCAGAAGTTAGAAGATTGCTTTTACTTGTTATTGCTGTATGAGATTGCAGCCTATCAAATATCTGACTGACCAGGGAAAAGTGGCAAATAAATTGGGTTTCTTCTATTTCACTCAAATGCATGCAGCCTGCCTGGAGTGACTCTCAGAACAAATACAGTCTGTGGTATGTATCAAGGCACTTCCTCTCAATCGGTTGTATCCATCCCCTGTGGTATTTGAATTTTCTATCTATAACTTATTATGTGGTTAGATGCTGCTCACTGTATTTCATTGTTCTTGTACAATAGGAGCTCAGAACCTCCATACAAGGCCATGGACAAAAGCTCAATTCTTCTGCTTACAAATCAGAGTGAATATGTGTCATGCATAAGTGTAGCCATGTTGGAACAAATGCAAATCTTGGGTCATTTTAGGGACCGTTGAAAAGAAAAGAGCTAGTGCTATGTGGGGACAGTATATAGGTTCACGTATTCACCAAAATCTGATTATGATCTGATTTCTGGACTTTAAAGGGCTTATATTATGCTATTTTTTATTTTATTTTTATCTCTGTTATAATGTTGGTTCCTCATCAAAAACTTGTGCTTTGTTTCACTCACATGTTTAACACACAAACCTGCATATTTAGGCTGAGTTCTTCTCTTGAACTGAAAACACTCTGTTCCACCTTGTGACGTCACGTGGTAATACTGGAAGTGCTCCACTGTGTTTTTAAACACCTTCACTAGAATCATTTGGATATTTCAGCCTTGGAATTTTCAATCTCTACTGAACAAAAGGTAAAAGGTGTTAACTTAAAAACGACCAGTACTTGACATCACAAGGTAGAACACACCATTTTGAGCTTTGAAGATGTACACAGACTAATAATAAACAGTTACTAAAACATGTGTGAATAAAACAAAACACAACTCCAGGTATGTTTTTTCAGGAGGTGACAACATTCTAATGTCTTAAAGCTCAAAAGAATTTTGTATAATATAAGACCTTTAAATTACATGTAAATTACAAATCTGATGTATCTGAGTATTCAGAGGGACCATGATCAGACAGAAGTTAGACCATTTTGCCCTTTACAATCTTATAATGCCAAACATTTGATAATAATTTGATTTTGAGTGACCACAGCCAGTGAGAGACCAGTCTAGAGGTCCTGGGGTTTGGGTAATCCAAGTTTTACTATGTGATTCTAATCAAAGCAAGCAGAGGAAAATAAGCGACAGCAGTCCTATAATCCACGGCCCCTTTGTGACACTCCAGATCAGCCACTTAAGGGTATACATAATTCATTACAGGAGGAGGACATTATCGTGGCCGCTGTGCCACTATTAGCAGATAGCTTATGACATGCCACTCCACAGCTCTTCTCCACATGCGTATGCTTTTGTCATTTGCACTCAACATCTTCACCTTGTTTGATGAGAAATGAATAGAACTTGTAATTAGGGATGTCAACAATTAATCGATTAACGATTAATTGTCGTTAGTCGAACAAAATGCATTAATTGTAATTAACCGCGTGGTCACGAAACAAGGCAACCGCGCACCGTGCTGTGCTCGACTCACAGCCGGCCGCAGGCACCAACGGCACTGCTCAGCAGCCCCGGGTGTACGCGCGAGGAGAGATCGAACCGCGGCGCCCAGGAATGCGCCGCAACGTGCCGCTGCTGGTCCCGCGCGGCCGGCCCGTGGCCCGTGGCCCGGGCCCCGAGCTTCGCGCGGCTGGCCCGCGGCTCGGGCCCCGAGCCACAAACCAGCCGCACGAAACCAGCAGCGGCACGCAGCGGCACGCAGCGGCACGCAGCGGCACGCAGCGGCACGCAGCGGCACGCAGCGGCACGCAGCGGCACGCAGCGGCACGCAGCGGCACGCAGCGGCACGCAGCGGCACGCAGCGGCACGCAGCGGCACGCAGCGGCACGCAGCGGCACGCAGCGGCACGCAGCGGCACGCAGCGGCACGCAGCGGCACGCAGCGGCACAATCCTGGTTCAGTCCAGGTCCAGACCCGGTTGAGTCCCAGCCCAGTCCAGGATGTCATCAATATTTTTTTTATGGTGAACTCTCTATTTTCCTGTAATTTTCAACATATTTTTAAACTTTTCTTAACATATTGCTTCTTAATTGGTGTAAAACAATATTTTTTTAATTTACAAACCAAATGAGGTCAAAATTTGAGAATCACAAAAACCTGTCATACTCACTTTAAACAGTTCTAAAAATAATTCCCCAGTATAAAAATTAGAGCCTCACCAGTTGGCTCTCATATTTTTACTCCTTGCCTCAGTTTACTCAAAGCACAACCTTGGAATATGAATGGAAGTTCATTACGCTAATAAACTGTGCCAGCTTTTGTGACCATTTTGTCTTTGAAAAATCAGAAGTATAATTCTTCTAAATGAGACAGTTAGATTAAAGTGCTTGTAAATATGCCTGCTACTTTGAGCAGCAAGTTTTTTTTTTTTCTCCTATGGTGAGTACCTGGATCAGTAGTGGAGCTAATGGCTCTGAACAAGAAGCAATCAGGTAGAAGTCCTCAATCTGGTGCTGAGGATGAGAGCCTGAAGAAGCCATGGCCACAGCCTGCACTGGAGGACAGACAGAGAGACAGAGAGTGAGGTCATCGAGAAGTGCCAGTCGGAACGCTCCATCAGCCATGCCACTAGCCTCCAGCGCTCTGGGGCTAATGGGGCCAGACGCCAGCAGCAGGTGAGCGGACCGGTTTCCAACTAGCTGCTTCAGAGCACAAATAAATGTACACAAGCGAGCGTTCCTTTTGAATGTACAGAAGACATGTACACCAGGTATGTTTTGGACAAGGAAACATTATAACATAGATCAGATAATAGCGTAACATGGGGTCTTAAAGGTTAGGATGTACTGTATCTATGTGTAATGGAAACATAGGCTTCTATGTTTCCATTATACATAGATACAGTACATCCTAACCTTTAAGAGCCCATGTTACGCTATTATCTGATCTATGTTATAATGTTTCCTTGTCCAAAACATACCTGGAGGACAGGCATATTTAGACTAAGTTCTTCTAGCAAACAGAAAACACTTTGTTCCACCTTGTGATGTCATGTGGTAATACAGGAAGTGATCCACTGTTTTTTTTTAAACTCCATACACCTTCATAATTTCTATCTTTGAATTGTCAGTCTCTACTGAACTAGAGGTAAAGGATGGCTGTTAACTTGAAAACTACTGTTAAATGACATCACAAGGTGGAACAGAGCATTTTGAGTTTTGGAGATATAGACAGAATAATAATGCAGCGTTTGCCAAACATGTGTGAATGAAACAAAAGGAGAAGGCAACAGCATTAGAACATGACTTAGTGCTCACATGAGTCAATTTTATGTAATACAGGACCTTTAAATTGTATTTTGTCAACAATCAAAACCAGATTTTCAATCAGAGCTATTCACCACAAAAACAGACAAATTTCTTCCATCAGAGTGAACTCTGCTCCAAACCACATGCTCTTGCTGACAGAGGACTGGGTATGCAACTCTCCATTAAAAGGATCAGTGACTGTTAAAAATCACTGAATCTCAATTAAAATGATATCAACAGCCCTATAGTTCTAAAATACAATATAGGTTATAAGAGCAACAAGAACAAGCCAATATTTCCTCCCACTCCCCTCTTGTCTCCTTTTGGCCCTAATGAGAATTTATATTTACCTCCAACCTCAACCTGCCTCACCGCTGTTTTCCTCTTGCACTGAATCATCCCACAACAATCGCTACAGCCGTGGAGCCTGTGGGGAACCATTGGCATAAGGACTGTGTCTGTTGATATCACAGTGTTGCCATGGCGAGAGCACACAACCAATTCCCAAGGCCAAGACTTCCACCATAGCCCCAGGTCTGGCTTATTTATACTGTATGATTCATGGTCTGATTTGAGCCTGGCGTGTATGTGATCTGTACATTTTTATCTTCCAGTATTTGGCGTATAAATACACTGTAATTGAAAAAGAATATACAGTTAAAGGGGAGGAGAAGATATGCTAGTTATAATATGCTGTGTTTCTGTGTTGTGGTAGAGTCCTTAAGCAGCTCAAGGATTGGTCCAGTCCTGCATCTTTGCAGTTCAAGAATGTGCACGCGACTCAACATGTCCAGCCCTGCTCTGCTTCCCAGGGGAAATTCACACGATTTGCAATGGGGGTGTTCCTGAGAATCAGCTAATGAGGGAATACTTAAGGGCACACAACATAGCCTTTACGAGAAGTTCAACTAAGATGGTGGATTCCAGGTTCTTTTAGCAATATTAAGTTAATCTATTTTCTTTAGTCATTAGCTCAATACAAAACATTTACTGCGAAACAATGATCACAATGGTTTGGGGTGAAGTGAAGAATAGCATACAGCCAAGTGTTGTCGTGATACTGATACTCTGATACGCAATAAAGAGTCCAATACCACAATTGTAATAAAATAGCATCTCTTATTTATCATTTTCAACATTAAATAATTGCACATTCTTCTATATTACTGTCTTATCTCTGTGTAATCCCTCACTCATCAAGGTAGGTTCCACAGTGGTCCAACGGCATATACCAATCTATGTGTTGTTGTTGTACTTGTTCTAATACAGCTCATGATCATACTAAATCCATTCGAGAAAGCTTAATTTCTGTCCTGTATCGATACTTGTTCAAATGAGTATCTAGTTTTCGATACCAGTTTTAGTATCGATAAGTATCTGATTTTCGATACTTCTTACAACTCTACAGCCATGCCTACAGCTGTAATCAACAATTAGTAATCAGCAAGATGCGAAACAAACTGAAAAAAACATCATCGGGAGCTCAGTATAGAAATCTCTTTGGGTTCAGATGTGAATTCATTAACTTGAAATCAACACCAAGAATACATTCTTCATCAAAACATCCCATTCCAATTAACAAATTACACCATATACCAAGCCTTGTATGAGTACCTTTGTATTCTCCCTTTGTATATAGTATAACTTTAATTACATATTGCATAAATCATTATAGTGTTCCATAATTACCAATAGTAATTTCAATCTTCTCCTTAGTATGAAAAATGGATTTGTAAAAAGGATATTGAAGGATGTGTCTATGCAATTTCTATGTGTGCTTTGGACCTATCTGAACAGTGCAAAGTCAGAAAGTGTTATTGTGCCATCTAGCTTTGATAAGCAAGAACTGTGTGTGAAAAAAAAACAAAAAAAACAGGTATTTTAGTTACTATGTATTATATATGTGTAGTTACATTTGATTCATAATAAAAAAAAAAGAATAACACATTTACACAATTGCTCGTTTTTAACCATTTTAGCATTGCATATAATAAGCTTAGTACTACCCGCCTTATGACTTTGCTACTGATGTAGGTTCCCATAACTGCCAAAATCCAAGACCTAATCCTATGAATCACATAAATGTAATTATGGAACAGAAATTACATGTTGTATATACATGTTATAGTGCCAATCAAAAAGCACTCTCTTTGATAATCCTCAGCACTTAAGCCTTACTGTGCAGTGTCACCTGTTGTAGCCTGTATGCTCTGTGGAGGTTGATGGTTGTCAGAAACATATTGAAAAGAAGCAGAGGATCAAAGGTGAGCTGTAAAAGACAGAGCAGTTTTGTGTGTGAGTGACAAGGCTCCGGAGGGAACTAAACCACCGACTGCATCTACTGAATATGACTGACAACACAGATAGTATCCGCAGAACAGTCACTTTAGCAGCTGTGCTTGGCAGACAGGAATCTTTCACTTTGAATTTTGAATGTCACAGTATTCCCAAGCTAACGCAAAACAGTCTGTGGCCTTTACCCAAACATATGGGCTGCAGAATGAAGAATTTACTATAGAAGTTCATGTTCAAATTCAAGTCCAAGTATCATCAAGTATGATCTTTTTAGTTCAAAATAAGATCTGTTCTCAATATATTGTGGTTGTTTCCTCTACACAGCACACATGTCACGAGTCAGTCTTGTCTCTAGCCTAGAGGGTTGGATCTAACTGGGAGGGCATCTGGCATAAAAGAAATATATGTTGGTCTTAGTTAAGGTGCACAATTAATGTAACTTTTCTTATTGAGGGTCAACCACCTGCTTGTATCCATGGAGATGTTATTGCTTGTCTTTGCCTTTAAAGGAGAATTAACGTTTTTTACAATCTGAGCCTTATTTCGGTAATAAAACAAGTTGTTTTACTCACCCATAGCACTTTGGTGTCATATGGAGCACTTCCAGAGATGTTTTAGATTTGTGATCTCCGTAATGTGAGTTCTCGGGGCAAATGTTGCGGGCCCCAAATAACACAAACTTTAGCACTTTTCAAATCATAGAAGCTCAATGTCTTAGTCTACACTTTTGTTTGAGTCAAAAGTGGCCTGTAATCCGAGATTTATCCATAGTTTCGAGCAGATGAGGACGCCAGTGCGCATGTGCGGAGTCACAGTTTATTTCGCTCACAGCTCTCGGGACCCAAACATGAAACGCAAAGCTGTAAATTATGGATAAATCTCGGATTACAGGCCACTTTTGACTCAAACGAAAGTGTAGACTAAGACATTGAGCTTCTATGATTTGAAAAGTGCTAAAGTTTGTGTTATTTGGAGACCGCTCGGGGCATATATTATATGCTCACGTTACGGATATCGCTAATCTAAAACATCTCCAGAAGTGCTATGGGAGAGTAAAACAACTTGTTTTATTACCAAAATAAGGCTCAGATTGTAAAAAAAACATTAATTCTCCTTTAATACTCCACAGTATGTCACTAAAAGTATCACTACCATTGAAACAAGCAGGTGAAACCACCAGGTCAGGTTACTGATGAGATCTGTGGAGAGGTTCCTTTTTTTTCAACATTATACCTATGTATAATATTTGGTCAGTGTCATAAAGTGGAAAGCAATAAAATCCATGCAAACTAGCAGGTGACGGACCCCTGAGCAGAAAAGTTACATAATTCAATTAGGTTCATTTGGTCTTCAGATAATTTATGTTATTAGATTCTTTTTTTCAGACGTGCTGTCGTGTGACCACTCTGAGGAAGACCGCTAGTGAGCAGTCAAAATTGTCAGGTATGAAAACAAACAAAAAAGTTACATGGTGCAACTTTAATGAAAACCAAATTAAAGTATCTCACAGTCTCTCGTATCTCATAACCATGACAATAAATCCACTTTTAATTCTAAACTACTGAAGCAATTCCACATTTTTCTACTTTATCTCATTTCCTGGTGTGCTCCTGTGCATTCCCCACACACTGTATATCTCCTTAGACAGCATTAAAACCCCTGGCTTAGATTCCATATATTATAATTATTGTGAGAAGCACATTAGTATTCAGGCCAATCTCCCAGACGCAGACTTCCAGAGCTGATTAAAGAAAAGCAGAGTGGGAAGTCCAACTGCTAGTGTCACCGCAGAGGCCTTGCATATTAATTAAAATGGGAATACGCCTTAACCATTAGCGCTATGTTTTCAGACCCTCTATCATTAAACTGCAGGATGGAATGACCGACCACAATCAGAATAGGGGGAGCAAGTTCAGTTAAGTGTTACCATATCATGCACTCGCCCAGTCTATTTCTCCTCCAATGTGATGCAATACGAGCTGCTAGCCGAGGTACCCTTCTTTCATGTCCCTCATCTGGAAATCTTTTTTATGTTCACCGTGGGTACGTTCTGTGAATCAAACAGCAGTGATATATTATTCAAATCAAAATAATGCGATTTCTAAACTCCCCTGGACATCTCGTCTCACAAGGGCTCATTACATGGGGAGAAATGGAAAAATCTTATTTAAATACATTTCTATGCAAGAGATAAAAATCTGGTAAGGTTTGCCAAAACAGTGCTCTGGTCACGGACCTTGGAGAATGACAGAGAATGTCAGTGATTTAAAATGGATGGAACAGAATGAATAAAATTAGACTCTAGCTGTGCCTTTTGATTATAAGCTTGCATTTAAGTGTAGAGAAATTGTATATTTTAAAAGTATTGTATATTATAAAAAAGTACTGTGCAAAGAATCCATAAGCCTTAACCTTTGACATTCAATCTACCTGAATTGTTGCACAGTATTGCACTAGACCTGTTTATCTCTATGGTGACAAGTGGCTACAGTTACATATCGGATTTGTTGGGAGGCGATCCCACTCATAGTAAGAATGTATGTTTTTCTAGCCATTTTTGAGCACCTGACATTGAATAAATGCAAGATGGATCAGTTTAATGCCATACTGAGGAACATTTAAGACAATGCAATAACTTATTCAACTTATACAAGCAGGTAGACACCTCAACAAATATTACAATTTGTATAATATATGTATATTTTTATTTTTAGTGTGTCATTAAACCTACCCAAACGAATAACAGAGACAAATCCAGACACCAGTATCCATTAATTATGCATCAGATCTTATTGTAAGGGCCACCTGCTCCACAGCCCAAGATGGAGGTACGTTGTATACACTAATTGCCCCTTCAGCCGAGCAACAGTAAATTTAATCAGACCACAAACTTTAATGCTTTGCTCCCCAGTGGCACATAATGGACTCTCTAATGCAATGAAATCCTTATCTGTTCCTCGCTAGGTCTCCCCATGTATAAGGCTTAATGGCATGAAGTGCTGCACTGGAGGCCGATGTTGTGTAGCCTCTGCTGGCTTGCTAATGAGACACCAGTGTTCAAAGAGGGCCAAAGAGCACAGACCGGTAGAGTACGCTTTGAAAGTATATATTTGCGGTTGCATTGAAAAATAAATAAATGTAGTCTGTTCTGTATCATTTAACATGGCAATCCGGTGTTTTTTTTACTCTCTACACATTCACTAGAATCATCTGGATGATTTCAGCCCTGGAATTGGCCATCTCCACTGAACTAAAAAAATAAAATGTGTCTAGAATCCCTCAGTCGTCGAGGAAGAATCCATGGCAAAAGGAGAAATTCAATTTGTCAACTGGACAAAAGTTTATTTGGTCAAATACGTTTTGCAGCTCATCCAAGCTGCTTCTTCAGTTCTGGCTAGAGTGCTGGTGGACACTGCTTAAAACTGGTTGCAGGGAGGAACTAACTACAGTGGAATTACCATGAAACTATCACAACTATTTGTTTTCAGTTTCTGTTAGTTAAGTAAGCCTATTCAATATGCAGTGGGTGTGTGGAGGGTCTTGTTAGCACAGCCATTCAGGGCCATAATGGGTGTTTTCACACGTCAGGATCTGACCTGGCTGCCCTATTGATTTCTTTTTTTTGTTTTGATTTAGGTTTGAGGATAGTATATTCATAGTAAATTCATTGTAGTTAGCTCCTCCCTGCAGGCAGTTTTAAGCAGTGGTCATCAGTACTCTAGCCAGAACTGAAGAAGCAGCTTGGATGAGCTGCGAAACGTATTCAACCAAATAAACTTTTGTCCAGTTAACAAACTGAATTTCTCCTTTAATAATGCTGGGTTACTGAAACATGTGTGAAAGAAACAAAACACAACTCTGGGTATGTTTTTGGTGGGTGACAGCATTATAATATGACTTAAAGCTCACAACAATCCATGTTGTGTAATACAGGACTAAACAACTGTAAGAAACAAAAGTATCTGAATATCCATTTCATCTTTTCAATGGCAGTGTCCAATCACAGCCAAATAAAGCAGCCTGTAACAGTAACAATATTTGACCTTGTCCAACAAAAGAAAATCAACTGAAGTACCAAACTAAAATTGTACTACCATAACCACTCTTTGTACAACTTTTCCTTCTTTACGACTACTAACTCGTACTATGTTTTCCCAGCGTCTTATGGTGCATCATGACATGGCTAAGGCTTACAACAGATGACAGTGAGGAGCTGAACAAAAATGCTAATGATTATTTTTGCATATTGTTTCCAGATCATGAATTCTGACTAAAGGTTTCATGTCTAGTCCAAGTTTAGTCCCAGTGTTGATGTGGTGTGCGCACTATAGCTCACTCTGATGATGATGATCTCCAGGCAGACTGCACAGCATAACTGCTTAAAGGACACAGAGAAGACAAATATATTTGAACAAATAAGTCTGCAAACACTATAAATATAACATATCAAGGTTGTACCTGCTTCTGAACCATACTGCGAAACTGTGTGCAATGTAGTAACGATGTAGCTACATAATTAATCACCTAATACCTGTAGCAATGTTATTTACAAATGCAAGAAAGAAAAGTGCCTGCTTCCTGTATAATTAAAAATAAATGAGGCTAGGAGGCCAATTTAACTGTAAAACACTGCAGAGGCTTATTTAGCATTGTACACAGCATCCAAATTAAACAATAAATAATATAATACTAGAAAACATGAATTAAAATGTGTAGATAGATTTTGCATTTGGTGACAGTAAATCTAGTCTGTTTATTGCTCTGTGAATGTATTTATTTTCCCATTTCCACCTGCCCACACAGCACACCTGCAATGCACTCTGCTATCTATTCCCTAATAAAACCCTAACATTGATTAAATGGCTCTCCAGCACCTTTTTGCTCAGTCCTGTGTTTTAGTTTCCTCTATAATAAACAGCTTATGCAAGTCATTTAGAGCATTTAGAGAAAAAGCAACCTCTATAGGACCATGAATGGGTAAAGAAGGCCTACACATTCAAAGGAGGGTACTCAAGATTTTAGTAATACTACATACACAAAACATGCACCATAGGTAAAATCCTCCAGCTGAGGTCCTGACCAAACTGAAGCAAGAAGATCATGGAGATGGTCCCCGGGCGCAGTAATGTGCTGCCCACTGCTCCTAATAACAAGATGGGTTAAATGCAGAGAAGAATTTCTCCAGTGTGAGATCAGTAAAGTCACTTCTTCTTCTTCTACTTTCAATTTAATTTAATTTTCTTCTTTTAAATAAAATAAACTGATACGTGTCTTAATACAGTTCATGATAGATATGTGTTTTCACTGCTACGGGATAGGCTCCAGAGCGCAGACTCGATACTGATGAGTAGAAATTATTTATTATATTAATATTATTATTATTAATAATAATAATAATAATAATAAAAATAATAATAATAATAATAATTGAAAATAGAAAATGAAAAATAAATAAATACTGCACGCTCAGGGTATTTCAGACAAAGTAATGCAAGTTGCTTTGTTATTTTACCTTTGAGCATCATGAAGAGATAACCGTGTGACAGCCGAAATTTCTCGCTAATTCTGAAATTGCATAGCCCTACAGAAAACAAAGTACACACAAAATATATTAGAACATTTAGACTTTACAGATACAAATAGATCTAATGCAACTCAATTTAAAACTTGTATTTATTTATTTTTACCTGGTTTAATGAGGGGAGCGTCTGCATCGACGCGGCAACGGCTGAAAAGGTCAGAGGTCCTGATGATGCGTTCGTGTTTGCGGGAAAACACAAACACCATGTTGAAAGAATAGACTGTACATGGCTGAAAGGTAAATTCTTTAAATATATAGAACATTTATCTGAAGTTTATTTGGTGCAATCAAAATACGACTGCATTATGCGTTATTCTCCAGTAAACACAATACAATTGACTCATAATGCAATTGAAACTGAAAACCCACAAGAATCCAGCAGATGGCAGTAAATGCTAAGTAATAAAACAATTAGTGTCCCAAAACGCACTTTGTGAAAATCACAATGGTCTTTCAATCCATATTATACTTTGCCTATAATATATAATATATTCAAAATTGATCATTTTAAATGCAGTGGTTTTGCATTTGCAAAGAGGCAATTCAATACGTAGGCTACATTTGTCTTATTGTTATAATAAAATGCATACAAATTAAAATGCAAATATAAAATAACAAAAATACTGATTTGCAATGGTTACCATTTCCGCTTTCATCTGTTTATTCTTTAAGGACCATTTCTACATGAGCAAATTTAGAGCGAGTCCAAATAGGAAACCACAAATATTATTCTGTCTCGTTATCATTAAATGCCCGGTTTATTTTGGGTTTGAAAGTATAGACTTGGCTTTCATTTGGGAATATATCAAAGCGTATTTGTACAAAGGTTCCTTCCAGACGGAGCCTCAGAGATCAAATAGAAAACTGGGCAAAGTTTGCTTTGGGGGAGGCGCTCCTGACTGGATTAGAATAATTGCCTAGCAACCAAGGCCGTAAACATCGAGCTCGTGTCGTAAATGCCAAAGCGCCTGGTGTTGAAAAGAGTCGAACAGAGCCCATTGTGGTGTTGGACAGTAGTGAGCCGCTGCTGCTGGAGAAGAAAGAGCAGATTCTGTAGCCACAAAGGAACTGCTGATACGCACGCACATATGGACGTACGTGTACGGCCCCGAGCCTGCTGACTGCCATGAAGACAAGCGCGGTGTCCAGGCGGAAAGATCCGGTATTCCAGGAGTTAAGACTCGACATCACAACTGTTTATTCCAGCAGCTAGCAGGCTAGCTGGCTATGCACCTTGGAGCTAGACATTGGAAACCCCTGTGAGTTTGCTTGATAGAGATTTTCGTCGAGCTCAAAAGAAGCTCTGTTTGCTTGGTGTCGGCGGACATTTAAGACCTTCGCGTCTCAAGTAGCAGCAACTTTGAAGAATGGTTCAACCCGAGCGCTAAGCATTTCTCTACTACCACCGAAGAGGAGTGAAAGTCCAGGTTTGTTTTACAGTTGTTTCATGTGGCTGTGGTTTTGACCACAATCTCACAAACGCCACTATCATTTACATACTTGTGATGATAAGCTTATCAATATAGCAGTACTCTTCACTGTCTTGCCAAAAGCAAAACGCATGTGCATATCATTATACTTGAGATTAAAACACCCTTATTTTTAGTATACTAACTCTGATGTGGAAGGAGTCACGCGGCAGATGCAACAACACTCCGCTCCTGACCATTCGTCTCCTGATCAAAGATAACCGAGTGTAAATGAAAGGCGAGATGTCAATATTATGCACAAAACAAACGCATATCTGCAAGCTACATCCTGCAACTTTGACAAGGAGTTTAGTATTACCATCGCTCGTGTCGTTGCCCTGGTTAATTGAGTGAAATGGCTAAAAGTAATATTAATAGCCAAGTGTAATAATGTGTTAATTTTAATGCATTACTTCTTTGTATCTAATAATGATCAAATGAATTAGGATCATCAGGAACTCATGCTCTTTAGTTTCTGTCTTACAAGAATTAAAATTGAATGATGAATTTAAAATGTCCACTTATGGTAAATACTTCCTGTTACACAATGTTAAGGCGCTTCTTCACCCCTAAAGAGTTCAACAGTTTTGCTCTTGGCTAAATGAATTAATATTGATTCCCTATGTATTGTAAGTGCAAGCAAGTAGTGCAGTAACCATAAACTGTAAAGCTGGAAGCCTTAGATATTAAACTGAAAACATAATTTGCAATAATGGCTTAAACATCTTTGCTTGAGATTTTTTTGTGGTTTCAGTCTCTACACAAGTTTGACCAACTTCTGCTTCCCGAAGAGGAAGTCTGATTATCCAACATTGTGCTGTCTGGTCTACACAAAACCTCCAATTAGTCTAAAATCACTATTTACAGTTGAGCGCATGTAATAGGCTGATTTAAAAATATATTTCTTCTACAACAAAGCAACCTAATTGTGGTGTGTTTGTGCAAGGTTACAAGAAAAATAGTTCGGAGCCAATAAGACATTCTGCCGCTGTGTTTGTCTACTCTCTGTGGGAAATCGTCTTGTAATTGTAGCCTAAAAGTTCCCGTAGGAGCAGTATATTTTTGCTCTTGACCTCCAACTCATACTCTGCAAATGAGACTGAGACAAAAACGGCTTTCACGTCAGATGGAATATTAAAATTTAAATTAAAAATTAAAATAAACTAAAAATAATCTGTTGTATTAATCAATCATCAGAATCAATCTATTTTTGTTTTTGCTGTTGTTTTGCTCCCTACATAGTCCTTGTTCCTAGTTCCATATTTTGGATGTCACAATTTCAGATTTTGTTGCAATTATTGTGAGCAGAAATATTACAGTTAAAATTTTATTGGAATAAAATGACCAAACAACATTCACATAGCCTACTAGATCACCATTGCTCTAGTGCGTGACCGGCTTTAGGAAATTAGATTTCCTGAAAGCTAAAGTTAATGTTACTCGATTAAAATGCTATTCAGTGTATTCTGAAGTGAATAATTAAAACAATCAATTAACAAAATTGTCTTAAATTTATGCAAATTAACATGTAGTGCAGAGACCCACTGACGTATTTGGCATTTGTATGTTGTGAAATAGTGCAGCTGCCAGTAGGAAGCAAAGCAAATGTTATCCGTTATGCATGTACTTCACATGCCTGGTCTATTACCACGTCGTAGCAGTGTGGTGCAAAGATGACCCTATTGATTTTGTTCTTTTAAAGTGACTTCCCTTCAAAGATACAGTCACTTCCCTTAAGCGTCTTCTAATTTGCACTCATAATCTTCAGACTCTATTTTACACTACACTGTTACTGTCATACATGGCTATCCTTCATCTCTACATGTCGCCGTACCCAAGGAATCAGACCGCAGTGGCTAAATGTTTTTGTGATAAAACATTATTGACTCTTTCCAGTCAATAACCTTGGCAACAGTTCTTTTGCTCCTGCTATAGCCTTGCACGGGGAGGCGGGGTAGGGGAGGGGGGTATGGGTTCAGAGCACGCATTCACCGAGGTGGTAATACCGCGGCTCACCAGTTGTTCACGTATGTTTTCCAAGTCCATTCAAGACAGCGAGCACACCCACTTTGCATTCAAAACATGGCCCTCATTCATTTGCATTGTGTGAGGTAAGTTAGTTTTTCTCTCTCAGCACTCTCTCTCTCTCTCTCGCTCTTGCACGCCATTCACTTACTGTATTTTGCTCACTTCGTTTTGGGACTACTTTTTCAGCCTCGAAGAATTAATCAAGCATGTTCGTGTGTGGCCAGAGTTCATTATAACGTAATGAAGTTTAGCCTCAGGTGCGGGGGAGGAAATTGGTTAGGCACAGGCTAGCCCCCCCCCTTCCCTACATTTATCTCCAGACGGTGGAATACAATGAGGACATTTTTCTTATCGTCCAAATTTTAAGTTTAATAAAAAGCTTAAGGATATTGCAATGTCTCTTTCGCCGCATTCTCGACCTTGTGGTACCATTTAAAGCTAGCACCGCGGCTTCTGCTTTATCTCTCCTTTTCATTCCCAGTGATAATGAGCCATTTTGCTTCTTTTAACATCTGCCAAACTTGGAGCATTCAGAAAGCTAGAGTCTCATCCAGGCACCCTTTGATTTGCCCTCTTTCTTTGCCTCCTTTTTTTGTTTCCTTACTGCTCACCGCCACACTTTGTTCACTGGGAAACTTTCTTACCCCACTTTTGGGAACTATGATGATGAGAGGTAATTTAGTGCTTACTCCATACTGTGTACTGTGCTTTTTGCTGTCCGGATAGTAGTAGAAAGCACACCAGTAACTTCAGTCACTCCGCAGGGGTTAGGACTGGGGTAGCGGAGAAGGGACTAATTTAAAACACAGGTTCTTTAGGGCACAATGGGGTCCAGCTCAAAGAAAACGGTGCATCCGATTTCACTGCCAGTCCCTTCTTCTATAGCTAACATCTGTGTCCTTAAAGGGAGCATGTGGCATTTATTAAGCTGCCACTGAACTTTAGCCTTGTCAAAAAATGAGTCAACAATCTTGCTTCGGACTTTTCTTTTTTTTTCCTTTTTACTCTTCTTACAACCATATAGGTGCGTTCTCGTGCTGAAGGATTCTGGACATTTCCTGACAAATATTAAAATTAGATTTGACATTTATATTTTCAATCAAGATTCAGATCACATTGCACATTTAAAACTCAGCCAAGAGCACTGGCATTTGAGAGTGGAACTAAATACAAGAATAACATGCATTTCAGAGCATGTTTGTAGAGGTCTAAGTAACGAGGTTAGCAGGCATCTCAAATTAGACAAAATATTTTCTGCTGATGACATTACGGTATCCAAATTAGGGTTGTCCAAAGTTTTGAAAATCTGATACTAATCAATACTAAAATTTCTATCTAGCAGCAGAAACAACACAAATTCATTTTTAGTAGCTATATCAGAACATGTATAAGACCACATAGACTAGTGTACAGCCATGCACTGTACCTGAATGACTGAGGGATTACACAGATATAAAATCGCATGGTAATACGAAAGAAAGTACTATTAATGTTGAAAATCGCATTCCATTGTCTAAAAGTGTTTTATCATCATTGTATCGGAATATGTATTGAGTAGTCAGTTTCGTAGTAATAATATAGAGTTTAAAATGTTAATATCTTAACACTAATCCAAATCATTGCATGCCTTGTGGTTGACTTTTTAAAACTGTTCAAATTGGACTTCTGATATGATTAGGGATTAAACTTGGAGTCTTGCATAGCGTTGAACAAATGGTTTTGCACATGTAAAATTCACAAAGGGCAGTTTAGTTTTGTAATTAAGGAACAAGTATTCCATCTTAAATTGCCTTCCAATAAAACAAAATGTTCTGAATTATCCACTGTGCAGCCGCAGCAAGCTATAAACACCCCTGTAGACATTTTCTATTTTTCCTTCTTGTTTTCTCAACCAACAAAGTTTTCATAGCTAGGTAGCAGCAGTTGAAGCCCTCATGTCTATAAAGGGAGCATCGATGTGTACCTTTTTGCTCCAGCAATTAACACGGCCATTGATATAATCCAGGTAATGCTCCGAAGGTAATTGAGGCCTAACTGTGTCTCTGGGGAGTAAGACACCTATATCCAGGCTAGTTAGCTGCCAGCTCATGCATTTCATTATCCGCAGTGTCCCAGTCTTGCTCGCGGCATGCTCCATCTTGCCCCTTACTACTTTGCTCATCTTCTATTTGAGGTAGAGCGGTGAGTTTCGCCCGGCCCTGCAAAGGTTACAGTTCGTCATCTCGGAGCCCCCCACTGATCCTACTTAAACCTCACATCTGCGTCTCAGATCTTACCTCCCCTCTTTGTACCGAGGATAGCATGTGTCAGATGCCGAATAGCACATGAATAGAGATCTTTGAGGAATGGTTTCTTCACTTTCTCCCTTAGTGGTCTCTTTCCTGTAAGAGAAAGCACTATGGGTCCATTTTTACATGTTAATCTTTGCTCACTATTCTGGGCCTCTTCAATTCATCTTCTGCTACATTGAGTATGAATAAATTGTTGAAATGTATTGATTTCCTCCCCGTAAACACTTGGTTGTCCATGAAGCACACACTGGCTGAGAGGTTATTTGGTAATTGTTCATTCATCACACTGTGTCAAAAAGCATCAGCGTGCACTACCAGTAAGATGGCTTATTCAATACAATAACCTCCTCCTGACTTCATTCTCAGTGTTATCGCAAAACAATTTGTGTATGACTTCATAGTCAAAGCCTTACTTGACCAGGTTATAAATGCAACTCTTCCCGTCTAATTATGTAGTACTTGGAAGTGGTACCAATTTAGTGATCCATTTTTACATCAGTGGCATTGGTGTACTGGCCTGCATGTATTTCACACCAGCCTGTGAGGTGAGGCCTGGTGTAGGCTTCTTATCTGACACTCCACACCTGGAGCTTGTCTCCAGCGCGGCTCTCTCGCCTGCCTCCAGTCCCTGTGCCGTTCCACATCTCCAGCCACTTCGATCTGAAAAGCAAAACGCAAGGAACCCACTGACACAGGCTAATCTCAAGAGTGTGACTGTTCGTTAGTGGCCTCACAAGTCAGCAATCCTAATAGGCATGTTGTAATTAGCACTAATTGGGAATAGCTAATTTGCATGACCAAAGTCATTGTCTTTCTTAAAAGGACTTACAAGGCTCATTGCTAAAAAGCTGATTGGGTGGTCTAACTTGGCATTAGGAGTCTGTCAGGATTTCAACAGCAGAAATAAGATGTGCAACAATTGGCTCTTTCTGTTTAGCTGCGTTGTTTCTCTTGTTTCTTTTCTCTACTTTATGCCAAACTCTCTGATGGACTCCGCTCAACTACGTTACTTTTGTGACATCAGCCACTTTGAAAGAAACTGGTTCAAAGCCTGATTAAAATGGAGTAGGGCAACTGTGATCAAAGGTTAAACTGCACCCAGCACGATTCTTTTCACAATGCAAAGTGATATTATAGACTTTAGTGTGAAAATCTAGGTTAGTCTTACCGTTGGTATTATTTTTTGCACCGGAGGAAGAGTGATGGATACTTGTGTAGCTGCAGAAGGAGGTCCTTAGAGGAATCATTCTTTGAGTGCAGCACATTTTTATACAACGAGACTATTTTTCCACTTAATATGACACTTTTCCTCTCCTTTTCCCTACTTGTTGTATTTTATCAACTACATAATTATTATATAAGAAATTGTTATTTTACAGGTTGGTTTATTAGGCTTGAGGCAACATAACTCTATTCAAAATATAATGAAAACTAAATGAAAAATTGTCTCACTATGTTATGTTTGTGTTGTAAAATACACATTACAAACTATTCAAAACGATAACTGTTTTGTTTTCTCTGATTTCAGGACTTGTGGCTGACTGTTTTGGGGAAAGGGAAGAGGAGAACATGACTCACTTGCTCCTGTTCGAAAGTGGGACAGGGCAGCAGTGCCATTCTTGCCTCTGCCTCCAACTTAATAAGTGAACCCCTGCATCATGACGGAGAGGCACTGAGGTTTGGCCCTGACCATCATCTGTCCCTGTCCCAAACATGCTGCGCTTCCTGCCTCTCAAACTGGGCCGCCTGTACCGCTGTCTAAAGCTCCTCCTTGTGGTGGGATTATTTGTGGTCCTGCTGATGAACACTCACAACCTGTTTGCCTCATTCCAGAAGAACGAGCTGACTGACAGACGCTTCATCAACCTGAACAAGTGTCCTGCTTGCTTCGGCACCAGCTGGTGTCGCAAGTTCATGAATGGACAGGTGTCTTTTGAGACCTGGGGCCGGCTGCGTTTCCTCGATGTTTTCAATGTCAAAAATGTTTACTTTGCTCAGTACGGGGAGCCTAGGGAGGGCACTCGGCGTATTGTGCTCAAGAGACTGGGTTCCAACCAGGAGCTGGCAGAGATAGACCAGAAAATCTGCAAGAGAGCCACGGGCAGGCCCAGATGTGACCTCATCCAGGCCATGTACAAGACAGAGTTTGCCCGGATTAACGGAGATGTGCGGCTGCTCACACCAGAGGTTGTGGAGGGCTGGTCAGATCTGGTGCACTGTCCTTCTCAAAGACTTCTGGACCGTGTGGTCCGCAGGTATGCTGAGACCAAAGACTCAGGCAGTTTCCTGCTTAAGAACCTCAAAGACACTGAGCGGATGCAGCTGCTCATGACGCTGGCATTCAACCCAGAACCACTTGTTCTCCAGGTGAGTTTTTGTAATGGCTGCTGCTGGCTGCTGGGTGTATTAAGTGAAAATGTGCTAATGCTATTAATACATGTGTTGAATCACTGAGTTGGACTGAGTGTATTAGATGATCAGGCAGAAACTTTGTCGCCATAAGCAACATTTGAGCATCAGAGCAAACCAGTGTGGGCGTTGGCCCTCTTAAATTACAGGGTGTGATTGTCCTTCCCTTCCTCTTGATGGATCTGAGACGAGCAATTATGCCCACCCTAAACCAATGGATACATCAAAACTTCATACCCACTATTCAGAGCATTCCACAGCTGACAATAAAAGGGCTTAAAAACTGTGGCTGCCCAAAGATGAGACATTTTGGCTTGCGGCAGTGCTGCATATTTAACACTATATGTAGGGCAGTTTTGAATAATTCAACAGTGCATCTGTAAATGGTCCAAGTTGTTTTTAATTTTAATATATGTCTGTGTATCCTTACTCCACATCATCTGCAAAACTATACCTGACAGAGAATAAATGTGCTGAGATTTCTATGGCTTTTACTATCATACAAATCACCAGGAATGTAACATTCACAGCACATCCAATGCAATATTTACTACCCCCATGTTTGTCACCAACAGTGTTTTGGGCTGTAAATTATATAAGCACACACACATCCCCCTTGCCTCGCTCATCTAAAAGTGCCCAATCAATTTCAATTTCAATCCGACATTGACCGCGTCTCGTGAAGGGACATGACAACAATGGTCACAGCCCGCGTAGACATTCAATAACTTTGCTGACCTCCAGTGGCCTCCTCACTCACAGGGCCGGACACCTCCAGGCCTTTCAGAGGACAAAAGGCATGATCAGCCTTTTAGCCCGCACAATCAATTAAATCTGATTAGCTATTGTGTGACTGCTCGTTCGCCCCCCTGCACTTCCTAGCGCCTTTCTTTACCCCGATGTCTTTCTTTCTTTCTTCCTTTCTTTCATCTGTGTGTCATCTGTCCCCATCCCTGCTTCTGTACACTTCACAAAATCCAGTCACATAATTCCGTCAGTGTTTTTAATGCCTTTTTATGCCCCAGTTCATATGCTCAATGACTCACCCACCCCTCCCTTTCGCCTCCCCCACGCTCAATCCTTATCTCACTCTCTACTACAGACAGTATGCACCGACGCATCATGCCCGCACATTGTCCACAAACCTTCCTTTACTCCATCTCCACGCTTTTCCTTACATGTTTAGTGTCTTATGAATTGTTGATCCTATGCTGAACTTATGACCTGAGGGCAAAAACAAGCTGTGAGGGTCAATATGCTACCAAGACGCACATGCACATACCTGGAATAAATTGTATGGCTAGCTGTAAGTGTGTAAAGGTGAGCGAGTTGCATCTGTGATTCACATATCCTTGACTGTTGGTCAGAATCAGACCACTCAAAAAGATGAGGGAAATTTGCAGGAGTGCCGTGGAGCCTATACACAAGGTTGGACCACAGCAGACCATAAAGAATTAATGGTCTCTATAGAGATTGAACAGGAGATGCACTGTTCTTTTGTATTTTTTTCTCCTAAAGGTGAGTGCTCCTGTGGAAGACGCTCTGAGCAGACACTAGAGGAGTGTGGGCTGTGCTTTATGAGTCATAATTGATTAAATGCACTTTTATATTTCTGTTGTTTATCAGTTGGCCTTCTTGTCAACCCTTCAAATTCCGTGCTCTTTTCTCACCTCTTGACTGTCGGTATTGGTTTCAGATTGCTGTTGAACACACTGCGTTTTCTTTAGCTTTTCTTGTTGTAGTTGTAGTACCTGTACATCTCTATAGGCAATAATATTTTAAAGTCCAATATAATGCTGAAGAAAATGGATGATTAAACTCTCACTAGAGAGAGAGAGATTGTGAGTGAGCGAGTGAGCGAACCCACTTTGCGATTGAGTTTCACTTTTTCTGTGGTCGCTTTGCTCATTTGTTTCCCAAATTCTGTGAGCGTGGTTTGGTGAAGTGCGCACTATCACCGGTAACAATGGAACTAGTCCGGACGTGTTTATCGTTCAAATTATCCGTCAGGCTGGAGCAGCTTCGGTGATCGGAAAATTCTTTTTAACAAAAGCTGCAAATCACCGCGTTCTTGTTGACCGTCTTCGTTCTTTTTATAAATAAACTTGCTGTTCAAAGGCCCTGGAAGCTATTTGCTCGCCGCACGTCAAATTTAAAATTTAAAATGTGCGCGCATTGAATTGCCACTCATAATTGCGGTAATTTTTATAACGCGCTAATTTGTAGTGTAAATAATTAATCATATTAATGCGTGTGTGTAAATATTATGTGTGTGTGTGTGTGTGTGTATATGTGTGTGTGTGTGTGTATATATATATATATATATATATATATATATATATATATATATATATATATATATATATATATATATATATATATATATATATATATATATATATAATATATAATATATAATATATAAAATATAAAATATAAATGATAATTTTCTAAATTCACAGTATCATTAAAAAAACATGAGCCGAAACAAAAAATAAACACTCGCAGTTGGCATAATAAATCATTAAAGTCAACCCCTGCACATCTCAAATCTCATCGTAGTATAGTACAGAAAGTTCCCACCAGTACAAAAAAGTACTCACAATAAATATGTACATTGCTCTTCTGGTTTTCTTGAATAATGTTACTTAAAATGTCTCTAGCTCCCCCTTCTAGAACAGCTTCAGTTTCCAGTCTTTTTAAGCCACAGGCAGTTAATCTGCCTTGCGCACCATGAGAAACCAGACCCTCTTTGTCAGTGGCGAAACAATCTGTTGTTTTTTGTTTTTGTTTTTGTTTTTGTTTTGTTGCCTTCCCAGATCTGGCCAACAATACTTTTTCTGTGCTCTATGGTACACAGGCATTTGCACTTGCTCACAGTACCCCTCCTCTTCTGTCGCATAACAATTTTGCTCTGGGGAGAAATATTTTTGGAAAGCAAATTGACAACAGACAAACCTAAATGCCGTAGTGTGCAACTTCATCTGTTTGCCTCGTTAATGTATTATCTTGGATTTGGACGGTTATATATTTTGTATGGTGAAATATGATAAAAGGAGAAGTTCAATTTGTCAACTGGACAAAGTTTGTTTGGTTGAAGACGTTTCGCCGCTCATCCGAGAGACTTCTTCTTCTATGGTGAAATACATTTACAAATGCATTTTTTGTTTACATTTTGCCTTTTGTTCAACAGTGAACTTTCTTCATGGTAAGTGAGTAACATTCTTCTCATTTCCTCCATAGAACCTCATTTATTACTGTTGGCTCCTCTCCATTGGCAACTGATTCATCAGGTGATGGCTTTGCCTGATGAGCACATCTGGCCCAATCTTTAAATTAGTCCAATTTAGCTCAGTCCTCCCTTCCGAATCATTAAGTACTGCGAGTTGGCCAAAAGCATGTGACCGCACACCTTTTTTGTTCCTGTGCCCCATGTTGCTCAGTGGAGCCGAGAATGGGATGTGACAGGCTTGTGGGGTTAACTCGAGACAGTGGCGCTTATCATTTCTAGCAGAGTCAAAACGACGTGCTCCTTCGTCACCCTTCTCCCACTTTGTTCTTGTTACCAAGTCTTCCTCGCCGTATGCCTGGGCCGCACCTGACACGGAGTCGTCAGCAGGCATCATCCTCGCACGCAACGCCGCCTGTATTCCTGCCTGTTTCCCACAACAGATGTCTGACAGCGTGGATAAATAAATCACAGAAACGGCAGAACGCAGAGATTAGATTCCTGACCTTATCTTGCATTCATCTCAAGAATTTTAACTAGTGTTCTAGGTAAATGTGAAAGTAAACCTTTGTCTGAGCAGCTTGTTTTGAATTTTTAAAAGGGAGAAAAGGGGAGCGGTGTCTCCTTATGCTGCCAATTTAATGAGGCTACGCATAATGTATTGCGATGCTCATCTACTCCATGGAAGGAAGCCAATATAAACAATTTTTTGGCACAACGTGAAATAAGTACATGCGATCACCTACTGCACCTGGATTGCATTTTTCATTTCAAATCGTAATGGTCACCTGACCTTTTTAAAGAAATACAATTTCACATACTATTTTACTTTTATATAACATACAATCCAATGATTCAGTCACGCCATAAATTCAATCTCCTTACAGCTTAATGTCTTTTATTATTCAGCCTCTGCAGAGGAATTGTCTTGTGCTGATGGACTGAAATGATTTGGTGCTGAAAAACAAATGTCTTGGTGTGTGGAATAAAGTTCATTGTTTCATTTTGTTAAGAGATGCTAAGACAAGTTGAGTGCCTCTTTGTGTTCATATTGAGTCTTCCGGCTTGTTGACTTGTTTTGAGCTTTATTAGTTTAATCTCTTACCCCTTTGCAGTATGGAGTTTTTAATAAAGGCCGATCGTCTCTTAGCTCTTCTGAAAGGCTTAGCTCTAGCCCATAAATACTAGTTAAGTTGCTAGTCCGTGATTAGCAGCTTTTGTTTTGGAGTCGGTGGGGATTGTGATGCTCTCCCGACATTAGAGAGGAGGTTGTGTACGGCGCTTAACCCTGCTTCAAGTGGTCCCAAACCCCCTTTCATTATTTCTGCCAGCCTTTGTATACAGACTGAATCCTGTTAGGATAAAACCAGGAGTTATCTGGGCCCTACTCCCCTCTTTGGCTGTCCTTACTGGATGGAGGCCCTAGTGGAAAAGGGTAGAGGAGGAAGAGGAGGGGACCGCGCTCTCCACCCCCACTCACTCCGGTTTTGAATGAGCCAGACTGCTTGTGTTACCATAATCCTTTCTCTCTCTTTCTGCCTCTCTTCAAACACACACCCTCACATGACAGCTGTGTTTGGTTTGGTAAATGCCCCCACCGCTTGCTTGCCTGCCTTCATCCCACCCACAAGCTCCTTTCTGGACCCCCACCCACCCCTTTGCTTCCTACTGTAGCGACTGTATCCGGATCCACCTTCTGCTTGAGTCAAGAAGGTGCACTTCTCCAAACCAGGTGACGAAAAATATTGAGTGAGCTGTGGTTTCTAAGGCACACTAGCTGAAGCATACGGAGCTAGACCTAATGAATCAGATCTCTAAAGCTGACACAAAGACATTTAATTTTATGAAGCATTTGTACAGTACACAATAGGGGTGTGCAAAATAATCGTCATGGCAATGCATCGCGATACTAACTTTCACAATATACTGCATCGATTCTTGATGCCAAAAATCGATTATTATCAATTAATTTAATATTTAATATTAATACATAAATAAATGATTACTTTTTTATATATAAATCCTATGCACTTTTTTCTTTGTGAAAGGGTATTGTTTGTTATGATGGTCGCTACCTCCAAAATGGCAAATGTTTGAACATCATTTTTTGTTTTAGAAAAAATCCTATGCACTTTTTTTGTGATTGGTTTGGTTTATTTGTTTTTGTTATTCAATAAATTCAGTTATGAATTGAGTTGCTCAGAGTTATGTATCAATTGAAGACACTACCCAGATACACAGCCACTGATATTTAAGTTATCCTCTTTTTTTGGGTACATTTTCACTGAAGTATGTCGAATATATTGCAATGCATCGCAATAATTCAAGTATTGTGATGCGTCGTGATAGTATCGCATCGTGGCATATGAATCGTGATTCAAATTGAATCGTGACTTCTTTGCCAATACCCAGGAACTGCAGAGACATGTGACATAAGTTTGTATTTGTTTGTATTTTGAGTTTGTATTTGTGAAATTTGACTTGAATGGAACCTGCAAGTTGCTCAAATAAACATAAACATAAACGTATTGTGATGCATCGTGATGGTATCGCATCGTGGCATATGAATCGTGATTCGAATTGAATCGTGACTTCTTTGCCAATACCCACCCCTAGTACACAGTAACAGTATTTGGCATTTGATATACAGGCCCTCAGTGATTCTTATACCCCACATACAGTCAGTCCGAAGTTGATGATGACTCTATTCTCCTGCTCTTCCAGCACTGGGGATTTATGAGCTTCTCCTTGCACAGTGGCTCCAGTTCAGGACGGGAGTGGGGGTTTTGGTTATCAGCTAGCGGAGTGTGTGCTAGCAACCTGAGCTGTGCGGTGCCACGCTGCCATTCCTCATCCTGCTCTCATTCTCTCCAGTCACAGTCCAAGTCCAAGACCCGGCTAACCCATTTCTATCACAGATCAACGCAAGTCTGAATTATTGGTGCCATTGCTCTTGTGCAGTGCCATACCTGACAGTCTGAGCATTTTTGACCCCTTTTTCTTTTTTTGGCTGAGTCTCCCAGCACACACAAGAAACTATTGTTTTACTGACACTTTTCCCCCCAACATTATCGCAGCTGTTTTAGACTGATGTGGTAAGTTTTGATGTTTGCGAAGAAAGAGTGCGTCTACTCTAAATTCAAGTGCCTATAAAAGTATATCTTTTCTCTAGGCAGCTCTGGTTCTCACTTTGGGAACAAACAATGCCCTGTGTATTGAACGTTTTTGTGAGTAACAAAAATAGGAGAAAAGGAAATCTAACACAGGGTGAGCTCGGGCAGCGGGAGGCAAAGTAATAAGAGTTGAAATGGGCAGCATCATGTGTTCCAGGGCAAGGAGTTGGCGCGGACTCCCCTGTGGGGCCAGAGCTCTTGCTGTGGACTAATCGAGTGGATTTTAAACTTATTTGGACAGCACAAAGCCAGACAGGACTCACCACACATCTTCTAGACACACAAGGTCATTAGAAGAGCACTTTTTTCTTTTTCCTTTTACATTTTGTTGAGTAGATTTGATTTAATTCCATTTGAACAAGTTTACAGTTTTGGTTTCATCCAGTTATCATTTTAGTTAATTTTTACATTGTTGTATCTGGTTAAAATGTTTCCTGCACTTCCCTAATCTTACCTTTTGATCACTGAAGTCCTGCTAGTCGTGCTCCAACTTGTTTGCCAGAAAGCAGTGGGGTTTGTAAAGAATAGAATATGTTGAGAATTTGCACGCACCCAGGGTTTGACTTTAACAAGCACCCCACATGAATGACTGTTGCAGTAAAGTACTGATTTTCCTTTTACAACAGGCAGTTGTGGCTGAAAGAAGAGGCCAATGACTTCCTTTAAATTTGGCCTTACATGGGGACTGATGTTTGTGCATCTCTCACTTGGGCGCTGTGCTTGTGTGTGTTTGATGGAGCAGGGTTCTTTGCAGGGTGGCCAAGCAAATATCTGGGGAGCTGCTCGTGTTTACTCGGCCTGTGAATAGAGGTTGTTATCAGCCCTGGTCACGTTGCATGTTCTCATTCACATAGACTGGGATACAGTTTCACATAGACACACATCCACACGCACACACACACAGACTCTGGAAGTGGCGCCCACTCCCTCCCTCAGTGGCCCAGTAGAGGGGCACGTCTTTGTCAGCAGATGTCAGGGCGCAGGTGTGTGTTCCTGTGCCTCTCGCTCCATTCGTTTCATCCTCTTCTCTAGAGGCTGCCCATTTGTCTGTGGCCCTGTTTCATTTCAGCCCACTCCAGCCTCCCCCAAGAGGATGCTGCTGTGTCTGCTGTATTACCGGCACAAACAGCCAGTCCATGCTGCTCCAGTGCAGCACAAGAACTATACGACCTAACCTTAGCCTACAAGTAGCAGGTAGGTCACCATAGGAAGAACTTTACTTTTTACTTCCAGTGATAAGCATGTGTCCAGTATCATGTGTTTTTGTGCCCGGAAACGGACAACCTACCAACCTTTGAGAACTTATTCCTTCCTGATAAAATTGGGGCAATTCTTTGTTGCCCAGCCATGCTTTTTCAGGATGATGCAGTGATCTGTAGTAATGGAAGCGAAGCACCCAGTTGTATCCACTATTTTTGACCCCTTTTCTTATGTGTTCATTTGCATACACCGCAGTGGCATTTTTATATGCCTTCTGCACATAATGTGGAGGAGTTCAATTTGCTGGTCTTTTTATTCATTTTTTATGCTTGTTATTAATTCTAACTTTGTCTCGACATTATGACTTGCCAAAAGAACATTCAGAAATGTCTGTGCTGTGTGAAGATTTTAGCTCCAGGTTTTATGCTAAAAGCTCCCGCTAACCAGCAAATATGAAGTGCTTTTTTTAGGAAGTGACAGAAATGATAAGACCTATTAAATCTGTAAGTCACTGGGACTTGTGCGGCCTCAGCAAATCTCAAAAGCATCATCTTTGAGAGATGCCTGGTAAAATTCAGTACCTGTGCCAGTCCCTCAACACACACGCAATCATAAAGTCCACTAAAAGATGCGCTGGAAGTAATATTAAGCCGAGCTGTCCAATTTATTTCATCCCACCCAGCCCCCTTCAACGCCTCATTGCAAACGTTAATGACTTCTGCAGAGTAACCGTTTAAAGAGCGCTAAGGGAGAATGATTGGTGCGACACGTGTGGTATTTATCAACCTCTGATAGTTTCAGCCCACAGCTCAGGTACCCACTTCAATTTGCACACATTGTTCACAAGCTCTTCTTTTAACTTGCAGTATTTTATGAGCTTCTTATAGGCATGCACATCAGTCGTCAAAGTCAGTAATTGACAGCACGGTAAGACAGAAAATTATGAATGCCATATTTTCTGTGTTTAAAAAAAACTTGGATGAGGGCTGAGGAAACATGAAGGCATTTTCCTAACAGCCATTGACAGTGTCTGAAAGTAGCCGTGGGGCATTGTACCCTCTCCCTCCCCCAGTCTGCTGTCGCTCCACTTCTGCTCCCATTCAGGCCGCAACCTGACAACAAAGAGAGAGCTGTGTTTAGCAGGCAGGTCTTTGCTGGTTTATTCCTCCTGTCCAGTGGAGCGGAGAAGTGAAAGGCATTCTGTTTGTCTGTACTGTTTGCTGTCTCCATCCTCGTCTTTTGCTCTCTCCCGCTCGCTCTCCCTCTTTTTCTTTCCTACTGCCACCATCCATCCTTTCCTCCAAGTCTCTCCATTTGCCTGCAGGGCTGAGAATGAAAGAGGATGGCGGTGTACAAAGCGGGTTTAGCCGAAGCATTGGACAGGCTAAGTTTTGTCAACAAGACCAAGAGCTGCTTAGATTTGGCGCAACATAAAGCAATCCGAGGTTTGAATTTGGGTGAAAGGGATGTGCTCCTAATAGGGATGTACCATCTGATCCAGCTTCAAACAGATTTCGATTCTGTTTAAAACATTTGAAAGGCATTGTAGATATTTAGCCCATATAATCTCTAATCTGAAAATTGGCAGTTTTACACTTACATGGGATTCTTTCTATCTGTAGTATTCTGCTCCATTTATCCTCAGTTTTTTGCTAAATTTTTTCCAACACGTCTACTCTCAAATTCCTGTTACTGTCAGGTTTTGCTGTATCAGAAAATGTACAGGCAGGCGATTAGGCCGGGAGATTTTTAAAGAAGTAGTGTGGCTGCTGGTGGTGACTCACACACAAGTCTGGGGATGACAGGAAGGGAAAGACACATAGACAGATAGACAGACTGCTGCTGGGAGCTCACCGCCGCCTTCTTTCCTGGATAGACTTTTGTCTGGGCCACAATTGATTGGGTCACCTCAGGGAAATCGGCTCAAACATACTGCAGCACATGTACTCTATCATTGTCCACCCCTTTTGGGCCTGGATCTCTCCTAAAACTGATGGGAGCAAGGGATGTGCCTAAGGAGTGAATTTGTACCAAAACAGCTACACAAGTGCACTTTACTGAGTCATCCTTGTATAATTTTTATACAGCCATCCACTTTCTTAAAGGCACTGACCTGTCTGAACAACATGGAAAACAGAACTAGTTCATTTTAAACTGTCGCACTGTAACTTTTAGAGGTCAGAGCAGAGTTTGCTAAAAACAAGTAGGCTGCTAACCGCGCATCAGTGTTACTTCTTAGTTTGTGGCTCATTAAAATTAGATGCCAACAGCACACCGTGGTACTCTAATCTATTTCTAGCAGGGTAAAACATGTATTACCCTAAATAATGGCAGCCTTTGCAATTTGATGATTTAAAACAAAATTTTTAGAGTTCTACAAATGCATAGAAAAAAAAGCTAACCACCATATAGAGTTCTTATGTGAAGAGTCTCAAATGTGTCTTTTGCTTTGTTGTCATCTCCTACACTTGACTGTAACTAGTCGGTCGTCCTCTAGCAGCTGTCCAGGTGACGTCTTGAGATGCAGCAGCTGTGTGGTCAGCAGGGGGTTAAAATGTGTGTTTAAATAATTTGTATTTCATTCATGTTTAAAGAGTGTTAGGGCAGCTATGCATCGTGAAACCGCAGCCTTGTGTTACTGATTGAAAGGCAGTTGAAATATTGGATTACTATAGTGTAAAACGAGAGGGAGCAGTGGTAGTAGCCTCCTCCCATTCAGAGTCTCCTGCTGGAGCTGGTGCAGTCTCCCTCAGACAGGTGCAGCAGCGTTGGATTGTGGGAAAACTAAGCACCGCTGATCCTCTGTCTGAGCCTCGCCTCGGCCGCCTGCCACATTTGGAACAGAGGAATTGTGGGCAATCATTAAGCTAGCATACGGCAGGGTGTTTGTAGAAAAAGATGGCGGGCTTTAGACTGTGTAGGCTGCAGACAAAAGTGTTTTTATTGTACTGTTTTCCATTCATATGTCCAACTGCTCTGATAGCTGGTGATATTGAAACTGACCGAGAAGAAAAAGATGGTGTGAGTCATCAGTGCTCCTGAATAGAAAAGATACAATAGACCAGATCTTGCTAATATGCATAACATTTCTCCAGAATAAGCCTTCATAGCTAATGATGCAGATGACTTTAGTTTTATTTGAAGGATATTAAACAGGCTGCCTCATTTACATCAGTGCTGCTATCACTCCCTTTGCATAAATCTTCACGTGTGATGTGAATCAGTAATGCAGAGATTTCTTGTTGCTGTCTATAATATGGTTTGCCAACATCATGCAGCAGTTTTGAAATGGGTCGTTTCTATGTCCCAACATCAGGCTTTGTGAAAGCCAGCTGCTGCTACCACAAATCACCTCCATCATGTCTGTGAACACTGAATACATGTGGTGCACACTAGCACATGGCTGTAGGGCTTTTATACGACAGGCTCTGCTTTTAGTTCAATCAAATCTGTTCTACCAAAGCTAGTGCTGTTGCCTATGATCATTTAGTACATTTCCCATTATTATGCCTAATATATTACCCAAGGCAATTGTTATTATTTCGACTTACACATTTCATAAGTAAAGATTTCAGTTTTCCATAAATGCTTGTTCCCGTCTGTAAATACTTTCTGTTCATTTTTGCTGTATTATTTACAGTTGAAAGTTTTTGGTCTAGTCTACACAAAGCAGACTGAAGCGTTTTTATCACTATATGTTTATATATTTTTCCTTCTTTCCCTTAGAGCTTTCCTTCAGATGAAGGCTGGCCCTTTGCCAAATACCTGGGAGCATGTGGACGTGTGGTGGCTGTAAACTATGTGGGCGAGGAGCTGTGGAGCTTCTACAATGCACCGTGGGACAAGAGGGTGGACCTGGCCCGTCAGCTGATGGACATCGCTGAGCAGTTAACCAACAATGACTTTGAGTTCGCCCTCTACCTGCTCGATGTCAGCTTCGATAACTTTGCGGTTGGCCCGAGGGACGGAAAGGTCATCGTTGTCGATGCAGAGAATGTCCTGGTGGCAGACAAGAGGCTGATCAAGCAGAGTGAGTGGCAACATGCATTACTACACATGCACAGTACACATGTACACACACAACAGAGGGGGTACTTTCAAAATGAGATCAAGGGCATTGATCTAAAATATATATAGTAGTCGTTCTTCCCAGAATTGATCAGTTACAGTAAAATAAATGTAATCTCTAGAAGAAGAGCAAGTACATTGTACTTGTTATCCAACATTTGACCAAAGAGGCTTCTTCAGAAATCTTGGTGTGATCTGAACTAAAGCCAGTGCTTTTTTTTCCAAGAGCTCCAGGTTTGTCAGTTGTTGGTGCCAGCAGTCTCTCACAGGATGGGAGTCTGCAGAGGCGTCCGGGGGGACACTGTTGCTTAGGCTCTGCTCCTCACTCTTGAATATAATCCTCTGACAAGCTTGTTTGCATCAAAGCACAGATCGTCCAGATAACGAGCCATCTCCACTGGCCCAGATTTAGCCTGAGAATTAAAATGTAACAAGGACGGAGTGGAGCATACATCAGAGTGTGTGTGGCAGCCGCATGCCCCTTGTTCCTCTTCAGAGAGCTTAGACCACCCAGTCAGACTCCCAGATTTGTCCCCACCTCCAGAAATCCTATTACAGTGATAAACTGCACTGTCGCTGTGTATTCAGGTCCCACATCGGCGTCAGCTGACAGATATGAACTATGGGTGGGTGGGTGCAACTTGGGGATGTTGTAGTTGGAGGGAACACTTGATGTATTTATCTAGAGATTAAGTGTAGTTTTACGAAATTAAAAATCTGACACCAGAAAATAAACGGGGTACAGCCTATAAACACATACTGTAAGTTAAACAGCACATAATTAAAAGGGAAACAAAAAACATGTAGTGATTGAATGGGCAGCATTTTGGTTTAGCTATCTTAACCGGAAGTAATATTGTTACCAATTATAGAGGATATTCTGTTTGTACCTCTGTAAATCTTTAGTCTTTGGGTAATGACTTGGTGTCACAGCTTGTTGAACAACACAATCTCTTTGAACAACAGTGACCACTTCAAGGTTCTGGTAGTAAAGTGCCCATTCATTTTTCCTATAAAATAATAAAAGTTGGAACGCTTGCTTGGAAATGATCAGCTAAGAGATGCTTTGTTATTAAAACATTTTTTATTTCTAAATTTGTTTTTTGAACAGATATGTGCTAATGTAACACTTAAACTTTTATAATATTTTCCATATTAAAAGTTTGCGTAAAATAAATTGGAAATTTACTCCTTAAACCTGGGTGACTGTTCAAGCAGTACCTCCATTACAGATCTCATTTTTTACAGTTAAAATGTGTTTATTAATCAAAATGGGTAAAAATCTCTCTCTAGGCTACAATACAAGCCATATTTGAGAGCCCCCAGTCAGAAACTGTACAAGCCTCTTACCTCTACTCATTCATAGTTTAGACCGGACAGTACCAGGAAATGGCACCGGCACCACAAGGCTGCAAAACGCAATCCACAAAATTAAATCCTCAGATTGAAACCACTGGATACGTTTATAATGTACAGCCAATCTCATCACTCCAAACCAAAGCTATTTGAGTTGCAAATGAGAGCAGACAGCCGTGCACTGTTGTCATGGGGCATCCACAGTGAAGGAAAACATGCCTCACAATGTGCCATGGATTTGCTCCGTCCAGTGGCGCAAGAGAAGAGATTTCCCTTGATTGACTTGTTAACATCTGAGGAGATTTTTTTAAACTGATGTATAATGCAACACACACTTCACTCACTGACACTGACTCAATCGCTTGGCAGCTTGCACAAACACACACAGTTCTTGAAAGATGTCATTCTCTTTCTTTTCTCTTTTATCCCTCTATTCTCTCACGTTAAAAAATGCACCCCAACACAGGCGTGCATTGTTAAAATCAGCCCGTCCTCCTGAATGCCACCGGTAAGGCCGCGCTAACAAGCATTTCAGAGCCCCGTGTCCCTCTTCTGAGCAGACCGCAGAAGACAGAAGTGAGCGGAATGCAGACAAGACCCACCTGGGCTCTTTAACATGGACACTAGCAGACACATCCTGTTTTCAGAGCTTAACCACACCGCCGCGCCTCTCTGTGCTCATTTGAATTGGAGATGAATACATTTGCGGCGTAAAATGTGCAAGGTTTGTTACAGTAGAAGTGCGGCGCAGGAGATTGAGGTGAATAAACCATAAAAACTTAACTTCAGGCGGGAAGTTTCTCAAGCTTCAAGGGCAAAGCTGATCACTTTCTGGTCCTTTAGGCTCGGGGCTGCCTCATTGTGTCTGAATGGCACGCTCTCCCGATGCCATCTGTCAATCAGCGCAGGGCGTGATGCATGGCCAGCTCCCAAAACATTAATTGCTCCAGCCTCACCTTGGCACGCCGGCTTTATGTTTGTGGTATAGGTGCTTTTGATACAGATCCATCTTCATCACCTGCACTGATAGAGGTTGATGTGCCCCTCCTCCTCTAGCGCTGGTTGTTTTGATTGAGTTGTTCTGATGAGCCAAAGGAGAAGTGCATTACAAACGCTGATACACTGATTATGTGTTTGCATCCTCTGGGTCCACCCACTCCCTTTCTCCCTCCACAATCTTATTGATCGGCTTTTTAATGCACAAACCAATTGCTCTCTCATCATTCCAGGTTATTTTCTTGGCTGCCTCCTTTACCCTGGCACAATTCTCTAAAGGGAAAAAGCAATGTGAAATGTGCCGGAGAAAGAATTTTATTTGCTCAATAAATCTCCAAAGTGGTTCATTTCTGTCAAATGAAACAGCAGATGAGTTGTTTGGCTGTGTGCTTTGAAAAAGAATTTTCTTTCCGTTCCCTGGTGCAATGTCAAAAGTGACACCTCAGCCCCGACCATTGTCTCTGGGTAATAATCTACTATTGAAACTATTGAAACTATTGACAAGAGTAGTTAAAAGATCAGGTGGAGCTAAACAGAGCATTGTAATACTTTAAATCAGTGACTATATTTTATACCTTTGCTGGAATGACTCCTCTAGAATAATAACTGCAGCTCAGTCCTATCTGGTTTGAATAAGTGAGTGCTGTGAGCATATTGCAGTCTAATAAAAGCAGGACGTTTTGAGTGTGTGACTTTCATCAAAGGTCGCAGCAGCCACATATGCTGCCTTCATTACTATTCACCTGCTAACGACTGTGAGCAGCCAGCTTATGGCCCCATAAAGGCTTGCAATGAATGTTCTGCATCTATGTTAATATTACTGACTGTTGTTTATGATCTGCATAGTTTATAACCCTATTTATCCTGTGTCTTCCATAGATAAGCCAGAGAGCTATGATGTATGGTACGAGAGCCGCTTTGAGGAGTGCGACCGAGAGGCCTGCCTGTCCTTCTCCAAAGACGCGCTCTGCTCCAGGGTCACAGTGGACCATAACTACTATGCCATCTGTCAGAACCTGTTGTCCCGGTACGCTACGTGGCGTGGCACCACCGGGGGACTCCTCCACGACCCCCCTGCCCACATAGCCAAAGATGGACAGCTAGAAGCCCTGCTGGACGAATGCACCAAACCCAAAAAGCGCTATGGTCGCTACCAGGCGGCTAAAGAACTGCGCGAGTACCTCACACAGTTAGCTGCTGCTTCTGTGTCAGCTACAGCTAGGTAATACATGGAGTCGGCGTTAGCCTGAATCGTTAAGAGACTGGAAACTCCAAGCTCTGAGATCCTGGTTCTCGTTCATGATGTCACTGCTGCCCTTTGCACTGGAAGTGTTTGCAGTCTTGCATAAGGACTGGTCTGGAGCAAATGTAGAGGCAGATTGGTTAAAGCTCAAGCTTTGTCTGGTCCTGTGTGACAGTGGACTAGATTCAGTTAGCACCAGGACCGAGGATACAGGTAAAACCTCTCTTCCTGAGGTGGGCCTGCTACACTCAAAAGGGAGGGGGAAGGTTTAGCTAAATGCATTCATCATTGGACCATGCAAAGAGTCCATGCCACAGCTGCAGCAGCACAGCCCTGTCTGTCTCTCCTCAGTCCTCCAGAACAGTGGTGTTAATACAAGACCCCTAACACCTGTTTGAGTTTCCCCCCAGGATCTGTTGCTTTCACTTAGTTCATATTTGAGTTTGAGGCCTGAGTTTAAGTAGATCGGTACGTTAACATTTTCCTGCTCTGACTTTTCCTCTGTGTAGCATGACCATAGGGAAGACGGAGGTAGCATGAATCTCCTGCTGACAGGCTGGGCAGCGGTAGGTAGAGCCAGGCAGGGGGCTGTGCATTTGGCTTTCATGCAGGGGAAAGAAAGCCCTCGACAGCTATATAGGTTCAGTTTTGAGCTCCTCTAATCAATTACTCCATTTCCTGGTTCCAGGATCATGGCAATCATCTTTTTTTGTTTTTGTTTTTTCACCCTTTCTAATAGGAACCAGAGAAGGTGAGACTAAGGATTAGGAGGGACATAAATGGGCTGTGGCAGTCCCCTGATGCAGATGTCCATACCAAAGAGGCTGTATGTTGTATTAAGACCCAGTGAGCAGTACAGAATCATCGCACCTTTCCCTCCAGTTGATGCCCGTCCAGCTATTTTAAAGGACACTTAAGGCGTGGCTTAGGAGGCCCATAAAGTCATGCACATTTTCTAATGAACAAAAAGGAATGCAGGGTGAACTAATTGGTTTATCAGGGCAAAGGGATCAAGTGCCATTTAATGTGTCTATAATGGATAAACAAAACCTACACACTTAATGCATTAAGATTTATCAAGTAAATTTTCAAAAAGGGAAAAGCAATTCTAAAGTGCTTCACAGCTCCACGAGGAGCGCCTGACCTACACTACATTTCGCAGTTCAGAAATTTCTTTTGCATATTTTAACACCCCACTTTGGAGTTGGAGCTTGATTTGTGTAACCAGCGGACCAACAAATTGAAGTATAATCGGAAAATGCACTCTTGTTTAGCAAACAGAAATGAGAGATCTTGTTCTAATAATATTTGATTCAGTATGCGGTGGATGTCAGCTGCTTTGAGGTGGGCAATCCAAATGCCTAGAGTTAAGAGTTATGTAGTGCATTGAACACCCACACTACTAATTATCACTAAAACTCGAGTGTTTCAGTCTGCGGGGAAAATTGCTCCGTGTGTGCTTTTTAGAGGTGACCCTTTGTCAGTGTGGAAAAGCAATAAAGAAAAGTGTTTGGATTTCCTTTTTTCGTCTTGCATTCATGAGCCCAAAACATCAGTTCAACCTGGAGGGATTGTGAACTAAATGCGTGAACTAACTGTCCACTTTTGTACTGTAACTTTTCTTTGGAGTGTTCTATCAGCATTGTCTGATTTTTCCTGTGCCTTTCATTCAAGAGTTGTATTTGCAACTTCTAGTGAGTTTAAATCTTAAAATAAAAGAAGATATATATATAGATAATATAAACCCATGGTGTGTGCCTTCTTCTTTGGTCTCTGCATTTCTTTATCTTCCATGTAACCTACAGCCATTTGGCTCTGGCATGTATTGCCTTTAAAATTGGATTCACTGTGTCGCTGCAGGATCTCTCAGTGTTTGCCAATTCTTTTTCCTTTTTTTCCTCTCTTCTCCATCCACTGTTTTGATCTTTCATATCTTCATCTCTGCTCTAATTTGGATTCTCGCCCAATTTCTCTTTGTTTTTTTTTTTGTTTTTTTTCCAACTCAACTAAGTTGCGGGAAGTAGGAAGTAGTCCATCTCTCCTATAATACAACTGGCTCCATGTGGGTTTTCTCCTTTAGGTCAAAAATTGAGAGTTGAACTTATAAGACAAACATGTAAGTTTTAATTGGAATATTACTAGATAAACAGTAGCGGACTTCTTCCACACATCCCAGCTCTTTAGTGCTCATTATTTCTGAGTGTACGCCATCTGTCTGTAAAGTGTGGTCTTTGCCTCTTCAACAGCACTTGTGTGTCCATCTTAGGCCAGCTCGTACGGTTGTACAAAGTGGCGCTCAAGCCTAAACCAAAATTAGACGCCAAGATGACAAGCATTCCCTCTGTCTCTTTCTACGACCGTTTCCTCTTCCCTTCTCCTCCATGCTCTTGTCCTCTGTAATTGTGCAACTCTTTGACACACCCGCTGGTTTGTGCGGAGAGCTGAATGTCGCACTCATTGTGGTGAAGTGCAGTTTATCCGCAGTAGCTACACTTAGCCGGGGCTGATGAATGGCCTGGGGCTTGGCGGGCTGTAAGAAAACACCACAGGAAAAAAAAACCCCAATGGGGGCGACTGGGCGCTCACAGTTCTGCAAGTTTAAATAAACATGAGGCCATTTCAAGGCTCAACCACCAGGGATTTAATACATTGGACAAGGAGATGGAAATGCGCGCGCGAGAGAAGAAAAAAGTCCAAATAAGACTCTCCAATTGTAGCATCTGGAAAAGTGTGAAATCGAAACGAACTGTAAATGGAACCGGTGAAATTTCTTCGCAGTATTATCCAATTTGCTCAGAGTAAGTTTGCCGGGGTAAATTGGAAACCAGAGTTGTCAAAGCCACAATAAAAGCGCGTACAGCTTATTTTTGCATATTGTATTTTGCAGCTTTGCAGTTTACAACCCCCGAGGAACCAGATATTGCTGTAATTCATCAGCCTCGGGTGAGCGGGGGAGATTCAAGATGGCGGCGTTATGAACAGGTACGCGCCATAATTGCTCTGCCTAACACGTGGCCGTCTCCGCCATATCAACAGCAGGCGTGCGGTAAATCCCAAGCGTTTTTGAAATCCATCCTTTGAAGTCTTTGTTATCAGCAGAAAGGGGAGTCTGAAAGGCAAGAGGTGGAAAGCAGTGGAAAAGGTTGCGTAACCACATTATCAAAATCTCAGCGTGACTTTAGCCCGGCCTGTCGCTGCAAAAACCTGGATGATGGCTAATATCGTATTCAGGTCATGAGTGGGAAACATCGTGTAAGATTAGTGACGAAAAGGGATAAAAGTCTGCAGAGGTGGAACGACATACTTTTTTCCCTTGATACAACTATATAAGCCACGATTTTCTCACATTAATATTTTATAGCAGTTTTTTAAGGCATGCTCCTGTTTTCATTCCACAAATCACACAAATTTGGCAGCTGGATATTTAAAAAACTGGATAAGTGCCTTCCCAAGGTAGACAATAGCAGTATTCACTCACTTGCATCACAATGTACTGTATTTTCTGGAGTGTAAGTTGCACCAGCCAAAAAATACATAATGAAGAAAAAACATATACAAGCCACACTGGACTATAAGTTGCATGTTTTGGGGGAAATTTCTTTTATAAAATCAGAGACCAAGAACAGATATTTTACAACAGAATAGAGAACAACAGGCTGAATAGGCGTCTGGTCTGTTCACGTAACATATTATGTTCAGATAAACTGTAGCATAAACAACAGTTTACCAAACTGCAAATCATTAAATCCACTGAATTGTCACTTCAGAGCAACTCCGCCAACTCTAGCTAAATATAGCTTTTAGCCTGCGGTTCTTTTGTTTTCTAACAGCCTAGTATCTAAGTATCTTCTGACACTTGCTCACTCCAAACTTTCTTTCTGCTGCTCGATTACCATTTTTGGCTGCATATTTCACTAATTGCAGCTTGTAATCTGCAGAATATGATTAAAGGTTTATCGCCGTGTGGTAAAATAACTTCTGATGCTATGTGAACATTAGTGAGTGGAATACGATTTAATGACCCGTATGCGTTAAATGGAGACGAGTGCGTAAATGACAAGAAGAAATGGCTCAAACTTCAGTAGCCGGACATCCACTCATACCTGATCCATACACCTAGCCCCGCCCCCGGGACATCCACTCATACCTGATCCATACACCTAGCCCCGCCCCCGGGACATCCACTCATACCTGATCCATACACCTAGCCCCGCCCACGGGACATCCACTCATACCTGATCCATACACCTAGCCCCGCCCCCGGGGCATCCACTCATACCTGATCAATACAACTAGCCCCGCCCCCCGGAGAGCCTGAAATCTGCTAAAATCCTACGAAACACTAACATAATCCCAGACAGGACAGTGGCACTTTCTGCAGGAGACATGCGCAGTAGAGCGTGAGGTGACAGCGGTACAGAAGTAATAGCATGATAGAAGTAGGAGATACTGGCACACAAGCCTAGAGCGCCCTCACACGGCTGTCGGTGTGAATATAACGAATAGAACAATTATTTTAATATTCAAGTCACACCTGAGTACAAGTTGCAGGACCACCCAATTGAATTGCGTGAGAAATGCCGTGTGAGCGTGTGAATGCGTCGAATTGTCTCTCTCAATGCGTGAGACTTGAGAGCCCTGCTGTAAATGTTTGTCTAAAGAGCAAACTTAAACTACAAAGCAACTAATGAGAGTTATATAAATGAAGTTATTACCTGATGGTTCTCAGTTTGTTTTATCATCACCGCAGTGTGCGCTTACCAGCTGAAACTACACTCTACAGTCTGCCCAACAACAGAACAATCTATTTTCTGATTGGCTGATTTTTTTCCGGGGAGCGGGACGGGGAGGAGGGGGGGAGTTTTTTTTTTTCGCTGAAAACGCGCAGTGCCTGCATAAACTGAGCCACACAGACCGATTTTCTGGGCACAAAAAAAAAAAGAAAAATCAGCGTGAGAAATGCCATGTGTGGCGTGTGAACATGTCGAATTGCGTGTGTCACACTCTCAATGCGTGAGACTTGAGAGAGTTATAAAATAACAACCCGGTGTTTCATTCTGCTATTTATTTGTTTTAGTTTGTTTCTTAGTAGTAGTACACATTTAGAATAGTTTTTTGTTGGTATAATCCTGCTTAAGGATTATTGTTTCAGTATTATAAATGAGTTTCAATATCATTATTTATCATCTAGATTTAATTAAAGGGCATATTACAATATTTTCTGATCTATGCTATATATACATATATGTTATATATATACTCAACAAAAATATAAACGCAACATTTTTGTTTTTGCTCCCATTTTTCCTGAGATGGACCCAAAGATCCAAAATTCACTCCAGATACACAACACTACCATTTCTCTCAAACATTGTTCACAAATTTGTCCAAATGTGTGACAGTGAGCACCTCTGCCCCGCCGAGACAATCCACCCCACCTCACAGGTGCGCCACATCAAGATGCCGATCCGACATCATGACCAGTGCACAGGTGCGCCCCAGACTGCCCACAATAAAAGGCCACCCCGAAATGTGCATTTATTTATTTATTTTTGCTTTATTGGGGGTCTGGGGACTCAGAACCAGTCAGTATCTGGTGTGGCCACCATTTGCCTCATGCAGTGCAACACATCTTCTTCGCATAGAGTTTATCAGATTGTCAATTGTGGCTTGTGGAATGTTGGTCCACTCCTCTTCAATGGCTGTGCGAAGTTGCTGGATATTAGTGGGAGCTGGTACACGCTGTCGTATACGCCGGTCAAGCACATCCCAAACATGCTCAATGGGTGACATGTCCGGTGAGTATGCTGGCCATGCAAGAACTGGGACATTTTCAGCTTCCAAGAATTGTGTACAGATCCTTGCAACATGGGGCCGTGCATTATCTTGCTGAAACATGAGGTGATGTTCATGGATGTATGGCACAACAATGGGCCTCAGGATCTCATCACGGTATCTCTGTGCATTCAAAATGCCATCAATAAAATGCACCTGTGTTCTTCGTCCATAACAGCCATTGAAGAGGAGTGGACCAACATTCCACAGGCCACAATTGACAATCTGATAAACTCTATGCGAAGAAGATGTGTTGCACTGCATGAGGCAAATGGTGGTCACACCAGATACTGACTGGTTCTGAGTCCCCAGACCCCCAATAAAGCAAAAAAAAAAAAAAGCACATTTCGGGGTGGCCTTTTATTGTGGGCAGTATAAGGCACACCTGGGCACTGGTCATGATGTCGGATCAGCATCTTGATGTGGCGCACCTGTGAGGTGGGGTGGATTGTCTTGGCGGGGCAGAGGTGCTCGCTGTCACACATTTGGACAGATTTGTGAAAAATGTTTGAGAGAGATGGTAGTGTTGTGTATCTGGAGTGAATTTTAGATCTTTGGGTCCATCTCAGGAAAAATGGGAGCAAAAACAAAAGTGTTGCGTTTATATTTTTGTTGAGTATATGTTTTTTCATCATCACAAACATACCTGGAGTTGTGGTTTGGTTCATTCACACATGTTTAACATACAAACCTTTGCATATTTAGAGTTTCTCAAACTAAAAACACTCAATTTCTACCGTGCCGTGTGGTAATACAAACATCTTCGCTAGAATCATTTAGATCATTTCAGCCCTGGAATTGTCGATTTCTTCTGAACTAAAGGTAAAAGGTATGGCTGTTAATTTGGACACTACCACTACATAACATCACAAGGCATTTCTCACGCTTGAATTGCGTGAGAAATGCCGTGTGAGCGTGTGAACACGTCGAATTGCGTGTTGAGAGCCCCGTTTGTCTAAAGAGCAAACTTAAACTACAAAGCAACTAATGAGAGTTATATAAATGAAGTTATTACCTGATGGTTCTCAGTTTGTTTTATCATCACCGCACTTTGTCAGTGCGCGCTGAGAGGGGCGGGGAGGAGGGGCGGGGGGGAGCGGGACATTTTTAACGGATTCATGTAAGAGTCTGGTTAATGCACCGGGCCCGCGTCTCACCGCGTCTCACCGCGTCTCACCGCTTCTCACCATGGGCAGTTCGGCTCTGGGCGTATTCCGCGCGTAAGCCGTCGGGGGGGACACGTTACGCACAGACGGAGACACCGGGACCGAAGTCGGTCCTGGTGAGAATAAACATATAAGTATTTTCCAAACAAATAATGAAAGACAAGAAACAAGAAACATTCATTGTTACAGTATTAAGGAGACATGGCACCGGGACTGAGGCTCAGGACGTGCCCGGGGGACGGCGCGTCTGCTCCGGCCTCCGCTCGGACCGTGCGCCTGGAGCAGGGGGAGTTTTTTTCGCTGAAAATGCGTGGAGCCTGCATAAACTAAGCCACACAGACCGATTTTCTGGGCACAAAAAAAAAAAAAAAAAATCAGTGTGAGAAATGCCATGTGTGGCGTGTGAGCGTGTGAACACGTCGAATTGCGTGTGTCACACTCTCAGTGCGTGAGACTTGAGAGCCCTGCTCTTTTTGACTATGTAATTCATTTCCCTGCACAATAATCACTCCCTGAGCACATGGGGCTTTTATACAGAAAAGCACAAAACGAGGTTAGCTTACCTTAGAATACTTTGCACAGGTCAAACTCTGTATTTCACCATAAACTTGCTCTCAATTTGTCCTTAAGGATCCAGCGAATAAAATCCAGTAAAACAATTAAGTCCAAAACACGTGTTAGATCCATTACGACGTCTGATCCGGCAGCATGCTTGTGTTGTTTACCCAAAACCACGAGCCTTGCCAAATGTCCTTCTGCGGCTCTCGTATTCAAAATGGCTGCCTCTGCATGGGGAAGATCCCCATTTTATGTGACTATATCTAAGTCCAACAGAATACTTTGATTTCATGATGGAAGTGAAAAGGCTTGGAAAACAATGTATTTATCTTCAATTTCAGTAATTAACGGGTAAAAATCTTACACACTGTCCCTTTAAACAATATACATAACACTCTTCAAAATTGGTTATCATAACAGGCCTACCAAAACCACATAGGTACTTTCCACTGCTCAAAATATGACAAAAAAGTTCCTGTTTTCCATGGCTAACACGATGAAAAGTCTATTACATGCTCCGACAAATCTCAGGGAGAAGTGGCTATTTTTAGAACCAGAATGACCCACATATTTTTCCCCCAAATAGAGAAATAGTTTTGACCAGAGCAGAGGACTATGGGTAAAGTTGCATGCACATGGATTGTTGTTTTGGGGCTTTTTCCTGTTTTGGCAGAGGCTCTGGAGAAAGCTTTGAAGAGAAAAAGAGGGGGAGAGAGTGCGCCTCCTGGAAAAACATCACTAATGCAACACAGGAGTTGCCAGAAGCGATGTTCCTGTCAGCCTGCTTACACCCTTCACTGAGGTTATGTCACCCACACATCTATTACGGCTCATTTAGATCTGCATGCGCTTCACAGGGGCTTTTTAAACCTGCTACACGTTCCAGCCACACGCGCACCATACTGCAACTCCAGATTGCATTTGTAACATCACCGAAAGGAGTTGAAAGCATGAAGAGGTAGCATCAAAACAAATGCCTCTGCTTTTTTGATTTTAGGGATAAAGTCAAAGAAAATGTGATTGTTTTTTATTCATCTACACTGAACATCCTAGCCGTGGTGTTTCCTGGATTACACCAACAAAAATACAGGTATTCGTGACTAGAGTGATGTATTGTCTATGAAAACTAGTGGGTGTAGTTGTTCATTTTTTCCAGGAGTGGTCCGTGGTAGCAAAAACAGAGGTAGTTTAAATGCCATACACTTTCACCAGAAGCTTTTGGATAATTTCAGATCTGGATTCGCCAATCTCTACAAAACAAAAGGTAAATAGCAACTATTAACACTTCATGATGTCACAAGGTGGAACAGAGGATTTTGAGCTTTGGAGATGTAGACAGACTAATGATAAAGAATTACTCAAACATGTGTGAATGAAACAAAACACAACTCGGCATGTTTTTATCGAGGTAACGACATTCTAACATGGTTTAAAGCTCAGAGTCAATTTTGTGTAATACAGGACCCTCTGTAGTATGAGGAACTGAACATAGAGAAAAAAAAATATTTAGAAGAGATAAAGAAATCCAATTTACTGTGGCTAGAATCAGGCTACATGTCATCAGGACAATGTTTTCCAATTACATCATCAATTTATTTTCAAACTGAAGGTACTCCAGTGGTCCCGCGCTCTATCGCGGTTCACTGTTCGTGGCCTCGCTGTTTTGCAGATTTTTTTTTTTTTTTTTTTTTTTTAAATAGTGTAACGTTTTTTTTAAATAACTTCATCACTTAACTTTTTTTGTAACATTGTGCTCTGTGTCATGATTGGCTAAGAGACTGTAGACCTTTGCCGATTGATAGATGGGGTCTAGACCAGGTCTAGACCAGGTCTAAACCAGGTCTAAACCAGGTCTAAACCAGGTCTAAACCTGTACTGGTCCTGGACTAAACCAGGACTGGACCAGGTCTAGACCTGGACTAAACTGGGACTAGACCAGGTCTAAACCAGGATTAAATCACTCCGTGCGGCTCTTTGCTGGTTTCGTGTGGCTCTTGCGTTCGTTTGTGCATGTTCGGTTTGTGGCTTGGGCTGCGAGGACGCGGCCCTGAGGGGTTCGATCTCGTGCTCGCAGCCCCGGCCTTGCGCCGGTCGTGCTGCTCTGTCACAGATTTGACCATGATGAGCGGGTGCACGTGTCACGCACTTCTCGAAGGAGTTGGTGCACGTCGCGTCCTGGGACATGGCAGTGCCGTTGGATGAGCGCGGTGCTTCCTGCAGATCCAGTGACTCATGTCTCCGCTACCCTTGCGTGTCCGGCGGGGCTCCCGACGGAGCCCCCACCCTTCACTATTAATACATTTTGTTGAAAATCTATGAAAGTTTGAGTGTTTAAACGAGAGAGAAATGTGAGAAAACGTTAATTCCAGTGTTTTAACGTGTTTACAGCCTTAAAACATGTATAATAATTGTAAAATACAAAGTTGTCCTACTTCGTGGATTTCACTCATTACGGGTTATTTCTGGAACCTAACCCCCGCGATAAACGATGGACCACTGTACATAGATTTTTTTTTTTGAGATTCTAGATTAAACTAAATTTGTAGAAGTGACTTTATTGATCTCACACTGGAGAATTTCTTCTCTGCATTTAACCCATCCTGTTATTAGGAGCAGTGGGCAGCACATTACTGCTCCAGGGAACCATCTCCATGATCTTCTTGCTTCGGCTTGGTCAGGACCTAAGCTGGAGGATTTTACCTGGAGCATGTTTTGGGTTGATGGGGGAAACCGGAGTGCCCGGAGGAAACCCACCCAGACACGGGCACTAAAACAATAGTTGTGATCAAAATGTTAAGGTAATTTCACTCAAACTTTAAGGACTTTAAAAACATGAGGGGCTTCATGGATTAGTGTAGAGAGTTTTGCGCTCATCAGTGGGAGGATTTAAATAAATGCAAGAAGATATGTGTAAGATATGTATAACTCCAGATATGTTTTGTTTGTTTTACACCAAAGGAAAAGTAAAAATGTATCTTGAAAAGTTCTTACAGTTGAGGCAAATGTTGAAAGTGGAAAAAGCGTTCAAATTGTGGTTAAAATCATTTTTCACATTGGCATTATTGAGCCTGATTACCTTGCACAGTAATTGACAGCAGATGTCAGCCCTCAGTGAAGTGTGTCAATCACAGGTTTCATTGTTGGATGTGGGTTTTTAAAAGGAACAGAATGCGACCAGCAGAGATTGGAGGAGGCCGTGTCATCAGTGTTCAAAAGTGAAGAACTGTGTAATTGTACATGTGACAAGAGAGGCTGTCTGGAAAATCATACCACGAAGGCCTACTGAGAGAGACAGACTGCAAAAGAGATGACAAAGTACATGCAGTACACTTAAAGGTCCCATATTAAGCTATTTTCTGATCTACAGCTCTGGAAAAAAATAAGAGACCATTGCAAAATGATCAGTTTTGCTGATTTTACTACTTATCGGTATGTGTTTGGACAAAAGGAACATTTTTATTTGAGTCTATAAACTACTGACAACATTTCCCCCAAATTCCAAATAAAATATTATCGTTTAGAGCATTTATTTGCAGAAAATGACAAATGGTCAAAATAACAAAAAAGATGCATGTTTTCAGACCTCAAACAATGCAAAGAAACAAGATCAAATTAATTTTAAAACAACATAATACTAATGTTTACACTTAAGAAGAGTTCAAAAATCAATATTTGGTGCAATAACCCTTATTTTTAATCACAGCTTTCATGCGTCTTGGCATGCTCTCCACAAGTCTTTCACATTGTTCTTGGGTGACTTTATTCCACTCCTGGTGCAAGAACTGAAGTAGCTCAGCTTTGTGTTTGTGTTGGAATTCAACAGACGCTGGAATGGAATGGCTGTAATACATGTAGAGATGCTGATTTCAGAAAAAGACAGAGTTATAATTCTGTTTTCTCATCAAAATATACATGGAGTATTTTAACTACACAATCCCTGAATATTCTTAGTCTATATATATTCAGTAACACACATCCCACGTGGCATCTTTGCAACTTGACAAAGGTTTGTGACTTTTCTGAAACTACACACTTGTCAATCTCACAGTCCATCCTTTTTGAGAAGGATACTTGAACTCCACTTGAGACAGAGACTCTCCACCAACATAGTGAAGGCTGGCCACCTTTTTCTAAAACCATGGCCTTGATCTCAACCACAGTGAGGTACACTGTGTAACTTTTTGGTTGGGGGTCCGTCATCTGCTTGTTTCACAGTATGACATTAAACAGCTCTACCTTATATTTATTCACTTACAGGTGGTTTTATAGCTCAGAAATACCTAGACTCTGACTGTGAGTGGGGTCGCCTCTCCACAGATTTGACCAGTAACTTGGTGTGGTTTGGTCTGTGAAAAGAGTGCGTAGGATTGTCCATTCACGACTTGTGGGTTAGTATCTGGTCTTCTGCAGGTGCAACTGGCTGCATTTTATAGTCATTTTTAAGCACGGTTTTCCCCTTTACTGGTGGTGGGTATCATATTGGTTAAAAATAGGGACACCTGTGACATTTCTTGCATAACACTGGGACAAATCTGGTTTGAATAAATCTGCCGGGACAGGGGACACAGGGCTCAAAACTGGGACTGTCACAGGAAAGTAGACACGTCTAGTCACCTTATACAAATTACATTTGTTAATTGTGTTCATTCAAATTTCAATTTTGATTCTTGCAGCTCGATCTGGTACAAGCGCTACTACCTTCTTGAATGACTCATAGTTGACAGTTCTAGTCCAGCGGTTTCAAACACTTCTGAATCCTGTTTTAGCTTTTTATAGATAAATGATCCCAAACACCCTTGCCCTAACTGACAGTTGACTGAAAGTAGGCTAACTGGGTCAAGCAGCCAATAAATACAATAAAATAAAATGTCAAGCAACCCGTACAACCTGTACAAGCATCACTAACACATCACTAAATGAAACAATGCCATCTCTCTTCTGCAATCTGAAGTCTATTACTGAAATTACAGCAGATATGGCCCATTTTGGAGAGGCCTGGTCTGGACTCATGAGTGACACCTGTCATCTCTCCCCCCTACCCACCCCCACCCTGAGCACATTAGCTACACCCCGAGGCTATGATAATAAACATACTTTATTTAACCAACTCTCTATCTGGTCATGTTCTCATCTGTGCTAAATACAGCACACCACAGGAGAGGCCAGGGAATACCACTGGGTACAAACCAGCTTGGTGGATCCACATTACATACTATGAAAAATCGATATTAGACATTTAGTGAGGACCCCGCCCTGACCTGATCCCCATGCATTCAATAGCCAATATGCAGGTTTTGAAATAGAACGTTTTGCCTTCATAATCATTAGCACCAAAAAAAGCTGTAAAATTACCTCTTGTGAGCTTTAGATCAAGTTATAATATTGTTATCTCATCAAAACCTACGTGGAGTTGTGTTTTGTTTCATTCACGTTTGAGTAACTCCTTATTATTAGTCTGTCTACATCTCCAAAGCTCAAAATGCTCTGTTCCACCTTGTGATCTGATGAAGTGATGAAGTGGTAGTTTACAAGTTAACAGCTACTGCCTTTTGTTCAGTAGAGATGAACAATTCCTGGACTGAAATGATCAAAATGATTCAATGATTCAAAGGTGCAATGGAGTTTAAAAACACAGTGGAGCACTTACTGTATTACCACATAGCATCACAAGTGTTTTCTGCTTGAGAAGAACAAAGCCTAAATATGCAGGGTTTGTGTGAATGAACAAGTGTGAATGAAACAAAACACAACACCAAATATGTTTGTGATGAGGTAACAAGATTATATAACAATGATCAGAAAATGGTATAATATAGGCTCTTTAAGAATCATCACTTGTTTTAGTCTCTGCTCAGGAACTGAGAATACAGTTAAATTAAATTTAGAAGATATAAACAACTCACAGTGTGGTTAGAATTAGGCTACACGTCATCCCATCTGTAATTCTTTTCACAAGTTCAAGTTCAAGTGAAGCCACAGGTGGTCTGGGTCTAAAGCTGAGTAAAAAAAAAAACATTTCAGTTTTAATTATCACCTTTTATTGAAAATACAGCGGATTAAGCACTCATAACTTTGCAAGGCTACTTAAATAAACCAATGTCTTAAGTGGAATAAAGTACTCAATATCTACTGTATTTCTCTCGCAGTGAGTGACTCATGCACAACATTTTAACAGCTATTTATTTAAGTTAGCTTATAACACATAACATTTGCAATGATTACGGTAGCGTTCCTTCACTTCAGAAGCAATCAACACAGTGTTAGCAAGAAGGGACGCGTAGATCCATATGAGATAATTAGATAATCAAATACCGTAAAGTCCGTTGAAGCATGTACAGAACTGCAGATCCTGTAACCCAGTGTTAACGCATGAGCTACCTACCTTATTCTGCCTCCAAGATAATCTGATTTGATGAGTGTCTACTTACGTTTTATTTTTGATATAACTCTTGCTCTTGCTTTGCTCTTTCATTGACCTAGGGTGACCAGATGTCTCGTTTTACCCGGTACAGTCCCAGTTTTGAGCCCTGTGTCCCCTGTCCCATCTGATTTATCCAAAACCAGTGATTTGTCCCAGTTTAGTACAAGAAATGTTTCAGGTGTCCCTATTTTTGACAAATCTGATACCTGCCAACAGTAAAGAGATGCATACATTGTCTTTTGTTTAGGTAAAATACAGAAAAGCTATTTAAAAATGATCAAAACACAAAGAAAATGTGACTATACTGACTCACATGTTACTTATGATTGGGCCAAGTTCAGAACAATTTTCCTTAATTACGTACTCATTTTACAATTTTATTATTATTTTATTATTATATTATTGTTAACCAACCCAAACCCTAGTTATGACAAACTGTATCCTGCATATTTAGGCTGAGCTCTTTTCTCAATCTGTAATAAACTCCATACATCTTCACTAGAATCATTTGGATCATTTCAACTCCGGACTTGCCAATCTTTACTAAACAAAAGGTAAACGGTAACTTGAAAACTACCACTTCATGACATCACGTGGTGGAACGGAGCATTTTGAGCTTTGGAGAGTGAGACAGACTGATAAACCAGGGTCACTCAAACACGTGTGAATGAAGCAAAACACAACTCCAGGTCTGTTTTTGAGGGGGTAACGTCATTATAACATGGCTAAAGGTCATAGACTAGAATTTTGTGTGCTATAGAACAATTAAAGTTGTGGACTTGGAGAGACAAGTTGAGCTGATAAAACGAAGCTGACAAACTCATTAAAGGGTGAGGAAATTAGCAAATAATCAATGTGCGTTTAGGGGATAGCGCGTGTTAGCATGTGTGAAGTGACCAGATTGAAAAGTAAACCTCACCGCATATGGTATTGATAGAAGCACATGTTAAAGCCACTGGGAAAATCTAGCCTTGAGGTCTTTTTAAATCATTAGAACTGTCAGTCAGAAGGCACCATGGGATTTAGAGTCCGCATTTAGACTTTAAACTGACTTGTGATTAAAATGTACGTGCACACTGAATTAACTGCTAAAATATAAACCTTCTAAATCATTAAAATGTAAAGTTTCCTACTGAAAAAGTTTGTGTTCAGAGTAAGTTATGAGCTTTTACCCAGACCTGTCACCTGTCTGTCACGAAAAGAGATTGGATCTTATGCAACAGTTTGCTGCATTAACAGATCGGCAATTCCACTATTTTTAACACAGAAGTAGAAAAAGGTGCAGGAAATAGGGAGATGTATATTCAACTCACCATAAAACCAAAAAATATGTGTATGTGCTGGTGATATGTACTGATCTCTACCAAGGCATGCAAAAATCTGCAATGTCTCTCAGTCATTTATGTTGTTTTTCAGCTCCAGATCCATTTTGACGCAAACAGACCACGTGTCTCTTTGATTGAATAATCCACTGTCAATCAACGCCCTCTGAAACCAGGGAGACAGGTTACAGCTCCAGATCTGCTCGTCAAAGCATGTGATTCTGGCTGGTCAGGTAGCAATCATTCAGCTACAATCAAGGAGAAGATATACTGTATGTCTTGATAAACTCCATGAGTAAAGGCTTTTCCATGCATTTGAGCAAAATATATCTTGCCCCAGGACAGATATTATGTATGAGCTCTTGAGGTTAAAATCGAATCAAATTATCAATTTATTGGCCAGCAATTCTGATCTGGCCTCTGAAAGCTGTGAAAAGCACTCATTGCAGTGTTAGAATGCTTGGAATGGTTAAGATAAGTGAAGAATAACATTGGATCACTGAAAACCATTTAAAATGAACATGAATGTTTTCCCGTTTATAAGACAGTAAAAATCAAGTCTAGTGCCTTTGACTGACTGTGCTTGCAAAGTAAATGTTTGAGTGTAGCAAACTATTAAACAAAATCAAAAAAGGCCTCCTCAGGCAAGAAACCTATATTTTTGGAATCTATTAACTGTACCCTTCAAGACTTCCAGACAAACCAGTCCTGTACCACTCTGCTCTCCCACTGCTCCAGTCCCTCCCCTCCCTGCTCCTCTGCCCTTCACCTGTCCTAGCCTGGTTAGCATAGTCTAATGACATGCCTAGCCTCCGGCCTCCCAGGCATGAACCCCACACTCTGGGGGCTATATTTACTCCTCTGTGACCTCAAATGGCACGTCCAGTATGTCTGTGAAAAGCAGTGCTAAAACCCTTGGTGCTTTTCACATTTGCCCAGCAGGCAGAGCTGAACGGGAGCCCAGCTCACTCCAGAGGCATCCATCACTTAGTGACACTTCAGTGGACCAAATACCGCTCAGCATTTACTCTGATCACTGCGTGGCCACACTGACTGACTTCCACTTAAAACCACTAACAAGATGGAAAGTTACACCCCAAATGAAGCTCTTCTGTACATATACAGTACGTGGCATCATCTCACAGCCAATAACAGTCCCAGAGAAAACAGATACCAACTGTCTTCTTTTATGTACATTTATGTACATTCTTTTATGTACATTATCCAAAATAGTCTCCATCTGACGAGTGAAAAAGGATGAAACGCCATCTGAAGACATTGGCTGTCTTTGATTTGTGCTCTACAAACAATTGGAAACAATGCTTGAATTAATTGCACAAACTCAGACCTCCATGAGGTCAATAGAACACTGCCAGGCAATTTAGGCAAATCATTTTCTCCTGTTTTTTGATCAGTGCTGCAAAGTCAGGCAAGGGAGAAATAAACAACACATCAGTGTACAGCGAAACAAATGGAGTGAATGTCTCAAAGAACAGTGTGAGTTACATACAGGCTACAACTGGGTCTGTGGTCCTGTGTGTGTGGGTCTGTGGTCCTGTGTGTGTGGGTCTGTGGTCCTATGTGTGTGGGTCTGTGGTCCTGTGTGTGTGGGTCTGTGTGTGTGAGTCTGTGGTCCTGTGTGTGGGTCTATGGTTCTGTGTGTGTGGGTCTGTGTGTGTGTGCGAGTCTGTGGTCCTGTGTGTGTGGGTCTATGGGGGGGTGGGGGGTGGGGGTCTGTAGTCCTGTGTGCGTGGGTCTGTGTGTGTGGGTCTGTGGTCCTGTGTGTGGGGATCTGTGTCTATGGTCCTGTGTGCGTGGGTCCTGTGTGTGTGGGTCTGTGTGTGGGTCTGTGGTCCTGTGTGTGTGGGTCTGTGGTCCTGTGTGTGTGGGTCTGTGTGTGTGTGGGTCTGTGTGTGTGTCTGTGGTCCTGTGTGTGTGGGTCTGTGGTCCTGTGTGTGTGGGTCTGTGTGTGGGTCTGTGGTCCTGTGTGTGTGGGTCTGTGGTCCTGTGTGTGGGGATCTGTGTGTGTGGGTCTGTGGTCCTGTGTGTGTAGGTCTGTGGTCCTGTGTGTGTGGGTCTGTGTGTGGGTCTGTGGTCCTGTGTGTGTGGGTCTGTGGTCCTGTGTGTGTGGGTCTGTGTGTGTGAGTCTGTGGTCCTGTGTGTGTGGGTCTGTGTGTGTGGGTCTGTGTGTGTGGGTCTGTGTGTGTGGGTCTGTGTGTGGGTCTGTGTGTGTGGGTCTGTGTGTGTGGGTCTGTGTGTGTGGGTCTCTGGTCCTGTGTGTGTGGGTCCTGTGTGTGTGGGTCTGTGTGTGGGTCTGTGGTCCTGTGTGTGTGGGTCTGTGGTTCTGTGTGTGTGGGTCTGTGTGTGTGGGTCTGTGTGTGTGGGTCTGTGTGTGTGGGTCTGTGGTCCTGTGTGTGTGGGTCTGTGTGTGTGGGGGTCTGTGGTCCTGTGTGTGGGGATCTGTGTGTGTGGGTCTGTGTGTGGGTCTGTGGTCCTGTGTGTGTGGGTCTGTGGTCCTGTGTGTGTGGTCCTGTGTGTAGTCCTGTGTGTGTGGGTCTGTGGTCCTGTGTGTGTGGGTCTGTGGTCCTGTGTGTGTGGTTCTGTGTGTGGGTCTGTGGTTCTGTGTGTGTGGGTCTGTGGTCCTGTGTGTGTGGGTCTGTGTGTGGGTCTGTGGTCCTGTGTGTGTGGGTCTATGGTCCTGTGTGTGTGGGTCTATGGTCCTGAGTGTGTGGGTCTGTGGTCCTGTGTGTGGGGATCTGTGGTCCTGTGTGTGTGGGTCTGTGTGTGGGTCTGTGTGTGTGGGTCTGTGGTCCTGTGTGTGTGGGTCTGTGTGTGTGGGTCTGTGTGTGTGGGTCTGTGGTTCTGTGTGTGTGGGTCTGTGTGTGTGGGTCTGTGTGTGTGGGTCTGTGTGTGTGGGTCTGTGGTCCTGTGTGTGTGGGTCTGTGGTCCTGTGTGTGTGGGTCTGTGGGGGTGTGTGTGGGTCTGTAGTCCTGTGTGTGTGGGTCTGTGTGTGTGGGTCTGTGTGTGGGTCTGTGGTCCTGTGTGTGTGGGTCTGTGGTCCTGTGTGTGTGGGTCTGTGGTCCTGTGTGTGTGGGTCTGTGTGTGTGGGTCTGTGTGCGGGTCTGTGGTCCTGTGTGTGCGGGTCTGTGGTCCTGTGTGTGCGGGTCTGTGGTCCTGTGTGTGTGGGTCTGTGGTCCTGTGTGTGTGGGTCTGTGGTCCTGTGTGTGTGGGTCTGTGGTCCTGTGTGTGTGGGTCTGTGGTCCTGTGTGTGTGGGTCTATGGTCCTGTGTGTGTGGGTCTGTGTGTGTGGGTCTGTGTGTGTGGGTCTGTTGGCCTGTCTGGATCTGTGGGCTGAAAGCTGAGAGGTGAAAACAGGCTGTGTTTAGAAACTGTCTCCATCTGTCGGGATCAAACCTCGAGCTCTTCTGCTGTGCCTGCTGCTCTGCCCAATGGCCTGACACAGTGACAGAGCTGTGCAGATGTGACAGAGCTGTGCAGATGTGACAGAGCTGTGCAGATGTGACAGAGCTGTGCAGATGTGAGTGAACCTACAGAGAGCATGCAGTGAGCATGCAGCATGTGCATGCGCCTCCTGCATCGCTCTGACAGAGATTTCAAACAAGTGTGTTAGCTCTGCACAAAGGGATTCAGCAGCCGTCAGAGCCGCCAACAAGGAGAGACACACAATTATTCCCACAGTTTCCGTCGTCAGCGGCTGCTCGCACAGACTGGGGCTGTGTGCTGCACACTGCTCACTGAAAGTGCATAATAAGCAGTCCAAGACTGTCGATCAAACACAGACATGATACACGCAGGGCTACTGCGGCCGGACAGCAATTTGTTGAGTAATTATGGAGTCTGCTGCCAAGTCCCAGCTTGTGCTCCGTCTGTGTTTGAATAGTCTGGAGAGTTTGTCCATGTAAATGCATCCACATGTTGAAACAAAACATGACCCGTCTTCAAACAAATAGTGCAGTAAATGAATGGTCTCCTTTGGCCTCTTAAAAGACTGTTACACCAAACTATTCTTTTCACGTTCCCCAAAGGAGACATTTTCTACAGTAACAAATGCTTGTCTTCTGCATCTACCAAACAAATCAGTCACTTTCAATTCAGATTGATTAGTGTAGTCATAGGGCTTCCCCTTGATCAGTGACGAGATATGGGATTCTTTGGGGGACACAGTAGTGCTCCAGGAGCTAAGTGTTAACAGACAGCACAGTTGAAGCACAGCTGAATATAATAAAACACATTGTCAAGGGCCTGTGTAACCGCAGATGTTAACCACAGTCATGTTCCCTTCTATTTTAATAACACCCATGGCGACTTTTGCTTAATCATAACTATAACCTAGAGCTTAGCTTATGCAGAATATTCTTTTTACACAAAGTTGCAGTCAGTAGTTTTGACTTAGAAAAAATCTATTCAAACCTACTCAAATCAGGATTAAACATTCTTAACTTTGAATCATTTGAACCAATCTAATATTTTTCTGCACTGACATGAAATGACCGACTATTTCTTGTACTTCCTGGTGCCCTTGACTGTGTCTGATCTGTAAAATAAAACATCTCAGCACAGTAGGTCTGCTCCACACGAAACTACAGCTGTGGATCCAGTGGTGCAGGTACAGTTTCACACACCTTTATGTCCTGAAAAGGGGCCAAGTGGGGATGTTATAAATTTTATGATATTTTGTCTCACGCTGGAGGCAGAGACCCGACGTGAGAGTGAGTGATGAATTCAGACTTATGGAATAATGAAAATATTCCATAAGTAAGTGTTGGGGTCGCTCCGGCTTGACGGCTAACGTTATTAAACATCACAAAGCATTATGCCACGGCAGAGGAGAGGGGATCTTATAGAACGCTGTATTGGAAGTTTAATAAACACAAATCTATTGAACAAGCTGCAATATGCATGAGGGAGAGAGAGAGATGGCTGGAAATGCAGTCACTCATACCATCAGATTATGTGCAGAGCAAAGAGGAAAAAAATATTTGTTTGTTAGTTTGGGACAATGATGGCCACACTTATAAATAATAAAACTAATCATTGATTCTATGTACTAATTTATTATGTTGTCTATAGAAGCGCAGAGTTCTATAGTGGAGAATTCATGTAGGTGCTATAACTGCAAGTCAGATCTGTTGAAGATGAGTCCTCTCACAGTAAGAAAGCATGTTTGTCAAGCTATTTTTAACAAAGTTACTGAAAAAAGCATGCCACCAGGAAAGTTACATAATACATCACTTTAAGAAGCACCAAAAACAAGCAGTGAGAACCCAATTCTACATACTGCTATTGATTCCCATGCTTATTTTATTATATCTGTAACATTGGCATTAAACCTTTCCACATTATTGACTATTTATTGTTGCAATTGAAAGACCCTGTATCAAATTGACTCTTGGGAGAGTTAAACCACATTAGAATGTTATTACCTCATCAAAAACATACCCAGAGTTGTGTTTTGTTTCATTCACACATGTTTGAGTAATACTGCATTATTAAGATAAGATATGTCCTTGTCTCCCATGGGAGAAATTTGTCTTGGGACAGGGGATCACATACTTTAACCTATTAGTTTGTGTGCTTGGTTCCACCTTGTGATGTCATGTAGATTTAGTTTTCAAATTAACAGCTACCTTTTACCTTTTGTTTCGTAGAGATTGGCAATTCCAGATCTGAAATAGTCCAAATGACTCTGGTGAAAGGTTTATGGAGTGTAAAAACACAGTGGAGCACTTCCTGTATTACCACATGACATCACAAGGTGGAGGTGGTGATGGGGGCGGCAGTAGCTCAGTTGGTAGAGTTTGTCTACTGATTCAGGGGTTGGCGGTTCGAATCCCGCTCTTGATGGGTTGGCCGTGTGTGATCCCAGCTCCCACAGATGAGAGCTGCCGTTGTGTCCTTGGGCAAGACACTTAACCCCACCTCGCCCCCCAGTGTCTGCGGACACTGGTAGCCCCCATGAAGTGGGGAGTACATCAAGTACATCAGAAGTACATCAAAGGCCGTCCTCTTGTGGACCCACCACCCGCAGGAGGATCCATGGGGGCTGCTGCATTGTGTTCTGGGCGGCAGATCTGCTTGGACTGCTGCTCCCGCGACCCAGAAATGGAGAAGCGGAAGAAGATGGATGGATGGATGGATCACAAGGTATTTCAGAGAAGAACTCAGCCTAAATTTGTGTTAAACATGTGTGAATGAAACAAAACACAACTCCAGGTATGTTTTAGATGAGGTAACAACAATACCACATAGATGAAAATATAGCATAATATAGGTCCTTTAAATTACTTTGTTCTCAATCCAGGACAAACTAACTTTGTCGTATAATCCATTGTCTGAATTATAACCCTGCATTAATATGTATTTTGATGGTTTGCATATGTCCACATATAGTATACATCCATGTTTAATAGATGCAGTGCTTTATTTATTCAAAATGTGAAGATACTGGGCTTGTAGTAGAGGAGAACAGCCCGGGGGACTTTGGCCAGTTCTTTGTATGTCTCAAGAAACTAGTATTTTCCAAGTCGGCACAAATATAACAGTGTGAATGAGAGATGGAAATAAATAGGGCCCATTCTCCTGCTAGTGTCATTAAAAGTACATTAAAAATACATTAGACCTGAAAGCCACCATGATCACCAGCAGATATGAACCGCACGGAGTTTGTTGTGGCCAAAACAAACCAAGCCAAAATGTGGAGTCATTCTGTGATGGGGAAACTGTCAGTGTTGATGCATCACACAGCATTAGGTTCTATTGAGCAGATCAATAAATTGGATTTGGCAGTAAGAGGATTTCATGTCTTCATTTTAGGCATAAATTCCGAACCAGCTTAATGGAAATGTCTCAAAATGATGGAAGTTTCACTATTTTGTTATTTGGAGGAGATCCTACAGCAGTTAGAATAATAGGGCCATTCTGAAGAAAAAAGAAAATATGGATCCACATTTGGTGTAATAGAAAAGTTGTTTAGGTGTTTATTTTGAACAAGTTTGAATGTTATGGTAGAATTAATCAAAATATTGATCTTTAGTTGTTTATTAAATGAATTATCCATATTAAATAAAAACTGACATTGCCTCCATTTGCAAAAATTATAAGTATATTTTTTGCAACTATAGTACTAAAAAGTGAAGGGATTATTCAAATATAGAACAATTACTAATAATTATTGCCAAAAGATTAATAGCAAATTTGTGGATGTAACCCCTGACAAAAATAATACATATTTATAGTGGAGTTTTCTTTCAAAAAGTTATACATTACTTCAACTTTTTACAACTTTAAGTCTTGAAATAATATAACTTAAGGGTGCTATATGGTGCCCTTTAGGCCATGTTATAATGTTATTACCTCCCCAAAAACATACCTGGAGTTGTGTTTTGTTTCATTCACACATGTTTTAGTATTATAAGTCTTGTCATGAAGCGGTAGTTCTCAAGTTAACAGCTACTTTTGACCTTTTGTTTCGTACAGATTGGAAACTCCAGGGCTGTAATTAACCAAATAAGTCTAGTGAATTTGCATGGACAAACCCAGTGGAGCACTTCCTGTATTTCCCGACATGCCATCACAAGGTGGAATGGAGTGTTTTCTGTTTAAAGGTCCCATGGCATGAAATTTTCACTTTCTGAGGTTTTTGAACGTTAATGTGAGCTCCCCTACCCTGTTTAGGCCCCCCCCCCCCCCCCCCCATGGTTAAAAGTTGTGAAATGTCTAAACTGAGCATTTACGATCCTTTTCTGCGTTACAAAAAATTGGAGCTCAAACGGGCGATTTTGAACAAGGCACCTTATTGACGTCAGATCGAAAAAAGAAATGCAAATGCAGTTCCATCCCCGTCTGTCTGAACTCAGCGTCTCTGTAAATCACGCCCAGAGAGTTTGGACTGCGAATGCGCTAGGCGATGCGAAATGCGTTTTTTTTATTTGCCTGGAGGCACGTCCGAGTGTTTCTAGGCTCGGAAGTCCTTTATCTGAGCCTCTGGACCTTTGAACAGCAGTGGTTTAATTTTATTTTCTGTGGAAATGTGTTTTTTTCATTGAAAAGGCTCTCCTTTCCTCCTCCGCTCTTAAAACGCGGAAATGGATCAGCTCAGAGCGGAGAGTTTGGCCACGCCCCCACCCTCTACTATTGGCCATCTCTTTTCTCCTCATTTGTATTCAAGCAACAAGGCCCATTATGGCCTGTTCAGAGAGAAAAATTACTCTTTCTCATCTTATCTCTGTTTCTCATGCACTGAGTGTTGATTTTGAAGAAGGATTCATTTACAGTATTAGGGAACCATTAAGGAGCCATATAAAAGCATCAAGAAGTACCATGTCATGGGATCTTTAAGAGAAGAACTTTAGAAGAAGTATATCAATATGCAGGGTTTGTGTGTTAAACATGTGTGAATGAAACAAAACACAACTCCAGATATGCTGTTGATAATGAAACAACATTATAACATAGATCTGTTATAATAATAAACAAAATCCCTTACTTTATTTTTGAAGTGATCTTTTAGGCAAATGAGGGATATTATGAGGACACTTGGATGGGATGCCTCCTAATGCAGAAAAGATAAAGCCACAGTGAAGGATTAGATGTGACAGTGAAGTAGCGCTAGTGAAAGAGAGAAACAAAGGGATTAGACCAGCACAGAGGAATGAAAGATATGGGTCAGGACAAGCAGATAGTGAAACCAGCCCCCGGGCCGTTACCCATAATCCATCAGGGCGCGGTAAATGGATGCACTGGGCTAGGGCTGGGGGGAGGGGCGGGATGGACGCTCTCAGGGGTCACTGCCGAGGTGAGTCAAGGTCGTGTAGCTTTAGCCGGGGAGCTAATGTAGCATTTGTTTTCACACCGCTACAAATGGTGCGGTTGCGAGGAAGGTTCCATGGAGGAGGTGGTGCACTTCCTGTATGGAGTTTGAACTTTGACCTAAAGAGCAGATGATATAGGTCAGGAAGAGGACAGTCTGCAGCCAGTCGGGGCAGGATTACACCATTAAGCTAACAGAGGTATAAGGCTAATCTAAATGTACATGTATAGAGAATGCATGATTTCTCTATAGGTGGCAGAGTGGTTAGCATGTAGAAAAACTCTATATGTATGCATGTGGGTGTCATAGACTGTATAAAGACTAAGGGAGTGTGATGTCAAAATAACCTTCGGGTCCAGTCAAATGAAGCTCATGAGGTTAGCAGTTATAGGAGCAAATTTGGAGCCAGTTCCATTTTAGAAAAAGGAATTTATTTACAGACCAAATAGTGTATAGTTAGTAGTTAAAAACACCAGGATCATGTAGAGCGGGTTAAAGGAGAATTATTTTTTTTTACAATCTGAGCCTTATTTCGGTAATAAAACAAGTTGTTTTACTCACGCATAGCACTTTGGTGTCATATGGAGCACTTCCGGAGATGTTTTAGATTAGCGATATCCGTAATGTGAGTTCTCGGGGCAAATATTTGCGGTCTCCAAATAACAAACTTTAGCACTTTTCAAATCATAGAAGCTCAATGTCTTAGTCTACACTTTCGTTTGAGTCAAAAGTGGCCTGTAATCCGAGATTTATCCATAATTTACAGCTTTGCGTTTCATGTTTGGGTCCCGAGAGCTGAGAGTGAAATAAACTGTGACTCCGCACATGCGCACTGGCCTCCTCATCTACTCGAAACTATGGATAAATCTCAGATTACAGGCCACTTTTGACTCAAACGAAAGCATAGACTAAGACATTGAGCTTCTATGATTTGAAAAGTGCTAAAGTTTGTGTTATTTGGAGGCCGCAAACATATGCCCCGAGAACTCACGTTACGGAGATCGCTAATCTAAAACATCTCTGGAAATGCTCCAAATGACACCAAACTGCTATGGGTGAGTAAAACAACTTGTTTTATTCGAAATAAGGCTCAGATTGTAAAAAAAATGTTAATTCTCCTTTAATATGAACATTTTAAAGGTCCCATGGCATGAAATTTTCACTTTCTGATGTTTTTGAACGTTAATGTGAGCTCCCCTACCCTGTTTAGCCCCCCCCCCCATGGTTAAAAGTTGTGAAATGTCTAAACTGAGCATTTGCGATCCTTTTCTGCGTTACAAAAAATCTGAGCTCAAACAGGCGATTTTGAACAACGATTGAACGATTTTGACGTCAGATCGAAAAAAGAAATGCAAATGCAGTTCCACCCCCGTCTGTCTGAACTCAGCGTCTCTGTAAATCACGCCCAGAGAGTTTGGACTGTGAATGCGCTAGGCAATGCGAAATGCGTTTTTTATTTGCCTGGAGGCATGTCCGAGTGTTTCTAGGCTCGGAAGTCCTTTATCTGAGCCTCTGGACCTTTGAACAGCAGTGGTTTAATTTTATTTTCTGTGGAAATGTGTTTATTTTTCAGTGGAACGCTTCAAATCTCTCCCCCCGTGCAAAAACACGGAAATGGATCAGCTGAGAGCTGACAGCGGAGAGCGGAGAGTTTGGCCACGCCCCCACCCTCTACTATAGGCCAGCTTTTTTCTCCTCATTTGCATTCAAGCAACAACGCCCATAATGGCCTGTTCAGAGAGAGAAAAAATACTCTTTCTCATCTTATCTCTGTTTCTCATGAGTGTTGATTTTGAAGAAGGATTCATTTACAGTACAGTGGTACCTCACCTTACGAAATTAATTTGTTCCAGAAGTGGTTTCGTAACGTGAAAAATTCGTAAGTTGAGTAGCTATTTCAATGGAAAAAGCCTGATTCGTTCCAAGGCCCAGATCCAAGTTGTTTTGTTTTTTTATAGTGTAACTTTTTTTTTTATAGTGTAACAATGTGTTCTGCGTCCTGATTGGTTTCTCAGACTGGATTTAAACTTTTCTCACGTTTGTCTCTCGTTTAAACACTAACATTTTCATAGATTTTCAACAAAACGTATCAATATTGAAGTGTGGGGGGAAGCGGGAGGGGGGAGAAAACTGCGCGGTCACGTGTGCGCAGCATGACCCGGCGCAGAGCTGACAGCAGGACTAGACCAAGATCTAAACCAGGACTAAACCAGGACTAAACCAGGTGGATTAAAGCGCCGCGTGCGGGTCTATTTCCTGGTTTCTCACGAGTCCGCAGGGAGGAGGGGACCGCAGGCAGTCTGAGCGCATATGAGCGCGGCTCCTCCTGGTTTAGTCCAGGTTTAGTCCTGGCTTAGTCCAGACCACCGCGGCTCCTCTAGACCTCCTCTAGACCTGACCAGGTCTAGACCTGACCAGGTCTAGAGGAGGTCTAGAGGAGCCATGCTCGAGGAGCCATGCTCTTGCATGGCTCTCGCTCACATGCGCTCAGACTGCCTCCTCCCTGCTCGCCTCAGCTGTGACTCGTGAGAAACCAGGAAATAGACCCGCATGCGGCACTTTAATCCACCTGGTCTAGTCCTGGTTTAGTCCAGGTTTAGTCCAGGTTTAGTCCTGGTCCAGTCCAGGTTTAGATCTTGGTCTAGACCTGCTGTCAGCTCTGCGCCGGGTCATGCTGCGCACACGTGACCGCGCAGTTTTCTCCCCCCTCCCGCTTCCCCCCACACTTCAATATTGATACGTTTTGTTGAAAATCTATGAAAGTTTGAGTGTTTAAACAGAGACAAATGTGAGAAAAGTTTAAATCCAGTCTGAGAAAAGCGTATAATGTGTGTGGCTGAGCGCGCATTATTTGAATTTTTGAGATTTCGCGTTTCGTAACTTGAAATTTCATTCGTATCTAGAGACAAAAATTTACCGTGAAGGCGTTTCGTAACTTGAAATTTTTGTTTGTTGGGTCATTCTTAAGGTGAGGTACCACTGTATTAGGGAACCATTAAAGATCCCATGACATGGTACTTCTTGATGCTTTTATATGGCTCCTTAATGGTTCCCTAATACTGTAAATGAATCCTTCTTCAAAATCAACACTCAGTGCATGAGAAAAAGAAAGACTATTTTTTCTCCCTCAGAACAGGTCATAATGGGAGTTGTTGCTTGAATGCAAATGAGGAGAAAAAAGCTGGCCAATAGTAGAGGGTGGGGGCGTGGCCAAACGCTCCGGTCTCCGCTGTAGCTCACAGCTGATCCATTTCCTTGTTTTTGCACGGGGGGAGAGAATTGAAGAGTTCCATTGAAAAATAAACACATTTCCACAGAAAATAAAATCAAACCACTGCTGTTCAAAGGTCCAGAGACTCAGATAAAGGACTTCCGAGCCTAGAAACACTCGGACGTGCCTCCAGGCAAATAAAAAAACGCATTTCGCATTGCCTAGCGCATTCGCAGTCCAAACTCTCTGGGCGTGATTTACAGAGACGCTGAGTACAGACAGACGGGGGTGGAACTGCATTTGCATTTCTTTTTTCGATCTGACGTCAATAAGGTGCCTTGTTCAAAATCGCCCGTTTGAGCTCCGATTTTTTGTAACGCAGAAAAGGATCACAAATGCTCAGTTTAGACATTTCGCAACTTTTAACCATGGGGGGGCCTAAACAGGGTAGGGGAGCTCACATTAACGTTCAAAAACCTCAGAAAGTGAAAATTTCATGCCATGGGACCTTTAAGGAGCCATATAAAAGCATCAAGAAGTACCATGTCATGGGATCTTTAAAGCCCCAGTGTGTAGGATTCGTGGTGCATAGGTGGATAGTCGCTATTGCACTTTCTGTTTTAGCTACAGCAGACCTTGAGGGACCCGCGCGCTGCGCGGTCCCGTTTTTTTTTTTTTCTTTTCTCATGAAAACACACATTCCCGATCATGTACCATGACACTCTACACATCAAATGAAACCTTACAGTCTCCTCTTTTTGACTATGCAATTCATTTCCCTGCAAAACAATCACTCCCCGAGCACATGGGGCTTTTATACGGAAAAGCACAAAACGAGGTTAGCTTACCTTAGAATGCTTTGCACAGGTCAAACTCTGTATTTCACCATAAACTTGGTCTCAATTTGTCCGTAAGGATCCAGCGAATAAAATCCAGTAAAACAATTTAGTCCAAAACACGTGTTAGATCCATTACGACGTCTGATCCGGCAGCATGCTTGTGTTGTTTACCCAAAACCACGAGCCTTGCCGAAGGCGAAGGTGGAGCCCAAATGTCCTTCTGTGGCTCTCGTATTCAAAATGGCTGCCTCTGCATGGGGAAGATCCCCCTTTTATGTGACTATATCTAAGTCCAAAAGAATACTTTGATTTCATGATGGAAGTGAAAAGGCTTGGAAAACAATGTATTTTTGAATGGGTATCTTCAATTTCAGTAATTAACGGGTAAAAATCTTACACACTGTCCCTTTAAGAAAAAAATTCCAAGGCTCACTGCACCAGCTACAGAGAAAGTAATGACAATTTTCCAATGTAAAGTCAATTCGGAACACAGCAGGTAGCAAGTTAACCATGTCCATGCAGTCTGTGGTATACTGGCTATATTCACTATACTGTGAAAAAGTGCCATTTTTTCCATTTGAAAAGAAATATGCTTATTTTTGTATTCACTGTATATGCACATCAAATATTTCAAGCATTTATAATAGTGTTGAGCATATCATAATTACAGTGGAATGATAAGGGTTTTTTCATGGATAACTGCGCATTTCACTGCTGCACATTTTGATGCACACTGCACATCTTTAGACATCTGTAAATAGGTATTTATTCTTTGCACTACTTAGAGCTTTTGTCTTTTTTGCACTGCTTGGCCAGGGAAAAACGGAATTTTGTTTCACTGTATGTCGAACACATAATGGCAAATTGACAATAAAGTTGACTCTGACTTTTGACTTTGATAACACTGATTGTTTAGAATGAAGAAAAATCGATGGCCGGTGAGCTCTGTTGATACTTTGGACAGATATGTTTACTGATTTTAATTATTTTCCCCAAATCATGCAAACTACAAAATCATCCACATCTCCCCTCTTTTCTTTTTCCTTTTTTTTCATCTTTGTTTACCTATAAGAGAGCAGTAGTCGTGTTTTGTGTGGTTGTATCATTTCACATAAGTGTTGAAACAAAGCTGAAGAGTTCCTTTGCAAAAACAGATAAGTGCCATTTGAAAAAGCGGAGGCTTGTAGTATACGTACTTAGTGTAGTAGTATTTTCAAAAGCCAAATGTATTTCACTATCAAAATATTATTCCATCCCTTCTTGATAAAATCTATCTACCCATTATTGCCAATGATAATATCTGTAGAAGATGGTAACAAAATGAATAAAGGAAATCTAAACAGAGATATTTGTTTTTGCTGGAGATTTAAGGGCGACAGCTGTTGAACTGAAAAGAACAAATATGGACGTGATGTGTTGGAAAATAAAGCTGTAATCAAGAATCAAGAATCAAAGAGATTGTATTATGCTATTTTTTGATCTATGATAGACAAACCTGAAATTGTGTTTTGTTTTATTCACACATGTTTAACAGATAAACTACAACTACATGACATCACATGGAGATATAGACAAACTAATAATAAGGATTACGCAAACATGTTTGAGTGAAACAAAACGCAACTCCATGTTTTTGAGGATATTATAACATGGTTTAAAGCTCACAAGAGTTAATTTTGAGTAATACAGGACCTTCAATAATAAAGGCAATGATATAAAATAGTTCAATACAAAGCAAACAAATATTTTCTGACATAATACACTTAAACACTCATCTTAAATCTGAGCATTTCGGTTAATTCAAATAAAATAAATCCCCAAATAAGCCCCTGTCACTCTGCGTACTACAGCAAATAAAAGCCACAATAGAGGTCTGGAGCTGCAGTTGCCATTAGAGGATAAGTGAGGCTAGATAATATCGTCCTAGTGGGTAATTACTGTCACATGGGCTCTCCAGCTGCCGCCCAAGACATGGATTTTCCTCAAACACAGGAAGTGAACCCAGACCACGCATCAGATAGGGCAGCGCATCAGGAAGCAGACTTATAGAAAAGAAATGGCATTATCTGATGTTGTAGAAGGAACCAGTAAACTCTCTGACCTACGTCTCCTGCCACCTGCTACCTTCCCTGTCCTGAAAATGACTTTGATAGAATGCATTTGGTGCCCCTTAAGGCTACTCCAACTTATGAATATACAAGAACTATAATTGCTGACAAAAGATTAATAGTACATTTGTGAACCCCACCCCTTCAGAGTACCTTTCCACATATTTGGAGTGGATTTCATATTCGGAGGCGTCTTTCAAAAAATTATAAATTATATAATAACTAATTAAACAACATAACTTAAAGGTCCTGTATGGTGAGCTTTAAAGGTGCACTGCCCAACTCTTCTGGTGGAGGGTCTTTTTGATAACACTGATTGTTTAAAATTAAGAAAACTTGATGGCCGGTGAGCTCTGTTGATACTTTGGACAGATATGTTTACTGATTTTAATTATTTTCCCAAAATCATGCAAAATACAAAATCGCCCACCCACCTACCTCACCTCCGCTCTTTAATTTATTTATTTTTAAATCTTTCTTTACCTATAAGAGAGCAGTAGACGTGTTTTGTGCGGTTGTATCGTTTCACATAAGTGTTGAAACAAAGCTGAAGAGTTCATTTGCAAAAACAGATAAGTGCCATTTGTCAGCGGAGGCTTGTAGTATACGTACTTAGTGTAGTTGTATTTTCAAAAGCCAAATATATTCCACTATCAAAATATTATTCCATCCCTTCTTGATAAAATCTATCTACCCATTATTGCCAATGATAATATCTGTAGAAGATGGTTACAAAATGAATAAAAGAAATCTAAATGGAGATATTTACCTCTTGATAGAATGTATTTGGTGCCCCTTACAGTTACTCCAACTTATGAATATATAAGAACTATAATTGCTGACAAAAGATTAATAGTAAGTTTGTGAACCCCACCCCTTCATAGTACCTTTCCACATATTTGTAGAAGATTTCATATTCGGAGGTTTCTTTCAAAAAATAAAAAATTATACATTTTACTCAACTCTTGAAATAATATTAAAGGTCCTGTATGGTGAGCTTTAAAGGTGCACTGCCACTGTCCATTACCTGTTGACTCCATGGAGATGTTATAGCTTTGCCCGGAATGTTCCATGGTATGACATCTAGCATTTATTAATTACATTTTTATTGCTCAAACATACAATAATTCCTTCTGTGAATGGGGACAACTCTCCACAGATCTGAAATGTAATGTAGCGTAGTGCTGAAACCTGCTTGTCTCCCTTGTAGGTTTAAAGATCCCATGGCATGAAATTTTCACTTTCTGAGGTTTTTGAACGTTAATGTGAGCTCCCCTACTCTGTTTAGCCCCCCCCCCCCATGGTTAAAAGTTGCGAAATGTCTAAACTGAGCATTTGCGATCCTTTTCTGCGTTAGAAAAAATCGGAGCTCAAACGGGCAAGTTTGAACAAGGCACCTTATTGACGTCAGATCGAAAAAAGAAATGCAAATGCAGTTCCACCCCCGTCTGTCTGAACTCAGCGTCTCTGTAAATCACGCCCAGAGAGTTTGGACTGCGAATGCGCTAGGCAATGCGAAATGCGTTTTTTTATTTGCCTGGAGGCATGTCCAAGTGTTTCTAGGCTCGGAAGTCCTTTATCTGAGCCTCTGGACCTTTGAACAGCAGTGGTTTAATTTTATTTTCTGTGGAAATGTGTTTATTTTTCAATGGAACTCTTCAAATCTCTCCCCCCGTGCAAAAACAAGGAAATGGATCAGAGAGCGCTCAGAGCAGAGAGCGGAGAGCGGAGAGTTTGGCCACGCCTCCACCCTCTACTATTGGCCAGCTTTTTTCTCCTCATTTGCATTCAAGCAACAACACCCATTATAGAGTGTTCAGAGTGACAAAAATCTTTCTCAGCTTATCTCTGTTTCTCATGCACTGAGTGTTGATTTTGAAGAAGGATTCATTTACAGTATTAGGGAACCATTAAGGAGCCATATAAAAGCATCAAGAAGTACCATGTCATGGGATCTTTAAGCTATACTGTAACAGTAGGCTATACTATAACATTTCCATGGAGACAAGCAGGTGGCAGACCCTCCACTAGAAATGCTACACAGTGCACCTTTAAGCCTGCGTTTTACCCAGAGTTGTGTTTTGTTTCATTCACACATTATTATTAGTCTGCCTAAATCAACCTCGTGATGTCATGAAGCAGTAGTTTTCAAGTTAGCTTCTTTTACCTTTAGTTTAATACAGAGTGGAAATTCCCGGGTTGAAATTATCCAAATGATTGTGGTAAAGGTGTGGAAAAACACTTCCTGTATTTCTTCCTGTATTACTACATGACATTTCTGACCTACATCTCTGTTACTGCTGCCTTCCCTCTCCTGAAAATGACTTTGATAGAACAGATTTGGTGCCCCTCACGGCTACTCCAACTTTCGAATGTGGGTTTTATATTGTGTGTGCGCAGTTGTCTCGAGGAATGGGCCCAAAGTGTGATTTTAGTCTAATCAAATTTTGCCATCTGTAGCATGAGGCTAATTACGAAATCTGTGATGGCGTGTGGTGCAGGCGGGGGGCAAAGGGACAGGAGGAGAGCGGGTTCGTAATTTTGTATTGTGACAAGATGTGAGACACTGAAAAAGTGCTACGTGCTATGTGTAGTGCTACTGCACTCAAATACTTTAGATAATTTTACTAATTTATTACTGTTGGAGTTTCCCCTACCTTTTTGTCTCCAGGAGATGCCACACAGCTTCACTAGAATCATTTGGATATTTTCTGCTCTGGAACTGCCAATCTCTACTGAACTAAAGGTAAAAGAAGCTGTTAACGTGGAAACTACCAGGACATCACAAGTTGGAACGGAGCATATTGAGCTTTGTAGATGCAGACAGACTAATAATGAACACAAACAAACACAAACAAACAAACAAACAATATTTATAAGGCGCTTTTCATACAAAATAGTAACACAAAGCGCCTGAATAAAGGGTTGCTCAAACACATGTGAATGAAACAAAAAACAACGCTGGGTATGTTTCTGAGAAGGTAACATTCTAACATGGCTTAAAGCTCACAAGAGTGACTTTGGTGTAATATAATACCTTTGAACATCTGTTTTTATTGCACAAAAATGACCTTGACAATCTGTAATTCTTACTATGTGTGAGGCTGCCTTTCCATGTGATCTGTAATTTGATATGGGGGACCTGCTTGTCTCTAGAAAAGTTACATAGTGCATCTTTAAATATTAAGCTCTTCCCATAGTTGCAGAACCCACCATCAAGGTCATCCTGTAGTTCTCGGCAGCAGAAGCCATGACCTTTAGATCAGTTCAGTTTCAGATTTCACTATTATGTTGCTGTGTCCCTGAGTAAGACACTTAACCCATGTTGCGTTCTGTGTCATTGTGTACAGGTGTGTGAATGGGTCAGTATCTTCTTCATGTAAAAAGCACATTAACTGCTCAGTTGTGGTGGAAAAGCACAAATGACCATTATCATACTACTAGTACTACAGCTCCTATTGCTACTTAGATACTACAGTTTTCAAATTAGATTTAGAATTAGATAATTTACCAAGTTCAAAAACAATACGACTCATTGTTCAAATTAAAAAATGTTATACTCAGAATGTACTGCAGAAAACCTCATGAGTAAAATGATCTCCTTCATAGTACCTTTCCACATACTACAACCAGATTAGTGTATTTGTGTTACAAGCCAGCCTCGAGGTCAGGAATTATATGCAAGAGGATTACAAATCAAGTAGATTAAGGAACGAATGAATAGCTCCTTCACTGGTCCAGGTTAAAAGAGTTAAACAGTAGGTCAGGTTATAAATGGCAGCGTGCAGCCCTACGTATACTATCTTTGTGTGTGGTAGTTGCCCACTGTAATCAAGCTTAAATCAGCCAATGCAGAGCCAACGTCTGATTGCCCCACCGTTGTGCAATCACTGCACAGACAGAGAATGTGGTCATTGCTGTGAATGTACAGCTAAAAATACACAAGAGAGAGGTCTGAAAATGGATGGAGGTTTTCTGTGTCACAAAATGGTAAATGAGCTGGGCTTTTGAAAGTTTTTGTGTGTATAATTTTGCATCCTCTGCTGTTATGTCTGCTGCTATGACTACTACTACTACAGCTACTACAATCAGTTATAAATAGAAAAGGATTACACATAGGCAAACAAGTAAAATAATAATAATAAAGTAAAAATAATAATAAAGTAAAATAATAATAATAATAATAATAATAATAATAATAATAATAATAATAATAATAATAATAATAATGGTGGAAAGCTATTGTTTCCCTGGAGAAAAATGAAAGCAAGGCTGCCAATCTGTTCCTCTCCAAGGAAGGAGGATGGAGTGTGGACACAACAACAGCATACAAAAGTTGGAGCTAGGCCCAAACCACCATTGGTGTCTGATCACTTTAACCTATGAGGCACTACCCCCCCCTATTACCTTGCACCGCTACTTTTTGGTACTGATTTAATAACCACATGTCAAGAGATGTGATGCTTTTTTAGCATTAACCTAAAATAATTGGAAATATTTATATATATTCAGTCATATGAGGATATACAGCTCTGGAAAAAAATAAGTGACCTCTTTTTTTTTTTTCCTGAAATCAGCATCTCTACATGTATTACAGCCATTCCATTCCAGCGTCTGTTGAATTCCAACACAAACACAAAGCTGAGCTACTTCAGTTCTTGCACCAGGAGTGGAATAAAGTCACCCAAGAACAATGTGAAAGACTTGTGGAGAGCATGCCAAGACACATGAAAGCTGTGATTAAAAATAAGGGTTATTGCACCAAATATTGATTTCTGAACTCTTCTCAAGTGTAAACATTAGTATTATGTTGTTTTAAAATGAATTTGATTTTGTTTCTTTGCATTGTTTGAGGTCTGAAAACATGTATCTTTTTTGTTATTTTGACCATTTGTCATTTTCTGCAAATAAATGCTCTAAACGATAATATTTTTATTTGGAATTTGGGGGAAATGTTGTCCGTAGTTTATAAACTCAAACAAAAATGTTCCTTTTGCCCAAACACATACATATAAGTAGTAAAATCAGAAAAACTGATAATTTTGCAGTGGTCTCTTATTTTTTATTCCATAGCTGTATGTAAGTCATGAGTAAAATGGCACTCACGTTCTGTTTATATTGTGCAAAGAGCTAACTTGCCTCATAGTTTACTCCTACTACTACTAATAATATGTTTTAGCAGTCATTTACTCCAGCAGAGATAGGTGCATGTCTGAGTGGGAGTGTGAAAATTACCATATTGAAAGCTATGTGCCTACTTAAAAACATTATGATTTTGCCTGTGCACTTCCTCTACTCCTCACAAGATTAAATGCCAGGATGCTCGCATGTTTGTGAATACCATAGCACCGCATTAGAATCCACACTGCTGATGACATTTTGTGTTTTGCGTCATGCACACACCGGTTCACAGCGGGCCACAGTGGATGGGATAGGGACATCTTTCAAGTCTCCCAATTTACCACGGTGAGATGAAATGGCACTGTGACCTGTAGAAAAGGGGAGAAGCATAAACAACGCAAAATATATGATCATGTTAAAGGTCATACATGATACAAAATGGACTCTTGTGAGCTTTAAGTCATGTTAGAATGTTGTTACCTCATCAACATACCAGGAGTTGTGTTCTATTTCACTCACACATGTTTGAGTAATCCTTTATTATTACTCTTTCTGAATCTCCAAAGCTCAAAATGCTTTATTCCACCTGGCGATGTCATGAAGAGGTACAATAGTTTTCAAGTTAATATCTACCTTGAATTCAGTAGAAGATTGGCAATTCCAGGTCTGAAATGATCCAAATGATTGTAGTGAAGGTCTATTGAGTTTAAAAACACAGTGGAGCACTTCCTGGATTACCACATGACATAACAAGGTAGATCAATGTGTTTTCTGTTTGAGAGAAGAACTCAGTCTAAATATACAGTTTTAGTGTTAAATGTGTGAATGAAACAAAACACAACTCCAGGTATGTTTTAATGAGGAAAGTTTATAATATAGATCAGAAAATAGAGTAATATGGGTTCTTTTATGATAAGGGGTCACCATAGTAATAAGACAAAATTTGGGTGAAATGGTTCAGATGGTAAAGACGTCTCAGAAAGGGAAGGCTGGCAGTAGACTCTTTGGACACTTCACTCTCCTTGACTAAGTATGAATGTGCTGTGTGTGTGTGTGAGTGAGTCACAAGTGGTAGTTGAAGTAGCTGTTTGCATAGATTGGCAGCCACGTCATGTCAATCAGCCCAATAGACAATAAATAAATACCCAATCTCATCTGGTCTTGAAAGGAAGCAGGGTTGATTCGTACTGAATGGCTGTTGGGAATATTAGGTGCTGCCGTTGCCTGACCAGCCAGTATTTCTAAAATCTGACCATAGAGACAAACTACGCTCCTAATTTGGGAGTTTTCAATCACATAGCCAGTAAATTGTTACTCTCAAAATGCAGAAGACGTCTCCCCTTGAGTATTCTACTATGGTTCAGAACAAAATCTATAACTCTGATACATAAAAGTTTTGTGCTTCAGGTTCTCATTGTCTGTTTATTGTCTTATTTTATTCACTTTTTATTCGTAAGCAGCCATGTGTGAAACTGGGGAGACAGAATATGGTTTCAAAGCTACACATCTTTGTAAAATACTATCTAGTATAAATGTGGTGTGTGAGTGATTTGTGGTGGTTGGAGTGGCCGATGACACAGCCTTGCTTCCATCAGTCTGCCCCAGGGCAGCTGTGGTTAGCTCGCCATCACCAATTGTGGGAGGGAATGAATAATGAAAAGCAGGAGTTCTCAAACTTTTTTAGTTTGGTATGAAAATATCCCCAGGACCCCTTACCGATCCTCATTATAAAATTCATGTTCATGTTTGGATGATACAGTAGATTCATTTATCACAGTCCTTGTTTCATTGGTGTAGTTGTTTATATCAGAAAACAATACATGTTTGGGAGTGTATATCATAAGAAAGTAAATATCAGTACTGACACTAATTTTGGTAGCAACTTTGTGTGTAAAGTTGTGCTCTATAAATTATTGTATTCAAGTCAAGGAAGTAAAACTAAAAAAAAAAAAAGTACTTCATACATTTCACTGTACCTCACATGATATTTGACTATATGTCACAAGCAGTACCAAAGGACTGTTATTGACAAAAGAAATTTGAAAACAACAAACAGACTAATGGAAATCTATGAATTTGTCATGCATCATGGAGACGTATATAAAGCTTTTCACACTAAGCTTGAGTGTTGTGAGTGTGTATGGGAGAGAAGTCTTAGACATGGTAAACACTTCAACACTCTCCAGCGACTCCTTATCTAAGCCAGGCCAGCAAGAGTTCATCTTATTAGACTTTCAAAAATAGATCGGGGCCAATGGCAGTCCCTTCGTATGGCATGATTGGCAGAGCACGTCGTTGGGAAGTGATTTCAGGCCAGCGTTGAATTGAATTGCTAGGGAAGGCGGCTGGTAAAGCAAGTCCTTTAATTTGCTCTGGAGAGCATATTCTCGTCCTGATACTCCAAAATGTAATTGGAATCTGTACAAGAGCTGCTCGTTTTCATTTGAGATTTTCCCCGTGAATTGTATCATCCAAACATGCTTTTTTGCGTACAAGTATCAAGCCCAACGTAATTGTATCGTCTCCTCGGAGATAGCATCTTATCTGAGGTGATAAGAAGGGGATAGACACCACATGGGTACACGGGTCACGGAAAAAGAATTGGGAAAAAAAAACAACAAAACATGGTTGCATGGTTAGTTTTTGGCCGGGGTCTTGACATATGGAGATGGATATTGGTATACAGTGACTCAGAGACACTACCCACACACACATCTCTCGCAGTGTGGTGCCTTTGTAATGATGTGGGGAGTCTGGACAGCCGTCTGCTTAACTCCGGCACGCTGTGGGGTGCAGAGCAGAGCCAGAGCCAGGGGAGGGAGGGGGGACAGGAGACAGAGACGCCGGTCCTATTTTTGGGGTACTGGTGACTTGTATCCTGGCAGCAAGCTCCATCCTGTGCAGAGATGTGGGAAATGAACAAACATGGCCTCCTGTGGAGAAGAAGAGACTGTTGGAGTGAGGTGCTTGATAAACGAGGGAAACTTAATTGACTTCATGATGCTACAAATAATTAGCTTAGCCAGGCAGTGACACAACATCTCAGAAACAGGAAGGGGTTATTTATTTGCTACGATGCAAGATGTCATTCACCTGGATTGTTTACTATACTCATGTTTATTGACTTTATATTGGTGGATGTAATAGAAATGGTTTCTGTTATGGTGCGTATATTGTAATTTTTTGAACAAACAAACAAACAAACAAACATTAAAAAAAAGATCTAAATAATGAAAGCAATAATTGATTCTTGAGACATTTATTCCCTTGTAAAATTTGTGGAAGAAATCTTATACCACATTCAAATTAATTCATGTATTTATTAGGATTTGTTTTGGGCCCTAGATGATTGGCCTTCAATAGCAATGCATTACTGGCATTTTTATTTATTATTATTTTTTTTTTAGCTATGGACCATTTTATGCAGCAGAAGACCTTCCAGAGAAAATATTAGTAGTTCACCTGACTCCGGAGGACTCCCCGGAGGACTCCCTTCTGGATTGTAGGACACAGAAATGTATTTTGTTATGTATATGTTACTCACAACAAAGTCACTTTATTCTCTCACTCTTTACACTTTACAAAGACCAGGTAAGGAATGTATTTTCTACCAACACCATGTGTAAGTTGTGGGCATTAAATAGCCAACCTAGGGATTTGTGTACACAATGTTCTTATTGCCGCTATATGCTAAATTATACATAGCATCTTGGTTTGATACTGCAAGCACGTGGGTTTTGCAAACCTGTGCCCATTCCTGGGATGCACTGCAGTTATTATAGTTCTATGGTTTCCCAATGAATATTTAAAATCCTTTGTTACACTGAAACCAAAGACATTAAGGATATAAAAGTCTTCTTTTTGTGAGGTCTGGACCCCGAAGACCAGAGCTTTGAAACCCCAGTCTTACTGGGATCTTGTGAAATCATCCAGACGGAAGCATACGGCAGTGCGGGCTCAAACTAGGCCACTCCTGCTGAGCTGTGGCTTTCTTTCCACTAGCGAGAGTGATGATTTGGAGGGAGCTTGGGGGAGATGGTGATATGGATGCGGTTCCCTTGGTACCGTTGATTACATGATGCCTTTTGAAGCAGTGACGACAGCAGCAGAGAGGACACTTGACCTCCATTTTGTAGTCTCTTTACTGAAGGTGAAGGTGCTTGGGCTTGTTTAAAATGCTGCCCTCTTGTTGCATGTAGAGACAGAAGAAAGCAAAGTGCTTAGGAACAGAGGGGGTATAAGTATGAATAGTGTTACATTAAAATAATACTCAAGTAGAAGTAAAAATTGTGATCCAAATATCGTTCTATCCCAGCTGATCCTCTCTCATCCTGAAAGGTAACAGTGCACTGCGGACTGGTTTTGACATGAAGTGCAGCTTTCACAATATACTATATGGGTATAAAATTTTATTTACTCATTTCCAAGAAAGACAGTCAAGTAGCCCAGGTTTAATACAATCGAACTGTCATATCATTCTGTATTTCCAGAGTACAAGAATAAAGTAAGATGCAAGAAAGACAAAATGTCCTTAGACTTACTCACAGTGACTTTTACAGTATAAGTGAACTCGAGAGTAAAACAACATTAGACTCAGACATTACTCTTTGGAGTCAGAAAAGTATTCAGCTAAAGTAAGTTTGGTTAAATTGGCTGTACCCAATTTTCTCAATTGCAGTTCAAGATTTTCAAGATTTCAAGATTGTTTATTTGTCATATGCAGAATCAACACAGGGTCAACAATGCAATGAAATGCTTCGGATCAGAAGAACCGTTGACTCGCTAAGATAGTCAGAAGTACTAATAAAATGCAATAATAGTACATGGTAAAAAAGTGTTGGAAAAGTGCAGGGGAAGAAGTAAACAATATAATAAAAATATGTAATAAAATGTAATACAAAAATACAAGGTACAATGTACAAAGGTTCAGGTAGAAGTTGAACAAGGACTTGATTTGTTTTACCCCTGTATTGTATAATTGTATATTATACAAGCAGCTCATGAGACTGATGTGTGCTGTCTGCAAATTATAAAATGCTTTATTCTCCAAGAATCAGGAAGTGTGCCTTTAGCATGCTAGTTGTTGCATTACTGTGACGAAAAAAAAGATCTGGTCTCTGAAGTTTGTGAGACGGGCTTCTAAACTCATTGTGGTGAATAATAATGTGGAATGTATACAGTAAATGAGGAATAACTCTGGACCACAGCAAACTGTTTAAAATCAACTATTTCAGTTTTTCACATTTCAAAGACATCAGATAGAGCGCCTTTAAACTCTCAAGTGCTCCAAAATAGTGCCAGACTACAAACTTCATCTTATGAAATGCATTTCAGCAACTGAATAAAGGGAAGTGGTACAACCTGATAAGAGAGCAGCTTCTAGGAAACCAAAAAGATGGGGAGATGAGCAGCACATTTGACGGAAGAGACAGATCAACAAATCGGCACAACAATGGCACCATCTTGGGAAGGGCTGGTGATCACAGGGATTATGTTGCTAGCATGTTGTGTTCCTCCATTACACAGGCAATATATCCTAAGTAAAGGCTGACTTATGGGTGCGCACACTGCAGATTGGTATGTAGCTGCTAATATAAAAATCTCCTTGCAGTCTTAGCTGGCAGTTAATCAATAGTCTGCTTACTTTGCGGCGATACACAAATGCACTGTGAATGGAAAAAACTCGGCCGCATAAAAATGTATGAGTGCTATTTGTCAGAAAATTTGAAAAGCTGTTATAAACACTATGCAATAAAAGTCAACATAAGCCAGCAGCATTAAGTGTATTAAAAGAGGAAAATACCATAAATTAAAGATCAAAGGAGAAGTTCAATTTGTTCAATTTTTCACGCACCATAAATTAAACTGTGCAAGCCCCCATTACCATAGGATTTGTGGGACAGAAAATAACAATGTCATTATTTTTTGTCAAGAGCAGCTGTATGTTGTTTGCAATTTCAGCTTGTAAGTTATGTCAAAATATATTACTATTAATTATTATTTATAATTATATGTTTTATATTGTATTGCTTATTCTTAGTATTTTAGTAGTCAAGCAATGGGCAAATACTATGTAATTCACTTAGAAAGTGTTACAAAGTGTGAACCTGGATCAAGTCCCAGAGGACAAATTTGCTGCTTAAATATATATTGTTTTAAGTTCGGAAGACAAACTCATTGTAGTCTCATTACAGCTCGAGATTCGTCTGGTGTGAGTCTTGTTTGTTTCTCCTAAAATTCACTAGGATCACTAGGAGAGACAAAAACAGGAGTCCTACTTGAGACATTGGGGAGAAACCTTTTTCATGGCGCACATTTCAAATCAAATCTAAACCAAAAAAAAAAACATACAATTGAGAAAGAATAAAACATTTGTGAATTTCAAAATGTTTTTATTGATAATATTAAAGATACAAATATGTAAGCTTCAATTGAACATTGTATAGTTTTTTTTGTTTGTTTGTTTGTTTGTTAGTTTGTTTGTTTTTACATTTCCAATCCATGCACCCTTGTATAGTTTCAATTTAATTTTTTAACTCTTTGTAACATATACATAGACACATATAGCTTTGACTAATAATCATAAGTCCAACTAAAACCATTCACGTGTCCCAAATGTAGTGATCTATGTGTCTCAATTTCACATATGTGACCAACCGCAGCAAAACAGGATTCAAGTCATCCCGGGGGCATTTTGAGTTATTCACAGATTCTGAAAGTATAGATTCTAAGTTTTCCAATGATTGCCTGGAAGACTCCATGACTCATCGCTGTACCAGCGAGTGAGTCTGGTAACGCTTGGTCCAAAATGCGCTGCGGTTGCGCGTAGACAGACAGCTAAGTGAACCAATCAGAGATTGCGCCATCTTGATTCAAAACTGAGGCGGAACTTCCGCTGCCTAAGAGTGACTTTGCGGGCAAAGGCGGGTGCACTGACGTCACCATCTTTGAACGAATCAGAATCGCGGAGTCCGTTTGTAACCGGAGGAGCGAGGGTGGATGGAGGGTGTCCAAATGGTATCGCGCTGTATAGGAAATACAGAGAGATATCATTTGGCTGGCCAGGTAATTCCAATGATGCCTTACATATGGAAATCTGAGAACATTTGAAGAAGTTGTGGTCATTTGAAAGCAGGACATCTCAAAATAACGAGCTTGAGAAAAGCTTCTCTAAAGATCCTCTTGTCCTTATCCTTCAGAACTCATTTGCATGACATTAAGCTAAGCCCTCCCCCATCACTGACTATCACTGTGGTGTGGTGTTTACATTCAGGAAAGGTCAGAATTAGTGCAGAATTATACTTTGTTAAAATGGAAATGCTTTTATAACAAAAAAGTCCATATAATCATTCAATAATTCAATAATTAAGTTAAATTAAGTTAAAAAGTTAAATAAAAAATCACCTGTATTGTCAATTTAATACAATACAAAATAGTATAGGACACCACACACACACACACACACACACACACACACACACACACACACACACACACACACACACACACACACACACACACACACACACACACACACACACACACACCTGTCCTGTTTTAGTCCTGCTTTAGTCCTTGTTTAGTCCTGGTTTAGTCCTGCTTTAGTACTGCTTTAGTCCTGTTTTAGTCCTGCTTTAGTTCTGATTTAGTCCTGGTTTAGTCCTGGTTTAGTCATGCTTTATTCCTGGTTTAGTCCTGATTTAGTCTTACTTTAGTCCTGGTTTAGTCCGGTTTTTGTCCTGCTTTAGTCCTGCTTTAGTCCTGCTTTAGTCCTGTTTTAGTCCTGCTTTAGTTCTGGTTTAGTCCTGGTTTAGTCCTGCTTTATTCCTGGTTTAGTCCTGCTTTATTCCTGGTTTAGTCCTGATTTAGTCTTGCTTTAGTCCTGGTTTAGTCCTGTTTTTGTCCTGCTTTAGTTCTGCTTTAGTCCCGTTTTTGTCCTGCTTTAGTTCTGGTTTAGTCCTGGTTTAGTCCTGCTTTATTCCTGGTTTTGTCCTGGTTTAGTCCTGCTTTAGTCCTGGTTTAGTCCTGTTTTAGTCCTGGTTTAGTTCTGGTTTAGTCCTGGTTTAGTCCTGCTTTATTCCTGGTTTAATCCTGCTTTATTCCTGGTTTAGTCCTGATTTAGTCTTGCTTTAGTCCTGGTTTAGTCCTTGTTTAGTCCTGATTTAGTTCTGGTTTAGTCCTGGTTTAGTCCTGCTTTATTCCTGGTTTAGTCCTGTTTCAGTCCTGTTTTAGTCCTGCTTTAGTCCTGGTTTAGTCCCGGCTTAGTCCCAGTTAGCAGTGAGCAGCCCCGCGCCGGTCCGCGCACAGCGCGGTCCCGCACAGCGCACATTCTGAAATATGATCGCTACACGAAAGCTGAATTAGTATTTAAACATGTCCTAAAGTCTATAAAGTAAATGTGTTCCTGCAAACATCATTGGGTACACTTACTTGCCTCGTTGTCCGATTATTCGCATATTACCCCTCTTTTGCCAGTATCCAATCGCATTCTGTACATAAGCTTCGGAGAAACGGATGTGTCCCAATTGTGTCCTGAGGAGAGACTCCTTCCTTCTTATGTAGCATTTACAGTCAAAGTAACAGATTTTTAAAATTACGGATGCAAATACATCCTACAAAGTACAGCTACATATTCACGAGCTGTGCACAGCTGATAGGCGGAAAAAGAAAACAAAAGAGTGCTAATGCCACGTGATTGGGCCGCAGCGGTAGGATGGAAATTTAGACATGGCTCAATTCTTTCCGAAAAACAAGTCAATTTCACAGACAAAATGTATGCTTTTTAAGCAGCCAATGCTGTTATCTGAAACATGGAGTGGCTTCTTCATCTCAACTAGCACATTCTGCAAAAAGCGGCCTACTTTGTTGTGCTTATTCATCTATGGTTGTACTAGAATATGTAGAAAGTTTCAAAAGTCATGTTGGTGAAATAAAGAGTCTACCTTCAGGAATTTTCAAATATATCTTCAAGAGTCAGTGTGTTCATGGAAGATGGTGACTGATTCACACTTTGGGTACAGTTGTTTGGGTGCAACTTTTATCAATTGTTTTGTTGTCATCACATTGGTACAGGCAGGGCCGTGGGAAGCACCCCCAGGTGGGACATTATATATATACACTCAACAAAAATATAAAACTTTTGTTTTTGCTCCCATCTTTCCTGAGATGGACCCAAAGATCCAAAATTCACTCCAGATACACAACACTACCATTTCTCTCAAACATTGTTCACAAATCTGTCCAAATGTGTGACAGCGAGCACCTCTGCCCCGCCGAGACAATCCACCCCACCTCACAGGTGCGCCACATCAAGATGCCGATCCGACATCATGACCAGTGCACAGGTGCGCCCCAGACTGCCCACAATAAAAGGCCACCCCGAAATGTGCATTTATTTGCTTTATTGGGGGATGGGGACTCAGAACCAGTCAGTATCTGGTGTGACCACCATTTTCCTCATGCAGTGCAACACATCTTCTTCGCATAGAGTTTATCAGATTGTCAATTGTGGCCTGTGGAATGTTGGTCCACTCCTCTTCAAAGGCTGTTATGGACGAAGAACACAGGTGCATTTTATTGATGGCATTTTGAATGCACAGAGATACCGTGATGAGATCCTGAGGCCCATTGTTGTGCCATACATCCATGAACATCACCTCATGGTTCAGCAAGATAATGCACGGCCCCATGTTGCAAGGATCTGTACACAATTCTTGGAAGCTGAAAATGTCCCAGTTCTTGCATGGCCAGCATACTCACCGGACATGTCACCCATTGAGCATGTTTGGGATGTGCTTGACCGGCGTATACGACAGCGTGTACCAGCTCCCACTAATATCCAGCAACTTCGCACAGCCATTGAAGAGGAGTGGACCAACATTCCACAGGCCACAACTGACAATCTGACAATCTGATAAGTGTTGCACTGCATGAGGCAAATGGTGGTCACACCAGATACTGACTGGTTCTGAGTCCCCAGACCAAAGTAAAGAAAAAAAAAAAAAAAAATGCACATTTCAGGGTGGCCTTTTATTGTGGGCAGTCTGGGGTGCACCTGTGCACTGGTCATGATGTCGGATTGGCATCTTGATGTGGCGCACCTGTGAGGTGGGGTGGATTGTCTCGGCGGGGCAGAGGTGCTCGCTGTCACACATTTGGACAGATTTGTGAACAATGTTTGAGAGAAATGATAGTGTTGTGTATCTGGAGTGTATTTTGGATCTTTGAGTCCATCTCAGGAAAAATCGGAGCAAAAACAAAAGTGTTGCGTTTATACTTTTGTTGAGTATATATATATATATAATGCATATGTTTAAAATATGCAGTTTATTGGCCATAAACAAAATGTGTCAAAATCACTTCCCAAAATATTAATAATTTATAACTTGTGCAAAAAAAAATAAAAAATATATATATATATATATATATATATATATATATATATATATATATATATATATATATATATATATATATATATATATATATATATATATATATATATGCTGCTGGTGATCGGCTTCAGGAGGAGACCACTACCTCACTCACCGGTGAACATCCAGCGGCAGGACATAGGGACTGTGGACAGTTTCAAGTACCTAGGTGTTCACCTCAACAATAAACTGGACTGGTCCCACAACACCGACACCCTGTACAAGAAGGGCCAAAGTCGCCTCCACCTCCTGAGGAGACTGAGGTCCTTTGGAGTGTGCAGGCCTCTGCTCAAGACTTTTTATGACTCTGTGGTGGCCTCTGCTCTCCTCTACGCTGTCGTCTGCTGGGCCCCGAGCAGCACAGAGCGGGACAGAAAAAAACTTAATAAGCTGGTCAGAAGGGCCAGTTCTGTCCTGGGCTGTCCTCTGGACTCTGCAGAGGAGGTGGCTGAGAGGAGGGTGCTGGCCAAACTTACGTCCATCATGGACGACACCTCTCACCCTCTGCACCGGACTGTAGAGGAACTGAGCAGCTCCTTCAGCAGCCGACTGAGGCACCCCCAGTGCAAGAAGGAGCGCTACCGCAGATCCTTCATCCCCACCACCATCAGACTGTAGAACTCTACTATATAGTCTAAATGTGCAATTTTTTCTATACTGTCTTATTTACTTATTTTATTATTAGGCCCGACGCGCTAAAGCGGAGGGCCTATTGTTATTGTTCTGGATTTTCTTATTTATTCTTATTCTTATTATTTTTCTAATCACTTTTTGCAGGTTTCGGGTACTTCCCACCGACGAAAACTCGCACAAAATTCAAGAATGCCAAAAAAGAAATTTACAAATAATCTGTCTCAAAAAATGGCTCAACAGCGCCCCCTGGAGGATCAAAATACATTGCGCCTATGGCTATACCCATGTTGCCATGGCAACAGGCCAAACATCTGTCCTGCCAAAAACTTTGTCGGAGCTAAACCAAATTTGGTACACAGATGCATCATGGGAATAGGAACAAAAAAGTATATTACACCGTTGCTAGGCGACCAACAGGAAGTCAGCCATATTGGACCGAGCCCGTGACCCGGTGCCAAAGGCAAATTTTCCTGTCCTCGTATTTTAACTCCCCCTCCTCGGATTTTAGTCCCAGACTCACCAGAATTGTGCTGGATCATCTCGACAAGTGGGACATTAAAAGTTGTTAAAAGTGTTCTAAAAGACTGAATGGTGTTTCCTTGCCTGGAAGAATCCATGACTCATCGCTGTACCAGCGGCGAGTCTGGTAACGCTTGGTCCAGAATGCACTGCCGTTGCGCGTAGACAGACAGCTAAGTGAACCAATCAGAGAACAGTTAACGGACAGCGACGTGAACCAAGCCGGTAGGAAGCAATGCAAAAACATCTTTTTTGAAAAGAAAGGCCTCTAGAGCTGTCAGCTGCTGTGGTTTTAAGGAATCGATGTGTTTTAGGTCATTTAAGACCAATATTACAGCTGAATGGAAGGGACGTTCAGTTCTCCGATGCCCCATCTTGATTCAAAACTGAGGAGGAAATTCCGCTGCCTAAGAGTGACGTTGCGGGCAAAGGCGGGTGCACTGACGTCACCATCTTTGAACGAATCAGAATCGCGTCCGTTGTTAACTGGGGGAGCGAGGGTGGAGCGAGGGTGTCCAAATGGTATCTCGCTGTATAGCGAATACACGCCACAAATTTCAGGGTTGTTTTTGCAGCTCGTCATCCCATTTCGACGAGTGATAATCCGTGCATACTTTGGCTGATTTCACTCAAACTCTAATAAAAAATAACAGAACAGTGTAAGAAAGGTTTATGAGTGACCCTCCTCTTAAAATATTTGAAATTAAAAGGCGAAACAAACAACCCCTCCCCACCTCACCCCCAGGCATTCAATACACACATGCAGATAACACACAAACTCACACATGCATCCAGCTAGAAAAAAGGGGAGGAAAATGGCACATTAGCGCCAACCTCAGTCTGTTTACGGTGCAGGATCATGCTCACAATCTGCTTAAGTAAACTTTTCTAAAATGAAGTTACCAACACGTTAAGATCTTTTAGCCATTTTACAATTGGAGCAATTCAACCAAAGCTCAAATCTCTCAAATTTGACCTGTCTGAGCCCTCAGTATGAAGCCTCAAGTTGGACTAAAGATTGTCATTGTTATTCCATATTTCTTAAATATTTCATAATTTTGTGTTGGCTGTTGGCATGGCGCCTATGGACTCACAAACATTATACTTGGTGGAATACCTGCAGGGGCACTTATTCACAAACTATGGAACACATTCCCGCACCTTCAGAAAAGCGAGGCTGCCCCAAACACTGGACTGATTTTTCCAAATATTTACAAAGTTCAAGATGAAGTCTCTTACTACAGCAGTATATCAACAATTCTTTTATTTATTAAGAATTCTTAATATGTTTTACTACTCTTGTAAACCTATCTTCTGAAATGGTATCTTCTGAAATAATTTATATTATATTTATATAATATTCTTGGTCTTATTATGCACTTTAAAGGTGCACTATTGATACTGCAGTGACATCACACTGGGAGCTTCTGTATGTATGTGTATGATGCTGTGTTTGGTGTCCATGGTGACGCAATGCACACGTTAGCAAACACAACACATTTTCAGGAACCTGTGATCAATACAAGCGTTCATGGTCTTGTTTAGGAGTTTAATTTTCAACAAAAACTAAGTGAAAAACTGTTGGCTAATGCTAGGTAGCTTGTGACTGTAATACTAAGATAAGATAAGACTTTATTGATCTCACGAAGGAGAAATTTACTTGTCACAGTAGCTCCAGGTAGGGACAGTTTGAACAAGAAAGAAAAGTGCATGCAAGAATGGCATAAAGATAAGTAATAATAATAATAAAATAAGTTAAAATAATACATAATAATAATAATAATAATTAATAAATAATAAATAATCAAATCAGTAATAACAATAAAACAAGGAGAGTATTGAAAAAATGATATTGCACGTTGGAAAAACAATATTGCACGTTGGAAAAAACGATATTGCACAACAGGACTATACAGTGGAGTTATATAAGTAATAATAATAAGAAACAGTAACTAGGAGAGTGTTGAAAAACAATATTGCATGTTTGGACTATACAGTGGAGTTGTACAGTCTGACTTGGACTTACAGTCGAAGCAGGACTTTATAATTAAAGGAAGACCAAGGTTTCCGCCAGACTACGGGACGAAAGACTCGCTCTTTTCAAACAGTGTCGTAAGAAATAGTCTTTTCTGCTTTTCCTGCCTTCTTTTCTCAACCTGCTGTGAAAATGTTCGGACTCAGATGGGATATTGTGGATGGGATCGCGCTAAAAACGTCGCTATTTTAATTTATGTCGCTACTCGGTGCTCTCTGGAAAATGCCCTGAACAATAATAATTAATTTTCAACTTTTCATCAAAAATATTACGAGCTCCAGACACAGCCAAATTGACTTGCCAACAAATGGTGACGTCTCTGATGACGTCAGTGCCTCACCAGCCATGACCCTCACTGCATGTCACTGCATCTGACACACGTGTGGTGACGCAAGTTCCACCTCCACCACAAAATGACCACAGAAACCAAACGTAGCTGTGTTTTTGAAGATCTGACCATAAGAGTGTCACATGGTCACAGCGTTCGATGTACCCTGCCTGTGTGGATGCAGAGCTGTGATGGTTTAAGTAGGACCGGAGGCCGTCTCTCTTCGGTCCCTGTGAAGCTGTGACAGTATCTGGACTCCTTACCCAAAGAGCTGAGTGTGCTATTGCAGATAATTTTTGCCTCCCCGCTGGCATCATCTTACATTCAATTTGAAGTGCTGGATTCTTATTTAAAAGCTACAGCGTGAGAGAAAGGCACAGACTGGGAAAATATGCCCAAATAAACTGGCCAATTATAGCTAGCCTTATGTCAGACATTTCAATTTATTATGCAATTATTTGATAGCAAGTCTTTCTTTTGAAACATAACTATTCCATTTTGTTATGTAACCAAACAAAAAAATCCATTTGTGCTTCTACAGGTAGATGATGAGTCATTTAATTCAGTGCAAGTTTGTTCCAAGAGCACTACATCCTGTTTCGAATAGAAATTAGTTTATTTTCTCTTCACAACATTGACAGATGGAGGACTGTTTTAGACAAAACCAGGCCAGACAACTGACTGCTTAACATCAAGACACCAAGTAACAAAGTGTTCAGATGTGTAATCTTTTCGCAAACACTTTGTTGTGGATGCAGATCTGGCTGTCACGAACATGCTCAGAATGTGTTCCAGGCTCTCCTTGGTGGATTGGTGTCAAAAAACCCCAGAGGCAATCTTAATCCTTCTACATCAAAATAGGACACGTTTCTCATCAATTACAATGGTGTACATGCATAATTACTGCGCCACTGGTGTAATACGTGTACAATTGTAGGTTTGTGTTTGGATATGTAAACAAGAATAGTGATGATGCTGTTGAATAGTGACATCATGTTGGGGGTGTTCCACATGCATTTCTATGGTGAAATGTTTAGCAATAACCATGGTGATGCACTGAACACATTAGCAAACACAGCCAAAAATGTATAGGATTCTCTCAAATTTGAAGAAAAAACACATTCTCAGGAGCCTGTAATCAATACGAGATTAACAGCACAAACCAGCTCACCTGTTGTAGTTTCAGCTAAGTCAGGTCTTTATGGGTCGAACTTGAGTAACAGAGCCTCAGATGAAGCAATGCCTACAGTTAGCATCAACATTATACACTTTCCGGTACAGTTAATGTATGGCTGATGATAATGCAAACATTAGAATAAAGTTCTTGTCCACAAATCAAGAATTTTGTGTATTTTTGTACCTCATTTTAGGGTACACTTAGGCTATGTTCAGACTGCAGGGCTTAATGCTCAATCTGATTTTTTACGAGGTCGTTCACATTTCCAATTAAATGCGACTTGTATGTGATCTCCAGTGTGAACGTTAAATGCCCCAAAAGTGTCCTACGTGGTCATTGGAGGACACGACGAAGTCACATGCAGCGAGCGTGCTCAGTGTTTATGGAAGTAGTCTAAACATGGATGCTAGCATTGAGCACCTGGAGATTTTAAAGTTGCTTTCATACCGGGGGGCCAGAACATGTACATCTTATTTGTTTCAGGGAGGAGATTGAGGGCAAGGTTTCTGGCCATGGAGTTTTGTGGGTCCCTCTTCAGTAACGCAGCTATCCAGCAATTCTATCGGCTCAACGCTGGGCTTGTCTCCTAAAATGTGATCCAGTTCTGTTCAGTTTCCGACTAATTCAGTGCAGAATAGTAACGTTTGTCGCTTGTTGATGATGTGTAAGTCGGATGAATGCGACCTGGCCGTTCAGACTGAAGTCGCATGTCAAAAATCGGATATGTATGGGTTTTAGGAACACATATCCCAGGGCTCTCAAGTTTTGAAGATTGGTAGGAGTGAGATTTCCGAGGAGCGGGGGAGGGGGGGGTGTGAGTGACATTTTTTCCTGTGGAGCGGGGGAGGGGCAGAATTAGAAGGTACTTTGTTAAAATGGAAATGCTTTTATAACAAAAAGTCCATATTATCATTCAATAATGCACAGGATATGTTATCACACAGTCTTGGTTTAGTCCTGGTTTAGACCTGGTTTAGACCTGTTTTAGTCCTGGCTTAGTCTTGGTTTAGACCTGGTTTAGTTTTGGTTTAGTCCCGGTTTAGTCCTGGTTTAGACCCGGTTTAGATTTGGTTTAGTCTTGGCTTTGTCCTGGTTTAGACCTGGTTTAGTCCTAGTTTAGACCTGGTTTAGTCCTGGTTTAGTGCTGGTTTAGACCCGGTTTAGATCTGGTTTAGTCACTGGTGTGTGAGTGACTTTTTTTCGCTGAAAACGCGCAGTGCCTGCATTAACTTACCGATTTTCTGGGCACAGAAGCGCTGTGAACAGTGGCTACAGTTTTGAATTGCTTAAAAAAATTTCAGCGTGAGAAATACCATGTGTGGCGTGTGAGCGTGTGAACACGTCAAATTGCGTGTGTCACACTCTCAATGTGTGAGACTTGAGAGCCCTGCATATCCAACTGGCCTGGGTCGCATATGAAAAAATCGGATCTGTGTCATTCAGACTGTCATTAGAAGATCAGATACAGGTCACATAACGGCAAAAAAAATCAGATTTGGGTCACTTCAGGCTGCAGTCTGAACGAAGCCTTAATAGCAAACTAACATAACTAGCTGTTAATACTTGTAACTGGTTCATTTGATATTAAAGGTCCTATATTACACTACTAATTGACTCTTATGAGCTTTAAGCTGTGTTAGAATGTTGTTACCTCATACCATACCATCAAAAATGATCAAAGGAGAAGTTCAATTTGTCAACTGGACAAAGTTTGTTTGGATTCCAAACAAACTTTATCCAGTTGACAAATTGAACTTCTCCTTTGATCATGGATTCTACCTGGACGACTGAGGGACTTTTCACGCATACCATCAAAACATACCAGCAGTAGTCTTCTGTTGTTAGGGAAACAACACTATTCAAATAAAAAATATAATATCATTTGAATGGGGGAAAGGTGTTTAAATCCTTCAAATCAGGAAAAATAATTTTCCTAATACCATGAATATTGCACTAGAGTGACTGAGAGCAGACAGATCAACAGTTGAAATAGTAAGTCGTCATCTGAAGCCTCAAGATCTCCTTGTGGGTTTTTTCCACACACTACAGAGACGTGGCTGTGTACCATCACGCCCTCCTCATGACCTTCTCATGAGTGGACCGCTCTCACAACTGCCTGTCACTTCACAGGTCCATCAGGCCTGCATGACCATCATCTCCAAATGTGTGTGTGTTTTTCAGATGTAGCCTCTCCAACACAGACCTAGGATTGTTCAGATTTTCACTCAAAATGATCTAAAATTCTGTTTTGTGACATGTTCTTAGTGAATCTCATTATTTACTGCAAACTGCACTTTGATTTTTGGTTTCTTTTCTGTATTGGAGATTTGGAGAGCGATTGAGAATATTCAGAATTGTCTTTCTCCATGGAGCCAAGCAGGTGATGATACCAGGCCATGCTCACTGTAAGAATGTATGCTTTTAGCAAGTAAAAACACTTGTAAATTAAGTTTAAAAAAGGTTTGGAAATATAAAAGTAGGTTTAAACCAAGCAACCCATGACTAGGACATGCATTCCAGTTGTTGGTAATGTTACAACTAAACTCACTTCTTGCCTCTGAAAGTAGTGAAATGTGCTTCTAATCTCATCGGGGTGAGTAATTAGAATGTTGGAAATACATAAGGTAGCTGCAAACTGAAAATAAACCAGTTCTGTCTTTTTGTATGAATCAGATATGACATCTTTAATTTACTTTCAAATGCTCTCACTGTCAACAACATCTGAAGAGGTGACATTTCCAACCTGTCATAGCGGCGCTGCTTATTACAGCTTAAAGGTGACACAAACTGCACGTTGCTTTATGCTTTCAAATGTATCACTTAATCTCTATATGGATGTCTTTATAGGTGTCAGACTGGAGGACTGCATCTGCTCCTCGCACATTACCTGAGAGATGATTGGGTGGTTCTGTTGTAGTCAAATTTATGCAGCATAGCGTCTCGCCAACAAATGTCAGTGCTTGTGCTTTTACAGGTGTGCCGATCGCTGTCTCCTTTTCAGCAAAACTGTGACTGAATCTGGTATTATAGTGCTTCACAGAAAAAAAGCATGCACCATCAGCAAAAACAAAAAAAACTAAAACAGAAAAGAACAGAGAGAGAGATAATTGTATAACTTTTCTGGTTGAGGTCCTTCACCTGCTTGTTTCCATGGAAATGTTATTGCTTTGTATGGAATTTTCAACTGTATAAAACTATTAAATATCTGTATGAAGGCAAGCAGGTGACCCACCAGGTTAAGTTTCAGGTCAGATCTCTGGAGAGGCAAGCCTGCTTAGAATAAAAATGCATGTAACTTTTGAGCAATATAAACACCTACCTGAATAAATGTAACGCCATAGGATTCGGCTCCAGTCAAATGATGTTTACAAGGCTAGTTATAGGAGCAAATTTGGAGCCGAGTTCCGTATTAGGAATAGGAATTTATTTACAGGCAAATTAGCTAAATACAAACTCCAGGATCATGCAGAGCGGGTTAATACGAACAATTTAAGACCAAAATGACGAGACTCACTGGAGCACTTGCAGAGAGTGGTGACAGTTGTTTAAGGTAAAGTCAAATAATTGCAAATAATTTCCCTTGTGGATCAATAAAGTTTGTCTAAGTCAATTGGTGTTGGTGGAGCGGGAAGCGCTCCCATGGTCACTTCCTATTTGCTTGCAACTAGCAGGTTGGCTATGTCCATTTATGTATATGGTTTATGTGTAAGATAGATACAGTATGGCAAAAGGAGAAATTCAATTTGTCAACTGGACAAAAGTTTATTTGTCCAGTTGACAAGTTGAATTTCTCCTTTTGCCATGGATTCTACCTGGACGGCTGAGGGATTCTACACGCAGATACAGTATGTTAAATGCCATACTGTGCAACATTCTAGACAAAGAAATAACAGCTCCATAGAGACAAAAAGGTAGCATGCCACCATTAAGAAGTAGGAATTTACATATAGTGCCTTTATAACCTATGCATCTAAAACAATCCTCCACGGTATTATGTTTAATTTAGTACAGCGATCATCTGTTCACACATGATTTTATTCTTGAAATGCATAACAGATGAACCGTGTCATCAAGCTGTTTTATTCTATCAAGCATATTATCTTTATTCAAATGCCGTGGCATGCTGGGAAAAAAAAGTATTTTACCGGCACCCCTGTTTTGCTGCAACAAAACGTTATTGTAAATGATCTGTAAAAACTGTTTGTTTTTAATGGCGCAGTTTGCATTCTAATGCTATCTTGTATTCTATAATTACATTTTGAATATGTGTTCAAACTTAGCTTCAAAATCCATAACACCACAAAGCAATTTTATTGAATCAAACATATTACGTCTGCAACTCTGGTAAAATATGTAACATTTGCTGATTTTTCTGGCTGAGCTCAGGGCAGGCTGCTACCAAACTTACTGTGCTATAATAATGGACACTGGTGGTTGGCCAGACTGGAATGGGGCTGCATACACATCCACATAGCCATCTGCAGACAGAGCCATACATCAGAACTGGCCAGCGCTCACACAAACACCCACACTATTTTCGGGGCTCAATTTTAGGCATGTATTTATATTCATCAAGCTAATTAGTGTGCACCGGATCCAAATTCTGAGAGCTTCTTACAATGTTTGGACAATTATAAATACATAAAGCACCATCTGTCCAATGCTGCCCGGCTACTGTGGCAGCCGAGATGAAGAGAACATTCTGCCAATTACCTACTTAGAACAGAGTTAGCGTCATGCTGATTTATAAACCATTTGAAAATGGCGATTTCTGGTCAGGTAGAATAAAGTAAAAGCTCCAGACAGCAAGGAGATCTGGAGCAGAGGTGCAGCATAAGACTTTGAACACTTCGTACTTCCCTTGCCGATTTATTTAACAATGGGAGAGAAATATGAGGGCGCAGGGCTCACTTTCAACTTAATAATCAATTCCCTCATAAATAATAAATGAACTTACCGGCAGAGCAACAACATAACGTCGAAACAGAGTGGACCTAAGTTATGCTTAAAAATACAAAACAAGGAGCTAAAATTTCCTGGCCCACAGTAACCTATCAGTGGACTCTAGACATGAGCTGCGTTCACAATGCACCTGTTTCTCTATGCTAAAAAGCCTCATATCATGTATTATTCATGCTGTTAAAATACTTGTCTCCTTATCCTTGGTCTGTTATGTTAATGCACAATTTTAAATAATGTAACATGTGTGGAATGAAACAAAGCTGGCTGTATCTGTTTCAAAGTTATGGCATTTAACTTATTAAAATAATTGTTAGCAACCAACCTCTGTTAAACTAATGTTAAAACCATCATACTTTGCGTACACACTTTGTTTCTCTGTACCCACCTCTTGTATATAGCTGAGATGTATTTTGTATTATTATATATCTATATTTTATTTTTACTTGTACATACATTTGTATAATGATGCTTTATTGGACATCAGACTTGCTATTTTTGCTACTTATTTTGAGTTTATTTTTACCATTTATATTGCTGCTCTTTGTTATTAGATTGTGAGAAGTGAACTACTGTGTCCAAATAATTTCCCCTGTGGATCAATAAAGTTTGTCTAAGTCCATGTCTCTGCTTAATAGCCTTTTTAAAATGGTATTTTATAGTGACTTCAGCTGTTGATATCTGCTATATGCTGTTTGTGGTTGTATAAAAGATAGAGTAAACGTATAAAAGATATAAAAGAAAAGAAAACAGGAAAACATACAATTTTTGTGAACCTGTGCTCTTTGATTTGGTCATGTGAGCAAAATTAACCGATCATGTGACTTTAAGATAAGATAAGACTTTATTGATCTCATATAGGAGAAATTCACTTGCCACATTAGCTCCAGGCAGTTTAGTGCTATAGAAAGTTTGAGCAAGAAAGTGCATGCAGTCAAAAAATAAAATAAGTAATAATAAAATACAGAAATAATAAAACAGTAACTGAGAGAGTATGGAAAAATAATAGCACGTTTGGACTATACAGTGGAGTTATACAGTCTGATGGTGGTGGGGATGAAGGATCTGCGGTAGCGCTCCTTCTTGCACTGGGGGTGCCTCAGTCGGCTGCTGAAGGAGCTGCTCAGCTCATCTACAGTCTGGTACAGAGGGTGAGAGGTGTCGTCCATGATGGACGTGAATTTGGCCAGCACCCTCCTCTCAGCCACCTCCTCTGCAGAGTTCAGAGGACAGCCCAGGACAGAGCTGGCCCTCTTAACCAGCTTATTAAGTCTTTTTCTGTCCCGCTCTGTGCTGCTCGGGGCCCAGCAGACAACAGCGTAGAGGAGAGCAGAGGCCACCACAGAGTCATAAAAAGTCTTGAGCAGAGGCCTGCACACTCCACAGGACCTCAGTCTCCTCAGGAGGTGGAGGCGACTTTGGCCCTTCTTGTACAGGGCGTCAGTGTTGTGGGACCAGTCCAGTTTATTGTTGAGGTGAACACCCAGGTACTTGAAACTGTCCACAGTCTCTATGTCCTGCCCTTGGATGTTCACTGGTGAGTGAGGTAGTGGTCTCCTCCTGAAGTCGATCACCAGCTCCTTTGTCTTACTGGTGTTAAGGCACAGGTTGCGCCCGCACCAGTCCACAAAGTCACTGATGACCGAGCGGTACTCCAGCTCATTCCCCTCCAACACACAGTCCACAATGGCTGAGTCATCAGAGAACTTCTGGAGATGGCAGCTGTCCGTGTTGTATATTAAGTCCGAGGTGTAGATGGTGAAGAGGAAGGGTGAGAGGACAGTTCCCTGGGGAGCCCCGGTGCTGCAGACTACCACCTCTGAATCACAGCCGCGCAGCCGCACGTACTGTGGACGGTCAGTGAGGTAGTCGATGGTCCAGGCAGCAAGATGTCCATCCACTCCCGCGTCCTCCAGCTTCCCCCGCAGCAGTGCCAGCCTGATGGTGTTGAAGGCGCTGGAGAAGTCAAAGAACATGACTCTCACAGCACTCCCGGCGGTCTCTAGGTGGGTGAACGAGCGCTGCAGAAAGTAGATGACGGCGTCCTCTACTCCTATGTTTGGCTTGTAGGCAAACTGCAGTGGGTCCAGGGTGGGGCTCACCACAGAGCGGAGGTGGCTGAGGATCACCCTCTCCATGGTCTTCATGAGGTGGGAGGTCAAGGCGACTGGTCTGTAGTGAGCCGGTTCCCTGGCGTTTGTTGTTTTGGGAACTGGGATCACACAGGAGGTCTTCCACAGGACGGGGACATTCTCCAGGCGGAGGCTCAGATTGAACATGTAGCAGAGAACCTCACAGAGCTGGTCTGCACAGGTTCTCAGCAGCCTGGGGCAGATAACATCAGGTCCTGCAGATTTCCCCTGTGAGTCGCCTTAGCTCCCTCCTCACCTCGTCCGGTGTGATGGAGAGGGGGGAGTGAGGGGGGGACTGAGGTGGACTGCAGGGGGTTTTGGTGGTGGTGGGGGGTGGAGGGGGGCTGGTGCTGGGTTGGGTCCGTGTGAAGGAGGAGAGGGATGTGGCCACTGGCCCGGGGAGGTGTGAAGAGGAGGAGGGAGTCGGCAGAGGGGCAGAGGGGGTGGGGGGGTGCATTAAACCTGTTGAAATAACAGTTTATTTCGTCCGCCCAATGCTGATCACCATCAGCTGTCCCTCTGCCACTCTGTCCAAAACCAGACATGCTCCTCAGTCCTCTCCACACGCCCCGTGCGTTGTTTTGGGCCAGCTGCTCCTCCATCTTCCTCCCATAGTCCTTCTTAGCCTGTATGATCGCTCCCTCTGGACCCTTTTCTGCTCCTCTCTGTCCCCTGAGTTGAAAGCCCTTTTCTTCTGGTTCAGGAGGGCTTTAAGCTCAGGGGTGACCCAGGGATGGTTGTTGGAGAAGCACCGTACCCTCCTGGTTGGCACAGTGTTCTCCACGCAGAAGTTGATGTAGTCTGTGATGCAATGGGTCAGGCCGTTGATGTCGTTTCCATAAGAGTCAGTGAAAATGTCCCAGTCAGTGTTCTGGAAACAGTCTCTCAGACTCTCACAGGCCTCCTGAGTCCAAAGCTTCACAGACCGCTTCTGCGCAGGTTCTCTTCGCACCCTGGGTGTGTATTGCGGGAGCAGGTAAACCGTCCGAGCGGGGGGAGCGGGGGGAGGGGGGCGGAGGTGTAAGCGTCTTTGATATTGGCGTAAAACAAGTCCAGAGTCTTATTGTCTCTCGTGGGGAATGTGACATATTGAGTGAAAGTGGGAAGAGTAGTGGAGAGTGATGTATGATTAAAGTCCCCAGTGATCAGAAATAAGGCGCACGGATGGCGTATCATCATGTCATTCACGACGCTATGAAGCTGTTCGCATGCTGCCGCACCATCCGCCGATGGAGGAATGTACACACAAAACACAATAATGTGTGTAATTTCTCTGGGCAGATAGTACGGCCGCATACCGACAGCGAGTAGCTCAATGTCCCGGGAGCACAGCTGATGTTTCATGTGTACATTCCCGGGATGGCACCAGCGTTCGTTTATGAAGAAGATAAGTCCGCTTCGTGTTTTCCCGCTCCCCATTACGGTCCGGTCCGCGCGCCTCATAGTAAATCCGTCCAGTGAGATTACATTGTCCGGTATATTCCCATTCAGCCACGGATCAGAGAAGCACATAAGACTGCACTTCCGGAATTGTCTCTGATGCTGGGTCAGCGCAACAAGCTCCGCCGCCTTGTTGTTTAAAGAACGCAGATTCCCCGTTATCACCGTAGGTAGTCCGTTCGGTGCATACGGTCTCCGGTTCTTGCGTCCGCCCCTGCAGCCTCTCCTCTTTCTCCGTATCTCCGCCGGGACCTCCGGTTTCCCCGCGAGTAGAGAAGGGCCCCATAGCTCCAGAAGCTTGTCGCGCGCGTATGTAATCCTGAGATGCGTGGCTGAAGTACACCGGCGTAACTCCTGGCGCAGATTCATTAAGTGTCCAAAAACACTACAGCTAACAATATAGCTGTAGTGAGAGTAGGCTTCCCAGGTGCGTGGCTGCACCCTGTTTCACCTACTCTAAAGAAAAAGCAAGAAAAATGACTATTTACAAGTAAAAAGAGGGAAAAAAAAGAAAAGGAGGGAAGGAGCTACTACCGCAGGCAGCCGGCCTCACCGGCGCCATCTTCTATATTACACAAAATGGATTCTTGTGAGCTTTTAGCCATGTTAGAATATTGTTACCTCATTAAAAACACATGTTTCATTCACACATGTTTGATTTTATTATTATTATTAGTCTGTCTACATGTCTAAAGCTCAAAATGCTGTTTCACCTTATGATGTGCATCCATCCATCTTCTTCCGCTTTTCCATTTCTGGGTCACGGGGGCAGTAGTCCAAGCAGATCTGCTGCCCAGAACACAATGCACCAGACAGAAAACACAACTCCAGGTACAGTATGTTTTTGATGAGGAAAACAGTTAATATTTTGTTGTAATGAGGCTGCTAAGATATGGCTTAAGTACTACAGCAAAATTTGTCATGGAAAGCAAGTTCAGAAAGTAGTTCAGCTGAGGATTCATCTCTCTGAAGATGCTAACAACTCCGAACTTCTCACAGTAAGGCACTATTTTTTCTTTCCTTACTGCTTGATACAGTTCCCCACTGGTTGGCTTCACTTTTCGTGTGCTCTTTTGTGTTTAGTTACCGCTAAGCCCGCTTTGTTCATTACCCACCTTGGTATGTCACTCCAGATGAATGAATTAATTTATTGTAGCCCTAAGGGAGAATGTTGTTAGTGCCATGTAGCTGCTCACACTTTATTTTTTATTATTTTTTTGACTGAAATTAAACTTTGCAAAATAAATCATGGTTCAAGTCCACCTAGGTCCAATTTGGAACACTTCTGATACAAGAAGGGAGGATTGGCTGACATTTTAACCAGCCCTATCAGACAGAGTGGAGAAGTTTTGGACATTTGTGCATCTGCTAGACATGAAAAGACCTGTGGATTTGTAAAGGTTAGGGGTGCGTCCAGGATTTGACAGCGGAGCAGATAACCTTTTTCGGATTTCAAATGGAACATGAGAATGGACAAGACTGTGGAGGACTGGCCTGTAGCACAGTCCAACTTCACGCAGCTACTGTGGTGGTTCTGCAATGATGAAAGATTGTTCATTTTGTCTGTATGGATAATTGTGGTGGTTTTGTTGCTTATGTGTGGATTTTATTGATTTTCAAACTATGGCGCAAAGAGTGGTAGCGAGGAAATTGGCTGATGTTCCAGACTTTGTTGCTTTTATAAGACAATAATGTACATGGCGATCCGAAAATATTTAGCATAGTAATTGTTCCTTTTAGGGTTAGGGTTAGCTGATTATAAATATAAACACGCTGCAACCGCCAAGCCGATTGCCAGGACTACAGCAGGACTGGACCAGGACTGGACCAGGACTGAACCAGGACTACAGGAAGATTGAATCAGGACTGAACCAGGACTATTATGGCATAATAAAAGAAGAAGAAGTGACTTTATTGATCTCACACAGGAGAAATTCTTCTCTGCATTTAACCCATCCTGTTATTAGGAGCAGTGGGCAGCACATGACTGCACCTGGGGACCATCTCCATGATCTTCTTGCTTCAGTTTGGTCAGGACCTAAGCTGGAGGATTTTACCTGGTGCATGTTTTGGGTTGATGGGGGAAACCGGAGTGCCTGAAGGAAACCCACCCAGACACGGGGAGAACATGTAAATTCCACACAGAAAGGCTCAGGCGACCCAAATCTTACTTCCCCGTGTAGATCGAACCCAGAACCTTCTTGCTGTGAAGCGTGAGCGCTAGCCACTCTTCACAGCAAGAAGGTTCTGGGTTTGATCCCCGTGTAGCGCGTTGGTATGGCCGTAAGGCATAATAAACTAACTGTCAAGTGCCAGTAGAATATGTTTTTAGAAATAAAATATAAACAGTTAAAGTATTTGATGTTCTACAGTGCATTTTCCTGTCATCTCCAAGCTGGTAATTTCCTCTTTAGCCACTGATTTCAATATAATTCTCTCTATAATTCTCTCTCTTCTCTTTTTGGCTTGCTGTTGTTTCTCAAACGTTTCCAGATTTGCATTTTGCTTTCTTTTCTCTGGAGTTGAGACAAACACAAAAATGGACAGGACATAGGCTTGGGACAACAGGTTGTCACATATTTTACCCGAAGAAAGAAAAAAATACGTCTCAATTAGATGTCTCTCTTGTATATGTAGCTAATGGCTGTCTTTAGGTTAACAACAGATAAGTGCCTGGTCTGGTTCACAATAACGTTAATGAACGTTAAACCACTGTGGTTTAAGCTACTGAATTTTCATAATGCGTTTGTCTTTACCTATTCATCAATATATTCAAAATTAGACCAGATCATCAAAACTACATGTAGAAGGTTACGAAACAACAGAAACTTACCCCCGACAAAGTGCTGGCTACATACCCAAGTTTGATGGCTGATACCCGTTTAGCGCATTGTCCAGGGTCAGCAGGCAATCTATAAAATGAAATCCCCACCTTGGTATGTCGATTGGTAACCCCAAAGGCACAACAGTCACACCAGGTAAGAGTATGTTTATGCCTCCCACGAACATCCCCAACTTGAAAGTCAGACGAGCAGTGACGAAAGCTGAGAATGGTCCATAGGAGCAAATTTGGAGCTAGAGAATTCATTTACGTACAACAAGGTGAAATAAAAACACCAGGATCATACAGAGCGGATTAAAATTAACATTTTAAGACCAAAATGATGAGACTCACTGCAGCACTTACAGAGGGAGGAATGACATTTTTCCAGTGTAAACTCAATTGGAGCAAGGGTCAGAAAGAGCCAGAAGCTACCCCGTGAACACTTTCTACTGAGAACGTGGCGGCTAGCGGGTTAACTATGTCCATTTATATAGACTATGGGTGTTACTGTTAAATCTCCTTGAAATAATTTCCAATGAATTTATGCTGAAAACTCTAATAGTACGCAAGTAATTTGTGTAGAATTGTATTGTATTACATTTTTATATCATATCACACTACCTCCTGCAGTCTTCATGTGGAATGGCATTCAAGGCATCCATACTGGCTCTTTGAACATTGTCGACAAATATGCAGTGTCAAACCTGCAAACCTGGAAGCTGTTTGCTGAGTTATCTGAGACTGCCAACTTGCTTTTGCTTTCTGATCCATCCACAACCCAAATGTCCAATATGTGGACTGCAAAGATTTTCAGTACTGGGAGATTACAGTCATTTTGGCACCGTGCGTGGCATAACATAAAAAGAGATGACCACTCTAGAAGAATATATATAGAAGAATGTAGAATGAAAAATCATGAACAAATTTTGATAAATGATGGTATTTTTTTAAAGCCTTTTCTAGAAAGTTATGAAGTATCTGAGTGAAATGAGTGAATATTTTCGTAACCTTGGTGACGTGACAATGCCCATTTAAAAAACGATCCTACCTCAAGGACTCATATTATGAATACTGTCCATATATGCAGCTTTTTAAATAAGACATGAACTGAAAGGCTCTCTGTCCTTCAGCAGCAGCCACAGTTTGTCAGAGAGAGAGCTGTAATTCATCTTTTCATCAGATGATTTGCAATTATGGGGAAAAAAAAAAAAATTCAATGGCAAGACCTTCCGTATCAGTTATGGCCTAACGTATATTGAGAGAGGCAGGTGCTAGCTTGACTGAGATGTTTTATGAGTAGCCGTCAATCAAGAAGACATCTGCTAGTTCATTAAGTAACACTTCTGTCAGAGGGTGTGCATTTGCATAGACGATCTTAGTTCTCTTCACAACAATCCTGCATTCTGTTAAAAACTGCACTGCTGCTTAGTCTATATGTTTACATGGAAGCGACTATTTCAGTTTACGGCTTGGCATTTCAGGGTTTAGCTGGATTTTCTTTCTCATCATTGTTTATTCCTGGGTTTCAAATGACATCACACGTTTGTATAGGCCAGTTATATTTAATACAGATGAGACGAAGGTACACTATAGCAGGGCTCTCAAGTCTCACACATTGAGAGTATGACACACGCAATTCGATGTGTCCACACGCTCACACGCCACACATGGTATTTCTCACGCTGATGTCTTTTTTTTTTTTTTTTTGTGCCCAGAAAATCGGTCTGAGTGGCTTAGTTTATGCAGGCTTCGCGCGGTTTCAGCGAAAAAAAACCTCCAGGACTAAACCAAGACTAAACCAGAACTAAACCAGGACTAAACCAGGACTAAACCAGGACTAAACCAGAACTAAACCAGGACTAAACCAAGACTAAACCAGGTCTAAACCAGGACTAAACCAGAACTAAACCAGGACTAGACCAGGACTAAACCAGAACTAAACCAGGACTAAACCAGAACTAAACCAGATCTAAACCGGGTCTAAACCAGGACTAAACCAGGTCTAAACCAGGACTAAACCAGAACTAAACCAGGACTAGACCAGAACTAAACCAGATCTAAACCGGGTCTAAACCAGCACTAAACCAGGACTAAACCAGGTCTAAACTAGGACTAAACCAGGTCTAAACCAGGACTAAGCCAAGACTAAACCAGATCTAAACCGGGTCTAAACCAGGACTAAACCGGGACTAAACCAGGACTAAACCAGAACTAAACTAGATCTAAACCGGGTCTAAACCAGCACTAAACCAGGACTAAACCAGGTCTAAACTAGGACTAAACCAGGTCTAAACCAGGACTAAGCCAAGACTAAACCAGATCTAAACCGGGTCTAAACCAGGACTAAACCGGGACTAAACCAAAACTAAATCAGGTCTAAACCAAGACTAAGCCAGGACTAAAACAGGTCTAAACCAGGACTAAACCAGGACTAAACCAAGACTAAACCAAGACTGTGTGTGATAACATATTATCCTGTGCATTATTGAATGATAATATGGACTTTTAGTTATAAAAGCATTTCCATATTAACAAAGTACCCCCCCTGGTTTCATTTTATAACTCGACTACTGTCCCCCCCCCCCCCCGTGACTATTGTATTTGTTGTAATATAGTATGGTCTTTGTGCATTTTGGATATTTCAAAATGCAATATAATCAATACTATCAAGACTATCTTTTTTTGTCTCATGACCAGAAGTAAAATTCCTTATTTGATAAAGGCTAATGAGCAATAATCACACTGGAATTATTTATCTGCTCTTACTGATTATTACTAACTATTTCTCTATCTAAATATATTGAAAGCTTTTTTGCCACAACATCTGAGAATCTGTATTTTGCAGTCAAATATTCCTTGGAGCACAATTTGCATTTTAAATAAAATCTGTTATTGCCACCAAGCTGATTACCTTTTGAAAGAACCCAGTAATTCGTAATAATAGTTCCATCGTTTTCTTTATTGAACCAGGCTCCTGCTCACTGTTTCACCACATTGTCTTCATTGTTCAAAGTCGAGTCTGCGCTTGTCCAATAATTGTACCTTTCTACTGAGCACATTTTACTGGGGAAATGATGCATCTTCAGTTCTAGCAGTCGAACGCGGCTTTGACCAGACCTGATGGAGTGCATCATAGCAACATACAGTGCTTATTAAAACAGGCTCTTGCAGATAAAACGCCTCCACGCTGCCACTATTAAACAGAGATGGAATTTCAAGTGCTCCGTAAACACAACTGATTAGCCACAGTCATTAGACAAAAAGCTATTCTATGAGCTTTTGAGATTTGCCAAATGTATTTGCGCTTTTAATCACATATTTTTCATTGTTGATGCAAAATAGAATTATATAGGCCCTGTTTTTTTGTTTTTTTTGGTTTATTGATTGATTTACAGTTTCATTTGACATGTTTCATTTGACTAATCCAACCACAAGGATGTATTTTCAGTTGCAGTAGTTTGTAGGATTACTTTAAAACATGATTGAGTATTGTGAGTATTTGTAGTGCTTCAATTCAACTACTTTTACGACAACATTGTATGACCCAACAAAAATATGTCTTGTAGCATCATTATTGTGGAATTTACTTTTCAGCCAGCTCCCAGTTTCTCTCTGGACTGATAAAATAAAGACACAAGAAAACAATAAGGCTTCTGGATTTGACATGTGAACACAAGAGAGGTAGTTTTGTTGTTGATATATAAAGATTGCTTGCTGGATGCTGTTCAAATCAAACCTAAAACATCCTTCTGCAGACTGTAAAAAACATTTTTAAGATGTTCATTTCTCCTTGTAACCTTGGAACAGCCAGCTCAGGTAACTGCACACACTGCACTCGTTTCCCATTATCACTGAAAGCTGGTTTTAAGTGAGACTTTTGTCCCTTTTTTCCCCACTTCACCTGGGAATGTTCATGTATATTTTACATATTTTTCTCGCTGCGCATGTTGCTGCGCCGTGATTTAGCGTTCCCAGACTGACACATGCTCCATTGATGAGACAGCTGCCAGCACCACATCCTGCAACTGGGTCAAATCTTCGTGACATCCGTGACAAGGCTCTGTCCCCCCAGGCTCTCCTCTTCACCTGTGCATCACCTACCTATGCTCCCTGGAGTGTAGTGCGCGGATCGCCAAGGGACCTTCACGCATTCTAAAACCCCGCCACCCCCGATTACAGGGGGCAGATAATTAGAGACCTTGGGCATCTATCCCCCGCTTGCTGTTTAGGGGAGGAAGATGATTACGCTGTTCCCTTGCCCACTGCATTATTAAGAGTGACAGGGGCTAGATGCCGGAGTGCATATCCCATTCTCTTTGTACCTCCGTCCTGCTAGCGCTCACCGCCAGCTCGCGAGACCCACCCCGACTCCCCACCGCCACATGTGTCCTCTGTGAAATGGTAATACCGCCCCATTAAAAAGCGTCAACCTGAAGCAGATCACTCCCGCACTTATGCTAATGTAGACACAGGCAAGTATCACACAAAGAGAAGCCGAGTTGAGAGAAAAGAAGGCATAGAAGGAAGCAAATCGAATTTTCAGAAATCAGGTTTGCGTTCAGGATGAAAGTGTAGTGCCTCTAATTGGAAATGAATGCTGATGTAGCGAGGGGTTTGGGAATCTTCACAATCATCTGGGGTTGAAGCTAACGTGCCGGAGAAGTGTGAGATGGAAAACAACACCCAACTCAGAAGAGACGTAATTAGGCACGTGTTTGGCCCAGCAGAAAAGCAAAGGTATCAACATTAAAAATTGGCCATTACACCTCCATTTGTGATCGCACCAGAGCTAGCCAGTGAGCCCTTTTTTCTTTCAAGTTTCCATTCTAATCTTTTAAAGTGCTTTCCTGCTAATTGTACTCACCCGATGCAAGAAAAAAAAAACAGAAAACACAGTTGTAAAATATATGAGCTTCAGTTGCTGGGAGAATAGGCCTTACAATCACTCACAATTAAAATCTAACAAGACTTCAGCGTACAAGCGATGCATAAAATTACAGCAGAAAATAAGGGTCCTCTCACTAATCTGTGTGCTAGCGTCTTGGCGGTTGCGGATCGGCCCCCTGTCAAGGCGCAGACTGACAGTAATGATAAACCGTAATCAAACAGGCTCCCAAGAGGGCCCGCCTCATTCCTCGCCTCACGTAATAGGGAGAGGGGAGGAAAATTAAGTGTCCCTTTGATCCATGCGGAGGAATACTGAGCGCGTGGCAAATTAAAACAAGACGACGCCTGCCGCACCTGCCTGGAGAGCCCCTGCTGAACAATACAGGGCTTTTAAACAATCGAGCAGAAATGATTGCCAGGGTGTCACCCGGGATTGACTCGGTGGGCTTGTCTATTTTGCAGGGTAAGGCTGTGTTTTTTTCAAAGTAAAGTAAAAAGAAGTTTAGGTGAGGACAAACGAGCAGCAATTTATCAACAAACTTATCTGGAGCACATTAGGTTAGCTTGTATGCCATTTGTAGTTAAAAAAGAAACAAAAAAACAAAACAATGGACAGGTGGCATGCCCTCTCTGGGTGGGTGGGGAGTCCTTGCCTCAAGTGGAGGAGTTCAAGTATCTCGGGGTCTTGTTCACGAGTGAGGGGAGGATGGAGCGTGAGATTGACAGGCGGATCGGTGCAGCGTCGGCAGTGATGAGGTCGCTGTACCGGACCGTTGTGGTGAAGAGGGGTCAATCTACGTTCCTCCCCTCACCTATGGTCATGAGCTCTGGGTAATGACCGAAAGGATGAGATCGCGGATACAAACGGCCGAAATGAGTTTCCTCTGCAGAGTGGCTGGGCGCACCCTTAGAGATAGGGTGAGGAGCTCAGTGACACGGGAGGAGCTCGGAGTAGAGCCGCTGCTTCTCCACGTCGAGAGGAGCCAGCTAGGGTGGCTCGGGCATCTGTTTCGGATGCCTCCTGGACGCCTCCCTCGGGAGGTGTTCCGGGCATGTCCCACCGGGAGGAGGCCCCGGGGAAGACCCAGGACACGCTGGAGGGACTATGTGTCCCGGCTGGCCTGGGAACGCCTTGGGGTCCCCCCGGAGGAGCTGGAGAAAGTGTCTGGAGTGAAGGAGGTCTGGGCGTCCCTGCTTAGACTGTTGCCCCCGCGACCCGGCCCCGGATAAGCGGAAGAAAATGGATGGATGGATGGACAATGTAATGGTCATTACAGATGACACACAAAGCTGAAATCAGCAAGCTGCCATGATTAAAGGTGCATTGTGTAACTTTTCTGGGGGAGGGTCCCTTCACCTGGTTCTATGGATATGTCATTGCTCTGCCTGGAATTAAGATTAGGCTTAAGCCTTTATTGGTCTCACGCACAATGACACACAGTGACACACGGGAGAAATTTGACTTCTGCATTTGACCCATCCTTTTCAGGAGCAGTGAGCAGCCATCTTTTTCGGCGCCCGGGGGGGCAGTACCGTGAAGGGTCTTGCCCAAGGACCCACACTGGTTAGCTCATTGCCCAGGGGGGGGTTTGAACCTACAACCCTCAGGGGGAAAGTCCATGACTTACCAGTTGAGCTAACCAGCCGGTTCCACAGTATGACATTAAACAGCTCTACCTTACATTTATTCAATTACTTTACAATTATTTGATATTATTGCTCAAAAATACCTAGGAAAAACAGGCATTCTGACTGTGAGCGGTGTCACCTCTCCACAGATCTGACCTCTAACTTGATCTGGTTTGGCCTCCATGAAGATAGAAAGGTTTAATACCATACTAGGAAACATTCTAGACAAATTACATCTCCACTGAGAAAAGCACACCAGAAAAGTTATGCAAAGCACCTTTAATCTTATGTAGCTACAATATTAAGGTGCTACATCAAAGTTCTGCATTGTTGCAAGTTGCAGTTTGATGTAGTAAGATGTACAGTTAACCAGCTAACCAAAGGCATTTCACCAGCCAAATATCTTGTCAGAATGCCATCTTAAAATTCTCAAAGGGCCTATACAATGTGGTAATAATATTTGGTAGAAATGATAAATTTGATGCCCTAAACACAAGCATACATTATATTTTGTTTCATCTATGCATCTATTTCTGTAATCCTGCATATGCATATTCCCATAAGGTGATGTCATGAGGTGGTAATCTATATTCAACAAGTGCTTTTCATGTTTTAAAGGGTCCATATTATGTTATAATGTTGTTTCCTCATCACCTTGAGTTGTGCTTTGTTTCAGTCACGTTTAACACAAATCCTGTATATTTTTTTCAACTCCATACACCTTCACTAGAATCTTTTGGAGGATTTCATCACTGGAATTACCCATCTCTACTATAACTTGAAAATTACTGCTTCATGACATCACAAGATGGAACAGAGCATTTTGAGCTTTGGAGAGGTAGACAGACTAATAATGGTCACATCTTTATATAGCGCTTTTTCCACCTTCAAGGCACCCAAAGCACTTTACAACAAGGAACCAATCACCCATTCACACACACATTCACACACCAGTGTACGCAGACACTGGGGGCGAGGAGGGTTAAGTGTCTTGCCCAAGGACACAACGGCAGCATTCATCTGTGGGAGTTGGAATCGTACCAACCAACCTGTGGGTCAGTGGATCTGACCGCTCAACCACTGATGTTTCTTATGTCAAGAGCGGGATTTGAACCGCCAACCTTTGGATCAGTGGACAAACGCTCTACCAACTGAGCTACTGCCGCCCCACAGACACACATAAACACACATTCCACAGACACAACATGCTGTTTACTCAACCAACGCAGCGATTCTTAGAGGCTTTTTCCAACTGTAGCTTCTTCCAGTTAGCACAACGTGTGTTGCAATGGCAGACAAGAATCCACCAGTTAGCTACAAAAGAACGTCAGTTTTTGAGGTTGCTGAAAGAAGAAGAGAAGGTGAAAAGGAGAGAAGCTTAACTCAGGTGTTTCTCGGAGATTCCTTCCAGCGATGGCTTGCACTGAAGCAGATGGTCTCAATACTGACGCGTTGGTGGCTAAAATACTTCTGGACAGGGAACTTCTGCTTACCATTTGAAAACGTACAGTACAACAAAACAGTCGCTGGATTTCTCGTTTCTTGGACAATCCTCTATACAACCTTTTAAAGCTCACAAGAGTCAGTTTTGCGTAATATATAATGTTTAAAGTCCATACCATTACCAAATATATTCTGATTTATCCATTATGTTGTGTGAATGGCTAGTAGCTGTTAATTATTTTCAGGTTTATTTTAATTCTGGCTTCACGTATACAGAAGTCAGGACGGAATAACTTGGCGATTTTGAGTTTATTAACATGCCATTCCAATGCTAGGGCACCCACGACCTGAATAATGGATGGTATAGGACCTCTAATGTATATTTCCCCACAGATGACTCCTGTATGCTATTAGCTAATGACAGCCTCTCAGTAAACAGCCGTAAAATGTACATAATTTAAACGCAGTTGCTTTGCGTGCACATTCGTACTTAGTGTGCTTTGCGAGTGGTGCAAACATCTATACTTCTCTCCTGATTATGCAGGACATGTTCATCAAATGTACTTGTATGAGCGGGTTACCATGGCAACCGTATAGGGAATAATGGGTGTAAATAAACCCTACTCTCCACTTGAAGGCTGCTGTGCCATGCTGGGTACATTGGATGAGGGACAGTGCGGCATAGAGGGGCTTTGGTGTAATAACAATGATGGAACAAAACAGCTGTTACTTGCTTCATGTATAATGCAGTGTGCTGTGACTCAGAGGCACTGGTTGTGTGTCCAGTGCATGTGTGGATTCAGTATGTATTAATGCAGTTTATCACATTGTTCTCACTGCAAAAAGAACTAATTTTCATATTCAAATTGGGGATCATTTTATTTGACATGGCTTATAATATGCAAATTATAGTACAATATAGATATCCTCATGGGACAAAGTTTGCATTGTTGAATAGAACTTATCAAAAAAATACTGACAAATTTAAAAAGTACCACTACTCTTACGATTTTGAAAGTTTAATAGCAGTAAAAACGCGACGGTAAGAAAGAAAGAAAGGTAAAAAAGGTGCTGTAAAAAAGGTTTGGGAAGGTGATTGGTTCAGAGACAAAAGTAGTAAGCTGAAACTGGTTGAAACAGTTGACAGGAGGTGGGAACAATTCAAGAATACCAGGTGTAATTTACAGTTCAGCTTCACAATGATATGAATATCTCATTGAATACAGGATATAACAAGATGTTTTGAGGAAAAGTGTCTTCTGACAGAAATGACAAATGCCAAAACCAGAATCTCTGTCACCTTGATAACAAAGCTTTAAAGTTAAAGTTACCATGGATAACAGCCCTGCTGCTCCCAATCAGATCCTCACACTGGCTCAGACAATCCTTAACTAGATTTGTGAGTGATGGCCCGGTTAAGAGTTAAGGTCCGGTGTTGCTGAGGCTTCAGAGGGGAACAAATTACTCAAGAGAAATGTCCGGCCTAGATACAAACCTTAACAGTGCATGCGAGACTCATCTTGGCCCCATTTTTAATTATTGTCAGTGTCAGGGCAAAGCATATATGCCCCAGTCACAAAATTAGAGAGGGGAATTAGCTACTTCTCACTATCCCTGACAGCTAATTACATCTAAAATGGCTAACACCACAAAACAAAAGCAGCTTGACAACTCGGCTGGAGCCCTGTACGCACGAAGGCTGTTACTACGATGACATCAACTTTGATCCTTGTGTAGGGATTTTTGTGTGATCTCAACAGATATGCAGGATGTTTGCATATTTCCTAGACCTCCAAAACCTGTTTCGTCTGGCAGAGAAATGACTGCGCAGTTTACTTTGCTTGTTGATACAGCCTTGAGCGGGCATCACGTGAAAAGTCAAACGCAATGAATGCTAAATGCGAACGGGGCTGGGAGGCTGTCTCTCTGGCTCTCCTCCAAATCCACATTGACTTTTTCATCTACTGGATAGTTTTTCAAATTCTTCCCAGAGATAAGATGAAGAGGTAGCATGACTCAGGGGCGTCGCGAATAGATTCTGTCTTATTCCAGTATTGTCAATTAATCATATTCGGTACAGTGAAATCAATCTAATCACACTCAATTTCCCTGCTCACCGCTGTCTTAAATCTTGGCAGGACAAGGCAGGAAGGGAGCATGGGGCTCTCCGGTTGTCAGGAGAAAGCTTTATGTCCTGGTTCAACCTGGCAGAGGGCTCCAGGCCTCTGAGCAATCTATTTTGGTGTTCCAAAAGCTAAGAAACACAACCTATGTGCCCTAGATCACTTTGTGTAAAATATGAACCTTGTCTATGGGATTGCAGTGGGTTGTGTGTCAAGTAGTGATTGAGTAAGTGATCTATAGTGATCTTATTTGCAGTGATAAGACACAGTGGCATGTTGGCAAGAGACTCTTCAGATTACAGATTCTTCGTTCAGTGTAGAGTTGCTGGGTTCTATTTTGCTATGGTGGTAACATGGTGGTCCAAGCCTATAGGCCAAATGTAATCAGAGAAATTAACACTAAATACCATACATTTTCAAGTAAAAAAGTTTTGCCCCAGCAGTTAATTTCGACTGTAATCATAAAGTGTTTTATCCTAAACCAAGAAGTAATATTGGTGCAGTGTTAGCATAGCATTTCTGACAGCAAACCCCTGCTCTGGCCTCTAAAAGTTGTGAAATGTGCTTATCTACTCATTGTGATAAATATAAGATTGCTAGGAATTTGTTGGGATAAGGAATAGCTCTGGACCTAGTTCTGTTTTTCACCTTTAAAACGGTCAAAATCAAGTACAGTACATTGTCTTTTTAAATGATAAGTAAAGTTCAACTTGTTGACTTTACACATTATCCTTGTGTTTGGGGTATTTAGAAACCTACAGTCTCCCACTTCCAAAAATATATGGCTCAGGTGGTCCCATAGTGGTGTCAACATGGCAGGACTATTTTTTTACTAGCTTTATATTATATTATATTATGCGTGAAGAGTCCCTCAGTCGTCCAGGTAGAATCCATGATAAAAGGAGAAATTCAATTTGTCAACTGGACAAACAAACAAACTTTGTCCAGTTGACAAATTGAATTTCTCCTTTTATCATATATTATATTATGTTTTTTATATTAACTATATTGACTTTATATTAACTAGCTTTATAATGATAATCACCATTGACTTGAATCATTGCAGGTGTCATTTAAATATGGACTCAACAGTGTTTGTGCCTATGTCACTTAACCCCATGCACAGCAGCTGTACACACACACTCCATCCGGACTGTTAGTGCTCGACGCTGGCACTAAAACCAACAGCACCTGATCTGCGTCCTCATGACAGCTCCACAAAAAGGACAATGGGAGCGCTGACAGCCGGTCAACAGAAGCTAAATTACATGCACACACAATGAAAAGAGGCCACATACAGTAATATCACAATGGGCCCTCCACGCTCTGCATCACAATATAATCTGTCATTAAACCAGGTGTACCAACAAGGTGATTTGAAATTCATTCATTCATTCATCTGTTTTCATATTTAAATGTCTTGTATTTAAAAAAAAATTGATTCTTAAGAAGCGATTGTATAATGTTCTTACCTTAACAAAAAAAAAAAAAAAGTGTTTTGTTTCATCCACAGATGTTTGAGTAATCCTGGTTGATTCGTGTGTCTACATCTCCAGACATAATAAACACACTGGAGCACGTCTTGTATTACCACATGACATCATGAGTATTTTCTGTTTGAGAGAGGTGAGAGTTTGTGCATTGAACATGTGTGAATGAAAGAAGAAGAAGAAGAAGACACGCTTTATTCATCTCCGTAGGGAAATTATTTCTCTGCATTTGACCCATCCTTCAGGAGCAGTGGGCAGCTCGTCTTTCAGGCGCCCGGGGACCCATCTCCATGATCTTATTGCTCGGCTTGGTCAGGACCTAAGCTGGAGGATTTTACCTGGAGCATGTTTTGGGTTGATGGGGGAAACCGGAGTGCCCGGAGGAAACCCATCCAAACACGGGGAGAACATGCAAACTCCACACAGAAAGGTTCAGGCGACCCGGGGATCAAACCCAGACCATGCATGCAGACTCCACACAGAACACACACAGAAAGTGACCTGGGGATCGAACCCGGAACCTTCTTGCTGTGAAGCATGAGCGCTAGCCACTCAGCCATCAAAACAAAACAAAACACAATTCTAGGTATACATTATAACATAGAAAACATCAGAAAATGGCATAATATGAGCTTAATTTATGCTCTTGTGCGCTACAGGTTAGAGCTTGGTGTTGCATTATCATGTATTTCACCAGAAGTTACATTTTTATAATCACACTATTGATTTAAAACATAAAAGAAAGGCTTCAATTTTCTTCTGATCAAAAACCTTGGAATCGATACTCACCTGCCCCTTGACTCTATTTCGCTCTGATTGACCATGCTGCGTGCTCTTTTAGCAGCATTTCACAGCGCATCTATGTTTTTATTTCGAAATGCTACAATGCTACACCCTACATGTATGATCCGGACTCTGAACTTTTCAACAAATGTAGCAAATACAGGGTTATGGTACATGAAATGGGTAAAAAGAAGGACCCATAATTTTGAGTAAGCTGTTGATGAGGTAAATCATTATAGCATGTTTAAATAAGTAAGTGTTTTTAGTGTACAGTGAACCCTCGCTGTATCGCGGTTCACTGTTCGCGGCCTCGCTGTTTCGCGGATTTTTTTTTCAAATTTTTTTTTTTTTTTTTTTTCAATTTTTTTTATAGTGTAACTTTTTTTTTTACAGTGTAACATTCTGTCCTGCGCCCTGATTAGCTAAGAGACTAGACCAGGACTAAACCAGGTCTAAAGCAGGTCTAAACCAGGACTAAACCAGGTCTAAACCAGGACTAAACCAGGTCTAGATCAGGGATGGTAGGGACAGAGTCTCTGATGTCCTTCACGAGAGCGCCTGGGTGACAGGAGGTGTGGCCTTTGTTTACTTGCACGAGCCATGGAAGAGAGTGCGAGCCGGACCATGGAAGAGCCAAGAATCAACATGGACGGGCCGGGGGAGCCGCAGCGGGGAGAGCCGCATTCGAGGGAGCCGCAGCGGGGGGAGGACACTCGCGCGCACAGAGGAGACAGTGGCTCTTCCCCGTCACGCCGAGAGGACGAACCCGACCCCGTCCTAGAGAGCTGTGGAGTATTGGCGACGCATTGATAGCGGTCTGATTTTGGAGCCGGGGTGAAATGCAACCAACTCTTGTGAGCGCAGGTTAGTCTTACCTGGTCTTGTGGTGCTCAGAGGCGTCTGTTAGCGGTTTTGCACTGTTAGCATTGGCTTGAGTCTTGCCCAAAATTATATCCAGGTCGCTTTCCACTCGACTTTCGCACATGGCATGGATATGTGGTACCAAAACAAACACACGTGTCCACGCGCACGTGTCCGCGCGCACGTGTCCGCGTGTCACGTGCCCCCCCCACACTATTAATATATTTTAATGAAAATCTACAAAAGTTTGAGTGTTTAAACAAGAGAAAAATGTGAGAAAATGTTAATACCAGTCTCAGAAAGGTGTATAATGTGTCTGGTGAAGCGTTTTCAGCCTTAAAACATGTAGAATAATTGTAAAATATAAAATTGTCCTACTTCGCGGATTTCACTGATTGCGGGCTATTTCTGGAACCTAACCCCCGCGATAAACGAGGGTTCACTGTAATAGGTTTCGGTTACAACTTTGGATACACTGATCTGATAGTGGTATCTGAACATTTGCTGGATCAGATATCGGCTTCCTAATATCGGCCCAGTCAATATCTTGGTTTTTGTTGATGAACACACTGTATAAATGGATGTAAACAGATCATTTACTGGTCATGTTTGGCCCAGAACAGCTCAAAATCTTACTCTGTTACTTCAGATAAATAACAGCTACATAACACATTTGAATCAGTTCTGTCAGTTTTATTTTATTTTTGCTTGAAGAAAATAAACGCTGTTCTCAGCCTCTGCACTGGTATCGATTAATATTGAGAATTGGTGGATACTATGGGCACTTTTCATGAAACTCAAAGACGCTTCACAGAGCAATACAATAAAATCAAATTTGACCATGATAAACTGGACATTATCACTTTACTTGGCTATTGCACTCCAAACAACCTGTAGTGGCTTAACTCCAAATGTAAAAGAGCCGTGATGATTGACAGAATATTACGGGAATGACTGAGGATGCAGACAGTGAAATGAGCTGAGGACATAATCACACAAGAGTTAAGTGCTGCTGATTCTAGCCAATTTTGCTTTCTTTTTTAGTGTCTCACTCCTGTCTGGAGAAAACTGTAATGCACTTAATGCTCACAGCAACTGTTTCTAACTGATGCAAAGCAGCAGAATTATAATGCCTGAAAGCACTGGCAGTGATTGAGCCACAGTAAAGCGCCGCTAAATGTGTGCGGCTGATAGACGTTTAGGGGCCCATTAATTTGAGCACAAGTAGTTATGGAGGTGGGAAAATGAATTAGACTAAAAGCCCTTTAAAAAGTGCAGCATGAGGTGACGTCCAAGGAAACTGCCTTTCTCTGTCTGTCTCAGGAGAATGTGTGAAATGGAACAATACCACTGCACAGGTATGAGCTGGTAAGTTTCTCAGATTGTCCTAACTTAAAATGGTGTTGAATCAGATCATAGAGTAAAATTGTGAAAAATTGAGCATTTGTTAATTGAGCAGCCTTTTGACTTGAATCAAATATTTACTGTCTACCATTTGATCTTAGTAATATGCATAATATAAGATAAGATAATCCTTTATTTGTCCCACAATGGGGAAATTGCAGTGTCACAGAGCAAGTTTCAGAAACAGTAGGAAAATATGAGCATGCATCAAAATTAAGATAAATAATAATAATAAGTATGTACAATCAACTAAAAAACACAACACTGTAACATTAAAAGGCACATGAATGTTGCACAATAAATGTCTTTGATTCTGAGCAGTGAACAGGCAGCAGTTAAAGTGACTCCAGTATAGTAATATATAATATCACTACAATAAAGTGACGCTGCATAGCATCGTGTTTAGTTTACTGCATAGTTAATATGTACTTAGGTATAACCTTGAGCAATTTTCCTACTTTTTATGTTCATTTTTGCATTTTTATGTATTATGGTATTAATAATTGACCTACAAACAAGGGCACACCATGGGTTGGAATCTGTCATTAGTGGCAGTGATTCTGGTTAGAGTAGTGAAGGTTGGAGGATGGATTCATGCTTGGACCAAGTTCTGTCTTTGTGCAAGACACTTCACCCATGTTTAGTATAAAGGGGCCATATTACTCTATTTTCTAATTTATGTTTCCTCATCTCAAACATTGTGATGTTTAATACACAGCCTGCTGTGTTCTTCTCTCAAACAGAAAACACTTGTGACACCACCTTGTGATGTCATGTGGTAATACAAGTATTCCACTACGTTTTTAAACTCCATACACCTTTGCTAGTATCATTTGGATATTTTTAGCCCTGGAATTTCTAATCTCTGCTAAAAAGGTAGCTCTTAACTTAAACTACCGATTCATGACATCACAAAGTGGAAAAGAGCATTTTGAGCTTTGGAGATGTAGACCGCCGAATCATAAAGGATTACTCAAATGTGTGAATGAAACAAAAACAAAACAACACAGGTATTTTTTTGATGAAGTAACAACATTGCAATGTGACTTAAGTGTCAATTTTGCTAGTTTGCAACACAAAGTATGGAGTGAATCAATAATGACTGTATCACTTTGGCAAATCTGTAAATGTAAGGCATTATTGTAAAAAGCCAATTTCTTAAATGGAGATCAAAGACACCAAACCAGCTTTCTATATAAATGATAATACTACAATGAAGCAATGTCATCACTATCTACCTTTTGTAGTAGCAGTAGTAGTATACAGTAATCCCTCGTTTATCGCGGGGGTTAGGTTCCAAAAATAACCCGCAATAAGAGAAATCTGCGAAGTAGGACAAATTTATATTTTACAATTATTCTATATGTTTTAAGGCTGTAAGATTAATTAAGATTAAGTTTTAGGCTTAAGCCTTTATTGGTCTCACACACAATGACACACAGTGACACACGGGAGAAATTTGACTTCTGCATTTGACCCATCCTTTTCAGGAGCAGTGAGCAGCCATCTTTTTTCGGCGCCCGGGGGGCAGTACCGTGAAGGGTCTTGCCCAAGGACCCACACTGGTTAGCTCATTGCCCGGGGGGGATTTGAACCTACAACCCTCAGGGGGAAAGTCCATGACTTACCAGTTGAGCTAACCAGCCGGTAAATGCCTCACCACACACATACGCTTTTCTCAGACTAGAATGAACCTTTTCTCACGTTTCTCTCTCGATTAAACACTCAAACTTTCATAGATTTTCAACAAAATGTATTAATAGTGAAGCGTGGGGGGAGACACGGTCCCGGGAGCCCCGCCGGACGCGCGAGGGGAGCGGAGACATGAGTCACTGGATCCGCAGGAAGCACCGCGCTCAGCCCAAGCCACAAACCAGCCGCACAAAACCAGCAAAGAGCGGCACGTGGTGGTTTAATCCTGGTTTAGACCTGGTCTAGTCCCGGTTTAGTCCAGGTCTAGACCTGGTCGAGTCCTGGTTTAGTCCAGGACCAGTCCAGGTCTAGACCTGGTTTAGACGTGGTCTAGACCTGGTTTAGTTCTGGTCTAGACCTGGTTTAGTCCACGTTTAGTCCTGGTCTAGTCCGGTCTAGTTCTGGTCTGGTCTTGGTCTAGTTCCAGTCTGGTCCCGGCCCCCCCCCCGTGTCCCCCATCTATCAATCGGCAAAGGTCTACAGTCTCTTAGCCAATCAGGATGCAGAAAACAATGTTACACTATAAAAAAGTTACACACACAAAAAAAAAAAATCCGCGAAACAGCGAGGCCGCGAACAGTGAACCGCGATAGAGCGAGGGACCACTGTAGTAGTATCGTAGTAGCAGCTGCATGCGTGCTTGTCAGGTGTCTGAGCTCGTAATAGTTGTGTTGTACAAAGAAAGCCTGATTCTCTGCGCTATACCTGATTAAAAAAACTTTAAAAACATTGATGTGTTGTTGGGGGTGTATCGGTGCGTGCAGTGGGTGAGCTTAGAGCACCCAGGTATAACTGATGAGTTTCGGTACACCCAAGACTCCTGCTGAGTTCACAGGGCAATGATGCTCTACTTCTGGGCGCACACAAAGCCAGCACACAACCACCCCCATAAATCTGTGGGTGTGAGCTTAATGCATAGGCAGCGAGTTTTAAATAGAAGGACCTAATTCCTGTGTTGCGCACTGTTCTGCTGAAACATTTATAACAAGGTGTACCTGCCAATAGCCCTGCAAAACAAATGTATTGCTTGTATTTTGGTCACTGTTTAGCAGCCATTAAAGCCCCCAGCCTTGATTGGTGTTCACTGTTCCTCATTAGTTCTACGCAATGTGCCTCTCCTTGCAGATTCTAGCTAAAAAGAAAACGAAAAGGAAAACATTACCGGCTACAAGTGCTATCTGATTTTTAAGGTTAGAAAGTCTCAAGAGAAGTTAAAAAAACACATCATTCTTAAGTGTAACTAAGGCATTTTATTGTATTACATTCTTGATAAAGTCCCTAATTATAACCAAAATTGTGAGTAATGGGCACACATGAGGACAACATCAGAAGTTTATAGGAGCAACAAAGGACTTCATTAAACACATTTCACACTCACTGCATGCACATGGTAGGATCGGATTGGATTTCTCCAAATCTGATCCCGTTACTCGACGGGTGGTCTGTCCTTAGATCCCAGTGCACATGAAACTCGTGTAATCGGATAATGGTCAGCGACCTGGCCGGCTCTGCTACGCTATGTGGCGATGTAGTCCAACTACTTCCGGGTGATGGCTACTCAATAAAAATACAGCAAACTATGTGGAGGTATACAAAGATGGCGCTCGAGGAGTTTGACAGAGCAGCATTGGTGTACCTGTTGTGCATTCTTTCTTCGCAGCCATGATTTCGTCTGACTTTTATGGCAACAATCGCTATTTATGACGGCGTCGGTGCCTCCTGCCACTTCCGGGTGAAATCCCTGGCGAAAATTCCCGTGCATGCGCAGTACGGCAATCCGATCTGATATTGTGCACAAGGCGGCACCAAGCGGATTACTATCGGCCTAAGACAGGAGTTCCAATCGGATTCGGGAAACCAATCCCTATATGATCCTTAGCCTGTGCACATGAATTCGATACGATCCCAATCCGTTTGCGTTGGATTACACTCGTCCATATGCATGCAGTCACTGTTTTTTGTTCAAGTGAATGATACATGTGATTGGTTGTGGTGCCATTGCCCATAGCCCATTGCTTGGTGTCCATGTGAAGTCGTAACATTCAGCTCATGGGCAATCAAGAATTCTATGATATCATTTTCTGAGTGTGGTATTTTGACCTGGCTTATGGTTAATGAGTCTGTATCCAATTTTGAACCATGACTTGTAAAGAACTGTTATCTTCGCCAACATAGTTCCTTCTCTCACTCTGATACTGACCCATCACACAGAAACAACTGTCTGAGATAGTCACAGGCAGGTGTTTCCAAATGGTTCTCATCCAATAGCTGGATAATAATTGGATAAAATTGCCTGTCCCTTATAGTTGTCTATATACTGAAACTGTGTGTCAAGCCCACTATCCACTCTACTATAGTGCAAATTTCTGGAAACAGAACAACGATAAAAAGCGCCTGGAAGCATTTAGACAGAAGTGCCTCCAAACACTTTCTGGAGCAACATGGAGAGATAAGCTCAGAAAGACATTGATGCATTAACAAAGCAGAAAAAAGTGCAGATGAAATTGGGTTTGTGTATGATGTGCGCATGGACAATTACAGACCATCAAGACTTGAGCTAAACTCAACACCAGAAGAAGAAGACCATCAGGAACCTGGAAATAACCCGGGAAGAAGCAGAAAAGCAGGCAGTGGATGGGAAGATGTGGAGTAAACCTGTAACCTTCTGATTAAAGTAAACCTAATGCACAGGAATGTACGATGGATAAGTGGCTTTATGTATGGAGTAAAAGAATATTTCCGTTCAGAAATAAAACAGTACAAGCCCTTCAAAGCTACCATCTTTAAGTTTATTTTATTTTATTCAACCAGCTGATGGCAAATGTGAAACCTTAAGTAAAATTTAACATAAACATTTTCCACAGTCATATTTTGACCCTGCCCTTCATCTGAAATTACAACATGTAATTCTACAACATTGACCCAACATATACTACTGGAACTCACCTTTGCCTTTAAGCCTATTTCTATATTCAACCAACTTTATTTAAAAGCATTATTTTATCCCACTTCTTTCATTCTGACAATCCCCTCGTGAGCTCTGAGCCCCACATTCCCTGACAGAACCATTACACCTTGCTGGGGAATTGCATACTGAATCCAGTCTTAGTACAGTACGCCTAAGTGTCGCCCTGGGCAACGCTACACCCATTTGCTGCAGCCCCCTTGGTACTCCTCCATCTCGGGTGCCCTTCATACATCATCTCTGGCATGTCTAGTGTGCACCTACAACTTTCTGCATATATGAGTTGTACATTTTCAATTTCAGCACCGCATTATGATCGGCTACCTCAGAAAAAGTCTAAATTACTAGACACTTGGCACTGGCTCCAGCACTCAGCAAAACACTTAACTTTGCTGTCGGCGAGGAAATAATTGATAAATGCTTATGCAGGAGATGAGTTATAATGACGAGCATAAAGACGGAATATTTCTCACTGCAGTTGCGTTTTCTGTTGGTGTTATGATTTGAAAGACTTGAGCCCCGCTAATGAAAATCTCCCTCCTCATTTGCATGTCGTCTGACGTTTCAAAAGTGCATTTCAGATTGTGTTGACATTCTGATGGAAGCTGTAATAGAGTCGCCAGCTGAGGGCAGCATTCAAAAATAGTGGAACGGTTAATTAAAAAAGGGATTTGGTTGAAGAAAGTGGCATGAAATAAAATGAGTTTTTAATGTGGTGTAAAGCTTGACTGAGATTAAAAGAGAGATTTGTCAAAGTTTATTTGGGTTATTATAATTGTACTAAAATAAAAACTTAACTTTATATTGACTTTTCATACCAAGCCTTGGTAAGAACTAAGTGAAAAGGAGAGTAGATGATGGACAAAGTGAGTGATCCATCATGTGTTTTTAGTCTACACTTGCTGTTATCTTGTCAGTGAGAAAGTGGACAGTTTAAAATGGAAGGCTATAGCTTGTATGTTTAAGCTAAATGCAAACATATCCTCCCGGGACCCGAAGAATTATTATTATTATTATTTAAATTTTCTATTTAGTTAAATGAACACTTTAGCATTTACATTTTGTTAATTTTATTTTTATTCATAATGTTGTAACATGTCCTCTGTAATGGACTGTAATGGTGTTAAATCCATGTGAAGTTAACAACCTAACAAAAACATTTTTTTTGTTTTGTTTTGATGACCAACATCTCTGACAAGCTTCTGCAGTCACCTCAAAAAGTTTTTAGATTCCCTTTTAAATTCTTATGTATTTATTTAATTATTTACTTATATATATATTTATTTATTTTTATTTATTTTTTATTTTATTTATATTTGTATTTATTATTTATTTATTTGTTTACTTATTTATGTATTTTTATTCATTAGTTTTATTTTTTATTTTTATTTATTATGTATTTCTTTCTTTATTTACTTATGTATTTTTATTAGGGCTGTCAAACGATTAATTTTCTTGATCGCAACTAATCTCAGAAATTTCATAGTTAATCGCGATTAATCGTGATTTATTTTGCATGTTTAAAATTGATATCTTGCAGTAAGACCGTTCGAATCTAAAGTTAAACTCACAATTTTATTTCAAAAAAGTGCAGAGAAAGGAAAAAGTAACAATGAACCAGTAATAGTGCTTACTTTGAGAAATTGTAAATAAATGATTGAAGCCCGCTCGAGCTGCCTACGGATGCGTAGAAGGAACAAAATACTAGCAAACTCAAAATAGCGCGTTTAACCGACAATGAGTTTAATTAATACAACCAAATGAGCTGCATATGGATGGTAGAATTGCGGAAAATGATGGCAAACTCTGATCGTGATTTAAAAAATTGTTCGCGATCATAACTTACATTAATCTAATCGCGATTAACGCGTTAATATTCCCAGCCCTAATTTTTATTCATTATTTCTTCTTCTTCTTCTTCTTCTTCTTCTTCTTCTTCTTCTTCTTCTTCTTATTATTATTATTATTATTATTATTATTATTATTATTATTATTATTATTATTATTATCATCATAGTGCAGCCACAAACTAGAGTCTATCTCAAAACACTTAAAAGATAGACTGGTTAACTCAATGTCCACTATAAGGGACACAAATGAATGGGCGGGGTCTCAGGAGGATATAGTACTTCATAATTTAAAGTGAAAATTTAAAGATACATTTCATGCCACCTGAGACTTTCAGGCATTAACAAGACCCATTCTATATTGCACAACTAGAAATTCTTAGACAAAGGTTTCTAAAGTAGATGACTATGCAAACCCAGATTTTTTTTTTTTAGGCTGCATTCTTGTCTCACACAGAAAACGCCTGTGATTTAATGTGGTAATCCAGGATGTGATTCTCTGTGTTTTTAAACTCCCTGTACCCTCACTATTATGATTTCAACCCTGGAATTGCCGGTCTGTACTGAACTAAAGGTAAGAGGCAGCTGTTAACTCAAAGTGGAACAGAGCATTTTGAGCTTTGGAGATGAAGACAGATTAAAAATAAAGGAGTACTCAAACATGTGTCAGGGAAACAAAACACATTAAACAAAAAACATTATAACATTATTATTGTGTAACATAAAAAAAAAATAAAAATGCTATGCAACTTCTTCCATACTATAAGCGGAGACAACAGGCCAAATTGTGTTGGTGGGGAAAAACTGAAAAAACTAATGAAAATATAACCTAAGTTTTGTAATAAGGTGTTAAATCTTGCTGGCTTTCTCACAGAGTAGTGCGTGGGGCGTCTGTGAGACAGAGGAATGTAGCATCAAAGCCCCCCCCAGGAGTACAGCATATGCCACACCTACAGACCCAAGATTTGGAGAGCATAGAGCCGATCGGCACCCAGAGAGTCCTAACGAAATGCACTTCTTCCATGACAACTCTGAGCAGTCAATTAACGCTGGGGCCTTAGTTCAGACAGAATGATGAGGTGGGGTTAAGTCTACTGGGTCTCTAATTATAAAGCTGCCAGCCTCGTTTCTATATGGGCAACACACAGCTATTTCATATGAATGTCAGATCTGGTGAACGCTGGTATCCGGATAAACAAATTTGCACTCCCAAACAGAATTAAATCCGCTTTTGATTACACCAAACAAGCCTAACAAATCCACAAAGTTAACCAGCGCACAACATCAACAAATCAATATTATTAGACCAATCAACGCGGCAACTGGAAACCATGGCGACATTAAACAACAGACTCCCTTATGTCCATTGTTAATCTCTGGTCATTACAAACACTGTTAACATGACATTGAGAGAGCAATTACCAGCGGGACTACTGCTTGACTAATAAAGATCCCCTTAACGAAGATTATGCGACTTTGCCGATTTCTTTATCTCAAGGAGACCAGGAGACGCAGAAGACGCATGGCCTAACTGCTGACAAAGGCATACTTTAATTTCCTATTAAAAGACTTTATTAGCGATAGGCACGGTTGTTAGCTAGTCATAATGTGGCGTTTTCGTTAATTTTCTTACACTGTCATAATGGCCTGGAAAAAGGACACGGGGAACAATAGCAGAGCTGTCTCTACCTCACCTCAATTTACCTTATCCTCCACGAGTCCTGCCTCAAAGCAATTCTTGCATTTGCATTCAGAGGGTTTGCTAATGAAGAATGCTGCACAATGCCGGCAAACAAGGTCCAAGCAGGTGAGGTATCAAAGGACTATAGGTAAATCATGTTAAAGTGGAAATCAGTGAAAGGAAAAATAGTACAAGTTGGCGTATGGGAGTGAAAAGTACCTCCATTATGCCTGACTCGTCTATTCAGAAAACGTCAGAAAATGCTAAATCAATATTCGACTGTCATTATTTCACACACCTTTCCGGAGGTCTGTATATAGATTTTCTGTCTGGATTTCTTTTTTATTTTCCTTTTTTTCTTTTGCTAAACCAAATGAAGACACAGGAGAAAATGGATGCATCAAGACCATGGCATGTTTAATTGATTGTCTCAAGGTGCATCCATTCGTTATAAATAAGATCCAGGAGTCTGTCAAAGGGCCCAATTACATTATTTTCTGATGCATGTAATGTTTCCTCACACATGTTTAACACACAAGCATATTTACGCTCTTTTCTTCTCTCTAACAGAAAACACTCCACCTTGTGATGTCATGCGGTAATATAGGAAGGGCTCCAGTGTATTTTTAAACTCCCTACACCTTCACTAGAATCATTTACATGATTTCAGACCTGGAATTGCCAATTTCTACTGAATAAAACGTAAAAGGTAGCTGTTAACTTGAAAACTACTGCTTCATGACGTCACAAAGTGAAACAGAGCATTTTGAGCTTTGGAGATGTAGACAGACTAAAAATAAAGGATTACTCAAACATGCGTGAAAAGTCCCTCAGTCGTCCAGGTAGAATCCATGATAAAAGGAGAAGTTCAATTTGTCAACTGGACAAAGTATGTTTGGTTGAAAACGTTTCGCCGCTCATCCGAGAGGCTTCGTCAGCTCTAATTAGAATGCTGGTAAGACACTTGCTTATATCTTGGGAAAAGAATTGGTTTGAGAGGGGAGTTAAAGAGGCTATTTTTGTCAAAAAAGAGAATCCTTCTCTGAACAGAAATGGTGGAGTCAGACATAATTTGTCTCCCATCTATAATTCCATTCTTAAGCCTAGATCAAGCAAACAGGGGAACAATAGGGCTAGCCAGGTCAGGGCCAGAGGTGTGAAAAACAGTCGTAGGGCTGAATAGGGATCGTTATCTAGACACCAGAGAAACAAAAGACAGAAACCAATGAGATAGTTTCGGAAAGTAGTTAGCGAGTTAGCTCCTCCCTGCAGCAAGATATAAGCAAGTGTCTTACCAGTATTCTAATTAGAGCTGACAAAGCCTCTCGGATGAGCGGCGAAACTTTTTCAACCAAACATACTTTGTCCAGTTGACAAATTGAACTTCTCCTTTTATCATTACTCAAACATGTGTAACATTATAACCCTTAATGTGGACTTTGCATGTTCTCCCTGTGTCTGAATCGATCAAAACAGAACACGCAAAAGTAGCGTCTCGTCTTCAATTTTTTATCAGCATTTAGACGAGCGTTCTCAACAGGAAATGTTTGTTTATACGATGACGCAAAAGTGGGCGAATTCGATTGAATATGCACGCCAGGCTGCTAATATAATGTCAGAGCTACCTTTTTCAGAACACCGACAGGAGCTCTCATTACGGTTGTTTCGCCCTCGATGTCGGGTCGGAGCTCTTCGCTTAATGCAAGAGCTTGTTTAGTCATTCTGAAGTTTTCCTCCCAAGCGCTGTCATCAACTAATCCATTCTCAAAATTGTCCCACCACTGACTAGTTCTGCCCGGTCTTGTCCAAACTCGCCTCTGTCACCTGCGACATATTGTTATTGTTTTTACCGGCTTGTTGCATCCAGTGTGACGTCAGGTGTATGCGACGTGAACATGTTTTGCGCTTCTTGCCGTTTAGACAGAGACACGACCCGGGCTTCAGAACTCCACGCTCTGGAAGGAGTCTTCAGATTTTTGCGGTTTCAGAGCCCGACGGCGCAGTTGCCGTGTAAACGAAACACACTTCCGATAGACTATTTTGTTGTTTTCAATTGCAATCGTCCTTGTCTAAACGGCCCCTTAGTTCTTTGTTCTGCAGTTTCCCCATCACCCATCAATCTAATAAGTCAACTAGATTGACTGAGAACTACAGGAGTATCTGGAGAACTGAGGCTACCACTACTTGCGACAGGTGGACATAGAAACATTAGTCAAATACAGATGACAAATTTTCACATGGAGTAATAAAGAATGCTGTTACCATAACATTTTGAAATTACTTCTCGAAATTTGATTTTGGCTGACATACAGTCACAGTTGGGGTTTTTTTGATCAAAATCTTCCAGGGACATCAACGCAATTTGTGGGGCCCAGAGCAAGAAAGGTGACAGAGGCCTCTCTTTTAATAGAAAATAATAAAAGGATTTGCTACCAGCTGCCTTGTCTACTTCCATTGTCAAATTATCAGACGAACTATCAGCATCTCATGTTACATACAGCGCAGTATAAAGAGTGACTGCATCTGCCCACTTACTTAAGGATGATATTGAGATGTTCAGTCACGACTCAGATGAGGGTTTGTTAGAGCCTATATAGACACATGCTGGTGAGGCTTTCTGGCAGTCCCTCATCTGATACATTTGCTTTGGTTTTGTACCAAGAAGAAGAAAGCAGTGTGCCAGAAAAGCCCAAGGGAAAACACAAAATGCTTGCTTTCAAGTCTTAAATACATATTGATTAGAACATGCTCTATAATTAAACATCCAGTTCAGTATTTATGATAGAGTTGAATCTGTTACAATACTTTTTACTCAAATTTATAAACCTGGGAAGCCATTTCTTTCTTATTTATTTCTAGCTTGCTGTCCTTGTTTACAATGGCCAGTCCTCTTTAGTGTGATCACAAAATACAAACATTTTAAACCCAATTTCGATACTAAGAAATAGACTCTGTACTCAATAGTGATTCCGATACCATGATGATAAAAAAAAACAAAAAACTTTTTCTTAAAGCCCCAGTGTGTAGGATTCGTGGCGCATAGGTGGATGGTGCTATTGCACTTTCTGTTTTAGCTACGGCAGACCTCGAGGGTCACCCGGGCGCGCGCACGAGCCGCACGCCGCTACTGTATAAATAAAACGCGGTCCCGGTTATTTTCTTTTTTTTCTTTTCTCATGAAAACACACATTCCCGATCATGTACCATGACAATCTACACATCAAATGAAACCTTACAGTCTCCTCTTTTTGCCTATGCAACTCATTTCCCTGCAAAACAATCACTCCCCGAGCACATGGGGCTTTTATACGGAAAAGCACAAAACGAGGTTAGCTTACCTTAGAAGGCTTTGCACAGGTCAAACTCTGTATTTCACCATAAACTTGCTCTCAATTTGTCCGTAAGGATCCAGCGAATAAAATCCAGTAAAACAATTTAGTCCAAAACAGGTGTTAGATCCATTACGACGTCTTATCCGGCAGCATGCTTGTGTTGTTTACCCCAAACCACGAGCCTTGCCGAAGGCGAAGGCGGAGCCCAAATGTCCTTCTGCGGCTCTCGTATTCAAAATGGCTGCCTCTGCATGGGGAAGATCCCCCTTTTATGTGACTATATCTAAGTCCAAAAGAATACTTTGATTTCATGATGGAAGTGAAAAGGCTTGGAAAACAATGTATTTTTGAGTGGGTATCTTCAATTTCAGTAATTAACGGGTAAAAATCTTACACACTGTCCCTTTAACACAATAGAATGCAAATAATATTAATTTATTTGAATGATCTTTAATGGTCTTTAGAAAGTTCATTCTAAAGTTATTCAGGTTCATTTCTGTCCTGTGAAAATAGCTTTTTTTTAGTATTGATACCAGCTCAAATGAGTATCAAGTTTCAATACTAGTTTTTCGGTAATTTAATCAACTCTAGTCCACTTACAAGTGCATCAATTAACGACGACTCTTACAATCTTACAAAAAAGAACTCAAAACCCACCTGTTTAAAATTGCTTTTAATGATTTTATCTTGTAAATTTTGTGATATTTTAAATGTTCGATTTTATGTTGTAAATTCTGTGATATTTTATTCTTTTATGATTTGTGAAGCATCTTTGAGTGTCTTGAAAAGCGCTATATAAATGTATTATAATACATAATACATAATACATAATAATAATAATAATGTATTATAATAATAATAATGTATTATTATTATTATTATTATGAATTTGAAACTGAAAGCAAAAGTTAGTATCAAACTTGATGCGAAATATTTAATACAGATTTTAAGCATGCATTTTCAGTTGCTAATTTCTACCCATATTTAATCTGCCTGAGTACTGGACGCAGTGGTAGTAGTTGCGAGAGGGGAGACACAGTATTTATGGGTATTTATGGATGTTGGCAGCTCAGAAGTCCTCTTGGAATGTGAATCACCTTAATTAGATCGCTATAGGTTGTGTTGAAAAGGCCGGAAATGCAGCACTCTGTTTTTTGGCTGCCCTAAGTACAAGTGATGATGGCTGGAGATTCATGGAGCCTCTTCATGGAAGTTGGCAAAAATCACAATAGCTTCATTTAGTTTGTCACAAATGTCACAGTCTGGCATGTAACTGTGGAGCAAATGAATAAGTAATATTCAGGTAATGCGCGGATCTTTCACATGACTTTTTCAATAAGACGTAATAATTGGACCCTATCTCGCAATGAGTGAATACTGTATATATGTGCAGACTGATGGAGGAGTTGTGGAGTAAATGCGTTACTCTTCCTTCCGCAGTTGGTATTTTTGGCTATCCTAATGAGGTGCTAAGGTCCTATATTAAGCAAAATTGACTCTTGTGAGCTTTAAGCCATGTTATAATACTGTAACATACCTGGACTGGTGTTTTTTTTTCAGTCACACATATATGAGTAACCTTTTATTATTAGTCCTTCTACCTTCTTCTATCTCAAAAGCTCAAAATGCTCTGTTCTACCTTGTGATGTCATGATGTAGTAGTTTTCATGTCAGCAGCTACCTTTTATCCTTAATTCAATAGAGATTGGCATTTCCAGGTTTGAAAGCATCCAAATGATTCTAATGAAGGTGTATGGAGTTCAAAAACTTCCTGTATTACCGCATGACAAGGTATAACAGAGTGGGTCTGTTTCAGAGAAGAACTCGGCCGAAATATACAGGGTTTGTGTGTTAAACACGTGTGAATGAAACATTATAACAGAGATCAGAAAATAGTGTAATATGGGTGCTTTAAATCTTACATGACTACTGAAATAAAGCAGGCAATGAGTGGTGGATATTTTTCCTGACATACTCATTGCATTGATTAGATTACAATTTCAACAATTTCTTGATGAAAAACAAACAAATCCAAGACAGATTGATTACATAAGATTATATAAGAGTTTTTTTTGTTACTGGTGGTGGGTTTGCTTGTCTCCATGCCTTAAAGGTACAGTGTGTAGGATTCGTGGCGCATAGGTGGATGGTGGCTACTGCACTTCCTGTTTTAGCTACGGCAGATCTCGAGGGTCACCAGGGCGCGCCGTAACGCGGACAGCTCGCGTACCCGCGAACGAACCGCGCACACCCGGCGCTGTGCGAGCCCTCGCCGACAACTACGGTATAAATAAAACGTGGTCCCAATCACGTTTTTTTTTTTTTTTTCGCATGAAAGCACACATTCCCGATCGTGTAGCATGACACTCTACACATCAAATGAAACCTTACAGTCTCCTCTTTTTGACTATGCAATTCATTTCCCGGCACAACAATCACTCCCCGAGCACATGGGGCTTTTATACGGAAAAGCACAATCACTCCCTGAGCACATGGGGCTTTTATACGGAAAAGCACAAAACGAGGTTTGTTACTTAGCTTACCTTTGAAGGCTCAAACTCTGTATTTCACCATAAACTTGGTCTCAATCTGTCCATAAGGATCCAGCGAATAAAATCCAGTAAAACAATTTAGTCCAAAACACGTGTTAGATCCATTACGACGTGTGATCTGGCAACATGCTTGTCGTTAGCCGTTTCCCAATCCAGCGACTGCACGGTTCTGAGTGTGGTCTCGGTGTGCAGTCGAGACCGCGCATACTCGCTCAGTCCTTAGTGCAGTACGTCTATCGCATGGGCGTCTGCGAAATGGAACAAGTCCTGCCTCAGCTCAATGAACTGGGTGGTCTGCTCCTTGTTCACTAAAGAAAAAAATATTATTCTATTGCGACTAGTAATACTTGGAATTGGGACATGGCCAATGTTCCCCCTAATTGTTAATGTGTCTGAGCAAACACACACTAACTCCACATCCGAAATTCAACCCCCCCTCCTCGCGCGGCTCGCGCTTTGCAGATATAAAAAAATGACCCCGCGGCTGAATAAAAATCGGAGATCCGCTAAAAGCTCTTTCATCCCTGATTTACAGTGCGCTGCACAAGTTTTCTTGTGCGCTGAGAATGTGCGAGCAGTGCGCAGCTTAGAGTAAACGTTGGACATGGCTACACTGTAGAATATCCAGCATTACAACAGCAAAGGAAATATAGAAGTGTAAGGGGAAAAGCATGTGAACGGTAAAACAGGTGCCGTGAACTATGCCGTTACGGCTACCGTCACACATGTTTAGCGTAGTTTATGAAGAGTTTCATGTAGCATAATTGTAGGTGAGGTGAACCAGTACACACATTTTATAGTGAAGTCGCAACTGTCACATGGAGAGGTTGCTGGTGAGTCGGTCTTTGTAGTCATATATCCTCCCGCGCTGTGCATGCTGGGGCTTTTAAGTGTGCCAAGCGTGCATGTTTGCACGATTTCCATGGAAACGACTGCGCTGTTCAGACCATGTCTTAACTGCGCAGGGGACAAAAACCGAATGGAACGGCGGTTGTCGTGCCGGATATGATGCACATCCCCCTCCAAGGACGCTCAGAATCGTGCACTCGCTGAATTGGGAAACGGCTAATGTTTACCCAAAACCACAAGCCTTGCCGAAGACGGAGCCCAAATGTCCTTCTGCGGCTCTCGTAATCAAAATGGCTGCCTCTGCATGGGGAAGATCCCATTTTATGCAGATATATCTAAGTCCAACAGAATACTTTGATTTCATGATGGAAGTGAAAAGGCTTGGAAAACACTGTATTTTTGAATGGTATCTTCAATTTCTGTAATTAACGGGTAAAAATCTTACACACTGTCCCTTTAAATGTTCCAGGATTATTGCATTAAACTGATCTATCTCCACAGATCGAAACAAGTGGTGCTCATGTTACAAGTTAGATCTGCTGGAATCTTTGTTCACAGTAAGAATGCATCTTTTAAAATGATTTTTTTATTTTTAGCAACAAAAACACTTGGAGCTGAATAAATGCTAAACTCATGTTATAGAAGAAGAAGAAGAAGAAGAAGAAGAAGAAGAAGAAGAAGAAGAAGAAGAAGAAGAAGAAGAAGAAGAAGAAGAAGAAGAAAAAGAAGAAGAAGAAAAAGAAGAAGAAGAAAAAGAAGAAGAAGAAAAAGAGATGCTTTATTTATTTCATAGGGAAATTATTTCTCTGCATTTGACCCATCCTTCAGGAGCAGTGGGCAGCTCGTCTTTCAGGCGCCCGGGGACCCATCTCCATGATCTCATTGCTCAGCTTGGTCAGGACCTAAGCTGGAGGATTTTACCTGGAGCATGTTTTAGTGTGGATGATTCCAGGCAAAGTCCCCCATTAAGAACCAACGTAAAGAGTTTTACAATAGGAGCACTACAAAAAGCCAACCTTCTACAGAAAATTAATAATAAAAACTGACCATGAGTTCCCAACAGACTAAAATTCACTAAACAAACTAAAGACTAAACATATCCTATTAAAACACACAGATGAAAAGCAAGGAGAGAAAAGAAAGCCTAAAAGTACATCAAACCGAAATTTCCAATCTGTCTTATTAAATGGAGCATGATCTTGCCTAAAATAATCGCGTGCTCCTCCCACTCTCAGCTTAACAACACAAAGCGCACACCCACATGTGCACACAAACCCAGCTAATCTAATTGCTTGTGTCACGGCTGGAGGAGTTGAATCAGAGGTAGTGTGGCCCTCTGGCTCTCCAAGACAAAAAAAGAAGCTCTCAGAAACAATGGGAGCGGAGATGGAGTGAGGAGATGAGGAGATGTGCTTCCAAAGTTGCAGTAAAGACACTTGATTTTACCATGCTCTGTGCTGCCTCCTGGGGGCTATCAGTGGCTGGATAAAACAATAACAACATCCAGTATCTATCTCTGACAAGAAACACAGCTGCCAGGCAAAACTTTGCGGTTAGCATATGCCAGTCACTCAAAAGTGCTTTGTTTAGAGAAGCAGAATGGTACATCTAAGAGTGAGAATGAATAATATACTGCCTAAAAATATTCCACAGTGAGAGGACAAGAATTGTAAATCATATTCAGAATTTTCTTTTAATTTGAATATATTTGGACTATTTGAATGTATTTTGATGATCAATACATTTTAAAACCATAGTGCAGTTTTTGCCTGACTACTCAAACTGCAATTGAAGCAAAATAATTATTTTAGCATTTTCAATTGCGCTAAATCTGTAAATGTTTATGGGGAATGTAAAAAAGTGCAATGCTCATTTATTTGAAAAAGCCCATACTATGTTATAATGTTGTTTCCTCATCAAAAAAATATACCTGGAGTTATATTTTGTTTCACATACGTATGTTTAACACACAAACTCTGGGTTCTTCTCTCAAACAGAAAAAAGTGCTCACTCCATACACCTTCAATAGAATTATTTGGATAATTTCAGCCCTGGAATTACCCAATACTGCATAATATATGACCTTTAATATTAAAAAAGCTTTCTTTTTCTATAGGGCATGTTGAGTGCTTTGTGTGTGCTGATTGGACCAACTATGAATCATTTTAACCAGTTTACTACAACAAACACAAAAACACAAACTTGAACTATCGAATCACTGGCAGGAAATAGTTTGGCTAATCTCCAATAATACTTTTTGTCCTCTTCAAAGTTCGCTCAGTGTGGATTTACACTGTCTGTGTTGTGTCTGAAATTGGCTAAATTTCACAGTAGGGAAGTGGGATCTGTGCGAGGCAATCGATTTAAAATTGCCACTGAGCGCGAGAGACCAATTGATGTGTAGGCCGCTCAGAAATGACTTTTCTTGAGCTTTCCGATTGAAATGACGAGGAGCCTTTGTGACTACAGGCAAAGTGGCACCGGGCGAGGGCCTATTATTGAGTGCTCCCTTAGGCCAGACCAGAGCTTTTCACTTTTCAGGTTCCAAATCAGTCCCAGCTCCTCCGTTCCATCGACTCACCGCACATATGAAGGTGAATACACACGCACTGATTCATAGTCACTGCGTGTCATCTGATCTCGGATGTGCCTTATAGTGACAGCCACTTACATTATATCTAGTTTGGAGGTTGGAAAAAATATCAAATGGTTGGTTCATTTTGAGTATGATTCAAGTGTGGGGCAAAGTAGGCATATTGGCTGAGTTTTCACTTTACTGTATAAATGGTATACAGTGGTCCCTCTATTGCTCTATTGCGGTTCACTGTTCGTGGCCTCGCTGTTTCGTGGATTTTTAAAAAATTATTTTTATAGTGTAACTTTTTTTAATAGTGTAACATTGTGTTCTGCATCCTGATGGCTAAGAGACTGTAGACCTTTGCCGATTGATAGATTCAGGGAGGACCTGGACTAGACCAGGACTAAATGTGGACTAAACCAGGTCTAGACCAGAACTAAACCAGGTCTAAACCTGGACTGGTCCTGGATTAAACCAGGACTGGACCAGGTCTAGACCTGGACTAAACCGGGACTAGACCAGGTCTAAACCAGGATTAAATCACTCTGTGCGGCACATTGCTGGTTTCGTGCGGCTCTTGTGTTCGTTTGTGCGTGTTCGGTTTGTGGCTCGGGCTGTGAGGACACGGTCCTGAGGGGGAGGCATGGTCCGGGCACCGCGGTTCAATCTTGTGCTCGCAGTCCCAGCCTTGTGCCGGTGTACTGTGCTCTGTCACAGATTTGACCACGTGCACTTCTCCAAGGGGTTGGTGCGTGTTGCGTCCCGGGTCGTGGCACAGAGACTCATGTCTCCGCTCCCAGCCCCCACGCTTCACTATTAATACATTTTGTTAAAAATCTATGAAAGTTTGAGTGTTTAAACGAGAGAGAAATTTGAGAAAACGTTAATTCCAGTGTTTTAAGGCATTTACAGCCTTAAAACATGTATAATAATTGTAAAATATAAAGTTGTCTTACTTCGCGGATTTCACTCATTACGGTTTATTTCTGGAACCTAACCCCCGCGATAAATGAGGGACCACTGTAAATGGAAGGGAAGAGACCTTTCTGTGTATAGTTTGCATGTTCTCCCTGTGTCTGTATTGATTTCCTTGTCTTTGTTCCAGAATACACACACCCATTTTTACAAAGATGTGTGTCTGGTCACCGGTGAATATGACCAGGTTCACATGTTTGTTTTTTTGTTGATAGAGAAGCATTCTATGGAGCTAAATTATTCCCTGATTGTGGGAAAGATGGACTAACACCTACGCAAAGTTGTGTTTTAGTTTGTATTTTTCTTCCAGTGTCCATTCAAGTCTCTTTGGATCAAAACAAATAAGGCTGCTTACACATAAAAAAGGGGAATAGCAACATAAAGGACAGAGAAACAGTATAGATTTTTACAGAAGTTAGAAGTTATATATTTTGTTTTGAATGATACCAGGTCTTTGAGAAATGTGCTTCACATTAGCAGCTGTGGTTGGACATTCTCAAGTTTTCCAGTTTCAGGATTTTTCTCAGGATTTTCCAGTCCAGGGGTTCCAGTCCCTTTTGAATTTGAATTGAATATAGAAGAGACTCGCTTGTCAGGCAAAATTTATCAGGCAACCACATTCTCCTGCCTCCAAAATCTGCAGGTCAGGTTGGCCAATATCTGTGTGAGTAACCGTAACTCTTCATTTGATCACATTCTGTACAGTCTGATTTCAAGTTTCCTTTTTCACTTTTTTTCTTCATCTTTACTTAGACTTCACATGTTTTTCCAAATTGATGAGCATTTGGCATTATCCACTGAAAGCCAAGCGAAGCCAATGCTCCAGTCAATATTTACTGTATATATAATACATCACTCACTGCCATCTGCTCTCTGGCGGGGCAGTGCTGCTGCAAAAATAAGTAGGGCTTCTTTCTCCTAATGGGCCTAATCAATTAAGCAGACCCTTGCAATGTAGAGACACCATTAACTGTTACAACCCCATTGCAGTGAGATATATAGGTTAACCTGTAATTTTATGCAACTAGCTTAAAGAAGACATATTGTGCTTTTGTATGCTATACATTTATAATCTATGACACCCATGGATCATTGTGCTTGGGTCTGCTTGAAACCTGCTGTACTGATTCCCACATGCCTCTTTACGGTACGTCCTAGTAAACATCATGATATGGTTTGGTATGCTTTTAATTTGTACAGGGGTAATGCATAGAAATACATTAACCAAGACAAAAGTCATAGGAGAGATACTGGTGCCAGGTTATAGCATGAATGCTGATTTACACCTAAGCAGGTTGGTGAAAATACAGAAAATACGGATTCAATGTATGTAGACAAATTAACCACACATAAATTAAAGAGCTCCTTGAGCCGCCACCTTAACATGGTGGAGGGGTTTGAGTGCCCGAATGATCCCGGGAGCTATGTTGTCGGGGGCTTTATGCCCCTGGTAGGGTCACCCAAGGCAAACAGGTCCTGTGGGACGGGTCAGACTACGAGCGGTTCAGAAGCCCTTATGATGAGTTCTATATCAAGGTCAGATAGGTCGCCCGGACTGGCATCACCGGGGCCCCACCCTGGACCCACCACCCGCAGGAGGATCCATAAGGGCCGGGTGCAGAGAGATCTGGGCGGCAGTCGAAGGCGGGGGCCTCGACGGCCGGATCTCCGGACATGGAGACTAGCTCTGGGGACATCACTCACCTCGCTGGGGGGGAAGGAGCCTGAGCTCATGCGGGAGGTTGAGCATTACCGACTAGATATAGTCGGCCTCACCTCCACTCACAGCTTGAGCTCTGGAACCCAACTCCTTGAGGGGGGCTGGACCCTCCATTTCTCTGGCGTTGCCCGCGGGGAAAGGCGGCGGGCTGGTGTGGGCCTACTCATTGCCCCACAGCTCAGTCGCCGAGTGTTGGAGTTCACCCCGGTGAACGAGAGGGTCGCGTCCCTGCGCCTTCGGGTCGGGGACAGGTCTCTCACTGTTGTGTCGGCCTATGGGCCGAGCAGCAGTGCAGAGTACCTGGCCTTCTTGGAGTGCCTGGGAGGAGTACTGGATAGTGCACCGACTGGGGACTCCATCGTTCTACTGGGGGACTTCAACGCCCACGTGGGCAACGACAGTGACACCTGGAGAGGGGTAATTGGGAGGAACGGCCTCCCTGATCTGAACCCGAGCAGTGTTCTGTTATTGGACTTCTGTGCTAGCCACAGTTTGTCCATAACGAACACCATGTTCGAGCACAAGGGTGTCCACCAGTGCATGCGGCACCAGGACACCCTAGGACGGAGGTCGATGATCGACTTTGTTGTCGTGTCATCTGACCTCCGGCCGCGTGTCTTGGACACTCAGGTGAAGAGAGGGGCAGATCTGTCAACCGATCACCACCTGGTTGTGAGTTGGGTCCGCTGGCGGAGGAGGAAGCCGGAGAGACCTGGCAGGCCCAGCGTATCGTCTGTTGGGAACGTCTGGCAGAGCCCTCTGTCAGGGGCACCTTCAACTCACACCTCCGGGAGAGCTTCTCCCGGATTCCGGGGGAGGCTGGGGACATAGAGTCCGAATGTGCTCTGTTCTCGGCCTCTATTGTCGATGCGGCCGCCCGTAGCTGTGGTTGTAAGGTCTGTGGTGCCTGTCGCGGCGGCAATCCCCAAACCCGGTGGTGGACACCGGAAGTAAGGGATGCTGTCAGGCTGAAGAAGGAGTCCTATCGGGCCTTGTTGGCTCATGGGACTCCTGAAGCAGCTGACGGGTACCGGCGGGCCAAGCGTGCTGCAGCCCGGGCGGTCGCAGAGGCAAAAACTCGGGTTTGGGAGGAGTTCGGAGAGGCCATGGAGGAGGACTATCGGACGGCCTCAAAGAAATTCTGGCAAACCGTTCGGCGCCTCAGGAGGGGGAAGCAGTGCTTCACCAACTCTGTTTACGGTGCGAGTGGGGAGCTCTTGACCTCGACTGGGGATGTTATCGGATGGTGGAAGGAATACTTTGAGGATCTCCTCAATCGCGCCGTCACGTCTTCCGAGGAGGAAGCAGAGGCTGGAGACTCGGAGGCGGACTCGTTCATCACTCTGGCTGAAGTCACTGAGGTGGTTGGAAAGCTCCTCGGTGGCAAGGCCCCGGGGGTGGATGAGATCTGTCCTGAGTATCTCAAGTCACTGGATGTTGTGGGGCTGTCTTGGCTGACACGTCTCTGCAACATCGCGTGGCGGTCGGGGACAGTACCTCTGAACTGGCAAACCGGGGTGGTGGTCCCTCTGTTTAAGAAGGGGGACCGGAGGGTGTGTTCCAATTATCGGGGAATCACACTCCTCAGCCTTCCCGGTAAGGTCTATTCCAGGGTGCTGGAGAGGAGAATCCGACCGATAGTCGAACCTCGGATTCAGGAGGAGCAGTGTGGTTTTTGTCCCGGCCGGGAAACACTGGACCAGCTCTATACTCTCCATCGGGTGTTCGAGGGTGCATGGGAGTTTGCCCAACCAGTCCACATGTGCTTTGTGGATCTGGAGAAGGCATTCGACCGTGTCCCTCGTGGGGTCCTGTGGAGAGTGCTCTGGGAGTACAGGGTTCGGGGCCCTTTGCTAAGGGCTGTTCGGTCCCTGTATGTCCTGTATGAGCAGGAGCTGTGTTCGCATTGCCGGTAGTAAGTCGGACCTGTTTCCGGTGCATGTTGGACTCCGCCAAGGCTGCCCTTTGTCACCGGTTCTGTTCATTATATTTATGGACAGAATTTCTAGGCGCAGTCAGGGGCCGGAGGGAATCCGGTTTGGGAACCACAGGATTTCATCTCTGCTGTTTCCAGATGATGTTGTCCTGATGGCTTCATCGAACCGGGACCTCCAATGTGCACTGGGGCGGTTTGCAGCCGAGTGTGAAGCAGCTGGGATGAGGATCAGCTCCTCCAAATCCGAGGCCATGGTTCTCGACCGGAAAAAGGTGGCTTGTCCTCTCTGGGTGGGTGGAGAGTCCTTGCCTAAGGTGGAGGAGTTCAAGTATCTTGGGGTCTTGTTCACGAGTGAGGGGAGGATGGAGCGTGAGATTGACAGGCGGATCGGTGCAGTGTCGGCAGTGAAGCGGTCGCTGTACCAGACCGCTGTAGTGAAGAGGGAGCTGAGCCGAAAGGCGAAGCTCTCAATTTACCGGTCAATCTACGTACCTACCCTCACCTATGGTCATGAGCTCTGGGTAATGACCGAAAGGACGAGATCGTGGATACAAGTGGCTGAAATGAGTTTCCTCCGCAGAGTGGCTGGGCGCACCCTTAGAGATAGGGTGAGGAGCTCAGTCACATGGGAGGAGCTCGGAGTAGAGCCGCTGCTTCTCCATGTCAAGAGGAGCCAGCTGAGGTGGCTCGGGCATCTGTTTCGGATGCCTCATGGGAGGTGTCCCGGGCATGTCCCACCAGGAGGAGGCCCCGGGGAAGACCCAGGACGCGCTCGAGGGACTATGTGTCCCGGCTGGCCTGGGAACTGGGGCCTGGGGTCCCCCCGGAGGAGCTGGAGGAAGTGTCCGGGGTGAAGGAGGTCTAGGCGTCCCTGCTTAGACTGTTGCCCCAGCGACCCGGCCCCGGATAAGCGGAAGAAAATGGATGAATGGATAATTAAAGATCCCATGACATGGTACTTCTTGATGCTTTTATATGGCGCCTTAATGGTTCCCTAATACTGTAAATGAATCCTTCTTCAAAATCAAGCCTCATTGCATGAGATATCAGTCAATCAATCAATCAATCAAACAATATTTATAAAGCGCTTTTCATACAAAAATGTAACACAAACGCCTTAATGTGGTTAAGGATTAGAAGATTGACTGCATTTGACCCGGGGACCATCCCCATGATTTTGTTATTTAGGCTTGGCCAGGCCCTAAGTTGGAGGATTTTACCTATGACACATGTTTGGGTTGGTGGGGGAAACTGGAGTGCCCGGAGGAAACCCACCCAGACACGAGGAGAACATGCAAACTCCACACAGAATGGCCCGGGTGACCCGAACCTTCTTGCTGTGAAGCATGAGTGCTAGCCACTCAGCCACCGTGCTATGACTCTGACTGTCTTCATGAGGCTAAATATGTCTCTGAAACGCTTTATTCTGGGCGTTGTTGCTTGTATGCAAATGAGGAGGACAGAGACAGGCCACTGCAGCGGGTGGGTTGTGGTCAAATACTCCACTGTTTCCTGGATTAGCGATGCACTGGTGCGCTGGCCCCACTTCCGTGTTTTAAGAGCGGAGGAAGATATGAGACGCGTTCCATTTAAACAAAACACACACACAGACAGAAAATAAAATTAAACCACTACTGTTTCAGAGGTTCGGAGGCTCGGATAAAGGACATCCAAGCCTGGAAACACTCTCACGTGTCTCCAGGAAAAACAAAACAAAAACGCATCTCACATTTCGTAGCTCGTTTGCGGTCCAAACTCTCTGGGCGTGATTTCCAGAGACGGTGGGTAGACATCCAGACAGTGGGGGAAACCTTTCCCCGAGTGTGATGTCAGAAAGTTCCCTTGTTTAGAATTGCCCGTTTTGGGTGTCTTTTTTTCAAATGCGGAAAATGCTCAGTTTAAACATTTGGCAACTTTTAACCATGGAGGGGGGGGGGGGGGGCTAAACAGGGTAGGGGAGCTCACATTAACGTTCAACAACCTCAGAAAGTGAAAATTTCCTTTAAAACCGATATTACTCAAATACATCACAACAAAGCACTGATGGACCATCCTGATAACCTGGGAAATCCCAGGCTGCTTTCATTCGTTCCGATCTGAAAGACAGCCTGGCAACTATGGCAAGCGAGCTCTCCCGATTCTGGGAGCCATTCAGGGGAGGGGTCGCAAGACGGTGACGCGTACTACATGACAAACGGAAGCTTGTAGTTTGAACTGACAACTGACATGATTGGCTATGGGCTACGTATACGCCAAATGATAGACATTCGTAACGCCCAATAAACGCCGTTGGCGATCGTAATCCAGACCTCTGCTACGAGATATTTCGAAGGTCGCTCCCAGACCATATATCACTTGTGATATGGTCAGGTGTAAACCAGGAAACCATCCTGATGGCCCCATTTATGGATAGCTACAGTTTATGTCATGATAATTACTATATACCCTTATCTATCATATAGAAGCTGGAACAATATATTTTGAAGAAAATCTGAGAATCAAGTAAGTACAGAGCAGAGGGCGTGTATGAGGGGTAGGGGTAAAAACGGAGATATCTTGATTGTGTGAGTGTGAGTGTGAGGATTACTCAAACATGAGTCTCTTTTAATACAATTTCAAGTATTTCAAGCCTTATTTAAAAATATCCACAATTGTTTTGCATTGAAGCATCTGTGGCTCTGGCGCTGTCACTGCTATGTGTCATCATCTTTTCTGCCCACTACGTGATGACACAAACTGTACAAATGCGTCTCATGTTCTGAGGAATATTGCATGGGCGGCCTGCAGCTTGGGCCCCGAGGCAAATCGCAACAGCACATTTGTGTAGTCATTAAGCTTAGAAAAAACAGTAAAGAAAGGGAAAAAAAAAGTAGGGTTGTTGGACCTATGCACTCCCATTTGCCTTGTTTTTAACACCTCTAACCTCCCTTCTTTCTCATGCAAAGGCGAGTAGCTGGAGGGGATGGAGTTGTAAAGTGATGTTTGACAAATACTCCAGTCAGGAAGCGGCGCTTTCTGGTACAGCGACCTTAAGTACCTGGGCCTGCTTCGAAGTCTGCATTACAATTTCCAGCACACTCTTCTTCTCTTTTCTCACCGGGGCTTATAGGGCAAACAGTCTGGCAGTCTGAAGCGTCCATGTGTCTATGGCGTGCACGTCTGTGTCGTGGTTGCCCTGACAGTGGGGGGGCGCGGCCTGTACGTGAATACCAAGCTGTCATTTCAAAGGCGCCCTCAGAGGTCATCAGCAGTAACGTCACGCAGCCGAGAGGGTCTGTGTCTGACTGCATAATCGCCACGGCAATTCTCAGGCCCACTCAGGCCACAGTTATCAGAGAGGTTATTATTGTAACCCTGTGTGACTGGGCGTCTGTAGTTTCCATGCAAGAGGCTCTTGTCAATTCAATCTGATAATCTCAAGTATGTAAAAATTTTAGACTCATCCTTTGCTGGAAAAGTTTCACAATTCCACGGAGACAAGCAGGTAGCAGAGTGGACCTCCCCTCTAAAATGGTTACATATAGTGCCTCATAAAGTTTGCAGTATTTTTATACAGGAGAGCCCTACACTGATCACTTTTAAAACATAACTGAAACTATGGCTGAAAACCAACCAGTCATGTGACCACTAGACTTTTGTTTGTGCTGCTTGTATTGTATGTTGTATTTTTATGTATTTGCCTGCCTAGGGACTACGGATGAAAACTAGCTTTGTAGCTAAAATTCGGCATATTTACATTTGTTTTATACTTATGTACATTAATGTGCATTGTCCCTATCAAATAAATAAATAAAATGTAACTATACAACATCTCATTTTTTCCAAGTTTTTCTAAATTATATATTTAAAAAAAAAAAATTAATGAAGATATAATTTTGTTTCAGAACATTTTAATTAGTTTTTAGTGCCTTGATTACAGAGCTACTGTCCAGTGATAACAATCCACTGTCTTGAAAATATGACTGTGTTTTAAAATTGTTATTTAGTAATTACTGTAGAATGCAAAATCATTTAGAATTCATAATTTTCATTTGTATTTCATAATTTGAATAACTACAAGACACAGATAAAATCATCACTACAAACTCTAATTGGGTACATTAGCCTTTCATGAAAACTGGACCAAAGGGCTGATCATTATTGTAAATTATTGTGCAAAAGAGAGGAAAAAAAAATAACTATTTAAATCAGGGGTGGGCAAACTTTATGACTCGTGGGCCACAAAGGGTTTTAAAATTTGACAGAAGAGCCGGACCAGGAGCAGGTGGATTTAGTGTTTTGGTAAAAACACTAAAAATAACATGGGATACGTAGAAAACATGTGCTTTATTTCAATTAAAAATGAACAAAAACATTACAACAAAATGTCCATCTTTCAAGTTCCACGGTATTTAGCTATTTATTAAAATGTCTCTTAAAACACAGACAATTTAATTAATAAAATACAGCTTTTTTTTAATTACTAACAGTTACTATTTTAAAGCACTGAAAGTTCTGTTCTCCTTCAGGTTCTTTCGTTCTTTCGTTGACTGTTTTGTGGCAAAGTGACGGCTGATATTCTTTAAAAAACGCTAGTCTCTATACAGCAGTTGATAAGTATTCTGTGAAAAAATATTAACTTGTCCACTCCTTATTAAACACTCGACATTCTCTGTTCACTTTTCTTTTCTTAGCTCCGCTCGTCTTTACAGGAGGGCTGAGGGGTCAAAGAGTAAAGCACAAACGTGAAGCAAAACGCCTCAACAAAGGTCAATGTATCTAGTGCGTCAGCTATTGGAAAACGCCAGAATTGCAGGGAAATTAAAACATTAAAACATTAACAAGGTTTATTAATATAATTTCTTCAAGTTCAGCGGGCCGGATTAAAAGGCTTAACGGGCCGCATATGGCCCCCGGGCCGTAGTTTGCCCATGCCTGATTTAAATAGTTTGCAGTGGTCCAATGTTATTCTTCACTTACCTTATGCACTCCGAGCATTCTGTATTCATTATGATGAGTTAATAAGAGCAAGCAGACACAACAGTAAAGCTAATAACAACTAGCATGCTAACACACATTTCCTGATTACCAGTAAAATTAATCAAATAGTAAAACTCTTTATAATAAGATGCACACATTTAACACCCCAAGAGTTGCTTTTACAGTATATCTGTACTGGGGCAAATATATGCTCAAATACAGGGGGAAATATCAGGTACAGGACTTTTTAAATGGAAACAGCTTATGGTACATAATTGCTTACACTAATAAGCAAGAATAAATATTTACGCATATCTGTTTACACCCTGCCCATTCCCTCACGACCATCTCAAGCTTCCCAAATCCCAGGAATAGCAGTTAACATCTGGACAGTCCTGACACTCCACTACCCTCCCTCTCCTCTCCCTTCCCCTCCTCTCCTCACTACCTCCTCTCCTTTCCCTAGCCTTGGCCTTTAGCGGTCCCGGTTTGGTACTGATGGATCACCTCGGAGCTAGAAATGGATGAAGCCGGGGTCCCTCCTCTGCTGCCCGCGTACGCCACTTCATTCCGACTGCAAAACCAATCAGTCACCAGCAGCAAGGAGCATTTGTTAGGGGTCTGCTAGGGTTTACATACTCAGCTTGTGTCTGCATATGCCCACACAAGTGATTTCCTGACCCCTTCCAGTTGGTACGACACCCCCAAGAGACCCGTGTTCTTCCTATACCCATTTGTCTCATACAGGTTTATTACGGAGCAGGCCCTTTATACTCATTTTGCAGGGTTGTGTTCAGGGCCACGGCAGCCAGTTTTGTCCTCCGCTTGTCTCTCTGCAAAAGATTACAGCAAAGGCTATGAAGGTGAAAATGAGATAAAAGGGTGAAAATTGCTGTGTGTACTGCAGCGAGAAACAAGTACACAAATAGAACATGGCATGTTGACTGTAGTTTTTTTTTAAAGAGTGATAGCAACTGTGTTTGAACCTGTGAGAAAATCATGCTCAATAGTGTCACTTGGCATATTTTGTGTCAGTGATGAACTGTACTTGTTAAAACTGTCTCCAATTGAGGTAATTATTGGTCTATGATTACAACCCTCTAGTTTGCACTTTGCCTTTTTTTTTTTTTTTTTGTTGCGAAAGCTGGTTTTCCATCTAAACTTAAGGTAAAAAAAATCCACACAAAAATAATAATAATAAAAAGAATTGGCACACAGTTCAAAGTCTTCTGCATCAACATGGATAAACAAAAGTGGACTTATTTTTAAGCTTTGGAAAGTGGTGCCCTGAGGCGTGATTGTTGTCAGATGAAAGTTTGTGGAGCCAATAACAAATAAGGTACATACATTTGGATATTTCTTTCAGCAGTAAATCCTCATATGGACCTGTGTCCTCCATCTGAAATTATGACATGTAATCATATTTTTCTTGCCTTCTCTTTTTATTATTTGTGTTCATTAGTTGGATGCCATAGCCTTTGCGGTACCAGGTCATCTCGTCCGATCTGAACCAGGGGACCTCCTCTGACACATCCATAGCTAAAACCACATGTCTCCCCTCCAGTCGTGTCACAAGGAAGCCAGAAAGAAAATCAAGGAAATGGTAAACAAAATTGAGCTGATCCACGTCGAGGCCGGGGGTAAGACATGAGTATAAACAGATGAAATGGATTCTTCTTGCCCTCCGTCCACGTGTTCCCCAGCCGCTTCTGTTCTCAATCTTATTATTTAGGGAGGATGGATATGGGTCCCTTTATTCACAGGAACTACTGCTACAGCTCAAGCTAAACCCCGGAGGAATCTTTGAAAGAACATGGCCATGTTTACACAAGCTGCCTTCTCTTATTGTTCTTGTCGACCGGTAAGCCTGTTTCACCCTGGTAGCCAGCCAGCCTCCGGGCAACATTTTGGCCACTTATTGGAAAAGCTCTACAGATGTTAGGGTGTAAATCATCCTTCTATTGTTTTTGGTAGAAGCTGAGAGGAGAGGGAGTGTTGTTAAAACTAAAATCTGGATGAACAGTTGTATAAAAATAATAAAAATAAAACTTACCTAAAATTGAAATTGCAGAGGCTACAGTTTTTAAAGTACCATATTTTCCTTCACAAACAACAATTATCCTCTTATTCTGCATAAAAAACATAAACCCTGTAGTTTAGATCTGTACAACCATGTTCTGAAATGTCATTCTTGTATTAATCAGTTAATATTTCAGTCTTTTTGTCAATTCTACTTTGTTTTTTAAAATGTGAACGTGGAAGAGAATCCTATTATAACATAAGTCACAAATCTCATCACAATACTTATGAGAAAAATTGCTATTGAATATTTTGCCAAAATCATTCAGTCCTCTTACTGAAGAGTTGCTGGCAAAATGGTCCTCCAACTTTTTCTTGAGACACAGAAGAGACATTGCTTCCAAATTAAGAGTGTATTTTCATGAAATTAATTGGTATGATCTCCTTGCAGTATTTTGTTTGAATAGGAGCGGATAGTATGCGGAAATAGGCCCAAAAAAATGCATTTTCAGTTCAAACAGTGACAACAGCTAAGATTACAAGATTCACAATTGGCACAAGATATGCCATTGAAGGAAATTTAAATGGAGGTAAAGAACTAAAATGAAAAGATGTATAGTGCGTAACACCTCCCCTTTAAGCAGAATTTGGGCATGAGGAAGGTTAAATAAGGTTTGTGTTATATTGAACCATTGGGTGAAGATGGAGCTCTATTTTTTTCCTCCAAATGGCAGAGTGGCGCGACTGGCAACAGTGCGGCGTATTAATCAACGGTGTGGGGGGGTCAGATGGCCGTACGCGCACATCCTCCTGGTGAGTCCTTGAAAATCTAGGCCGCGGCAATCAATCTCCGGCCATTCCCACGTGGAGTAGATAAGCTACTTCTGGTTGTGTGGCAGAAAAATAAATGAGAAAGTTGCCCAGCAAAGTCTGAGAACTCATTTGGAGACTTGGCTAATGCATTTGAGAGAAGAGGTGAGGTTAAAGGCACTGTGGCGGCAGGAGCTCTGTTCCAACTCCCATCGAGAACCTTTCCATTGTTTGACAGTGTAATTAAGCCACATCGCTGGGCCCACGACAATGAGGTGGAAATTATACAGTGACAAATCTCACTTAGCTTGTTTTATGTATAATGTATGTCTTTTTTTCCTCAACATTTCTTGTATAACAGGCCTGGGAGCAGTAAATCTGTTCCCACCCAGGAAACTTAACCTGAGTGACAATCTAACACTTAAACCTCTTAAGCTGACATTGCACTTTATGTGAAAAATACCAGAACAGGCTTCATGGTTCCAGCCAGAGCCACTGGACTCATTAATTAAATCACAGATATCAGATATTATTAAAAGAACAGCTTGAAAGTACAAATTTAATTTTCTCAAATATTCGCTATGATTCTTATCAGCTTTTTTCTCCCTACCTGGCAGGATTTCTTTCTTTAATTCTTGAGCTCATGGCCAGATGGTATCAGCAATCTTATCACAGAATTGCAGGGCCCTGAAGAACAGCACCCTAAGGACACCAGAGTGAACTTCACATTGAACATGTGGAGAAGGAGAACCTTTGAATATGTACAAGGCCTTTTAAAAAGCGGATTCCTTTCAACATCAGTGCAGTCAAGATGTATTGATTTTCTTTTTTAATCAGTGTTTTGGTGCAGGTGGTGTTGTTGGGTGACGATTGCCCACAGCATAAACCTAGCGTACCACAATACATCAAGAGAGATCAGATCAGATTAGTCAACACACACAATTGCAAATTGTCTTTAACCATTCAAAAGCAATAGACTATTGATCATCTCATGAGTGCGGGGAAGGCTTGCACAATACATGTGGAATTAATGCCAATTTTAGAGTCCCCTCTGAGTGAATTATTTTTACATTATTAAAACTATTAATATGATCACGGAACTATTAGAATTTCTGTTTGAATAATGTCACCACCTTCTGAAGCCATATCAAAAAAAGATGTTGAACTCTGTGTCCATTTTTGTTTCATGAGTAATGGCACAATAACTACAGAGATATTAACAATGAACCAGGCCAAAATGGCTACAATCTGAGAGGCACATTAAAACTGAGGTGGAGGGCTGTTTAGAATTAGGTTAGGCAGGTTAGGTTAGAAAAAGAATGTTAGCAACTCAACCTACGCACTAATTAAATGTTTCATAGTACTGAATGCAATGACTCAACACTGACCTCACATGTCCTCTCACTTGTCTCGGCCGTATGACCTTTGCTATGCCAGGTTTTCATACCGTATGATTTAAAACTGGTAAAATAACTATTGGTTGTGGTTTCTGGGGAGATAAAGTAACGCTGGAGTTATTTACCCCTCTTTTCACAGTTCTTTGGCGTCATGAGTGTGAAAAAGCCTGCAAAAACTAAAACGGTAAATAGTGCGTCAGATTTTCCATTTCCCAGCGGAGGGTTTGTGGGCGAGTGGCCGGAGCTGTAAGCCTGAGTTCCTGTTTCATATCACAGTACAATGTCACACTTTTAAAGCCATCAAAAGCCCACAGTGCCTGTGAGTGGCAGGTGCAAGTTTTCCATCTCTGCTACAAGGCCATTCAAATCTGTGGTTTACTGAGGTCAGTATTGGCCTGTTGTGCTGTTGGATTTATCACATAGGATGCATGGGCAGTATTGCTATAAATGTCTTTCTGTTGAGTTTATACATAAAACAGAATGGGGTTTTTAAAGGTCCCATGGCATGAAATTTTCACTTTCTGAGGTTTTTGAACGTTAATGTGAGCTCCCCTACCCTGTTTAGGCCCCCCCATCCCCCATGGCTAAAAGTTGCGAAATGTCTAAACTGAGCATTTGCGATCCTTTTCTGCGTTACACAAAAACAGTGTTCAAACGGGCGAGTTTGGACAAGGCACCTTATTGACGTCAGATCGGCAAATGCAGCTCCAGCCCCTCCCTCTGTCTCCGCTCAGCGTCCCTGTATATCCCGCCCATAGAGTTTGGACTGTGAATGCGCTACGCAATGCGAAATGCGTTTTTTTATTTGCCTGGAGGCACGTCCGAGTGTTTCTAGGCTCGCAGGTCCCTTACCCGACCCTCTGGACCTCTGAAATACCAGTGGTTTAATTTTATTTTCTGTGTAAATATGCTTTTTTTCATTGCAAAGTCTCTCATCTGTCTTCCTGTGTTAAACACGGAAGCGAGCAGACAGCGGTGCAGAGCTGCGCTTCGAGCGGGGGAAACCCGGCCCCCCGCTCCTTAGCCAATCTCTCTGTCCTTCTCGTTTGCACTGAAGCAGCAACACCCACAATAAAGCATTTTAGACACATACTGTATCTAGCCTCATGAAGACTGTCAGAGTCATATCTCATGCAGTGAGTGTTGATTTTGAAGAAGGATTCATTTACAGTATTAGGGAACCATTAAGGAGCCATATAAAAGCATCAAGAAGTACCATGTCATGGGATCTTTAAAGTATTTAGACAACAATAATCAGATTGTATTTTTGTAATCCATAAATGTGCTAATGTACCTGTAACTGTCTGTTGAGTTTATAGATAAAAAAGATAGAATGGGCAGTACAACAGTGTGGAAAAAGTACTTTGTTAGCACGTTCCTTTAGTTTATATTTCACCCACTATTTTTAATACTTAAAAATGGTTTTCAGTTGTCATAGTTGTCAGTTGTCATGTTTATTTGATATTTCAACAGTAGATGGCAGATGTGAAACCTGTTCCCCCTTCTCTCACCTAGCCTTGTGGCTCACCCATGCTCTCTGATCATCTTCTGTCAGGCCAAAGCTGGTACACTATGTAACAGAAGTCACATAGATAGCATCTAGTGGTGATGTGTGAGAATACAACAGCGGCAGGGTCAGCCAACCTAATTACAAATGGCAGATTTAAAAGATCATGCCAGACACTCACAAACTTGCACACGCATGGTTACTTGAGTAGATGTAACGTGAATGAATGAATAGGCTATAGGCATAAAATTTCAATTGGATATTTATGGACTCAAATGTGTGTTTTTTTTTTTTACATTAACTACCCTCTGTGTACAACTCTCGTCTCCACAGTTCTACCCTCACCTCTTCTTATATTCCAATGGTGGAAAGGCGATCCCTTTCCATTCAAGATGTTTTATAATGTAAGTTTAGTTATACAAACACCTGTAATTGAATTCATACAAGCTATAAATGCTGTATCTCATGCTGTGTAATACAGCAGGCAATACCCCCCACCAGAAAACTTACATAGTGAATCTAAAATTAATGGTCAGAAAGACAAATTATGTCCTGTTTTGTCCAAGGCTTGTGCAGGTAGGCGTGGGCCGATGGGGAAAAATGCTTTAAACTACTGCTCTATGTCATTAATCAGAGCTGACCCCATCTACCACCACCACCCACCACCACTCTCTCAGCTCTGTCTCTTCCCACAAGCCGCGCTAATGCTAGATTTCCACACCTGAACATGTGGGCTTTGAGAATGGTTGAAATGTTTTCGCACTTTGCTGTTTTCTTCAGTATGTAAATGTGAACCTTTAATTATTTGTCTTGTAATGTTTGGGCATTCCCCCGGAGGTTGAAGAACATTGACCTCAATGAACATGCAATTTCATCAATGATATTAGCTCCGTGAATCAATCAAATAACCTTTCTTGAAACTTGGATGATAGACATCGTGATACCACTCACTCTGTGTGTCAGGGCTCTCAAGTTTTGAGCGGGGTCGTGCATTTTTAACGGATTCATGTAAGAGTCTGGTTAATGCACCGGGCCTGCGTCTCACCGCGTCTCACCATGGGCCGTTCGGCTCTGGGCCGTGCGTATTCCGCGTGTAAGCCGTCGGGGGTAGACACGTTACGCACAGACGGAGACACCGGGACCGGAGTTGGTGCGTCTCAGAGGAGACGTGGCACCCGGACTGAGGCTCAGGACGTGCCCGGACCGTGGGACCGGAGCAGGGGGAGTTTTTTTTCGCAGAAAACGCGCGGAGCCTGCATAAACTAAGCCACACAGACCGATTTTCTGGACAAAAAAAAAAAAAAAGAAAAGAAAGAAATCAGCGTGAGAAATGCCATGTGTGGCGTGTGAGCGTGTGAACACGTCGAATTGCGTGTGTCACACTCTCAATGCGTGAGACTTGAGAGCCCTGCTATGTGTGGATCTGATATTTAAAACTTGAGGGCAAACGCTTTGAGCTGGAGACTTTGCTTTATTCAAGCTATTTTTAGTAGCATACATTTTTCTTATTATAAAATCTATAATGGCAATTTATGAAACAGAACTTTGTACCTCTTCTTTTTTTCCCTATCCATTCAATTTATTTTTGGCTCCAAAACCTCACTTCTCTTGAATCTCCAATTAATGTAGCACTTTCTGTAAGCCAAACAACCAGCAAGCACTGCCCTTTATTTTTACTTTTATGAGCATGCCCCGTCATGATCAAACAGATTTATGGAGAGGCAAAACACAAAGTTGAGTGAAGGAATCAACTAAAGGAAATGCTTGCCTTTCTGAGTACCACCAGATCTAAACCAGGACTATTCCAGGCCTAGATTTTGACTAAACAAGAACAGCACCTTTGCCACATCTAACCATAGACTGAATTTATAAATGGACACAGCTAACACACTAGCCTCTGCATTCCAAATAGCAAGTGAGCATGGGCACAAAGTGGTTCCTTTGTGCTCTAGTTCCATTGACTTCTTTTGAAAAAATGTTGCATTCCATAGCAACTGAACGGTATGGGTGACATCACACTCCCTTAGTCCACTTCTATTGTACAGTCTATGGTTTTAACAAAGAAAGGAGAACAATAATATGAATAAAACACTCCTAAAAAAAACCCCAAAAATATAGAACTACAGCCCAGCTACTACCAGGCAGAAATATACCATAGTTTGAGAACCATAAACCCAAAGTATTCACTAACTGCTGTTCTAGATCAAACTCTACAAAAGAAAATGAAAACCAGAAACAAAACTGCCAAAGAATCTAGCAAGTCATCAAGTCTGTTCTGCGAAGATTTCACAAATTTACATTTTGTTCTGTTTCACTCTTTTGTCTCTTCACTCTGTCTGCGCCAGTAATGCTGCTGAGAGTGGAGAACACCAATCTTCCACCTATAACCGCACACTGATGGCTCCTGGAAAAAGATGAAACAAACCCCAAGCTGTGATCGGCCATCTGTAGCTGCTGTCGTGAGCAGGTCTGATGAGCCCTGTACTGTTGCCGAGGTGACGCAAGTGTCAGCGGTAAGATGGGTTAAGCTTAATGCATCCTTCTTCAATGCAACTTTGATGAAGAGGAGCAAATATATGAAGCACGCAGAAGCCAAGGGAACACAGATTAGCCAGCCACTGTGGTATTGCCAACAGTGGGAGCTCCAAAACGCACAGGGACTGAAAAGGAGGGGAAAATCCACAGTGCACGGTGTTGCAACAAAAATAGCTTTCTCTCACATCATCCTTATTTCCTCGTTCGTTTCTTAGGAGGTGCTTTGATAGATCATTTTGTCTCCTTAATAGAACTTCCAAATCCCCGGATGCTCACCGTTTATGTTCCGAGGGAGACTATAACAATTTAGCAGAATCCATCCAAAAGATTAGTGCCAGTGCCAGTGCAGTGCAAGAATCAAAAAAATACCAAGACAAACTCAACCCAGGAGAACGTACTTTATTTAGATGTTCGTTCCTGTCTTTTTATTTCTCCTCAAATCAATGCTTTGTCAATATTAACCATAGCATCCTCATGCCTCTTGATTTGCAGAGAAGGCTAGTATAAATGATGCAGCATCAGAGCTCACTGAGGCCTTTCAATCTTGCATGAGTGGTGGATAAGTGATGGGAGCCTGCCACTCTAGTTGTCTGGTTTCCATTTTAACTGAAGGGGTAGAAGGATGAGAGAGAGTTCCGATCACACCCTCTGCTTCATCAGAAATATCAAGAGCAGAAAAAGAAACCACAGTGGATACATTTACCTCCTCTCAGAGGATCTGAAGGAGAGCAGCATGTAATCAGTTGGCGGTGTAGAGCTGTTTCTTGTGAAAACCAAATTACTTTCTTGATCACTACAGCACAATAGTACTGGAACGGTAAGATGGCAGATTTATGTCAGTGACTGTGAAATGTTTTATTTAGTGATGGTGAGTTCTGGAGCGGGTTGAGTGTTGGCGTCAAGTTGGTTTTACAGTGATTCCTGGGCCAAAATTGCTAAGCAGTCTATAGAGCCTACAAAAATATTGTCTGACCTTCTACATTCAGAAGGGTCTAGAACCAGATAATAAAGGGTGAAAATCCTCCATCCAAACTTGAGACGGTCCAAACACAGCTACTAAATTCTAGCATGTCTCTCTCATATGTGGAAGATATTTCCTCTCTCAGATTCAGAACAAAATATACAACTTCTTATACTGCTACTTCTTATAAACTATTTCTCAGTCCTTTATGTTGTTTCATTTTTTAAAATACGTGAACCATGCCTGCCATGTTTCTTTTGACGAAAAGTTTGTTTGTTAGTTTTGCAAGTTCTAGATTGAATGTGAGACTCCATTACCAGTAAAGCCATGTTTCCATAGAGCATGATCTGGATTATCCAATAAAATTTACGTTGGTTCATCTTATCATAATGTATGGCAGTTAAAATGGGATGTAGTCCTAACTGACATCTGGAAGTTCACTATTAAAGTTTGAAATGTTGCGATATAGAACTTCTATCTTCTATTTTGTGTCCCTCAAAATCAGTATCAACAAAAACATTTGTAAAAAGTAACCTCTGTTCCCTATTGTCACCTTGTGGTCTGGACCTCTACAAAGTCCCTCACTTGGTCTGGTCTAAAATGGACCGCATCCTGGAGGGCCTGTGATGTCTAAATCTGTGGTGTTGACATCCTGTGCTCTGTCATCCTGGACTCCACCTTATCTTTTAAGCAACAGATCAGCTCTGTCACCCAATCTGCCTGCGTCTACATCTAGTGCTGCTGCTGCTTGCACTTTCTCTATTCTGAAACACCCATCCAAGCGTCCGTCACCTCCTGCCTGGAATACTGAAGTTGAGTTCTTGCGGGTTTTGCGTGTGTGTGTGTGTTCAAAACTTTGAATATACATATTCACAATTCATATTCATTGTTCACTGTTTTTGTGCCAAATATTCCTATATATTTTCCGGAATTACTTTCAGATTGGTGGATGGATGGGCCATATTTGGACCAAACTTGACCAATGACTTAAAAGTGCACTGTATAACTTTCTCAAGGGCTGTACACTACCATAAGATGTTATTTTTTTGGCCTAGAATGTTTCTCAATATGGTATTAAATGTATCCATCTTGAATTTAATCAATTGCAGGTATATTTATTGCAGAGAAAGATGCCTGGAAACACATGCATTCTTACTGTGAGCAGGGTTGCTGCTTCCCAGATCTGACCTGTAACTTGGTCTAGTGGCATCACCTGATTGTTTCCATGGAGATAGATATGTTTAATGTAATAAAATGGAATATTGCAGGCACAGCAATAATTTCTTCAGGTGATGGACCAACCACCAAAAACACTTTAAAACACTTCTCCAACCACAAACTTTTAAGTCATCTAGGAACTGTATATCAGGTAGTTAAAGGGATATGCCACCCCCAGGTCAAACTTGGGCATCTCCCCACAGTCCAGAGACTAAAATAAGTGATGGAAAGCGTTTTCCTGGTCACCCAGCCATTGTCCGAGTCTGTCAGCACTGACCGCCGCGCGCAGCTGCAGCTACTCCACGTTAGACTGGAGTCTAACGTCGCCAGAGAAAGATTTCTTTCTCTGCGACGTTTCTCTCTACACACAAAGATTACTTTGTGTGTAGTGCGCATTCATATCGAGTGCAAATAAATGTGCAAATCAACACGGAGAGCTTGACTTGGTCATTTTGGGTGGGAACTATTTTTCAGTGCGGAAAAACAGAGCCGAAGCACACAGGGGAATCCCTGTTACGCACCACGTTGGGAGTTCCCCTGTTACGCCGCGTGGTGCGTGCTTCGGCTCTGTTTTTCCGCACTGAAAAATAGTTCCCACCCAAAATGACCAAGTCAAGCTCTCCGTGTTGATTTGCACATTTATTTGCACTCGATATGAATGTGCACTACACAGAAAGTAATTGGGAAAAGCATCGAGCAAATTAATTCCTTTTGGCTGAAATCTTTCTCTGGCGACGTTAGACTCCAGTCTAACGTGGAGTAGCTGCAGCTGCGCACGGCGGTCAGTGCTGACAGACTCGGACAATGGCTGGGTGACCAGGAAAACGCTTTCCATCACTTATTTTAGTCTCTGGACTGTGGGGAGATGCCCAAGTTTGACCTGGGGGTGGCATATCCCTTTAAAGGTCCCATGGCATGGTTAAAAGTTGCGAAATGTCTAAACTGAGCATTTGCGATCCTTTTCTGCGTTACAAAAAATCGGAGCTCAAACGGGCGAGTTTGAACAAGGCACCTTATTGACGTCAGATCGAAAAAAGAAATGCAAATGCAGTTCCACCCCTGTCTGTCTGAACTCAGCGTCTCTGTAAATCACACCCAGAGAGTTTGGACTGCGAATGCGCTAGGCAATGCGAAATGTGTTTTTTTATTTGCCTGGAGGCACGTCCGAGTGTTTCTAGGCTCGGAAGTCCTTTATCTGAGCCTCTGGACCTTTGAACAGCAGTGGTTTAATTTTATTTTCTGTGGAAATGTGTTTATTTTTCAATGGAACGCTTCAAATCTCTCCCCCTGTGCAAAAACACGGAAATGGATCAGCTGAGAGCTACAGCGGAGAGCGGAGAGTTTGGCCACGCCCCCACCCTCTACTATAGGCCAGCTCTTTTCTCCTCATTTACATTCAAGGAACACCCATTATGGAGTGTTCAGAGAGAGAAAAATTACTCTTTCTCATCTTATCTCTCTTATCTCTCTTTCTCATGAGTGTTGATTTTGAAGAAGGATTCATTTACAATATTAGGGAACCATTAAGGAGCCATATAAAAGCATCAAGAAGTACCATGTCATGGGATCTTTAACATTTAGATGAGAGAAATGGATGAGTGAAAAACTATGTCCTGACAATAGTTTGATGACAAGGACAGGATTTGGTGGTTCCGAAGATTGGTGCTTGCTTATGAATTTAATAGTTGAAATTTTGCAGATTTTTCAATTTTCATTAACGGATATGCTAATTCAGTTAACGTTCCTTCTAGTAAATATTATAAATACAAGGCAGTGCATTCATGGCTATATTATTATATCTGTAAATTTACTCAAATGCAGACAGTAAACCCCTTTTAGCTGAAATATTAAAACAACAGTTGTCACCAGATGCCAGAAGTCTTGTTTGACGATGCTCCATGGGGGTATAACAGCTTTAGGTATTGGGAGGACATTTACAAGTATGCCGCGCGGGAGGTAGGAGAAAAAGAATTCACTACATGTTGTTGAGGCTTTCAGTTGGAACGCCACATTATGTTATGGACACAGAGGGGAAATGACAGGACTACGCTGGAGCAGAAATCTTTTATGCAAAGGAACATCTTGTACGTTGCCGGGGACACTGATGGCGCTGATCCCCAACAGACTGAGACTGAAAAAAAAGAAAAAGAAAGAACAGAGAAAGCAAAGACTTATCTCTTAGAACTAGTCCATTGTAAACATACTGACAGATAACAGACAGGTCACAGTTATGCTTGCTTGTCTCTCCACTTTAATACCCAATATCTATGCATATGGGACGTAATAGAATAAGCATGGTGTTTTAATGATTATTATTGTATTCATTAAAGAGATTTACACTATTTTATGTACTTTAGAGACCTCGAATTAGCCTAATACACTCATAGCTGTGTTTATAACGTGCGTGTATCCTTTGGTTGGACAAGGATGTAGTTCACCTAAATGGTCCTGGTAAATTCTGCATAAAGTAGTACCTGTCAAATTACCACCTCAGGGGACACTGACGGCACTGCTGGAAGCCGTAAATTATGCATCCTCTCTAAATCTCTGACTTATTGTTTGACAGATGAGCTACATAAAAGGTGACATGGTGGTGGATTAAGTGGAGTTTTAATTTGGTATTCCCCTGTACTGGATTTTTAAGGAAGATTTTCAGTTGTTTATGTCAGTGTTAAAAAATGAAAGGATTAAAATTTCGAATGGCAATGATTCTATCAAACACTGACTTTTAAAATATGACCTCCTTTGCTTAGTTATAGTGGAGGTTTGAAAGGTAAAAATATATGATTGGAAAAAAATGAAATACTATTAAATACTTTTTTATCAGCGTGACACAGCACCACTCAAAGTCAGTTCAATCTTTACAACCACTCAGTGAGAAGAACCTTAAGCAGTAGAGATATTCTCCTTCATTGATTTCATTTGGTCTATAGCACATAAAAGCAGTGGTGACATACAAGGCGACGGTTCATCCAGGAGACCTTGATTAAATAGTTATTATACCATACTACGTTGCTATGTGAACTTTTCAAATATTATTGGCCACAGATGAAAACATTTCACATAAAATGAACTAGCACATAGAGTGAATTAAGCGAGTGAATTATATTGCTAAAAATATTTAAATGAGCATCCCTGTTCAAAGACATTCCACAGTACCTCCATCAGAGGACCACAAAAAGTAGGAAGCAAAGGTTAAAGGTGAAATCTATATGGTTTGACGTCCAAATTCTTCCATACAATAAGGTTGAAATGGGCCATCGCTGTGGAAACAAAGCTCTTGCCAAAAGTTGGAGGAAGGCTGGCCCGAGATGGAAACTGCGTGATTGAGGTCAACACAAGAGGTCAGCGTGCCATTTTCTGAGCAAAGTTTGAGTTACCTTTTGGCAAACAATTTCTCATCCCTGGGCTACCAATCAGAGCAGTCCGGGCCCCGTGCTTTCCTCTGCAGCATTTGAAGCTCAACGTTCAGCCCTAAGCCCCCAGAATTTAATTAGAAGTAGTGTGCTTGTGATATTGACAAGTCCGTCAGATCTTTCCACAGAAAACTACCTCTTGTTCTCAGCTGAACACTTTGAAACCTTGGAGACCAAAAATCTGCTGGCTCCAAGCACAAAATGGCACCATGTAAAGACCGGGTTCTAGCTAGCCCTTATTTTTAAGTGGCCCCTGGGGGTGGTGACGCGCACATTTGAGTCGCTGTTATTAAAACACTAGTGAGTGGCATTTAGAGATGACACAGAGACTCAATTTGTGGCCCTGAGTATACCTGAGCCTCTCTTATGTGACAAATGGCCGGGTGGAGGGAGAGTTGCATAAATGTCTTGTAAATATTTCACAGCGATAGGTCAGGGGGATGTTAATGTTGTTTTCCTTTGGTAGCAAGCCCCCCGGTAAGGTTACTAAGTGACGGATTAAATGCACCGCACTCAGTTATAATGGAAACCGCAAGCTGCTCATATTAAATTCTACCCACTTGTCTGTGACAAGGTGGTGGAGGAAAATGTCTTGTTATTAGTAATACAACGCCATGTCAAAGTCCACTATTAGTCATCCGTCTGAGTATACAAATAGGAATTATGAAAGCCCCTCTAGTTATAATAATAATAAAATACAATAAAATTTTGTGTTCTGCTTGGTTAGCGCTGTGTGACAGTTCTGAAAGACGTTCCCAACAGTACTTTATTAAAAACTCACTTGTCTATGGAAATAAGTCTCCGATCACCAGTTCTGATATGAGTTTTTTTAATAGTGCTTTATCTCTCTTGCTGTTTTCCAGGAGCACTTGACCATGTCCCAGTGTGTGTGTGTGTGTGTACATGTGTGTGTGGAGCATTTTGCGAATTCTCACATGACCTTTGATTATTGGATGTGATTTGTGAAATGAGAGCAGAGGATTGCAGTGACCAGTAGCAGCTACACCAGAGCAAATAAAAAACACAGCCTTGCGGAGGGAAACAAGCCTTGGATGTCCGAGTGAACCTTTTAATTTTCCGCTTCATTAAGACTTACAGCGCTGGTGCAGAGAGCCCAGGGCCAGAGGCGACTGCAGGCTGTAGCAGGGGGTTTTAATAGGCTGTTTATGGCCAGGCTGCAGCTGCATAGAGAACAAATGGAAGGACGAGGCTTGTTAACAGTTTAACGGCTGGTCTGCCCGATTTAAAGATTTGCATATCTCACAAAGGTCAAATTTGTTAGGTTCTTCTCTGGGTAAGACTTAAACCCACATACACGGAGGTTTATGGTGTGTGCTGATCATTTTCAGGCTTGGCTGGATGTAATGAAGCGTAATTGGAAAGTGCTTCACTCCTTTGTGGGCCCAGACAGATTCAGATTTAGAGTTGGTGCAGAGAAAAGATAAGTGCGCAGCCAGTGGTTTATTTCACTCTCTGGCAATATGCATTTGTGCGGCTCTGTGCGTTCATTTAACTGCTTACTTCTGTGCAGCGGAATGCATTATACACAGTACATTTACACAATATTTCTGAAGGAGGGATTGGCACCTGCAAGCTTATGTACATGAGATGTTATTTCTTTGCCTGCAATGGTCAACAAACATAATCAGACTTCTGCTTTGTTGTTTATTCACACATGTTTAACACACAAAGCCTGTATATTAGTCTGAGTTCTTCTCGCAAACAGAAAACACTCTGTTCCACCTTGTGATGTCATGTGGTAATACAGGAAGTGCTCCACTATGTTTTAAAACTCCATACACCTTCACTAGAATAATCTTGAACGCTGAAATTGCCCCTCTCTATCGAACATAAGGTAAAAGGGAGATGAACATGTCACAGTTACAAGCTAGTGTTTAAAATATAAATTTGTTCAGAGCCCGGGCCACACAACACAAACACAGTTCCAAAGTTAAAAAGGTTTATTTACTACTAAAAGGGTTTAAAAGGTCCATAGAAAAATTATTTAAAAGTCAACTTAAAACGGAGGACTAATAAAATCAGGGGGAAGACTGTTTGGTAGGGCAAGAGGGGCAATGTCACCAGCAGCAGATGTAGAATCCAGTAGCCTTTAGTAGACACTGTTCCGCGATCTCCAGGTCCTCTGCTATTCCAGTCTCTGCACGTTGGGTGGAGGGGGGGCCAACTTCACGGAGTTCCCGACGCCGTCTCTGCCCAGCGGAGCTACAGGGAGCACATCAGAGCAGTCGGTGGTCGGCACACAAACACACTCTTAAAAACACGCCACAACACACAGTGATGGTTCGTCCCTTCACTTAGCTGAGTCCAAGGCGTATCAGAAATCTCCGCGATGCGCGGCCTCCTCTCCCCTGGAGCTGTCGTCCCTCGGTCCCTCTGACGCCACGGGAATGCCGGCGCCGCGTCTGTCAATGGAGCTGCAGGAAACACAGAGCCGTCGGTAGCCGCACGTACACAACAAAAGCACCACGCGCCACAGCACACAATCGGGATGCGTCCCTTCACTTAGCTGTCGTATGGGCGTATCATCTCCACTCTGCACGGCCACGGAGTCTCTGGTCTCGGGAGCTGCTGCTCTTCGGTCCCCACGTTCACCGGTGATCAGCTCCTCCAGCACAGGTGCAGCCAATTTTTCAAAGTCTGTCCTGATTAAGGTACGCCCTGGGGAGTGTCTGATTGGTCCATTTCGCAGGGGCGTACAAACAAATACCGCTACAATATTCACCACAAAAAAAACACGCAAAGACAACCCGGCAAAAGCAAACAAACATGAGTCCAACAATTCCCCTTTCCAATGTCCATCAGTCCCTCCCGACATCTCCCCCCAGTTTTTCAGTAGTCGTCCCGACTACACGAATACTCAAGTTCTGTACCTTAATGGTGGGTTACCCAAGGTGCTACGCTGGGATCGCCTCACGGGCGCCTGTTCAGGAGGGGGCCCTAGTGCTGGCTCATTTTCTACCACTTGCTCTGGTGCTGGGCGAGGCTCTGTAACAGGTAGCATAACGGGTAGGAACAGCGGTGTCAAGTTTGGAGGATCTGAGGGTGCCATCTGGGCAGGCTCGGTGACCAACTGATCACCAGGCTCTACAGGGCAAGGTCTGAGGTTATTTCGGTGCATTGTCTTTATTGGCCCTGCACGTCCTTCTGGTCGAATCTCATACACGGGAGAGTCAGGATGAAGTTGACCCACAACAATGTAAGGGGACCGCTGCCAGCGGGGGGCGAGCTTGTTCTGATCATGGCGACGGAAGTTTCTTAACAATACCCTTTCCCCTGGAAGTAATGGTACATGCCGAGCTCTCCTGTCATAACGGTCTTTATCCTTCCGTTGCTGGGCTTCAGTTCTAGTGATTACATGTTTGTAAGCTTTAACTAGAGTCCTGTGGTGATTAGCAACCCAGTCATTCATGGAATATGCCTGTGACGACGTTGGAGCCCCTGTGGCCATCTCCACTGGGAGTCGAGCATGGCGCCCTGTCAAGACAAAATGGGGAGTGAGACCAGTACTACTGTGAGTGGTGTTATTGTAGGTGAAGAGCAAGGCAGGCACACTATCTGTCCATTTGGCCTTCTCTTCATCACTTAGGGAGCCCAACAAAGTTAGCAGGGTCTGATTAAAACGTTCACAGGCCCCATTGCCCTGTGGGTGGTATGGGGTGGTCCGTACCTTTGTACAACCATAAAGATTGCAGAGCTGTTGAAGTACCGCAGATTCAAATGCAGAACCTCGGTCGGACAGGATTCTTTCTGGGCAACCCCATATTTGAATCAAATTTCGCCAAAAGGGCTTGGGCTGTAGTTACTGCGGTTTGGTCCTTTGTCGGCACAGCCCATCCAAATCTTGAAAACAGATCAGTCATTACTAATGCATATGGATATGGACTCTGGGGATTTCCTAAATACAGAAAATCAATTGCCACAGTTTCTAGGGGGTAAGAGGACTGTATAGGCTGAAGGGGTGCCCTTACCTCTGGCCCAGCTTTATTTTCACAGCATGAAGTACACTGCATTGTCCACTTTCGTACATCCTCCCCCATGTGTGGCCAAAAGAATGATCTCCGTAATGATGCCTCAATTTTATTTGCTCCCATGTGACCACACGAAGAATGGTATTGTTCCCACAGTACACGCTGACATGAAGGCGGGACCACAATCTGATGAAAAATGTCACCAGTTAAAGGATCTTTGATGGCACGCTGCAGAAGGCCCTGGTTTAACTGAAGTCTATCCCAGTGTCTGAGAAGGCTTCGGGCCAACTGTGGCGCTGCAAGTGTCACCTCTTTCAAAGGTTTTGTGTCTTGCTGGAGCCACAGGGCAACAAGTTTAAGTGAGTCGTCCCTCTGCTGGTTGTCGCGCCATTCTGTGATATCATCCAAGTCAGTAGTCACATTATGGGAGGCAACAGTGCTCGGTCTACAGTTCTGCGGAAGTCTGGACAATATGTCTGCGTTTTTGTTTGCTGTACCGGGTCTATATTTGATTGTGAATTGATAATTTGACAGTTTTGCCACCCACCTTTGCTCAACTGCACCCAACTGGGCTGTGTCTAAGTGGACTAGGGGTTGTTGTCTGTGTATGCTGTAAATGTGGCTCCCATCAGGTAGTCTTTGAATTTATCTGTTATTGCCCACTTTAATGCCAGAAGTTCTAGTTTAAATGAACTGTAGTTTTGGTCATTTTTTTCGGTGGGATGCAGACTCCTGCTGGCATAAGCGATGACCCTCTCACGCCCCTCCTGGACCTGAGCTAAAACTGCACCAAGCCCTTCCAGACTGGCATCTGTGTAAAGATGAAAAGGTTTAGAAAAATCAGCATACGCAAGCACGGGCGCACTTAGCAAAGCAGCTTTTAGTTTTTCGAACGCCGCTTGGCACTCTGTAGTCCAAGTTACATTATGATCTTTTTTTCTTAGTGCGGCAGTTCCCCTCAACAGGGCGTGCAGTGGAGCAGCTATTTTGGCAAAGGCAGGGATGAAACGTCTATAGTAGCCCACAAAACCCAAAAAGGATCTAACCTCTTTAACAGTCTGTGGGGGCTTCCACTGTTGGACCACTGTGGTTTTGTCCGAGTCAGTTGATACTCCCTCCTGGCTGACGACATGGCCCAGGTATTTCACTTTTCGTTGAAAGAAGTGGCATTTATGTGGTTGGAGTTTTAGCCCGTGTTTGGACAGTCGTTGAAAAACCTGATCTAAATGAGACAAATGAGAGTCAAAGTCAGGGGAGAACACAATGACATCATCAAGGTATATTAAAAGTGACTCATTTATCAAGCCGCCTAAACATCTATGCATGAGCCGCTGAAAAGTGGCTGGTGCATTACAGAGGCCAAATGGCATTCTTTCAAACTCGTACAAGCCTAATGGAGTTGTAAAGGCAGTTTTCTCCCTGTCTTTGGGGTCCATCTCTACCTGCCAATAGCCACTGGCAAGATCAAGTGTGGAGTACCAGCAGGCTTGTTTTAGACAAGTGAGGGATTCCTCGATCCTAGGCAAAGGGAATGCATCCTTATGGGTTAAAGCATTCAATTTTCTGTAATCCACACAGAAACGCCATGACCCATTTTTTTTCTTCACCAGGACAATAGGAGCAGCCCATGGACTGGAGCTCTCCCTGACAACACCTTGCTTCAGCATACTTTGGAGTAAAGTACGTAGCTCAGGATAAAGTGATGGAGGAACAGGGCGGTACCTTTCTCTGCTTGGTGGTGCTGTTCCTGTGGGGATTTGATGCAGGACTGCACTGGTACAGCCAAAGTCATCCTCACATGCTGCAAAAACAGAGCTCCAGTGCCGCAGCAGTTCATCCATCTTGCGCTGTTGTTCCGGGCTGAGGTCTTCTCCACGTAGAGTGTAAACTGGGTGGTCTGAAGGTGGAGAGGCACATGTAGTTCTAATGTCCACTTCCACGGTGTCTACACCGGCAGCAGTCAGCACAAGGTCTTGTTCAGTGGAGATCTGATCAACTGAAAGCAGAAAAACAGAGGCAAGTGCCTGCCTTGGGGGAATGGTGACAGGGTAGGGATTTAGGTTTCGAACTCTAACCGGTATCTTACCCCCTTTAAAGCTGCAAAGTGTCCGCGCTACCTGCCACTCTGCCACTCCCATTTCTCCTTCCACCAGAATATCTCCATGGGGAAGTGTCGCTGCTGCTCCCTGGACGTTTGTCCACACTACCATTTCACTTTGAGCTGGAACCTCCACTGTGATGTTTCTTGGCAAGCGAGCTACTCCAATCTTCCCATCAGTTTGTCTGTGCTGGGACACACTATTGCACACTGCAAACGCTCGCTCCCAATGATTATATGCTGAGGGAGTCACAGTGACTCTAAAAGCAGTGGCTCCAGGGTGGTTTCCTTGAAACAGAGACTCCCAACAACTAAATATAACATTCATTCCCAGGATGGCCTTGTCTGCACCAAGGCAAGAGTCTTTTACTATAATGGCCCCTTTTTCACACACCTTAACCCCGGCCACTTCAAAATCCAGTACAACATACCCCACATATGGGATTTGTAGTCCATTTGCAGCCTTAAGAGTCAACCATTGCAGTCCTCCAGGACTCTGCACGGGGACATTGTGAAACCATTTGTGGAAAAATGTCTCTGAGAACAACGTCACTTGGGAACCAGTATCTAAAATACAAGGAATTTTAACACCTGCAGCAATAACCTCCACCCCTGGGCATGAGCCAATCATTTTTTCCTTTAACATTTCTGTTACGTTTTCCCCAGCGACCTGCCCAACAGTTACTGGGGGTTGTAGTTTAACGTATTCGGAGAGTTGTGTTTGGTGGGACAATATCTTAAAATATGACCTACTTGTTTACACAATTTGCATATGGGTCTCCCCTGATCATCCCACTGAAAGTCTGTTGGGCGGCTAGAACCAGAGGGGGGTCTTCTTCTGAATCTGTCATTTTGCTGGGCAGAAGCTTGGTTTGGATGAAACTGCTGTTTGAGTTCATCTACTAAAGTTCTGCTTAAAATTGAAAGCTGTTCCTGCATATCCTGGCGGATTTCTGCTTTAAATTTTTCCTTCCAGTCCTGCAAGTCATTGGATTTATTTTTTGGTGTGAGAGGTGCATTTACCCTTGATGTCCAGGCTTGTTCTGTGGAAACGTGGTCTTCCTCAAGCGCGCGGGCTTCCTCACAAGTTTTAGCGAAGGTGAGGGTGGGGTCACGGCGCACCATTTTCTGTAGTTCTTGTTGGGTAGGTCCCGCCCTCAAACCTAGGATCAGTTGGTCACGGGCAGTGGTTTCATCCTGTGCACTGCCACCAGGTTCTTCAGTCTTCCATCTACTAAAAGCTCACGGAGACGCAAAATGAATGCCCCTACCGTCTCTCCCTCCTGCTGCTGGCACTTAAAAAACTGTACTCGTAGTTGAGCTAAAGAAGTTTGTTTCCCATAGAAATTTTTCAAATGGTTTAAAATTTGTGTAGCAGTAGCTCTCAAATTAGAATCAAGCAATAAAATTTCCCTGCGTGCACTGCCCTCTAGTGCACCAGTGACAAAATCTGCTTTTGTTGTTCGCCGAGACCCTGTGCTCTCAACATGGCCTCCATTTGCCACAGCCAGTCTCCAAATTTAACTTTATCATCTTCCCCTGAAAATTTTGGCACCCAGGGCACCCCCATAAACCATGGCATAACCATTGTATTAACAATAGCAGGGTTGTCTATATGGGCATTTCCTGCATTCTCCTCCATGTTTGTGTTGTATGGAAAGGGAACCCTGCCAGCAACGCCAAAATTATGTCACAGTTACAAGCTAGTGTTTAAAATATAAATTTGTTCAGAGCCCGGGCCACACAACACAAACACAGTTCCAAAGTTAAAAAGGTTTATTTACTACTAAAAGGGTTTAAAAGGTCCATAGAAAAATTATTTAAAAGTCAACTTAAAACGGAGGACTAATAAAATCAGGGGGAAGACTGTTTGGTAGGGCAAGAGGGGCAATGTCACCAGCAGCAGATGTAGAATCCAGTAGCCTTTAGTAGACACTGTTCCGCGATCTCCAGGTCCTCTGCTATTCCAGTCTCTGCACGTTGGGTGGAGGGGGGGCCAACTTCACGGAGTTCCCGACGCCGTCTCTGCCCAGCGGAGCTACAGGGAGCACATCAGAGCAGTCGGTGGTCGGCACACAAACACACTCTTAAAAACACGCCACAACACACAGTGATGGTTCGTCCCTTCACTTAGCTGAGTCCAAGGCGTATCAGAAATCTCCGCGATGCGCGGCCTCCTCTCCCCTGGAGCTGTCGTCCCTCGGTCCCTCTGACGCCACGGGAATGCCGGCGCCGCGTCTGTCAGTGGAGCTGCAGGAAACACAGAGCCGTCGGTAGCCGCACGTACACAACAAAAGCACCACGCGCCACAGCACACAATCGGGATGCGTCCCTTCACTTAGCTGTCGTATGGGCGTATCATCTCCACTCTGCACGGCCACGGAGTCTCTGGTCTCGGGAGCTGCTGCTCTTCGGTCCCCACGTTCACCGGTGATCAGCTCCTCCAGCACAGGTGCAGCCAATTTTTCAAAGTCTGTCCTGATTAAGGTACGCCCTGGGGAGTGTCTGATTGGTCCATTTCGCAGGGGCGTACAAACAAATACCGCTACAATATTCACCACAAAAAAAACACGCAAAGACAACCCGGCAAAAGCAAACAAACATGAGTCCAACAATTCCCCTTTCCAATGTCCATCAGTCCCTCCCGACAAACACTACCGCTTCATGGAACTTTGAAATGCAGACAGACATTTCTGTTACTCAAATTTGTGAATGAAACAAAACACAACTCTGGGTATGTTTCTGAGGAGGAGATTATAACATAGCTTAAAGCTCAGAACCTTTAAACATATGTATTTCCATAGAGACAAGAAGGTCACATTGCCCTAGGCTTGCAGGTCAGATCTCGAGAGGCTGACTCGCTCACAGAAATGAGCATGTTTTTCAAGGTTTTTACTACTAAACACTTGTAAGTAAAAAATCCAGGAAAAGCAATAGTATCTATGAACCACCTCACCATAAAAGTTACACAATGCACCTATAAAATTTTCCACAACAATTTTGTATTTGTGCTATCCTAGCTTTGCTTTTTAATACGCAGTCTAAACCTAGAAGTCAATTAAATGCTTTATAGCAAAAGGAGAAATTCAATTTGTCAACTGGACAAAGTTTATTTGGTCGAATACAAGCTCATCCAAGCTACTTCTTCAGTTCTGGCTAGAGTGCTGGTGGACACTGCTTATAACTAGCTGCAGGGAGGAGCTAACTACAATGAAACTATCACACCTATTTGTTTTCAGTGTATGTGTGGGGTCTTGTTAGCATAGTCATTCAGGGCCATAATGGGTGTTTTCACACCTCTGGACCTGACCTGGCTAAGCCTATTGTTTTCTTTGTTTTGATTTAGGTTTGAGGATAGAGTTATAGATGAGAGGCAAATGATGTCTGAGACTTCCATTTCTGTTCAAGGAAAGATTCTCTTTCTTGACAAAAATAGCCTCTTTAACTCCCCTCTCAAACCAGTTCTTTTCTCTGGCTAAGATCTGTACCTCACTGTTCTCAAAGGAGTGGCCCGTGGCTTCTAGGTGGAGATATAAATGCTTTATATTTGACCTAAATTAGTTGGGAACTTCCCTCATGTCGTTTCGAGTTCTTTAAATGTATGAATTATGAATCTTATACTTCTCACTTGTTGAAAAAGATGAGCCTTTAATGGTTTTGGTCATGTCCTAATGGCATTTTTAAACATGGGCTGCATGGAGTGGTGCCTAATGAAGCCGCTGCCTCCGCTCACAAATCGGCCTGCTACACAAACTCAAATGTCAGTTGATTCAACATAATGAATTAGGATCTTATCTGGGAGCTTTCATTTTAAAGCAAAATCTGACCTTTTTAATTTAGATTGTCAACGTAATTTAAATGAAAATAAAAAGTCTTTCTTCTCCCCTCGCTCGCTATATTATCCAGCATTTCTCCAAATGAACTTCCTTATCTGTTTAAAAAAAGATGGTGACATTCTGATTTAAGAGAAGAGAGGGTTTTAGCACCTTAGTGACTTCTGACAGCTCCTTCTTTCCCGCTCAGCCTTCTTTCCTCTTACTTTGAGCTAGACTCTGTCAGAGCTTGTAATACATGCAAGGTTACACGTTGTCGGGATAAGGACTACGGGTATAAAAAGTCAATGGGCCCTAACTGAAACAAGTGTGAAGTTGGAGGAGAAAAGGGAATGCTGGCGCAGAGGTGGCCAAGGCTGCGGACTGTCTCATGTAGATTTATGTCCGGCAAATGTTTGGCCTGAACCGAGGAGAGTAAACAAGCCAGGGAGGACTTCTGAACACTAACAGGCTCTGACAACAGATCACAAAGCTAACCCAGGGCTAAGTCTGCCTGTGGATAGGGTTGCGGTTCTACAACAAGCCACGGTAACCCCCATCAACTTTGTTCTCGATGTTAAAGACAATTTCTTCTTTGTGAATCTGAAAAGACGGTTGCTATTTGCTGGAGTCAGAGCAGCTTATCATTGATTTACATCTCTAAAGCTCAAAATGCTCTGTTCCACCTTGTGATGTCATGTAGTGGTAGTTTTCAAGTTAGCTACCTTTAATTTTAATAGTAGTTCAGTAAAGATAGGCAATTCCAGGGCTGATATCATCCACATTATTTTAGTGAGAATGTATGGAGTTTAAAAACACAGTGAAGCACTTCCTGTATGATATGACATAACAAGGTGGAACAGTGTTTTCTGTTTAAGAGCCTAAATATGCAGGATCTGTGTGTTAAACATGAAGTGTGAATGAATGTATGTTTGCGATAAGGAAACATTATAAACATTATAACATAGATCTGAAAATGGCATCATAAGGGCCCTTTTAAAACCTTTTTCAAATAAAATTGAGCATACTGTAGCTTGCATTATGTTGCTTTTTTAAACAAGATTTTCCACACATATGTTTTGAGAGGAAACAAAGTGGGCAGTACTCGGCGGGTTGGGGAGCGTGGGTGGGGTGATGGTGTGGGGCAGGGCTTTACTTATGAGTGACATAAGTTTTTTTTTTTTTTTCATATTTCAATTAATGTATGCCATATGCAGTTCAACTCTTATGATAGAGGATTCTGAAATGTTTGCATTGTAATATGGGTATTCTTATTGCTTATTGGGTCGACTTAAAGGTCCCATGGCATGAAATTTTCACTTTCTGAGGTTTTTGAACGTTAATGTGAGCTCCCCTACCCTGTTTAGCCCCCCCCCATGGTTAAAAGTTGCGAAATGTCTAAACTGAGCATTTGCGATCCTTTTCTGCGTTACAAAAAATCAGCTCAAACGGGCGATTTTGAACAAGGCACCTTATTGACGTCAGATCGAAAAAAGAAATGCAAATGCAGTTCCCCCGTCTGTCTGTACTCAGCGTCTCTGTAAATCACGCCCAGAGAGTTTGGACTGCGAATGCGCTAGGCAATGCGAAATGTGTTTTTTTATTTGCCTGGAGGCACGTCCGAGTGTTTCTAGGCTCGGAAGTCCTTTATCTGAGCCTCTGGACCTTTGAACAGCAGTGGTTTAATTTTATTTTCTGTGGAAATGTGTTTATTTTTCAATGGAACGCTTCAAATCTCTCCCCCCGTGCAAAAACACGGAAATGGATCAGCTGAGAGCTAGAGCGGAGAGCGGAGAGTTTGGCCACGCACCCACCCTCTACTATAGGCCAGCTCTTTTCTCCTCATTTGCATTCAAGCAACAACGCCCATTATGGAGTGTTCAGAGAGAGAAAAAATTACTCTTTCTCATCATATCTCTGTTTCTCATGCACTGAGTGTTGATTTTGAAGAAGGATTCATTTACAGTATTAGGGAACCATTAAGGAGCCATATAAAAGCATCAAGAAGTACCATGTCATGGGATCTTTAATGAATTCTACTTATGAACTGAAATGAACTTACACACTGCATATGTTTGTGTGTATGTGCGAACTGCTTCGTGAATGCTGTAAATGAATTGCCCTCTGGGATCAATAACGTTTTCTGAATCTGAATCTTAATTATAAAAGCAAAGATGTTAACCTTACAGGATTAAGTCAGTCAGGTGTGTCAACAGCTATAAATTATTCCTCAAGCTATGGCATTTTTGCTAATATAATCATTACTTTTTCATGAATCAAATTTATTCACCTCAAAACATTCCACATATGCAAATGAAAAGCAAAATGTTAATCATGCAAAACCAACCCAAGGCTTCGTAGTTGAAATGTAAAAAATCCTCCATGCAATGCCATCCCATTCTCCTCTTATCATTACCCCTTATGAGTCTGTTTACAGTGAATCTAAAAGGACAGTTGCTCTTTACTGACCTGATCTGCGGGCAGATCACCACATCCCCACGCTCGCGGCCTGCTTCGGACGTGCTCTTGTTTGCCTGTTTAGTTGCTTCCGTCTGGCTGCGTGCCCCTAACACTACAGACCACCACTGGATGTGCTCTCGAGTCACTGGCTCTGACAAGGTTTTCCCAGGGCTCTCGCTCCCTCAAGGTGACCCTTTCTGTGCCTTATACCAACATGAGTGCGTTTACTCAGGATGCTAGGCTACAGGTTATATATAGATCAACACAGATTTAAGATGGAACGACTACTGCATAACAATGAAACAACCATGGATTAGAAATTGGAAATGTATATTGTCAAATTGGCCAGATACAAAAAGGATAAGTGCATGCTTAGTGGAAAAAAACATACATCAGTTGGCCAGTATATCAGATATTTGCATTTTTTAGCATATCTGTTATTGGCCTTATATCTCCAGCAAAGAGCGATATTGTTTTGGCCAGCCTTCTGCCTATTTGAACACTTTAGAGCAAACAGATAACTGCACAAAATGCAATTACACTGCTTTTTCAGATTTATGTTAGAAAGGAACTGTGAGTTTATAGTAAATTTTAAATGACAGAATTTTGTGAAAATATTCAAAATTGGCCATTGGTTTTTCAGGATTCTAAACTGTCAGTGTGAGCGTTGGCCATGAACAAATACATATCAGTCGATCTCTAAGGTTTAGCACATTGCACTAATTTAATATGATTTTTTTTTTTTTTTAAATCAAACTTGAATCAAAAAAACTTTGGATGGTAAAATGGATAACTGGACTTGTGCAACTTTTGTAAAAATAAAACCTAGAATTCTAAACTCTAATAATATTGCAGCATTGTTATAGTGTTGCCAAAATGAATAAAAACTTGAATTGTTTTCCGGTGCTCAAATGAAGGATGACATAATTATATTTCCACACAAATGACCAGATTGGATCGTTGCCATTGTGTTTCCACTTGCTACTGAGCTGCTCCGTACGCCGTGCGAGTCTGTGGATGTCTCTCAAATACTCATGACCTATCCCAGCTGGCTCACCTTTTTCGAGGGGTGAAATCACGCCCACACAGCAGCAGTAATGCCACACTTCTCTCTCCTCTCTCTCTCTCTCTCTCTCTCTCTCATAATACCAGAGACCATATCATGTTGCAACGGATACTCAAAGATGGCTATGAATTCTTTTATCGTGACGAAAGCCCTACCTGTGACATGCAAGTCGAAGCATACAGCATAGATTAAAGGTGCACTATGTAACTTTTTGGTTAGAGCCATAGTAATAACACCTGTTACTATTGATATGTCATTGCTCTGCCTGGAATGTTCCACCCTATGGCTTTAAACAGCTCTACCTTACATTTATTCAATTACAGTTGGTTTTACTGCTCAGAAATGCTTAAAAAAACAAAACAATAAACCCAAAACAAAACAGGCATTTGGACTGTGAGCAAGGTTTTCTCTCCACAGATCTAACCTGTAACTTGGTCTGGCTTAGTCTCCAGGAAGATGGAAAGGTTTAATATCATACAGTGTACATTCCAGACAAGGCATGAAGAAAAGGATTTGATAAACCCTCAATCAGAAAGGTTACACAATGCACCTTTAAAGGAGAATTAACGTTTTTTTTAAACAATCTGAACATTATTTTGGTAATAAAACAAGTTGTTTGACTCACCCATAGCACTTTGGTGTCATATGGAGCACTTCCGGAGATGTTTTAGATTTGCGATTTCTGTAATGTGTAGTTCTCGGGGCAAATGTTTGCGGTCTCCAAATAACACAAACTTTAACACTTTTCAAATCATAGAAGCTCAATGTCTTAGTCTACACTTTCGTTTGCGTCAAAAGTGGCCTGTAATCCGAGATTTAGCCATAGTTTCGAGTAGATGAGGAGGTCAGTGCGCATGTGCAGAGTCACAGCTTATTTCGCTTTCAGCTTTCAGGACCCAAACATGAAACACAAATCTGTAAATTATGGATAAATCTCGGATTACAGGCCACTTTTGACTCAAACGAAAGTGTAGACTAAGACGTTGAGCTTCTATGATTTGAAAAGTGCTAAAGTTTGTGTTATTTGGAGACCGCTCGGGGCATATATTACATGCTGCGTTACGGATATGGCTAATCTAAAACATCTCCGGAAGTGCTCCATATGACACCAAAGTGCTATGGGTGAGTAAAACAACTTGTTTTGTTACCGAAATAAGGCTCAGATGGTAAAAACGTTAATTCTCCTTTAAGAACAGGCATGCATACCATTTGATATTCTATTCACGCAGAGACATCACAACATTACTTTTGTTGTTGGCTTCAAGGACAATAGCCTTTTTACAGGTCAACGCACCTTTCATATGTTTACACAAAGAATAAACCGAAATGCAGATAAAGCTAGCCATCTTGTGAATGTTGTAGTACACACTCAGATTAGCATACAAAAGGTCAGTGTAGCTGCTTTTCATAATTTCCCCATGGCTGCCTCGGTGACTCACTAGCGTTAAGTAGCTCTGGACATATAGACGATTTGCATGCAGACCAAGGTAGCTGTCACCCTGTTTTGACATGCAATTTGGCTCTATGGATTTGAATATAATGTATAGACTACATTGTCTCACACACTGACAGTGCACTGACGGCTCAAAAAATGATTTACTATGTTATACTTTACTCTAGATTGATATCTCTTTTGTCAAACCTGCAAGCGGCATCAAGGCACCAGCTAATCCTCCTTTTCTTCTTGCAACTTTTCTCTACGTGCTGTATTGTATATTGAAACCATGATTGAATTTCCAATAATTGCAAAACCCTTCTGTGTCTCTCTCTATGAGGGGCAATTGCGAGCGGACGCACCCCACGGCCTCCTCCGTTGCCATTGTTGTGCGAGGATTTCATCAGGATTCAATACCTGCGTACATCTCGCGCATATGTGTGAGCGATGGGAGGGGAAGAATAATTACTGGACCGATTTCCTCCCCAAGTCAGTCACACAGCGGCAAGCCATCGGAAAGAAAGAGGACTCTCCCCGTGCATTGTTATTACAGAATGAAAAATGGCCTCTGGGTTCATACAGTGACAGGCATATTTGGTTTGGTGTATTTACCTGCCGTTTGTCAGGAGTGGGCGATGCGTTAGCTAGCTTGTACGATGCTATCTGCAGTTTGGCTCCGTGTTGAAGAGATGGATGTGCAAGAGGGCTGTCGAACATGAAGATGAACATATTGTAGTTTGCTTGTAATACATTTGAATTGGGGCTAATTAAAAAACAAAACAAACAAAAAACACTTGGCAAACGTTGATTGTTTGTGTACCTGCTTGCTCCGGATAAGGATGAGACCATTCAAGCACAAGGATACGCTGTATTAATTAACAACTACAAGAGAGCATGCAGCGTTTTGACAAGGAAAGTATGAATCCCAGTTTGCCCAGCCCAGTTTGTCACTTTGGTAACTGTATGAAGATTTGTGTTGCATTAATTACGTGTCTGAACAAGGAAATGCATTGACATTGACATTTTGAGCATATTAGTTGTGTGCTGCAGAGTTCTATCTTGTCAGCATCCCTTAAAAATTATGTGAAGCCAAACAATTCTGTAATGAGGAAAGAATTTAGGTAGGCTTTTTAACTTAAAATGATGGTGTCAATTTTAACAATACAACATGACAGGTAAAATACATTTGTAACAATGTCATTAGAAACGTGTTTGTCATAAAACAGACACTTGTTATTTAGTTTTATTCACATTAAATAAATTAAATTATTCTGCATAATTCAGTGTTCAGAGCTCAAAATGTTTTAAGTCTCCAGCATGTGGTGGAATCCATGAAGGCTCCTTTGTGTTTTTCATATACACTACCAGTCAAAATTTGGTCACATGTTCTTTTTCAGTGTTTGTTTTTTCTTTGTTTACTTCTTTCTGCATTTTATACTTTTGAAAGATATCAAATTTATGATGGAAAATGTATGAATACTGAATAACTCGACTAAATATTTTTTATATTTTATATTCAAATGCTCAAAGCCTTTGCTCTGTTGACACTGCTGCAAACCCTTGGCCTTCTTGATGCAGTCTCCTGAAATGGTTCCTGGTTCCCACTTCACAGCTGTTTCGGGTCAGGGTTGAGGAACAACAAAAGTACAAACCAAGGTTCGAAGCAAAGGGTGGCTATTAGGGATGTCAGCAATTAATCGATTAACGATTAATTGTCGATTAAGACGTTGGTCGAACAAAATGCATTAATTGTAATTAATCGCTAATAGCGGACACGCGCACCCGCGTGGTCACGAAACAAGGCAACCGCGCACCGCGCTGCGCCAAGCTTGACTCACAGCCGGCCGCAGGCGCCAACGGCACTGCTCAGCAGCTCCGGGTGTACGCGCAAGGCGAGATCGAACCGCGGCGTCCGGAATGTGTGCCGCTGCTGGTTTAGTGCAGCAGTGGCACGTGGTGGTTTAATCCTGGTTTAGTCCAGGTCTAGACCTGGTCGAGTCCTGGTTTAGTCCAGGTTTAGTCCACATTTAGTCCTGGTCTAGTCTCTTAGCCAATCAGGACAGAACACAATGTTACACTATAAAAAAATGTTACACTATAAAAAAAAAAATAAAAAAAAAAATCCACGAACTGCGATAGAGCGAGGGATTACTGTATTTTGTTATTCAGCATCAATACATTTGTCTGCTTTTTACTAAGGAATAATTAATTGAGGAATATACAATATAATAATACTATGATATATTTATGACTCAGTGTTATGTATACTATAGCTTATATTCTTAAAGATCCTACTGAAACACTAAAATTCAGGTGAAAAACGCCGCTTATCAGTTAATCGTTAATCGATCGATAAGGTCAATCAACTATCAATTAATGAATTAATCGATAATTTGCATCCCTAGTGGCTATACATATGTAATAATCTATAATCTAGTTTAGTGTTATTTATTATTTTTGTTTTATTTACTACATTCCATGTGTGCTCATTCATCCTTCTGATGTGAGAATATTGAATGTCAGTCGTCATAAAAAGAAAGAAGAATCATACATGTAAAAGTGTGTCCAAACTTTTGACTGGGGCACTTTCACCAAACTTGTTTAGATTAGATTTCCTCAGCAACAGTGCTCCGGTTAGAGAAGATTATATTTTAGTTTGCTGTATTTGAAAGCAAATATTGTAGAAATGATTACATGAAACATTTAGAACCTGAATCCTTCATGTGTTCTGTCAATGCATTTGTCATACCACCAATACATTCTATTTTATGTGTAGAATCCCTCAGTAGTCCAGGTAAGTCCAGGTAGTCCATGGCAAAAGGAGAAATTCAATTTGTTAACCGGACAAAAGTTTATTTGGTTGAATACGTTGAATACTTCAGTTCTGGTCAGATGCTGGTGGACACTGCCTTATATCTGCCTGAACTGAGGAGCTAACTACAATGAAATTACTCTGAAACTAACACACCTACCTGTTTACAGTTTTTGTTTTTGCGAAAAAAGTCTCTCTCAAGTTTCTCCTGGGTTCTGATTCTCTGTTGTCTTGTTTCTTGTCCTTGTCTCTCTTAGTTTTGTTGAAAGCCCATTTAGGATATTCACAGACAGAGAGGGCTTTCTGCACATGTTGTTCTTCTTTCTCCTTTCCCTCTCTGCTTGTAGGAACCACTTGGGTCCTGTGTTGTAATGTCTGAATAACTCCAAGTCTGTGCTGTAGTGGGTGGTGTGAATCAAAAAGCAGGTACTGGTCCGTGTGTGTGGGCTTCCTGAAGACCTCTAAGCCAAAGTGTTACCCTTGGCATCTTCACGAGTGAATTTGATATTCGAATCTACAGAATTGATATGTGCAGTAAAAGGTTCCAAATCTTGAATTTAGATTTTTGAGAAATTATCATCCACATAGCGATACCAGTGTGTGGGTGGAGTGCCTGGATATGAGGCCAAGGTACTCTGTTCAAATTGTTCCATGTATAAGTTAGCAATGATAGGGGAGACCGGTGAGCCCATTGCATAGCCGTGGACTTGCCTGTAGAAGTTTCATCTGAACTGGAAATAGGTGCTATTTACATATTTAAATAATTTAAATAATTTCATTGTAGTTAGCTCCTCCCTTCAGGCCAGGGCTCTCAAGTCTCACGCATTGAGAGTGTGACACACGCAATTTGATGTGTTCACACGCTCACACGCCACACATGGCATTTCTCACGCAGATTTTTTTTTTTTTTTTTGTGCCCAGAAAATCGGTCTGTGTGGCTCAGTTTATGCAGGCACCGCACGTTTTCAGCGAAAAAATTCTCCCCCTCCTCCCCGTCCCGCTCCCTGGAAAAAAATCAGCCAATCAGAAAATAGATTGTTCTGTTGTTGGGCAGACTGTAGAGTGTAGTTTCAGCGCACACTACGGTGATGATAAAACAAACTGAGAACCATCAGGTAATAACTTCATTTATATAACTCTCATTAGTTGCTTTGTAGTTTAAGTTTGCTCTTTAGACAAACATTTACAGTCTCACGCATTGAGATCCTCCAGGTCCTCCACTGGTTTGTAAATTGTCATGCAAAGTTATTTTAAATTGCTCTATACAATGTGTCACTATGTGCGACAGCTGTCAGGCAGGAACAGTCTAATGGAGAAGCAACACTGGGCTTGTTCCTGAACTTAAACTGAACTGACTTCATGGGGCCTCAGGAAAGAACAGTTACTCCAATTAACACGTTTAGCACATCCAGTCTCGTAATTGTTTTTAAAAATAGCATAGGGTTATAAAAGTAGCTGAGACAAAATCAGATGGGACAACAAGTGAGTGAGATGCGCCTCCAAGTAACAAGGGCAAAGTCTGAATCATCAGCAAACTGCACTGAGGCTGGGGACACAATTATTAGTCACTTGTTATTTTTATTAAACATGGAGAAGGCATGACTGAACCCTTTACAGTACTCAACCGAAATACAGTCTCACATTTTCAGCTGTAGCACTAATACTGAGGAGACGGCTAGAGATGTATTTTTCCTTATACGGTAGGCTATTTATAGAGAAGTGCAGTACTTGTCTATTAATACATGTGTTAAGTCATTTGTAGCTTAATTCATGTAGATTTTATGTTAATCTTAAAGGTGCATTGTGTAACATCTCTGGAGGGTTCATTAAATGCTTTTCTTCATGGAGACATTATTGCTTTGTCTGTAATGTTTCACAATATGGTATTAAACCTTTTTTTTTATCATCATGAAGACCAAACCAGACCAAGTTACATGTCAGATCTGTGGAGAGGTGACCCCACTCAATCAGAATGCCTGTTTTTCTAGGTATTTTTTTTTAGCAATAAATCCACCTGTAATTGCATAAATGTAAGGTAGAGCTATTTAATGTCTAACTGTAAAACATTCCAGGCAGAGCAATGACATATCCATAGAAACAAGCAGGTGATGGACCCAATCAGCATGCTTTCTGGTGGAGTGTCCACTACCTACAGTGGGGCAAAAAAGTATTTAACAGTTATAAAGTGTTTTCCCACTTAAAAAGATGAGAGAAGTCTGTAATTTTCATCATCGACACAGTTCAACTGTGAGAGACAGAAAAAAATCCAGGAAATCAAATGAATGTACTTATTTTCTCTCATTATACAAATATTTAGCAGCTATAAAAAAGCAAGAATTGTGGCTCTCACAGACTTGTTACTTCTTTAAGTTTTCATTTTCATTTCATTTATTTATTTATTTCATTCGTTAAAACAAAACAAAAAATAACCAATGCAACACACTTGCATCTATACAATTATAACTTAAATTTGAATGAAAAGGGAACAGAAAGAAGCATAAGCTTATGATATCTGCCCCTTATCAACTCAAAATTATATTACAACAAAATATATACAACACTACTACTACTACTACTACTACTACTACTACTACTACTACTACTACTACTACTACTACTAATACAACATAATCTTTTTACTGCGCAGTAATACTATATCTTTTCATTAATTCCACTTTCACATTTTTCTTGAAAACTTGAATAGACATTGATGATTTAATTCCGTGTTCAAGATTGTTCCATAGACTGACTCCTTGGATTGTGACACGTCTTTCCTTTGGTTTAGTTCTGAATACTGGTTTAGAAAAAATATCATTTCCTCTTAATTTATAACTAGTTTCTCTCTTTTTGAATCTATTTTGCAAGTTGATTGGTAATATTATTTGATGAGCTTTGTACATAATTTTGAGTAAGTTATATTCTACCAATTCTTAAAATTTTAATGTTTTTAGCACACGGATAGCGCGTTTCTGTAAAAGGAAGACCGGTTCAATGAGGGTTTTACAGGCACTTCCCCACACTTCAATACAATAAGTCAAATATGGAACAACCAGTGAGTTATATAAAAGAAACATGGCATTTTTGTTAAGACAGTCCTTCACTTTGTGTAATACAGCTATTGTTTGTGATACTTTTGATTTAACTTGTTCTATGTGCGATTTCCATGTCAAATGTTCATCAATTATAACACCTAAAAACTTAATCTCACTTGTCCTTTCAATCTCCAGTCCTTGTATGACCAATCTTGCATCTATATCTTTCCTTTTGCAACTAAAAATCATAAACTTTATCTTACTAATATTTATGGATAGTTTGTTGGCTTTGAACCAGATAAAAATTTTCTGAAACTCTCTCTCTACTATTTGTAAAACCTCATTTATATTTTTTCCTGAGTAAAATAGTGTAGTACAGGGGTCGCCAACCTTTTCAAAGCCGAGGGCTACCTAAGGTCATCAAATAATACGAGGGCTACCAGCTCAATTAAGATAATTCAAAAGTCCAAGTAATCCACTTTTACGCTGTATTATTATTTATTTGATCACAATGTATGCATACATGCATTAGTTATGTGTAAATGACCACATTTGTGTTTCATTGTCAAAGCAACATTTATTTTGTGCAAATGAACATGTCACAATTAGATTACTCAGCAAAAATATACTAGTAATGTGGTAATAAATTTAACATTATTTCAACTCCCTTTTTTGTTTTAAACAAATCAAACTCTTATGATTTCAACATTGAAGCAGGCTGAATGATTTCAAATAATAATAATAAACACCATTACCTGAGCCGTACTGCTGTTGTCCACGGACTCGTCGCTCTGGATGCTGAACCACCTGTATTCACGTAAGTCCTTGTCCAGCTGCTCATTCAAGTTTTCGGAAATAGCAGACACCCGTCTTGTCACTGTACTCGCACCAAGTTGTACATCGGCCAGAGTTGAGATGACATCTGATCCATTTTTCTCGTCTTTAAAAATTGTCTCAGCAATTATCATCATCGCTCCTTTTACAGTTTCTCCATCTGAAAACGTCTTTTTGTGGGTTTTTTTTGTTTTTAATCAAATAATTCGTTGCCCTGAAAGAAGCCTCGGTTGCCTTTTTAGCCTTTTTCAGTGGTCTAGTGAAGAAAGACTGCTGCTTGGCTAAAGCAGCCTTTAACTCTCGTGCTTTCTCAGCTCGAAGTGCACTCTTAAGGGGAAAGTTTGTGTTGAAGCTGCCGTGATTCGTAGCGACTTTCCACATTGTGCCGTTTCGAAATCGCCACTGTAGCTCCACAAATGAGACATACACACTTCTCTCTTGTCCATGTAAAAAAGAACTACTCCAGTCGGTGTTCAAAACATACGATTTCTTTCTCTTCTCCGCCATGCTTTCTCGTCTTTTTTTTTTTTTTTTTTTTTTTTTTTTTGATGAGTCCAGCTGCATCAAACAGGTTAATTGTCATGCGCAGAGAAGTGAACTTTGAACTCGAACAATATATTTTAAATTTTTAAATCTGTAAGTGTTTTTATTATTAGCCTACTTTAAAAATATGTGCATATAAAGGCGCAACATTTCTGTAAAACATTATTATTTATATAGGCCTAAGTACGAGGGCGACCTGTTCTATTTTTAGAACCTGCTCTGCGGGCGACTGAAATGGGGCTCACGGGCGACCGGGTGCCCGCGGGCATAGGGTTGGTGACCCCTGGTGTAGTATCATCTGCAAACAAAATACATTTGAGTAAACTGGAAACAGAGACAATATCATTAACATAAATAAGGAAAAGTATAGGTCCAAGAAGTTACTTCTTATTTATCCTCCACTCGTTACCTGTGTTAATTGTACCAGTTTGAACTCATTACCTGTATAAAACACACCAGTCCACACCCACAAACTCTTAGAATGCAAAATCCACCATGACACCAGAGACAAAACTGTAGACCTGCACAAGGCTAAGATGAGCATATGTACAATAGCCCAGCAGCTCAGTGAGAAGAGATCAACTGTTGGAGCAATTATTACAAAATAGAAGAAATATAACATCAATGACAATCTCCCTCGACCTGAGGCTCCCCGCAAAATCTCACCTTTATGGGGTACAAATGGTCTTGGGAACAGTGAGGAATCATCCCAGAACTAGGGGTAACTGGTCAATGCCCTGAAGAGAGCTGGGACCACAGTAACAAAGGTTACTATTACTAACGCTCTATGTCATCATGGATTAAAATCCTACACACAGCGGCTGAGCTGTGGGGGCAATGAGCAGGCCCACACTGCTGCTGCTCCCCACGGGCAATGCCAGAGAAATGGAGAGTCCAACCCCCTCAAGGAGTTGGGTTCCAGAGTTCAAGCTGTGTGTGGAGGTGAGGCCGACTATATCTAGTGGGTAATGCTCAACCTCCCGCACGAGCTCAGGCTCATTCCCCCTCCAGCAAGGTGAAATTCCATGTCCCCAGAGCTAGTCTCTATGTCCGGAGATCCGGTTGTTGAGGCCCCTGCCTTTGAATGCCACCCAGACCTCCCTGCACCCTATGGATCCTCCTGCTGGTTGTGGGTCCACGGGAGTCTGATAGATATAGTTCAGCCAAAAAACTGATCTATCCACGATTGCTCTCCTTGGTTCTGAAGAAGAGCTCTTAGAATCTTTTTTTTTTAAATTTAGTTGATGTGGCTTATATTCAGGTGCACTCGATAGTCCGGAAATTACAGTATAATGCGAACTACATTGACAGTGTACAGTACTCGGTGGTCAGTATTTTGGTACTTTGACAGATTCACTAAAATAATCCCTTTATCAAAATAACTGGGGTCAGAAAGGTTGTGACTCACATTAGACAAAAATAACAAGGGCACATTCAGTTTGGTGCAGTATCAGCCGCAGACATCTATTTCTCCTTAAAATACTGCTTTACAACAGCATTAACTACTGGCTATACGTATACCTTTTTTCTTTTCTTCAAAGAAATCACTCATGTAATTTGAGTCCAATCTGTCCATCACAAAGTTTCACATTTACTTATCACATAAAAGCCACCGTCTCTTTGGTAACCCACCGAGAGACCTTTACAAGAGAAAGTCCTGAAAAAAAAAAAAAAAAAAAAACCTGGAACATTTTGTCAGAAAAGTATGAAATGTTACAAGTCAAACTCAAATGGCTTAGTGAGGTGAGATAAATAGTCTGCTGCTTTGGTAGCAGCGACACATTTCAAAAAATATTGGGACAGGGTAACAAACTGCTATAGAAGTGCTTTATAAGGGCAGGATTTGACATCAGATTATTAATGAGGGGAGCATTTCTGAGAGCCAAATATTGGAACTGGATGAAAAGTGGACTCTCGCCGGGTATTGTAGGTTACATGGGGCCAAGAAGTCTTTCAGAACTTGATGTCAAAGGTGCACTGTGTAAATATTCTGCTTGTCTCCATGGGGATGTTGATGCTTTGCTTTAAATTGTTCACAGTGTGGCATTAAGATGTGTGTAGAATCTCTCAGTCATCCAGGTAGAATCCATGGCAAAAGGAGAAATTCTATTTGTCAACTAGACAAAAGTTTATTTGCTCACATACGTTTCGCAGCTCATTCACGCTGCTTCTTCAGTTCTCGTCAGACGCTGGTGGACACTGCCTATATCTGCCTGAAGGGAGGAAATAACAACAATGAAATTACTCTGAAACTACCACACCTATTTAATACCATACATTAGTATAGTAGTAAACTAATCTCTTGCATTTATTCAACTATAACTGTTATTTATTGCTCAAAATTATATATATATAAAACAAACATAAATTCTTACTGTGAGTGGGGTCACCTCTTCACAAATCTAACCTGTAATTTCGCTTGCAAGTCTCGATGGAGATTTATACATTTATGGCCATACTGTGGAACATTCTAGGCACATCTCCATGGAGACAAAAAGATGATGGACCCTCCAGCAGACAAGTTACACAGTGCACCTGTAAGAACCCATATGCATGTTAAGTTGTGCACACTTAACTTTTTTTCTCTCTCATTTTTATTATTCACTCATGTTTGGTATGATATTGTAATTTTACATTGGATGACACAGATTAAGTTGGCTTAGTGTCTTGTAACCACCTTGTTAGAAGTGACTTAAATGTGATCAATAGAAACTGTATTCTCAAAGTTGAAGTACAATGAATGGTAAAAAAAACCCAACAACAAACCATTCATTTCACTATTATTCGTGATACAATACATTACAGTTTTACATATTATTAAAGGTGATATATTACGCAAAATGTACTCTTGTGATTCCTCAAAAAACATCCCTGGAGCTGTGTTTTGTTTCGTTTACACATGTTTGAGTAACCCTGTACTATTGTCTGTCTACATCTTCAAAGATAAAAAATGCTCTGTTCCACCTTGTGATGTCATGAAGTTACAGCTACCTTTTACCTTTAATTCAGTAGGGATTGGCATTTCCAGGGCTGAAATCATCCAAATGCTTCTAGTGAAGGTCTGTGGAGTTTGAAAACACAGTCTAGCACTTCCTGTATTACCACATGACCTCACAAAGTGTTTTCCATTTAAATATGCAGTTTGTGCATTAAACATCCATCCATCCATTTTCTTTTGCTTATCCGGGGCCGGGTCGCGGGGGCAACAGTCTAAGCAGGGACGCCCAGACCTCCTTCACCCCAGACATTTCCTCCAGCTCCGTCCCCAGAGCTAGTCTCCATGTCCGGAGATCCGGTCGCCGAGGCCCCTGCCTTTGACTGCCGCCCAGATCTCTCTGCACCCCCACCCCAGGTCTGGCTCCAGGGTGGGGCCCCGGTAGTGCCAGTCCAGGCGATGTATCTGACCTCGATGTAAGACTCGACATAATGGCTTCTGCATTAAACATGTGTGAATGAAACAAACCAGCACAACTCCAGGTATGTTTTTGATGAAGAAACGACATTACATCATAGATCAGAACAAAGCGTCATATGGACCCTTTAGGATGAAGATCAATTTCTATTTTATTTCCATTTACAAAAGTGCCAAATCTTTTCCAAAAAACAAAGTTGTCGTACAGAGACAATGAATCCGCTTGGGGCACACTTCTTGTGTAGCTTTATCGCAGCAGTGAGTATGCTGTTTGTAAGAGCCTTTCTGTCCTAAAAGTAAATGAACCTTGGAATGAAAAGTCCCTTTGCTCCGTGGTGCCCCTTCACCCTCCGCCCTGGGCCTGTCCTGATTGAGATTGCCTGGCTACAGAGGGAGGGAGGGAGGGGGGGCTCTTTCTCCTGCACACCTGATCCTCTGTCTGCAAACGGTTTTCTGTCAGCGCTCGGAAAAAATCCTGAGTGATCAATGCTGCGAGGCACTCCGGGTGACATTATGACGTTAAGATTCCGACGTTGGCTGGGAATGCTGAAAATGATGGTAGTTGTATGCCATGAAAGGAAAGTCAATTTGCCCTGGGGATTTTGCAGGAGAAGATCATGTTATTCAAGGGATGCAGTGATGATTCTGACTGCGTAGAAATGAACAAACAGTTTTACATTATATCTTCTTCCTTTCTCTCTCTCTGCTCTTCTCAAAACAATCATTAAAACTAAATATACAATGCCGGAGGTGGTGTAGGTAGGTGTGCTGCGGTCTGACTAACCCTGATTCATACGCTTGCCCACTGCTGCATGCTTTTACTCAAAACCCAAGTTGACTTTATAGATTTGCAGTATCGATTCTCTTATTTCAAAAGTTAATGAACTGTAAAGGAGAAAAAAAAAAGAAGTGATTCCCCTTCATTTATTGGACTACTCCTCGCTTTGGTGGTGGCTGACAGAAATAAATGAGTTTGGTCTGTGTAATTGAAAGCTTTGTGTTATTATTCATAAATAGAATTGCTTCACAAATTATTGAGTTTGATACTGGCCAGGCTACTAAAATTACATTCTTAATTAGAAAACTATGAATACATTTTTAAAGTTTTTATTCTAGGTTTTGATGCGGGTTTATAGAACCAATTGTTAAAAGCAAATAAATGCCCCTAATGTTTTGAATGGTTTAAATACAATAGAACTTACTACAAATTAAATTAATATGATGCTACTTCAAGTAGCTAGTTATGATGAGTCAAATCAGTGCAAAATGTGCCCAAAGCTAAAAGCAGTATGTCCTCTCTTCTTTTGAAAACATTTCGTGTAAAAATTCTAAGAAATATGCCAATACATTTTCCAAAAATCTAGATCCTGCTTAAACCATAGCTACATCCACTAGGGGTCACTAGTGAGACCACAGACTTTTAGTTCCAGTCCCAAACCATGCTAAATGGACGAAGGACTCATCACCGAACATATGATGGGCTTGAACGATTATATTAAGTTCACACCTTAGGGTTTTTCAGTGGACTTGACTGATAACCGATATCCCTCACTGAAAACAACAAGGATGTGTTAGTTTCAATATAGGCCTTATTTTCAGACAGACTTTTAAGACAATGACATTGCAGAAACCTGAAGAGTTGACAGATTTCAATGTTCTATTCTACTGTCTGTTATATCCAAAGATATGTTGGAGAAAAACAGAAAACTGCTTCTGGACGACGAGAAGACTGGATGATTTGCTTTGAAGAGCTCAGGGAATAATGTACCTTACTTTGAATACTTTTAAATTATACAATAAATCTAAGTACTTTATAGTCTTTTCGTTTATTTCTCATTCTTATTCCAGACATAAAAATCACTTCTGGCTCACTGGTTTCATTCTGCTTCATTTGGGCGACAAAGATAAAAGTATCTTCGTTCTATTGGCAAAAGTTGTATCAGAGCCCTTTACATCGTGTTAAGTTCTTTGTGTCTGAATATAGCTCATCGTAATTATTACAGAGCAGGCTGTGCTGGAGAGACTGCCACAGGTCCAACGCTGCTGTTTGCGCGCGGGCTGCTAAATGATTTTGTTCTGCTCCAGTGCACTCTTTAATGAAAGTCTAAATGCTTTTGGAATGGTGGAATCAGCTGAGTTGGTTGGTGCTTCCCTCTCTTTCCTTCTCCTCTTTCTTTCTCCACGGCCTTGATGTTTAATTACCACTAGTTTGTTGTTTTATTGTTTATTTTTCGTCCTCTCACGTTTCGCCTCGGATCTGAGTAATTGGAGCATGTATGTGGGCACAGACAATGTACACACAAATGGAACACTTGAGGGCCAAGCCTGACTTCAACACCTAAATAAGAGACACAAGCCTGCTGACTTCTGCGTTAGAAAACTGCAGTACCCAATGGGATTTGACGTTGCCGTAAATGTCATCACAACTAAGAGCCATGCAATTGTTGGTACCTCCAGCGGATAGTGGCATATCACAATAGAGTGTAGCTGATTTTTTTTCTGTTTACACCAAAATTATTATGTGACTACCAATTTCCGATCGGCAAATCACTCCAAATACAACTTCAGGTGAGTCAGTGGTGAGGGGAAAAAACTATCATGGTTAAAGGCTCTGAAAAGTCTATTTTACACAATAGATCTGCCTTAAGGGACTTCAATAGCTGAAATAAAAATACAGTTTCATCTGCTTTGGTTCTTTCAGCCTCTAAAATCTATGTTGGTCTACATTTAGAGTCTAAATGTAGACCAACATAGTCTTTTGTAGCATGTGTCTATCAAATGCAAATTACATCTCCTCTTGCCTGGAAGAATCCATGACTCATCGCTGTACCAGCGGCGAGTCTTGGTCCAGAATGCGCTGCTGTTGTGCTTAGACAGACAGCTAAGTGAACCAATCAGAGAACAGTTAACGGACAGCGACGTGAACCAAGCCGGTAGGAAGCAATGCAAAAACATCTTTTTTGAAAAGAAAGGCCTCTAGAGCTGTCAGCTACTGTGGTTTTAAGGAATCGATGTGTTTTAGGTCATTTAAGACCAATTTTACAGCTGAATGGAAGGGACGTTGCGGGCAAAGGCGGGTGCACTGACGTCACCATCTTTGAATGAATCAGAATCACGGAGTCCGTTGTTAACCGGAGGAGCGAGGGTGGAGCGAGGGTGTCCAAATGGTATCGCGCTGTATAGGAAATACAGAGAGATATCATTTGGCTGGCCAGGTAACATCTCCTCTTGAATAGTCCTGAAATGTTCTGAACAAAATCTATTAGCAATCTAATTTCTTAACCTCAGATTTACAGAGTGCGCTTGTTGATTCTGCAGAAATCTGTCTTATACTTTTTTCATAAGCCTCCATGTTTGTTTTGATACAGCACACCATGTTTTTCTCTGAGTAATCCACCCGGAGAGAGTATTGTAAATATGTGTGGTGTAGGCTGCCTTTTAATGTATGAACGCTGGTGTCAGTTTAATTAAAAGTGAATGAATCAACAGGCATGTCTGCACCCGAGCTCCAAGTGACACTCTCAGGCTACGTTTATACGGCGACGATCAAAACAGAAGACGCAAAAGTGGCGTCTCGTCTTCAATTTTTTATCCCCATTTAGACGAGCGTTCTCAACAGGAAATGTTTGTTTCTATGAAGACGCAAAAGTGGGCGAATTCGATTGAATATGCATGCCAGGCCGCTAATATAATGTCAGAGCTACCTTTTTCAGGACACCGACAGGGGCTCTCATTACGGTTGTTTCGCCCTTGATGTAGGGTCGGAGCTATTTGCTTAAAGGTCCCATGGCATGAAATTTTCACTTTCTGAGGTTTTGAACGTTAATGTGAGCTCCCCTACCCTGTTTAGCTCCTCGCCCCCATGGTTACAAGTTGCGAAATGTCTAAACTGAGCATTTGCGATCCTTTTCTGTGTTACAAAAAATCGGAGCTCAAACGGGCGATTTTGAACAAGGCATCTTATTGACGTCAGATCGAAAAAAGAAATGCAAATGCAGTTCCACCCCCGTCTGTCTGAACTCAGCGTCTCTGTAAATCACGCCCAGAGAGTTTGGACTGCGAATGCGCTAGGCAATGCGAAATGCATTTTTTTTATTTGCCTGGAGGCACGTCCGAGTGTTTCTAGGCTCCTTTATCTGAGCCTCTGGACCTTTGAACAGCAGTGGTTTAATTTTATTTTCTGTGGAAATGTGTTTATTTTTCAATGGAACGCTTCAAATCTCTCCCCCCGTGCAAAAACACGGAAATGGATCAGCTGAGAGCTCAGAGCCAAGAGCGGAGAGTTTGGCCACGCCCCCACCCTCTACTATAGGCCAGCTCTTTTCTCCTCATTTGCATTCAAGCAACAACGCCCATTATGCCCATTGTGTTCAGAGAGAGAAAAATTACTCTCTCATCTTATCTCTCTTTCTCATGCACTGAGTGTTGATTTTGAAGAAGGATTCATTTACAGTATTAGGGAACCATTAAGGAGCCATATAAAAGCATCAAGAAGTACCATGTCATAGGATCTTTAATGCAAGAGCTTGTTTAGTCATTCTGAAATTTTCCACCCAAGCATTGTCATCAACTAATCCATTCTCAAAATTGTCCCACCACTGACTGGTTCTGCCCGGTCTTGTCCAAACTCGCCTCTGTCACCTGCGACATATTGTTATTGTTTTTACCGGCTTGGCGCATCCAGTCAGCTGTATGTGACGTGAACATGTTTTGCGCTTCTTGCTGTTTAGACGGAGACGCGACCCGGCCGTCTTCAGAACTCCACACTCTGGAAGGAGTCTTCAGATTTTTGCGGTTTCAGAGCCCGACGGCGACACTTCCGAGAGAATATTTTGTTGTTTTCAGTCGCAATCGTCCTCGTCTAAACGGCCCCTCAGATTAGGTTTGTTGTGATCTTAACCACATGACAAATTTGAGAAAACCTCAAGTACTACTCATACACTAGCACACATACACACTAGCATAAATTGTCTCACAGCGATTCACAAAAATATTTCTTTAGCTGTATAATCGTTACGACCATATATAATTTACATTAAAAAAAAATCTATTGCATTTTGAAAGTATAATGTTGGGATTTAGTATTTATGAACAAGTTATTCAAGTAATTGTTTGATTGGGCTTTTTTTTTCATTATTGCAATGGTAAAAGTGGAACTGTTAAAGGGCCCATATTGTGCTGTTTTCTGATATATGTTTCCTCATCACAAACACCTGGAGGTGTGTGTGTGTTTTCCACACAAACCCTGCATATTTATGTCCCACCATGACAATTCAGCACTCAAGTCGTCCCCGAGGCGTTTTGAGTTATTCACAAATTCTGAAAGTGTAGATTCTAAGCTTTCCAACGATGCTTTACAGATGGAAATCTGTCAACATTTGAAGAAGTTGTGGCCGTTGGAATGCGGGACATCTCAGAATAACGATCTTGAGAAAAAGCTTCTCTAAAAAGTCTCTTTTCCAGGCCTTCAGAGCTTATTTGCATGACATTAAGCTAAGCCCTCCCCCATCACTGACATCACTGTGGTGTGGAGTTTCAGGGCAGGTCAGATTTAGTGCAGAATTATACTTAGTTAAAATGGAAATGCTTTTATAACAAAAAGTCCATATAATCATTCAGTGGGTCATTCCAGAATTGGAGGACATTTTGGCTTTAAAATTCTTGAAAAATAAACCTTCACTTTTCTGATTTTCTGCTACGTATTCATCAATAATAGGTAATAAACTATTAAATGCTTGATTGGTTCAGCTGACGGTCAATGGTAAAATTTTTATGATATGATTTATATGGTTTATTTATTTATTTACTCTAATCACAGTAACAGGGTTGCAGGTAACAGGGTTGCAAAATCGCGCTAATGTTAGCTTTATCTCAGGAATAGAAGCTAGCTGTTTAGCTAGCTGTTATTACTAATCAAGAGGAAAAACTTATTTATGCAAATACGTAAAGGGAAAAAAAATGGTCTTATTCTGATCATTTGCATAACAGGGTTGCATGAGGTAGAGTGAGACATTCAGTCAAGGCTAACGACGTTATAAAAATATGAAAAATAGAAGAGAAGACAAACCTTTGCTCTACCTATTCTTTTGGAAAACTGTTTGATGATGTCAAGTCCAGGGGATCATGTGGTTTTCTGCTTTCTTCTTCTTTTACCAGACTAAAAATGTTCTGGTAACAGGGTTGCGTGCATGTTGTGGGACACATGTTCCATGAATAATAATAATTATTTGAAATATTATGTCTATTAAAACAAATGTTCCCACAGTTACAAGAGATGGCAATGAAACAAATTATAGAAAAAACAAGAAATTTCAATTCAATTTTAACTGTTTTATTTGAGATTCAATTTGGCCATTAGAGGGGTGGGACAAGAGGAAAATGGCATTTTGGGGGTACCCCAGACTTATTTGGTATTTAAAAAACTATTTTCAAGCATTCTTTTCTCTTAGTTTTTTTGGTCTCAGGACAAGTAAATTCACTCAGAAACTGTATGTTTTAGTATTTTGTATGTGGATTATTTAATATTTGATGGGTGGGATGTAAAATGTCCTCCAATTGTGGAATTACCCCAATAATGAAGTTAAATTACGTTAAAAAGTTAAGTTAAAAATCACCTATATTGTCAATTTAATACAATACAAAATAGTATAGGACACCACACACACATACACACACAGTCCTGGTTTAGTCCTGCTTTATTCCTGGTTTAGTCCTGGTTTAGTCCTGTTTCAGTCCTCATAAGAACTTCCATTCAAAACCTCATGGTTAAATAAGCGCCGAGTCAAAAAAGTTACAAAAGTGCCAAAACGGGTCAAATTGAATCAAAATAAAGTATTACTCTACCGCTATAGCCTACGGCAAAGCGTTCGGCTTTTATATAAACAAAAATAGAGAGGAAATTAACCTAAAGCGACTGTTTTTGATCGCGCTGACTGCATTCGTTTCAATGCTAGCGTTAGCATTAGCTTAGCCGCTTTGTGAATGGAGATCCGTGGTGCCACAAAACAAAGTACTTCACAATAAATGAGCAGATCGACTCACCGATGATCACCACACGAAAGCTGAATTAGTATTTAAACATGTCCTAAAGTCTATAAAGTAAATGTGTTCTTACTTACTTACTTGCCTCGTTGTTTGCCTTGTCTGTGGATCGCATATCCGCGCTCTTTCCCCAGGAAAGTATCCGATCGCATTCTGTACATGAGCTCCGGAGAAACATGTCCCATGTCTCTAGGAAAGATTCCTTCATTCTTATGTAGCATTTACAGTCAAAGTTAAGGATTTTTAAGTTACGGATGCAAATGCATCCTATGAAATGCAGCTACATATTCAGCTGATAGGCGGAAAAAGTAAACAAAAGAGTGCAAATGTCATGTGATTGGTCCGCAGCAGCAGTATGGTGATTTAGACGGTGGCACAGTGGCTGGTGGCTAGCACTCATGCTTCACAGCAAGAAGGTTCCAGGTTCCCCGGGTCGCCCAGGCCTTTTCGTGTGTTCTGGGTTCAATCCCCAGGTCGCCTTTCTGTGTGGAGTTTGCATGTTCTCCCCGTGTCTGGGTAGGTTTTCTCCAGGCACTCCGGTTTCCCCCATCAACCCAAAACATGCACCATAGGTAAAATCCTCCAGCTGAGGTCCTGACCAAACCGAAGCAAGAAAATCATGGAGATGGTCCCCGGGTGCAGTAATGTGCTGCCCACTGCTCCTAATAACAGGATGAGTTAAATGCAGAGAAGAATTTCTCCAGTGTGAGATCAATAAAGTCACTTCTTAGACACACCTCGATTCTTTCCAAAAAACAAGCCAATTTCACAGACAAAATGTATGCTTTTTAAGTAGCCAATGCTGTTATCTGAAACATGGAGTGGCTTCTTCATGATCTTAACTAGCACATTGAAAGTGCACTTTACTTTGTTTTTGGAATTAAAGCTAGCTTATTGAAATTATTGAATTGTTATTAAAGTCCATTTTGATGTGACCAAAAGTTTATTCATAGATATACAGCTAAGATATATAACATGTATTTATTTATTGTTATTTATTTATTTAAAGCATAGTATATTATACTATGCTATATTATGTGCAATACGAAATTCATTCGAGCAATATTACCTCCTGTGAAATACTCCTTACTCCTTAAATACCCTATTTAATCCTACCTGTACCTTGGTATTTTATTACATATTTAATTACTTTTTTTAAATTATATTGGTTACTTTGCTGTGCTATTAGTACTTCCTGACTATCTTGGCGAGTCAACGGTTCTTCTTGATCCTAAGTATTTCATTGCATCATTGATCTTTTTTATTTTACATTGTATAATACATTGTATAATACGTTGTATAATAAATCAACGTGATATATATATATATATATATATATATATATATATATATATATATATATATATATATATATATATATATATATATATACACTATGCTATATTATGAGCAGTATTACAGTATTACCTCCTGTGAAATACTCCTTAAATACCTGTACCTTGGTATTTTATTACATATTTTATTACTTTAAAAAAATATTTATATTTATATTGGTCACTTTGCTATACTATTAGCACTTCCTGACTATAAGTAAATTTTGTAGTTAACTTTGACTTAACATATTATCCTGTGTATTATTAATGCCTGGACATTAACACCACACCACAGTGATAGTCATGATGGGGAAGTGCTTAGCTTAATGTCATGCAAATTAGGCAAGGAGGGCTGAAGAGAGCAAACTTTACGAGCTTTTTTCAGAGCTTTCAAAAATCTGCTGTGCCTGCTTTCAAATAGCGACAACTTCTCCAACTATGGTCAGATTTTCATGTGTAAGACATCATTGGAAAGCTTAGAATCTATACTTTCAGAATCTGTGAATAACTCAAAACGCCTCTGTTTTATAATTATTTCTAAACTAAACTTTCCTTTTCTTTTATAGATGTGAAGATTAGTACATTTTCTTTACAGTGTGTGCCTTAAACACACAAGTGCTTATTTTGTTTATTAGTCTCACAACCTTTTCAAGAGTAAGACTTCCATTATGTTCATTGAAAGGTTTAATTTACATTAATCTTGACCCCTTGACCTTTTGCCACCACCTACAGTGTCTTCCATCACTATTCCTCTCACGCCTCTGTTGGCTTCCGCACCAACATCATCATTGCACCTCACTGCTGGAGTATGTATAGGTCATTGCTTGGCGTTGACTTGTACTTGGCATTTAAATCAGACTGTGATCTCATTACCACCCTACACCTCACTATATTTGATGTAAGACTGAACATTAATAAAGATCCCCAAGGCTTGGAGATGAGGCTTGTCGTGCAGCCCAGGTAATTTAGTGAGCCACGACCAAGATGGAGAGAGTGTGTTATTATAGACTTGATGGCTTGGCAGGCCTGGTCCCTAATTGATCTGCGCTCTGCAAAAGTGCTCTGTGGTGATGGAGGGTGTGGTTGGGGGGTAAGAATTCGATGCACAATGTAATACATACTGTAGTAGCATAGCAGCGAGACCAATCCATAGTTTGAAAACCTGAGAGGGCCAGAGCAGTGCGGGTGAGGGCCAGGCAAGTGCGTATTGATTCAAAAATACACTCAGTGACAGCTATTCAGCAAATTATAACAAGCAAGATAGTTTCTCAGGAGGTAGGCAACTGCTCATGACTGCTCTAAGCGCTACTGCTCCTATAGCTACATTTAAGGATTATACAATTATTTTAAATATCTAAATAAATAAACGTTACAGTTTGCATTTTGCACTTTCAGTTCCAAAGGTTATTCCTGCAATCAAATCTGCACTTCGATTTAAATGTTACCTAACCTCATTGTTGTGGCTCCTTAGAAAAGTTTAAGACCTCTTAATATAGTATTGAATACAGTCAAGCCAATGATGTATATGTACACTAGGCCACTTTTTTGGTAGTGGGATCCCTCCACCTTCTTATATCTTGTCTCCTTGAAGATCATATTGCTTTGTCTAAAATGTACAACATATCTATCTTATGTTTATTAAATTGCTTGTTTTATTTATTGAGATCCTCCATACATTCTTACTGTGACCCTCTTTACAGGCTGACCTGTAACCTGGCCTGGTGGTGTCACCTGGTTGTTTCTATGAAGTTATGAGTTTTATGCCATTCAGTGGAGCACTTCAGGGCACAAATGAAATCTCAGACGAGCAGGTGATGTACCTGCCTTCTGAAAAGATATGCTTTTAAAATCACAAGCCAAGCAAGCGTGTCTTTTAACACATAATAACTAACTAAACAATCTTAAATCTCTCTTCTCTAATCATACACAGTGTTAAAATGGCCTTCCCATATGCAGCTTGACTCACATCCACATGCAGCCATTTTAGCAGCAAAATGACTACAAAGAACACAAACACCACAAACACTTAATAATATCTCTACTCTTTCTTATGTGTGTCTGTCCAAACGTGATACTCGCTGATAAAACAATGAAACTATTGTACTATTGTACTACTATTGTACTATTTATTACTTACTTTATCCCCTCCCTGCCTGCATGCACTTTTTCCCTCTTGTCCAAATGTCCTGGAGCTACTGTGGCGAGTAAATTTCTCCTGTGTGAGATCAATAAAGGCTTATCTTATCTTATCTTATCTTAAACCAGCATCTAATCATTTTGGACTTTCTATTGCCTCATCATCGGTTGCGTTGTTGTTGCATTATCTGTTTTGCTTGGACCTTGAAATCTGATCTAGGTCACCTCTGCTAAAGCCTGTGTATTCCTCGCATACAAAAAAATAAAATAAAATACAAAATACAAAATACAAAAATAGAATAACATATGAAACACAATCAGACACACAATATCCACTGATTCATATGCCTGCTTCTTTTAAATCTGAAGAACATGCATAATGTGAAATTGACGATGCTTATTTAAATGTTTATGGTAGTAGAAGTTCTATTTTTACATATATCAAATGAATTATTTTTGAAAACTTAATTTCTTAAAATCTTTATAAATAAAAAAAATGTTTGCACCACTGCAAACAGTTTAAAATGAGCTAGTTTGTTTTTCACATTTTAAGACCGTAAGAATCAGGTACAGCGCATTTACATTTTATAAAATAATAATAATCATACAGTTATTCAAAACAAAACAAAAGCCAAACACATCCTTAATATAAACATGGACATTGCCAAAATCTTTGGCAATGTTTAATTTCCTCTCTATAGCATTGCCAATTGGTGCAATTCTGGCCAGCCACTGTCTATTTATCACAGCAGTATTTGCAAGCCACGATCGATGTTCATGCTGTAGGGAGTCAGACCTGTAGCAAATATAAAATGCTTGTAGTACCACTCAAAATAATGATGCTATCTTCAAGATGATTATAAATAAGATGATTATAAATATAAAGTCCTTCAAGGGTTCTCCAATCAATCGCAAACAGTGGAAGCCTGCTTATTATGTGCCAAAACAGAATCCTGGAGTTATTTGTGAAGTCAAAACACAAGGCTAATAATGCAATATCGATGCGGAGGAGGAGCCAGTGTAATTTTCCCCTGAACCCATATTGATCACTTTGATGGGTGTTGTAGTTTTGTCCCCCTCAGTCAAGGCCCTCTCCATTGGACTTATTTACAGGTAAAGTTTTTTCATTGTATGGACACCTCTATATGGCTGATATCAGCTATTCTTCACAAACAAAACATGCAACCTCTCCTGTTTCTATGTAGTGTGTAGTGAATGACTGCTACAAGGTCCTTTTCAAAGGCATTTGGAGCTCCACACATGTTGAAAAGGCTGTTTGCACACGGCACTGCACTGAAGGACTATACTAGTAGAGGCCATGATTTGGATGACTCAATAGTGGGTGTAGGACTTGATTGCGAAGCCGGTGTCTCATTTGTCCATGAAATCTTCCAACAAATCAATGAACAATGGGAGGTAGACGTTTTAGAGTGACCCTGCATAGAGAGCTGAATTAATTACAATGTGTCTTTGTCCAACTGAGCAGCCAAAGTGCTTTCCTGATGTGCAATGTTGTGTTGAACAGAACATTTCTCTGGGGTACAACTACTGTATCGAGAAGAATGCTTTTGACGCTGTAATGGCTGACATTCCAAACCCAATGAAAGTTTTGTGTGTTAGTCCACGAATAACACAATGTGCATGTAGTCATAGTCAGTAGTCATAGTTTGCTTTATTGTCGAAAACAATCATGTACATGTACATAGAGTGAATTCAAAATTTCGTTTCCCCACTAACCAGGCAGGACAGTGATAGAGTGGGTAGGGGAGGGGCCGCTGCGCATGCGCGCACCGCCGACTGGAAGATGCAGAGTGGAAAAGATGCAATACACTCAGTGACAATTTAACAACATGTAATGACAGAAAAACAACTGGAGATATAACATACGGTGATCTTTTTCATTGGCAACAGAAGGAAGGGTGTGGGGGGATCAGATTGGAAATCAATGAAATTGATTGAACCGAGAGCAGAGATCAGACCTTTACTAAAAAGACAGGGAACATTTCTACTCAATCATGTCAGTGTGTCAGTGTCAGTGTGGGTGCCATGTTTATGTAGAGTCCAGATAACAAACCACATTCTGTGGCCTTGGAAGTGATCTTGCAGGGAGGCGAAGTCAAAATCAAAAGCCACAGATTTTCACAAGAGAGACATAATTATTAGACATAAAGGGATTAATTTAGCATGATGAAATACATTTTTAGAGACTAAGGTGAACAATTTAGATTGAGCTTGGGTTTTTGCCAGACCCCCATCTTCATATCGCCATGAAGATTCATGAGAGATCTCATTAGTTCCTCTTGGCGCACAGACTGCGCTGCGTTGGCTTTACACAGTTCTGTCACCATGCCCGTGATGATATCCAAACGTCGAGATGTTTCCTTCGGTTGAACCCCTTCCAAAAGGTCCTCAACCTGTCCCACTTTCTGATGTAATCCTTTCACAAGATCTCCAACGGCTTCACAATGGCTCGAAATTTCTGCAGACAGCTTGAGGGACTCTTTACTAGCTGCCAGCTTACAAATTTTGCGATAGATCATGGACAATCCCAGGCCAATTAACAGATGTCCAGCTATCAGAAATCCGAATACGTAAATATCCTCCACATCCTCCAGGTACATTGGTGCCAAACATACGACTTGCCACGCGAGTCCCTCGCATATCCAGCAGCAAAAGTACCATCCGGACACACCGCTTCTCCCGGAGCGGCACTCCTCCGTGAAAAAAGAGTATCAATCGTGCTGAGGGTCCAGCTGATCCATCACATCCATATTTTAGGAATTTGGAAAATCTGCTCCAAAAGCGAGAAAATGACAAAAAACAAGAGAGGTACGCAGATAACAGGAGCAATAGATAAGAGAGGAAAGAGACACGTCTGCTCGCTCTCACGGTCAGAACGGTGCAGAGAGTCGAATTACCAGTTTTATCATCCTTTTTAGGGATGCGCCGATCCAAGTTTTTCAGTTCCAATACTTATTTTCATAAAGACTATCCCAGTCTATTTCAAAGCCACAAACACTTTAATACAAAAACTAGTCCACCCAAAGGACAAAACACCAAGCCACAAACAAAGCAATGTGGTCTACTCCATTCAGTGTAGTGAAGACTGCAGTGAGCGCTCCACTGGAGAAACAAAACAGCCACTTCACAAGAGGATGTACCAACACAGACGGGAGAGCCAGAGTGGACCGTCATCTGCCATACATCTCCACCTAGAGATGTATGGCAGATGGCAGTCCTCCTTTGAGGACAGTGAGGTCCAGATCTTGGCCAGAGAAAAGAATTGGTTTGAGAGGGGAGATAAAGAGGCTATTTTTGTCAAGAAAGAGAATCCTTCCTTGAACAGAAATGGAGGTCTAAGACATAGTTTGTCTCCCATCTATAACTCTATCCTCACACCTAGATCAAAACAAACAAAGAAAAGAGTGGGGTTAGCCAGGTCAGGTCCAGAGGTGTGAAAACACCCATTATGGCCCTGAATGGCTATGCTAACAAGACCCCACACTCCCACTACATATTGAATAGGCTTACTTAACAGAAACTGTAAACAAATAGGTGTGATAGTTTCATAGCAATTTCATTGTAGTTAGCTCCTCCCTGCAACCAGTTATAAGCAGAGTCCACCAGTGTCTGATCAGAACTGAAGAAGCAGCTTGGATGAGCTGCGAAACGTATTCGACCAAATAAACTTTTGTCCAGTTGACAAATTGAACTTCGCTTTTTGCCATATTTTGATAAAGTTACCTGCCAATTCCCAGTATTAACTCATACCAGTACACAGACTCAAAACAGCATTTATTTTCTTTATAATATAAGATAAGATAATCCTTTATTTGTCCCACAATGGGGTTATTGCAGTGTCACAACGCAAGTTTCAGAAACAGTTGGAAAATATGAGCATGCATCAAAATTAAGATAAATAATAATAATAAGTATGTACAATCAACTAAAAAACACAACACTGTAAGGTTAAAAGGCACAATAAATGGAACGTTGCACAATAAATGTCTTTGATTCTGAGCAGTGAACAGGCAGCAGTTAAAGTGACTCCAGTATAGTAATATATAATCACTACAATAATACAAAAAATAAAAATAAAAATAAAATAAGACAAAACTGATCAAAATGTGTCATGTAGCTGTTATCTATCCCTCAAGTTACTACAGAACAACTTTGAATAAATAAAAGTTCATTATGAGACTTTCTGGGCCCATTATGACCAGTAAATAGTCTTATTACATGAATTTATATGTCAGATTAGAATATCGACTGAACCGATTATATCAGATAACAGTATCAGATGGGTACATCCCTATCTATTTGTCATGGCTTCAGGGTTTCAGATGACATCACAATATGCTATAGGTCTGGTCAAAATATTTTAAGTGGAAGTAAACCACTTTTTTTCTGTGTATGCGGTGATTTAATAGCATTATCAACCGCCAGTTGTTTCTGAGTACGAATACCTGGCTGTAGGGGCAGAGTTTTGTGAATACTTATTAGTGTTCACAGTGTTCCTTATGCCTCTAGATTCTGCCACCCCGTCTCTCTCTCTTCTCTATGATGGTGGCAGTAAACTGAAAAGGTGTCACTACTTACTTTCCCTATTTCCTAAATTTAAGTTAGTTTTTCTTTTGAATAGTATAGCTTTCTTGAAACCACAGCATTATTCTGTTGTAGCCTTTACACCTTTATATAACTTTATACTGTGAAAACATAACCCCCGCTGCTGTAATATGACCTGATTCCGGACCACTTCCTGTGTGGGTGAACAACCATATTTATCCAGCAGTCGCCGCAGTGGTATTGGGAGACTGCTGTGGTGTGGTGGGATGTCACAGTGTGTTTGTCATTGCGCTCGAGAATGTTTTTGGAAATAAATAGACTTGTCTTTTCACATCAACTTTCTGCTTTGGCCCCTAAACCCCTGCACCTCCACAACCCCATTTTTGGTCGGCTGGTCTCAGTACACATCTGGTCAGGCCACGATGCGAGGTGACATCTGGGTCAGAACCAGTGACTCAACACGCTGGCAGGAACAGAGGCAGTATAAGGAGTAGGAGGTGATATCCACATGCACAAGACTTACAGACACTATTTTCGTTGGCGCTCCCTTCTTCATTTCTAACATTAGGCCTGTATGATATGCTCATCCGAGAGGCTTCTTCAGTTCTGGTTCTAGGCCTGTATGCGCTGTGGCTGGGAAAGCAACAGAGCACAGCCTTGTACTTTGAATGTTTTCTTGTTAACTGGAGAACAGGGGTATTTTTGCATGAATGAGTTTGTAGCAAAAGTTTTTGCAAAGAGTTGGTCGTGTTCTTCAGTCCTTATGGGGTTTTCTTGCTTGGTTCACCACTTCTCAGTACATATGTATATTTTGCATGTATTTTGCATTGTCACTGATTGTCAAACAAATGCATCTCACCTTTTTACACTCATTTTTGACCTGTGGGTGGGACAGTGGTGTAACATATAAAAGTAAAAATAGTAAAGACCAATACTTATGTATATATTTTAGGTATCTGTACTGGTATCTGGTGTGGTCTCCATGAAGATAGAAAGGGTTAATACCATACTGTTAAACATTCTAAACAAAGCAATAGCATCTCCATGAAGAGAAGCATGGACCCTTCTCCAGAAAAAGTACATAATGCACCTTTAAATCTTATCATATAGCTAAAAAATTACAAAAAATTTCCCAGTATTGCAAAGAAAAAGTACACACAATAAATACCAAACCCAAATATATTGTATATTGAAGAATAACTATATACTATGTAGTAATTAACATGGCAGGCTTAGGTAGCTGTGGGTAAATAAGAAGTTAACCATCCCTGAGTATGATGTCAATCCAGGTAAGAGCAATACAAATGTAAGGGATTATTATTATTTTCTCATAAAAAAAAGACCCTCCTGGCTATTTCAAAACATTCAACATCTCTTTGAATGGACAATGAAAGGTTCAAAACAAAAACACACACGATTGTCACCATTTTTCATTTTTGTCTGTAAATTTTCAAGTGGATACATTTTACCTATACAGTGGTCCCTCGCTCTATTGCAGTTCACAGTTTGCGGCCTCGCTGTTTCACAGATTTTTAAAAATTTATTTTATTTTTATTATTATTTTTTTTTATAGTGTAACATTGTGTTCTGCATCCTGATTGGCTAAGAGACTGTAGACGTTTGCCGATTGAGAGATGGGGGATGCAGGGGGGACCGGGACCAGACTGGAACTAGACCAGGACTAGACCAGGACTAGACCAGGACTAGACCAGGACTAAACGTGGACTAAATCAGGTCTAGACCAGAACTAAACCAGGTCTAGACCAGGTCTAAACCAGGTCTAAACCTGGACTGGTCCTGGGCTAAACCAGGACTGGACCAGGTCTAGACCTGGACTAAACCGGGACTAGACCAGGTCTAAACCAGGATTAAATCACCCCGTGTGGCTCTTTGCTGGTTTCGTGCGGCTCTTGCGTTCGTTTGTGCGTGTTCGGTTTGTGGCTCGGGCTGCGAGGACGCAGTCCTGAGGGGGAGGCATGGTCCGGGCACTGCGGTTCGATCTCGTGCTCGCAGCCCCGGCCTTGCGCCGGTCGTGCTGCTCTGTCACGGATTTGACCACGATGAGGGGTGCACGTGTCGCACACTTCTTCAAAGGGTTGGTTCACGTCGCATCCCGGGACGTGGCAGTGTCGTTGGATGAGCGTGGTGCTTCCTGCGGATCCAGTGACTCATGTCTCTGCTCCCCTCGCGCGACCGGCGGGACTCCAGGCGGAGCCCCCACCCTTCACTATTAATACATTTTGTTGAAAATCTACGAAAGTTTGAGTGTTTAAACGAGAGAGAAATGTGATGAAACATTAATTCCAGTGTTTTAAGTTGCTTACAGCCTTAAAACATGTATAATAATTGTAAAATATAAAGTTGTCCTACTTTGCGGATTTCACTCATTACGGGTTATTTCTGGAACCTAACCCCCGCGAGGGACCACTGTACTTTACTACATCTGAGCACAATTCTTTATCAAACTGAATGCAGCTTTATTAGATCTCAAAATCAGTGCAAAATACTTACATTTTGAAATGGGTACTTTAATAGATTTTTTTATGTGAGTATTTTTTTTTTGCTCTGGATTCTGTACTTTTACTTAAGGATACGCTGTGTAACAATTCTGGTAGGGGGTCCACCACGTTCCTGAAGAGCTCTACAGAATAATTCATTGAACTATCTCCATGGAGACAAGCAGCCCACATTGCCAGGCCAAGTTACAGGTCAGATCTGTGGGGCAATAGTTTTGAGAAATTAAAACACCTATACCTGAATAAATACAAGATATTTGTTTAATGCCATACTGTGGAACATCCCAAGCAAAGCAATAACATCACCATGGAGACAAGCAGATGGCGGACCCTCCACCAAAAGGTTACACAGTGCACCACCAAGTAACAAAACTGCACACTTCCTCCACCACTGTCATTGTGGCTATAACAGGCATATTTTTTCATGGGTGCCTGCATGGCTTTTATAACCAGAATCCAATACAGTTCAATAATGATCTGCTTTGTCATAAATAATAAATGGGGGCTGGTTGCTTTAAGAACAATATTATGTCTTATTGACGCAAAATTCATTATCTTTGGCTTCCTGATCAACGGTGCTTCTCCTCAGATTGATTGCTCGATGACACTCCCCATTAAAGCCCCATTATGCGGAGCCTTTTTTTTACTGCTACGTTTGAGCTGAATCGAATGGGGAAAGAGTATAGGATACGAGCGGGATTTCGACAGCTACAAGATTGTTCATCATTAGCTGACATTGTGCACCAGACACTAGAATATGTCATTTAGCAAAGGGCCGTGGCACGTCCTTCCCCGCTCAATGGCTCTACATGACACATTACAAAAGCCGCTCTATCAACACTGTCAATGCGGCAAACCAACAAAGTAAGGTTCACTAATGATAAAAGATCCCGTTTGTTCAATTTAAGTGCAAAACATCCATCGTGCACACTCAGTCTCTCTCTCTCTCTCTCTCTCTCTCTTTCTCTCTCTCCCACCAAGGTTTTGATTAAGAGATTCAATGAAATGACTTTAAAGGGAGAATTGTTGGCCATTTTCCCCTACCCTAATACTTCATACTTCTGTTCTTTAAGGCTATGACACATTAGGAGGCTGTGAGGTCATTAGCGGTGGGAGAACAAATGGCCTGAGTCTATGGAAAACAACACAAGAAAGACAAAGAAGAATGAGGCAAGACCGAGTGCCACAGTTAAACATGAAGAATTACAGGTCGTATTAATTACTGGATATGGGTGGAGCAAGCGTGGCGCTGGGATGATGTGATGTCTCTTCTCTTCATGTCAAGAAATGCCTGGAAAAATGCTGGGGATAGTCAGTATTTACACATAGTCACATGATCAAACCATTGGACAATTGACCTAAGCCCCCAATGTAACCCTGAAATGATTTTGTTGCCATTTTTCAGCACTTGTGCCGACTGCCCTAAAAGCCTCCCATGGACAGTACAGAATATAAAGGGTTAAATGCACATAACCAGTTTTGAGCAAATACACGTTAGAATACAGTACTACACAATCTGTTCTTTTTATTTTCAAGACTACGGCATCTATAACCACAACATATGGAATAAAGAAATAAGTATGAAATAACTCATATTCATAAACTATAAATATATATAAACCATGTTTTATATTTTGCTTTGCGCTATCTTGGTATTCCACTAAAGGGCCCTGACTAGGCACACCTGTAAAGTGAAAACCATTTCAGGAGACTTCATCATGACAAGCTGTTAAAGAAATTTGTATACACAGACGCTCCTCCACATACGAACATTCGATTTGCGAACATTCGGAGTTACGAAGAAAACTGTCCATAGGTCGAAAATTTAAAAAAAAAAGTTAAATGTTTGGGCAAAAGTGCTGTACATGTACGTAAGTGAGTTTTTGTATTTAGCGCCTATTCCGACTTCCGAGTAGTGCGTATTTCTGCCGCTGATGCACAGGCAGGGCGCTGCGATCGTGTGCCCAGCATCCCCCAAGCATCACACTCTCTCCTCTGCCCACTCAGTTGAAACTACCCAAGTGTTCAGACGTATCTCTTGCGGTGTTACGAACTTTGTTGTTTTATCAGTAAATAATTCTTGCATCCGTAATCCAATATGGTTGGTGAAAAGCGAAAAGCTTCTAGTGAAAGTGGAACACACACACACGCTCTCTCTCTCTCTCTCTCTCTCTCTCTCTCTCTCTCTCTCTCTCTCTCTCTCTCTCTCTCAGCTGTGTCTACTGCGTCTGCCTCTGTGTCTCTCTCTTCTTTTTATCTCATCAGTTTTCCATATTTTTAAAAAGCACATTGTTTTGTTACTATTTAGTGTTATTTAAATGCAGTACAAATCCATACAGATTACTTATACAAGCCTTAAACATACATTCCCTTCTAAAGAATGCCCTATAACGACTTACGAACAAATTCAGCAAACAAACGGCCGTTTAGAACGCAACTCGTTCGTAAGTTGAGAAGTGTCTGTAGTGCCTTTAACGAATTATCAAAGTGTTATATTTTCCTTGTGTTGGTTCATCTCCTATTGTGAAACCATAGTATGGGACACGGACAAAGACTGATTAACTGCTTAGACAAACAATCAAAGGCTGAACTTTGAGCAACTGCTGATTAGTGATGTATGTATGTATGGTAAAGATTAACTTTGTAGAACTGCTTCATCTGGTGACCATGTGATTTACAATAAAAGAAGCAACGAGGAGGTGTTCCTTGAGAATTGAGTGTGTGGCCTGGAAGGAGGTAGAGGCGGCTCTGCTTAACTTGCTACACCTCATTCTCCCTCGTTACGAGTACAGGGGGTCCTCGGGTTACGACGGTCTCGGGTTACGACGTTTCGTGGTTACGAACGCGCCCCCATTAAAAAAAATATATATATATATATTACGCGTCATTCCGTCTTGCGCGGTTTAGCGTGGTAAGAGATGTAAACAAACGCGAACGGCGTGCGGCGCACGGCGTAAGAATACGCTCTGTTGTGGTTGTAGGGAGAAGAAGACAGCCTCGTGTGCGTGCCCAATGTGGGCGGAAGTACCTGATGTGGGCTCTGATCTGCTCCTATGAAAGCGGCAGTGATAACTCTAATTATTGAGATGGAAAGGTTATTGGTGCTTTGGTTGGAAGATCAAAGGCAAAATCCGACTTACGACGAAATTCGGGTTACGACGCGTCTTAAGAACGGATCAACGTCGTAACCCGAGGACCCCCTGTATATTACTTCTGTGTCTGTTTTCTCATTTGTTCCCTTTTGCTGATTTTTATTAGGAAAAATCCCTGATACAAGCCAAGGGTTTTCAATATTGTCAACAAAGCAAAGGCTCTTTTGAAAACTCTCAATCAAAATTATTACATCATTAATATAACAGTTTTTTTTATTTGCTACATAAGTCCATACATCTCGCTTCATATATTTGATATCCTCACATCTACAATAATATACAACAGGAATTGGTAAACATAAACAAAAACAACATTGAAAAGTTGTGTCCAAACTTTTGACAAGTGTATTGTGGTAATCAAAAAATGAAGAAAAAAAATTAAAATGTTTATATTGCCAGTGATATGATGATGAGTGTATAAGGTCTAAGGCTTCTAACAAGATTGTGCCCAGTGATGTGTCCATGTCGGACATGTGTCACACTGCACTCTTTTCAAACAAACAACCTGTTCCTCTGGCCTCTAATAAGCCCCCATTAATGAATCCAGAATGTAACCAGACCTGATGCTGTCCCACTGTAGCACCCATAGGTGTCGAGCTAAATAAATCATAACACTTTGACATTCTGAGCCTACATCAGGCCCAGGTTCACATTCTTGTACATGTTTTTACATGTTTTATCAGGATGTACTGTGCCATTGACTCTGCTCCAGCCGCCTGTAACATACTGCATATTTATCAGTCTTTTAATATGCATTTAACATATATTCTCAGGAAATAATGATGCGCTGGTAATTACATGGTGGGTGGCTTACCTCCGAGCGTCTGTCATTCCAATCAGTTATGTGTAATATTCTCATGTCTTTTCTGTTTCTTAACCACGACGCACAATCAGAATTTCAATTGTCCTGCCTGAACGCTCCCGCCCATCCACAATAAGCCTATGAAATTAAAATTTAGAAACTGGCATTGACGGCATTTCCGACGCAGTGTCCCCAATGATGGCATATTAATAAGTTTCTGAATGAATTTCGTTGTGTAAATGGCAGGGAGCTCCAGGGGGTTGGTCTGGGTATGGGTACTGACAGTGTGATCAAAGGAGGAAGACAAGAGCTGAGATGACGAAGGGGGGGCCGAAGGAGCGGGCAGCAGGGTGTACCAGCAAAATGACAATGCAGTCCCAGCGGTGTTCATCTCCTCTGAGCACACACTGTTGCTCCAGTATCTGCAGATGGTAATGAATGACACTCTAATGCCATGAATAAACAGGGCCCGTTCTACTGATTTGTATGAGGGGAGAGCAAAGAGGGCGACGCAAGGACTATGACACAGGTACCAGTGTTGCGATGCTTCATTTTCTTGTGAGTAGAAACACGCAGAAATGGTCTCCTCCACCTCCAACTCAAACAACTGATATTTTGCAGCTGTCATCAATATTTCCTTGGGGCGTGATGCTAGCTATAGGCACTGCTCTGACTGAAGCCCTGTTACTCAAGTTGGACTTAATTTGAACTTTGTTTTATCTGACCAATCTGACCAGAAATACTGACTGACTTGGAACTGCAACATGTGAGCTGATTTGTGTTGTTGAGCAAGTTCCTCTCAAATAACATTACAGTCACAAGCTAACTAGCCTTAGCCAACCCTTTTTCAGTCACTTTCACCTTTCTGGTGAAAATCAAACTCCTAAACACCACCATGAGATTCAAGATTCAAGATTGTTTATTTGTCATATGCAGAATCAACACAAGGTCAACAACACAAGAAATGCTTAGGATCAGAAGAACTGTTGACTCGCTAAGATAGTCAAGAAGTACTAATAGCATGCAATAATAGTACATGGTAAAAAAAGTGTTGCAAAGAGTGCAGGGGAAAAGGCAAGCAATATAATAAAAACCAATATAATAAAACATAATAAAATACAGAGGTACAGGTAGGATTAAATAAGGTGTATGTAGAGTATTTCACAGATTGCACATAATATAGTATAGTAAAGTACTGCACGTGGGTTATTGCACAGATTATTGCACAGGTAACAGTGGTTTACAGTGAGGTAGTGACAAACATGATACATTCATACAGAGCAGCAACAGTAAACATGTTATTCATAATAAAAAGTAGTTTATTGCAGTATTATTAAGAGTTCAATATTATTTAGAGTATTATCCAGAGTTCAGTAGTCTGACAGCTTGGGGGTAATAGCTGTCTTTGAGTCTTTTTGTGCGTGCTGGCAGGCTCCTGTATCGTCTACCAGAGGGTAGACGATACAGACGGAAGAGTCCTTGTGCCGGATGAGTATGGTCCTTAGTGATGATGCGTGCCTTACGCAGACCCCTGCTGTGGTAAATGTCCTGGATGGAGGGGAGACTGCTGCCAGTGATGTCCTCTGCCGCTCGCACCACCCTCTGTAGTGCTTTGTGCCTCTGAGCGGTGCAGTTCCCATACCACACTGTGATGCAGCCTGTCAACAGGCTCTCGATGGTGCACCTGTAGAAGTTTGTGAGGATGCTGGTGTTCATACCAAACTTCCTCAACTTCCTGAGCTGAAAATATGTTGGTTACATCCATTTGTATTACATCCGTGTCTGGTGGGTTTCCTCCGGGCACTCCGGTTTCCCCCATCAACCCAAAACCCAAAACATGCTCCAGGTAAAATCCTCCAGCTTAGGTCCTGACCAAACCGAAGCAAGAAGATCATGGAGATGGTCCCCGGGCGCAGGAATGTGCTGCTCACTGCTCTTAATAACAGGATGGGTTCAAATGCAGAGAAGAATTTCTCCAGTGTGAGATCAATAAAGTCACTTCTTCTTCTTTTGTTTTTTTTTATATCTTAAAACCTTTTTGCTAGTGTTTGCCATGGTAATTACCGACCATAGTAATAAATGTAGAACACCCCCAGCTTGATGTTACTCCAAAGCGTCTATAATTCCATGCCTTCTACAATTAACACCTGCTATCGAACAAAAAGGCACAAAGATTTCTAATAAAATACAATATGCCATTTATAAATATAATAGGACATTTATAAATACAGTTACAAGACATGTATCTTTGCAGTCATAATGTTCCACAGTATGACATTAAACATTGAGCTTGCATTTACTGCTGAAAGATACCTTGAAAAACAAACATTCTTACTTCCTCTGAGTAATTATGCAGTATTAACATTTCACTCTAACCAAAATAAGACATTATAATACATTTATGATATTTGACTAGAAGAAGATAGAATGTAGAATGTAGAATTGTTTGTTTTCCATTTGACAACTACCAGATGCTGCTCTTACCTGATCCAAGCCTAGTGAAATCTTAGTTACAACTACAGCATTTTTGATTGCACCACTCTCACTTTGAAGCACAGGTTTTTGATTGGGGCTTTGTGATGATTAAAATGACTTTATGGACCATTAAACAGCGCTTTCAGCAAATAGACTCATCATGAATGGGGGGACGCAGGCAGTGTGCTTAAACTAATTGAGTCTCTGAGGTAAATAACACTACAGTATTGGTTATTAGTATTACCCACTGCTAATTTTACACAGGCGTTTTGGTATTGATGTTTCCTTACAATGATCCTTCCTTGAACATAATTGATTAGTCCCGGTCACAATGCAATTTCCTCAGACATATTATTCAGGCTGGTGCCATGAAGTTGTATTTTATTGTTTTGTTTATGAAGATGAACTTAATCCATTCCGTGCCTGTCGCTTACGTCACCCATTTCAAATTTTTAATCATCTTTGCTGCAGCTTTATCCAGCAAAGGCATACACTGAATGCTTATGAACTGTAAACTTCCCATAGAGCTTTTGTCCCAGGCGGTATCGCGTTGAAAGATTAATATTTTCAGTTTAAGATACATCAATCTTTCACGTGGCTGGTCTGGGTTAAGCACTTCTCAAAGCATGACGGTTCAGATGCATATCAATGATTCAAGTTTAGCTTTGACTTAATGATAATTCTATCTGGTCCATGCATTGAATTGCTAAGTATTACTGTATATTAGGTTTGTGTGGCTTCATTTATAATGCTGTGCCACTGTGTCACATGTATAAAATTCCAATAGATGGTAGAGCAGGTTTATTTTTCACTAGTCAAATCTTGTACAGAAGTATGTATCAGACAGTGGACAAAACAAATCATTTTCTTATGAATTAATGCATTGTACTGTATAAGTAAAAGTATAGGCTTGAAAGAAAACTTGGAAAAACTTGTGTTTTTATTATGAGTGGGCTTGCATCTCCTCAAACCTGACTCTTACCTGGCTGCTTGTTTCCATGGATAGGCTGTTGCTTCTCCATGGAGGAAGTTTTGAAGCATGGTTTTAAAGGTCCCATGACATGGTACTTCTTGATGCTTTTATATGGCTCCTTAATGGTTCCCTAATACTGTAAATGAATCCTTCTTCAAAATCAACACTCACTGCATGAGATATGACTCTGACAGTCTTCATGAGGCTAGATATGTGTCTAAAATGCTTTATTCTGAGTGTTGCTGCTTCAATGCAAATGAGAAGGACAGAGAGATTGGTTAAGGAGCGGGGGGGGGGTTGGGGGGGGTTTCCCCCGCTGGAAGCGCAGCTCTGCACCGCTGTCTGCTCGCTTCCGTGTTTAACACAGGAAGACAGATGGGAGACTTTGCAATGAAAAAAAGCATATGTTACATATTGTACCTTTAACTTGCACTACATTGACTTTATTACTTTGATACTGTTAAAAATAGTCATACATACTGGGTTGTTTAGCAAAATGGCATCTTGAAAATAAAGACTGCTCAAACATGCACAAATCACTACTTTAGGAGAGTAATTAATGAGGGAAAATGAGTATAAAATGGTTAAAGTCGATTTTGCATAATGGTTCCTTAAGTAAATCTAGACCATTTCTTTTACATGGTGATATACTCCAGGTAATACAATGCAAGATGAAAACTGCCAAGAAGAAAAACCAATTCCAAAAACGCAATGACCCGTGAATCCGATCTACCAGCGTAATCCAGCACAATCCTGCTCTACCTTTAGTCCATGTACCTTCAATGTAACTGCTGCTGTGTGATTTTCTCCCTCTTCAAACATGATTATTTGAGTATTACAGCCAGTTTGGAGTGCCTTACAGTTGGAGTGTGTGTGTGTCAGAGCTATAGCCTCCATTAGACTGTGTTCAGGTGGCTCTGTGTAGCCCTGGCATTGCCTTCCTCTCCCCCTAATGCTGAAGTAGACCTGCCAAGTCGACTTAATTACACCAGCACTGGCCACCGGGCCCTAAACTGCTCTCCTCATCCACCTTCTCATTTTTATCCACTTGAATCAGAGCCCATTCTCTGCCTTTTTCAAACACTAGTGACTTGTTTTCTGGGGTTGGTGCAGTAACTTTACTTCAAAAAACAACTGCTATAACCTCCACTGTTTTCATTTTGTATCAAAGAACACACTGCTTGTAGAACAGTGCCTTAAAATGAGTGAAGTGATTGGCCAGTTGTAACTTGCCAGGGGGCTGATGCTTTTGTATTGAATCATTGCCTATGTTGGTGTAATCCCTCATTCATCCAGGAGTGACCAGTGGTAGAATGTTTGCAAGGCAGTCATCAAGGCAGTATTCATTTCTAGCTGAGTCCAGTTCAGTAACAGTTTATCTTTAGTTTAGTGGGGATTGGCGATTTCAGTGCTGGAATTATCCAAATGATTCTGTTGAATGTATATGCAGTTCATGACTAGTCCAGCTCAGATTAAAAATGACTTGGTAGTGGAAGCCATTTCAAAAACATTGTCCAGATGACTACCTTTTTAAAACCTAAATTCCTACAGTTATAAATGTAGGTAAGCAGTTTCTGTAGTACCTAACAACCCTGCATGTAGCTGATTGCTGATGTAATGACTTAAGTATTTTTTTCTGCTGCTTTGTGTTATCACCCTCTGATTACAGGTACTTAGAGACATAATTACACTTGCATTACACTATTTTCTGATCTGTTATAATGTTGTTTCCTCATCACAAACATACCTGGAGTTGTGTTTTATTTCATACACACAAACCTTACATATTTAGGCATAGGTAATACAGGAAGTGCTTCACTATGTTTTTGAACTCCACACACCTTCACTAGAATCATTTGGATAGTTCAGTAGAGATGAGCAATTCCAGAGCTGAAATTAAAGACACAAGGTACAAGGTACAAGGTACTTATCTTAAACTACCGCTTCATAACATCACAAGGTGGTGCTGAGCATTTTGAGTTTTGGAGATGTAGACACACTAAGAAACCACAATTGCTTAAACATGTGTGAATGAAACAAAACACAATTCTGGGATTGTTTTTGAGGAGCTAGCAACATTTTATTTAATTTTTTAAAAACATGGCTTAAAGCTCATAAGAGTCAGTTTTATGTAATATAGGACCTTTAAGTGCAAGATCAGGTCTATAAATATAATTATGTTGTTGCAGCCATTTTGTCTTAAGGAACACTGATATACTAAGTGTAGGCCTGTCACGGTAATACACTTTAAAGTGCAATTATATTGCTGAAAGTGCAGACAACAAGCAATAATATTGAAACAAATTTATGCCACTGACACAATAACTCAAGAGCAAATTTAAACCACAAAAATCTACAATATTGTTAAAAAATCATTGGCGGCAAAAAATAAATAGCAGAATCAAACACTAGTACTGAGTCTGCTTCTGTAATGAGTCACAGAAGTTATTAATTCAACCTTTGACAGCTTAAATCTTATCATATAACCAAAAAATAAACTGAAATTTCCCAGTGGTGCAAAGAAAGTGTGCAGATGATAAATATTGACCAATATATTGAACGATAAGTCAATATAGTAATTATCGTGACAGGCCCATGTATGTGTGGCAAACTGATGAGCTAGCCTGACTAAGACTACTACAGTAAACAGCTAAACCAAGGATGCATTTACCTATGGCCATGATAAGCAACGTTACGCCCCATTTACTTCATGCACCACACGAAATCTACATTTAAATTTGTCAAGTTAAAAGGTAGCTGTGGTCTGATGCGCCATGTCTGTGTAATTGAACAACAGACACGCCACATCTGCTCTGAGAGATATCACAAGATCCCTCTATTTACATTTGTTATCCTTCGCCTTGTACTATAAAATTAATAGCAGAAATTAGGATCCTGCCTGAGGGGGATAAACAAAAGACTTAAGATAGCAGAAGACGCTAAAACGTGTCAGAATCTTCTGACATAAATTGCTTGGTAACACTTCGAGATTGTGTAGTGCCAAGTCACCACCAATGGTGCTATCATTGTTTAATATTGTAATACAAGTGCCCTGCTGATGCTTGGAGAATCTACACCACGCTATCTCATGCATACAGCTCATAACGCCATTTTAAAGCCAGTTTAGAGCCTGTAACATTAGGGTTATGGAGCTCAAATATTCCTCACTTTGCAGATACAGTTCATTAGTGATTAGCCTGAGGTGGATTCTACCTGAGCTCTGTCTTCACGTCTCTTCCTCGAGTACCCTCATTGGAAGAAGGCGGCTAATGGCTCCATAGGTTGTTAAATTTGTAATGGTGCAGAACAGGCACACAATATGAACCCAGTACTTGTCCAAAAGTTGAACATTTTAATTGGTTAATCTGTCTACTCTCTGCTTGTCAAATGCATTCCATTTTGCATTCCAAACTTTTTAGTTTTTAGAAATCATTTTTTTGGTACTTCTGCTAGGTTTTAATGGTTTAACACACATCATTTGTCTAACTGAAGGTAAAAAATATATGTAAAATGGCACAGGAATTTTGCAAATACAGAAAATTCTATGTTTTTGGTGGTGCAGTTATTTAGTTTGTGTTTTGAGAGGACTATGCTTGTTATGCTAGTTTTAGATTATGTTTTTAATCCATTTTAACTGAAGTAAAACAAAAGTGTACTTTCTTGGCCATATACTGGAGGTCCTGCTCAGTGCCACTGGAATTTGGTCTTTGATGTTTTTTTAAAATATTTTTTAAATACTTTTTTATGTTATTTATAAATGTGACAGAGTAGCCCCGTCAAAACCCGCGCTAACCTAAGTCTGCCCCAAGAGCCTGTGCTAGCCACTGGTTTCATTCATTCCGCTCCGTTTTCCACTCCGTGTCCTGCTTCCCATCTGACCGCTCCATTCTCTGCTATATTTACCGTCCGTTCACCACCACAGTAGTCTTTGGTGCACACAAGTCCACTGCTAAATCATCCATGTCCATAATTTTGTTTTCCAACACACTTCAAACCAGTATCCATCTCCCGTTCGCAAGCCCCACTGTCAAACCGAGTGCCTCACTCACTTCCTATTTTCAATGTAATGCGTGGGACATTGGCATCTGACGACATCGCAAAATATCATTTGCCACACTAAATTATCCATATTATTTTTCCTGGGAGACATGGCCATGTTGTACAATGTGTTTTTGTGTATTATTTTATATTTTTGTTATTATTAATTTGGGTTTTAGCGTTGAAAAACAGTATTTTTGTGTTAATTGGCTTGGCGGCGGAGCCTTGGTAGATAAAAGAGGGCCACTCTCCCTCCCTCAGTCAGTCAGTCAGGATTTGTACTCTTCAAACTTTTTGTGAACATTGTTAATTAAATAATCAAAAACATTCTTCTGACTACGCCATTGTCATTACCCAGGAATAGAACGCTGTCACAATAAGGATGGACGATGTATTGGGTCCAGTATCGGTATCAGTCGATATCAATATTCAATATCAATATTCGATACAGATATTTTTTGGCACTACCCCACTTTGTGTTCTCAGTACAGATTCTTTTTGAACAGGATCAAAGGACAGTAAAAATGAAAAAAGAATAGCACTTTATGGCTGTATGTTTACACCAGTGCTTCTCAATTATTTTCTGTGACGCCCCCCCTAGGAAGAAGAAAAAATGTCACGCCCCCCTCCCTGTATGCGACTATAAATAGTATTATTTGTCTAGAAAATTGTTTTTAGTACACCTCTGCATAACATTGTATCCTTTTATTAACATTAAAAAAAAAAAAAAAAGAAAGAAACTTCCAACAAAGACTGCACTGTCTTTTTGCAGTGAGGACTCAAATATTAATGTGTTTTTAATGCAGCTTTGCGCACATTTGTTTAAATTTTACAGAAACGAAACTTAAAACTACACTCAACAAAAATATAAACGCAACACTTTTGTTCCCATTTTTCCTGAGATGGACCCAAAGATCCAAAATTCACTCCAGATACACAACACTACCATTTCTTTCAAACATTGTTCACAAATCTGTCCAAATGTGTGACAGCGAGCACCTCTGCCCCGCCGAGACAATCCACCTCACAGGTGCACCACATCAAGATGCCGATCCGACATCATGACCAGTGCACAGGTGCGCCGCAGACTGCCCACAATAAAAGGCCACCCCGAAATGTGCATTTTTTTTTTTTTTTTTGCTTTATTGGGGGTCTGGGGACTCAGAACCAGTCAGTATCTGGTGTGACCACCATTTGCCTCATGCAGTGCAACACATCTTCGCATAGAGTTTATCAGATTGTCAATTGTGGCCTGTGGAATGTTGGTCCACTCCTCTTCAAAGGCTGTTATGGATGAAGAACACAGGTGCATTTTATTGATGGCATTTTGAATGCACAGAGATACCCTGATGAGATCCTGAGGCCTATTGTTGTGCCATACATCCATGAACATCACCTCATGTTTCAGCAAAATAATGCACGGCCCCATGTTGCAAGGATCTGTACACAATTCTTGGAAGCTGAAAATGTCCCAGTTCTTGCATGGCCAGCATACTCACCGGACATGTCACACCATTGAGCATGTTTGGGATGTGCTTGACCGGCGTATACGACAGCGTGTACCAGCTCCCACTAATATCCAGCAACTTCGCACAGCCATTGAAGAGGAGTGGACCAACATTCCACAGGCCACAATTGACAATCTGATAAACTCTATGTGAAGAAGATGTGTTGCACTGCATGAGGCAAATGTTGGTCACACCAGATACTGACTGGTTCTGAGTCCCCAGACCCCCAATAAAGCAAAAAAAAAAAAAAAAATGCACATTTCGGGGTGGCCTTTTATTGTGGGCAGTCTGGGGCGCACCTGTGCACTGGTCATGATGTCGGATCGGCATCTTGATGTGGCGCACCTGTGAGGTGGGGTGGATTGTCTCGGCGGGGCAGAGGTGCTCGCTGTCACACATTTGGACAGATTTGTGAACAATGTTTGAGAGAAATGGTAGTGTTGTGTATCTGGAGTGAATTTTGGATCTTTGGGTCCATCTCAGGAAAAATGGGAGCAAAAACAAAAGTGTTGCATTTATATTTTTGTTGAGTATACATTGCATAAGCTAAAAGCACTGAAAAAAAAAAAAAAACTCTTCTTGTGCCGCTCATGCGTCAGCTTCTGTCGGACTAAAGGACACGACTCAGTGGAATATACGTGTTTTTTCTGTGACAGAGGATGTTCTGCTGATGGTGAGTCTGTTCTGTATATCACGTATTTAAGGTTGCCGACCCCTGCCCCAGAGCAACAATGAGAGCGCCACTGCCAACTACTGTTGTTGATGTGCAATTACACTTAGTTCTAGTACAGTACGGCAAAAAAGCATGTTTCCCAGGGTCACACACGCCCCCCTGGCATCACACCGCGCCCCCCCAAGGGGGCCCGCCCCACTATTTGAGAAGCACTGGTTTATACAAATGTGTTATTATTTTTGCAATAGTGAAGTCAGTTGAAGTTAATTTATGATCTTTACTTCAACAAATTTGGGAGCCTTGCTATGGATTTTAAAAGCTGAATTTCAGTATCGGCAAATATTGGTTCAGTATCAGCTCAAAAAATACACAGGCCCATCTCTAGTTTTTAGGTAATAAACGTTTGTTATTTTCCACATTGCTCAAACATCAATGAGCTTTTCAACTGTTTCCTAATTTGTTATTATAAAGGCTGTATTGCTGGCCACATAACAAGATGCTAATTTCATGCGCTGTTGAAAACGTATTAAAAGATGAATTGTTGCTGCATTTTTCCTTCTCTCTGATGCAGTTATCAAACCAAAAAAAACACTAATAATTGCACAAAGCATTTCACTGATCCCCATGCAGAATCACTTTCAAACGATGCTTCATTTGGCCTCTTGTTCAAAGCCTTTCACGTCTCAACATTACACTGCGAGCATTACTGTGTCTACTTCCCCCCACAGACCTGAGCCGCCTTTGTCCTGGCAGTGCATGAGAGAGAGACACTTTCTCCTCTGTGGCCGCAGGCTTTTCCGATTGATTGGAATTCTTCACAGGAAAAGAGAGAAGAAAAAAAAAAACACTGAAAGCTTTTGAGTTGTGAAGTTTGGACTGCAAAACATCAGGTGACAAGGGCCATACTGGCTTGGACTGAAATGCGCGCTGTTTACTGAAAAAAGAACAAAGAAATGCAAGCAAATGTTGAGGGAGCCATTTCACAGTAATACACCAGGGAGCTATGCAGGTGTATAAGCAGGTGTGAAACTACTGGATGATGCAGAAAGCCCCAGGATGAGACCAAAGCATAGACCTCTGCACAGCCCTAGATAAACATTGCTGACCTGGTATTTCCGTTGGTGTCAGAGAGGGGGCAATTAATCTGTACAGGAATCTTTACATTGCAGTTTCGTAGCGGGGCAAATAGCGCAAGAGAAAACACTCCAATAAAAGGGACAAAGGGAATCTAGGACATGCTGAAGATACACGATGTCGACAAAAGCAGTAGCAGCCATGTGCAAAGTAAATGTAATTATGGGCTTGTAACCATTCGAGCATTGTTTAAGGAAGAACATTTCCAATAGGACAAAGCTGGTGAAATAAAAGCCACTGAGATGTAAATGTGTGTTTTCTGCGCTATAGCTTGTGTCTAAGAAAAGTAATACTGCATTGGCCCAAAAACTGCTGCTCCTGCCCCCTCCCCTGCCTCCCATCAAAGCAGAGTTTCTTGTTTTTATTTTGTTTCCCAGACCTATAAGTGCAACCAAGGAATACTAAAATAGTCAATTCAAATGAAAACTAGAGCTATCATTTGAACTATAAGCAAATCCTGTTTCCCATTTCAGACTGGTGTAGTCATATATTTGACAGGAAACGTGCTAGAAAAACTGTATGTAAAATGTAACATTTTTATTACAGTTGCCCATTCAAACAGTTTCAATAGACATAGATCAGCTTTATGATGCCACCAATCACACACTATGGAACTTTTTGTTGCCATGGAGATGTTATTGCCCTTCCTGAATGATCCACAGCATAGCATTAAACATCTAATTGCAGTAGTTTTTTATTGCTTAAAAATATAAAGAAAATAAAATTCTTACGATGACCATCCACCAGAAAGGTTTCATAGTTTAAAGGTGCACTGTGCAACTTTTCTGGTAGAGTGTCCGGTACCTACTTGTCTCCATGGAGATGTTATTGCTTTGCCCAGAATGTTCCATGGTATGACATTAAACATATACATCTAGCATTTTCTTCATTCCGACTGTTTCTATCACCTGTCATAGATAGGTTTAATCTATACCGTGGAGCATTCTAGGAAAAGTAATAACATTTCCATGGAGACAAGCAGGTGGCAGACCACAACCCAATTATGAACAACTAAAAGGGAACCAAATATTCTGAAAAATCTTTTGCTTGTATAGAATCTGTGCAACAGTGGACCATAAAAACAGTTATAACTTGAGTGCAGTGACCCCTGACCACCCAAAGTGCTGACTACGTAAAGCATGTCACCCGATAAAGAATCTTAAAAGGATCTCCTCGCCACAGACAGCCAGACAGTCCAATTTTCTAATTTGCTAGTCAGCGTACATCATTGCCGCTTTACAAATTGGTCTCGCCAGCGCCAATAATCTGTCAGATGTGGTATTAATCCAGTGTGAACAGTGATGTCAGGCCAAAACGACTCCATAAACCATGTGGGCAATCGCCACTGTGTTTACCAATTTTTTTCCCCAGAACCATCTTTTAGCAGTTCACTTAAGGAGGTGGCAGCAGAGCGCACTTCCTGTCTGCAATCGGACAAATGACATCACAATAGATAGCCGGTGAGATGGACTGTACAGGAGAATCCATAGCTAATTAGCGAGGCAGGCTTTTAAGAGTGACACTTTGACGAGTACATCGCGCTAGCATGTAGCCCGAGTGTCAATACTGTTTATGTGGCTCCGGCTTGCGTCCTCACCCTGCGCTCAGCAATATTGAACGGGCTTCATTAACTATAAAACCCAACGAGCAGACAATGAATGGTGGTGTAGGATTTGGGGTCCTGTGCCAAAGTGATTAAAGTAAAAGCACATTCAAACAATATCATATAAATAACAAACGGTCTGAGGGGGCATTAGGTGATGCAACTACAGGCAAAAATATCAGTCCAATGCATGGGATGTTCTGTTTATATATTTTAATAAAAATAGTAATAATAATAAGGTTTAAGCCATGTTGGCATATTGTTACCTCAACAAAAATGTACCTGGAGTTGTGTTTTGTTTTCACACGTTTGAGTAACCCTTTACTTATACAGTAACTCCCACTTATTAATCTGTCTACCTCTACAAAGCTCAAAATTTGATTGATTGATTGAAAATTCTTTATTCCACCTTGTGATGTCATGAAACCATAGTTTTCATATTAATGGATACCTTTTACCTTTTGTATAGAAGACATTGAAAATTCCAGGGCCTAAATTATCTAAATGATTCTAGTGAAGATACATGGGGTTCCATGGGGCAGCACTTTCTGTATTACCATATAACATCTCAAGGTGGAACTAAGTGTTTTCTGTTTAGGAGAAGAACACATCTTAAATACCGGGTATGTTTTTGATGACGAATAAACATTATAACTTCTATCATATGGGCTCTTTAAAGGTCCCATGGCATGACCGCTTGAGCTCCCCTACCCTGTTTAGGCCCCACCACCCCCATGGCTAAAAGTTGCAAAATGTGTAAACTGAGCAAATGCGGTCCTTTTCCGTGTTTGAAAAAAAGACAGCCCAAACAGGCGATTCTGAACAAGGGAACTTTCTGACGTCACACTCGGGGAAAGGTTTCCACCCCCCGTCTGGATGTGTCCTCCATCTCTGGAAATCACGCCCAGAGAATTTGGACCGCAAACGAGCTATGAAATGCAAGATGCGTTTTTTTATTTGCCTGGAGACACGTGAGCGTGTTTCCAGGCTCGGATGTCCTTTATCCGAGCCTCCGAACCTATGAAACAGCAGTGGTTTCATTTTATTGTCTGTGGGAATGTGTTTTTTTTTCATGGAACACGTCTCGTATCTTCCTCCGCGCTTAAAACGCGGAAGTGGGGCCAGCGCACCAGCGCACTGCTAATCCAGGAAACAGCAGCGTATTTGACCACAACCCACCCACTGCACTGTCCTCCGCATTTGCATTCAAGCAACAATGCCCAGAATAAAGCGTTTCAGAGACATAGTTATGAATAGAACTGTCTTCATGAGGCTCTCTCATGCACTGAGGCTTGATTTTGGAGAACCACTAAGGCGCCATATAAAAGCATCAAGAAGTACCATGTCATGGGATCTTTAAACATTATTATATTGTAGGTTAAGTCAACAAAGCATTATAGAATTTAGCGTTACAATTATTTTCCGTATACATCTTAGTCCCATCTTTTACTCTAATGTATCATAACAGAGAAAAGGCTTTTACTGTATTACAGAGGACCTTGTTCGATAAAATGGTGCTTCAATCTCAGTTTCCTAATGGTTCCTATCAAATAAAATGCAAAAGCAATATCAATACTGACTGCTAGAGATAGTTGCACTTTTTAGCACATCGCTATAGGCCTTAGATCTTCTACAGAGGCCAATATTTAGTTTCGACCAATCAGCTGCCTAAAGCCTTATTTGAACACTTAACAACGGAAATTAGAACATTGCAATAAATTAAAATGAAAGAAATGAGAAATTGCAGTAAAACAAGGATGAGGTTGAATTAAATTTAAATTGGATAATTTGAGGGGAAAAAAATTAAACATAATATGTTTAATTTTATGCAACCAAATGACTTTTTTTGGGGGGGGGTTATACTATAAGCCAAAATAAATAAATAATAATAATTGTTATTTGGTTGCTCTGGGATTAAAGGAGAATTAATATTTTTTACAATCTGAGCCTTATTTCGGTAATAAAACAAGTTGTTTTACTCATCTATAGCACTTTGGTGTCATTTGTTTTAGATTAGCGATATCTGTTAACGTGAGTGATCGGGGCACGACGTTGAAGTCACCAAAATAACACAAACTTTAGCACTTTTCAAATCATAGAAGCTCAATATCTTAGTCTACACTTTCGTTTGAGTCAAAAGTGGCCTGTAATCCGAGATTTAGCAATAGATTCAAGTAGATGAGGAGGCCAGTGCACATGCGCGCAGTCACAGCTTATTTCGCTCTCAGCTCTTGAGACCCAAACATGAAACTCAAAGCTGTAAGATGTTTGGACCATCGTGTTTGCAGTACCCACTTCAGTCAGGATGATTTTTTACCAGCAACGGAAAAGAAAGAAGGCCAGCGGATTCAGCGCACGATGCGAAACCAATGGCTGTTCTCTGCGCTGCTCCTAAAACTCTCTGCGCTTCATTCTTTCCGTATCCATTCTGTCTCCTCATCCGTATACTCAGGCACAAAACGATAGGGACGGCCATCATACTCAAATAAGTCCTCTTCAGTCTCAAAGTCCGAATCTTCTGCCATGTGTCGCTCGCAATACAAAAATTCAGAGCGGTGTTTATCTGCGAATCAGCTGGGGAATTCGCACATGCGCGCTGTCCTCTATGATGACGTCATCAGATGAAACTATAGCTGGATATCGGGTTTCAGGCCACTTTGGACTCCACGTAAAGTTTACGCTGACACAACGAGCTTCTATGATTTGAAAAGTGCTAAAGTTTGTGTTATTTTGGTGACTTCAACGTTGTGCCCCGATCACTCACGTTAACGGATATCGCTAATCTAAAACATCTCCGGAAATGCTCCAAATGACACCAAAGTGCTATGGGTGAGTAAAACAACTTGTTTTATTACCAAAGTAAGGTTGTAAGATTGTAAAAAAACGTTAATTCTCCTTTAAAACAATCTGCATCGACTGAGCTCTAAAGTGAACTGACTGGTACTGAAACTTTGCTGCTGCTTGCAACGATTTATTGGACAGCATACAATTTGGGGAGACTGAAGAGTGGTGAGAGACATTCATCAAACTGTGGGAGATGGAATCAGTCTGTGGCTGACACAGAGGCCTGTATGTGCTGCAGCATTTTCTTTTTATTGCTTTATAAAGTTGACTGTGGCCTTTGTTTTCTAGCATCACGTTGCATCATAACTTTGTTTTGCCCAAAACACTACTGGATCAAAACATTGAAAACAGTTCATTATATATATATATAGTATTCCTTTGTGGTTACGTGTGTGTTTTAAGCTTTTAACCCAGAACCTCTTTTCTATTTCCCATTTACTTTTAGAGCAATGATTTTATGTCTACTTTGTGCTGCTCTGCTTGTTCTTTCCAATCAGTGTCATAATCTTGGAGTTAATTAAGATTTTATCCTCTAGTGGACTGGCCCTACATAAGCATTCTACGGCTATCAGCGTGTATCCTACGTATTGGCAACAAGTAGAATGATGGATGAGAGTGCTTGAGTGGGCTTCATTATTTTAAGGGACTTGCGATTTTAATTTAGCTTATCAATAGATATGTAATGACCATTAATGTGCTGGCTACACTTCCCCAATTAGTGTTGAATGTTTGGGTCTTTTGATTAGGTTTTCCTGTAGTGGCGGCTGCACTGTGATTAGACCTGTTCTCTTTAAGATTTTGAGTCATCACCAGGTTGCCAGTTAGTATTTATTTATTTATTTATTTTTTAAACTAATTATAGCATCTTAACTGGAAATTGTTAACCCTATCTTCCTTGTGGATTAACCCAAGGAATATTGTAATTGCTATGCTGTTTTCTTCACATCAAAATATTGTCTCTCTCAAAAATGTACAATTAAAAATGTCTGTAGTTACCTGGCTATTTTTGTCTTATTCAATTCTATTTTTACCTTTTCACAAAAATACCGTACACATTTTACTTGTCAGTTTACAGTAGAATATGATAAAGTATATGGCGCAAAAAAAAAAAAAAAAATCCTCATCTTGATCTCTTGATTTTCAATTTATTATTTTACTTTGTTCTTTAGTTTTTGTTTTTTCCTACAAACTCTGAACTTTTCTCCAAACCTTTGGCTGTGGACCTCTCGATTCAAGAACCCTTAACCATATCAGTGACAATTTTTACATTAACAGAATCTCAGCTGATCAGAATCAAAACTGATCAACTGCCCAGCCCTAGAATGCGAAGAAGAAAACATCTAAATTTTGTATCCATAATTTGTTGAGATGGCTGTCAAGGTCTTTAGTCTCATTATATAACATTTTCACTTGTCACAGTTTTCCCCTTGTTGCTTTGCTTGCCGTGTGCGTAGAGTCCATGAGGCTGAACCATGGAAGCTGCCTTCAGAACCGCTATGGCTCATCTCGCCTCCGATTTTTTGCCCTGTCAAATAGGCATGCACCTGGACAAAGTGTTTGAATTGCTCCGGGCGCCAGATTACTCGCACCCCTTCAGAATTTCATCAGATGCATCATGACACATCTTTTACCCAGTGCTCAAAACTACAGTTTGCTCCATGCAAGGCCCCTTTCAAGTGGCTCTCACACTATAGCACTTGAGGCACTTCCCCAACACACTCTGGTTTTATGTTGCAAATGAAAATCTATACACAGAAGACTTGTGTTTGGAAAAATTACTAGCATTTGAAAATATAGAAAAAGACTTTCACTGACTTGACTGGATGGTTCTAAACTTTTTAAAAAGACTTATTGTGCTTGAGCCTAATCTATGACACCCATGGATCATTGGTACAATTTGCACATTTGAAATTGCAATATTCTTCTAAAAATGACTTTATAAAAGAAAGAAGTCTGCTGACTTCCATGTCTGAAAATTGTGATGCCCAATGAGAGCTAATGTTGCCATAAGCTCCATTACAAAGTGGCTTAAAGTTGTTGGCATCTCCAATGGATAGCTGCACATAACGCTAGCAAATTTCAGATTTTTAATTTGCCCCAAAATGACTATGCAATGCTGCCTGAATCACTCCAAATACAACTTTGAGAGGGGAAATGTGAAGGGGAAACAATTATAACATAGTTAAAAGCTCTGAAAATTTGATTTTGCATAATAGGTCTGCTTTAAAGGCGGCAGTAGCTCAGTTGGTAGAGCGTTTGTCCACTGATCCAGAGGTTGGCGGTTCAAATCCCGCACTTGACATAAGAAACATCAGTGGTTGAGCGGTCAGATCCACTGACCCACAGGTTGGTTGGTACGATTCCAGCTCCCACAGATGAATGCTGCCGTTGTGTCCTTGGGCAAGACACTTAACCCTCCTCGCCCCCAGTGTCTGCGTACACTGGTGTGTGAATGTGTGTGTGAATGATTGGTTGATTGGTTCCTTGTTGTAAAGCGCTTTGGGTGCCTTGAAGGTGGAAAAGCGCTATATAAAGATGTGACCATTTACCATTTAAAGCGGTGGCTTACCAGTCCGCCAGAAGTCTTGGTGCTAGACAGATTAGCCAGGAGCAGTCAGAGCAGATCTCCTGTACTGGCTCCCTGTCAGATAAAAGATTGATTTTAAGATAGTTTTGTTAAATTGTGAATGGGCTGGCCCCTCCCTATCTCTCAGAGCTCTACTGTTCCCAGTAGAGCTCTGAGATTGGCAGACCATTTGATTTGATATGTTCCGAGGTCGCGGCTTGAAACTAGGGGGGAGTGGGATTTTGCTGTAGCTGGTCCCAGACTTCCTCTGGGTACTGGAACAGCCCAATTTTTACTATTTTTAAATCTTAATTAAAAAAACAAAACAAAAAACATTTCTATGCACTGGCTTTTAACACAAGCTGAGCAGAACATTTGTATTTTATTGTTTTATTGTTTTATTGTTGCATGGTTCATATTGTCAGATTGCACTTTATATTGCCTTTGTAGAGCACTGGGCAGTCCTGCTTTATAAATAAACTTTTAAATACTCCAAACAATCTGTCTGCTACTTTAAAAGTCAACGTTCACAATCTGCTCAAACAATAGGCCAGCAGTGACCTATGACCTCCACCTACATACTAACATTGTAAACATTACGCCATATGTATTGTGTATGTGTTTTTAATCCACTTTTGATTGTAGCAGAAGTATCTTAATTTATATAATGTGGTTTGGCAAATCGAGTTTAGTTTGAACAGCTGCTGATGGTTTGAATTCAGCCCATTTGGCAAAACACGTTGTCATTGCATGAGTTTTTTTTTTTTTTTTGAGTGTCCAGTATACTCTATCAGTACCAACCAATTAGAACAGTTGATTGTTTTTACTGTAACAATTCATACAATAATTCTCCAATTTTTTTCTTGATCAGTCTTCCAAAATTCTACCTTGACCAATAGAGGAAAATGTTAGACTAGAGCAAGTTTATACATTTTCGAATTCTTTCAGCCACCAAAGCACCTCTCATAAAAAGAAATCCATTTAAAGAAATAAATAGGGGTATGAAGTGCGAATGCACTGGCCTTGAGCTAATGCTGCTTTCATCATTGAAAAGCAGAAATAACAAACCCAACTGATCAACCTTCCGCGACGTCGCCATGCCCGTGTTTTGCTAGCTGTCACTTCGCTTTCCAAGGCCACTAATGGTCAGAGTCTTCCAAGGACATTAATTTGTGTGAACCTGGATGAGGATTTCAAGTCTATCTCTCTCAGTTTTTAAACTTTTTGGATTAAGTGTTTCTACTGTGAGATTCCTAAAAGTATTGATTCTGGTGGTTCTTAGAATAAAAATAAAAACTTGTATGTGGATGGTGGTAAACAGTGTTCAAAGCCAAACGTGGCAGACCTCTTCATCCTTAACGAGATTTCAGTGAAAGAGCTAAGTAACCAGCGCAGACAATCAATGGAGTCTCTCCTTCGCCTGCAAATGCTTTTGATAATCTTCTCGAGGGCCCTGATCTACCTGCACCAATGCAACTCATTAATTAACTTGTCCATGCCCACTTACTATGTTTAAGGATCAAAACGAGTAATGCAATGTACTGTTCTTAATGTGGAGGAAAGATGTAGCCAAGTGGTAGTAGTAAAGAGTAGTTTTAGCACATTATACTTTCTTTCCAATTTTTGGAAATTTAAAGGTGCACTGTGTAATTTTTCTGGAGAGGGTCCACAACTGTCTCCATGGAGATGTTAATGCTTTGGTTCAAATTGTCCACAGTAATTAAACTAATATGTCTTACATTTATTCAACTGCAGGTGTTATTTTTTGCTCAAAAATATCTTTAAAAAACATAAATTCTTACTGTGACTGGACTTCTCGCCACAAATCTAAAATGTAATTTGGCTTGCAAAGTCTCCATGGTGGTTTTTAAGTTAATGACGATACATTCTAGGCACATCTCCATGGAGACGAGCTGATAATGGACTAGGTACACATACGTCAAACTTTTTAAGTGCATTTTATTTCTTACATTTTATTTTTATTTTTTTACTTTGTTTGCATTATTTAAACTTGCCTGAAGTTATCCAGGAGTGTATACTTGTTTGAATGATTACCTATTATTCCTACTTAGATTATTTTAAGTATTTATTGCCTATTTGTCTTTATGCCTCCAGTTGAGAAATCCTTCCTCTGCCTTTGACCCATCCCTAAACAGCATTTAACTCATCCTTCAACCAGCACAACACCGGTTAACCCATCTTACAGTGCATAGTACCTTTACTCCCACTTGAGTACAATTGTTGGCTACCCTACGTATCGCTGGCAGCAGAAGACACCTTGGCAAATCCTCATTCAGTTACTAATCTGAATGAACTGATCTAAATGTGAGACAATCCTTACAAAGCTGTTATAAATCGCATTCTTCCTCGGCAAGTGTGAGACAGTATAGGTGCCATCTCATTAAGGCCTCGGTCTTTATTAAGATCTCGTCACATACTATAATGTTAAGCGTGCGCAAGGGAAGAAAATCAATACCCCATTTACTTAATTTTTCCCATTACCTCGACTAATCCGGACATGACTCCTCCGCTCTCTGGTCTCCAAATCCCACTTGCCGCCGCAGAAGTTTTCAGTTGTATCTCCTCCTCCTTTCCTCCCCAGGCCATTGGCAGCGGTGGAAGGTAACGGAGTACAAATGTAGAAGTTGAGTAAATACTTTACTACATTTGAGAGGAAGTATCTGCACTTTCTTTTCCACTACATTTTACATCTGGACTGGAAATTAAAAGTACTTTTCTTTACGGTTTGAGACCTGCTGAAATGGCTGAGACTTATTTTTAGCACATTTAATTGGAGCTAACATTCCAATTTTTTAGCAAACCAAATACACAAAAACAGCTAGAAATTTTAAGAACTCAGTTGAATCACTTAAAATAAGCTATTTTTTAATCAACTTCAAGGCTTTTGCTTAAGTAGATTTTTTCATGTAATACTTTTACTTGAGTAATCTTTTGCCCCTGTATCTGTACATTTACTTAAGTAACAACATTGAATACTTCATCCAAAACTGGATCCAATACTGAAACAGGGCTTTAGCTGAAAACATATGGTAAGAGATGGAGCCTCGCCAGTGCTATTTGTGTTAGCATTTGCTATATTGAGCCAATCACACTGAGGTACTGTTACTAAGCTCAGCACTGCAATGAAGCCATCCTGATAAACAGCTGTGGAGAAGCGGGGATAAAAATACATTCATCACGTCTCCACAGACCATTAACTCTCTCTGAGCTGAAATTTGACTTAAAATAAGGACTTTAGATCCCGATGTTTCAGTATTTCCCTTTCTAATGCTACTTTTCTTCGCTAAAATTTTATGGAGCGCAAAATTGTATTCTGAAATGACTGAATGCATTGGTCTGCAGTACATATATCCTTTTAGGCAGAGTTTTGATAATTTAAATAATAATGGTAGTGTGAAAAAAGCTGGGAACTCAATTACATATATTTGATACCATTCCCTATGAAATGTATGTGGTCATGCAAAGTTTGATGGCAGCAGATTGACAATGATGGCGGCCAGACATACAACTTTGAAGGGAATTAGTGGATTAATAATGGATTTGGTAATTTTCATGATTTTACAAAGTGGTTATGCATTCACTTCACTGTTACATAGGAGGTGGTAGAGTGGATTATAGTCAAATCAAATCAAACAATATTTATAAGGCGCTTTTCATACAAAATTGTAACACAAAGCGTCTTACAGTGGTCAAGGATTAGAAGATTGACCTTTATTGATCTCGCACAGGAGAAGTTGTTTCTATATTTGACCCCGGGACCATCCCCATGATTTGTTTTGTTATTTAGGCTTTGGTCAGGCCCTAAGCTGGAGGATTTTACCTATGGCGCATGTTTAGGTTGGTGGGGGAAACCGGAGTGCCCGGAGGAAACCCAAGCCATAGTCACAGTATAGAGACCAGACAGGGGCAAGACATGGCCAAAAACACCCTAATACACAAAGAGAAAAGTCCTCCAAAGGTGCACTGTGTAACTTTTTGGGAGAGAGTACGCCACCTGCTTGTCTCCATGGAGATGATACACAGCACTGCAATACCTATGACATTATCATCTCTCATCTATTCATGCATTCTTACTGTGAACAAAATAGTCTCTCCACAGGCAGATTTTGTTTTTTGTTTTTTTCTTGCAGAAATCAGCACCTTTTCCCGTTGCAAACCGTCCACTTTGAACGTTATTACTACTGTGCAACAACAAATCTGATTTATAAACCTCAAACTCAGTGCATGGACTCATTGCGTCACAGCAAGTTTTAACAAGCGTGCCATTTATCACACTGTTTGCTGGAATTTGAAAGCTTGCATACATTGTAAAAGGGAATTCCCAGTGGACAGTATGGCTCAGAGGCACACAGCGCACTGTAACAGGCCTATGCTGGAGATAGTATTGTCAGTAATTACCGCTCTTCCTGCTGCTCCCCAAACCTGAGCGTGGAGTGTCAGATCTGGGCCAGCCTCGGTCCCCTCTGCACACACAGCTCTCTGTCAGGCCTCAGTGAGCAGTGGGCCCCTGAGAACCCGGGACCAGGTGATAAGAGCAACCTGCTTCATTTAATGTGCAGTATGGTGCTCTGGTTTGGACTCCTCACTAGCATAAACAAAGTGTGTATTTCTTAGCTGGATGCGAATTTATATGAATAATTTATCCGGTATGCATGGTCAAGGAGGTCAGGTTCACTACAAGATATTTTATTGTTTATAAGTAACTGCTGGTGAGTGTACTAACTTGTAATATTTAAAGTTTACAACTTCCCCGATTTAAAATGCACATGAATAACCTTGAGCCAACATTTTGCACTTTATGAAAACTTTGTAAACCAACATAGAGTCCATTTCAGTTTAAGCCACATCTCAAAGTTTATTAAATTGTAGCACCACATTGTAGTACTTCATAAAGTGTGATTGAGAGGTCTAGTATCCAATGACAACTGTGTCATATTTGGCAAGCCTTTCTTTGTAAAGATAATTTGTTATCAGACACAACATACTCCAACTAAGTACTCTAACCATAAACCTTCAGTCAAAAATGTCTCACAGGTATAGATCATTGCTTCTGAAAAGTTGCCAATTTCACATTAAAAGATGAGTCAAATGCAGAGGACAAGCTTCTTTACTTATTTGGTTTGCAGTTTTAAGTCTGGATAATCCCCAGGTTCAATGCAAAATGTGACTCAGGTGACAGTCCCAGCCTAGGGTGCATCAGTCAATATTATACACATATTACATTACATTATTATACACTTATTACACACACACACACACACACACACACACACACACACACACACACACACACACACACACACACTTTTCATTATTTATTTATTTATTTATTTTTAAATCATTGACAGGCTCATATTAAGCATGTCTGCTAATGTAAGCACGCAGCAGTGATGAGAGTGATGTTCCTCATTACCTGATTTAATTGTTTTGCCTGTGGTAATTCCCTGTACTGAGAGTAGATGGCATTATTTTAATAAGTTCTAAATCATGAAATTCCAAAGCAAAGGTACTCAAGAGCATGTTTAAAGGTCAATGACTATAGAAAATGCCTAGCATTTTATCTTTGGAAACCAATACTCTGTAAACAACTAGGGTGTGCTAGCTTCAGTGCTTCTATTCAGACAAGGCAGTGACTTTTAGAATCCTGTCAGAAGTGAGAAACAGTTTGGACAAGTGGCAAAACATATCTTCTCTTACGAACTTTTGTCCAGCTAACAGTATTCAATTTTCTTTTGTGATACAACTGAGAAGTTAATTTTAGATGCAATAGCCAGTAGGAGTAGCAGTAGTAGGATGTAGTAGTAGTAGTAGTATATAGTCTTCAGATTTACAGTACCTTTTTGCTGTGGTGGGTGTTTTGTTTTGATGTCTTCCCCAGTTGCATCTTATCTGCTATAGTCCAGTGACCTAGTTGAAACCTTTTCTTTTTTTATGGACTGACTAATGAACACCTCCATAAACTTAAAGGACCCATATTACACTATTTTCTGATCTATTTTTAATACATCAAAAAAACACACCTGGAGTTTTGTTTTGTTTCCTTCACACATTTTGTTTAACACACAAATCCAACATATTTAGGCTGAGTTCTTCTCTCAAACAGAAAATGCTGTGTTTCACCTTGTGATGTCAGGTGGTAATACTCCACTGTGTTTTTAAACTCCATACACTAGAATCATTTGGATTATTTCAGCCTGGGGATTGCCAATTTCTACTGTACTAAAGGTAAAGGGTAGCTGTTTACTTGAAATATTCCACTGAGCTTTTTGAGCTTTGGAAATGTAAATAACCTTTCAGTGAAACAAAACACAAGGTATGTTTTTGAGGAGGTAACAACATTATAACATGACTTACTGTAAAGGTCCTATAATTAGGCAAAATTGACTCTTGTGAGCTTTAAGTAAAAACACTCCACAATTGATTTCTTACACATTTTGAAAATAGTTTTCAACCTCACTTCTCTTTATTGCGTACATTCTTGACCTATCCACAGTTCTGCAGTGCACTCAATCATATAATTACTCCAGGCTTTAGTAGAAAACCCAGAGCTTACACTATCAATAATGTAATAGCTGGAGGACTTTTGTGTGCCTTGCTAATTTATTACTTCCAATCAAAATGAATAGTTAGTGCAACGCTGTACAAAAATGCTAATTGTAGCCTCTGTAGCCATGCCTTGTTAGGAAAAAAGACAACACAAGAGTGAACAATCTCCGAGCTGTTTGCGTTATTGGCTGGCCATGTCCGTGGATCGATGCATTGACGGCGGGCTTAGTTCTTGGACCATCAGTCAAGCAGGCCATCTCATCACTGTGTTTACTCAACCACAGTAAACAATAACCACCTCAATGTTAGCGCTAGCCTCTTCGGCTAATTACTCGACCAGAGATGAGTGTGGAGCCCCAGTAAGGATGCAGTACGTCTTAAAGAAGCGCGTTCACAAGATAATGGGCTCATATGCATAACACTGACAAAGGACTTAACTCCTCTGCTCACTGACCATTTTGTTCCATTAGAGCCTGGTGGAGGTAAACATTTTCAGTCATTCTAACTTCTTTTAAGGGCAAGGCAGCTTTGAAGGTGCAGTAACTTTCTGGAGGTGGTATGTCACCTGCATGGAAATGGAAAGTGAAAACTACACACAGAACATTCTTTTTTATGCTGTTACATCCAATTTACACCAAAGCAGTAAGGGTGCAGCAGCAGCACAGCACACAGGCAGCACCCGCGCAGAAATCGCTTTCCATTTTAACCGTTGGGACAGTTTACACCAGCAGTGTCATACCCGCGTCCAACAGCTGTCATTATGCTACGTGCTGCTCAAATTAGGTTGGAGCTCTAATTTTGCAGCGTCTCCAGGCTTTTTAGCAGGGGCAAGACACGAAATGAGCATGCGGTGTCAAAATAAATGTAATAAATACGTTCTCTAAAAACACTACAGTCCGTGACACCGTGAGTCACATCAGGAGCTCAGGGAATGACATGTGATCGACACAGTTTGCATCTCTTATCCCATTGTGTGTTTTCATACTTCTCTGGACAAGAGGCACTAAATGACTCTGTAATATGTGTTTCTCGTTTTCTGTAGCTGTGGTGACCCTGTGTTCTGCGACACTAGTTGTCAGTACTGACTTTGTGTTTGTGTTTGTTTGTCAGGTCCTTTATTGCATAATAAGTTTTCTTAGTTAACCTTGCCCTTTGTTACTGTTTTGTTGAAAACCTTGTAAATGACATTTTCTGTAAATATTTTAGAGCTCGCATTTGTTTTTGTTTTAATTTACCTCTCTCTCTCTTTCTCTCTTTCTTTCCTCTCGTAGATCAAGTAAGAGTCAGATTTGTGGAGATGCAAGACCACTCAGCGTAGGGACACGTTTTTCAGTGCAATTAACACGTTTGTCAGTGCAATTAACACAACCAAAATGAGAACAAAAAACAAAACATTTGATAATTTTTTTTTTTTTCATTTTTTGTTAACACATTACATGCATTTATGCAAAAATAACTACAGCAAAAGAAAAATTATGGCAACTTTCTTTATTTAAATATTTTGAAAAGAGCAATACATTACATTTAAATTCACGTTTAACACATAAATGATTCAAAATTTTGCTGCTTATTTCATTTAGACCTACCAAGTAATAACCTTTTTAGAAGTCAGTCAGAAAATAAAGTAAAATTCAAATTAATTAATATTGTATTTAGCACGAGACATCCTAACTGAATATATAGGCTGAGCATTCGACCCTGAACAAGAATGTCCCCAGAATAATCCCAAGTGTCACAGCGAAGGTCTGTTTCTACATGTGCTCCAGTTTGAGCCCTAAAATGAGTCATATCTAAAATAACAGCGAAGCAAGGACAGTGTGACCATTACAACTCAAGAATCACAACCCCACATCATTACAGGTGAAAGGTGAAATTAATGTCGACAGTGATATAGGTTTAATAGGTGCCTTGGTTTTTTCCAAAGAGAAACCTCATGACACAAGTCAAACAGGTGACATGTGTGGGCCAATTATACAGACCCTGCACTAGCCCGCACTGTGAGCTGCTCCCTGCCAACCACTTCCTCTAATTCAGCACACAGCTTCCATCGGCTATTAAAATTGCACTTTGGGCTTAACAGTGGAGGACATCGGGTTTCAAACTGACAGTGGCACACAAAGGCCAGTAATCAAAAGCCCTTACAGTGTAATGAGGCAGAAATATTAAACAGTACATCCTTGATTTTGAGCCACGCTACCACCTTTGGGCATGATAATAAGTTTGATGCTAATGCGGCAAGCTAACAACTGGGATTAACTCTTACAGAGAGATGCTGCATGCTAAATCATAAAAAGTTGTGGCATTAACGGTGCATAATGCAACTTTTGTGCAGGAAGGTTAGCCATTTGGTTGTTCCCATGGAAATGATCATTGCTTTGCCTGGAATGTTTCAAAGTATGGTTTTAAAATATGCAGCAATTATTCAAATGTGTGTATTTGTCAAAACATCCTTCCATAAATATGCATTTTTTCTGTGAGCAAGGTCATCTCTCCACAGATCAGACCTGTAATTTGTCTTATAGGTACATATGTAAATTTAAAAGTATTGTACCCAAAAATGTGTCCAGTCCCAGTACAGATTTATTGTATAAGCAGCTCTTGAGATCAAATTATTATGTGTGCATCTAATTCCAAAGTTATGAGACGGTATTGGCCCAGGAAGGGTTTAGTGTAGAGAAAGTTTTGACGGTGGTCATCTGGTCATCTGGAAAACATTTTATATAAGGTAAGCAAGAAGTGTGTGTTAGCGTGCTAGTTGTTGTTAGCTTTACTGTCAAGGCAAAATTGTGAGAGTTGTGAAAAGCATTGTATACTCACAGTAAATAACTGGAGTACAGTGGTCCCTCGCTCTATCGCGGTTCACTGTTTGCAGCCTCGCTGTTTCGCAGATTTTTTTTCTTTCTTTTTCTTTCTTCTTTCTTTCTTTTTTTCATAGTGCAATTTTTTTTTATAGTGTAACATTGTGTTCTGCGTCCTGATTGGCTAAGAGACTGTAGACGTTTGAAGATTGATAGATGGGAGATGCGGGGGGACCTGGACCAGACTGGAATTAGACCAGGACCAGACCGGGACTAGACCGGGACTAGACCAGGACTAAACATGGACTAAACCAGGTCTAGACCAGAACTAAACCAGGTCTAGGCCAGGTCTAAACCAGGTCTAAACCAGGTCTAAACCTGGACTGGACCTGGACTAAACCAGGACTGGACCAGGTCTAGACCTGGACTAAACCAGGACTAGAACAGGTCTAAACCAGGATTAAACCACCACGTGCTGTTCTTTGCTGGTTTCGTGCAGCTGGTTTGTGGCTCGAGCTGAGAGGACGCGATCCAGGTGCCGCGGTTCGATCTCGTGCTCGCAGCCCCGGTGTACGTGCAGCCTCGCGCCGGTCGTGCTGCTCTGTCACGGATTTGACCACGATGAGGGGTGCACGTGTCGCGCAATTCTCCAAGGGGTTGGTGCGCGTCGCGTCCCGGGACGTGGCAGTGCCGTTGGATGAGCGCGGTGCTTCCTGCAGATCCAGTAACTCATGTCTCCGCTCCCCTCGCGCGTCCGGCGGGGCTTCCGGAGCCGTGTCTCCCCCCACGTTTCACTATTAATACATTTTGTTGAAAATCTATGAAAGTTTGAGTGTTTAAACGGGAGAGAAATGTGAGAAAATGTTAATTCCAGTCTGAGAAAAGTGTATAATGTGTGTGGTGAGGCATTTGCAGCCTTAAAACATGTATAATAATTGTAAAATATAAAGTTTTCCTACTTCGCGGATTTCTCTTATTGAGGGTTATTTCTGGAACCTAACCCCCGCGATAAACGAGGGATTACTGTACTTGGAATGTATAAGGTCAGTGAGGAACACAGACTGTATAAAGAGGTGGACTCAGGGAGTATGACTTTAACTTACAAAATAGTGAAATGAAAACACCAGAATCATGTAGAGTGGGTCAATATGAACATTTTAAAACCAAAATGACAAAGATCATTGCAGCAGGATGACAATTTTCCATTGTAAAGTCAATTGGAAAGAGTCGATGGAGCTGGAAGGGGCCCCACGTGAACACTTTTGGAACACGATGGCTAGTGGGTTAGCTATGTCCATTTATTTATAACAGGCAGAAAGTTTACATGGAGCACTTTTAAGTAGCTACAGCACCAAGTTGCGTGATATGACCTTTGATTAATGAAGTATTTTTATTTGGAGCATCACACACAAGAGGGGCATGTGCGATGAAGCGAAACAAATTTTAGATCTGTGCAAAAGTCAAAAGTCCCTGTTCCCAGCCTATCTAATCTTTTCACCACACTGAGCACACAACAACAACTCATTTGCCACTGCGGCGAAAACCTGAGAGGGACTGATTATTCCATTTGAATAGAGCTGTTTTTTACATAAAACAAAACAACCCAGAGAGACTCATGTAGCTTGTATTAACCAACAACGCAGCACTTGAATTGGTATAAAACGCTGCTAGGATACAAGGTTAATTGGGCCGATATTGAAGAGACTTATCCAGCGGGGAGTCGGACAGAAATAAACTAACATGAGTATAGCCATCGCCAGACTTGTCCGTTTCAAAGGCCAGTGTTAAACCACAGCTCTTTTTTTTTATTATTTAGGAACTCAGTAGGTGCTTTGATCCATCAACACTGTGAGCCATCTGTTAGAAAGTGAAAAATCAGGATCTAAAATTAAAGTTCTGTCCAAGTCTTCAGCTCTCTCTCAAAAAGGAAAATGGGTCTGATTGGTGTAGGCTAATGTTTGAGGTTTCTGTTTAATCTGACAAATCTCTTTTGATTTTACAGCTTTTAAATCTCTAAAATAATACTGGTAATTAATAACCCCACAAAACCAAACTTCCCTTAGTTGAAATTATCCACATGGAGAAAAGTTTTCACTGCATAGACTGTACAAAGAAGTGGACTAAGGGAATGTGAGGTCACCCATAGCGTTGGGCTCAAGTCCAATGAAGCTCATCAACGCTAGGGGCTGAGTTTCATATTTGGAATTCTGACTGCGAGTGTCATACTAACCAAAGAGCCAGTCAGGAGTGAGGATGTTGAAGGTCCACACCCTTTCCTGCCCACACTACTGGTTTCGCAGAGGGCTTGCAGGGGCTTCCTGTTTGAAAAAAAAACAAAAAAACGTGTATGAAATATTTGTCAGTGAAATAAAACACAACTCCAGGTAAGTTTATGATGAGGAAAGAACATAACTTAGATCAGAAAATAGTTTAATATGGGCTCTTTAAGATAATATGTTTAGTATATCCTCCTGAGACCCGCCCATTCATTTGTGTCCTTTATAGTGGACATCTTTTAAGTTTTGAGATAGACTCTAGTTTGTGGCACTATGATAAAAAATAAATAAATAAATAAAATAAATAATAATAATCATAATAATAATAATAATAATAATAATAATAATAATACATAACAATCAAACATATAAAATATATAAATAAAATACATACAAATATAAAATATATAAATAAAATACATAAAAATCAAAAATATATAAATAAAATACATAAATAAGTAAATAAAAAATATTCATTAATTCATTTTCTTCCGCTTTTTCCATTCTCTGGGTCGCAGGGGCAGCAGTCCAAGCAGTGTTCCACTGCCCAGAACACAATGCACCAGCCCTCATGAATCCTCCCGTGGGTGGTGGGTTCACAGGAGGACAGCTCATGTCACAACGGGCCTTGATTTATCTTCTGCCATGGGGGCTACCAATGTCCGCAGACACTGGGGGCAAGGTGGGGTTAAGTGTCTTGCCCAAGGACACAACGGCAGCACTCATCTGTGGGAGCTGGGATCACACGCGGTCCATCCATCCGGGATTTGAACCACCAACCCCTGGATCACTAGGCATGCGCTCTACCAACTGAGCTACTGCCACGCCTAAATAAAAAAATAATACATAAAAAATAAAAATAAAACATAAAAAAATTATAAATAAAAAAACATAAATAAATAAATAAATCATAAATTAAAAAGGAGTCTAAAAAGGCGACTGTAAAACCGACTGAAACCGACCGAAATTTTTTTTTTGTTAGGTTTAGGTTAGGTTAACTTGATAACACTATTACAGTCCATTACAGAGAACATGTAACAAAAATATGAATAAAAATTAAATTAATAAAATGTAAATGCTAAGGTGTTCATTTACCTCCAAATAGAAAATTAAAATAATAATAATTTAGATACACTTTTTTTCTTCGGGTCCCAGGAGGATATTGTACGTGCGTGTTTTTTTTAAAGTTTTTTTTTATCATTAATCATTACAAAACCTGTGTTCACAAATTTTATATAAATAACATTGATAGATAGAATCAGTAAGAGCTGTATTTTCGAGATCTTTTATTTTCTACTGCAAATACTGTGCCCATCCCCAGTGATTCTGACTAATCTGTTCTCTCAGCGGCCCTTCATTTCGTTCAGCCATGTTTGAGAGAGACAAATCCCCCACGACAGTTATGAATACAACTCATTATTTTCCACAAGCAGGCAAATATTTTAACCATATTTCCAATAACTCCAACTAGATTAGTGTCATTGTGCAATTAAGTGCCCACTCATATGGCGACCCTCTAATTACGCTGTCGGCTAGCTCCATCCACTGTTAAGAGTAATTGTTATTCTCCGCCCGCTGCAGCTTTTATCCAACAAAGACCTATTATAAGACATGCTTTGATGGCATCATGTGACCGCTGCATAGGCCTTTGTAGGTTAATGGAAGGATAATCGTGAGCATTTGATCTCACTGGGTTTGAGCTAGTGTAAGCCCTTAAGACACTCTTGTTAGCAGTCGACTTTGATTAAAAAATATTCACTGTACTTTACTTAGGGAGTAGTATAACATAATTAAATTCATAAGCTACAGTATGAGATCAATGGACGCTCGCCAGTAGGCCTGTCATGATAACAAATGCTGCACAGGTATATAGAGTATGTAAAAATGAGAAAAACCTGGCCTGTTACAACAATAATCACGGTATAAAATGAGCATAATTTGATAACAGTAATGCATTGCAATAGCACATTTTCAAGACACCCAAAGCTCTTCACTTTACACTTCTTGATGATGCAAATGCAGCCACAGCAGCCCTTGGTCTGCTCCATCAAACCCTCCCACCACCAACACTCAGTCACACACCACATTCATACCGCGACAAGACACTTCCCCCACACTGCTGAGGACTCTACATCAGTTTCCACTAGAGCCACTGCTGTTCCTCATCGTCCTAGTCATATGTGTGTCTTATATTTAAATCATGGTGATAATGGCAGCATGCATTTTACAGTATTTTGATGGTGTATTCAGTCATGTGTATGTTAATTTTCTCAGGGATTTCTCTGGTAAAGCACAACATTTCTACGAACACAACTCTCTGTTTATAGCTCTGAATATAATATTGCCTGGCAAATCCAGAATATCTCTCTGTATTTTTTTTTTTTATACAGATGAACATCAGTTTAGTCCCCACACCCTCTGACGATGCAGAACCAAATATTGCACACATGTGAAATGGAGCTCTTTGGTCATTTTGGTCATTTACAAACAAGATCATTAGTTAGTGTTTCACTCATAGATTCTGCTGAAATGAGTACAGTAATCCCTCGTTTATCGCGGGGGTTAGGTTCCAGAAATAACCCACAATACGTGAAATCCACGAAGTAGGACAACTTTATATTTTAAAATTATTCTACATGTTTTAAGGCTGTAAATGCTTCACCACACACATTATACGCTTTTCTCAGACTGGTATTAACATTTTCTCACATTTCTCTCTTGTTTAAACACTCAAACTTTCGTAGATTTTCAACAAAATGTTTGCCTGGAAGAATCCATGACTCATTGCTGTACCAGCGGCGAGTCTGGTAACGCTTGGTCCAGAATGCGCTGCTGTTGCGCGTAGACAGACAGCTAAGTGAACCAATCAGAGAACAGTTAACGGACAGCGACGTGAACCAAGCCGGTAGGAAGCAATGCAAAAACATCTTTTTTGAAAAGAAAGGCCTCTAGAGCTGTCAGCTGCTGTGGTTTTAAGGAATCAATGTGTTTTAGGTCATTTAAGACCAATTTTACAGCTGAATGGAAGGGACGTTGCAGGAAAAGGTGGGTGCACTGACGTCATCATCTTTGAACGAATCAGAATCGCGGAGTCCGTTGTTAACCGGAGGAGCGAGGGTGGAGCGAGGGTGTCCAAATGGTATCGCGCTGTATAGGAAATACAGAGAGATATCATTTGGCTGGCCAGGTAAACAAAATGTATTAATAGTGATGCGTGGGGTGGGGTGGGGGTGGTGCGCGCGTCATGTGCACCCGTGGTCACGAAACAAGGCAAAGAGCTGCAATTCTGGTTTAGACCTGGTCTAGTCCAGGTTTAGACCTGGTTTAGACCAGGTGGTTTAGTCCACATTTAGTCCTGGGTCTACGGTCTCTTAGCCAATCAGGACGCAGAACACAATGTTACACTATAAAAAAAATGTTACACAGGGCCAATGTTCCCCCTAATGTTTTATGTGTCTGAGCAAACACACTAACTCCCTGAGCGCTCCTTGGACCCCTGTGCGCGACATCCGACATGCACCCCCGCTACACGCTGTTGCGAAAGAGCTGCGCGTGCTCGCGGCTTGCGCGTGCTCGTGGCTTACACCGGTAGAAGTTTAATACGAGACACATATTTTGTTTCTGAATACTGGACGATTCCCCCGTATTCAGATGACCCCGCGGCTGAAAAAAAAGCGGAACTCTTTCATCCCTGCGCTGCATAGGTTTTCTTGTGCGCTGAGAATGTGCGAGCAGTGCGCAATTGCGCAGGCGCGCAGCTTAGAGGGAACGTTGCACAGGGCCAAAAAATGTTACAAAATGTTACAGGGCCGGCCCTGATGTTACACTATTAAAAAAAAAAAAAATCCGCGAAACAGCGGGGCCGTGAACAGTGAACCGCAATAGAGCGAGGGACCACTGTATTTCAGTTCCCTTGATTTTTTTCTTCCCCCCCTTACTTTTGAGTCGCAAGCACCCGTATTAGTTTTGATACGGACAGACCGTGCATGTCCCTGATTGGGCAGTACCCCTATCACCACGCCCATCAGAAAACAAGATTCACTGGTGGTTGGCAAGTATTGAAGAAGTATATAATCTGAATCCCAGGTACCTGAATCTAGCTGTTTGCAGTAGCTGTATTACATGATTTTACAATAGTCAGATGAGGTAATCACTGACCCAGCTTTGTCCAAAACACCACACTAGGCTTTTCCTTTTTGCACAATGGCATGTGTGGAGATGTATTTAATAGAACAAAGAATAGTGCTTTGAATTTTCACTCCGATAATACAAATGACACACTCCTACATCAGTTGTTTAGCTGTCATAAATCTTCCCAGCATTGACGTTCAAATTAATATCTTCTGTCTCCCTGTAAACTTCTTAAAAGAAATAAGTTTCTATTGTAAGCTGCTTTTACAAGTTTTCACCAATCCGTTTGTGCCAAGAGCGAGTAGGGGCGCGCAGAGCCTTCCATACATCATTGTGCTGAGGCATTACAGTGGGTAATGATGTGTGAACTCCGAGACGCACTTCGTTTTGTCATAAAGACTACAAAAAAGAAAATGGGGGGCTATAGCTGTAGAACATAACAGGAGAATGTGGACAGCCTTGACGAGATCATAGCCAAATCACACTTGTCAGTTACACGGACAAATGGATAGTGTTTTTGTGATTTCTTCCAGACAAAATTGGCAACAGGATTTTTCTCTTTTGGAAAATTCCTCAACAGACACAACAGGTCGCTCAAATATGTTTTTACCTCTTCATGCGACGCACATGATGGATGGGTGCCCCCGGAAAACAGCGCAGGAATGACACAAGATAAAAAATATCAGAGATTATCCACAACCAAAAGCACTGATCACCACGGCGGGCTGTCACGCGGCTGTGGTTTGGTTTGGGGACAAAAGTACTTTAGACTTCACTGCACTGAGCCTGTCATGCCTGTTTGTGAGAGGCACTGACGAAGAGTGGCTGACCATCATAGATTCTACAGTTTTAAGGGAAAGTGGGATTTTACAGAGGTTTTGACAAGTAATGGAAAGAACAACTCAACTGTTATAATTATTCACAATATAATGAAAGGGCCCATATTATGCCATTTCCAGGTCTGTGTTATAATGTTTCCTCACCAAAAATATACCTGGTGTTGTGTTTTGTTTTATTCACACATATTTAAAGGGATATGCCACCCCCAGGTCAAATTTGGGCATCTCCCCACAGTCCAGAGACTAAAATAAGTGGTGGAAAGCGTTTTCCTGCTCACCCAGCCATTGTCCGAGTCTGTCGCCACTGACCGCCGCGGTATCTGCAGCTCCTCCGCCTTAGACTGGAGTCTAACGTCGCCAGAGAAAGATTTCGGCCAAAAGGAATTAATTTGCTCGATGCGTTTCCCAATTACTTTCTGTGTAGTGCGCATTCATATCGAGTGCAAATAAATGTGCAAATCAACACGGAGAGCTTGCCTTGGTCATTTTGGGTGGGAACTATTTTCCAGTGCGGAAGAATAAAGCCGAATCACGCACCACGCTGTGCAACAGGGGAACTCCCTTCCCGGTGCGTAACAGGGATTCCCCTGGCAGCGTGCTGTGTGATTCGGCTTTATTCTTCCGCTTTATTAATTCCTTTTGCCCGAAATCTTTCTCTGGCGACGTTAGACTCCAGTCTAAGGCGGAGGAGCAGCAGATACCGCGGCGGTCAGTGGCGACAGACTCGGACAATGGCTGGGTGAGCAGGAAAACGCTTTCCACCACTTATTTTAGTCTCTGGACTGTGGGGAGATGCCCAAATTTGACCTGGGGGTGGCCCTTTAACACTCAAATCCCGCATATTAAGACTGCGTTCTTCCACTTTGTGAGGTCATGTGGTAATACAGGAAGTGCTCTACTGTCATTCTTAACTCCATTCACCTTCACTTGTATAATTTGGAGATTTGAATGCCTGGAATTGTCAATCTCTTCTAAATAAAAGGTAAAAGGTAGTTAAGTACTGCTTCATGACATCACAAGGTGGAACAGAGCATTTTGACCTGAAGAAATGTTGACAAACTAACATAACTTGGCTTAAAGCTCACAAGAGTCAATTTTGCATAATATATGACCTTTAAAGGAAAAGTAACATTTTTTTTTTACAATCTGAGCCTTCTTTCGGCAATAAAACAAGTAGTTTTACTCACCCATAGCAGTTTGGTGTCAATTGGAGTGGTATCGCAGAAGTTATGTTGGAGCCGTTCTGTTCTACTAATGATCCTGTATCCGTTAGCGTGAGTGCTCGGGGCATTGCTTTGCGCTCTCCAAATAACACAAACTTTAGCACTTTTCAAATCACAGAAGATCGCTGTGTCAGGGTAGACTTTTAGTAGATTCCAAAACGGCCTGAAACCCGATATCGCACCAGAAAAGTAAAGTTCAGAGCGGTGTTAGCTTCTTTCAGACTAGCGGTGTTTATAAACAGCTGAGTTCACGCATGCGCACTGTCCTCTCTGATGACGTCATCAAATGAAACTATAGCTGGATATCGGGTTTCAGGCCGTTTTGGAATCTACTAAAAATCTACCCTGACACAGCGATCTTCTGTGATTTGAAAAGAGCTAAAGTTTGTGTTATTTGGTGAGCGCAAAGTAATGCCCCGAGCATATGATACGAGCACCATGTTAACGGATACGGGATCATTAGTAGAACAGAACGGCTCCAACATAACTTCTGCGATACCGCTCCAATTGACACCAAACTGCTATGGGTGAGTAAAACTACTTGTTTTATTGCCGAAAGAAGGCTCAGATTGTAAAAAAATGTTACTTTTCCTTTAAGTAAAATGTGTTTTAATAAATTTTTAATCAATGACCGCAACATTTTATTTTGGAAAATACAAAATAGAACATATGAGGCCATCGATACCGTGCCATACACTATTGGAACAGCTGTGAACCAGGTAAGTGATGCTTCTGGGCTGTTAACATGCTAGTTTTTGTTAGCAGTGGCATGGCAAAGCTCCTCTTTGGCCTAGTATGAATTAAATAATGAATCCAACATGCACATGACTATTATTTTTCCATTTGAGACTACAGTAATTGAAAAAAGTAATTAATCGTTCCATACAAACTGACCATTAGCACCCCGTGTGTTTGACATTCACAATAAAGAGATCTAATGCGGACGATAAAATGTTCATTATAAACTGACATAATTGAAAGCTTATCTTTTCACAGAGGCTTTACATCTCTGCTGTACATTTACCGCAAGAAAAAAAAAAAAAAAAAACCTGGTAGCTTTTGATAGAAACATTTATAGGCTTACATTTGATTCTGGAGCAGCACATGATTTTGCAGCTTGATTTATTGTCCACACAGACAACAGTGCCTCAGGATATAGAAGATAAGTGCAGCGCATTATAAAAGCTGGAGATGCCTGTGTAGTTGTCAGGACTCGCGAGTCTATGGGGAAGAGTGTATTAAGTGACATGTGTTTTGATAAATGAGCTCAGAACTGTCTTGGGACTAGTGATAATTGCAGTAATATGCCAGTGCAATTGTTCAATACTTGACATAAAAGGTTTCATTAGAATTATTTTTCCCTTAATTACTTCATGGACAACAGTCTTCTTTCGTTTTATTTTAATCTTTAAAATGGTGTGTAAAGTTATTAGTTAGTTATGTAAGGTTCGCACTGCAATGGCTGCATTAACCTGGTCAACAGAATATCCATACTGAGGCACATCCCACTGTTACAGCAAACTTGAAACATAAATATATAAAGAGTACAATGACAAATGTGAATTCCTTTTTCACATTTTTGCCACAGTGACATTAATAAAAAATATGCAAGTGGTTCTTGGTATGTTTATCACAGGAGTACTTAAAATGGCAAAAAAAAAAATGAAGCTACAGTGGTCCCTCGTTTATCGCGGGGGTTAGGTTCCAGAAATAACCCGTAATGAGTGAAATCCGCAAAGTAGGACAACTTTATATTTTACAATTATTATACATGTTTTAAGGCTGTAAACGCCTTAAAACACTGGAATTAACGTTTTCTCACATTTCTCTCTCGTTTAAACACTCAAACTTTTCAACAAAATGTATTAATAGTTCCGCCGGAAGCCCCGCCGGACTCGCGAGGAGCGTGGAGACATGAGTCACTGGATCCGTCGGAAGCACCGCGCTCATCCAACGGCACTGCCACGTCCCGGGACGCACACCAACCCCTTGGAGAAGTGCGCGACACGTGCACCTGCTCATCGTGGTCAAATCCGTGACAGAGCAGCACGACCGGCGCGAGGCTGCGTGTACACCGGGGATGCAAGCACGAGATCGAACCGCGGCGCCCGGACCATGCCTCCCCTTCAGACCTGGTCTAGTCCCGGTTTAGTCCAGGTCTAGACCTGGTCCAGTCCTGGTTTAGTCCAGGACCAGTCCAGGTTTAGACCTGGTTTAGACCTGGTCCAGACCTGGTTTAGTTCTGGTCTAGACCTAGTTTAGTCCACGTTTAGTCCTGGTCTAGTCCTGGTTTAGTTCTGGTCTAGACCTAGTTTAGTCCACGTTTAGTCCTGGTCTAGTCCTGGTTTAGTTCTGGTCTAGTCCAGGTCCCCCCTGCGTCCCCCATTTATCAATCGGCAAAGGTCTACAGTCTCTTAGCCAATCAGGATGCAGAGCACAATGTTACACTATAAAAAAAAGTTACATTATTAAAAAAAATAAAAATAAAGTCCACAAAACAGCGAGGCCGCGAACAGTGAACCGCGATAGAGCGATACTGATTTTTGTTGATTGTTGGAATCCAAACTTTTTGCTCTATCTCACATTGATACATATTTGCTTCAAAAATCTGACTAAAATAAAAATGAGATCTAATGTAGAGTATACAATGAGTACACAGACTGTTTTTTCTTTTTTCCTGGTCATTTTAGGGCAGGTGGACTCTTGCTGAAAGAATTGGCTTAGGTAGAAGTTAAAAATCAATAAAGACTGTATTTCTGTGTACATTTTAAGAGCATAAGCACACTGCACTCAAATGAAAACATTTACCTTACAGATATAGTTGAGATTGCTTACAGTGGGAAAAAAAAATCTTATAACTGAGATGAGACTAAATTTAAGATTCAACTTAATTTCATACTGGTGCTCTTCCAAAGCAGTTTAAGGAGGTGAAACAAAGTCATGTAAAGCTGACCTGGTGTTCAGGAGTTTTGAATGTTGAAATATGAGTTAATTGTAAATTCATGTCCAACCTTGATATAAAACCCTCATCCTACGACAGATATACAGGCCTCTAAATGCTTAAGCATCTCAAGTGTTGTCCAAGGTAAAGTGCTTGGCAGAGCTACAGTGGATTTATCCTTTGTAGCGTTTCAATGAAAAGTAATACCCAGCGTACAGTGTTTGGTATATACAAAGCCAGATGATCTCCAGGTCAACATCAGAAATGATATGAAAAGATAAATGAAACGTGCTGACTATATATGTTTGTGAATCTTGCATTTGCCGTCTATGGTGTACAGATCAAATAAGGCCCACAGATGGCATCACCTTAGTTGTCCTTAGAATCCCTGCACTCCCCAATCTTCTGTCAAGTACCTGTTTCTCTCTGGCCTCCTCACTTGACCCCTACATCTTGTTATCTTCAAACCACTTTTTTCCTACAAAACACCACCTGCATCCACATCAGCTGCAAGCAAACCTCCACATACTCTAAAACAACTGCTCAGCTTTGCACTACACCTTGGTACCAATGAATTTCACTTTACTCTTCATATAAAATCACATTTCGCTTGCTCCTCACATAGAATTTTGAGCAGCGCAGTCCAAATTTGAATTGTCTTACTGACTCCTAATGCAGCCTGTAAGTGAGATCTCCAGAGCAGCTTTGAACACACTTGTTATTCTCTTCCTGCTTTGTCATAAATCCTTAACCACCCACGAGGAATCGCCTGAATTCATTGTCTATGCCATTATTCCACTGAGCTCAAAATTTATTAGTTCCTTCAGCTGTGATAATTGCCATTTGCCATTTAGTTGGAAGCAAACAAAATGCAAAATCCCAGAGGAGGGCATTAATATGTTGTTTTGTTGTTCCGCACTGGGCAGATCGTTTATTTTTATCATCCCTGACTCAAATAAATGGAATAATTTCTACGCAGTATTCATACTTAAAGCTACCATTAGTATCTATTAGAATGGCAGGATGTTTTGCAAGATATAAAGATGGGGCTGTGAGGTTACAATCAGTACAAAATTATGAATAAAAAGGCACAAAAGCATACTGTATGCGTTTGTGCTGGACTTTACCCTCCTTTTCTGGGTGACACACTGCAAGAAGTGACTGTTAAATTCTAATCCACCACCTGCTCACACCTGTTTACAGTGACAAGTTGAATTCTGGATATGACAAAGAAGAAAAAACATTTTGGTGGCTAACACTGCAACCGACTATTGAAAATATTAGACATGTTAGATATGGTCACTGCATAACTTGCCAAAGCTGTTTTTAAAATATTTTTTCATACTCAGTCTGGGCCTTTAAACTGCATTGTGTACATTTTTTCAGGAGGAGGATCTGTCAAATGCTTTTCTCCGTCTAGATATTATTGCATTGTCTGGAGAGTTTCACAGTATGATCTTAAACCTTTTTTATCTTCAGTCCAAACCAAACCAAGTTACAGGTCAGTTAAAGGAAAAGTAATGTTTTTTTTTTACAATTTGAGCCTTATTTCGGTAATAAAACAAGTTGTTTTACTCACCCATATCACTTTGGTGTCATATGGAGCATTTCCGGAGATGTTTTAGATTAGCGTTAGGCTAACGCCGTTAGCCTAGCGCGATTTATAGCCATAGCTCGGGGCATTCCCCGAGCATGTAATAGGCCCCGTGCGGGCTCCAAATAACACAAACTTTAGCACTTTTCAAATCATAGAAGCTCGATGTCTTTAGTCTACAATTTCGTTTGAATCAAAAGTGGCCTGTAATCCGAGATTTATCCATAGTTTACAGCTATGCGTTCCATGTTTGGGTCCCGGGAGCTGAGAGCACACTCCGCGCATGCGCACTGGCGTCCTCATCTACTCGAAACTATGGCTAAATCTCGGATTACAGGCCACTTTTGACCAAACGAAATCGTAGACTAAAGACATCGAGCTTCTATGATTTGAAAAGTGCTAAAGTTTGTGTTATTTGGAGCCCGCACGGGGCATATTACATGCTCGGGGAATGCCCCGAGCTATAGCTATAAGTCGCGCTAGGCTAACGGCGTTAGCCTAATGCTAATCTAAAACATCTTCGGAAATGCTCCATATGACACCAAAGTGATATGGGTGAGTAAAACAACTTGTTTTATTACCGAAATAACGCTCAAATTGTAAAAAACATTACTTTTCCTTTAAAGTTAAAGCTGTTTAATGCCATACTGTGGAACATTCCAGGCAGAGCAAAGACATCCACAGAAACAAGAAAGTGACGAAAACTTAACCAAAAAGTTACATAGTACTAGTACATCTTTAAATGCGCTGTACTTGATTTTAATCTTGACAAGATAAATGCTCTTTAGCTTTACTATTGCAGCTTACTTTATATTATGCATTGTAAATAGGAAATGGAGACTAATAGCTAATACAAAAGCAAACAATATACAATATGCAAACAAATATATGACAGTATCCCAGATAGTTGTTTCTGTGTTATAGTGCAACATCTGAATGGCAGCAAGCAGAGCTAATGGTTCAAACTAAAACATGTTCATGACTCATGGTTCAAAATAATGTACAGGCCCTTTAATTTGAAATTGAGAATGTTTGTGTATAATTTCTGCTATAAGATGGTGAAATACAAGTAAAATATTGTTTTGAACCCCCAATTTACAACAGTGGAGTTGCAAACCAGATTCCTAAACATTCACTGAAGATGCATTACCTGTTGGCAGCACTCTATCTTCTTTGGTCTATATTTGATAGCTGTCTAGAACCTCAACTTTCCACTGGCTCAAATCCTCACACATGTCCAATTTTTTCATCCAAAACATCCTTGATCAAATGGTGCCAAATGCGGTTCTTAACAGTGTTATCGTGATACTAAACTTTCAAACTTGATTTCAATACAAAGGAATACTCGATACTCAATACGAATTACAATACCACACTGACAATAATAAAAAGGCTCTTTATTTAGACAATAGAAAGGGATTTTCAACATTAAATCATAGTACTTTATTTTATATTACCATGTGGTCTTATATCTGTGTAATCCATTGTGCCAGATTGTGGTCCACGGGCGTATACTATTATTTGAGATTTTGTTATACTTGATCTGATACAGCTCAAGATCATTCTAAAGCTTTTCAAGTTCATTTTTGTCCTGTGATTTTTTTTCTTTTTTAGTATCCATACCTGCTCAAATTAGTATGTAGTTGCGATAGTCGTTTTAACATCGATTAGTATCTGATTTTCAACAACCCTGGTCCAACCGTAACCCTAGTAACACACATCATACCATGATACAGTTTGAATCATTGACTTGTGATTTTAATGTAAGAGCTGATCTGTGTAAAAATGCTATAAATATGACATGCACTAGAGACCCTTCATTGGTAGAATCCGTTCATTCATGTTTTATGCACACAGTTTTCCAACAGGGGACAAAATGTGCACTTGTACTGCGTCTCATCGATTTGTTTACACTCCTAAAGTTTGCGGTATTTCAAATCTATTTTTGTGTTTGGCCAGCCAAGCTACAAATGCACAAGTCAGGGCTTACAGTAAGAGCTGACGCTGCAGACAGGAACCCGGCATCTGGACTGGTACACAATAGGAAATCAATTTGATAAAGCAAATAACTTGTGTCAGTATGGGATGGGAGTGACTGAGTGTTCAGAGATGTGACTAAACGGTCGGTGAGATAGATACAGCCTATAGAGTGGCTCAAGTAAATAAAACCGGATTACAGGGTTTACTAAGCGCATTATTCTGTTGTATTAGTCTAAAGCTTGAGATACCAGCTCGTCTCCTTGGAGAGTTTATTGGATTGCCTGAAATGTTGCACAGTATGGCATTACACTTTTCTATTTCCACAAAAACAAGCAAGCGGTAACCCCATTTCAAGGTACGGGTCAGGTTTGTGGAGAGGTATTTTTAAGCATTAAATAACATGTAATTGAATAAATGCATGATGGATAAGCTTAATGCCAGACTGGAGAACATTCCAGGAAAATCAATAACTTAGAGACGAAGAGGGTGGTGGAAAATGTCCAAAATGTACCTTAAGTTATCGTATAAATCATATAGTGTCTCAAGAATATCTCAGGTCAGTTATTGATACTTTACAGCTGATGCCATGAACATTCCCTGGGGGTGTGATGCTAGCTTTTGGCACTGCTTTATCTGAGGCTCGTTAGAACTTTGTTTTAACTCAATCTGACCATAAAGAGTTGATTTAGCTGGAACTACAACAGGTGAGCTGATTTGTGCTGTTGAACAAGTCTCTCACACAGAAAAACAGGACCATGAACACTCGGAGTGATCATAGGCTCCCAGAAATGTGTTGTTTAAATCCATTTTGTATTTTTTCTTCACTTTTCTTAAAACTTTTTGACAGTGTTAAGGTGTGCACTGTGTCACCATGGTAACTGCTGAACATTCCACCATATAGATACCAGAGGTGTGGACTCGAGTTATGTGACTTCGACTCGAGTCAGACTCGAGTCACGAATTTGATAACTTTAGACTCGACTCGACAAAATGTACAAACACTTGCAACTTGACTTGGACTTCAATATCAATAACTCGTGACTTGACTTGGACTTAGGCCTTTTGACTTGTGATGACTTGCTACATCCAATGAAAAAAAAAACTCTAAAAGTATGTTGATAAGGACCGCACTCGTTGTACTTGTGAATCTGCGAAAACGTATGCACAGAGCATGTGTGCACGGCTTGCACAACATCCAATCACAGTAGATCTACGTTGCTTTCATTCGACCGCATCCAAGGCCTCTCTCTCTCTCTCTCTCTCTCTCTCTCATACACATACACACCACTCTCTGTATTGGCATGTTAGCCCAGAAATGATCATTATGTGGAATAAGAATGTTGGTTGATGTTTAAAAGGTTAGTGCTAAAAGGACCCCTCTCTATTTGAAGGTGAAACTGTTCTGCATATGATGCCAATACAGTGCACTTGTTCTACTGCAGTAGTGTTGAAATACAAGCAGTCTGTGAGTTTTAAGATGAGTGATCGCTGCCTCAAATTCTCTCTCGCGCTCTCTCTCTCTCTCTCTTTCTCAGTATTCAGACCCTTTTAAGTTTTCACTCTGTTTATATTGCAGCCATTAGCTAAAATCATTTAAGTTCCAAGTTTTTGTTGTTACTCATTAATGTACACAAAGCACACCGTATTGACAGTGAAACACAGAATTGCAGAATATTTGCAGATTTATTAAAAACTGAAATCACTGTCATAAGTTTTCGGACCTTTTTGTTCAGTATTTAGTAGAAACACCACTTTGAGCTAATACAACCATGAGACTTTTTGGGAATGTTATAACATGTTTTTCACACCTGAATCCTTTCATTTTTTTCTAATGTTATTTGATGTGGTGTAAAAAGGTAAAATGAATACAGATCTTGCAGACATTATATGATTTGTAGAAATTTTATTTCTTTGTAAAGGGGACTCGAAATGACTCGAAACTAAAATGCTAGGACTTTGGGCTCGACTTGAGACTTGTGAGCTTTGACTTCGGACTTGACTCGGCACTTGGATACTCTTGACTCGGGACTTCACTCGGACTTGAGTGCAAAAGACTTAGACTTACTTGGGACTTGCCCAGCAATGACTTTGTCCCACCTCTGATAGATACACGTAGAACACCCCCAGTGTGTTGTCACTGCAAAGCATCAATAAGCACAGAAACATTCATTGAATATAGGTAAATATAGATACTTGTATTGTATGAATGATGTTACATGGGTTGCAAGTTTAAATGCACTGTAAATATGGCACTCTGACCCCTCCCCCACAGTTTAAATGCACTGTAAATATGGCACCCTGACCCCTCCCCCACAGGACTACAGATGGAAATTAGCTGTAAAGCTAGAATCTGGTACAAGCATCTCTGCCTTTGTGCTTAATGTAACTGTACATTGTCCTTATAAATAAAATGAAAATGAAAATTTATACCTATTTTGGGAAAAATGACACAAATTGCACTGTAACTGCTGCAGCTCTTGATAATACTAACCCCACTATGGCAGATATAACATGACATTTGTACTTCTACTTTTTTCATACTAAGCACCTGAAAACTTCATGCATAACATTTTAAATATTCATTCATTTTCTTCGGGTCGTGGAGGCAACAGTCCAAACAGATCTGCCGCCCAGATCTCAATGCACCGGCCCCCATGGTTCCTGGTGGTGGGTCCACGGGAGGACGGCCCCACATCACTTTACGCAACCGGCCTTGATGTAACTTCTGTCATGGAGCATTTTAGATATGTTTTATTTTATTATGTTTTTTTGTTTGTTTTTTGTTTTTTTACAGTCCACACTATCTCTATTACAAGTGAACATATAAAGCATATCCAACTCTTGTCAGTGATGCTTTGAGCTGTGTCTTGTGTATTTCTGGATTCAAACCTCTTCCTCAGTCTCCTGATGGCATGTGTAATTACAATCAAACAAGTGTGTGCTACAGGAGTTGTTTTGTCATGCAGCGCTGTGTTAAGACAAGACTATTCCAGCACCATTCCACTTGATGTGCTGCCAGACCTACTACTACTGCTACAATGAAAAGCTCTCACCTGCCTTCCCATAGAAATGGATAGAGATACACATGCAGGTCCTATCCTTTTCCAGATGCTATCATACATAAGCTTGTGGTCTATATTTCTTATGATGTTTTATTGTTTTCTCCATAGCCTACTTGGACATGAATCTGTTGTATTTCTAAAGTTATCGAACAAACCACTTAATCCTGGGAATTGCTTGCCATGAGCCATCAGAAATAGATAAAAACTGACTATTTATAGCCATATTATACATTTCTAATAAGCCCATAAATAATATACTTTTTCATCTACCCAAACATTGTTCTTGCGTTCAGATCAGAATCAACTTGAACAGGTTTAAGAGGCTCTGAGTAATCTTTCTTACATTTAAAAGTGTATGTGGCGTTAGTTATTTAGCGCTAATCTTCGGGGACTAGATGTGTGACTGCTGACACGAGAAAGTAATGATATCTTTTTCCGCGCTGTGTTGTTTTTGTCTCTGCGGGGCTAATTACAATAGAGGAAGTGTGAGCCTGTCAATTGGAGCCAGGATTGTGCTGGTCTACTTTCCACAGCCTTGCCTCTTGAAAGAAGCAAGTCCAACAATGTTGAGTGTTGAGTAATGTATCATAGCAGTTTGATCAGCATGTTAATGTATTGATACTTTGCATTTGATGTCGTCAAATTTCCCTAGGGGTGCTGAAAGCACTACTCTGTTAGAAGCTCTGGTACTCATTTTAGACTTAATCTGAGCTTTATTTTAACACAATGTGATTAGAAAGAGCTGACTTGGTTGAAACTATGACAGGTGAGATGACTTGCATGCTTAAAAATTTATACATACAATTCATAAGCATAAGCTAGCTGGCATTAGCCAACAGTTTTTTTTGGTTAGTCATTTTCAGGATCATGTATTGATCCTGAACATTTGTCAAATAGACAAGATAAATAAATAGAATCATTAGAGATGCCAGTAGAGATGCATGTAGAACAACCCCAGCGTGAAGTCACTGCAAAGTATCAATAGAATTCTCAGTTGTAGGGAATGCATTTTGTATCAACTGATTTGGGGATAATAACGTATGGTGTAGAACCCTGGGAAAGTTTTTGACCATTGTTTGATATTAGACATGAAAACTATACCAAAAACTATACATACCTAACTTTATTCCTGTTAATGAGTTCCCTCCACCCAACCTCATTGATTATACTGTAAAAGAAGCAGTGTGTGACATCAGGCATAAGATACTAAGCTGTCTGCATCTTGTAAAACCCCAAGTAAACAGCCTGATCCACTGCTGAAATGCACTTTGGAATCTGTTGGCTGTGAGATGGCGGTCCACCCCTGCTTTGCCATTGGAAAATCCTGTTCTAAAGCTGTGCACGCGCCAAAGAATTCATGCATGTAAACACTTGTGTGTGCCAGCAGAGATTTGATTTGACTCTTTTCACAGTCTGAAAATCAGGTACCCCATGTTTAGGTCAGCAGTCATAGCATCGAAACTCTGAATTACGCTGATTCAGGCTTGATTATAACATAGCTATTTATTTATTTATTTATTTATTTATTTATTTATTTATTTATTTATTTATTTATTTATTTATTTGTTTGTTTGTTTGTTTGTTTGTTTGTTTGTTTGTTTGTTTGTTTGAAAGGGACAGTGCAAATTAATGAACATATAATATATATGTAAATATGCCAGATTATAGCCACAGGCTAATTTCCATCTATTGTCCCTGGACAGGTTGATGGTGCCAATTAAAAGGTCACACATACAATAAAACAAGAGAAAAATACATTAAACATTAAATACATTAAACAATCATGTCTTGATTATAACATGGCATTGCAGGATAGGATCAATAATCTTGTAGAACACTGGTTATTTGATATCTCCTTACCGTTCTTATAAACCAAAGACAATGGGAATGTTGACAGCTTGAGGGCTTGGAAACTGCTTCCTGTCCTAAATATATTTAATGTGTCCCTTTTGGGCACCGATGGCCAGTCATAAGGCTTCATATTTCCCAGCTCAGCTGTTGATACATTTAATTTCAGGTGCCTTTCCAATCTGTCGCAGGTAGTTTAGGACTGCACAATACAGTCTTTCTATGTCTTTATGTCTGGGACTGCGGCTGGAAATTAGCACTGTGCTAAATCTGGCATATTTACGTCGGTTTGTGTGATCTTATACAAATTGTGCGTTCATTAATATGCATGGTCCCTTCCAAATAAATGAATAAATAAATAAAGACTGCACAATACAATCTTTCGATGTTCCAATTTCTCTCTATTTCTCATGATCTCATCAAAAAAAAAAGAAAATCATAAAACATCTCTTTATTTTTATCACAATTCTCAATCCAGTTTACAGCAGTTAGTATTCCTCTGTGTTCATGATCACATCAGAGTTGTTTTATTCAAGTACACTGGTGTGTTTCTCATGCCCGCTCTGGAGATAATGAAGTCCTTATGCTGATAGGAGCACAGGTACCCAACAATAGTGTTCAAATTTAGCAGCATGTGATAAGCAGCGCAAGGCCAGCTGCTGTCAGCGTTAGACAGTACATCATAATCGTGCTCCATCTGGCATGTGGCATATGTGGATCCAATCTGAGAAAAATTTTCCTCTTGAGGGATGTGTGTGGGTCTCTGGAGGGCTTGCCATACCCGCCCCTCCCATGTCAACATTTGAGATATTGCACTGGCTCACTCCTAACATTACATTTTAGCTGAACGTCTCGAAATGTCAAAGTGCACAAAGAAAACCGTCTCAACCAATCAGGTGGTACAAGCTCAGAGAGATAAATGACGTTGTTTAAGATGAGGAAGTAAAATATAATATCCACGGTGTTAAAGTTGCACTGGCCTGATGCTCTGTTGCCTCGACCCCTCTGGGAAAGCACACCATTTTTCTTTTTGGCCACGAAGCAGGAGGCAAGCAGAAGCCGGAGTAAGCCAGATTGGCAATATTTATCTTGTTCTGAAGAGGGACTGAACACAAACATTGGGGGTAAATTTAAATCGCTGGAAAGACTGCCAAGGTGGGCCGGAGAGATTGTATCAATATCAAAGTGAAATGGGGCATTTCATTAGCATTTGTTTGGCAAGCTTTTGGAGTCAGGAAAATGATCAAATGAAAAGCGTTCTTTAAACTATATAGATAGAGGTTAATAGAAGACTGCATATCATGTGTATTAGGACAGGTTTTGATAGACCGAACAGAATGACTATATACTGACACAAAAATAGGGTTTACTGATGTGAATATCATGCTGCACACATTACCACTTGGATTGTCAGGCTGAAATGCCACAGCATGGCATTAAACCTTTCTATCTTCATGGAGACCAAAAGCCAGACCAAGTTACAGGTCAGATCTGTGGAGAGGCAACTCTGCACACACTCACACTCACAGCCTATTTTTCTAGGTATTTTTGAGCAACAATGCAAGGTATAGCTATTTAATATTATACTGTGGAACATTCCAGGCAGAGCAATGACATATCCATAGAAACAAGTAGGTGGTGGACCCAACCAAAATGCTACATAGTGCACCTTTTAAAACAAAATAAAATAAGACAGAACTATTCCAAATGTGTCATGTCGCTGGTATCTGAAGTAACCACAGAATACATTTGGATAAATAAAAGCTCAAACATTATGATACTTTCTGGGCTGACTATGACCAGTGAATATGTTTTAATACAAATTATATGTCCAACCAGGATAGCGAGGGAACCAATATCCAGTCCAGCAAATTTTTCAGTATTGGTACCGATCGGTGCATCCCTATTAGAATTGATAATACTCCCTACATGTATACCCGGTCCTCACTTCACTATTCCTCATCTGAACTACTTTATTTTGACTTCAGAAGGCATCCTGCAAGAGCTACTGTTTAAAAATGTGCTGACCCAGTTACAAAGCCATCAGAAAGTCAAAAAGCCTGACTCATCTTTCCCATTTACACTATGTTGCCAAAAGTATTCGCTCACCTGCCTTGACTCACATATGAACTTAAGTGACATCCCATTCTTAATCCATAGGCTTTAATATGACATTGGTCCACCCTTTGCAGCTAAAACAGCTTCAAAGCTTCTGAGAAGGCTGTCCATAAGGTTTAGGAGTGTGTTTATGTGAATTTTTGACTGCCAAACCCAGACTTGTCCATCAGATTGCCAGATGGTGAAGCGTGATTCGTCACTCAAGAGAACGTGTCTCCGCTGCTCTAGAGTCCAGTGGCAACGTGCTTTACACGACTGCATCCGACGCTTTGCATTGCACTTGGTGATGTTTGGCGTGGATGCAGCTGCTTGGCCATGGAAACCCATTCCATGAAGTTCTCTATGCACTGTTCTTGAGCTAATCTGAAGGCCACATGAACTTTGGAGGTCTGTAGTGGTTGACCCTGCAGAAAGTTGGCGACCTCTGCGCGCTATGTGCCTCAGCATCTGCTGACCCCACCCCATCAGTTTATGTGGCCTACCACTTTGTGGCAGAGTTGCTGTCCTTCCCAATTGCTTCCACTTTGTTATAATGCCACTGACAACTGACTGTGGAATACTTAGGTGCGAGAAAATTTCACGACTGGACTTGTTGCACAGGTGGAATCTCATCACAGTACCGCACTGGAATTCACTGAGCTCCTGTGAGCGACCCATTCTTTCACAAATGTTTGTAGAAACAGTCTGCAGGCCGAGGTGCTTGATTTTACCTGTGGCCATGGAAGTGATTGGAACACCTGATTTCGAGTATTTGGATGGGTGAGTGAATACTTTTGGAAATGTAGTGTACTTTGGGTACAATGTGGTCATGTAAACTTACAGATAAGATGTAAGCAAGATACAATTTGCTCTGTTCCGGGAAAAATGCCTCCTTACCACTTTATATAACCTACTACTTAAGAAGTCTTAGCACTTGGAACAAAACCTGCTGGGAAATGTTTTGTTTACCAGTCCCACCAGACCACCAATCAATACCAAACTCAGAGCCTATTAGCCTTCCTGAACTGTTTAACACTAGGTGGCCTCCATTACTCAGACCAGTCAATGATGTTTGTCACTTTAATGCGATTAGTACCATTTTCTATTAAGACTATCACGCCCTATCAGTTAGCCTATCAGCAAAGGTGTTACCTCACCCATAACAAACCTTTGGATGGTTAATCCCTTATTGCTTCTGCAGGTCAATGTCTAATTTAGCATTAATTATCCCGAAAATCACCTCATATAACTTCCTTTGCTATGCCGTGTTTAAAAATAAAAGTTTTTACTTCTTGAAAACACATGCTTAAATCGGAGCCTTGGGGTATCCCTTATCCACTTTGTTATTGCATTATACTTTTACTGCTAACATGTGCAGATAAATCTAATGTATGTACATGCATATTTTCTTTGCTGGAGTGGAGACTTACAATATGTCTACATTCATGTAACAATAAAGTGCAGCAAAATCAATGTGATGCACAATCTTCAGGCTTAGACCAGCAAGAGGTGGTTTGAAAGAGGTCTCGTGCTGCTACGTTGCTCCTGGACAGGTGATGTGAGAGGAGTGACCAGGTGAGTCATCCTCATCACAAGTTCAGGTCCAGTGTTGGTCAGATTATTTTAGAATATGATTAACTGACTACTGATGACCCCTTCTAAAAGTAATCAATTTACAACTCTACTCTCTACTCTACTTTATTTCAAAAGTAATTAAATTATTTAGTTCAAGTTACTTTGAAAAAAAAAAAGTAAACATTCAGCCATGGAACCAACTTGTAAAAAGCACGAGCTCTTCAGACTAATGACACTTTCTGTTATAGAACCTGATTTCAAGTCCTCCATGAACCAGTATTTGTGTTGTTTTGGTTCACATCTAATGTGTGTCAGACATCAGAAGAGGACATCCCGTGCTACCTGTTCATCTGTTTTACTGTTTTACGACCAGTGTTGTATAGTAACGAAGTAATAATACTTCACTACTGTACTTAAGTACATTTTGGGAGACTTTGTACTTTACTTGAGTTTAAAAAAAAATGATAACTTTTACTTTTACTTCACTACATTTCTGAATTTAATCGCATACTTTTACTCCGATACATTTTCAATGTGCTGTTTAGTTACTTGTTACAAAAAAAAACCCTCTACTGACTGAAGGAAGTCAGGACGTGCCTGGGCTTGTTCGCTACTTACGCATGACAATCAGCCTACACCTGTTGGTTTCATGCAGCTAGTTTAATCAATCAACATCCCTGATGGAAGAGGAGACAGCATCCACGTCGGCTACAAATGAAGGGGGACCTAACCATGATCATCCCTGGCCGTACTTAAACACAATGTTCTCTTACGCTGATATGAAGGATTCGTCCTATCGAATGAAGTGCCTCTTGTGCCTTCCAAGAAACGTGGAAATCCTATTTTACAGAAACTCCCCGTCCAACCTCAAGAAACACATTGAGGTAAGTTCTAGATTAATGAAATTGTTAGCGTCTATATTCCAATTTCAGTAACCACACCATGGACATTCTAGACATCGTTGTGAAACCTTGAGCATAACTGCAGGGAGGAGCTCACTACACTGAAATCATTCTGAAACTACTCAGCTAAGATAGTTTCAGAATGATTTCAGTGTAGTGAGCTCCTCCCTGCAGCTAGATATAAACAGGGACTAACCAGCACTAGAACCAGAACTGAAGAAGTCTCTCGGATGAGCGGCGAAACGTTTTCAACCAAACAAACTTTGTCCAGTTGACAAATTGAACTTCTCCTTTTATCATGGATTCTACCTGGACGACTGAGGGACTTTTCATGCATCTTGAGCATAACATGTAGAAACTTTGTGTGACATTGTTTCGGTTACACAAAGCGTATTTGACGATGTTGGAGCTAACAGGCTACCTAGCTTTTTCGGCTCAAGGGAAGGCATAGCTGTAGGATAAGTGTAACGAAAGAGAAAGGGCACACGAGTTCAAAAGGAACTTGTACTTGTACTTTCAATTACATTACTTGAGTACATTTATTTTTACATTACTTGTCATACTTAAGTACAAGAAGTTCCAGATACTTTAAGACTTTTACTCAAGTAACATTTCAGTCAGTGACTTCGACTTTTACCAAAGTCATTTTTGGGAGGGGTACCTATACTTTTACTTGAGTTTGATTTTCCAGTACTTTATACAACACTGTTTACGACACAGTTCCTTGGATTACACACATTTTTGACAGGACTAGTTACATTACTATGTTACTAAAAAGTCATTTGATTACAGCAATCCCTTACTTTGTAACTAGTTACTGTCCAACACAGTTCACACACAATAGGATACCAGCAGGAATACAGGCCTGCTAACACATTTTTAGAGTATTAAAATGTAGCTTTAACTGCCAGAACCATTATATTTGACTGCATCGCAGGCCTCAGTGTATTGTACAAAACATTATGGACTGAACACTTCAATAGCTTCCTGGGCCTGACTGTTTGGCTGCAGGGCGGTAGTGATGAGTTCAAACGTGCCAGTCCCATTCTCCACTAGATAGAAGCTCAATGGATTGTGTAAAGATGAGGCAGCCTATTCAGTTGGCTGGCAAGCATAAACCAGAGAATCCAATATGCTGCTTTCTTTTTTTAACCATATTTCAGCTCAGGCCCTGGGGGAACTCAGTGCTCGAAAAAATGGTGCCATGATGTACCGTCAAAGAAGTGGGGGGAGGTACGGGCGATTATAGAGATGAAAAGCATGATACCGAGTGAGTTTTTCTTTAGACTCTGCATCTTGCTTGTGGCACTGTCATAAAACACTCCTTTGTGGATTAGTGATGTTAAATATAGAGTGATTTCTGTAAGGGAAATTCTCTAAGTGCCACTTTGGAATACTCTTCTGACATTTGCAAATCAATATTCAACATTATAGCCCATTTAGAAATCAAAGTATTATCAGTCTGTCATAATTGCAGATGTATCAAATTTATGCAGTGTATAGTATTGACCGACGTAATCGTATGCGTCCCAGTGCTGCGTTCAGGCTCTTCACTTGTTAGCGCATTATAGATAATTCTAATTTTCTCTTCCTCCTTCGAGCTTTTTCAGTCCAAACACAATTAAATACTCTTGCTCGAGCCATTTTTCTCTTTCGGCTCAGTTACGCCCATAGGCCAAGATACATGCCTGTCACAATCCTAAGAAAAAGCCATTAATATTCCACACACACAGCCTAGCCTTGTGCTATGCTAATGAAAATGTACCAGACCACCGCACTCCCCCCCCCCCCAATTCGGAATCAAATGCATTGGGTGTAGTGTGGCCTGGCTATTATGATACAAGAGAATGCATGTTCTATGGTGGAGGCAGGAGAACAAATAGCTATTCTTAGGGGATCCGCTGAGAGGGCACAGGTCACTGACTGTTCATGCCGCGAAATCTCTCAAAAAGCTGTTATTTGACAGACCAAATGCACCGCCAGCTTCTTTCTCTCCATATATATTTTCAGCTGTATGACAAGGTGTATACAACAGGTACGCAGCCATGAGCTAAAGGCGCACAATGCAGTTTTACTACCATAAATCAGTAGTTAAATGTTATATGCAGTGTTGGAGGAAGTACTCAATTTTGATACTTGAATAAAATTGCACATACCAGACATACTCAAGTAAAAAAAGTATCTCATGACAAAAATGTAAATGTTTTAAAGTATCCATTTAAAATGTACCGTTGTAATTCTTCAAATGTAGTGATTTTTATACAGATTTGTGCTGAAGTTTGTTCACCAGAAACAATTGAATCTTTCTGGATATTTTTGACTAGCAGTTTTTATTTGTACATTTTTGTTTTCTCATACTCCCAATATGTTAAAAAATAAACCCCTCAACTTTTTTTCCAGCAGCTCTTACACAATAATAATAAAACTTTTCAGTCCAGTTCAAAAATGTAGTAGAGAAGAAAGTACAGACACCTGCTCTGAAATGTAGTAAAGTAAAAGTACCCACTTTAAAGTCTACTTAAAGTACAGTTACTTACATTTTTTACTTCGAGCACTGCCTAATGCTGTGTTAATTTCCATGTTCAAATCTGTTTACTTAATTTACTCATATTTAAAAATCGGATCGTCAGTAATTTATTAGGTTTTGCATAATTGTCCCCTTGGGCTTAGTTGTAAATAAAGTTCTTAATTAAAATAAAACATTGAAAAGTGCTGCAACATACAGTATATACAAGGCTCTGAACCTAATTCAGCATAGTAATTTAGCAATTTACTGAATGTCTCTCTCCACTCTTCACCCCCTAGTCACACTGTCATGCCCAGTGAAGTTACCCTGACCTGTTGATTTGAGTTTTACACGATTTCTGTTTGGGATGCCTTCCTTTGAAAGCGATTGGAAAAGACTGGAAGTTCAATTAAATACTCCATGAAAATTGGGTGAAATATCACTACAGCAAAGCAAGTTGAGAAATATTTTTTGTTGCAGAATAAAAACCTGCACAGATCTTTCCAATCTATATGTGCGACGAACTAAAATTTCACATACAGGATTTCAACTGCAAGATTCTTGGTTCAACTTTAGACTCTGTACCATCTTGTGACACCATCTTGTTTGATTTTTGTTCTATTGTCCAATGGTATGCAGTTATCAAAAGTATTCCTCAATATCAAATGTTCAGCGTGAGTGAGTGATAAAGTTTGAAGTGTTTCACATATTTGCGGTACATTCTCTTCATACCGTCACATAAAGTCAAGGTAAATGCTTCCATGTCTCGTCTCTAGTTGTTTTCAATCGCACCTCTTTGTCGATGCGTCTTATCTGCCACTGTTCTTCTTCAGCGTCTTTCAGATTGATTTTTGGGTTGGACCTGTAGGATTGAATCGTCCACATTCTGAAAGAGCATGCAAGTAGCTGTGGAGAAAAGTAATTAATGAGATTTTGGTTCACCATCGATTGGCTAAGTTCAAAGAGAGTGATGTTCTTGGATTCAAAAAGCAAACTATTCTAAGACAGTGCAATGTAGAGATTTACTGCTGTTTGGACAGATTCAGGTAACCACAGCAAATGAGAAAAGGGTAAATGGGGTAATGTTTCAATTTTTTCCATTCTTCTGGTGATTCTTTCAGTCCATATGCTGATTCTGACCTAAGTGCTTGAGAGAGTAGCAGCAGGTCACAGTAGCTCCTTTACATAACTCTATGTCCTGTCAATCATCATATCATCTTTGCAGTGTTTCCTTACGACCTCTTGTATAGACAGTAGCTTTGGCCGAAGCCTGATCCCCTTGGCCATCACATTTTTGAACACCAGGCCCCCCTGAGTGTGCTGTAATGTCTATTGTAATGTCAATACGTTTGTTGTGCTGTGTTTGTCGCTGTATATGTCAAAGAAGCTCTGTATGCGTGAAAATGAATTTCCCTTTGGGGACAATAAAAAAAAGTCTAGCTGACATTATTTTATCACTATAGTTCTATATTTTATTTTTACTTGTACATATACATTCATTATAACGCCTTATTTGACACCAGTCTCTTGCTATTTGTGCTACTTATTTAAAATGTATGGGAACTGCACCGCTCAGAGCCGCAAAGCACTACAGAGGGTGGTGCGAGCGGCAGAGGACATCACTGGCAGCAGTCTCCCCTCCATCCAGGACATTTACCACAGCAGGGGTCTGCGTAAGGCACGCAGCATCACTAAGGACCATACTCATCCGGCACAAGGACTCTTCCGTCTGCTACCCTCTGGTAGACGATACAGGAGCCTGCCAGCACGCACAAAAAGACTCAAAGACAGCTATTACCCCCAAGCTGTCAGACTACTGAACTCTGGATAATACTCTAAATACTGAACTCTCAATAATACTGCACTAAACTACCTTTCATTATGCATAATATGTTTACTGCTGCTGCTCTGTATGAATGTTTCATGTTTGTCACTACCTCACTGTAAATTACTGTTACCTGTGCAATAACCTATGTGCAATATTTATACCATACTATGTGCAATACGAAATCCACATGCAACACCTACACCACACCATATTATGTGCAATCTGTGAAATACTTACACCTTATTTGTTCTTTGATTTAATCCTGCCTGCACCTTGTACATTGTACCTTGTATTTTTTTTATTACATTTTATTACATATTTTATTTTATTGTTTATTATATTGTTTATTATATTGTTTACTTCTTCCCCTGCACTTTTGCAACACTTTTTTACCATGTACTATTATTGCATGTTATTAGTACTTCTTGACTATCTTAGCGAGTCAACGGTTCTTCTGATCCTAAGCATTTCATTGCATTGTTGACCTTGTGTTGATTCTGCATATGACAAATAAACAATCTTGAATCTTGAATGTATTATTACCATGTATATATTTTTTTCTTTCTCTTTGTTATTATATTATATTGCGATGTGTGAGCTACTGTAATTTCCTTTGTGGATCAATAAAGCTTGTCTAATTCTGATATTCACTATTACTTGCTGTCCAGTAAATGATAACAGCAAGTGTACAGTATGTATATTAAATGTGCTCAATGTAACTTTCTTCTCTGGGGATCTGCAATCTGTTGGTCTCCATGGAATGTTCCACAGTATGGCATTATAATTACAGATGTTTTTACTGCTAAAGCCTTGAAAAAACAAGTATTCTTACTGTGAGCATGGTTGCCACAGATCTGACCTATAACTTGGCCTGGTGGCGTCATCTACTTGTTTATGTCTATGGAAATACACTATGTATTATTACACTATGTATTTTCTTGTGTTAACCAAAGTTTCTTAAGTTGTCACACACTTACCCATATGGGGTGTTGTCTCTGTCTCATGCTGTCCTCATTCTCTTTTTACAGTTGTGCCTCTAGTCTACAAACTGCTCATCTGTCAGTGCAGTACAGTGCTGACAATACACTGTGTCACCAGTGAGAACGCACAGAACACAGTGGAGCATGGGTAATGTATTTTTGATGCAGCCTTGGCAACTACTTCCCAACCACAAAGCCCGGAATGACTGGAGAAGCTCTGTGAATCTCCAAGCCTGGCTTCTGAATAGGTGTTAAGTGTCCCATTAAAATAAATGCCCAAATCACAAGGGAAAAGTCTGATTGTCTAGCCAGCTCCTGCAATCTTTCCTCTCACAGCCACTTATCTGCTCAGCAGGAGGCAGGCCTTCATAGGTGGCACTTTTTCTACTTGCCCTTGAAGAGACACAAAAGTTGTACCCTTAACCCGAAGTGGAGTTGGAAAAGTTTGTCTCTATCAATTTAAGTATATACAATTTTTACCAAATATTATGGTTATTATGAATTTACATCTCACTATTAGGCTATATATACACATGGTGGCAGAGTGGTTAGCATATGCTGTCCTAGATTGAATTTTATTACCTCCTTGTCATTTTTCAGTTTCTATTTTAGTTTATCTTAAATATGTTTTTGTAGCTTTTAACCATGTTATAACTTTGTTCCCTCATCAGAAACAAACCTGAAATAGTCATTAGCTTAATTCTCCCTGGTTTGATTAAATCTCCACCCACCTGTCACAAAATTCTTTTCCCAGGATTGTTGCATCATAGGTAGAAACCCTGCTCAGTTTTTAAGTCCATAAATCATTGCCAGACTCACTCTAAGTATTTCTGCTGCGTTTATCACTACTTTGTGCTTTTATTACTACTGTGTGCTTAAATACATTTTAGGGTATGCTTAGTAGTTTGTTTGTTTGTTTTTTCCGCTTGTGGTAATTTCAGGATTAGAGTATAGGGACCCAAGATGAAAAATGTGTGGCTCTGACAAGCTGAAATAACTGTAAAAACATTAAATGATAATTTCTCTGGGCATAACAGTGCTGGACAATCACATCCATGCATTTAGACACTTCCCTTTTGGCTGTTTGTCTACACGGCCTGTCAACAGTTACATAAGAGCTGCCGATAACGGAGAAAGTAATGACTATAGTTACTTGGTGTTACTGGCAAGATGACTATTGCCAACATACTGTATCTGCGCTATGTTTCACAAGGCAATTGCATGAACGAATTGGCCCTGGGATGGAGTCATTTTCAGATAGTGGAGCTAGCTGCTTCTGTCAACACTATATTTACCTCTGTGCCTTATCTCTAACTCACCGCGGCCTTGTGGTAAAGCTCTATGTAAGTAAAAGCCATGATGCTGATTTATTTCCCCGCCCACAGATGTTCCCATATGCAACCTCCACTCTCTTCATGTAGAGGCCATATCTCACACGCTGCCCCCTGCCTCTAGGCTCTTAAATGGAAGCCCGTGCTGAACCCCGGGGGCCAACTCCACTGTCATTCAGCCATTGAGCGGACATTATTGAGGAAGGTAATTGGCAGGGAGCCTCATCTCTGGAGGTTTCCCTGGCCGATCTGTCAGAACACTGTGGGAGCGTTGCCATTAATCAGTGGGGGATAAGGGGAAGTGGGGCGGAGGGGGCAGAGGCGCCAAAGACCCCCTTACCTTTTCCTTTTGGCCTGACAGAAAAATCCTTAACCTAATCAAAGCGCCTACTCTAATCTGCACATGGCATCTAGTTCTGTGTGGAAGTGCACAATGGAAGATAAGTCTTTAAATTACTCTGGCCAAAAAAGCAAATGTGACGATAGTGGGCAAGATCTGTATCCTGTCTTATTACAAAGTTTCTGGGAACTTGTACAGCATAGCAACTAGTTCAGTAGATAACATACTTTTAGGAACATTTCACTGCTTCAAAAGGCTTTTCAAAAATATATTGCTGCTTTTAAGGCCTTTTATGGAATTTCTTTACTGGCAAAAGTGGCTCAGGTCAGTTTGTTGATCTCAGCTCTGGCCAGTGATGTTGTGCCCATGAGCCAAACACTTAGGTCGTTTTCACACCAGGAAAGTCTGATAGTTCACTTGCTTTGGTCTGGACCAAATATATATAAATATATATATATATATATATATATATATATATATATATATATATATATATATATTTTTTATTTATTTTTTATTTTGGTGCGGTTCGCTTTCACACTGCACTTTTTTGTAAGTGGACCAACATCTATAAACAAAACCACGTGTGCTGAGGTTGCTCAGCCATTGGACAGAAATGAGCCGTGTCCAAACACGGAAGGAGGAGAATCATGGCATTACGTGCTGTTTTCAATCTAGTCTTAGCGTATGGTTTGCACACTTTTTACAGTTCGCACAAATGTTTGAGCAGCACCATGAGGTTTACACTATTGTACAATCAATTTCCAAACGACGAAGACACAGGGCAAGACGGCTATAGAGGACAGCGCTCGTGCGCACATCAAGTTGTGACTCTTGCTCTTCACACAAAATGTAAGTAAACCTCGTTTTGTTTAGTTTCGTGTCATTTAGTTTCGTTTTGTAAGCCTCAGTTTCCCATAATGCTCGACATACGACGGGAGCTCGTGTCGGATCAAGTCCGGTCTGCATTCTCACCTCAAACGAACCGCACCAGGATTCGAATGATACCGTACTGAGACCAAGCTTTTTAGGTGGTCTCGGTTCTCTTGTTTGCTCCGGATCGAGATTTTTGGTTTTTATTCACACCAGCCCAAAAGGTCAGAATCAAAGGAGCAGAGTTCGAACCAGAGTTCGTTTTAAACGAACCAAACAAGGCAGGTGTGAAAACGACCTTAGACTCTTTGCTTATGTATGAATGTGGGTGCATGAGTCATTGGTTAAAGTCAGTATGATCATTGGTGCAGGTTGACAGCCAAAACGTTTTCAATCAGCCCCAAAACAGGAACGCAAATACACTATATTTCCCAAAGTATTCGCTCACCTGCCTCGCATATGAACTTAAGTGACATCCCAGTCTTAATCCATAGGCTTTAATATGACATCGGTCCACCCTTTGCAGCTATAACAGCTTCAACTCTTCTGGGAAGGCTGTCCACAAGGTTTAGGAGTGTGTTTATGGGAATTCTTGACCACTCTTCCAGAAGTGCATTTGTGAGGTTACACACCGATGTTGGACGAGAAGTCCTGGCTCTCAGTCTCCGCTCTAATTCATCCCAAAGGTGTTCTGTTGGGTTGAGGTCAGGACTGTGTGCAGGTCAGTCAAGTTCATCCACACCAAACTCTCTCATCCATGTCTTTATGGACCTTACTTTGTGCACAGGTGCACAGTCATGTTGAAGAGGAAGGGGCCATCTCCAAAATGTTCCCACAAACATGGAACAATTCCATGCATGGAGCATGGAATTGTCCAAAATTTCTTGGTATGGTGAAGCATTCAGCATTTCATTGGGACCAAGGGGCCAAGTACAGCTCGTGAAAAACAACCCCACACCATAATCCACCCTCACCAAACTTTACACTTGGCACAGTGCAGTCAGACAAGAACCGTTCTCCTGGCAACCACCAAACCCAGACTCGTCCATCAGATTGCCAGATGGTGAAGCGTGATTCGTCACTCCAGAGAATGTGTCTCCACTGCTCTAGAGTCCAGTGGCAGAGTGCTTTACACCACTGCATCCAACGCTTTGCATTGGACTTGGTGATGTATGGCTTGCATGCAGCTGCTCGGCCATGGAAACCCATTTCATGAAGCTCTCTACGCACTGTTCTCGAGCTAATCTGAAGGCCACATGAAGTTTGTTCCCAATCGCTTTGTTATAATACCGCAGAGCAACCCATTCTTTCTCAAATGTTTGTAGAAACAATCTGTAGGCCCAGGTGCTTGATTTTATACACCTGTGGCCATGGACGTGATCAGAACACGAGATTTTGATTATTTGGATAGGTGAGTGAATACTTTTGTCAATATAGTGAATGTGTGTTAATTCGTTGGTATGTGTTTATGGAAATACATTTTCCCTTTTCAAAAAACATTACAACATTAAAGGGCCCAAATTACGCTGTTTACTGACCTTTTCTTGACCTGTAGAGTTCTTCTCTCAAAGGGAAGACACACTGTTCCACCTGGTGATGTCATGTGGTAATACAGGGAGGGCTGCACTGTGTTGATTAAATAAATGCATCTTTACTAGAATAATTCCCTTAATAATTCAGCCCTGGAATTGCCCATCTCTACTGAATTAAAGGTAAAAGTAAACTATCACTATATGACATCACAAGGAGGAACAGAGCATTTTGAGCTTTGGAGATGTAGACAGACTAATAAACCAGTTACTCAAGCATGTGTGAATGAAACGAAACACAGCTCCAGGTACATTTTTGTCAAGGTAAGGTAATGGCATTATAGCATGGCTCAAAGCTCACAAGAATCCATTTTGAGTTATATAGGACCTTTAAGGACTGCTGCATATTCAGATACAAAGAAGTCAGTTTTGTTGTTTATACCATCAACAGTGTGTATCCTTCGAATCACTATGACAATCCCTTCCTATACAGAGCGATGTAATGTGTATTTATCCGTTATGTTTTCTGCTTTCTTTCTGGTCTGACTAATATTACGCCAAGATAAAGCGCCTCACAGCAAAACAAAAGAATAAATCCTCGACCCGACATCCAATCCCATATGTGATCCTTGTTCTCATTCCTTGAAATACGCCGCCCGACTGTTGTTTTGCAAGTCAATATCGCCATAATTGTGTGCCGTAAGTACGTATCATCTCTGCAGAGGTCAGGCTGGGGAAATCATTTCGTGGCCATTTGACTTTGTTTTTCTCATCGGGAGAGGGAGGTAGAGGAGGAGAGAAAGAGAAAAAACATCAAGCGGCGAATGCAAAGTAGCCTCCTCGCTCAAATGCTAGCAGGAGTACTGCAGATGCCTGACCCTTCCGTTGAGGTTACTCCTAATTTATTTGTACCCGTTTCTTGCACAAAAGAAGTGGAGAATGTGACTCAAAAAAATCAGTCTTCTTGCCTCATTCTCTTTTAAATTAGTGATTTTGGTCCTGAAATAGCAGGCTTTAATCAGACTTGCGATCTTGGTCGGCGCCCTGCTTCTTGGACACAGATGGTGGTGAAGAACAAAGATAACAGTTGGCGCTTGAAGATTTCCGAATGACCCACAAGATCAAACCGAATGGCAGATATTTGTCATAAACAAAGTCGCATGAATTTTAAAAGCGGAAGCTCTTTATGAGATAAGGCCCAGACGTTGTGGTGCTCCTGGTTTTCATGTCATAAATAGCGGCCCACGTCAATGGTGCGTCAGAGCAGAGATGGAAAGGTGATACAGGTGTTGTGGCCCATCTGCCTTTTTAGATTAGACATGATAAAATGGAGGAGAGAGGGAGAGACATTCAGTAAGTTGTTGGAGACTCACTGGCTTGATGTACTGTAAGGCCATCCTTCAGTATTATTAAATTACATAATCTAGAAGTCTTTTTTGCTGTTGTTAGCTCTCAAGCACTAAGCACTTTTGGACTTTGTTGTCATGTTGACTTGCAGGTGTAAAATGGTTACCTTCATATCATACTTTTGTAATTCAAATGTGTACTCAAAACCACTCACCCATACATACACATACACCAGTGTACGAAGGGACTGTAAAGACACTATAAAGTACCCACATTTTTTTGTGTCATTAAGTAAAATTATGTTATGAAATCGGTTTGGGTTGTGGATCTTGGAAATGTGTTGGGGAAAAAGAGGGAGCAGAAGAGAGAGCGGAAGAAGATGAATGATGGGTTTGGACCGCTGCTAAGAGTTGGCTAAACCTTTTCTTTGTGTAACATTGTGTAACAGGTCTATAGCTGATGTCAATGCCCTTGTTGTAAAGGTCCTATATTATGTGAAATTGAGCTTTAAGCCATATTATAATGCTGTTACCTCATCAACAACATACCCATTGTTGTCTTTTGTTTCATTCACACATTTTTGAGTAATCATTTTTATTAATCTGTTAATATTTCCAAAGCTCAGCCTTGTGATGTCATGAAGCGGTAGTTTTAAATTTTACAGCTGCCTTTTACTTTTTTCAGTAGAGACTGGCAACTCCAGGGCTGAAATTATCCAAATTATTCTAGTGAAGGTGTATGGAGTTTAAAAACACAGTGGAACACTTCCTGTGTTACCACATGAGGTGGAACAGAGCGTTTTCAGTTTGAGAGAAGACCTCAGGCTAAATATGCAGGGTATAAACGTGTGAATGAATAAAAACACAACTCCAGGTATGTTTTTAATGAGGAAACAACACTATAAGATACACTATACTGCCAAAAGTATTCACTCACCAGTAATGACGTGCGGTCATTGGAGGCATCACAGAGAAAAAAATAAATAATTAAATGGTTATATTTATACAATGATTTGTACCATAGTTATTTTCTATTTAACTTCACCATTTTAATTCTCTTGTTTTTAATTCAAAATGACTGAATTTTCACTTTCACCATTCAAATAATTTATTGTTTCATTTTACTTTTTTTTCTCTGTGATGACAAGTGAGTGCACGGCCTCATCTTCCTCCCCTGACTGCACGTCACTGTCACTCACCCATCCAAATAATCTAAATCAGGTGTTCCAATCACTTTATTGGCCACAGGTAAAATCAGGCACCTCGGCCTGCAGACTGTTTCTACATTTGTGAAAGAATGGGTCGCTCTCAGGAGCTCAGTCAATTCCAGAGCAGTACTGTGATAAGATGCCACCTGTGCAACAAGTCCAGTCGTGAAATTTCCTCATTCCTAAATATTCCACAGTCAACTGTCAGTGGTATTATATTGGAAGTGATTGGGAAGGACAGCAACTCAGCCACAAAGTGGTAGACCATGTAAACTGACAGCAGATGCTGAGGCGCATAGTGGGCAGAGGTCGCCAACTTTCTGCACTACAGACCTCCAAACTTCATGTGGCCTTCAGATTAGCTCAAGAACAGTGTGTAGAGAGCTTCATTGAATGGGTTTCCATGGCCGAGCAGCTGCATCCAAGACATACATCCCGAGTGCAATGCAAAGCACGCCGCCAATGGACTCTAGCGCAGCAGAAACGTGTTCTTTGGAGTGACGAATCGCGCTTCTCCATCTGGTAATCAGATGGATGAGTCTGCATGTGGCAGTTGCCAGGAGAACGGTACTTGTCTGACTGCATTGTGCCAAGTGTAAAGTCTAGTTCCTTTCACTTAGTTCCAGTGAAAGGAACTCGAATCGATTTTGGACAATTGGAGATGGCCCCTTCCTCTTCCAACATAACCGTGCACCAGTGCACAAAGCAAGGTCCATAAAGACATGGATGAGAGAGTTTGGTGTGGATGAATTAGACTGACCTGCACAGAGTCCTGACCTCAACCCAATAAAACACCTTTGGGATGAATTAGAGCAGAGACTGAGAGCCAGGCCTTCTCGTCCAACATCAGTGTGTGACCTCACAAGTGCACTTCTGGAAGAATGGTCAAAAAATCCCATAAACACACTCCTAAACCTTGTGATCAGCCTTCCCAGAAGAGTTGAAGCTGTTATAGGTGCTAAGGGTGGGGCGACGTTATATTAAAGCCTATGGATTAAGAATGGGATGTCCCTTAAGTTCATATGAGAGCCAAGGCAGGTGAATGAATACTTTTGGCAATATAGTGTAGATCAGAAAATTGAGTAATATGGGCCCTTTAAGTGAGAATTGGTTCAAAGGAATACAAGTGGCAGTTTTGATGTTTGAAGTGATAGTACATTTTGGGTAAGATATTAGGCAGCCTTTAAGTAGTATTGTCACAATACAAAATAGACTCAATAGTGATTTTCAGCAATTGCTCTTTTTTGACAATAGAATGTATTTTTCAACACACAATAACAGTACTTTCTTTGTTACACTGTGGTCTTATACAAGTTTTGGTAACGCTAAAGATATTTTTAAAAATTGTTTCTGGTTTCAGTGATTTTTTTTTTTTTTCATTTTCACCGAGTATCTAGTTTCAACCCTAGTGTCATTATTGATTAGTATCTGATTTTTGACTCTTTTGATAACCTTTGACCCTACCTGTATGTATCATGTAGGGTGCATGGCTCATTGCATGCAGGCTCTGTCTTCGACTTTTCTGGAGTGACCCTTCTTTGTGGCCCTTGAGGGATGATGAGCAGTTTCACATTTTGCCCCTCGTCTTTGGATGAATACAGATGTGTATTTTCTGACAATGATGATGGATATTCTGACAGCTCCCATTTCGCCCATGAATTTTCAAGTGGGCCAAGAAAACTCCAGAGACCCCATGTTCCCCTGGTTTGGTTTTGCTCATGTTTTATCATTGTAAATTAGATCTGCGATAGAGCAAGGTGACATGCCATTTGAGCACATAGTAAATGAGAGTGGTCGCAAAGCAGTGAATCATTTTGAGTCTGTGTTTACCTTCATTAGCTCTAACTGTCTCTTCCCACTTATTTCCACTGAACTGATTTGAGGGAAAAAAAAAGTGTAAAAGAAAGGCCAGACACAAAAACACAGAATATTGAGCTGTTCTGCAGTTGATTAAAATGCTTTTATTATATGAAAAATCATTGTTTTGCCATGCTTGTTTTGTTGATGTCTTGTTCATAAAGGAAGCCATTACATTTAACCTTGGAATTTGCTTGGGCCTAATTGCTGCTTGTGCATGACAATCTGAAGAGCACTAATGTGGCAATAACATCGTCAGGAGCAGGACTGTAGCAAACAGCTTTGTGTGGACAGAGATACCATGTCATGCACTCTGCAGAGCCCAGAGACCCAGACAACAAGGCAGAATTTTAACAAATATATACAAATGATTGTGAAAACATTACTAGGGCTGGAAATCCCAGGGTCCCTCATGATTCAATACAATACATGATACATAGCTCACAATACAATATTATCAAGATATGGCGATACATGTGATAACTACCTATACTGTATTGCACATCATATATTGCTGTTTTTTTTTAAGATCTCATGACATGGTACTTCTTGATGCTTTTATATGGCTCCTTAATGGTTCCCTAATACTGTAAATGAATCCTTCTTCAAAATCAACACTCAGTGCATGAGAAACAGAGATAAGATGAGAAAGAGTAATTTTTCTCCCTCAGAACAGGTCATAATGGGCATTGTTGCTTGAATGCAAATGAGGAGAAAAGAGCTGGCCAATAGTAGAGGGTGGGGCGTGGCCAAACGCTCCGCTCTCGCTCTGAGCTGTCAGCTGATCCATTTCCTTGTTTTTGCACGAGGGAGAGAATTGAAGCGTTCCATTGAAAAAAAAAACACATTTCCACATAAAATCAAATTAAACCACTGCTGTTCAAAGGTCCAGAGGCTCAGATAAAGGACTTCCGAGCCTAGAAACACTCGGACGTGCCTCTAGGCAAATAAAAAAACACATTTCGCATTGCCTAGCGCATTCGCAGTCCAAACTCTCTGGGCGTGATTTACAGAGACGCTGAGTTCAGACAGACGGGGGTGGAACTGCATTTGCATTTATTTTTTTGATCTGACGTCAATAATGTGCCTTGTTCAAAATCGCCCGTTTGAGCTCCGATTTTTTGTAACGCAGAAAAGGATCGCAAATGCTCAGTTTAGACATTTCACAACTTTTAACCATGGGGGGGGGGGGGGGCTAAACAGGGTAGGGGAGCTCACATTAACGTTCAAAAACCTCAGAAAGTGAAAATTTCATGCCATGGGACCTTTAAGAACTGAATACATTTTAGCAACAATATTTCTTCGTTAAACCATTACTTGTACAAAGTTGCGAAATACATCTATTTTGTTAAGTGTATTGCATAAACAAGTTTCCTTCCACTAAATAAGCAATAAAATTGTAGTGCAGTCACAAAAAATTACTTACGATACATCACGGTTGGTGATGTGTCATTGCAGCAACCTATGAAAATGATACTCTATCACCAAATTTAGTATCACAATGCACACCCTACTAGTCGCTGTATCAAAAGTTCTCTTGAGATTGCAAATCTACAAAACCTCTACAGGTGATCAAAACACAACATAATATTGGTAACTAATACAAAATAATTGCATTTAGTTTTCATATTCATTTTTCAGTCATTACTGTTCCACAAGCCACAAAGTACCACCAATGTATTCATTTACTTTGTACTGTACAGTATAGCCCCTTGAGATGCATCATTGCATTGATTGCATTATTGATCAATTGTATTATATGTATTGTAATATTTTTACACAATTTGCAAAAGGCAAAAGATTTTTAGTGTGCAGAGATGTATGTCCACATTAAAATGTCTAAAATAGATTTTGTCATATTACTGATTTCAACGTGAGAGCTAGCTGGGTTTTCAAGTGGTGGATTTGCCACCTGTTTGTCCTTTGGCAACAAGTACTTTGTGCAGGTGGTGCCACAAGGACAAATTACTGGTCAGATCTGCTTACAGTAAGACTCAACATTTTTTCAAGCTATTTTTATGCAATAAAACACCTGTAATTGAAAATATGCAAATTAGAAATTGAACATTTCAGGCAATGCAATAACATCCATAACAAGCTGACCTTCCACTTGAAAAGTAGTTTTACGTTTTAAGTGAAACTGATGTGAATATGGGGAAACACATGTACATATATATAAAGTATAGTTTGAAAAATGTGTCTCTTGTTGGAAGCTTTGCTAATTTTGCTCATAGTAGTAAATAGCCATTATCCAAATAAATAAGACACATTAGCTTGATACAGTATAATGTTATCAGTCTTGGGTCTTTCACAGTTCAGGCAAATTCATGTGAACCCCAGGCCGGTCGATTTGTGTTGACGCTTTTGATCTCCACAAGATATTAAGAAATCCAACCAGCACTACTACCATCAGACTGAAACTCATCCTAATCTCTCTCAAACTACCAATCACGGCCTATTCCTCTCCTTCAAATCATTATGTCGAGACTATTTTCAGAACCAATTTCACATTCAGAGGTAACGTTTAATTCCATTTAGTTTGAGACGCGAGTGCTGTGAGAACGGTCAATTACAGCATGGTGTTTTCATTATACTTTGATGTTCTTTGCTCTAGAGTGAAAGCTGAGGGCCTAGGCACATCAATATCTTTGGATTGAGCAAGTCCATGTCTTCTGAACTCCCCACTGGACCAGAAAAGATCTTGTGATGTTGGTACTGGCCTCTGTTAGGTCAGGACAGCTTTGAGTTTAGCTTCTAATTCGTTGCTATAAAGGGGAGTTCACATTCAACTAAGTACTGACAAGATGTGCTAATGAAGTGTTGTAACAGCTTCATTCGTGAAGATGTGCCCTTTGTAGAAGTTCACACCAAAAGCTACCAGGATATTAAAGGTATGATCTTTTAGAGGTGATGCTGGATCATGACAATTTGTGGTAACAGTGTTTAATAATTGATTTATTTGACTAATTTGGGATAGAACAAATGTGTTGAATCAAGCCTGAATTCATACTGAGAGATGAACATTTTTTTCTAACTTTGTTTTTTTTTTACCTATAGGTTTTATATTAAAGAATGGAGGTGAAGAGTGGGTAGAGACATTCACCAAATTATTGGAGCTGGGAATTAAAGGTCCTATATTTAGCAAAATTGACTATTGTGAGATTTACACCATGTTATAACGCTGTTACCTCCTCAAAACATACGCGGAGTTGTGGTTTGCTTCATTCACATGTTTGATTAACCCTTTTATTATTAATCAGTCTACATCTACAAAGATCAAAATGTTCCATCCTTTGTTCCACCTTGTGATGTCATGAAGTGGTAGTTTTCAAGTTAAAAGTGACGTTTTTAACTTAAATTCACTAGAGATTGGTAGTTCCAGGGCTGACAGTTTGAGAGAGTGAAAGAACTTGGTCAAAATATGCAGGATTTGTGTGTTAAACATGTGTGAATGAAACAAAGCACAATTATATGTATGTTTTTCATGAGGAAACATTATAACATAGATCAGAAATAGCGTAATATGGGCCTTTTAATCTTTTGCCGGCATAGAGCCTAGCATGTGTCATGTACTCTATCTTCACGGAGAATGTTCTGAAGTATGGTTTTAACTTTGGAATGAAGAATCATGCAGGTGACGAGGCATAAAAGTTCCATACTGTCCCTTTAAAAGTTACACCTTACACTTTTTAAAATGTAAGCCTTTCTCTCCAAATTTAATCATAGTTTTGGCCTGTTTCTTATCTCTAATCAGCCAATCATTAGCTCGCAACAATAGCTGCTAATCCACAGGCGGCTCCAGGGCTGGTGTAGAGAAGCAGCTGTACTCCGAGAAAACTCTTCATAACACATGGTGCATATTGTGATATTTTTAGTGTGCATATTTTCATGAGAATGGAAGATATGATAGATTAGATCATCAGTAATTATCCAGGCCCATTATTAGACACAATCCCATAATTTCATCATGATTGGGAGACCTGCAACACCTGTGTCTCCTCTAATGTAGTTTTATTTCTACACTGGCTATACATCTGTGCCTTCTTCCTGACATTCATTACATAAAAGTGAACAGATTTTCTAAAGTTGTGGAGCGTTTCTCACCTGGGTCTGTGCAAACATATGTGCAGAAAAAGGATGGCACTGGTGAAAGAAGGTGGTGTTATTATAATGCAGTGTAACATTGTGAATGCTAAAAGGCTTCTGGGCTCCAACAGGCTCCAAATGTGTAATTATTGCCTTTTTTCGCGTTCTCGCTGTCTGCATGATCAGGTATAATGTCTTTTGCAACATAATTAGGAATAATCATTCCTTCTATAGTGCTTTGTGTATTACCCCGAGTGGCGTAAATGGATCATAATGTGCATTTAGAGGTACATTTTGAAGTAGCAGTTTATGTAAATAGTAAATAGATTTTTCTGCATGTTCAGATCTCTTAAAAACGTATAAACAACAAACTATATTCAATGGGCAAAATACTTATACTTAAATAAGTCGCAAGTTAGCAACAAACTTCAATCATCATAGAAACAAGCAGGTGAAGTCACCCGGCCAAGTTACAGGTCAGATCTGTGGAGGAATCACTCACCCATTCGCACGCACATTCATCAGTGTATGCAAACATAGGGGGCAAAGTGGGTTAACTGTCTTGCCCAAGGACACAACAACAGTACTTAGACTTACCCCCAATTTACAACAAAGCAGTAACAACACATAAGCGCAGCAGCACAGCATACGAGAAGGCATCACTTTCCATTTTAACCAGTCAGACAATCTATACGCGCGTCCAACAGCCGTCATTATACTACGCGCCATTCAAATTAGGTCGGAGTTCAAATTTCAACAATTCAATTCAATAACAAAAGAGAAATGGTAATAATAAATTCTAAGTAGGAAAAATAGCAAGTGACTGGTGTCAAATAAGACATAATTATATCATTGTATTATTATTGACCTTTATTTAACCAGGAAATGTCCAGTTGAGATTAAGAACCTCTTTTCAAGGGAGTCCTGGCCAAGAGGCAGCAGCAAACACAAAACACAGTTACATATTTACACAGATAAGACATAAAAGTTTAAAAACATTGTGGACGATTGTGGAATTGGTCCTCAAAAGCTCTCAGTTTGGATTTAAAAGTGCTCAAGGAAATTAAATCAGTTAGTTTCCAGTCTTTCTATAGCATATTCCATGCAAAAAGGTGCAGAGTAAACAAATGCCTTTTTACCCAGTTCTGTACGAGCATAAGGAACAGAAAGCAACAAATAGTCTTGTGAACGAAGAGAAAACGATTCAGCATTTCTCAGAGCAATTAGGGTGCAAATGTACGAAGGCAGCAGTCCCAATATTGCCTGTATATGTGCAAGTAAAAATTAAATCAAATATAGAAATACAGTAATACAAACGTATCAGTGCTCATCTGTGGGAGTCGGAATAGCACCGTCAACCTGACTTCCCAACCAAAGATGCTTATGTTGATGGCGGGATTCAAACCGGCAACTCTCCTTTCCTTTTCATAACTATGTAGTGCATGTAATTCCTCAACTCTGTCATTTCTGTAATGTTCAACAAAGCAAAAGTGCCTGAGATCCAAAATGACACAAGTGAACCCTATTCCCCAGGAAATAGTTCCACATTGATTTAGTGGAATAGAAGTGTACTCCAGAGCCGCCTTAAAACACAACTTTCTATTAGTTTCTTCATTCCCTCAGCTCCCATTAAGAAAACATCATAAAATATAATGGAAATGGTCTTTCTTAACACGATTGAAAGACAACAACAGCGTTCAGTTGATATGTGTGTCTCAAAAGGAGTTCTATATTCCGGTTTTTGAGGATATGAACATTTCCCTGAACATGAGAGTGAGGTCAGTTTGGGAGTAGCCAATTGGATTTTTAAGTGCTGTGGTCTCTGGGGCATAAGGTTCTAGGTGACATTAGATTACATGCTGTGTGGTTTTAAAAGCTTTTGGATGCTTGAGAAAACATAGCAGACCTATTGTCCCTTGAGAAAGGTTTTATTGAATGACAAAAAAACTGTAAAATTTGAACTTGCAATGTAAAAATATGTAAAACTGTTATGTAAAAGTCCTATGTGCTTGAGCTTGCTATATAGTTGGTTATATAATAGATCATTATGTTATGATTTGCACATTTTAAATCACAATATTCATCTAAAACGACTTAATAAAAGAAACAAGATGATTTCTCCATTAGAAACATGCAGGGTCAGAGGGGAGCTGACATCATCGTAAACATCAACACAACAAAGAGCCTGCACCTCTGAGCTAGATAGGAGTTAGCTTTTTTTTTTTTCATTTGCTGCCGAATCCTACGCGTATCACTGATTAAGAAAATAAAACTGGAGAATAAATGATTACAGAGCAGTGGTCATGTGGTCAAATCCACATTGTAAATAGAATAGGCACCTTAATAACAGGCACCTTATTACGCACACTGAGAAGCACCTTTTAATCCACACTTTAGGCTAAGCCCATCAATTGTATTTTTACTGTAATTTATTGAATTATATGCTACTAATGTATAGATACTAAATTGTTTTTATGTTTGTGATCATAACACATGTACTAAATTGTCTAATGTCTGCAACTGCAACATATTTTCTATTGTATGCTATATATTTACAGGGCTCTCAAGTTTTGAGCGGGGTCGTGCGTGACACTGCGTAATTTCCGAGGAGCGGGTGGGGGGGGGCAAGTGAACTATTTTTCCCGTCGTGTCCATGAGGAACTTTAATAAATGTGTCAATTTAAACAGGAAATATCCGTTATTGGCTACAGCTGTAGGCCAAATATCAGATACCTATTGATTACAAAAATTCATCTACATAGAATACCAAGACTAAGCCAGGACTAAACCAAGACTAAACCAGGACTACACCAAGACTAAACCAGGACTAAACCAAGACTAAACCAGGACTAAACAAAGACTAAACCAGGACTAAACCAAGACTAAACCAGGACTAAACAAAGACTAAACCAGGACTAAACCAAACCAAGACTAAACCAGGACTAGACCAAGACTAAACCAGGACTAAACAAGGACTAAACCAGGACTAGATCAGGACCAAACCAGGACCGGTCCGGGGAGTGACTCACCTGTTCGGAGCTGCAGGTCGCTCCGTGTGTCGCACAGCCGGTACAGTACACCGGGCTCCAAGCGCCTTTCCCGGCTCACCGCGGGCTGAGGGTCCACTGACAGACCGGGGGAGAGGAGGAGACAGCGGGGGAGACAGAGGAGGAGACACAGGGACACCCGCTAACTGAGATTTTTTTCCGGAGAGCGGGGCGGGGAGGAGGGGGGGGGGGGGTGGGTTTCGCTGAAAACGCGCGGTGCCTGCATAAACTGAGCCACACAGACCGATTTTCTGGGCACCAAAACAAAACAAACAAACAAACAAAAAAATCAGCGTGAGAAATGCCATGTGTGAGCGTGTGAACACGTCAAATTGCGTGTGTCACACTCTCAAAGCGTGAGACTTGAGAGCCCTGTACTTATGTCTGGGACTGCGGATGGAAATTAGCACTGTGCTAAATCCGGCATATTTACGTCGGTTTATGTGATCTTATACAAATTGTGCGTTCATTAATATGCATTGTCCCTTCCAAATAAATGAATAAATAATAAAATGTACCAGGCATGGTGAAAATCGGGTTTGATCTGCAATAAGTGATTAAAGATTGCTCAAATATGCACAAATCACTCCAAATACAAATATGGATGAGTAAATGGTCAAGGGAAAAGTTGATTTTGCATAATAGGTCTGCTTTACTTTTTATTTTGGTCACTGTTGAATCCAGAATCAGGCAAGTGGCAGTTGAGTCCTCATCACACATCCAAACATTCTGAAGCCATCTGACTGCCATTTATTTATTTTTTTCCCCACAGCATTTTTGGATAGAATTTTTTGGATGAAAATGACTTCAACAGCTCTGGAAGACAGTAATAGTATTGCTGTTAGCAAGATTTGATCCGCTATGATATATTAGCATACATTATTCGGAGGTCTTATGAAGTAAGATTAGCAAAAGTTAGAATGCAAAGATAAAACCACTTCTCCCTGCACACTTCAACAGCTCAGTTTAATATAGAGTTCTGTGTTTTACCTAATTTATTCCGATGGCTCTGTTTAATTAAAAATACAAATTAACAGCATAATTAGAGCAACACCATAATTAAATTCTCTTTTATCCAAATTCATTTAATTCTCCATTTTGAGATAATATTGCTGGCAGTAGTCGGATCATGTTCTGTGCACTTGTTGTTTGCTGGCTGCAGGCGGTAGAAGGCCTTCCCTGTTATTATGGTCTGTTAGTGGCCCTGCTCTGCACATTCTGTCTCTGTGTTTTGTACTACACCTCTCATTGTAGTGCTGAGGCTCTCGCGTACACCATAATAAAGTAGACGCATTAAAACACATCCTGCGAGAACTGCCCTTAAGCATTTTCTTAATGTTCTTAATGATCCATGGGCAGTTAAACCAATATTGGTCTACAAAAATGGTGTGCAGACTTTTTTCATTTCATTATTTTTTGCTTATTTGTTGGCCCCTAAATTATATATTGGTAGTTAATTATATCTTTTAGATCACAAGCCACCTGAATGTATTCTGTGTATTCTTTCTTTTTTTGTGTTTTTACTGATATCACATTCTAGGGTGATGTGTGTAGACAATAGAGACTTATCAATGGAATGTTATTGACAAAATCCACCATCTTACCTGAAAGAATTTAACAATATATTCCACTAATCCATGTGGAACCATGGATTAGTCATTGGTAACTACATAAAGCACACTGTGCCTGTTGTTTGAATCAAATACCAAGGTGTATTTGCTTTATTTTAAAGGGTCCATATTACGCTATTTTCTGATCTATTTTATAATGTTGTTTTCTCGTCAAATACATACCTGGAGTTGTGTTTTGTTTCATTCACACATGTTTAACACACACTTTAGGCTGAGTTCTTCTCTCAAACTGAAAACACTCTACTCCACCTTGTGGTGTGATGTAATACCGGAAGTGCTTCGCTGTGTGTTTAAAGGTCTCATGGCATGAAATTTTCACTTTTTGAGGTTTTTGAACGTTAATGTGAGCTCCCCTACCCTGTTTAGCCCCCCCCCCCCCATGGCTAAAAGTTGTGAAATGTGTAAACTGAGCATTTGCGATCCTTTTCCGCGTTTGATAAAAAGACAGCCCAAACGGGCGATTCTGAACAAGGGAAATTTCTGATGTCACACTCGGGGAAAAAATGCAAATGCAGTTCCACCCCCCGTTTGGATGTCTACCCACCGTCTCTGGAAATCACGCCCAGAGAGTTTGGACCGCAAACAAGCTACGAAATGCGAGATGCAAGATTTTTATTTGATTTTTATTTATTTTTATTTGTCCTTTATCCGAGCCTCCGAACCTCTGAAACAGCAGTGGTTTAATTTTATTTTCTGTGGAAATGTGTTTATTTTTCAATGGAAATCGTCTCATATCTTCCTCAGCGTTAAAACTCGGAAGTGGGGCCGGCGCACATCGCACCGCTAAAGAGAAAAGAGCAGAGAGTTTGGCCACACACCCACCCGCTGCACTGGCCTATCTCTGTCCTCCTCATTTGCATTCAAGCAACAATGCCCAGAATAAGGTGTTTCAGAGACATATTTATGACTCTGACTGTGTTCATGAGGCTTTCTCATGCACTGAGTCTTGATTTTGAAGAAGGATTCATTTACAGTATTAGGGAACCCTAAGGTGCCATATAAAAGCATCAAGAAGTACCATGTCATGGGATCTTTAAAAGGTAAAAAGTAGCTGTTAACTTAAACTACTGCTTCATGACATCACAAGGTGGAACAGAGCATATTTCTTGGGAAATGTAGACTAATAATTCATACATCAAACATGTATGAAACATGACTTAAAGCTCACTATAGTCATTTTTGCACAATATAGGACTTTTAAGTAACTGTAAAGTAACAGAGCAGCATAGTTACTCAAATTAGTATTCCCCAAACTGGTTACAAATCTTATACTGTACTGTATTGCATTTAGTTCATTCTATTGAACGAAAACCTGGTAATGTTCCAGCATTTTATCTGTCATAAAAACTACTGGCTTTTTATTGTCGAGTAAGACTTTTCTAACAAAGTCTTTTCTCAGCCTCTCCAGATATTCCTTGTGCTGGACTGTGATGAATGACCTCGGATCATATCTGGGAACTCCAATGAAAAACTATCATCTACTGTAAATCACTGTAACCCTCTCCATCTCTTTTTTTGTTTTTGTTTTTTTGTTAGGGCCACAATTTGTACAATAACATCACAAGAATAATAATTAAAATCTGATTTAAACAGCAGTTGTGCATGTGTCTACCATAGCAGGGAGGTTGTCTATGAAACTGCATAATGCTGTTGTCCATATGATACAACCACTAAACACCTGTAGACTGAATGGCTGAATTGTGCTAAAAGAATATTCTATAAAAAGTACATACCTACAAATCCATGCATCATAAATATTTTTTCTATTTTGTACAGTGACTAGGCCTATTTTGTGATCTGATTTCAACTACACATGGCCATAGGAAGTCAGCCACAAGATTACGGATAAAAGTTTATGATAATAGCTTTTTTCTTATTGCTAAAAAATGATGAGCTTCTCATTTGGCTTTTTCCCACAGACAAGTTTGTCCCCTCAGTGTTAATTAGTGTAGAAATGGCCATAACCAGACATTTTCTAGATCACGATAAACAAGCCACTTTTTGGATTTTGCTTTGGGCTTTTTTCCTGTAAAAAAATAAATAAAAAATAAAGATAACTTACCTCATTATTTGGCTTTTCATTTTCACAGACAACAGCATGTTCCTTCAGGGCTTCCATTGTTAAATTGTGTAGTGTAATGACCATAAAGTCTCATGTTCTAGATTGCTCATAAACAAGGGTTTTGGGGAGAATCTTGCTAAAGGCTTTTTTTCCTGATTACAAAAAAATAGATGACCTCATTTTTTGTACTTGGCCACATCATGGCCCTCTAAGGCTTCCATAGAAATATCTTAAAAATTACAATATCTGAATCTTGTACTGAGAAGATATTTTCTAGATTACAGATAAACAATCTTTTTTTTCCCCTCACAGCTTTTTCTGATTTACTAAAAACATGGATGACCTCTTTCTTTTGCTTTTCTTCCACACAAACAGCACCATCTCCCTTCAGGGCTTGCATAGTCAAATATCTTAAAAATCACCATAACAGCAGCTGAATCTTGCACTGGGAAGATATGTTCTAGATTACTGATAAACAAGCTATTTTTTTGGATTACGCTTAGGGCATTTTTCTTGTTTACAAAAATAAAATGCAAAAAAGATGACCTCATTATTTGTTTTTTTCTTTTAAACAGCCAACAGCTTGTCTCTCCTGGGCCTCCATAGTTAAGTTTTTGAAAATGACCATAACAGCAGCTGAATCTTGCACTGGGAAGACATGTTCCCGATTACTATAAACAAGATAATTTTTTTAAATTGCACACATGGCATTTTTCTGTCTGCAAGAAAATAAAATAAAAATAATAGATGACCCCATTAGCTGGCTTTTTAACAGACAACAGCATGTCCCTTCAGGGCTTCCGTACTGAAATTGCTTAAAAATGACCACAACAACAGCTGTATCTTGCACTGGGCCCTGAGTCCGAGCATTGACTTTGAGAGCCCATGAGGTCCCTCTCCACCATCATTACCAGAGCTACAGATGGTGCTGTTTTTGAATGGCTACAGCGAGGCAGGAGGGGCCGGACTCTGACAGAGAATAGATGGTTTTGAGCAAGAGAGAACTGAAATGTAGACATGTCAACAAAATGAAATTCCCCTCCCAAGAGCCTGGAGCCTTTCATGTTTGTCTTCATCTGACATCAATGCATTACTTATATTGTGTTCTGCTGCAATTGCCACGACCTTTTGTCGTCCCTCCGACTGTCAAAATACATTCAAATTGGCTCCTACAAATACAGTATTTGAAAGTAGTGATTTGTACTATGTGTTATCTGATTTTGTTTCTGTATATACATATAGATAGACATTTTCACATGAGATTTGAATACTGTAAATGGCCAATCTGCTTTGCCATGTCTTAGGGTGAATAACTTGATTGTTTTTTGAAGCTATTTAACAATAATTATGTTCCTGGTCTGAGAACTATTTAATACTGCTAAGTGTGAGGTTGCTGTATGCTGCTATAGAAACCAAAGTACAACTGTGTAACATTCAAGGCATTAGTCTAATACACTGCTTTTCCAAACGCTCAAAGTTGCTTTACAGTGTTGTGTATTATTCATTCAGTCCATTCACAGTGGTCGTAAGCTACTATTCTAGCCAGCCCTGGGGCAGAGTGACTGAAGTGAAGCTGCCAATCTGGACCATCGACCCCTCCAACCACCACCGAGACTCACACTCACACCACTTTCATATTAGGCACTGTGGATGAAGTGCTTTCCTTTCAGAACAACAGTTTTTGCCACTGGTTACCCACTGTGGCACCTGGTATTCCCAGTGGCCTCCCATTCCAGTACTGGCAAGGCAGCTTCTGAGATCAGGCATTGACAAGGAGGTTTGGCCACTGCCTTACCACAGATGTTGGCATGGTGGTGCTACCTGCATGACTCCATGGGCATGTTTAATGTCTTAATGTAGAACATTCTAGGAATAGCAACAATAATTACTCCAAACTGATGACAAACCCTTAAAAGTTCCAATGTGCATCTTGAAAGTTTCCAATGGAATAATGTTGCATCAAAAAGCACTATAAAACGCTTTAAATATTACTGGATGCCAGGAACTTGATATTGAATTCACTTTTTGTTAAGTGCTCTATTTAGAGCTGAAAGACACAGATATATGCAGTAGATATATGTATGTTTTCAGTAATCAGACATAAAATACCACACGTCTGAAGAATTATCCTTAACTGTTTGGCAGAAAACAAAGTCAAAATCCAGGGCATGCCACAGCTTCTGAAAGTGTTTGTTCTTAGAGGATTACACAGGTGATTAATGAGGTGTGGAAGCTTTAATGGTTTGAAATGTCTCTGTGGAGATTGATCAGATCAGACCTAACCTCGCCAGAACATTTACCCTGTTGGCATTTCTCATGATATTTATTTAGTGTGTTGCCAAAAACACACTGCGCCTCTATCTGCACACGGCACACTCCACACACCACAAGGTTTAGCCCTTTTAACATCACAGTGCGTTCTGGAAAAGGCAAAAGTATAAAAAATAAAAATCCATAAATAGAAAGGCCTCAGGTTATACCGTGGAGGATTGGAGTCTCCTAGGAGTCAAGGTCTGTTTGTCTTTCTCGTATTTAGGTCGTGGGTCAGTCCGCCCAAAGACACTGGCCCCGCTGGGATCAATGAGAATAGAGGGATTATATTTCATTGCACCACAAATGATTTTGAGCTCTAGTGAAATGGATGTACAAGTGATCAGATTACCATAAGATTACTTGGCGATTAGGGTGTTAAACGTTTAATCCAACGATTGGCATAATTAAAAGAGTAGCCATGTTTTACATTATTTTATTATTATTATTATTTGCTTATTTTATCATTATTACTTATCTGTCTGCATGCACTTTTTTGTTCTAACTCTCTTTTGCAATAAACTGCCTGGAGCTAATGTGACAAGTGAATTTCTCCTGTGTGAGATCAATAAAGTCTTATCTTAACTTATCTTATCTTAACTTATCTTATCCTATCTTTATAACATAGTCTGCTCAATATAACATTAGGAAAAAGGCTGTTTACATGCACACCAAAAATGTAATCAATATTTGTTTTCTTAAAGGTCCTGTATTACACGGAATTGGCTCCTGTGAGCTTAGAGCCATGTTAGAATGTTGGAAATTAAAATATCTACTACACAGAATTGTTTTTTTCGTGACACATGACAGAAATGCCACAAAATGTAAACAATGCTTTCCATTCTTTTTACAATATCTGTCTATTCCCATTAGAGGCAGCAATAAGCCCTTTTTACTCCAATGTCTGTGCTGACTGCCTCTGCGTGATATTAGTTTACCGCTTACAATTTGTTCAAAATTCTGCTGCATGACTTTTAACTGGAAGCAAAAAACAAAAGCACATTTCCCCGATTTTGACACTGGCATCCAGTTTGTTTTAGAATTGAATTTTAAGGTTTTATTGTTTGTTTTTAAAGCTTTGAATGGACTGGCCCCACCTTACATCTTGGATCTCATCCAAATTTACCTCCCTGCGCACGCTGTGAGGTCTGAGGGCCAGCTCCAGCTATACTTTGGGTTATTTGTCAAATGCAGGATTCAAAAAGAAAGTATTGTGTTATCAAACTTACAACAAACAAATACAATTTTAAAACATTTATTCAAGTATACCCCTACAACAACCAAAGCAGTCAACAGAGACAAGAAGCTAGTTTGGCAAGGTACTCGCTGTTAGCACCCTTATGCAAACTTTGTAAATGTACTTTGAGATTCATGGGATTTTTAAAGGAAAAGTAACGTTATTTTACAATCTGAGCCTTCTTTCGGTAATAAAACAAGTCGTTTGACTCACCCATAGCACGTTGGTGTCATTTGGAGCTGTTTGGTAAAAGTTATGTTGTAGCGTATCCGTTAGCGTGAGTACTCGGGGCATTACTTTGCGGTCTCCAAATAACACAAACTTTAGCACTTTTCAAATCATAGAAGCCCGATGTCTTAATCTACGATTTTGTTTGAAGCAAAAGTGGCCTGTAATCCGAGATTTATCCATAGTTTTCAGCTTTGCGTTTCATGTTTGGGTCTCGGGAGCTCAGAGCACAGTCCGCGCATGCGCACTGGCCTCCTCATCTACTCGAAACTATGGCTAAATCTCGGATTACAGGCCACTTTTGCTTCAAACAAAATCGTAGATTAAGACATCGGGCTTCTATGATTTGAAAAGTGCTAAAGTTTGTGTTATTTGGAGACCGCAAAGTAATGCCCCGAGTACTCACGCTAACGGATATGCTACAACATAACTTTTACCAAACAGCTCCAAATGACACCAACGTGCTATGGGTGAGTCAAACGACTTGTTTTATTACCGAAAGAAGGCTCAGATTGTAAAATAAAGTTACTTTTCCTTTAACTTTGAGAACTGTTATACAAATGTTGTGACCTGCCCCCAGTACGATGTATTTGCTTTTGTCCGTCTCACTGTCATATTCAAAGAAATCCCATACAGGGCTCTGTTGCTTTCTCCCAACTTTTGCCATTTTGCCAGAAACCGCGGTCAACACATGTGGGCACAAGCCGATTGTAAACAGGAAGTGACGGACAGGAAGTGCCACAGGTGCCACCAGCTCACGTAAAACTGCTAGAGCAACGGGTTTATCCAAGGTTTGTAAATAAAATGACAAAGATGAAAACAAAGAGCAATTTATCTATAATTTCAGCTATAATTAGTTTAGTAAACACACAATACAGTTTCAGTTTGTTATTGTTTTTTCTTTTAATTGTTGTTTTTATTTATTTCAGTTAACGAAAATATTTTTTCAATTTTAGTTTGCATTTTTTTGTTTGTTTTTGTTAACTATAATAACCTTGATTGGTATTCTTGATGCAGATGATGTTGTCCTGATGGCTTCATTGGACTGGGACCTCCAATGTGCACTGGGGCAGTTTGTGAAGCGGCTGGGATGAGGATCAGCTCCTCCAAATCCGAGGCCATGGTTCTTGACCGGAAAAAGGTGGGTTGCCCTCTCCGGGTGGGTGGAGAGTCCCTGCCTCAAGTGGAGGAGTTTAAGTATCTTGCTGTCTTGTTTACGAGTGAGGGGAGGATGGAGCGTGAGACTGACAGGTGGATCGGTGCAGCATTGGCATTGATGTGGTCGCTGTACCGGACAAATGTGGTGAAGCAGGAGCCGAGCCAAAAGGCAAAGCTCTCAATTTACTGGTCATTCTACGTTCTTACCCTCACCTATGGTCATGAGCTTTGGGTAATGATCGAAAGGACAAGATCTCGGATGCAAGTGGCCAAAATGAGTTTCCTCCGCAGAGTGGCTGGGTGCACCCTTAGGAGCTCAGAGTAGAGCCGCTGCTCCTCCACATCGAGGGGAGCCAGCTGAGGTGGCATCTGTTCCGTATGCCTCCTGGACGCCTCCCACAGGAGGTGTTCCGGCCATGTCCCACCGGAAGGAGGCCCCAGGGAAGACCTCGGCTGGCCTGGGAATGCCTTGCAGGAAGTGTCTGGGGTGAAGGAAGTCTGGGAGTCGATGCTTAGACTGTTTCCTCCGCAACCCGGCCCTGGATAAGTGGAAGAAAATGGATGGATGGTATTCTTGCTCTTTTTTGACTTTACTAGTTTTATTGTCTTAACAAGGACTGGTGGCTTTAAATACAGCTTTATTTTATATTTCTATTGGATATGATTTATTTCTATTGTCCAGCACTTTGGAAACTGTTTTGTTTATGAAATGTGCTATATAACGAAAGTGAATTGGATTAGTTGGCATAAGCTGATTCTGTTTCTCCTCACTATGGAGTATGATTGTGCTGAAGTGGTACAAAATTTGACCTCTAATTTTATAGATTTTAAAACTTGAGTAATATCTGTAAAAAAAAAATCAAATAATTACTTGTTATGTCTTAAAAGCAATACTATAGCAAACCTTGATCTTTCTATACAATCAAATGTTTCAAATGAGCCTTACAAAACCCAGTACTGTGTTTTGGCATATTGTGATCATAGGCAGTCTCAATAGTAACAAACCATGCATGTATACTGTGTACTGGGGATGCCTCCTCTCTCCACAAACTTCACCTGTCACTAGTTGACCCCATTCACCTCTTTCCTCTCTCTGACCACTGATGGACCCTGACCACACCAGAGTGCACCGTGTAGCTGATGGTCTGACCCAGTTGTCAAGTCTTCACAATTTGACACAATTTCTCCTGCTTACCAGTCTTTTCTGCTTTTAACATATCAGATTTGGGAGCAAAATCTTTGCTGCCAGGCTATTACCTGTTTGATGAGTGCACTGGGAACATTTTTATGCCATTCAGATCTATTTTTAAAGCATACACTGTCACTCTGCCCCTGCTTGCCAAATTATCCTTGACAATTTTTTACTGGTTGCATGTTAAAATACTACAAGAATGATAGAGATAGAATGTCGTGTGTTTCATTTACACAATTTTATTTTATGTATTTTATGCTGCCGATTTATTTATTATTATTTTTAGCTTTTTGACATTGTACAACACTTTGGCCAGTTCTCACTGTTTTTAAATGTGCTATATAAATAAAATTTACTTACTTTACTTACTTACTCACATCTGTCAGTTAAATATTGTATTTCCTCTCATAATTCTTAGTTTTTGCTTAACCTTGTGCAGCAAGATGGATTCTTGCAAGATTTGTATAGTAAAAAACTAATTAGAATTGATCTGCTGGTGGTCAAATATGGGACCAATCACATTTTTGGTGGAAGCCAAAGGGGAAGCCCCTAAGCAAACCAAAACAAACATGGGGACGCCAACAGACATACCTTTTTTACTTTTGAAAACTGTGCAGAGGGAAGCACTTTGTGCATTTGTGGATGGGAAAGCTGTGTGTTTTTCTCTCATTTGGATTTAACAAAAATGAGATCTTTTGGCTTGTTCCACTGTTGTGACACTTCAGGTGGAGTAACCAGTATAGGTCCTTATCGCTTTCACCAGAGCCATGCCAGATTGGCATTAGGTCTTCAAATTACATAACTGACTTTGAGTGTCACTGTGTGCTATTATGAATAATTATGAAGTTTTTGTTCATGCTTTGTTAATAAATAAAGGGCAATTTTATTATAATTTTTTTACCCCCCAATGAAGTCGTATACAGTGGTACCTCACCTTACGAAAGACCCAACAAATGAAAATTCCAAGTTACGAAACGCCTTCATGTTAAAGAAGAAAAGAAAATTCAAGTTACGAAACGCAAAATCTCAAAAATTCAAATAATGCGCGCTCAGATACGCGCTCAGTCACACACATATGCTTTTCTCAGACTGGATTTAAACTTTTCTCACATTTGTCTCTTGTTTAAACACTCAAACTTTCATAGATTTTCAACAAATGTATTAATAGTGAAGTGTGGGGGGAAGGGGGAGGGCGGAGAAGACTGCGCGCGGACACGCGCAGCATGACCCGGCGCGGGGCTGCGAGCACGAGACCCGTGTTCAAACCGTACCTCCTCTAGACCAGGTCTAAACCAGGTCTAAACCAGGATTAAACCACCGCGGCTCTTGCATGCGTTTGTTCATGCGCTCGGACTGCGTGTGGTCCCGATGGGAGGCACATCCCCTCCCCTCCTTGCTGCTCGCCTCAGCTGTGACTCATGAGGTACACCGGCAGAGCTAGCACGAAACCAGGAAATAGACCTGCACGCGGTGGTTCAATCCTGGTTTAGACCTGGTCTAGAGGAGGTACGGTTTGAGCACAGGTCTCGTGCTCGCAGCCCCGCGCCGGGTCATGTATCACACATGTGTCCGCGCGCACACTTCTCCGCCCTCCCCCTTCCCCCCACGCACGCAGTCGCTACTCGCCTCAGCCGTGACTCATGAGGTACACCGGCAGAGCTAGCACGAAACCAGGAAATAGACCTGCACGCGGTGGTTTAATTCTGGTTTAGACCTGGTCTAGAGGAGGCACGGTTTGAGTGCGGGTCTCGTGCTCGCAGCCCCACGCCGGGTCATGTATCACACATGTGTCCGCGTGCACACTTCTCCGCCCTCCCCCTTCCCCCCACGCACGCAGTCGCTGCTCGCCTCAGCCGTGACTCGTGAGGTACACCGGTGCTGCTGCTAATAGCAGAGCTAGCACGAAACCAGGAAATAGACGTGGCGCTTTAATCCACCTGGTCTAGTCCTGGTTTAGTCCTGGTTTAGTGCAGGTCTAGACCTGGTCCAGTCCTGGTTTAGTCCAGGTTTAGTCCTGGTCCAGTCCAGGTTTAGACCTTGGTCTAGACCTGGTATAGTCCACGTTTAGTCCTGAGTCAACAGTCTCTTAGCCAATCAGGACGCAGAACACAATGTTACACTATAAAAAAAAGTTACACTATAAAAAAAAAAAAACTTGGAACGGGGCCTTGGAACGAATCAGGCTTTTTCCATTGAAATAGCTACTCAACTTACGAAAAATTCATGTTACGAAATCACTTCTGGAACTAATTAATTTCGTAAGGTGAGGTACCACTGTACATGTCTTTTTTCAGTACAACCTGTTATGTCACAATCTGCATGCTGTAGTCGTGTCATATGGCTGTAATAAAAGCTATAGGACCAGAAATACATACAAGAGAAAAAAAAAATCACATAACCCTTTCATACAAAACACACAGCAAACATGTATAAACAACTTTTTAGACATTAAAAAAATGCTTAATTTAGGGCCTTGGATACAAAAGTGCAAAATATCAAGTCTGTAAGTAAACTTAAAATATTTTCTGCCATCAGCACAAAACAAAGTGCATTTGCCCCTCTACTTTACTGGTGCCAGTCATGGAAATAGCTCCTCTCAAGTACAGGGCAGAGAGCCACATCACTTGCCAAGCATTTCCATGGTGTATATTATATTTGTATTTGTACATTTTGAGTGAAATAAACCTTTCAAATAAAAATAGCAATGCACAATTACTCTGACCAATGTGTAATTTGCCATTTATTAGCGAAATAACTGCACTTAGACAGGCTTTTTGAATTGTTACGAACATAGATGCTCAGCAATCAACAATTTTGACTCAGTACACTCTTTGGCGAAGTTTGAGCCAATGAAAATGGATAGAGTGCATGCATTTGGCAGTTCCTATTGGACACTCGTTTTCCTTTACTGTGTGACGTAGGATAATGCCTAAAGGATAATAAAGGAAAAATAGTGTCTATCTTTTATGATTGAAAAGTTATGCTCGTTGTACAAAACATATTCCCAGGTATTGTATACGAAACCGTCAGTCTGGAAGGGTTTAAAGGTGCATTGTGTATCTTCCCTGGTGGAGGGTTCAGAGACAGACCCCCAACCAAAAAGTTACATAGTGCACCTTTAAGGCTAATTAAAGCTAGGATAAATATTACAAATTTCTTCACTCAAAATCATTTTACATAATTTCCATTACCTTACCAGCAGTGATGTGCAGTCAGGGGAGACAGAGAAAAAAAATGAAATGAAAAAATAAATGGTTATATTTATCCAATGATTTGTACTATAAAGTTATTTTCTGTTTAACTTCGCCATTTTAATTACCTGGCCAGCCAAATGATATCTCTCTGTATTTCCTATACAACGCGATACCATTTGGACACCCTCGCTTCACCCTCGCTCCTCCGGTTACAAACGGACTCCGCGATTCTGATTCGTTCAAAGATGGTGACGTCAGTGCACCCGCCTTTGCCCGCAAAGTCACTCTTAGGCAGCGGAAGTTCCTCCTCAATTTTGAATCAAGATGGCGCAATCTCTGATTGGTTCACTTAGCTGTCTGTCTAAGCGCAACAGCAGCGCATTCTGTGGATCAAGCGTTACCAGACTCATCCGCTGGTACAGCGATGAGTCATGGATTCTTCCAGGCAACCATTTTAATACTTTTTTTAAAATTCAAAATCACTGAATTTTCACTTTTACCATTCAAATACTGAGAAGAGACATGCAGCAAGGCACCAGCCGTTTGTGCCTCACATGGACTGACTGTGTTGTAGCTCAGCAGTGACAGATTCTGCGCTAAAGCGGCGGTGAAAAGGCACCGGGTGAGGCACGTAGTTACCTGACCTCATGGTAGAGGCACTTGTGAGCCCAGGGGTTCTTCTGCAACTCCTGGGGCAGCAGATTAGAATAAGTGACAGCAAGATACAAGTTACAGTTAGTAAGTCAAGGTTAGTAATCCGCTCACTTTTTTTCTTGTGGCCCTATTTTTTTAAATGGAGGAAGATTACATTAAAGCTCTAGCAGTTTTGTAAACTGGACTTCGGTCGAAGCAGGAGGTTATAATTAAAGGGACAGTGTGTAAGATTTTTACCCGTTAATTACTGAAATTGAAGATACCCATTCAAAAATACATTGTTTTCCAAGCCTTTTCACTTCCATCATGAAATCAAAGTATTCTTTTGGACTTAGATATAGTCACATAAAAGGGGGATCTTCCCCATATAGAGGCAGCCATTTTGAATACGAGAGCCGCAGAAGGACATTTGGGCTCATCCTTCGCCGAGGCTCCTGCTAACAGCTGCTCAGCCGCGCTGCATATGGCTCCCCCCTTCCCCCTCCCCTTCCCCTTCTCTCCTTCGCTCCTCTGCTCCCATATGCAGCCACGAGCGAAGGAGAGAAGGGGAAGGGGAGGGGGAAGGGGGGAGCCTCGTGTAAAGAAGCATGCTGCTGGATCACACATCGTAATGGATATAACACGTATTTTGGACTAAATTGTTTTATTGGATTTTATTCGCTGGATCCTTATGGACAGATTGAGACCAAGTTTATGGTGAAATACAGAGTTTGACCTGTGCAGAGCCTTCAAAGGTAAGCTAAGTAAGCTAAGTTTTGTGCTTTTCTGTATAAAAGCCCCATGTGCTCGGGGAGTGATTGTTTTGCAGGGAAATGAATTGCATAGTCAAAAAGAGGAGACTGTAAGGTTTCATTTGATGTGTAGATTGTCATGAATCATGATCGGGATTGTGTGTTTTCATGCGAAAAGAAAAAAAAAAAAGTGTTTTATGTATACAGCGGTTCGTGCACGCGAGCTGGCGGCGCTACGCCGCGCCCGGGTGACCCTCGTGGTCTGCCATAGCCAAAAGAGGAAGTGGAATAGCTACTAACCACCTATGCGCCACGAATCCTACACACTGTCCCTTTAAAGGAAGACCAACGCTGGAGCTAAAGGGTTTGCTCCAGACTACGGGACGAAAGACTCACTCTTTTTAAATAACGTGGTACACACGAAAAGGTTGGCTGTGTGGATGTCCAATAAGAAATCGTCTTTTCTGCTTTTCCTTCTTTTCTCAACCTGCTGTGACAATGTCTGGACTCAGATGGGATATTGTGACCTGAAAAATGTGCAAAAAAGCCTTGTTAAACACGAGCGGTCCTCCACTCACATTCAGAGCCAGATCGTGCTAAAAACATCACTATTTTAATTTATGACACTACTCGGTGCTCTGGAAAATGCACTGAACAATAATAATGAATTTTCAGCTTCACATCAAAAATATTACGAGATTACTATCTACTTCCAGTCACTTACAGGGAGAGAAATTGACCCGAGGCCAAATTTACATATTTGTAAATCTGATTGTGATGATGTCAGTGCCTCACCGGTCGTGACCCTCACTGCACATCACTGCTTACCAGTCATTTCACCTCCTCTTTATTTTTAACTGATAATATTCTGAATATATTCACACTTAATTTTACTCTCTTAACCGAGTCTTCCATTTTGGCTGCAAACCCCTGCTGCTCATGGCCCTGTTCCGCGGTCAAATCAGAAGGGACTGTCTCTAACATGCTTGGTGTACTGCGATATTGCCTCTGTCTCCCCGGATCTTCTCTGAAATTCAAATACAGCCCTGCAATCCCCAGCTGCTCAGTATCATGACTCCTGCACCAGTTTACAATGACATGGCGGATACCTTGTGGGTACATCCCAATTATCATGTGCATGTAATGGTTTAGTCAGATTTGATTGGTTTTCCATCACCACAGCTGACTTCATTTCTTCCACTAATATATTTTGTCATCAATGTCACGTTTTCTTCCAGTTAAAGCTAAATAAAAATGATGGTAATCGGTGTTTAAACATACAGATTTTTTTTTTGGTCAACTAAAAAGAACACAAAAGCACCTGGCAACCTCACTCTTAGCGTCACTACATCCTGTCCAATTTTATCTCTGTGGTTTTTGCCGAGTCGTGCCAAAATGAATACATATTTAAAGATAAAGATATTTAAAAATGCGGGTGGATGTCACTGACAACATGTTCAAAAGTACACAAATAAAATGAATACGTCAGCGGAGCACATTTTAGAAAGAGAGGTGTTTGTGCTAGATTTGAGGCATAATAAATATTACAAGAACCCTACAAATTGAAGTATTCTACGTATAAAAATAATTTAATTAACTTGAATTCCAATAGTTTATTTTATGTTTTACAATTTTAATAAAAGATAAAATGTTAGCTTTTAGACACAGTGAGCTAATTAGCAAACCTATTATATTTTTGTCAACTCAAAGTCTGAAATAAAACTCTTCCTCTTCAATCACAGATCCTCATTAGCAGACCACAAACCCAACATCCTGTGTACATGTACCAGGATGCTGTGTAATTACCACAGTAAATCCAATCCAATCCAATCCACTTTATTTATATAGCACATTTCATAAACTAAAAGCGTTTCCAAAGTGCTGCACAGAAACATAATTTAAAATAAACAAATAATCACAGAAACAAGTGTGCATACAAATAAATATACCATAAAATAATAAAACAATGAAGAATAAATAAAAAAATAAAAATAAAAAAATAAACAAAAATACAAACGCTAAAAAATAAATAAATGAATACTCTAAAAACAATAAAATAAAATAAAAATAAATAAATAAATAAAACCCTAAAATACAATAAAAGACAACAGAGGACCACACAACTCAGGCGGTGTTAAAAGCCAGAGAATAAAAGTGGGTCTTAAGACGAGACTTAAAACACTCCACTGAGGGAGCTGCTCGGACGTGGGGGGGCAGGGCGTTCCAGAGCTTAGGACCAACCACAGAAAAAGCTCTGTCCCCTCTGGATTTAAGTCTGGTCCTAGGCACCACCAGCTGGAGCTGGCCCTCAGACCTCAGAGCGCGCGCCGGAGTGTACATTTGGATGAGGTCCGAGATGTAATCCGGGGCAGTCCATTCAAAGCTTTAAAAACAAACAATACAATTTTAAAATCAATTCTAAAATGAACAGGAAGCCAGTGCAGAGACGCAAGAATTGGGGTGATGTGCTCACGTTTTTTGGTTCCTGTTAAAAGTCGTGCTGCGGAGTTCTGGACTAACTGTAGGTGTGAAAGAGCATTTTGTGATATGCCAGTATAAAGAGCATTACAGTAGTCCAGACGCGAAGAAATAAAAGCGTGAACGACTTGTTCAAAATGCTTAAAACTTAAAAATGGTTTAACTTTGGATAAAAGACGAAGATGATAAAAGCCTGATTTAACGACTGTGTTGATCTGCTTGCTGAGTTTAAAATCACTGTCCATGGTGACGCCAAGGTTGATGGCGAAGGGATGAACATTATCTTTAAAGGGGCCCAAGTCCAATGAGGGATCAATGGGCCCAAAGAGCACAATTTCAGTTTTCCCTTCGTTCAAACAGAGTAAACTTCAAAAACAAATGATCTGGTTTACCACATGCATTATACATTTCTTGGACTAAATAAGCATGACAATTTGGTTGAAAAATATTGAGTAAAACAAACAATATTTTAGTCAAAACCTAAAAATAAGCCTCAAACAAAATTAAAACTCTCAAAATTAACACAACAATTCCTTGTACTGCCTAAATCACAAAGCAGAGCCAATCCAGTCTCTGCCAGGAGCCAAGAATGGTAACAAACTCTGATCATTTGTGTCCACCCACGTCGAACAGCAATCCTCTTGTATCTCCCATCTTTCTCTTCGCCCTTACGGTTTATTTCTCTTAACACTACCCTTAAGACAACAGACTTATTTTGGCTTTCTGCGCAATTCCCCTCGCAATGACATGATTTGAGAGGTTGTTCTCTGGCCAATCTGTCAGTATCAAGAAAGTAAAGATGCCTGGGCGATTCAGTTTCTTGGCATAAGTGTAGTCGCCAAAACAAGCCCGTAGGTGGAGTGTGGAGCTCAGGGGGGGTGATTCACTATGCACAAAAACTGGAGTCTGAGGCCAACTTGGGTCTTAAAGCTGGTTGGTGAAGTGTTATTACTCAACAGTGAAATGCCAAAGAGATGTGGGGTCTCACAGGGGAAACTAGGGCTATTCTGTGTCAGGTCTTCCATTAAAGCCAGTCCACTTTGTTCTCCCTGTTTTATCTTGTGTGAAATGCCAACGCCACCATTGGGGCGTCTTAGAACACTGAGCTACGGTGTACTTTTTAGGTTTAATTACGTAAATACCAGGCAGTATGGATTTTAGAGTATAGCAGCTAAAGTGTTCTTAATATTTAACTTTTAAGGAAAGTTTAAAAGTCAATCAAATGTCATAAGGATTGTTTTTATTGGTTTGTGGCGGCACATGACAGGTGTTTGATCAATGCCAATAGTTTGAGTCGTTTTTAAAGGGCATTTTCAAAAATATTACTGTTTATTTTTTGTTGCCAGAGCACTTGAAATAATGGATTGCTTTCACATCATATCTGATTTTCTCTAGCTGGACTGACTTATGGAGTGGTTTGTGCCACTCTGTCTGCCTCCTAGCATGGATTTGATCTATAGTTTTTTGGAACCAGGCTTTTTTGGAATGAAGAAACAAATCAAAGTGAAAACACATTTCATTGTTAAGTGAGTATAATTATGTTTTGTCAGGTATTCTTGTATTAAAAGAACAGAATTAAGTATTGTGTATTAATATCAACATGATACAGACAACACAGCGGTATGATTTAGTGTTTCAGCCTCACAGCAAGAAGGTCCTGGGTTCAACTCTCGGCGTCATGAGGCCTGTCTGTGTGGAGTTTGCAAGTTCTCCCTGTGCCTGCGTCAGTGTTGGGAGTAACTCGTTACAAAAGTAATTAATTACTGTAATGCATTACTTTTTGGTGTAACGCAGTAATGTAACTCATTACAGGGAAGAAAATCGGTAATATATTACTCGTTACAATGCCAGTAACGCACATTACAATGCATTTTTAACCTGCTTTGTTTTTGTGGGTTTTGCGTTTTCTTCATACAAAGTTTGCAGATCACCCCAAGATCAGCTACTGAATCTGATAAGTCCGCTCAGAACATTACATTTCATACAAAGTTCCGCGAGATCAGCTAGTGATAAAAAAGTCCGCGCAGACCATTCCATTTCCACTTCCTACTTCGTCTCGAACTGGCAGACTGACAAAGGATGACAGAACCAGAAGAATCGGATAGTGCTAGCTCCTTTTCAAGATGGGCATACGCCCACTACTTTCACTTCGTTCAAAATAAGGACTCCAAGAACATTTTAGTTAAATGCACACTGTGTGTGAATCCCAAACCTCTTTCCACGTCAAAATGCAGTACAAGCAATTTGACGAAGCACTTGAAGAGGTGCCATAGCACCACGAAATTAGTCAGGAAAGGAGGGGATGGGACAGGGAACGACACAACCCCAACAAAGCAGCCGAAACTGATGTTGACCCGACCAGAGAATCTCCAGCCATGACAGGTGCTGGAGTGCATGGTAAGGTGTGGCAAGAAGGGAAAGGACGATTTATCTTTTGGTATTGTAAGCGGGTAAGAAGCAATTACTGAACGTTGGTTTTCAGTCTGCAGGCTCCCAAAACCTCCTGGATGGCAGGTGAAAGTCATGATACATGAGAGATTTGCACTGTAGATTGCCAAATCCTTATTTCCAGTCATTTTGGCGAGAGTAACTAAAGTAATGCAAAAGTAGTGTAATGCCTTACTTTTTATTTAGAGTAATATTGTAATGTAAGGCATTACTTTAAAATGACAGTAACAAGTAATAAGTAGTGCATTACAGTTTTTGAGTAACTTGCCCAACACTGGCCTGCGTAGGTTTCCTCTAGGTGCCTCAGTTGCCTCTACAGATAAAAAAACCCAAAACAAAACAAAAAAAACAATGACAATAGGGTTCCCTCTTTTATCACGATGACTGTAGGTGCTATTGAGAGCCTTTAAGAGAGACAGTGTTAAAACAGTCTTTATAATGGGAATGCCATGTGGTTCTCAGTCTACCATAAAAACTACTTTTTAGCTCAGCTCTACCAGCAGTTGTAGCACTTGTGTCCATTCTCACTTGGAAACACATGCACTGGCAGTTCAAGTATTATGCATCTTCCTTCACATGTCCTATAAGTGTTCCAGTACCTTTCAACACCTCAGGCTGTAACCACTAAGTTGACGAACTTAGAAAGTGTTAAAGACTATATAGAGCACACAGCAAACTGATACAAGACTACAGGGTGGCATGTTTCTTCATAGCAACAACACTTCTTTCTTCAGTTACACACTTAAACACAACATACAGCTCTGGAAAAAAAAAAATGAGACCACTGGATTTTTTTCTGAAATCAGCATGTCTACATGTATTACAGCCATTCCATTCCAGCGTCTGTTGAATTCCAACACAAACACAAAGCTGAGCTACTTCAGTTCTTGCACCAGGAGTGGAATAAAGTCACCCAAGAACAATGTGAAAGACTTGTGGAGAGCATGTCAAGACGCATGAAAGCTGTGATTAAAAATAAGGGTTATTGCACCAAATATTGATTTCTGAACTCTTCTTAAGTGTAAACATGTATATTTTTTGTTATTTTGACCATTTTTCATTTTCTGCAAATAAATGCTCTAAACGATAATATTTTTATTTGGAATTTAGGGGAAATGTTGTCAGTAGTTTATAGACTCAAACAAAAATGTTCCTTTTGCCCAGACACATACCTATAAGTAGTAAAATCAGAAAAATTGAGAATTTTGCAGTGGTCTTTTATTTTTATTTTATTTTTTTCCAGAGCTGTATTTCTTATAACCTATCGGCCTTTATGGTTCATATGCCAAGGTCATTTTGTGAAAGGTCTGGGTCAATAGAGATGGGTCTTGGGAGGGCATCTGACTTAAAACACAGGCCAAATCACCATATTGTACATGACTACAGAATCTGACTTCACCTAACCATCTAACTATGCTCTGTAATAATATCTTTTCCATGCAGCCATCTTAGTAAACATAACATTTTCAGCACTGAATTTTATGTGAACGCATCAAGGAAAACAAAGACACCTCCAGACAGCCGGCACTTTCTAGTTGTTCCAGTCATGTAAAAGCTTTCGTTTCACAAACTTCAGAGGAGTATTCCTGGCAGCCAAAAGAAGTCCTTACTCCTCTGCTTTCTACTCGGAGCATAAACAGGGGCATGTGTTAGCGCGACTCCCACATGTGCACCTAGCCTTGTGCTGTCTGGAGAGGCGTACCTGTGTCTGAATCAGCCTTTTACTTGCACTCAGCTCAAGTACACAAGAGTTTTTTTTGAATGATTCCTAGGATGCTCATGCACATTTGTTTAAAACTCGGTAATATAAAGTGAGATAGCTTTTAGATGTAGAAATAGTAGACGACCTCATGTTGAAAATTAGACTCAAGAGCATGAAATGAAACCATGGCTCAGACAGAAGAATTGAGCATTTACCCTAAAAGCTGCCCAGTTCATTACCACAAAGCCCCACTATCCCAAATGGTAACTATGTGACTCTTAAATGTGCACTATGTATGCTCTTCTCTGTTATGGCTAGACCTGAAATGTAGGGCATTAAACAAATCTATACATGTATGCATTCACTTACTGGGGTTTTATAGTTAGAAAAAAAAAAAGCCTATTGGAAAAACACATTCTATTCATACTGTGGAACATTCCTGGCAAAGCGATGAAAAATGCAAATCTTAAGGCGAGTAATTCTATGTATTCATAAATGTTCATACATTTCATGGCTTGAAGGTTGAGGTACAAAATATGCTTAAGTAAGTCCTTGGGAAAGACACATGATGAGAGGTTCTTGACACAGAATAGGCACCACATTACTGTCACTGCCAGATAGGGTCGCCAACCGTCCCTTGAAAAACGGAATCGTCCCGTATTCAGAAACAAAAGTACGCATCCCGTATTGAGCTGAAAAGGGATGCACCTTATCCCCTATTACCGTGTGAATCAAAAATAGTGTCTAAAACAGGGTGCCCAATACGTCGATCGTGATCGGTGTCAAGTACTACGACACCGGTCTTGGTCTCGAGATGATTGCAATCATATTTCATTACGGCTGCTGCCGTTAGCAATAAACTTTTACCGGTGTGCGGGGCCGCGTTCGCAACAGCGTGTACCTTTGTGTCCCTCCCTCCTCAATGCGCTCTGATTAGAAGAGCAAGGACGAAACACAAAGCAAAAACTAATCTAAATTTATGTTACAGCGTCCACACAGAGCAGGTCTACAGCACAGAGCAGGTCGACTGCGACATGTGGTTGAATTTTGCCTAATAAAAGTGCACAAATGCATGTTTATCACGACATGCATTTGGTAAATGTGTAGAGGCTGGTAAATACTACTGCAAAATCAGTAAGAGAATGTGACTCCAGGTAGGAAGTTGAAAAAACAGGTTAAAAAAAAAAAAAATCAAAGAAAGGGTCCTCAAACTGTGGGTGAGGGTCCAAAAATGGGGCACAGTGTTTAAGTGCAATGCAGTTTGCTTAGCTTGTTTGCCAGCTGGGTAGCTCAACTAAGGTAAGTCACTTGACTTTCACCTGGGGAACCTGGGTTCAAATCCCCCCCGGCAATGAGCAAGCCAGTGTGGGTCCTTGGACAAGACCCTTCACGGTACTGGGGCGCCGGAAAGATGGCTGCTTACTGCTCGTGAAAAAGGATGGGTCAAATGCAAAAGTAACATGTGTCACTGTGTGAGATCAATAAAGGCTTAATGTTCATTTTAATCTTTTAAGATTAAAATGAACATTTATGAGATAAAATGGAGATTTATGAAAACATATTTATGTGAGTCAGCCTTTTCCCACATGAAGATCATTAAGTACTGTTCCACCATGACTGATGATCATTTAGAAGTGAGCTTGAGGCTGTCAGAAGCTACTGTCCAGACTACACATCCCGAGCTGATTCCATCCAGTGCAAGTCAAATTTTGTGAGAAGTTAGTGCAAAGTGGGATCATCAAGAGGGAGAAAGGGAATTTTCCCCCCAAAATGGGTGGTTGACATCTTAGTTTTTATTGGCTGTAATGACCCCAGATTGCATCTCAGAGCATCTAGAGTTCTAAAGTGTGCTCAATAGTCTGGAAATTGCTGTATTTTTAATTTATAATTGCAACACCAGAATAAAAAAAAAAAGATAAGATTTTGTTTTCCAAGATTTGTCTGATAAAGGTTGGTGTGTGGCTGTCAGTGAGATGTTCTATACGCCTGTCTTGTTTTATACTGGAGTTTGGGGAAATGGCCCTACAAACAGTAACACAGTGTCATATAGGAGTTTATGGGGGACTGTTTCCTCAGAAGATACAGCAGCAGCAGCAGCGGAGAGTAGAGCGTAGCCCAAAGGGAGGCATGCAGACTGCAGCTCTACTCGCCTCATCGCCCCCTCCATCCCACTGGATAAAAGCAGCATTTCAGAGACAAGAAGGCGCCAAGAACACAGATGTTAAACAGTCTGGGCGTCGGTAAAACATGTCCCTGAAATCAGGTGCAAATGGAGGCGAAGCACCATTTGGCATTCTCCTCTGCCGTGTGGTATGAAGTGTGAATCCATCTGACAGCACTGAGATAAAGCACAGAATATTCTCCTTATTTTTCAAAAGGCATATTCTTGTTCAAAATATGTATTCACTGCAAATCATCTTGTGTGCATACATTTGCCTTTAGTAGTTTAGTTTCTTCAGTGATTAACTTAAATGGGGCTTAATAAACATTTACAGTGATACAAAGAAAATTAAAACTGAAAGAAAAATAACTAATGTTGACCTTTTATCAAATGTAATTAACTGAACAAATGGCAGTTTATTGCTGTACTCTGGAATAATAGCTTCATGGAGCCAAGTGGTGGACTGTACACCAGAAACACTACATAGTAAATAAAGTATTAAGTATTATTTAAACAAGATTATCATAAAATTTTAATTTGAAAAAGGGTTACATTTTACAGATCATAATATTATCTGTATATTTCAATTTTGTTGCAGACTTTTGTAGTTCATAATCCATAAGACAGTCCTCTAGTTTTTGGATTGCTTTGTAAATATGTAATTACATGATGGGATTTGATAAAAAGCATGTGTTGCCTCTCCACAGATCTGACCTATAACTTGGTCTGGTTTGGTTTCCATGTAGATGGAAAGGCTTAATACCATACTGTGAAACATTCCAGACAAAACAATAACATCTCCATGGAGAAAATATCTGCTGGACCAGAAAAGTTACATATTCATTCATTCATCTTCTTCCCCTTTTCTATTTTCTGGGTCCAAGCAAATCTGCTGCCCAGAACACAATGCACTAGCCCCCATGAATCCTTCCGCGGGTGGTGGGTCCACAGGAGGATGGCTCACGTCACAACAGGCCTTGATGTATCTTCCATGGGGGCTACCAGTGTCCACAGACACTGGGGGCGAGGTGGGTTAAGTGTCTTGCCCAAGTTACACAATGTGTACAGTGATATACAGTGATTATGCTTTTTAAAGCATTTAATAAACAATTGCCAAAAAATTTGCAAAAATGGTTTGCTCTTAAAGAGATCATTTATAAATTGAGAGGTTATGGAAACTTAATTTTGCATAATGTTAGAGCCACTCGTAAAAGTTTCTGTGTGACTGTATGTGGGTAAAAATGTGGAATGCTCTGGATTTACAGCAAAAGCTCTGCCAAAATATTCACAAATTTAAGTTCTTGTATAAAGACCTGGTCTGGTCTGAATACAGAGAGACGAGTTTGAATGAATTGTCAAATAGCACATTTCTGTATCAGTTTTGTGCTTTGGTATCTGCTGTTGTCTTACCATCGTTGGTATTATGTATGTGTGTTATTGTAGCTGTGCTTCCATTGTTGGGATTTTTTCGTGCTTACCGTTGCTGGTATGTTTACTTGTTCCAGACTTTAAATGTTCCTGACAGAAACACCGTATGTGTAATTTATTGTCCCTGATCAAAAGTTTTTTTGTACAAGAATGGAATTTGCCTTTGTTTTGTTTTGTGTTTTTCAACTGAATTGACATGGAAGCTAAATCAATAATTTAAGTTATGTTTTGGAAGACAGGGGTGGGAATTTTTCTTCTTCCCACTCCTTTTTGAACTGTATATTGATTACATGTATTTATTTCCTTGCGTTGACCTGCTCAAAATGAATAAATAAATTACATGAAATGAAATGCCAATATGTTTTTACTCTGTTTGAAACTATTCATTATGCCTTTTTTCCTTGGTCTAAACTAACATGAGTACATCATTCAGTTCGGATCCAGTTTGTGAATCCTCAGACTTTGCCAGCACGGCTCTCCTCCTTTCACACGTTGTATTGTACTCTGCATTCACAGAAGCCTCCATGTGGCAGATTTTTTCCACCCGTCTGTAATTCATAGCAGTGCATGATTGTTGTGTTACTGTTTGATGACAAAACTAGATTGGAATTGATTGCAAATAAAAAGATCAATCTCCGTGCAAAAAGTTGTGAATCCAGTGCGTGCTGGCGGGCTGGGCTGTGAGCTGTTTCCTTACGAGCTGCTCACTGAGTACTGAGTGTGTGCAGGTGTGCGCTACACTCTCCTGTCACTCCACGTCCACAGGATAATTTAGGGTGACACTGTCTATCCAGCCATGCACTCTGCCACTGTTTGTTTAGCAAGCACCCATCTCTCCTCAAACAGCGTGCACGTCACATTGTACACCTGATGCAATACCGTGTACAAACTGAATCGGGCTATTTTCAACAATTCAAGAATATTTTTTCTAAGCGAGATCTAGATGGAACGTTCTTGTATGAATTGTTCAAGTTGAACGCCCTAAGAAATGACTGCGGTTGTGATTTTGGACTTTACAAAAATGTATTGAATGTATTAAAATGGCCTTTTTGATGGTGGTTTTTGCTGCTTATCTCTATGGAAACCAGTGATATGCGGTGAGGGTCATGGCTGGTGAGGCACCGACGTCATCAGTGACATCACCAGGTGTTGGCAAGTAAATTTGGCCCCGGGCTAATTTCTCTCCCTGTAAGTGACTGGAAGCTCGTAATATTTTTGATGTGAAGCTGAAAATGAATTATTATTGTTCAGTGCATTTTCCAGAGCACCGAGTAGTGTCATAAATTAAAATAGCAACGTTTTTAGTGCGATCTGGCTCTTTGCGAGTCTTCTTTGCAAATTTTTCAGGTCATAATATCTTCTGAGTCCAGACATTGTCACAGCAGGTTGAGAAAAGAAGCCAGTAAAAGCAGAAAAGACGATTTCTTACCACGCTGTTTAAAAAGAGCGAGTCTTTTGTCCCATAGTCTGGAGCAAACCCTTGCGTTGGTTTTCCTTTAACTATAAACTCCTGCTTCGACCGAAAGTCCAGTTTAGAAAACTGCTTGAGCTTTAATATGAAATCTTCCCCCATTTAAAAAGTAGGTCCAGACAAGAAGAAAAAAAGTGAAGTTGAACAGATTGCTAAACTTGATTTGCTAACTCTAAATTGTAGCTTGTGTCACTTATTCTAATTCACTGCCCCAGAAATTGCAGAAGAATCCCTGGGCTCACAAGTGCCTCTACCATGAGGCCAGGTCACTACGTGCCTCACCCGGAGCCTTTTCACAGTCACTGCTGAGTTACAGCACAGTCAGTCCATGTGAGGCATGAACAGCCGGTGTCTCTCCGCACCAGTATTTGAATGGTAAAAGTGAAAATTCTGTGATTTTGAATAAAAAAAGAATTAAAATGGTGAAGTTATATAGAAAATAACTTTATAGTACAAATCATTGGATAAATACAACCATTTATTTTTTTCCATTCTATTTATTTTTTTCCCTCTCTGTGATGACCTCTAATGACCGCACCTCACTGATGGAAATGTTATTGCTTTGCGTTAAAGGTCCCATGGCATGAAATTTTCACTTTCTGAGGTTTTTGAACGTTAACGTGAGCTCCCCTACCCTGTTTAGGCCCCCCCCCTTCATGGTTAAAAGTTGTGAAATGTCTAAACTGAGCATTTGCGATCCTTTTCTGCGTTACAAAAAATCGGAGCTCAAACTGGCGATTTTGAACAAGACACCTTATTGACGTCAGATCAAAAAAAGAAATGCAAATGCAGTTCCACCCCCGTCTGTCTGTACTCAGCGTCTCTGTAAATCACGCCCAGAGAGTTTGGACTGCGAATGCGCTAGGCAATGCGAAATGCGTTTTTTTATTTGCCTGGAGGCACGTCCGAGTGTTTCTAGGCTCAGAAGTCCTTTATCTGAGCCTCTGGACCTTTGAACCTTTCTGTGGAAATGTGTTTATTTTTCAATCGAACGCTTCAAATCTCTCCCCCCGTGCAAAAACATGGAAATGGATCAGCTGAGAGCTCTGAGGGAGAGCGGAGAGTTTGGCCACGCCCCCACCCTCTACTATTGGCCAGCTCTTTTCTCCTCATTTGCATTCAAGCAACAACGCCCATTATGACCTGTTCTGAGGGAGAAAAAAATACTCTTTCTCATCTTATCTCTGTTTCTCATGCACTGAGTGTTGATTTTGAAGAAGGATTCATTTACAGTATTAGGGAACCATTAAGGAGCCATATAAAAGCATCAAGAAGTACCATGTCATGGGATCTTTAAAGTGTTCTACAGTAAGGCATTAATTTAATGTATGCTATACACTATACCCATGAAGACAAGCATGTCACATCAGATTACAGGTCAGATCTGTGGAGAGGCGACCCTGCTCACATTGAGAATTAATGTTTTTACTGTCATACCATGGAACATTCCTGATAAAAGGGCAGACCCTAGAAAAGTTACATAATGCACCGTTAAAAGCTTTAGTTTACTCTAGTTTGTGATTGCAATGTTATTACGTCAAATGGGGTGAGCGGGGGTAGAGACATTCGGTAGTCCCATCCAGGAAGCAAATACACAACACAAACTTGGCAATCACATAATGTCCAAATTCTTTAAACCACTACCAGCAAGGTGGTGTAGTTTATATTTTCAGAGATGATTTTATTTTCACTAATAAAATACCAAAAAAAAAAACATTTAAAAAGTTAATCATGACTGGCATCTGCCATAAATCATTTCCCATTTTCCCTTTGAGAAACATCTTTTGAATTTTAAGTTTTGTCCTGAGATCAAGTGTCAAGGAAAATAAATTGAACAAAATAAATAAATAAATAAAATTCCATCCAAAACAAGAAAAAAGCAATTACAGTACTTTGCCCTCATCATTCAGCATTAACCCCAAACTTTAATTTCATAATAGAAGTCAAATCATTACATGCTTTTCTCTCATTTTGTTTTGGATATTGCATTTTTATTCCCCGTGAACCATAAGAGAAAATCCATGTTTGCGCTGTAATACATATTCAGTAGCATGTCGATGGCTGGATTTTACACACCTCTCTAATCCGCTTACACATGCACTTTGACCTCTTATCTCAGCTCGCCGTACAATGACAGCCCCTAATTACAGCAGTGTGGAGTCAGTGCCGTGGATTGCATGTGGAGGCCGATGTGATGTTCGTACACATTTTTGCGCGCAGTTTAGCGTGTCAGAGCTAATCCTATCAAATAGGAATAAGCACAACAGAATCCCGGGTCTAACACAAGCACAGCCAAAGCAGTCCATGCAGATCCCCCTCACAGCTCGCTCACAAAGCCCATTTAAACCACACGGATAAATGTATCTGCAGCACGCAGCACGCTGTACCTGCACCGAGGAGGTTTGTTCTGCTCAAATAAAACACCTTGAGAATCCCACATGAGGTAGACTGGGCTTTTTTATGAAGAGTAACTTTTCACAACATTTCTACTGACCTCCTATAGTCTGCATTGTTTTATGTTTGTCTGTCGACACGAGTCTGAAATTGTTAAATGTATACTTTGCAGTGACATCCCGCCGGGTGTATTCTACGTGTATCTCTAATGATGCAGTGTTTTGGAGTTACCGTGGTGACACAATGCACACATTAGCAAACACGGCCAAAAACATTTTGAGATGAACAGATTTTCAAATTTCTAAACTGGGACACACCAACATTGGGATGGTTGGTATAAATAACATTATGAAAAGTGCATGTAAGATTGTGTCAGTCATAATCTTATGGACTTCTTTCGCTGCATTTTTTTGTTTTTTTTGCTTTATGGTCATTCACAAAAATTGATTTCTGCTCCTCTGTTGGCAGGGATCAAATTAGTCAAAAATTGTGATTGTCCTGTTTTAGTCGTGGTTTAGAGGTGATATAGTCCTGGTTTAGTCTTGGTTTAGTCCTGGTTTAGACCTGGTTTAGATCAAACTGGTCAAAAATAGGGACACATAGGACATTTCTGTATAAAACTGGTTTTGTATAAATCTGATGGGACAGGGGACACAGGGCATAAAACTGGGACTGTCCCGGGTAAATAGGGACGTCTGGTCACCCTATTTTAAGATTGTCTGAAAAATGGATGGAAACATTACATTTTCAGGAGCCTGTGATCAATACGAGCGTTCATAGTAATGTTTAGGAGTTTGATTTTCGGCAAAAGGTGTGAGTGACTGATTGAAAAATTGTTGGCTAATGCTAGCTAGCTTGTAACTGTAAGTTTGTTTAAATGCAAACATGATTAAATGCACAGATCAGGTCACCTGGTCAGATGGTGTTAAAACAAAGCTCATATTAAAGTCCAGGGCTCTCAAGTTTTGAGCGGGGTCGTGCGTGAGACTGCGTAATTTCCGACGAGCGGGGGGGTGGGGGTGGGGGTGGGGGGGTGCGAGTGAACAATTTTTCCCGAGGAGCGGGGGGGAATTGCGTGAGAAATGCCGTGTCGAATTGTCTCTCTCAATGCGTGAGACTTGAGAGCCCTGCTGTAAATGTTTGTCTAAAGAGCAAACTTAAACTACAAAGCAACTAATGAGAGTTATATAAATGAAGTTATTACCTGATGGTTCTCAGTTTGTTTTATCAACACCGCAGTGTGCGCTTAGCAGCTGAAACTACACTCTACAGTCTGCCCAACAACAGAACAATCTATTTTCTGATTGGCTGATTTTTTTCCGGGGAGCGGGACGGGGAGGAGGGGGAGAGTTTTTTTCACTGAAAATGCCTGCATAAACTGAGCCACACAGACCGATTTTCTGGGCAAAAAATCAGCGTGAGAAATGCCATGTGTGGCGTGTGAGCGTGTGAACACGTCGAATTGCGTGTGTCACACCCTGTTAAAGTCTAACTTGGCTAATAAAGCAACAAAGCTTCAGGTTTGGTCAAGACTACTTTACTTGGCGAATTCTGCCCATTGTGTCTTCTGCATGTTTTGACTTTCATGTGAAGCACTTTAGTCAGTTAAAGTTGTTTTAAATGTGCTGTATAAATACACTTGATTGAGGCTATGTTTATATGATGACGGTCTGAACAGAAGACGCAAAAGTGGCGTCGCGTCTTCACTTTTTATTCCATGTTTAGACGAGCGTTATTGGGAGGAAATCTGCATGCATACGGTGACGCAAAAGTGTGTGGAAATCGATTGGGTATGCATGCCAGGCGGCTAGTTAGTGCTGTGATACATTATCACTATGTCTGCTCGCATGCATAGAATCTTCCTTCTTCTCATTTGCGCTGCAAAAAGCAAAACAAACATGGCTACCAGTAGCAAAAAAAAGAAAAAATGTGTGGTCACATGAAGAAGTTCAACTATTGCTTCAGACCACGTTAGACTACAAAGCAATGAAAGGTGCAAGGTGTGGACTGGGAGTCCTGCCAAACAAAGTACACTGATATATGGACCAATGTGACGTAAACGCGTACGCAACGTCAGCAGATTTGACCAGAGTTTTCCATCTTGGGCAGTGTAGACGAAAATGCTACGGCGGAGCATATTCAAGTTTTCCACTTTGGAGGGTAGTTTCAGTTTTTTGCATTTTTAAGCCCCCAAAATGCCGTCATCGTCTAAACAAAAGGCACTTCCGATAAAACATTTTGTCGTTTTTACCCATAAGCGTTCTCATGTAAACAGGCCCTCAATTTGGCATGTTTTAGGTTGATTAGGGAAAACTGGGGAAAAAATCCACATAAAACCCAAACAGGTAGAACATGCAAACAGCACAGGCCCCACAGCCTTAGAATCAAACCTGTGGCCTTCTTGCTGTGAGATGTGAGTACCAGTCACCATGCCGCCTGAGATCATCAAGAATTATCATTACCAATACTTGATTTGAAAATGTATTACTTTTTCTTGACAATAGTTGATTAAATCCCAGCCATTCACATCTGAGTGTAAGGTAAATTCATTTGCAAATTCTGAGATGACTTTATTAAGAGTTTAATTCTCATTTTTAACACATTACATTTTTAATTTAAACTCTCAAGGTTGGCAGACTCCATTTAGTCGTAAAGCTGACTTAAATATTCCATTTTGTTCATTTGCTTTTCACTTTTAAAGAAATAACACTGCACCATAAATAAGATGACTGCAAGCAGCAATCCCTGTACAAACCCAAACTCCCAAGCCACTGTACCGAGCTCATGTCCCTCTGACCTTCTTGCTTGATATAAATTCGAGTTACATCTCTGGAGCTAAAGGGGAAAGATTATAAAGTCTGTCTCCCGCATCCTCTCATAAGGCCATATCTGAGGCCACAAATTCTGCCTTATTGTCCAAACACATCACAGCGGACACCAGCGCATCCTCGGCCTTTGAGAAGATGCCAAGTCACGCTGCCGTCCCCACAGATAAGAAATACATTCACATCTCAAAATATGTCAGGAAAAAGTTCACCTTTGTTTATCATCGTATTCTGGACCATGGTCGCTGTCTCCGGACCCCAACTGATCTGGTCACCTCTCCGGAAACACACACCCAGACTTTGTGATGGAAAGGTTAAAAGTGCAAAAAAAGTATTGCCAAAAAGTAGAATTTTGAACTTGGATATTCGCTTGACAGCTTCGACTCAGAACCTGCCGTCTTGAGGTCGTCCGTCAAGCAAGTAGTCCAAACGAGACAAGAGGGTCAAACTTTATCTACGCAAGCAGAAAGCAGATTTACAGCGGTGATGACAGGGCTGGGTGACATGGGCCTTGGAAAGTGCAGGGAACGTATTGGACAATCTTTATGCATCTGGATTGATGGATGGATAACTGGGCAGAGAAACACTGTCACTGCCAAGCTAATAAAATAGAAAAAAAGTGTGAGAAAATTTACGATGTCAAATTTGTATTATTTGGCAACGGGCCCCAAGTCAGATGAGAGGGGACAAGTGGGTATTTATAGATGGAAGTGTGGAAAGAGTAGACGATGAGGTTAGTGAGAAAAGTGTGTCGTCGAAAAGTGTGGGTTCTGGACTTCAACTGGGAAAACACTTAAAGGGATATGCCACCCCCAGGTCAAATTTGGGCATCTCCCCACAGTCCAGAGACTAAAATAAGTGGTGGAAAGCGTTTTCCTGCTCACCCAGCCATTGTCCGAGTCTGTCGCCACTGACCGCCGCGGTATCTGGTGCTCCTCCGCCTTAGACTGGAGTCTAACGTCGCCAGAGAAAGATTTCGGCCAAAAGGAATTAATTTGCTCGATGCGTTTCCCAATTACTTTGTGTGTAGTGCGCATTCATATCGAGTGCAAATAAATGTGCAAATCAACACGGAGAGCTTGACTTGGTCATTTTGGGTGGGAACTATTTTCCAGTGCGTAAGAATACAGTCGTATCACGCAGCACGCTGCCAGGGGAATCCCTGTTACGCACCGGGAAGGGAGTTCCCCTGTTGCACAACGTGGTGCGTGATACGGCTGTATTCTTACGCACTGGAAAATAGTTCCCACCCAAAATGACCAAGGCAAGCTCTCCGTGTTGATTTGCACATTTATTTGCACTCGATATGAATGCGCACTACACACAAAGTAATTGGGAAACGCATCGAGCAAATTAATTCCTTTTGGCCGAAATCTTTCTCTGGCTACGTTAGACTCCAGTCTAAGGCGGAGGAGCACCAGTTACCGCGGCGGTCAGTGGCGACAGACTCGGACAATGGCTGGGTGAGCAGGAAAACGCTTTCCACCACTTATTTTAGTCTCTGGACTGTGGGGAGATGCCCAAATTTGACCTGGGGGTGGCATATCCCTTTAAAACTTCAGTGACAATGCATTATCAGAAATGAGTGCAATGTTATTTTATCCCTGGCACGCAAAGACTTCCAGTATTTGACAATACTGAAGTAGCTGTCTGTAGGGTAAAAAAAAATAAAGCCTATAGAAAATCAGACAGCAAAATAACAAGGCAGCTCATCTGTTTAGAAAAGTTGAAAAACCTTTATTGCATCTTGGCTATTAAGGATAAAAACATACAGTATGCACCACTAATTAGCAGATCAAACATTCGACTGTTAAACATGATGAAAAATAACACGAACTCGAGACCTTTAATTAGGTTTCTCCTCCGCTCCACTGGACAAATAAATGCACATAAATGTTAGAAGTTTGCTGCATTCAAACCTAAATGAATTAATGATTATTCAGTAGGAAAAAAACACCACATTAGTTATTTTTATTGTATTTTAAACTCAAATGATCAAAATCAACCCATACATTCAGTATTTCAAGTACATTATCAGCCATTGCCCTAGAGCAGACCCGGGCATTTTAAAGGAAAATTAACATTTTTTTTACAATCTGAGCCTTCTTTCGGCAATAAAACAAGTAGTTTTACTCACCCATAGCAGTTTGGTGTCAATTGGAGCAGTATCGCAGAACTTATGTTGAGCCGTTCTGTTCTACCACTGATCCCCTATCCGTTAGCGTGAGTGCTCGGGGCACTGATTTGCGGTGTCCAAATAACACAAACTTTAGCACTTTTCAAATCACAGAAGATCGCTGTGTCAGGGTAGACTTTTAGTAGATTCCAAAACGGCCTGAAACCCGATATCGCAACAGAAAAGTAAAGTTCAGAGCGGTGTTAGCTTCTTTCAGACTAGCGGTGTTTACAAAACAGCGGAGTCGTTTTGTATGCGCACTGTCCTCTCTGATGACGTCATCAAATGAAACTATAGCTGGATATCGGGTTTCAGGCCGTTTTGGAATCCACTAAAAGTCTACGCTGACACAGCGATCTTCTGTGATTTGAAAAGTGCTAAAGTTTGTGTTATTTGGAGAGCGCAAAGTAATGCCCCGAGCATATGATACGAGCACCATGTTAACGGATATGGGATCATTAGTAGAACAGAACTTCTGCGATACTGCTCCAATTGACACCAAACTGCTATGGGTGAGTAAAACTACTTGTTTTATTGCCGAAAGAAGGCTCAGATTGTAAAAAAAACGTTACCTTTCCTTTAAGGCCCGGGGGCCAAATACGGCCGACTCTGACCGGCCCGCGAAAGGTTGCTTTCGAATTAAGAAAATAAAACCTACTTTCAAAGTTGTACATAATGCATTTGTACTGATGATCATCTGTCGGACGTGCTTCACATCTCCACCTCAAACATGACTTTGATGCACTTTTTAAAGTTCAACAGAGGCTAGATTTTTCTCACTGATCAAGGGGAAAAAAAACCCACTAAAACATGCTAACTTTTACTTTTTTTCTACAGTTTGGCAGTTGGACAAAAAAAAAAGTGACATATCTTGTATTATATTATTTGGCAAACAAAGACATTGTGGTGTCTTAATACAAAGTTAAGAAAGTTAAACTCAGAAAGCATTGTGGGGTTACAAAAAGAGTTACAAATGTTTCACTTTTACCATTGTTTTGAATTATTTTACTGAATAAATTCAGTTTTTGTACTCATTACTTAATAATAACACAGAACTTACCAGCTTCTGTAAATAATGACATTTACATTAATTAATTAATAACCAGAGCAGACTTCAAACTTTTGGCCCGGCCCTCCACAATATTTTCTGCTTTTCATTTGGCCCCTAGGGAAAAATAATTGCCCACCCCTGCCCTAGAGATTCTTTGGATATTTTTTTTTATAACTGCAATGTAGCAGTTGTTTAATATTTAACTGATACAGCCAGTCATTTTAAAATAAGATCTAGCTGAGATGAGAGGGAGCACTGGTCCATTCACAGCTTAATTACCTTTTAATAACGCTATATTTACTGTATTAGCTTGAATCATCTGTAAATTATCTCCCTAATTGCTCTATTAGCATGTGTAGCGCCGACACTAGCAAAGGCCACTTCTCCCATTATGTGAAGTTATCTGGTAATTGAAATTTCATCCAGTTTGCCAATGCTGGGTGTTCGTCACGTATTTCCACTCTAACTTTAAGGTTAACGCCGACTGTGAGATTTCTTCCTCTGCCGATTTAATAACAGTTTTTTAACACGACCCCACACCTGCGCTATATAAAAGTGAAAAGGAAAAGCCAAAGGACCAATGATGTTTTGAAATTCCGTGCAGCGAGATAATTACAGGGTGAAATTTGATTCATTAGGCGATGGTGCACCTTCCTCTCCCCCCAGCACTTCAAAGGGGACCACGGGTGCTTTGATCCGTGACTCAGAGTAGAAAGTGTGGATACAGAGGCCATTACGCTTTTGGTACCAGCATGATTACTCCGCACTTCTTCTGTTCCTCTTCTGCCTCTGGACATGCAGAGATGGATGGCGGTCATCAGAATTGCGACCAAAGATGATATGATCCGATTGGTCCCTTCAACTCAGCTTGGCCCCATCTTTCGGGATTAACTCGTTGTCATGTCCTGTGATGTCCACCTTAAGGTTTTTGGTGGTTCTCTTGTATTTCTTTCATCGCGTGTCTCCCTCGTGTGGTCTATTTTTTACAGCTGGATGACCTCAGAGCTGATTCATGACACATGCACACACATGCACACACACTCAAACATGCCCTTTCCTAAGTCTTTGAAGAAAAAGGACACAGTGATGTTCCAATTTATCTAAGATGGATGCTAGGTTTTATCAGTTTCCTTTTGTTATTTATTTAGCTTATTAGCAATGCAATGAGGCTCAGACCGTTCTCATCCCTGGTATTGTATGTCTCATAATGAATACGGTTTTCTCTCTTCTAGGGGTCAAGCTAACATTAGCTTCTTAGCATGCTGGTTTCTGACTGTATTTCCAATGCAGTCATTATAAATTCACCAAAATATGAGACTAGCATAAAAACTAATAGCTTACCTTTTGTGGTTAGATTCAATATAAGTTCTATATAACTGCATAATCTCTCACCTAGCTCTCTTTGCAGATCTATTTTGTCATATTTTTGTAATATATATTGTATATATAAGATGTTTTCTGTAACACATTGATTTTTTTCTGTTTTTCTGTTTTGTTTGGATGTCAAGACATCATCAAATACAACTAATTACTATTGAGCAGTCGCGGCCCCTGCCTTCGACTGCCGCCCAGATCTCCCTGCACCGGGCCCTTATGGATCCTCCTGTGGGTGGTGGGTTCACGGGAGGACAGCCCCATGTTGCTCCTTCGGGCCCTGTGGGGGGCCATCAGATGTGTGTGTGTGTGTGTGTGTTCGGTAAACTTATTTTAAGCACCACAGCATCTAGAGCAGGGGTGTCAAACATGCGGCCCGGGGGCCAGATCCGGCCCTCCAAGACCTTTAATCTGGCCCTCAGTTGATTTTCTATTAAAATATTTTAGTTATATTTTAATTTTCTATTAAAATATTGGTAATTTTCTGCGCCTCTTTTCAGCGCAGGTTAGCATAGCAGCGTCTCCAGGTGGGAGGGGCCTGTGCGTGGCCCCTCCAACCAGAGCAGCACAAATGAGGACTTGCCGCTTAAAGGACCATCGTTTTGACTGTTGACGTGACACCCTCATCAGCAAAATGTCAAAAATGAGAAAAGTGGACGCCGAGTGCAGGATTTCCCAAGAAAAATGGACTAATTCCTATTTGTTCACAGAGGTGAATGGGAAACCAGTGTGATTGTGTTGAAATTGCATTTTTCTTAAAGTTTCAGGTTGTTCATAATATTAGAAAGCATTCATCAAATAAAAGACTTCTGTAATAGATTTGCATTTCTCTGCACAAATATTTGGACTTATGGTATATTTGCCATGAGTTTTCTGATTCGACCCCTTGGGGATCAAAGTAGGTTGGATACGGCCCCCGGACCAAAATGAGTTTGACACCCCTGATCTAGAGACATACCCATGTAATACTTGGATAATGAAGTGTTGCCCAAGGACACAGCAACTGTGCTATTCTCAGAGTGTGATTTGAGCCACCAATCTTGTGCCATATTGCTTTTTTATTCTGTTTTTAGACCATTGCGAGATGAGGGTAGTGCCTTGGTAGAGGCTTGTTCTCTCAAAGTACTAGGTTTGCAGTCCACATTCACTCAGTATTAAAAATGTTTTACTCATAATGTTAGCCTATGTAGTTTCGATTGGTTCAGACTATCCAATTACATTTTGCGGTAAGACCATTTGTTCTTGCAAATCCAACTTGAATCAGGGGCCAGGTTAATTCTAATAGAATTAAGACTTGGGCTACTATTAACTCTGGTGCTATCTTTTCTTCTTTAAAAGCTTTTCGACCGTTCCTGTACAGATAGGGTGGGGTGAATCTCAATTTATTTAAAGGTCGTTTGTTTAGTCTGGCTTCATCACATCCGTTTTTGCAGGAGAGAAACAGAATAAAATCGTTACAGCATTTAAAAGAACCTGCTCTGAATTACTGTAATTATTTAATGTTCAGGGTAAGTGTCTGTGTCGTCCATTTTTTATTTGCGTAATAAGTACTTCATTTCCAAGATCCGGCTGTGCAATGTGATAAAAGAAACCCAGGTCGGATTTAAAAAGTGTGTGTGTTTTTTTTCTTTTTTTCATCTTATAGACGTAGAGAAGCCTTGGTCAGCTACTGAGGCCATTAAACACAGAGCTACATTTATTTGATTTGATATAAAACTTGGTACGCAGACTCGCCCGTCCATTTTCTGGAGTAATCAAAGAGAGTGGACAATTTCAATGTTGTTTGTGGGCTTGTTTTCAGGTTTTATTGGTAAGTGGGACTGGAATGTGGAGCTGAATGTAAAACAGAGGATTATGACTAATTACAGATGTTGCTATTCTGTTTGAAGTGAGGCTCGACAAGGTAATGCTGTAAACAAACACTGTGGCGTCCATTGTCTATTGACTGTGAAAAGTAATTGATTGCTTAGTGTTCTTCATTATGAAAATATATTACCGGGGAAGTGGGGAGATCCTAATGAAGTAAAAATGTACTATGTGGTAGTGAAATGAGATGTGCTGTGAGTACTGGAAATACCTCATAAGGAAGTAGCTTTTCTTATTATTATAGATGTTATAAAGCGGTAAATTGGCCGAAAATCCAAAGGAATAACATTAGCCTTTTGTGTTTAGGCCAACAGTAAAACACTTTTATCTTGGGTTTGCTGTCTGATGTCCAATTTAGCAATTTGGACAACAAAATCAACACAATTGGACATAAAGCAACTACTAAAGCAGCAATTTTTCATTTGCATTTACTTAAAAAAACAGATTTGCACTAAAAAAACATTGCACTATATTTTAAGCTATTCTCACTATTCTCACGACATTTAAAGGGCCTATGTTAGTCTTTTCTAATCTGTGTTATAATGTTGTTTCCTCATCAAAAACACACAAACTCTGCACATTTATGTTCTTCTTCTAGAGACTCTGTTCCACCGTGTAATGTGATGTAGTAATACAGGAAGTGCCCCACTGTCTTTTTAAACTCCATGCACTTTCTCTAGAATTACTTGGATGATTTCAGCTCTGGAATTGCCATACTCTACTGAACTAAAGGTAAAAAGTAGGTGTTAACTTGAAAATTACCGCTACATGACATCTCAAGGTGGAACAGAGCATTTTGATTTTGGGATATAGACAGACAAATAATAAAGAATTACTCAAACATGTGAGAACGAAATAAAATGCAACCCCACAGATGTTTTTGAGGAAGTAACAATATTATAATATGACTTAAAGCCCCAGTGTGTAGGATTCGTGGCGCATAGGTGGATGGTGCTATTGCGCTTTTCTGTGCTGTGTAGCTACAGCAGACCTCGAGGGTCACCCGGGCGCGCGCACGAGCTGCGCGCCGCTACTGTATAAATAAAACGCGGTCCCGGTTATTTATTTATTTTTTCTTTTCTCATGAAAACACACATTCCCGATCATGTACCATGACACTCTACACATCAAATGAAACCTTACAGTCTCCTCTTTTTGACTATGCAATTCATTTCCCTGCAAAACACTCACTCCCAGAGCACATGGGGCTTTTATACGGAAAAGCACAAAACGAGGTTAGCTTACCTTAGAATGCTTTGCACAGGTCAAACTCTGTATTTCACCATAAACTTGCTCTCAATCTGTCCGTAAGGATCCAGCGAATAAAATCCAGTAAAACAATTTAGTCCAAAACACGTGTTAGATCCAGTACGACGTCTGGTCCGGCAGCATGCTTGTGTTGTTTACCCAAAACCACGAGCCTCGCCGAAGGCGGAGCCCAAATGTCCTTCTGCGGCTCTCGTATTCAAAATGGCTGCCTCTGCATGGGGAAGATCCCCCTTTTATGTGACTATATCTAAGTCCAAAAGAATACTTTGATTTCATGATGGAAGTGAAAAGGCTTGGAAAACAATGTATTTTTGAATGGGTATCTTCAATTTCAGTAATTAACGGGTAAAAATCTTACACACTGTCCCTTTAAAGCTCACAAGTCAGTTTTTATGTAATATAGAACTTAAGTGATAACATACAAACTACAATGCAATATTTGTGTTGCTTAATGAAAAAATAATCTGTTTAAAAGGACCTATATATAAAGAAAGTCAGTTTGACTGGTAAACAAAACTAAAATATTTAAGAGTTGCTTTACTCACTATGTATTTTTAAAATAGAAAGAAATGAAAAGAAGAGGCTAGCCGCACATTTGGCAGAAGTTTTTGGATCTAAATGTAACCACCTGTTCATTCATATGGTTGTATAATCTGACATGGATGCAGTTCAGAGAGGAACATTTCTTTCTTCATTTTTACACCTTTAATTGGGCAGTGAGTCCAAAAGAACTTCTAAACTGCACAAAGCATAACCCAATGTAGGAATTTGTATATTTTTCTCTTGTTAATTTTTTTTCCCAGCATTTTTTTTCTTATGTTGTAGAAGCTGAAGTTGGGAAAAAGTATTTATTTCACTGAATTAGACTTGGATTTAGACAATATGATCCACATGGGAATTTTTTTGGACACAGTAGATCACACATCGCAATATAATAATAACAAACAGCAGCAATATAAATGGTAATAATATATTTAGTATAAGTAACAAAAATAGCAAGAATCTGGTGAAATAAGGCAAAATTATATAAATGTGTACATAAAAGTAAAAAAATAAATATGGAAATATGGTAATGCAAAATATATCTTTACTATATACAAGAGGTGGGTAAGGAGAAATGTGGTAATGGTGAGATGTTGTACAGTTGTATGTTGTCCTGTATCTTACACTGTTTGGGCAGAGCTGTAGGATAGGGATGGGCGGATCGATACCAAAGTATTGATATTTCGATCCTGATGCGGTATTTAATATGGATCGATCCTGGTATTAAATTATCGATACCAAGTCATGTTTTCTTACTGACTTAACTTTCAGTTTATTTAGTTCAAATTCATATGTGTTTTGTTCATTATTCAACCATTGCCAGTTGTCAGGCACTACTTTTCCTTCCGCGTTCTCACGGAAGGAAATCCCGCGATAGACTCACTGCTGTGAGATTTCAGTAAAAGCGGCGCTGCGGGAGCCATGGGAGACCACAAGCCAAGTGTGGTGTGGAGTTACTTCCACACCGTGTACGACAATGTTGCGAAGTGCAGTGTGTGCCAAAATACCACAAATTTAAATAAACACTTGATCATAAATCATAAACCTCAGCATGACGAAATGCTACTGACCACCTAGCTGGTGTTAGAATGTGTGGAGCTAAGCCCCCTGGTGGAGCTTTGCGAAGCCAAGGTATCTAGTTAGAGCCAGGTTAGTGTTTTTCTGCAGTATTAAAAAATGTATGAAAGCATTGGTATCGGTATCGGGATTCTAACCCTGGTATTACTTGGCATCGTATCGAAACATAAATAACTGGTATCGCCCATCCCTAATGTAGGAGCCAGTTGGAGAATGAGCTTAAAATAATAAAATTAGTTTTTACTTGCACTGACTAAAATATTTAACTTATGTTTCTTTGTATATACATATTTACATAATATATACATACATATTTTTATCAAGATAAGATAAGATAAGATAAGCCTTTATTGATCTCACACAGGAGAAATTTACTCGCCACAGTAGCTCCAGGACATTTGGACAAGAGGGAAAAAGTGCATGCAGGCAGGGAGGGGATAAAGTAAGTAATAAATAATACAAATAGTAATACGTAATAATAATAATAATGGAAAATAGTAATAATGATAATAATAACAACAAGCATCAACATGAAAAAGGAGGATATTGCACGCCTGGCCTATATGTTAGAATTATACATATCAATTATACATATATACATATCAAGTTATAAGTACTGGCCTTAAGAGCAGATGTAGCTTGAAATCACATGGTGCGCTTAATCATTTTGAAGCAGTCATGATTGTGGCGGAAACGATTTAGTATTTCATTATTTTCTCTCCTTTTTTAGAATGTCATTTAGATTTCACTGTTCTTTGAGGTCATTGCGACTCCGTGTCTGTGCCCTGGAAAGGTACAGTTAATTTTGCACTATATCTTTCCCGCTGTGAACGCTGCTGCATGTCCAATGGTGAGACCTCCTAAACATAATCAATTATCTTAGCTCCAATGGCGCAGAATGCTGAATACCGATAAGACTTTTTTTTTTTTTAATAAAGAGAGAAAAAACGATTTGGTTCAATACCCCTGGGGCAGTTTTCCCTTCACTTGTTAAAAGAGAATTATTCATTGCATCCTCTCAGGGAGTCGATCAGTCCCAATAAGTCCCACGATGTTGTCCCTATGTGCGCTAGTGTTGAGTAGGACCCCAGGCTAAGTCGATAACATGGCATATGCTTCTTGCTTGTGCTCAGAGTGACAAGACCTGGGTTGTTCAAACGCTGCTGACATACTGGGACAATAATACAGGTGCAGAGGACACCATATTTTTAAGTTCTTTATTCTTACGTATAAACAAATAACCAGCTTAGATTGTCTTGGATTTTTAACTTTCTCTAGCTTTGCCTCTTCACCAAAACTCCATTTTAAGTCTTCAATTCTTTAGCTGAAAATTACCATTCAACCTCCTTTGTGTTGGGCTGATTGTGAAGTTATTGCTGTTGCTTTTCCATAACTAAATTCAATGTAAATGCTCCCCCTAAAGGACACCTTATTTTACAGTTCTTGAGCATAAACAAATAACCAGCTTAGATTGTCTTTTATTTTTACTTTTCTAAAGCCTTGTACTGGTGGTGGTATTCTTTTATTGAGTAACTGTCTTGATCTTATATTGTTGCCTCTCAAACAAAACTCCATTTCAAATTTACTTTGACTAAAAATAACCGTTCAACCTTCTTTGCATTGGACTGATTATGAAATTATTGCTTCTACTTTTCCATAACCCTTATATATACAGCTCTGAAAAAAAAAAAATGAGACCACTGTTTGTTTGTTTTTTTCTGAAATCAGCATATCTACATGTATTACAGCCGTTCCATTCCAGCGTCTGTTGAATTCCAACACAAACACAAAGCTGAGCTACTTCAGTTCTTGCACCTCAGGAGTGGAATAAAGTCACCCAAGAACAATGTGAAAGACTTGAGGAGAGCATGCCAAGACGCATGAAAGCTGTGATTAAAAATAAGGGTTATTGCACCAAATATTGATTTCTGAACTCTTCTTAAAGGTACAGTGTGTAGGATTCGTGGCGCATAGGTGGTGTAGGTACCATGCACTTCCTCTTTTGGCTACGGCAGACCTCGAGGGTCACCCGGGCGCGCTGTAACGCGGACAGCTCGCGTACCAGCGCGCACCCGGTGCTGTGCGAGCTCTCGCCGACAACTATGGTATAAATAAAACGCGGTCCCGTTCACTGTTTTTTTCTTTTCGCATGAGAGCACACATTCCCGATCGTGTACCATGACAATCTACACATCAAATGAAACCTTACAGTCTCCTCTTTTTGACTATGCAATTCATTTCCCGGCACAACAATCTCTCCCCGAGCACATGGGGCTTTTATACGGAAAAGCACAAAATGAGGTTTGTTACTTTGCTTACCTTTGAAGGCTCTGGACAGGTCAAACTCTGTATTTCACCGCAAGGTTGGTATCAATCTGTCCGTAAGGATCCAGCGAATAAAATCCAGTAAAACAACTTAGTCCAAAACACATGTTAGATCCATTACAACGTGTGATCCGGCAACATGCTTGTCGTTGTTTACCCAAAACCACGAGCCTTGCCGAAGGCGAAGGCGGAGCCCAAATGTCCTTCTGCGGCTCTCGTATTCAAAATGGCTGCCTCTATATGGGGAAGATCCCCCTTTTATGTGACTATATCTAAGTCCAAAAGAATACTTTGATTTCATGATGGAAGTGAAAAAGGCTTTGAAAACAATGTATTTTTGAATGGGTATCTTCAATTTCAGTAATTAACAGGTAAAAATCTTACACACTGTCCCTTTAAGTGTAAACATTAGTATTATGTTGTTTTAAAATGAATTTGATCTTGTTTCTTTACATTGTTTGAGGTCTGTAAACATGTATCTTTTTGTTATTTTGACCATTTGTCATTTTCTGCAAATAAATGCTCTAAACGGCAATATTTTATTTGGAATTTTGGGGAAATGTTGTCAGTAGTTTATAGACTAAATGTTCCTTTTGCCCAAACACATACCTATAAGTAGTAAATTCAGAAAAACTGAGAAAAACTTTTTTCCAGAGCTGTATCATATTTTTCAGTATTTTCAGTATAAACTAATAACCAACTTAGATTGTCTTAGACTCATAACTTTATTAAAACTTAACATTCTTTTAAACATTTTGTATTTTAGGTATTCTTAAAGGCAAAGTAACGTTATTTTACAATCTGAGCCTTCTTTCGGTAATAAAACAAGTAGTTTTACTCACCCATAGCATTTTTCTGTCAATTGGAGCAGTATCGCAGAACTTATGTTGAGCCGTTCTGTTCTAGTAATGATCCCGTATCCGTTAACATGGTGCTGTATCATTTGCTCGGGGCATTACTTTGCGGTGTCCAAATAACACAAACTTTAGCACTTTTCAAATCATAGAAGCCCGATGTCTTAATGAAAAATTTCGTTTGAAGCAAAAGTGGCCTGTAATCCGAGATTTAGCCATAGTTTCGAGTAGATGAGGACGCCAGTGCGCATGCGCGGACTGCTGCAGAGACCCAAATAGGAAACGCAAAGCTGAAAACTATGGATAAACCTATTTGGGTCTCTGCAGCAGTCCGCGCATGCGCACTGGCGTCCTCATCTACTCGAAACTATGGCTAAATCTCGGATTACAGGCCACTTTTGCTTCAAACGAAATTTTTCATTAAGACATCGGGCTTCTATGATTTGAAAAGTGCTAAAGTTTGTGTTATTTGGAGACCGCAAAGTAATGCCCCGAATACAAATGCTAACAAATGCTAACAGAAACGCGACAACGTAACTTTCTTCAAACAGCTCCAAATGACACGAACGTGATATGGGTGAGTCAAACGACTTGTTTTATTACCGAAAGAAGGCTCAGATTGTAAAATAACGTTACTTTTCCTTTAAGGTCACTGGTAATCCTGATGCTCCCTTCAATTCTGCAAAGCCAGTTTTGGGGTATTACACTTCAGTCATGTTGAGAATACTATCACCTTTCTGAATGAGCAGAATCTCAAATAATCACAAATCTTGCCGTGTGTTGGCGATCACTCTGATTTTATCCCTTGGTTGAAATATTTCAGCACTCATGTTTCAGAAAGATGCTGTTATTTTGCCTCTGGGTCAAGTTTAGCAGCGGCCAGGTCTCTAATGTATTCAATGGATCTTGTCACTCGGGCTATTTGCATGTGAAGTGCTGTGCTACAAGGCTGTGCGCAGAGACTGGATGACACTCCCCTCAAGATCAGCTCTATTGATTTGACTGTGTTATTTCAGCTGCCATGAATGACAACCTCGGGCTCACACTGACAACAACAATCTGCTCTTTTAGAATTTATGAGTTCTGTTTTACATTTTTACTATTCACCTCAAAAAATAACTGCTGATTAGATTACATGTTCACAGCAAGGTCAAGGATTGGTATTGGTCCACTGTTTTGGACTTTTGTTTTTGTTTTACTAACAAATGTTAATTGTCTTTCTTGTAGTTTTGTACGTTGAGGCAATGAATAGAAAAACTACAAATGACACTAGAACTTTTTCTGGTGGAGTGTCCAGTACCTGCTTGTCTAGATATTATTTGCCTGGAATGTACCACAATATGTCATTAAAGGTTTTATATTACAGTGGTCCCTCGCTCTATCGTGGTTCACTGTTCGCGGCCTCGCTGTTTCACGGATGTTTTTTTTTTTTTTCTACAGTGTAACATTTTGTTTTTATAGTGTAACTTTGTATTCTGCATCCTGATTGGCTAAGAGACTGTAGACCTTTGCCGATTGATAAATGGGGACGCGGGGGGACCGGGACCAGACCGGAACTAGACCGGGACTAGACCGGGACTAAACGTGGACTAAACCAGGTCTAGACCAGAACTAAACCAGGTCTAGACCAGGTCTAAACCAGGTCTAAACCAGGACTGGACCAGGTCTAGACCTGGCCTAAACCGAGACTAGACCAGGTCTAAACCAGGATTAAACCACCACGTGCCGTTCTTTGCTGGTTTCGTGCGGCTGGTTTGTGGCTCGGCCTGAGAGGACACGGTCCGGGCGCCGCGGTTTGATCTCGTGCTCGCAGACCCGGTGTACGTGCAGCCTCGTGCCGGTCGTGCTGCTCTGTCACGGATTTGACCACGATGAGGGGTGCACATGTCGCGCACTTCTCCAAGGGGTTGGTGCGCGTCGCGTCCCGGGATGTGGCAGTGCCGTTGGATGAGCGTGGTGCTTCCTGCAGATCCAGTGACTCATGTCTCCGCTCCCCTCGCCCGTCCGGCGGGGCTTCCGGAGCCGTGTCTCCCCCCACGCTTCACTATAAATACATTTTGTTGAGTGTTTAAACGGAGAGAAATGTAAGAAAAGGTTAATTCCAGTCTGAGAAAAGCGTATAATGTGTGTGGTGAGGCATTCACCTTAAAACATGTAGAATAATTGTAAAATATAAAGTTGTCCTACTTCGCGGGTTTCTCTTATTGCGGGTTATTTCTGGAACCTAACCCCCGCAATAAACGAGGGATTACTGTACACAAAACTGACTCTTGAGAGCTTTAAGGTATAATGTCACCTCACCCAAAACATACACTTCCAGTATGTTGTTTTTTGTTTGAGAGAAAAACAAAGCCTAAAATGCTGGGTTTGTGTGTTAAACATTTGTGAATGAAACAAAACACAACTGCAGGTATGTTTTGAATGATGAAACAACATTATAACATAGATCCGAAAATGGCCCAACACGGTCCCTTTAAAGTTGCCTATCACCTGGGAGACATGAGATACAGGTCAAATCTGCGGAGAGGCAATCACAGTCCCAGTAAGAATGAAATATTATTATTATTATTATTATTAGCATAAACACCCATGATTTAAGACCCATAATATTATACTGTGGAACATTCCAGTGAAAGCAAGAACTCCATGGGGACAATCTGTAATTTACAGAATGCACCTTTAAGTGGAAGCATCTCAAACAAGTACAAAAGCATAACAGTTTTATTTTAAAGATTGTGTTATTGTTCTATGTACAAAAATACCACAGTGCTAAATTAGAATAAAGAAGGAATCCATTGTCTCCATTGTCTGCTAATTTTCACCAGTCAAAGTCACGCTGCCCTTTACAAGCTGCATGAATAGTGAAGTAGAATTTATGTGCTGTGGTCCAGGCCTCACGCCAACACCACACTTCTGTTATTTCCACCATTAAACAAGACTTATGTCACACTTTCCCTTTAATCACTTGCTTTCTCTTTAAGTCCAAGCTTGAACGGAATACCCCGCCAATGATTCACGGCAAGGGTCCCCATTTGACAGATTGCACCTGTCGTCTATCTTAAAGGTAATGTTAGCGGCCCTTTCTATAATGACAATAAGAAGCTAACTGTTCTTTTAAGTGTTTCCTTCTGACCTTCATGCCGTTGGAACAGTTGGGTTGGGCAAAGTCAACACAGCACTCAATGCTCGCAAACCTCAAAACATCTACTGTTCACATGATTTATACCAGCTCCATTGTATTAAATCTATTTCAGGAGAAAGCCGGTTTTATATCCTTAAATTACTTAGGCGAGGATGTTTTCTCAAGGGTAGCAGGGGCTTTAAGGGGAGATTCGGCAGTTTCACGGTCCAGTGGTAGGCGGTGAGAGCCTAGTGCAGCCTGTGAGAGTCCTCATATCATCCCGACAGCGCAGTGACAAAGTGCGGAGCCCAAACCTGTTTAACACTTCATCATCATGTCCAGCAGGAACCGAGGGAACCCAGCACCACGCCTAGACAAGGGGAGACAGGCAGACTCCCGGCAAGGTTGATCACATCTGTGAAATTAGAAATACTTTGGCCCCTAAATGGCCATCGAGTGTGTTTTCGTTTGTAATTATCTCCTGCCCGTCTTCCTCAGGCTCAGGATGGAGCGTCCTAGGGCCCCTCACCAGCACCAGCAGGAATTTGTCAAAGTCACAAAGACTTTTGGCAGATCCCACAGAGAAAGAGAAGTGATTAGTAAACTTTACGGATCCATTCACATGGCTGAATTAAAATTACATCTCTGAGTTGGAGGACAATTTAGGAATGTCATTATCAGTCACTTTAGATTTGATAAAAGTAATTAGGAAGAGTCACTCCTGTACATTCTTTAAGATCAGCAGATTAGCTTGTACACTCTAAGTGTGTGTGTGTATCAGTGGTGAAAGTAGTTTTCATTTCTTACAGGTGCTATAATGTCCAGTGCATCACTGCTGTTGAAAACAACAACCCTAGGTCACCCGGGGATCGAACCCAGAACCGTCTTGCTATAAAACTAGTGCGCTAGCCACCGCACCATCTAGGCTATTTTTCTGGCTACAGTCAAATAAGTTTGACAATCCTTGTGTAACAGACTGCGGATATCTCTGTACGAGAGTTTCGGCCCGAAACTCGGGTAGCTTTCAGTTCTCAATTCTTTTCAGTTTCAATTCTTTTAGCGGCTGAGAATGTTGTACTGGTGCGCCGTTCCGGTGCGCACCGGCTTACTTATATATATATATATATATATATATATATATATATATATATATATATATATATATATATATATATATATATATATATAAATATATATAATATGAAAAAGTTTGGGCACCCTTGACAATTGCCATTATTTTCATTTATTAATCATTGGGTGTTTGGGTCCACAACGTCATTTTGATCTATCAATATCAAATGAAATTAAAATAACAGCCTCTAGACACTTCCTATAGCCACTAATGAGTGTCTGGATCATGGATGAAGGTATATTGGGCCATTCCACCTTACAAAACAACAGTTCAGTGAGGTTTGATGGTTGCCGAGCATGGACAGCCTGCTTCAAATCATCCCACAGATTTTCAATGATATTCAAGTCTGGGGACTGGGATGGCCATTCCAGAACATTGTACTTGTTCCTCTGCATGAATGTCTGAGTAGATTTTGAGCAGTGTTTTGGGTTGTTGAAATATCCAGCCTCGGTGTAACTTCATCTTTGTGACAGATTGTTGAACATTATTCGCAAGAATCCACTGATATTGAGTGGAATCCATGCGACCCTCAACTTTAACAAAATTCTCAGTACCGACGCTGGTCACACAGCCCTACAGCATGATGGAACCTCCACCAAATTTGATTGTGTGTAAAGTGTTTTTCTTGGAATGCTGTTCTTTTGCCACCATGCATATCGCCTCTTGTTATGACCAAATAACTACATTTTTGTTTCATCAGTCCACAGCACCTGATTCCAAAATGTAGCTGGCTTGTCCAAATGTGCTTTTGCAAATCTGAAGGACTCAGTTTGTTGCATCTGCGAAGAAAACTCTTCTTCTGCATCACTCTCCCGTACAGCCTTTCCTTGTGCAAATTGTGCTCTATTGTTGACCTATGCACAGTGACACCATCTGCAGAAGATGAAGATGACCTTGCAGGTCTTTGGAGGTGGACTCTGGGTTGTTTTTGACCATTCTGATCATCTTTCGTCTTTGCTTCTCTGATATTTTTCTTGGCCTGCCACTTCTGGCCTTAACAAGAACTGCCTGTGGCCTTCCATTTCCTCACTATGTTCCTCACAGAGAGCTTTTTGTAGCCTTCCCCTAAACCATAATGCTGAACAATCTTTGTTTTCATGTCATTTAAAAGTTGTTTTGATGCCCCCATGTTGCCACTCTTCAGAGGAGAGTCAAAGGCCATTTCCCAATTCACCGACGGCACGCTTGTGAGTGTGCACTCGGTCTGTCGTTGAGACGGCGCACACTCGCTCTGTCCTTAGTGCACTACGTTTCTCACATGGGCGTCTGCGAAATGGAACAGGTCCCGCCTCAGCTCAATGAGCCGGGTGGTCTGCTCCTTGTTCCCTAAAGACAAAAATATTATACTATTGCGACTAGTAATACTTGGAATTGGGACATGGCCAATGTTCCCCCTAAATTTGAATGTGTCTGAGCAAACACACTAACTCCACATCCGAAATGCCCCATCCCCCTGCGCGGCTCGCACTTTGCAGATATAAAAAAAATGACTCCGCGGCTGAATAAAAAGCTAAAAGCTCTTTCATCCCTGATTTACAGTGCGCTGCATAAGTTTTCTTGTGCGCTGAGAATGTGCGAACAGTGCGCAGCTTAGAGTAAACGCTGGACATGGCGACACTGTAGAATATCCAGCATTACAACAGCAAAGGAAATATAAGTGTAAGGGGAAAAGCATGTGAACGGTAATACAGGTGCCGTGAACTATGCCGTTACGGCTACCGTCACACATGTTTAGCGTAGTTTATGAAGAGTTTCATGTAGCATAGTTGTAGGTGAGGTGAACCAGTAAGTATATTTTATAGTGACGTCGCAACTCTCACTTGTGGATGTCGCTGGCGAGTTGGTCTTTGTAGTCATATATCCTCCCGCGCTGTGCATGCTGGGGCTTTTAAGTGTGCGAAGTGTGCATGTTTGCACGCTTGGTCCACGCCCCGATTTCCATGGAAACGACGGCGCCGTTCAGGGCTCATCTTAACGGTGCATGGGGGAAAAAAACTAATGGAACGGCGCTTGTTGCGCCGGATATGACGCACATCCCCTTCCAAGGACGCTCACAAGTGTGCCGTCGCTGGATTGGGAAACGGCCAAAGAGAAGAGGAACAACTTGCATTTGGCCGCCTTAAATATCTTTTGTCATGATTACATCATCTGTCTATGAAGTTCAAGGCTTAATGAGCTCATCAAACCAATTTTGTGTTCCAATTACTCTGCGTTGATTAGTTACAGGAATTCAAAGCAACAAAATGACAAGGGTGCCCACATTTTTACACAGCCTATTTTTCACATTTATTTTAATTTCATACAAATGAATATTACTACACTTAAAATCTGTTTCTGGAAAACCACCCAGTCCTTGGCTTTTATGGGAAAATGAATGACATGCCACTGATCATTTTTCTTTGAAGACGGAGTTAATTATACCTATGCAACCTCAGAGGGGTGCAAAACTATTGTTTTAGATCGAAAATCGCGATCTCAGACAACACGATTTTGTGATCGTTAAAGATCCCATGACATGGTACTTCTTGATGCTTTTATATGGCTCCTTAATGGTTCCCTAATACTGTAAATGAATCCTTCTTCAAAATCAACACTCAGTGCATGTGAGACAGAGATAAGATGAGAAAGAGTATTTTTTTTCCTCTCTGAACAGGTCATAATGGGCGTTGTTGCTTGAATGCAAATGAGGAGAAAAGAGCTGGCCTATAGTAGAGGGTGGGGGCGTGGGCAAACTCTCCGCTCTCTGCACTCAGCTCTCAGCTGATCCATTTCCGTGTTTTTGCACGGGGGGAGAGATTTGAAGCGTTCCATTGAAAAATAAACACATTTCCACAGAAAATAAAATTAAACCACTGCTGTTCAAAGGTCCAGAGGCTCAGATAAAGGACTTCCGAGCCTAGAAACACTCGGACGTGCCTCCAGGCAAATAAAAAAAACGCATTTCGCATTGCCTAGCGCATTCGCAGTCCAAACTCTCTGGGCGTGATTTACAGAGACGCTGAGTACAGACAGACGGGGGTGGAACTGCATTTGCATTTCTTTTTTCGATCTGACGTCAATAAGGTGCCTTGTTCAAAATCGCCCGTTTGAGCTCCGATTTTTTGTAACGCAGAAAAGGATCGTAAATGCTCAGTTTAGACATTTCGCAACTTTTAACCATGGGGGGGGGGCCTAAACAGGGTAGGGGAACTCACATTAATGTTCAAAAACCTCAGAAAGTGAAAATTTCATGCCATGGGACCTTTAAATTTGCTTAAAATTGCTAAAGATCGTAGGTTTTGTTTCGTCAACTATTTCACACATGTATTCCGCCTGGCCTGCCTCCCTGCCACGCTGCTAAACCCACCAATCAGAAGAGGCAAGCTGCGTGTGGACAGGTTGGTGAGGCTGGTGTTAGCTGCTCCGCTCCGAGGGATCCCTCAACCCAAATATGCCACGTAGCCCCGTGCGGTCTGGGGAGACGCAAGCTGGTGAAGCCGGTGTTAGCCCCCGTTTAATCAATGTCCGTAATCTGTCACTCAAGTGCATGGCGAGAAAGTCCGGAGAAATGTCTAGTAAAAGTGATACTCGGATCAAACAGACAGTTATAACTTCGACTGCCATAACACACGGCATCGCCAAGGAAATGGTGCCTGTAAACACGGTGACCAAAGAGTGGTTTAAAAGTCTCCTCCGCACAATGGATAAGAGGTATTCCCCTCTGTTATTAGCTGACAAACTGTTAGCATAAGGCTAGTTTATATTACAAACACTATAGAAAGGCTACCGCGATTAGCATTGCTATATTTAGCATGGCTATATTTAAGTTAAGTTGCGTTGTATTTTATACGTTTGTTATAAAATACAACATTCAAGCTCCTTGAGCCAGAAAAGACTGACCTTGCAGCACTTTAAAAGACTTTTTTTTGCTCTACTTAAGACACAGATGCTCTTTTAGTTCTTCAGGTGTAATAACTGCAGTTGCTCAAGCGCTCAATGTAGACTATGTATGTTTCTTTTTAATAAATAGGACTACATTTGAAATCAATTATTGACTATAGTTTTCATTCTTGCATTACAGTTTAGTGGATTAGTGTTTGAATGGTATGAAGTTTCTGTGATGTTTGCAAATGTTCATGTGCACTGAAACTTAATTTGAAAGAAATCGTGGATGAAATCGAAATCGCAATATCTGCCAGAAAAACTGCAACTCAGTTTATTCTTAAAATTGTTCAGACTATATATACTATATATATATATATATATATATATATATATATATATATATATATATATATATATATATATATATATATATATATATATATATATAGTTCACCTTAGGGAAAGGTTATACAGTACTTTATACTTATTATATTATTACTCATTACATTCAGAATGCTCTTATCATGCAGTTTGGCTCTGTCTTTAAAGTTTTCTTTCAGGGCTTCTATTAAATATCTAAACTTTTCACTTTTCACCTCTGGAATTGGTAGTGCTGTAAGAAGTGGGTTGCATTCCTGACCTTATTGAGATAATCAGTGCACTATATGCACATACTGCGCGGCTAGTTTGACTTACCAGAGGATATGACCCAGCCAGAGCACTAAACCTTCCATTTAGAAAAGGAATTGAATAGCAAATGCTATCTATCTGGCACAGAGCCTGTCTATGTGCATGGATGTCTGTGCTTTAGCCAGGTGGGCCAGCCGGATAAGACTGTGTGCCGTGCAGAGGAGACAGAGGTAATGGTGATATTGACCCACATTTCCCAGCATGCACTGCAGATGGAGACAGCAGAGATAGTGCTTCAGTCAAGGCCACATGGGGCGAGGGATGAAGACCAGCTTTGTGGAAGTTTAACAAAAGCTAGCCTGCAAAGCTACTGCCCTGGAAAGTATCATTCTGTGGCTTTGCCATGAAAGGATGTGTGCGTGCAATTCTTTCACAAGTGTTTTAACAGTCCAGGCAGGTGCCATAGTGGAACTGATTTCTCCCCTTTGAGTTGTTTTAATGTAACTGTACCTGAGAGTGATATTTGTATCAGAAGGGGCCTTCTTTATCATTAGAAACACAATACAGCTTCAGAGCCTTCCCAGACCTGGTCTTTTGAGGTCAGAGCAGAGGTCCAGCTGTCTGCTGATCTGCCATTTAGCTTGATTTAACCTCAAAGACAACAAGACATTCAAAATGAGACCATCAGAATGAATTGCACCAAAAATAACACATAAATGTCAGAGAATAATATATGCAAATAAAGAAAGTGGGTACTTGTTAGTCTGTAAGAGTATATACAGGCTGATATAGGGACAAATGTGCTACTCACATTTTGTAATGTGTAGAAATAATTTTGTGAAATGACTTGTAGGTCACCACATATGCAACTTATTGGATTGGTAGCAAAGAAAAATTAAATTATGTCAACTGGACAAAAGTTGTTTGATTGAAAACGTTATTGGATTGGGAAAAAATACCCTTAGACTTTTTTTTGTGATTTCACTGGGACACTCACTGGGAGTGAGCCGATGAACGCTGTCTGACATAGGTTGTAAAACAGGGCATGATGTATTCCCAAATGTAGTTCATTTAGGTCAGAAAAAGAAGAACTGGGTTATACCACTTTGTTTGAAGTAACTGAATATTTTCCATTTAGGATTTACCCCAAACCTGTTTAGGCTGATAATAGTGGAAATAAAGGCCTTTTGTGAGATTTCCTTCTGCCTTAGTGCACATGACAAACTCTGCTTAGTGATTAGGAATCTCCAAAATATTTAGGAAAGGCCCAGTCTAAGTATACAGCCAAGGAGACGTTCTCATACCCTACCTAACCAAGTGTGAAATAGCTTTGGCTAAGTAAGGGAACAACCATTAATACTGATAAAAATGGGACTAGGTGCTCTCAAGGTGGTATGTGAGTCCTCGCTAAGACGTGATTTATGTCGCCTTCCTCCGAGGTGAGGAGCAGGGTACGCACAGCGCTCTCCTAAGTACCACACAGGTTCAATTAATCCTTATCAAACAGCTCATCACAAACAGTTGGGAGTAAATCATGAATATACACCAGCACAAGATACAAACATTTGGGGAGTTAGAATAAATATTTCAAGGTCACAGCTATGAACCACAAAATCTTCTGAATATATATATTTTTTTTCCAGCAGTTTTTCTTTCTTTCTCTTTTTTTCTAATTGTGTTTTGTACTGCCACAGTTTAATCAGTCTGAATGACTGATTTATTATCTACAGGCAGTAAATATGCATTATAGAAACACATTACTTTAATAACATACATGAGCACGGATTTTCGGAATCAGAATTGTAAATCAAGGTGAAAGTAGCTCAACGGCTGGTAGAGAAATCATAAAAGGGGTTGGTGGTTCTATCGCACGTCCCTTATGCCAGTGCATTTTATCTTTATGTCCTTGGGTAAGACCTTTCCTTAGAATGAATGAGCGGTGCAAGTGACCGATTAGTGGCCGGAGTGAGTGGGCAGATTTGCCACCAGTGTCATGCCTTGAAAAAATCTTTAAAGAAATTTTATGATCTGTGTTATGTTACATTGTTGTCCTCTCATCAAAAACATGTATTTTACTTAAAGGTCCCATGGCATGAAATTTTCACTTTCTGAGGTTTTTGAACGTTAATGTGAGCTCCCCTACCCTGTTTAGCCCCCCCCCCATGGTTAAAAATGTCTAAACTGAGCATTTGCGATCCTTTTCTGCGTTACAAAAAATCAGAGCTCAAACGGGCGATTTTGAACAAGGCACCTTATTGACGTCAGATCGAAAAAAGAAATGCAAATGCAGTTCCACCCCCGTCTGTCTGTACTCAGCGTCTCTGTAAATCACGCCCAGAGAGTTTGGACTGTGAATGCGCTAGGCAATGCGAAATGCGTTTTTTTATTTGCCTGGAGGCACGTCCGAGTGTTTCTAGGCTCGGAAGTCCTTTATCTGAGCCTCTGGACCTTTGAACAGCAGTGGTTTAATTTTATTTTACGTGGAAATGTGTTTATTTTTCAATGAAACGCTTCAAATCTCTCCCCCGTGCAAAAATAAGGAAATGGATCAGCTGTCGGCTCTGAGTTTGGAGTTTGGCCACGCCCCCACCCTCTACTATTGGCCATCTGTTTTCTCCTCATTTGCATTCAAGCAACAACGCCCAGAATAAAGAGTTTGAGAGAGATATTTATGACTCTTTCTCATCTTATCTCTGCTTCTCATGCACTGAGTGTTGATTTTGAAGAAGGATTCATTTACAGTATTAGGGAACCATTAAGGAGCCATATAAAAGCATCAAGAAGTACCATGTCATGGGATCTTTAATTCTAACCTTTTTCATTACAGTGGTCCCTCGCTCTATCGCGGTTCACTGTTCGCGGCCTCGCTGTTTCGCAGATTTTTTTTTTTTTTAAGTGTAACATTTTTTTCGCTGAAAACGCACGGTGCCTGCATAAACTGAGCCGCACAGACCGATTTTCTGGGCACAAAAAAAAAAAAATCAGCGTTAGAAATGCCATGTGTGGCGTGAACACGTCGAATTGCGTGTGTCACACTCTCAATCCGTGAGACTTGAGAGCCCTGCTGTAATCCAAAGTTGTCTTCTTTGAGGAAGCGTCATATGCATTTTTCATGGATTGTTGTGTCACAGGTAAAACTCGGACTTCTCCACCATCGTTTTTAAATAAGCCATCACCTTGGTTTATGACAAAATTTCTAATTGGAAATGGAGGTGTAGTTTGTAAAGTGTTTTCTCCAAATCAGAAAATGTGAAATTCTAATCCCAAGGTCAGCAAAAGGGTGATTAAATGTGAATTCAAGCCACAAGAATGCATGTGTTACAATGTAAAGTACAGTATTTTAAAATAACTTGGCTCATTTCTTTATTTGACTTAGTAGGCCGTGAGCACTTTCTGAATTCAGACAGAATGGAATCGTCTGAAAAATAATGACAGCAGCGTTTTTTCTCTCTCATGGTTCAACTAACACCACTGTCCTTCTCTTAAGCTCAGTTTCCGCCTGCCTCCCCTGCGTCATTATCCTTACATGAGATTCTGAGTGTCTGCATAAGGAATACGTCCAAGGGTTTGTCACCTTCCTAATTGGTGGAATCAACTTGCAGTACATGTTCGTGGATATGCTTTATTAGCCTAATCAGCTCTCCAGAGAACGGCTGACCCCTTCTCAAGTAGTTAATATGATCCTTGGTCCAGGTAGTACGAACTCAGGCCTGTCAACAATGTAACTGTCGGGGGTATATCATTGAACATCTTTCACAACGTATCAGCGATTTGAATGTGAAGTATGGCACACCTTGACTGCCTTAATCACTGCAGCAGACTGTCTTAGCTTGCTAGCCACGTCACATTGAGTATTTTCAATTCTGCCTCTCCGAACCCAGGACAAAAGATGTGTGGAGATGTGTGTCCATTCACTAAATGTGCTGCTTTGCTTTCATTCAGTGGAGCAAATGCAGGGACCGGAACATGCAGGATCTACCGCTGTGTCTACATAAACATCTTTTCGGGCTCTTTGTTGCTTCTTCTTGGTAACATCTGGTCCATTATGCACTTCTGTATCAAACCATACACATGTTAAAGGGAAGAATACAAGCGGAATAAGGGAGAGCTTGAAATGCCTGTGCTTCTAAATGCTTTGTGGAACAGTCATGTCTGCGTTTTATGTGGTGTTGAGTAAATGTAATCACCATAACTAAGAGCTATTCACCTTATGTGATGGTGCTTTTGGCTAGTGCTAGTTTTAACACCTATAAAAGCAACAGGAAACACTTGATGCAGCATTTTAAAGATTCTATATAGAAGCTCCACTACTGCAACTTTTCTGCATGAGGATTTGCATGCTACCTGCTTGTTTCATGGATAGGGATGGGCCTTTCAGCTCCTTTATGGGATCTGAATCTTTGGATCTGTTCACTTCAAAGAGTTGTTCAAAAGACTGGCTCAGTTTATATTAATTTATATGACAGAAACCAATAAGAGAACTCATTCTATCTACACTATCTACAAACTAATCACAGAGAAAAATGACCAAGGCTGAGATTCCAGTTGGTCAAACTGAGTGTGTGTTTATTCTTTGAAATTATGCATAATCTAAATAGAAAACTGCACTGCAATAATAATCACAATGAGTGCAGCCTCACTCGTGTTGCCTCCTGTGCTTCTGTGCAGATTCTGATTCTGAATTGTGTTTGGTTCAGCGTTAATCAGAATAAAAATGTACTCAAATTGTAAAGAAAAAGATTTGTTCTTTTAAAAAGTCAGATCCGGTTCCAACCTTTCACATTAAGGAACCGTTTAAAGATCCCATGACATGCTACTTCTTGATGCTTTTATATGGCGCCTTAGTGGCTTCCTAATAGTGTAAATCAAGCCTCAGTTCATGAGAGAGCCTCATGAAGACAGTTCTATTCATAACGATGTCTCTGAAACACTTTATTCTGGGCGTTGTTGCTTGAATGCAAATGAGGAGGACAGAGACAGGCCAGTGCAGCGGGTGGGTTGTGGCCATATACGCCGCTGTTTCCTGGATTAGCGGTGCGCTGTGCGCTGCCACCCACTTCCGCGTTTTAAGCGCTTAGGAAGATACGAGAAGCGTTCCATGAAAAAAAGCACATTTCCACAGAAAATAAAATTAAACCATTGCTGTTTCAGAGGTTTGGAGGCTCGGATAAAGGACATCCGAACCTTGTAACACTCTCACGTGTTTCCAGGCAAATAAAAAAACGCATCTCGCATTGCATAGCTCGTTTGCGGTCCAAACTCTCTGGGCGTGATTTCCAGAGACGGTGGGTAGACATCCAGATGGGGGTGGAAATTCATTTGCATTTTCCCCGAGTGTCACGTCAGAAAATTCCCTTGTTCCTTTTTTTCGAACGCAGAAAAGGACAGCAAATGTTCAGTTTACATATTTCACAACTTTTAGCCATGGGGGGCTAAACAGGGTAGGGGAGCTCACATTAACGTTCAAAAACCTCAGAAAGTGAAAATTTCATGCCATGGGACCTTTAAAGGAGCTGAATCATGAATGAACATTACATCACTAATCATGGAGATATTATTGCTTTGCCTGGGATGTTCCACAGTATGGAATTGAACCATCTGTCTTTTATTTATGGTATAGGTTTATTTATGTTATACATGTATTGTTACTGCTAAGAATACCTTGAAAAAACTGGGATGTAAAGAAATGGCATCTGCATGGAGACGAACAAGTGGCATACCCTCCACTAGTAAAGTTACGATGTGCACCTTTTGGTATTTTTTGGCTTTTTAAACTAGTTTAGAATCCTTAGTCTTGTTTCTGTTAAAATCTGTATTGATTTATGAAGGCTATCTTCGAAATAAATCATCTTCAGTTGGCATAACATTTGTCAAAACACAGGCAGTCCCACTTTCCTGCATCTGTATCTGCAGCCACATAAAAAATTGAAGTAGTTGGTAGTATTGAAATTATTCACATGACTTTTACTCCATGCTTTTGAGTTGAATTTGTCTTGCCCCAGTACAGATGTATTGTATAAGCAGCTCTCGGGGTCAAAATAAATCCGTTTTGTGCCATCTGCATCTAATTAGAACTCAGGATGTGCACTTTAGAATGCTATTTGTTGTTTGCTTTACTGTCATATCAAAAAAGAGAGTTGTGAAAAGCGCTTATAAACTCATTGCAGTGAACAATTTTATGAACTTTGGACCACTGTTAAATGTTTAAAAAAAAAAAAGAAAACAGGTTTAGTTAATTTTAAAGACAGTAAAAATCAGGTACAGCACAGGGTCCGTCACCTGTCACCTGTCACCTTTTTTTTAATCAATTTGTATGTAAAAATGTAATCAGACAAAACCAAATTACATTAAATTTTACATTTACATTTGACATTAATCCCCCCCCCCCCAAATCCCATGTGCATCTGTGTGTCTACACATACACACAAGTGTATGCACACCTGCCCATATACACAATACACACACATACTGTATATACACTTATGCATACACCTACATGCCATACACATAAATACACACATATGCACCCAGACAAACATAAATACAGTGGTACCTCACCTTACGAATGACCCAACAAACTAAAATTTCAAGTTACGAAACGCCTTCATGGTAAATTTTGGTCTCTAGATACGAAAGAAAATTCAAGTTACGAAACGCAAAATCTCAAAAATTCAAATAATGCGCACTTAGCCACACACATTATACGCTTTTCTCAGATTGAATTTAAACTTTTCTCACATTTGTCTCTCGTTTAAACACTCAAACTCGGCTCCTCTAGACCTCCTCTAGACCTGGTCAGGTCTAGAGGAGGTCTAGAGGAGCCGCGGTGGTCTGGACTAAACCAGGACTAAGCCTGAACTAAACCAGGAGGAGCCCGCGGCTCTTGCATGGGTCTCGTTCATGCGTTCAGACTGCGTGCAGTCCCCTCCTCGCTGCTTTAATCCACCTGGTCTAGTCCTGGTTTAGTTCTGGTTTAGTCAAGGTTTAGTCCTGGTCCAGTCCAGGTTTAGACCTTGGTCTAGACCTGTTATCAGCTCCGCGGTGGGTCATGTGCGCTATCACACGTGTCAGAGCGCAGTTTTCTCCCCCCTCCCGCCCCCCCCCCCCACACTTCACTGTTAATACATTTTGTTGAAAATCTATGAAAGTTTGAGTGTTTAAACGAGAGACAAATGTAAGAAACACGCAGAACACAATGTTACACTATTAAAAAAAGTTACACTATAAAAAAAAAAACTTGGATCGGGGCCTTGGAACGAATCAGGCTTTTTCCATTGAAATAGCTACTCAACTTACGAATTTTTCACGTTACGAAACCACTTCTGGAACGAATTAATGTTGTAAGGTGAGGTACCACTGTATAGAATTTGAAGTTAGTATCGTATTTTTTATTTATTTATTGCTTCTTGTTTATATGGATATGTCATTGCTCTGCTGGAATGTTCCACAGTATCACATTCAACAGTTTTACCTTACATTTATTCAGTTACAGGTGTTTCTATGGGGTTGCCTCTCCACAGATCTGACCTGTATCTTTTGTCTGGTTTGGTCTCCATGATGATAAAAAGGTTTAATACCATTCTGTAAAACATTCCAGACATATCTATAACATGTCTATGTAGAAAAAGCATCCAATCCATTCATCCCTCCGCCAGAAAGGTTACACAAAGCATCTTTAAGATTATTATAACGTTGACTAATCACGATTATTCAGATTAATCATTGCACCATTAACGTTACATTTTTTCTTGATCTGCTATAGCTGATTGCTGGTGCAAAACTTTGAATGCAGTGTGTCTTTTTCGATCCAGGAGGCTTAAGGTGTTATTAATGGTTGTCAACTGTGTCCACGGTGACGGCTGAACTCACAGGCTCTGCTGGTGTTTTATGCAGCAGCAGTGCAAAAGGCCACGGGCAAATCAAGAGCATGTTGGCAGGAGGGAGTACTTACTTAGCGGGTGCCTTTGTCCTTTTTGGCCTCGCTTGATCTCCAGAATACCAATATGAGAATGCCTTGTGTCACTCTGTATGTATTCTATATGAAAACCAACTATCGACACTTTAAAAAAAGAGTGTATGAGGGTGAGGGCAATGGCTCTTTATTGTACAATGTGAGATGGAAATGTGCGTGCTATATGGCTACAAACAGGGTTAATACATAAGAGTTTATTTCACGTTAGAGCAGAACCAGAGCCAGTATTCTTATGTGAAACATTTACTTTTACTTGAACTTTTACTGGACTTGTGACTTCACTTGAATTTGAATTTCTTGACTCAGTTTAGACTTGACTGAAAAAGAAATAAACTTTACTTGACATGGACTGCACTTGAACTTGCCGCATGTCTTTATATAGGATCGTATGGTTCTATAGACGGAGATATGAGATAAAATTGATTAATTGGGACCAACTGACTCAAGCAGATGACACTGAGCATGTTTGTGAAATATTTAAGGCCTCTGTAACACAAACCATTGATAAGTATTAGTGCTGTCAGGCGATTAAAAAAATCTTATTAATTACAGGATTTGTAATTAATTAATCTAATTAATCACATTTTTTTAAATAATTTTTTTAGGTGGTTTATTGTGCTTTCCCACAGTGCAAAAAAGGTGTGATTTATAGTGGTACAGTGAAAAGAATGCAGACTTCCCCTTTAAAAAGATAAAAGGAGAAATTCAATTTGTCACCTGGACAAAGTTTGTTTGGTCGAAAACGTTTCGCCGCTCATCCGAGAGGCTTCATCAGTTCTGGTTCTAAACAGGGTCTAACCAGCACTAGAACCAGAACTGACGAAGCCTCTCGGATGAGCGGCGAAACGTTTTCGACCAAACAAACTTTGTCCAGTTGACAAATGAAATTTCTCCTTTTATCATGGATTCTACCTGGACGACTGAGGGACTCTTCACGCACTTCCCCTTTAAGTCTTTCAGTCTTTCACTCTTTCAGTGCACGTTACCTCCAGTGTAACCAAGACAAGACTGCTGTACACCCCCATTCACCTCCCACATTACGTAACATTCATTCGAAAGCTCATTTACACCATTCCACTAGCCTATATAAATGGTGAATATTTCTGGTGTACGTGAGCACGTACAGTAGCTTTCATGCAATGTCAATAAATAATATACACAGCTTCAAATATACAGAGAATACAAATAATTGTCCGTGTAAATTACTCATGGCTCACCTGACCTCCGGAACCCGCGAAACTGGATTACCGGTGCGGATGTGTCCGGACCATCGCACGGAGGAGGAGGGAGGAGGCGGCAGCACCGCGGGGTGAGTAAATGATAGCGTGATTTGGATGGGCAAAACTAACGCTTCTTAAGTGTGCACCCTTAGTCACGGCAGAACACGCTGGAGAGGTTATGGGGAGTTGAAAGGAGTTCAGCGCGCGCAGCGCAGCAGATACGGAAACGGGCGCGTGTCTTCACGCTCTCCCCGGCGTCTTCACGTGCTCTCCGCGGGGACAGGACAGGGGGCTTAGAAACGGATCTGCTCCGTCACATTTTTATAAATAAACTCGCCGTTCAAAGGCCCCGCAGGCCAAATTTAAAATGCGCGCGCATTGAATTGTGCTCATAATTAATTGCGTTAATTTTTATAACGCGTTAATTAGCAGTGTAATTAATTCATCTAATTAACGCGTTAAACTGACAGCCCTAATAAGTATACGAAAACAAAACCTGTCAAGTGGAATAATGCAAAATATATTGCCATAGTTTTCAAAAGAGTTATGGCAGTCAATGAGAAAAAGGGATTCAGCGCAAAAAAAAAAAAAAGTCTCTAAAATCTAAACACTGATCACTTAAATTATAAGAGTTTACGAAATAAAGTCACATCACAGTTAAGGAAGGCAAGAGCAAATTACTTTTTAGAGAATATTTAATCGGTAAACGTGAATCCCCAAAAGTTGTGGAGAACTACTGATAAACTGATGGGCAATGAACAGTGTAAACAGGGAAAGATAGAGCTTATACTGCATGGGGAAATCAAATAAGACAGCTTATAGGTAGCAAATTAATTGTTTTAATGGTTATTTTATTGATTCATGTTTAGAACCCCAAAAGAAATTTGATCTCACAGTGATCCCAAATTTTTTGTTGTTGGAATCCCAAGGCCTTAAAGTTAGCTGTGTTAATGAGGCAAACGTTCATAGTTATTTCAAGTCTATTTAAGGCAAAAGACAATTTGGGACTTAATAATGCTATGCTAAAACAATATAAAAATCACTTTACTTATGCTATCACCTTCATTATCAATCAATCAATTGTTTAAAGAATTGTTAAACACCTAAAGTGATCCCAATCCATAAAAGTGGGGACAAAAAAGAGATCAACTACAGGCCAATAAGTGTTTTGCCTGCAGCCTTTAAAGTCATTGAAACAACTCGTGGCACATCTGAACAGTGAAAATCTACTCCACCCCATGCAATTCCGATTTAGACGCAAAAATTCAACAGAGACTGCTTGCTGTTATTTTATTGAAAAGATCAAAACTGATTTGGGTAAACTGCGAGTGGTTGCAGCGGTGTTCCTGGATGTTAAAAAAGCATTCAGTACTGCGAATCATGCAGTATTGTTGTCAAAACTTACTAAATTTAATCTATCTGGAAACTTATTAATATGGATGCAGTTATATCTTTCAGATTGATCACAGAGTGTCCATATTAATGACAAACTCTCGTCCTTAAAGCCCTGTACAATAGGATTTCCACACGGCTCTATATTGGGGCCATTGTTGTTCTGCCTATACATCAGTGACTTGCTCACTCTTTGTGCAGATGTGGAAAAATGTACGCTGACGATACGGTCATTTATACCCATGGGAGAAACGTGACAGAGGAGGCTGACAAGCTTGCATTAGCACTTGATAGTATAACAAATGGCTACAAGCTTCATGCCTCACTTTAAACACTAAAAAAGTGTTAGTGTACTTTAACAAGAAGCAAATCTGTGGTCCGCCATTTAGTGTTCAAGGACAAATTATTAATAATGTTCAAGACGTGAAATATTTAGGCCTGTATTTGAATTCGCCCTATATTTTGATAAATAAATTAAAAATATAAGTAAAGTTAGAAAATTTGACATTGCAAACCTCAGACAAGGCTTTTCTTTATGCCATTCCTTTTTCTCACATTATTGCTTAATCTGTTGGTCTCATGCGGGAAAGACCTTAAAAAAAACAATTGAGACTCTTCTTGAGCAAGCCCTCAAAGTTTTTTGATTTAAAAAAATCATTGACTTATCATTATTGTAACTTACTGAACAGATACAACCTGTTACACTTTAACAATATGATTTTTTATTCTGAGATGTGGCTGCTCCATAGAATTCTCCACAATGCTGCTCCCCTCCTTTAAGAGGCTTCTTCCAGTTAAGATCAGATGACTAGAACATCTTGTTCATCTGTAAATTCTGACCATTCCCTTTGAACATACTGTGATTGTACAGTTGGCTTTCTCATACACAGCAGCAAAATGCTGGAATACGCTTCCAGCTGACTTTAAAACTTGCACTATCACACTTTCTCTCATGGACTAAAATGATGTCTTCTGAGCAGCAGGCGTGTCAACATTAGGCTTCTTCAAACATTTAAACTAGGGCTGTCAAACGATTAATTTTCTTGATCGCAACTAATCTCAGAAATTTCATAGTTAATCGCGATTAATCGTGATTTATTTTGCATGTTTAAAATTGATATCTTGCAGTAAGACCGTTCGAATCTAAAGTTAAACTCACAATGCAAAGTATTTCTCACCATTTTTTTTATTTCAAAAAAGTGCAGAGAAAGGAAAAAGTAACAATGAACCAGTAATAGTGCTTACTTTGAGAAATTGTAAATAAATGATTGAAGGCCGCTCGAGCTGCCTACGGATGCGTAGAAGGAACAAAATACTAGCAAACTCAAAATAGCGCGTTTAACCGACAATGAGTTTAATTAATACAACCAAATGAGCTGCATATGGATGGTAGAATTGCGAAAAATGCTGGCAAACTCTGATCGCGATTAAAAAAATTGTTCGCGATCATTAATCGTTCGCGATTAATCGCGATTAACGCGTTAATATTCTTATATCTTGTATTTTAGAGGATAATACTGGTGAATTTGGTTAATGTACCTTTTAGACCCGACCCGGGCATTTCAAGGACCTTTCGCGAGCCGACTCTAACCGGCCCGCGAAAGGTTGCTTGGAATCAAGAAAATAAAACCTACTTTCAAAGTTGTACATAATGCATTTGTACTGATGATCATTTGTCGGACGTGCTTCACATCTCCACCTCAAACATGAACCTGACTTTGATGCACTTGTTAAAGCTCAACAGAGGCGAGATTTCTCTCACTGATCAAGAAAAAAACACTAAACATGCTAACTGACTTTTTTTCTACACAGTTTGGCAGTTGGACAAAAAAAATGTTGTGACATATCTTGTATTATATTATTTGGCAAACAAAGGTGTCTTAATACAAAGTTAAGAAAGTTAAACTCAGAAAGCATTGTGGGGTTAATGTGACTGAAAAAAGAGTTACAAATGTTTCACGTATACCATCGTTTTTAATTATTTTATTGGATAAATTCAGTTTTTGTAAAACCTCACTCTCTCATTAAGAAAGAAAGAAAGGAAGAAAGAAAGAAAGCTATGCCTTTATTAGTCCCACAGTGGGGAAATTCTTTACTTAATAATAACACAGAACTTACCAGCTTTTGGCCCGGCCCTCCACAATATTTTTTGCTTCTCATTTGGCCCCTGGGGAAAAATAATTGCCCACACCTGCTTTAGAGGATATTGATGACATAACATTTTTATGATGAATTTGAAATCTTGCATTTATGGAAATTAGAACAAATGAATTTTGATTGTTTTAAATGTTTAATTAATTGGATAGTGGTTACTTTGGGGCCCTGTTACTGATGAAATGTTGTAGCTAGAGTTGGTCTAATGTAAATAGTTTCTTTAATGTATTTTGTACCCGGCCGAGGACTGCAGACGGAAAGTAGCTTGTAGCTAAATCTGGCAGAGCATCGTTTCTCACTGAGATTAATGTTTTCTGTGCGCTGTCCTTGTTTTGAATAAAGAAGAATAACGTCCTGATGCCTGATCAGTAAATGAGCTTTTAATGTTTCCATTTTGTTCATGTGCAAACATGCAACAGGAAAATAAAATATTTGTATTCTAAACAATTATATTTCTATTCTATTTGTCCCCTGCATTTGACATGCATTCAATGCAGCAGGTTTAAAAGTTCATCAGGAGTAGTGAGCACCACAGTGCAATGCTCAGGGACCCGTGTGTGATCTTAATAGGTTTGGTCAGGACTAACTTAGCTGGAGGATTTGACCTACTGACCTATATTTTGGGATTGATGGGGGGAAACTGGACTGCCCAGAGGAAACATCCAGACATGGAGAGAACATGTACAGAAAGGCCTGGGCAACCCGGGAATCAAACCCAGGACCTTCTTGCTGTGAAGCATAAGTGCTAGCCCAGGGGTCGGCAACCTTTACCACTCAAAGAGCCATTTGGACCTGTTTCACACAGTAAAGAAAACACTGGGAGCCGCAAAACCCTTTTTAAATTTATAATGAAATAACAGCTTTTTTTTTAACCTTTGTGCCATAGAATTACATTTTGAATATGAACGAACTAAAATAAAATACATTTTAATTAAATACAGTGGTCCCTCGCTGATTTTTTTTATAGTGTATCAACACGTATTGTGTTCTGCATCCTGATTGGCTAAGGGACTGTAGACCTTTGTCTTTGTCAGTCATTCTCCTCCGTGTCTGCTGTACAGAATGCGTTCAGTTTGCCAAATTTATTTAAATGTTCGATCACAAGCAGTGTGACTCTGAAGACTGAGCGGTCTGGCATTTGAGCACATGCCAGAAGGGCCGAGGCCGTGCTCTATTACGGATTTGACCGCGCGCACACTTCTCTGGGTGGTCAATGCGCATCAGGAAGTAGCGGCAACGTTTGCGCATAACGAACTCGTGGAACCTGGAGTCCAGGCGGCTGAACCAGTCCTGAGAGCGCACGGATGCGTTCTCACTACAGTTCTGTGTTTGGTGCAGAGCTGTAGAACCCCCCCCCCCCATTCCACAGACTATGGGGCCGCTTGTAGGTGAAAATTGCCAGGGCCGATGATCCCAGCCCATCACTGCTCTGTAGTGCTGTATGTTTGCCAGTTTTCTCCCCAACAAAACCCGCGACAGCGCAGCGGCGCCAGGCGCCTCGGTCAGAGAAGCTGTGAAATACACGCATATTTATACACGCAATATAAAGCTGACTACTTCACGGATTTTGCCTATCGTGGGTTATTTCTACAATGTAACCCCCACGATAAACGAGGGACCACTGTACTGAGGCTCCGGAGCCGCGGGTTGCCGACCCCTGTGCTAGCCACTCGGCCACTATTCTTTACTTTTTTCCTTGTACACTGCCATATTTGTTTTGATGTGGATGGACCATAGACATGAGTCTCCCTGGTTGGCTAATCCACCTGTCACTCACAGCCATCTGAACTTGGGGAGATTTAACTGTGGCCAGACTCACATCTTTGTAACGCAGTGAAATGTGTATTCTGGACCTCAGGCAGGGCACAAGACTTCTCAATAAAAGACATAATATTTTAGACTTTGCAGAGAATATTGACATGATTGCAGCCTTTGTGATTTGATAACTGCCAGCTCAAACTGTGATGTAGATTCCATTGCAATATATTGTGCCGCCATACACGTCATCAGTACAGTACATGTTTACTCCTACCTGACTACAAGGCTAAGAAAATATTTCCACAAACTTAACAGCTCTGCAGATAGATTATCAAGCTAAAGCAAAAAACATTCTTCAAAACCATGTGCCAAAATTCCCATCTGGGTCGGTGAAGGGAAATGACTCTTGGACGAAATGTTTCTAGAGTGTTAATTCATCACATTTTTATAGCCTGTACTCCATTCTCTTTATATATTCTTCCTCATCTTGCTATTCATAGTCCACCTAACACTATTAGCTTACATAACATTTTTTTGTTCTAAGCAGTGTCACCATTATAGCCAATGATCATTGTCTTCATGCTGATTCGTGCCTTTCTCTGCCATATGCAACAATCTCACACAACGCTATAGCAACCGCCAGCTGGAGCTCCCATGGATTTATAAATATGCCTTGCACATGTACAGTAGAGTACATAAACAAGCCTGGCTCTCTGCACTACCTCAACTGACGCCATACCGTACCGCCGCCCACACGCTGTTAGCCCGGTCACGCTAATGGGCTCTAAGAGATTGTCTTCTGGGCGTTTTGATACATACTTCCCCAGTGCAGGCAAAAGGTTAGCAGTTATTAGCTATTAAACAAATAGCCAGGCAGAGGTTGGAAAGAGGCTTCATGGGCGCACTCAAGAGTTTCCAAACGGAAGGCAACCTAGTGGGATAGAAATTATATAAGAGGGAAAGTTCTATACTTGGCATGAATGATGATAATTAGGGCTGTCAGTTTAACATGTTAATTAGATTAATTAATTACACAGGAAATTAACGCGTTATAAAAATTAACACAATTAATTATGAGCGGCAACTCAATGCGCGCACACTTTAAATTTGGCGTGCAGCGAGCAAATGCCCGGGCCTTTGAACGGCAAGTTTATTTATAAAAATAACGAAGACGGGACAATCAACAAGAATGCGGTGATTTGTTTGCCTGGTTTACACCTGACCATATCACAAGTGATATATGGTCTGGGTGCCACCTTCGAAATATCTCGTAGTGGAGGTGTGGTTTACGAACGGCCGTTTATTGGGCGTTACGAACGTCTATCATTTGGCGTATTACGCGTCACCGTCTTGCCACCCCTTCCCGCTCTCTGATTGGCTCCCAGAATGGGGAACGCTCGCTTGCCATAGTTGCCAGGCTGTCTTTCAGATCGGAACGAACGAAAACAGCCTGGGATTTCCCAGGTTAGTGATTTGTAGCTTTTGTAAAAAAGAAGTTTCCGATCACCGAAGCTGCTCCAGCCTGATGGATCATTTGAAGGATAAACACGTCCGGACAAGTTCCATCGTTACCGCTGATAGTGCGCACTTCACCAAACCACCAAACCACACTTGCAGAATTTGGGAAACGATTGAGCAAAGCGACCGCAGAAAAACTGACAAATCGCAAAGTGGGTTCGCTCGCTCACTCACAATCTCTCTATCTCTCCCTCTCTCTCAACCTCTCTGTCGCACACTCTTAAAATGCGATTAATTAGATTAATTAATTACTAATCCTGTAATTAATTTGATTATGTTTTTAATCGCTTGACAGCACTAATGATAATACGATGCAAGCTAGATGGTTTATTTATTTATTACTTTTTTAAGTAATAAATAAAACGGAAGGCAACCTAGTGGGAGCTGACGAAGCCTCTCGGATGAGCGGCGAAACGTTTTCAACCAAACAAACTTTGTCCAGTTGACAAATTGAACTTCTCCTTTGATCATGGATTCTACCTGGACGACTGAGGGACTTTTCACGCGTTTTTTAAAAATTATTATTATTACCTATCTTTATGCCATTTTTGCCTGCATGCACTTGTCTTCTTGTTCAAACTGTCCCTACCTGGAGCTACTGTGACAAGTAAATTTCTCCTGTGTGAGATCAATAAAGTCTTATCTCTTATCTCTCTCTTATTTGTTATTTAATTTCCTTCAACCTCATAGGGGTAAACGTACGTGCTAGCAGTCCTGGTCAAAGACTTGACTTTGTTCTATGTTTGCTAGTTTTCTGTTTTAAAGTAGGTGCTAAAAAGATTTTTTGAAATAATATTCAAGAGCATCCTAAACTTTAACTATAAAGCAAAAAGTTTGGCTTTTAACAGTGAGGAGGATGTGTTGTTTTTGAGTTTCTCTAAAATTGTTCTGTATATCCATTTAAATGTGTCTCGCTCACTACATTTCCATGCACGGCAGGAAAGCTGGATAACTGGCGTAGTCAAATTTAAACAGATTTATCAAAATGCATCTAAACCCAGGAACTATAACTGATGTGTTGTGAGTCGTATCTCAAAGATCCCAATGACACATCTGGAGAAGCCGATACACACTGGGATGTCTGCTGCCTGTAACAGTTACAGTAGGAGCACACGAGGAGAGGCGCTCACTGCACGGGGTAAGAAAACATCACCATCACAATTTTCGACATGTGTTTAGATGTGTACTCACTCATTTTAGATCAGCAGTGACAATTCCTACAGCCTCTCCACCGAACACCCACCCAGAACATGTTGCTTTGTTTTTTTCCACTCCATTAAAATGAAAGTGAAAACTACCAGAGCTTTAGTGTATATTTGTGCTGTGAAGAGCAAATAGCTTGTGAGTCATGCAGTTCCTAGTCAATTCAAATACTCAATATTAATGAGATGTTACTTTATTTCTGATGTGTGGTTATACTGTCTGTATGATACTCTTTATTAGTACTTATAGCTGCAAAGTTTTAGTGCTTAAACGCTAACTCTGATTTCCTGTAAATGTAATGAGGGTTACTTGCACAAAAGTTCTGTAAAGTAGACACAGTAGTATACTTAAAAGTTGCAGTGTTTTCAAAGTGAACTATAAGTAAGCAAATTACGTTCTTTTAAATGTGCAATAACAGAAATAACAACAAGAAAAAAAACAAAAATTCACCCAAAAAGGAGTTGGAAGAAGAAAACTTTTAATCCCACCCCCTCTTCTAATTTAGCATGAGCTTTCTTTTGCATTCTTTGGACATTTTACATTAGACTTGAACTTTTTTTTTTTTTTTTTGCTTTTATATTTATTTGTAAATTTTACAAAAGGACACCCACAATGGTAACAGACAGCAGATACAAGTAATGTATATAATCAATCAATCAATCAATCAAATATTTATAAGGCGCTTTTCATACAAAATTGTAGCACAAAGCGCCTTACAGTGGTCAAGGATTAGAAGATTGACCTTTATTGATCTCGCACAGGAGAAGTTGTTTCTATATTTGACCCGGGGACCATCCCCATGATTTTGTTTTGTTATTTAGGCTTTGGTCAGGCCCTAAACTGGAGGATTTTACCTATGGCGCATGTTTAGGTTGGTGGGGGAAACCGGAGTACCCGGAGGAAACCCACCCAGACACGGGGAGAACATGCAGTCTCCACACAGAAAGGCCCGGGCAACCCGAACCTTCTTGCTGTGAAGCATGAGTGCTAGCCACTCAGCCACCGTGCTGCCAGGGGAAGGAAAAAAAAAAAAAAGAACAGGAACAGCAGCAACAACAGCAACAACAGCAGCAACAACAGCAGCAACAGCATCAACAACAACAGCAGCAACAGCAGCAGCATCAACAACAACGGCAACAGCAACAACAACAACAGCAACAGCAACAGCAGCAGCAGCAACAACAACGGCAACAGCAACAACAACAACAGCAACAACAACAGCAGCAACAGCATCAACAACAACAGCAGCAACAGCAGCAGCATCAACAACAACGGCAACAGCAACAACAGCAACAGCAACAGCAGCAGCAGCAACAACAACGGCAACAGCAACAACAACAACAGCAACAACAACAGCAGCAACAACAACAACAGCAGCAGCAACAGGAACAGCAGCAACAACGATATAACTATGTGTATATAACCATATACGATACATAATATATGCAGTATAGCATATAGCACACAAAGATATTTCAAATGTCTTTGTGTATTGTTTTTTTATCATCAGAACAATTTTCCCCCAGTTGTTGTCTGGTAGTAATCCAGGGTGCTTCCGAATATTAGACTTAGACTTAGACAAACTTTACTGATCCACAAGGGAAATTGTTTTTTTTTAATATTTTATATTTACTTGTTTAGGTAATTGTACATTTTTATACATAATTGTTCTGTTTGTTTAACCTTTATTTGACCAGGAAGTGAGATAATATTTTTTTTCCTAACCTAACCAAGAGGCACCCGCCAGACACTAAACATTGCCAGTAGCTGCTAATGTAAACCAAGCTAATCATGGATACAGGCAAATGCCCTTGCAATCACTGCTGGCAATTTTGCATGTAATTAAAACATTTGTATACTCGTATGACTGTAAACTCTTCAAATGTTACATAAATTGCCTCTCACCCATTGGTTACAACTGCCCCCTCCGTCCCCTATATCATTGTATAGTATGTCTGCATAATTGTGTGTTTCCTTATTGACAGAGCGCTAGAATCTGTCAGTCATCCTTCTGCGTCTGTGCAGTAACAAAGCAGCAGAAATGAGCAGTGTGGAGCCAAAGGGCGCTCACTGTTCTTTGGTACAGACGCAGCGGGAGGAGCACGAGGAAGGCTTTGTATGTGCACATCATTTGTTTAGTACAAAGCAAACTCACACAGCAAATACCGTGGATAAGATTAATAGAGCCTCTTAAGTCTTGGTGTGTTTCATGATTCTCTGAAAAAACTGGCTAGCAGTGGCTGTTTTAAAGCAGGTAGAGCAGTAGAAAGGCTTTGGAGCTTAGCATAAATAATGGATGAAACTGAAAAAAGAAAAAAGTTCTTATTATTATTTGTATTTGCCAGCAGTTTGGATAACCCCACTAACACGGCAAAAAGAAGAAAAAAAAATCTTCAACAGCCTGGGCAAGGAATTTGTTGAATACCTAAAAATGAATATTTGTTATGACTATAAAAATCTACCAAACTTAATGTTTTGAATACACAAAAATATACCCAGTATAATGAACTTGATGCTAAACCTTTCCAAAACAGTCTCTCTGCACCAAATTGGGAATAGGTGAGAGGCATCTGCTTCTTGCTCTATAAACAGTCATTTAAAATGTCATTGCTAAAACACTGCTTTATTTTAGAAGACTGACTAGAAATGATAATCACTTTCCACAATAAGTAAACTTTGCAGTCTCCAAAGGTATGACATAATTGTATAGCATAACCAAGCAACGTGAAGCAATAATTCTTAATACACATCTCAGACTGCCTAAATGTCAAAATGGGTTTGAATCGAGCACAACCCTTTCCCTAATTGAGATATGCGCTGTCTTATTATTCTGCTCACAGGAAGCTGGTGTTGCTGACTGCTGGCTACCAGGCTGACACAAGCTCAAATCAAAAGGCTATTCCATGTAGAGCAACCATTTTCCAGACAGTTATTTGGTAAGTATAGGAACCAGCTCCAGGTTAGCCGCAGTAAATTGGCCACTCTTACTGTACTCTTGACATATTGTTAGGCGCAATGCATTTGCTTTTACAAGACTAGAAGGGGAAATTTGAGTCTATAAATGGTGCTGCCTCTAAACTGCTCTGCACTGAAATGTGCTTAGGATTCACATTGTACCTTCCGGCATTGAGACTGTTCAATGTCTTCTACAACTGAAAATGTTCATACAAAAGGAAACATTCTCTGCTAAATACATTTTTTTAAATCATTATCATGCTATAAAGATGTATCCTCATTAACTCTCTTGATGTTGATTCATTCATATTCATAAGCAATTTACCATTTGGAAGAAATCATATTGCAACCTTAAATACAGTACAGGGGGTCCTCGGGTTACGACGGTCTCGGGTTACGACGTTTCGTGGTTACGAACACGCCCCCATTAAAAAATATATATATATATTACGCGTCATTCCATCTTACGCGGTTTAGCGTGGTAAGCGACGTAAACAAACGCGAACAGCGCACGGCGCACGGCGGAAGAATACGCTCTGTTGTGGCTGTAGGGAGAAGAAGACGGCCTCGTGTGCGTGCCCAATGTGGGCGGAAGTACCTGATGTGGGCTCTGATCTACTCTTATGAAAGCGGCAGTGATAACCAAGCAGCGTAGTGGTCTAATTATTGAGATGGAAAGGTTATTGGTGCTTTGGTTGGAAGATCAAAGGCAAAATCTGACTTACGACGAAATTCGGGTTACGACGCGTCTTAAGAACGGATCAACGTCGTAACCCGAGGACCCCCTGTATACCTATTGGAAATCTTACTAAGAAAAGAAAAGAAAACTAGGTTTTATACACATCAATTATTTGGATGTCATTCACTTGCCTTTTTGAAAATGGTTCTCATTTTGCTCACTAATGCACCATAGAAAATATATAGTCATCTGCCTGGCTTATGGACTTTTATTTGAACACAACCTTTACTACTGATATACTTTAAAAGTATTACCGCCTGACATCACAAGGTGGAACAGAGTTTTCTCTACCTAAATATGCATGATTTGCGTGTTAAACATGTGTGAATGAAACAAAACTCCAGGCATGTTTTTGACGAAGAAACAACATTATAGAATATCAGAAAGTAGTGTAATATGGGCCCTTCACTATAACAATAATGACCTGTTCCCAGTACAAACACTTGTTCCCGCCGTGTGTTATGGGAGTAATCAAGCGGCCAGTGGGTCAGATTGATGCCAATCAGCAATGGACGGTGGCTCTCCCAGCATGAAGGGGCCATGTCTGAACTGCTCCGGACTTCCTGCTGAGGCCCATCTGCTCCTTGTGTTATCACCAAACACCTTTGCCATCCATCTGCAGGCTTGTTGCACACGAGGGGAGACTTTTCTAAGATGGCTGAGATGAGCCGGGACTGAGCTATTTTATTATGCATTACAGTGTCCCATGGAAAAATATTAGGCCTATAATTGTTTTCAGTGTCATGGCTATGAATCGACAAAGAGTAGTTTTTGGGAAATGTGTGTATCTAGCAAGGTATATGAATCTGATTTAGTAATGCAAGATGGTGAGAAGTATTAAGTTAAGTCACATAAATGCCAAAAAAGTATTAGATGTGGCCATGACTATTAAAGCTTTGATGAGGTCTGAAATAATAAATAATTCCATTTATATACACAGAGAAGATACTGCAGCTATTTCACCAAATCAACACGTTCAGAATGATAAAGACTGGCCTCTATTCAGTCTCGGGTGAATTTGCAACAGCAGAGTAAAGGATTGTCTTTCAAAGGAGCTGCTATACAAAGCAAATACAGACAAGTGAAAGTCCATGGTCTTCTCTGGAGTGTACTTTGAAACAATACACTGACATCAGCATATGCTACAACTCTACTTTTTACTTTTCCTACACAACATCTGAGTGCAAGTATCTTTCTACTGCACTACATTTTTGAACTGAACTGAAAAGGTGTTTTTGTTTTTTTTGTTTGAGACCTGCTGAAAAGGCTGAGGTTTCTTTTCAACACATTTTAATTTGAGCAAACATAAATATACAATTTTTTAAAAAGCTAGGAAAAATAATTGATTCAGATTTTTCTGTTGGAACAAAATCACTAAAATTGAAGCTATTTTGGATCTGTGTGAATACTTTACTCTTCAAGTGCATTTTAAACAGCTGAACAGGCCTTGACACCCGTGCCTCAGATCCTTCGTACCGTATCAGTGTGTTTGGGTGCTTTGTTACGTTTTAGGGCCCCTACTCTACGGTGAAGATAAATGCTGTAAACACTGTTTTATGAATGGATAAATTCCCCGGTGAAGCTCGGCCCACTGTTAATAAACTGATTCATGGCGTAATCCACTCTCTCAAGTCCACGTTTTATTCCCCCTATTTATATTTGCTGTTATTCGGGAGAGTCGCGCTGAAGGGGACTGTACGTTAGAGGAGATAAATCACATTTCCTTGGTTTAATTTATAGCAGTGAGTGGGTGTTGTAGAAGCATATTCTCTCGCCCATCGGCAAGAGGCAGTGCAAGGGAAAGTCAAGGCAGACTGAGGTATTTGAGCCTTAAAAAAGATGGTTCAAAGTAAGGCATTTATCCATGTTAAAATAGGCATTTCAATTATTCATTATTATTATTCATCTATTCAATTACAGAATGTTATGTGCTCTTGTTCAGCCTGCTTAAAAAGCAAAGTCATATTGATAATCTACAGGTTTTAATATAGACCTGCAAAATCAACTTTTTACAGCTTTTGTTATAGTTGTTTTGCCTACTTATTTACCCTTTGGAAGTTGTATTTAGTGTGATTCATGCATATTTGAGTAATCTTTCTACTCCTGTATTTAAGAATCATTTCTCCAATCAACCCATTTTCACCACCACTGCTCTATACATACTGTGTTCTACAGTTTTAGTTTCTTAATTGATACACATAGGATTAAGCAGCCTTGCACAGTCATTTTGGTACAAATGCTAGCATGATGTGCAGCTTGTGATGATGTTTATGGCGACATCAGTTTGCATTGGGCACCTCCGTTTTCTAATGAGGAAGTCAGTGGACTTGTTTGTTTAATTTATTTTAGATGAGTATACCAATTTAAAATGTCAGGTCCTCAGGTATCATAGATTATAATTATGGCAGACTCAAACAAAATATCTCTTCTTTAAAAAGAAACTCCAGGAAAAGATTTCAGAAATGGGGCTTGGTGGCAGGGGGCTCCTTGCCTAAAGATAATAGCTATTAGCAAATGATAGATATGAGAGTTTGGAAAAAAGAGTTGTTTACCTGACTCTTACCTGAGAACAAAGCACTGGCACTGCCTCACTAAACAGGAAGTATGAGAGACAGAGGGAAAGTGAGAAGTCTGCAGGAGGTGGTGTCATCTGCTGGCCAAACATGTGCCCACCTCCAACTGCCAAAGTGCAAACTGCAGCATATTCATCTTCCGCAAACTAAGACAAAATAGTAAAGTTATGCCAAACTGAACAACAAGAATGCCCTTGTGTTGTGTGGAAGCACGTCTTTTATCATTGTTATCCACTCATGAAACCCAGGGCCCCTTCTTGTTGAGGGGAAATTATTTTTGCTGAAACGCTGACAGAAGCATCACCATTTTCAGAGCAAGCTCTCAAGGAAAATGTATGACTGTGAACTTTGTCGAAACAAATGATGGTGCAGTTAACCACTTGCTTTGGCAAATGTACAAGTTAGACTTTATTCTTCTGATTGAAAAATGAGCAATCATAAAATCATTCATTCATTTTCTTCAGTCCAAGCAGTGTTCTGCTGCCCAGAACACAATGCACCAGCCCCCACGAATCCTTCCACGGGTGGTGGGTCCACAGGAGGACGGCTCACGTCACAACAGGCCTTGATGTATCTTCTGCCATGGGGGCTACCAGTGTCCACAGACACTGGGGGCGAGGTGGGGTTAAGTGTCTTGCCCAAGGACACAACGGCAGCACTCATCTGTGGGAGCTGGGATCATATGCGGTCAACCCGTCAAGAGCAGGATTCGAACCGCTAACCCCTGGATCACGAGACATATGCTCTACCAACTGAGCTACTGCCGCCCCAATCATAAAATGATTAAACTTTTTTAATTGATCTTGTTGCTGTCGTCATGAGCAGGATTTGAATGACTGACCTTCAGATCTGAGGACAAACAACTGCAGAAGCTGCTCCCTCGAGTCCATTAAAGCTGCACTTTATAAGGTAAGGTAAGATAAGGCTATAGTGGAGGGTCTTTCACCTGCTTGTCTCATGAAAGTGTTATTGCTTTGCCTGGAATGTTTCACACTGTATACTTTAGCAGCATTAACAGCATTTTTTTTAATGTACTTTGTTTAGTGGAGCATGTCTTCTTGGAAAGGAGATTGCCAAATTCTTTGCCATTTTGTTGAACATTCATTTCCATATAGACTGAAAGGTTTCGGACCCTCCACTATCAAAGTTACATATACATTGCCCCTTTAAAGGTGCACTATGTAACTTTTCAGTTGGGGGTTTGTCACTTTCATGATTCTATGGACATGTCATTGCTCTACTTGAAATGTTCCACAGTATGGCATTAAACAGATCTACCTCACTTTTATTCAATTACAGGTGGTTTTTATCACTCAAATAAAAAATATACCTAAAAACAGGGATTCTTACAGTGAGCGAGATTGCCTCTCCACAGATCTGACCTGAAAAGTTTAATGCATACACTAAAACATTCCGGACGAAGCAATAACATTTCCATGTAAGTGAAACAAGTGTCGGACCCTCTACCAGAAAAATTAGGCAATGTACCTTTCATGCATTTTCTTCGTATGTAAACAGATATAGATGTCATTCAGACAACACATGTACACACATGTTTTTCATTTTTATGCAGAGAAAGCATAACTTACAAAACTAACAAAGAAAAATAAATCCCTCAAACCTTGAGAAAATATGAAGAAATACGAGTTGTGTCATACAATGTAATAACAATAGATATGATAGTAGATATACTACACTAATAATGATAATAATTAAACCAAACTAATAATAATAATACATGTGAAAAAAAGAAAAGAAAGGGGGGTTGGCTTTTTTTTTTAGTTTCAAAAAAGTCAATAAATGGTTGCCACTTTCTAAATGTCTTTATTTTACCTTTCTTGGAGTATACCTAATCTTCTCTACTTTCAAAAAGAATATAACTTAATTAATCCATTGAGCGCTGGATGGGGCATTTGTTGATTTCCAATGTAAGAGGAGATGGCATCTTGCAACCACAGAAGTAAATGCTAAAATCTGTAGCTGGGAAGTTGAATAGCAAGGGAAGTCTTCCAGGAGACCGAAGATGGCCACATACAAAGAAATATTAAAGGTCCCATGGCATGAAATTTTCACTTTCTGAGGTTTTTGAACCTTAATGTGAGCTCCCCTACCCTGTTTAGCCCCCCCCCCCCCCATGGTTAAAAGTTGTGAAATGTCTAAACTGAGCATTTGCGATCCTTTTCTGCGTTACAAAAAATCGGAGCTCAAACGGGCGATTTTGAACAAGGCACCTTATTGACGTCAGATCGAAAAAAGAAATGCAAATGCAGTTCCACCCCCGTCTGTCTGAACTCAGCGTCTCTGTAAATCACGCCCAGAGAGTTTGGACTGCGAATGCGCTAGGCAATGCGAAATGCGTTTTTTTATTTGCCTGGAGGCACGTCCGAGTGTTTCTAGGCTCGGAAGTCCTTTATCTGAGCCTCTGGACCTTTGAACAGCAGTGGTTTAATTTTATTTTCTGTGGAAATGTGTTTATTTTTCAATGGAACGGTTCAAATCTCTCCCCCCGTGCAAAAACACGGAAATGGATCAGCTTAGAGCTGACAGCGGAGAGTTTGGCCACGCCCCCACCCTCTACTATAGGCCAGCTCTTTTCTCCTCATTTGCATTCAAGCAACAACGCCCAGAATAAAGTGTTTGAGAGAGATATTTATGACTCTTTCTCATCTTATCTCTGTTTCTCATGCAGTGAGTGTTGATTTTGAAGAAGGATTCATTTACAGTATTAGGGAACCATTAAGGAGCCATATAAAAGCATCAAGAAGTACCATGTCATGGGATCTTTAATGGTTTTTGACAACACTTTGGACAGAGTATCAAAATAAACCTGCCAAAAGGTCGTCAGGGTCGGGTAGAAAAAGAACATATGCGTGAGATTACAAGGTGATCCCCCACACCTGTCACAAACGTCCACCACAGAGGGAAAAATCTGCGCTAGTCTTGTTTTTGAATAATGACATAGAACTTTAAACTATACCAAAGTCAATCGGGCACAAATAGTACTCATGAATAAACTGCAATGCAGAATTCCGCCAGTGCTCATCAAAAACTAGTCCGAATTCGCACTCCCAGTCTTCTTTTGTTTTAGTGGTCAGATTGCCATCATATGATTGAATAGTGCTACAGATTTGTGAAATGAGTGTCTTATGTGAGGGGTTCAGCTGAAATAGCTCAGCCTAAACTTGTTCAGGAGGAAGCTGTGGAAAGTTCGGAAAAAGAAAAGAAAAAAAGAATTCCTCACATGAAAGTATCTAAAAAGATGGGAAGGTGAGAGATTGAATTCACACTGTAAATGATAAAAAAAAAAAAAAAAAAAAGCATAATCCTTTATTTTGCCAGATGGTAAAAACTGGATTATAAAATATAGGTTTGAACATATGGTTTTTCAGCAATAGGATCAGTAAATAGATCAGAATTGCTTTCTAAACTGAGATCATATCCTGAAAGTAGAAATGACCACAGGGTTGCAGGTAAGGCCAGAGGGGTTGACAGAGACCAAACCAGTTAATAAAGCTGAAAGAGAATGACTACGCCTCCAATTGACACCATGGTATGCTAACTGATTTTGACCAGTATGTAATTCTAGTTATGTTCATTGCCCAGTAGTAAAACTGAAAATTTGGCAGAAAGGCCACTATCAAATGTACAATTCTGAAGTATTCTTTTGCCGTTCCATAAAAAATGTGAAATTGCGTTATCAATTAGTTTGAAAAAACCTTTAGATACAAAGATAGGTAGATTTTGAAATAAAAATAGGAACTTTGGTAGGACACTCATCTTAATGGTATTAATTCAAAGAGGAAAAAACATAATTAATAAGCCTTGGCTCCTCCACCAGGACTCCTGATGTATCCTTAATACGAGTTATTAACCGGGAGGATGCTTGCCGATGCAGCTGATGAGCAAGTAGTCTTCCTGCCTTATCTATAATAAGGTCTAACTCTGTTTGTAAAGCAACCCGACGCTTTGTTAGAGTAACATTATCAGTCGCTAAACCGGAAGTCCCAGGAAATGTACCTTTAAGATAGTCCAGATACATTAGTTTAAATTAGACTTTTTTTTTTTTTTACTCCTTTTGGTGGCAATAAGGTTATCCCTGATTGACGACTTCACAGCACTTTTGCAATGGCTATTCCACTTCATTTGTGATCTTTACTGTCAGGAGAAACAGGTGAGTCCAGGCTGACCAACTCCTGCTCAAAGAGTGATTTCATATGCAAATACTGTTAACCCTCATCTAGATCTGACAGAGCAGCCATCTGTTAGCCAGCCACAGAGAGGCCAGTGAACCGGACCTCCAGCAGAAATGCCACTGCCTCCAGGGTACTAAAAATAAACAGCGCGCTCTATTAATGATGCAATACATAAACTGTTTTGTTGTGACTTAACGGGCACACGGCTATGAGCTATTTACTGGGCATTGCAATATTTAAACTTTGACACTAAAATATACAGTGTTTGTGTACTGTCTTTTCAAATTGCAGTTTAGGAAGAGAGTTGTCCAGAGGCATTGCTTCTAGGAGGTGGGTGCGCCCATTTATTCCTTGAAATATTGTCATAAAATGTGGCTCTTCGTAGCACCAAAAGAAACCTGCAGTGCTTTTTGCCTCTAACAATAGAAATGATTCACTGTTGTTTAAAAAGGTATGGGTTAGCTGTGTGCCACTTATCAAACATTATGGAGTGATCAGAAACTCTCTCTCGTATTGTATTATTTCAAAAATGCATTTGTGGTGCACCTAAATATCACCACATAGTCTTTTGTTGTTTTACTATTTGGTAATAATTTTATTGTCATTGAAAATAAGTTTTATTCCTGGTGAACTAATGCCAAGTACAAATTTACACACAGTAACGTGTTATTAACGAGTACTTTTCCTGTTTAGTGGGGGATTAGAAATTTAAGGGTAGTGGGAACCTTTGTGCTGGGGGCGTTGCATCAGGTTGGATTTGGCGGCGGACTTCCTGTTTAGCCAAATGCGATCTGGATGTAAAAAGGAGCGCTCCGTGTTTTCTGTCCTCTCACTACTATTGTGTTCACAGGTCGGTATACGGTGGAAAAGTCACCTAAGTATTGCGCTGTAGAGTCATTGCTTGTTGCTTGCTTTTGTCAGTATATGGTACTATTGATGTGGTTGCTGGTAATTGTCTGCCGATGTTTGCGAGTTAGCAGCCAAGTTTGAGATTAGCCGTGGAGTTACCCGCGTGTTCTGATGCGCACAGTCTGGGGCGTCGTGATACCGCATGGAATGTGTCGCGGTGTTATTTCATTTTATTATACATCTTAGACTTGGACTTAAACAAACTTTATTAATACACAAAGGGAAATGTGTTTTGTTAAAATTATGTGTTATTAAAAATGCGATCTGGATGTAAAAAGGAGCGCTCCGTGTTTTCTGTCCTCTCACTACTATTGTGTTCACAGATCGCAACACTACTGTTATGTTCGCCCCGGTGCTTGGGGCCCGTAACACATTCTCATATCAATGTGTCTATGTCTGAAGCGCAATGTTGGGGACTTTTCCATTGCACTGCATTGTTGACATTTCTTTGAAGATAGTTCTGGACTAAGTCTGGCCATTCTTAGGCAATACTACCACAATGTGTTGGGGGTAGAGATGCGCGGATAGGCTTTTTTTCCATCCGCAACCGCATGAAAAAAAGTCATCCGTCCGCTATCCATTTGCACGCACGTTTTTTCAGGAATTTTCAAAACCGCGCCCGTCGGTCATCCGCCAACTTATGATATGTAGGCATTTTAAAAAATTAGTTTGTTCAACCGCCACCCGCCCGAATTTAATAAAAAATATTATTTTTCTTCACGTCATCCACCCGCTCCGCGGTTTAGCCGCGGTGCCCGTGACTGTAACCGCCATCCGCGCATCTCTAGTTGGGGGTGTTTGAGTTTCTTGAATTCCATTGATGGTTCTCTTTACAATTCTTAAAGAGGGGGTATTACACTTCTATGTTGTATTAATTGTGAACACATAGCATATTTAGATGACCGTGTTAGCTTTCATTGTTTTGAAAGTGCTATATTCACTGAAAACAAATTGATTAAATCTTTTAAAACATTCAAACTCCCCCCTTTCCCCGTGATACCTCACTCCCTATTCAGAGTGTTACCACAACACAAGTCATTAGCATTCTGCTAATAACTGCAACTGAAGTTATGTATTGTTTTGTGTCAGGCCTTTTGTATATTTATGGAAAATGGCCATATGGGAGCATGGGTGATGTAGACTTGTGGGCTGAGTCTTGGACAGGATTGTACCACAAACTGTACGGGGAGGTTACAGGGAGGTTGCACACAGGAGAGATCTGAAAATTCCTCAATCATTCATGAATGGCATAAATGTTTTGGATGAGTGAAAACATTTATAACATGGTAGAAAACTTAAAGGTCCCATGGCATCAAATTTTCACTTTCTGAGGTTTTTGAACGTTAATGTGAGCTCCCCTACCCTGTTTAGGCCCCTTCCCCCATGGCTAAAAGTTGCGAAATGTGTAAACTGAGCATTTGCGGTCCTTTTCCGCGTTTGAAAAAAAGACAATCCAAACGGGCGATTTTGAACAAGGGAACGTTCTGACGTCACACTCGGGAAAGAATGCAAATGAAGTTCCACCCCCCATCTGGATGCTTACCCACCGTCTCTGGAAATCATACCCAGAGAGTTTAGACCGCGAATGAGCTACACCAGGGGTCGGCAACCCGCAGCTCCAGCTAAATGCGGCTCAAAGAGCCGCATGCGGCTCTTTGATCCCTCTCAGTACAGTGGTCCCTTGTTTATCGTGGGGCTTACGTTGTAGAAATAACCCACGATAGGCAAAATCCTTGAAGTATTTATATTGCGTGTATAAATATGCGTGTATTTCACAGTTCCTCTGACCGAGGCGCCTGGCGCCGCTGTGCTGTTGCGGGTTTTGTTGGGGAGCAAACTTGCAAACATACAGCACTTCAGAGCAGTGACGGACTGGGATCATCGGCCTTGGCAATTTACACCTAGAAGCGGCCCCATAGTCTGTGGAACGGGGGGGGGGGGGGTTCTACAGCTCTGCCGCAAACACAGAACTGTAGTGAGAACGCATCCGTGTGCTCTCAGGACTGGTTCCGCCGTCTGGACTCAGTTCGTTATGCGGAAACACTGCCACAAGAAGTGTGCGCGCGGACACGTGGTCAAATCCGTAATATAGCACGGCCTCGGCCCTTCTGGCATGTGCTCAAATGCCAGACCGCTCAGTCCGTCACTGCTTCAGAGTCACACTGCTCGTGATCGAAAATTTAAATAAATTTGGCAAACTGACCGCATTCTGTAGCCTACAGCAGACATGGAGGAGAATGACTGATGGATCGGCAAAGGTCTACAGTCTTTTAGCCAATCAGGATGCAGAACACAATACATGTTGATACACTATAAAAAAAAATCTGCGAAACAGCGAGGGACTACTGTATTTAATTAAAATGTATTTTATTTTAGTTCGTTCATATTCAAAATGTAATTCTATGTCACAAAGGTTTAAAAAAAGCCGTTATATGCAGTGTTATTTCATTTTAAATTTCAAAAGGGTTTTGTGGCTCCCAGTGTTTTCTTTACTGTGTGAAACGGGTGCAAATGGCTCTTTGAGTGGTAAAGGTTGCCGATCCCTGAGCTACACAATGCGAGATGCGTTTTTTTATTTGCCTGGAGACATGTGAGAGTGTTTCCAGGCTCGGATGTCCTTTATCCGAGCCGCCGAACCTCTGAAACAGCAGTGGTTTAATTTTATTTTCTGTGGAAATGTCTTTATTTTTCAATGGAAAGCGTCTCATATCTTCCTGGGGCCAGTGCACATCGCACTGCTAAAGAGGAAAGAGCGGAGAGTTTGGCCACACCCCCACCCGCTGCACTGGCCTGTCTCTGTCCTCCTCATTTGCATTCACGCAACAATGCCCAGAATAAAGTGTTTCAGAGAGATATTTTTGACTCTGACTGTGTTCATGAGGCTATCTCATGCACTGAGTGTTGATTTTGAAGAAGGATTCATTTACAGTATTAGGGAACCATTAAGGCGCCATATAAAAACATCAAGAAGTACCATGTCATGGGATCTTTAAAAAGTCTATTTTACATTGTACTCCCTTTTAAGACAAGTTGAATTCAATTTTGCAAAGAAAGAGTACAACTTGCACAACAGACTAATCTTCATCCTCCTCCAGTCAGGTGCTCCTAACCTCCAGACTCAACATGTGGAGAAATACCCCCCAGGTGCTGCATTGTGGGCACTCACTTTTCAAAACAATAAGATGGGTCAAACCCAGAGCACCAGCCTACTTCTTAACCTTATTGTATTTTACTTAAAGCTTCAAAGTTCAGACCTTCACATTCAATTTTACAGCATCCAAACAGCATCTTCATTTGATGCCGCTAAGCGATAATTGAAAAGTGTGAACGTGTCCGTCCGGAGCGAGGTCAGCTGCATGAATATTGATTAGAGCGGCGGCACATCTGAGCACAATTAGGCTAATTAGCTCTTCCATTAGCGCCGCTGATTGGCCGTGTCTTCAGATTCCAGCAGAGCAGCGACTTAGTCAAAATGAGCTACAGTTTAAAATAGTCTGTAGAAAGAAGATTAAAGAATCAGGAGGAACAGTTCAAATAGGCCCACAGACGGACCGCGGGCCGAAACATATGGAGGACGATCATTAGACAATTCCAAGATCATTATCATAAAAGATCTAGCTAGTGCTGTGTGGGAGAATTCACACTGACAGCTGTGGAGAGACAGCCTACTCACTTGTGCCGTCAGTAAAGGAAGTTAATGTGAACAAAATGACTACTTAATTACCAACTGCCTCCATTTGCTTGAAAGCTGATGAAAGTTAAAACAATGTGCAAGCCTGAATTATGATTTTTCCAAATTAGAGTTTGTGAATCAAAATTTGGATGTTCGTCTTTTTAATGCACTGTTTCACTTTGCCTTTATGTAGCTATATCTGGTCTACACGCTTTTTAACATTTACTATCATTAAAATATGCAAATAACAGAACAGTAGTACAGTTTTCCAGTTAAAAAGGGCACATAGTTGTTGTTTTTTTTTCAGACAAATTAGGCAAGAATGTCCCAGACAATCAGGAGCTCCACAGGGCTGTGTACTTTCTCCCCTGCTTTTTCCTCTCCTCACCAACAATTTCATCCTTCCTTCCACTGAGAGTAAACAACATTATTATTCCAACTTACCATGTTTATGTATATTTTGTATTACTATCCATTACTTCTTGATACTTTCTACATTTATCTCTAATGGTGGAATGTTTAGGAGTTACCATGGTGACACAATGCACAGAAAATTGTTTGAAAACACAAGAAAAAAGAGCCTGTGTTCATGGTCCTGTTTAGTTTGATTTTCAACAAAAATGGTGAGAGTAACTGAAAACCTGTTGGATTGTGACTGGAATTTTATGTGCAAGAGACTTGTTTATTAACAGCACAAATCAGCTCAACAGTTTTAGTTCCAGCTAAGTCAGTTCTTTATGGTCAGATTGTGTTAAAATTAAGCACAGATTAAAGACAATGAAAGCCTCAGACAGAGCAGAGCCTACAGTTAGCATCACACACATCACACCCTCAGGGAATGTTGATGAAATCAGTTGTAAAGTATCAGTTTCTACTCTGAAGAAGTTAACAACACAACAGAATGACATGGCATGAGGAGAACATATAACCCATGATCTCCACGCATAGATGTAGCTCTGTGCTTTCCACATAATGTCATTGTGTAGAGGCCACAGAGGTGCACGGTATAATCCTGTAGAACACTGGCCTCTTTGGATCAGAGCACCACAGGACACTATCTCACACCTCACAGCATCACAGCAGCCAACGCACTTACAGCCAGGTGAGAAATGTCATCTTATATTACATAATAACACAAGGTGACACAATATGAAATCAGGTGTTGTCAGGTCACACCTCACCATGTTAGGATTAACATGATAGGTAATGCTTTCTGGCATATATTTAACACAGCGCTGGGTTCTGGTCCTATCTTGTATTTTGGGCTGTTTTTAAACAACTTAAAGGGATAGTGCGTTTTTTGTTTTTTAAAAAATGTGAATCTGTATGGCTTCCCCTTCAACAGTGTCGTTCATTAACACTGACTTACCGATGACAGCGTCGTCTGGGCCCAGTTCTACTCCGGTTCCGTAGCTCGCGAACGTAGTTCCGGTAAGTTAGTGGGGACATTTAATAAAGCTTGTTTTTCTTCTCAAAACAACATTTGTCCAAAAAGTGATATATTTGCGTCACAAACAGTTGTCCGCGAAAACTTCAGCAGCCTAATTCGCACTGGGTTTATTTTCTCTCCAGTCGTATCACTGCACGCCTATTACTTATTATTAGCCTGTTCACTTGTAAACATCCGCTTAGAAGTGAACAGGCTCATGTAAACAGCCGCTTACAAGGGAACAGGCTAATTATAAGTAATAGGCGCGCAGTGATACGACTCGAGAGAAAATAGCACCATGCGAATTAGGCTGCTGAATTTTTCGCGGACAACTGTTTGTGAAGCAAATATATCACTTTTTGGACAAATGTTATTTTGAGAAGAAAAATAGGCTTTATTAAATGTCCCCACTAACTTCGTTCGCGACCTACGGAACCGGAGCAGAACTGGGCCCAGACGAGGCTGTCATCAGTAAGTCAGAGTTAATGGACGACACTGTTGAAGGGGAAGCCATACAGATTCACAAAAAAAAAACAAAAACAAAAAAAACGCACTATCCCTTTAACTTAAAATAATATATGTGTCCTGGAAATGCACCAGTGCCCTTTAGCATTGTGTTTTCTGGCACAATAAAAAAGGAATTAGTTTGTACAAAGCTTAAACTTAAATTGATACTGCCTTAAATAGTGAATTAACTTTAGAAACAGAAAGGAACTTCAGGGATTACTGTACAATGTGCAATGAATACCAGAGGGGTGTTTTGACTCTTTGTAGGACTGCAGAAATACTCAATAGCACAAAAAGTCCCTTTAAGTAACTTTTTGGAATACATTTTTGCATCTCCTTTAAAAGAATTTCCTACTCGACAAAATGCGAAACTATGTCTTTTAACTGCTGTAAACCTATTTTATCATTCACTTCCTTACCATCTGTGTTCAGAAGCACGGATAAAGCTGAGAGCTGAAACTATGTTGAAAAAGAGACTAAAATTGATTTGAATAAAATTAATGTTTTCCCATTTACTCTGCTGCCAAAGGAGAAGCCCGTGCCCCTCATTTTCCGCGTTGTCGAATCGAGCAGATAATGATTTCCTTTTTGGTATGCATTTTTCCCCTTGCTTTGGTGAGATGTTGATTCTCGGGGCACGCATAGAGGCGGTTGACGGTGCTCCAGCCTTATTAAAACTCGTCTTTTTGCCTCGGATCTTATCAAAAACGGAGACAAAAATTACGAAAACAACCCGGCGTGTTCGCTTGTCTGGCTGAATGGTAAATATCAGGTGAATAATTAGCTTCTCCTGTCTATGTTTTTCTCTTTTGTAATGTAAAGTGGCTGCGCACCTGGGAGAAAAGAGGCTAGATAGAATGCATCGTAAACAGAATTTCATTGCCCCTTGCCATTTCCACTGCATTAAAACTAAAACGCCTTCATCAATAAAGCCAATTAAAGTCGGTTGGGTGGATGGCTAACCTCGCAGAGTAACCTATGGATCTCTTTCCTCACTGTAAAGTACATTGCAGTGCTTTTGGCTTGGAATGCCTGTGGAGAAAATCACAGTGTTTCTTAATCAGTAATTCTTCACACAGAGTAAATAAGACATGGCACCCTTTTAATGATGCACTGATTATCAAATAAACAAGCAGGACGCAGGGAAACATGCCATACAACAGCTGTGGCTAATTGTGTTGAGCTACTAAGAACCAATAAAAGTTTTTGTTTCAGGAATTTCTTCGGAATAGCTGCTGTTGTGTAGATGTGATGTGTGTTCACTGTATGTTTGCACAGAACTCGCATACTACAAGTCCACTGTAAATGAAATGTAAATTGGGTCATATATTGAGCTTGTTTTCATCTTTTAAAATTACGTTGTGTTACAGTTCTATAGACTGTATAAAGAATTGGATTAAAGGTCCCATGGCATGAAATTTTCACTTTCTGAGGTTTTTGAACGTTAATGTGAGCTCCCCTACCCTGTTTAGCCCCCCCCCCCCATGGTTAAAAGTTGTGAAATGTCTAAACTGAGCATTTGCGATCCTTTTCTGCGTTACAAAAAATGGGAGCTCTAACGGGCGAGTTTGAACAAGGCACCTTATTGACGTCAGATCGAAAAAAGAAATGCAAATGCAGTTCCACCCCCGTCTGTCTGTACTCAGCGTCTCTGTAAATCACGCCCAGAGAGTTTGGACTGCGAATGCGCTAGGCAATGCCAAATGCGTTTTTTTATTTGCCTGGAGGCACGTCCGAGTGTTTCTAGGCTCGGAAGTCCTTTATCTGAGCCTCTGGACCTTTGAACAGCAGTGGTTTAATTTTATTTTCTGTGGAAATGTGTTTATTTTTCAATGGAACGCTTGAAATCTCTCCCCCGTGCAAAAACAAGGAAATGGATCAGCTGTGAGCTACAGCGGAGACCGGAGCGTTTGGCCACGCCCCCACCCTCTACTATAGGCCAGCTCTTTTCTCCTCATTTGCATTCAAGCAACAACGCCCATTATGACCTGTTCTGAGGGAGAAAAATTACTCTTTCTCATCTTATCTCTGTTTCTCATGCACTGAGTGTTGATTTTGAAGAAGGATTCATTTACAGTATTAGGGAACCATTAAGGAGCCATATAAAAGCATCAAGAAGTACCATGTCATGGGATCTTTAAGGGAGTGTGACGTCACCCATAGCGTTCGGATCCAGTCACATGAATAGCATAGATTTATGAATAAAACGGCAAAAAAGAAAAAAAGAAAAATCATGTAGGAGCAGGTTAATACGGACATTTTACGACCAAAATTATGAGCCTGACAGCAGAAGTTATGACGTTTTTTGAAACACAAAGTGAATTGGAGCCGGAGTCGATGGAGCAGAAAGCGCGTCCATGCTCGTGTCACAAATAGAACGTGACAGCTAGCAGTTTAGCTATGTCTATTTATAAATACACTCTGTGGTTACATGTTAACATTTTAAAATGCAGTCCACATATTTTGGTTTTCATGATAGCCCATTATTATGACCCCAAAAGGTACAGGCATAAACATCCTGACAGAAAATCTTCTCCAAATGGTAATTTATCGATAACTTCTCTTTTAGTGATGGCTCTACTATGCATCCACCTCAGCACATGAATCAGATCAGTGGTCACATTGCATCTTACCTCGCTACTCAGATTTTCAGATAGTATTTAAATATAACTTCTACTTTGAACTAGTTTTTGTGCTTAACATTAATCCAGGCTTCGAACAAGTTCAATTTACTGGACATGTCAATAGTTACATAATAAATGATGTTGTAGTCTTGTACAAAGAAAGTCTGTACAAGTCTGAGAAAACCCAATATCCAATTGTGTGTAAAAAATAATTCATTATGTTTTATGCATTTCTCAATAGGTCTGGGTCAGTAGTTGAGAGCTTCTAAACTGGTCGGCTATGTTAAAGGTCCCATGGCATGAAATTTTCACTTTCTGAGGTTTTTGAACGTTAATGTGAGCTCCCCTACCCTGTTTAGGGCCCCCCAATGGCTAAAAGTTGCGAAATGTCTAAACTGAGCATTTGCGATCCTTTTCTGCGTTTGAAAAAAACACAGCTCAAATGGGCGATTCTGGACAAGGCACCTTATTGACGTCAGATCGAAAAAAGAAATGCAAATTCAGTTCCACCACCGTCTGGATCTCCACCTCCTGTCTCTGGAAATCACGCCCAGAGAATTTAGACTGGTGAGGAGCTACTCAATGCGTAATGCGTTTTTTTATTTGCCTGGAGGCACATGCGAGTGTTTCTAGACTCGGAAGTCCTTTACCCGACCCTCTGGACTTCTGAAACAGCAGTGGTTTAATTTTATTTTCTGTGAAAATGTGTTTTTTTTTTCATTGAAAAGGCTCTCCTTTCCTCGCGCTTACACACGCGGAAGTGGGGCCAGGCACAGCGCACCGCTAAAACAAGGAACAAGCGGCGCATTTTGCCCTCCCCCACCCGCTTCTCTAACCAATCTGTGTCCTTCTCATTTGCATTCAAGCAACAAGGCTCAGAATGAGGTGTTCAGAGAGTTATTTTTTGACTCTGACTCTGTACATGTGTCTTTCTCATGCACTGAGTGTTGATTTTGAAGAAGGATTCATTTACAGTATTAGGGAACCATTAAGGAGCCATATAAAAGCATCAAGAAGTACCATGTCATGGGATCTTTAACAAATCAATCCATCTGTACATCGTTGGAAACTTCTTCGTTTTTGGCAGTTTTCTCTATAATTGTTCTATTCCCATAAACATGCTACACTCAGCCTTACTGTGTCATTTTGGAGCGCTGGGGCTTTGCTAGTCTGGATCCTCAAATCCCTGTGCGTCCTGTTCCATGTCCTGTGGAGAGATCCTGCTCTGAGGCTCATTTTTTGTCAGTGTGTGCACAGGTGTGAGGCCTGCTCTCCTCTAATACCTGAAAATGTCTGTCGTCTGGCAACATGAATTAGCAACTCCTAATTAGCATAAATTAAAAATGGATGATGTGTGGAGAGAAGTGGTGTGCAACTATTCATTTAGAGTTAGGAGCTGAAATGTAATATTCAGCAAATGACAAACTGTGATTAGTGTTCTCACCTTGCTGGTTAAATTATGGTTGTAATTTTGAGTTTTCATGTTCTACCTGTATCTTCTGTACTTGAAATTTTCTTCTATGTTTATACTTCTCAAATGTATGCTTTTTAATTTTGCATTTTTGCACAGTTTCCACAATTTTATGTCTTAAAACATAAAAAACAGAACTAGTTTATTTTAACGGTGGTCCAAAGTTATTCCTCACATACTTTATGCATTCTGAGTGTCCTATATTTTCACTTTTTTACAACTTTCAGAGACCGGTGTGGAGTAGCATGCTTCCTGATTATTGGGCAATGAAATACTAAACACTTAATACGTTTGTACTGAGGTAAGACAAATTTTGTTCAGATACATGGTGGGAAAAATCAGGTACAGGATATGGGTGCATTTATATCACTTTTCTGGAGGGTATACCACCTGCTTGCTGCTCCATGGAGATATTAATGCTTTTACTGGAAGAATCTGCACTTATTCAAAAGCAGGAATCTGAATTGGACCTGTTGGGGAGAGATTAATTGTAAATATAATGAAGTTCTGAAAGGCTGACTGTAAAAAGGGCAAAGGTCTCTCCTTTGCCCACATGACATGATCACAATTCTCCTTAAACCATTCTGACATTGGCATTTTTCAATGTTATTAACATACTGGTTCAGAGGCTCTGAAAAGAAGACCTATGTAAGCTGTTTTAGGGCCTCTGAGGGCTGGGCTATTTTCATTCTTGAATAATTAATGGAAGCAATTAGTTTTAAACATATTCAATAAATCCCTAATACATATTATATGTTACATGTCATCTTTGAAATTTCAATATCATCACAACCCTATCACATCACAAACCTGATTCTGTACTAACAAAAAGGCCTTTGATAGTCGCAGAAATCAAAAAGCTCCCAGGTTTGAACCACGTCTAATGTTTTCACCTCACAATGTGTAATGAGAGCTCTGTACATCAAATGTAACTATAATGTGTTATGATGTCATATTATTATCAATATTGCAGGGCTCTCAAGTCTCACGCATTGAGAGTGTGACACACGCAATTCGACGTGTTCACACGCTCACACGCCACACATGGCATTTCTCACGCTGATTTTTTTTTTTTTTTTTGTGCCCAGAAAATTGGTCTGTGTGGCTCAGTTTATGCAGGCACCGCGCGTTTTCAGCGAAAAAAACTCTCCCCCTCCTCCCCACCCCGCACCCTGGAAAAAAATCAGCCAATCAGAAAATAGATTGTTCTGTTGTTGGGCAGACTGTAGAGTGTAGTTTCAGCTGCTAAGCGCACACTGCGGTGATGATAAAACAAACTGAGAACCATCAGGTAATAACTTCATTTATATAACTCTCATGAGTTGCTTTGTAGTTTAAGTTTGCTCTTTAGACAAACATTTACAGCAGGGCTCTCAAGTCTCACGCATTGAGAGAGAAAATTCGACGAGAGCCCTGAATATTGTCATATTGATCTTATTCCACCTGGTCCATTTTGCCTCTAAATCAGGGATTTGAGTTTTGTCAGTAAACTTTGATATTACAAAAGGTTGATTTATGTAAAATGTTCAATGTTGACATGCCAACAAGCTTTAAACCGGCTTCTTACTCTGTATCAAAATGTGGAGATGAGCAGTTTCATGCAAAACAATCCAACCCGAATGATGATGACAGCAACTTCTGTAATCAGGTGAATTCCACTTTGTCTAATCCAACGTTCATTTTGTCTTTTGTACATTAACTTCTTGGGTTCTTTTTAAAGATGATATTATGACACATCACTGCCAACACTGGTGAGAGTTCTGAAGATGGCTCGCAGATAGCAGCTGAAACATGTCAACAAGGTAAATACACCTCCTACCAAGTTCTCTTTAAAGGGCCCACAGTATTTTCTGATCTATGTTATAATGTTGTTTCCTCATCTCAAACATACCTGGAGCTGTTTTAATTCATTCACATATGTTTATCGCACACATCCTGTATATTTAGGCTGTGTTTTTCTCTCAAACAGAAAACTGTTCAACTGTGTGATGTCCTGTGGTAATACAGGAAGTATTCCACTGTATTTTAAAACTCCATACGGATTCACTAGAATCATATGGGTAATTTCAGATCTGGAGTTGGCCATCTCTACTGACTAAAAGGTATGACATCACAAGTTGGAACAGAGCATTTTGAACTAATAATAAGGATTACTCAAACACTTGTGAATGAAGCAAAACACAACTCCAGGTATGTTTTAGATGAGCTGACAATATTCCAACATGATTTTAAGCTCACAAGAGTCAATTTTGCGTAATATAGGACCTTTAAAAGGAACCCAAGAAGTGAATATACTTTTGTCTTTCCATGAGGTCTAACTGCTATCCAATAAAATACAGGAAGTGGCATGCTTGTTGTTTTTGGTTCACTTGAATTGCAGTAATCAGGGTTCTAAGAATGACTAACAGCATTCAAATCAGTTTTTGGATACACATTTTGGATTTCTCTGGAAACCAGCTATACCTACAGATGAATACTGTAATAAACCACATTTCCATAACTAATATCTTAAAGCCCATACTTCATATTGCCTTGATGTTCATGTATCTTGTTACACGTTTAATAATTCCATGTAATCTTGTATGGTACGCCGTATGTTCCCTCTTCAACCCTCTCTTCATTAGTTGCACAACAGCCCTAATAGAAAATCTTAATTACAAGCCTATCAGCTCCAACCCCACATTGACAATATGCAGCGTACAAAATAATACATTTCTCCCACATTTGCATTCATGACACGGACTCCTCTTGTCATCTCGATAGCTTTTGTGCTCCTGTGTTTTCTAACCTCCTCTCATGGCGGAGATGAATTGCTTCTCGGTCCGGCCCTGACAAGAGCGCTTGGAGAGGGGGGATATGGAGAGCCAGAGATTTCAGGTCCACTACCTCCCAACCTCTTTCCCTATGTTTCCTTTTAGTTAGTTCTGCTCCTGGATTGGAATGGGAATGTGGGGCTGGGTGAGGAGATTTCGGATGACTCAATTCATACTTACATTGGAAAAACATGGCATTAGACACCGCCAATATGGATGCATAGTATTTCCTGTATTCCATAAAAATAAAGGGCTTTAGTGAGCGTTTCCCTTATTGATTTATCAACTTATTGATTTATTACACAAAATAGACTCTTGTGGGCATTAAGCCATGTTAGAATGTTGTTACCACCTCAAAAAGATGGGTTGAGTGTAGGGATTTCCCTATCAGGTTTTATGGCCCTCTGATCCGATTCCGATCATTTGATTTTGAGTATCTGCCGATACCGAGTCCCGATCCGATACTTACATAATATATAAAAAGGTACATTTATATTTGTTGTTATTATTATTATTATTATTATTATTATTATTATTATTATTATTATTATTATTATTATTATTAGTAGTAGTAGTAGTAGTAGTAGTAGTAGTAGTAGTAGTACACATATCCAGGGCTCTCTACAAAGGTGAATGGTAGGTTACTCATTACGATAATTTGTGCTACTGTATCTTGGCTGTGGTCTCATGTGCCTTCGTGCTGTCAACGGGCATTTTTTCTCTCCTTTTCAAACTCTCCTGCAGCGTGAGCTGACTCGTCTTTGGCCGGTGCCGTATCGGTTTGTTGTGTTAAATTTTGCCCTTTTCTTCCACCCCTTGCAATCCCAAGTTTACATATCCTACAGTTTGCTATGGCAATGTTGTTGTCATCAACTTTATAGTATTTCCAGACCCAGACATACTCGCCAAAGATTATATCGTTCTTATAGTGCTCATTATAGCGCTCTTCTTATCTCCTCTATGTACTCGCGCTTTGCACTTCGAGCTGCTTCCGTGTATTTAACCAATAGCGTGTCATGCCGCATGCGTTGATGTTTCTGTGTGAAGTCTCGCTCTGTGCCACCGCATAACCGTAGATCTCATCTAGGGTATGTTAAAAAATAATAAGATTATATATACATATATATATCTGATCCTGATCAGGAGGTAATTCCTATTCCTATTGTGGCCATACCTGCCTGTGTGGCCATACCTGCCTGTCAAAGCCTGATCCCGTCAGATCTCAGAAGCTAAGCAAGGCAGGGCCTGGTTAGTACTTGGATGGGAGACCGCTGGGAATTCCAGGTGCCACAGTGGGGTGCCAGTTGCAAAAAAAACTGTCGCTGTGTCCTTAGGCAAGACACTTTACCCACATTTGCCTAGTATGAAAGTGGAGTGTGCACGAGTGTTGGAGGTGGTCGGAGGGGCCGATGGCGCAGATTGGCAGTCTCACTTCCGTCAGTCTGCCCCAGGGCAGCTGTGGCTACAGAAAGTAGCTTACCACCACCAAGTGTGGAGTGAATGAACAATGAACTGTAAAGCGCTTTGGGTGTCATGAAAGGCGCTATATAATTGCAATGAAATTATTCCAATTCCGATCCGATCTGAAACCACATGATCGGGGCCGATTTCCGATCACGTGATCGGTTCGGGACATCCCTAGTTGAATGTTTTGTTTCATTCATTTCAAATTAACTTTACTTCAGAAGAGACTGGCAATTCTAGGGATGAAATCTTTCAAATGATTCTAGTGAAGGTGTATGGAGTTTAAAAACAGGGTGGAGCATTTCCATCACAAGGTGAAGTGTTTTCATTTTGAGAGAAAAAAAAACCTAGCCTAAATAAGCATAGTTTGTGTGTTAAACGTGTGTGAATGAAACAAGACACAACTCCAGGTATGTTTGGGAAACAACAAGATAACAGATCAGGAAATGGTGTAATATGGGCCCTTTAAGAATGAATGTCTTTAAGGTATTTTAGAGCAATAAATAACACCTGTAGTTGAATAAAAGTTAATGTCATACTGTGGACAATTTACACCAAAGCGTTAACATCTCCATGAAGGCAAATTGCGGACCCTTTTCAGAAACGCTGCACACTGCACCTTTAATTAAAAATAAATATAATAATAAATAAATAAAATATTCAATTAGACTTATATAGTGTTTTTGGATACGCGCTTGCTTTACAAACAAAGAAACAAAGAAATGGAGGTGGAAATCATGAAGGGAATGCTGTCTGTATCAGATTTTTTATTTTTTATTATTATTTTTTTTAATGTAAGGTAATACACTCAAAAAAATGGATTGTATGTCTGCTAAATGAATCAAGGTGTAAAATGTAGCTTCTACCATATATAATCATGTTTTGTGGTTGAACATCATTAAGTTATGCTATTTTAGCATGATGTGCAATAACTTAACATTTGCTAAATTCAGTCATGCTGACAGAACCTAATGCTTTTGGGGTAAGACAGCAAATCGCGTGTACAACTCCAGAACAGAAGGTGGCAGTAGTGTGCGAGCAGGGAGTGTATGTACAAACTGGGAGTTTGCAGAAGAACACAGACAGGCGGGATTTGAAAGAAACGGGAGAGTGGACACTCTTGGTCAGCTGTGACAGGCCGGAGCGTAGGTAAGTAATGATGACATGAAAAGGTGAAACTGTAATGTATCCAGACAGGCTTGGCTAAGCCTTACTCTAGACCAGGGACCCGCAGCTCTGGAGCCACATGCGGCTCAGTACAGTGGTGCCTCGTTTATCACGGGGGTTACGTTGTAAAAATAACCCGCGATAGGCGAAATCCGTGAAGTAGTCAGCTTTATATTGTGTGTATAAATATGCGTGTATTTCACAGGTCCTCTGACCGAGCCTCTTGTCCTGGCGCCGTACACTATAAAATACACTACAAAAAACTGAAACAAAAAAAAAAATCCGTGAAACAGCGAGGCCACGAAAAGGGAACCGCGATATAGCAAGGCACCATTGTATTTAATTAAATGTATTTTATTTTAGCTCGTTCATTTTCTAAATGTAATTCTATTGGCACAAAAGCAAAAAAAAAAAAAAGTTTTATATGTAGTGTTATTTCATTTTAAATTCATTTAAATTTTATGGCTCCCAGTGTTTTCTTTACTGTGTGAAACGGGTCCAAATGGCTATTTCAGCAATTATTTGACATTTTCTGTCTCTCTGAATAGATGTCTCCTTCACCCTAATTAATTGCTTTCTCTCTCTAATCATCACAGAAATTCAAGACATTCACCTCAACTGCCAACCCTTCGCAAAAGTGTCCCAGAAAAGGTGGTCATCTGCCAGTGATAGGCGTGAGTCATGTGGAGATGCAAGGAGTGCAGTGTGTGTTTTCAGAGTAGGAATGAGCTTCTCAAACATATAAGATTAATGCACCACAATAGGCTTCGCTACTCATGCCTGTATTCAAATTGCCCGTGTAATTTTAAGACGCTGAATGCCTTGCACATCCACATATCAAGAGTTCATCCCAAACCTGATTCTCAGAAGCCCCTGGAATTGACATCTATTTGTCCTTTGTGTGCTTGTGGTAGTCTTTCTACTGAAAGAGATTTTTTCTCACATGTAGGTATTCATTTCAAGAGCCATGAAACCATAATCTGGCAGATGACTACCCTCTGGCTGACTACTATGTTGGATCTCTGAGAATGGTGACCCTCAAAAGACACATAAGTATTTAAGGTGTGTTAACATTAAAATTTACATATCAGTGAACATAACATGTGTAGAATCTCACAAAGCAAATTTCCATGGGCAAATTCTATGAAGCTGAAATATGGCTCCAACTGTGTGTGTGTGCAAGTTCCAAACTTTTGACTGGTAGTGTGTTTTTGTATTCACATTTATGTCTGTTTTAATTGCATAATTACAAATTAATTGATGATTTTCCCATATTTACTGAGTGATGTTTTCTTTTTTCTCATTTTCAGAGTGGTGTGAAATGGCTGCTTCAGTAAAGTTCAGAATTATACTTGGGGAAATGGATTCCCAGAGACTGATCTTACCGGATGGGCTTCCAGCGACTGTTGCTGAACTTGTTGAGCACATTAAGAGGGAGTGTGGAGTCCAGTCTGACTTCAGGCTTCAATTCATGGATGCTGAGTTTGGCAATGCATTTACTAACTTGACTTCTATATCAGAGATTGAGGACAAAAGTACCATAAGGCTAATCTTTGATTCTGGCCTGCCTGGCACTCCACACCGTCACTCCATACCTCACTCAACGTCTGCTACATCATGCTCTAGCGATGACTCATCACTTTCATGTGCCTCATATGACACTGACATTTTGACATCTCCGGAATCTGCTGCCTCAAGATCATCTGGATGGCCTCTTGTTTTTGATGTTCCCAAATTCCCGTATGATTGTGAGCTGCAACTAGAAAAAGCCAATGCGGAATTCAAAGCAACTGGAACTTTGCTCAACCCTCACATCAGACTTAAAAGTGCTATTCTTGACAGTTTAGCTGAAGCAATTGTGCATTACAAAGTGTACCCCACTGATAGTGAATTTGATGAAGTAGCAGAAGCCCTTGTATCATCACATCCATGTTTGAGAGAACCAGGCTCTGCCACTGGATATGCTGGCTGGAAAGTCAGTTTGAAGTATAAACTACAGAAGGAAGCTCAAGCGGCTTGGATGCCCAGAAGTCGAAGTCAATTCCTTGACAAAAGAGAAGACCAGTCCTGCTTGTGGTGTGAAAAAACCCAAAAAAGCTGAAGTGAATTACTGCCCCTCTTACTCATCAGGTGAATCTGCAGAGACACTTGAAAAGATAAGAGAAACCCTTATTTCCGAAGCTAAGAAAAACAATGAGGACACAGTGGCAGCAATGATGACCAAGACCTTCGCTCATAGAAGGCAAGAAGTGATTCGAGATGCACCCATGATTGCAGTTTTTAAAACCAGATGGCCAGCTCTGTTCAGTGTGCGCGAGGTAAATGATTAGAGTATGTTGTGTTTTAAAATTCAGAAATAGTTTGGAATATTTTTTGGTGGTAATAATACTAATTGCTGTTGTATCATATTGTTTCAAGCCTTTTTGTCACCTCTTTGCAAGACATAATTTTTAAGTATTGAGCAATACAGCTAAATGTGTAGCACCCAAAAAATGGTTAAAAACAACTTTTCCCAGATTTGGTGGAAAATTACGATTGTTAAATTAACACGTTGATATTTCTCTGTACCCATTTTCAAGTTAAGTGCTGAGTTCAAGAGGATAACAACGGTTGGTTTGCTGCCGAAGTTCTTCTCTGAGCTTGATGGCCAGTCATCAAAACTGCTCCAGGTCTTTGGCAGGAAGGGTGGTGCTCAAGGAAGAAAGATAAAGAGGATCCTGATACCCATGACACAGGTAAAACAAAGGGAGACACTGCCAAACGCATCACTGTAATGTTGACATTTTAAGAGGAAATGTAATGGGGAGAAGAGAGAAGGAGGACATCTTGGAAAGTGGAAACGTTTTCACTGTAAGAATGATTTGATTATAATATATGACTTTTAGTAGATTTGACAAAGTGAACTCGAATAACTTAATCCCTTAAAACAATCCAGGCTGTGCCACTTATGCCGCTTTTTCACAACACATTCAGGGCATGGTACAGCATGGCACGGCACTGTAAAGGTGCTTTTCCATCACAGCTGAGTGCTGTGGGGTTGTAGCGGAGCGATCGCGGTGCGGCATTGTCTCTCCAATTTCAATCCTCTTGTCAGCTCTAAACTCGACTGCGTGGCTTGCCAGAACTAACCTAGAATGCTCCATTTGTTTTTGATTCTCATGTCGGACGTCGGCTCGCGATTCCTCCAGTGAAGACCCTCTGACCAATCAGTGGAACACAATCGGCTGATGTCACCTTTTTAGTATCGCTTCAGTTCATTTGGAACGGCTCAAGGTGTAAAATGTAGTCTGAGCAGGTATCAAAATAGTACCTGGTACCAGGTACTAGGGGCTAGTGGAAAAGCGTCAAAGCTGTGCCGCGCTGTGGTCTGCTGTACCATACCACTCCACTGCCAGTACCTACTCTACACTATACTGGATTTTGAGAGGGTTTTCACTACCTCTCCTCTGTATATCTATCATAAAAATGATTGATAGAGAAATAGGTTACATTTGGAAGAGAAAAATTTCTTTTTTTAATGTGGCATTATGTGTGTGACATTTAGTCTACCTGTCGGTTAAAATGGTTTTCCTCATGTTTTTGTTTCCTGCATACATTGTGCGGCCCACATACTCAGACTGACAACATTGATGTGAAAAGAGAGTGCATCCTCAAGGCGCTGACGGTCTACCTGAATGAAGAGCCAGACAAAGTGATGAAAGAACGCCTGGTATGTAAATAGGTACACACACACACAGTGTTTCCCCCAGTTTGTTAAGGCCACTTTGATTAGATCCCCTGAAAAGATAAAGATTTTGTATTGCAAATGTAGTTTCTAAAGTTGCTTTACAAAAAGTGTATAAGCTAGTTATTTTCTGGCTACCAGCTAACCCCCCACCCATCTTGACTCACAAATGTTCTGCGGGAAACACTGCACACACTGTCACAAATGGATAGTCTGAAGTTTTAAATGTTGCAAACTGAACCGCTTTAAATGTAAACTTGATCTAAAGTTTGATCTATGTAAACCTTTGAGTCGAGTCACAGTTTAGAAATGAGTTACAAGTGAAAATTATCTTGCTCTGCCTGCTTAACTAGGAGAATGGGCCCTGTAGGACAGTGGGGAGTGGGTGTTTCTCGCTCGGACCTTAATATTTGGAAAAATATTTTCCATGAATGAGACCAGGTGTAGATGAAAGTTGTATTGTTTGAAAGACCATTGTCTTATTGATAAGACTGGGATGGTACACAGACATTATGGTATGTACTAGCCATGTGCCCCTTTGTTTAATCTGTATATTTATGGTTTTATTTACTTTTTACAGGACACTGATGTTGACAACGGTCAAGCTGAAAAGGAGACGCTCTTTGGTGTACTTGTGATTCGCAGAGAAGGTGCAGACGTTGATGATGGTCTCGAGGATGTTATCATCATTTTGGAGGGGGTGGAAGTCCTCAACGAGTTCCGTAATGTACCAATGGCAATTGCGATGCTGTTTGCTTTAGTTTATGCACTTAATCTCAGCTACCCTCCAGAGTGGAAATACACTTTTGAAGCTCTGCAGAAACTCATCATGGGGCTTGATGGACAGAGATTGTTTGTTTTATTAGCAACTTGAATAACTTTCTTAGTTCTTAGGCTCATATTTTATTTTGTAAATCTGAAACTAAGAAATAAACCTTTTATTAAATTAAAATAAATTAAATAAATCTTTTATTTCAACAATGTTCTGAAGTGGATTTGTTGCTACTAGCCTAATGGATACTCTTAAATGGATTAGCTGTTTAGTGAATAGTAAGAATTTTTATTGCATCACATATCAAGATTTCAAACCTTTACACTGCTTACTGTCTAGTCGCATTTGAAAGTGCTTTTCCTGCTCTCTTGGTACTGGTTCGTTTTCAGCATACATAACCACAGAGATATTCGTATTGATTTGGATAGTGCCTTAGAAAAAACCCGATCGATTTGTGAAAATGTTTAAATTGTTTAAAGTATTTTGATATCAAAATTTACTTTTATTGCATTATTACTGTTGATTTTCAAATGATTGACATAAGTCTTGTCTGATCTGCACGATTAATTAGTTGTGTTGGACACTCAAAAAAATAATTTGTTGGGGGAACATCAAAAAATTATGGAAAGTATTTCCATCCAATTACAACACGCTAATTTAGCAAGAAATTGTTTTGTTCAGTGTATCATTTTAAATACAGTTGTACCTACCCCACTAAATTGGGTCACCCACACTTGAATCAAACATGTTGAACCAACATGTAAAAGTTATGCTAGATTAACCCTTTTAAGTTGAAATAACCTTTAAAAGTTATGTTGGATTTACCCCTTGAAATTAAGTCGCAGTAACACGAATACATTATGTTGACCCAGCATATTTACATTTATATCACTCAACAAAAAAAATACTTGCTAAATTAGCGTGTTGTAATTGGATGGAAATACTTTCCATAATTTTTTTATGTTCCCCCAACAAATTATTTTTTTCAGTGTATTTGTCACTTGTCCTAGAACAGATTATTGTAAATAACAACTCATAGACTACTGTTGTTAACAGTGGTGTGATATAAGACTCTGCTCGGGCCTCTGAAAGATATAAACTCATTGCAGTGAATAATTAGGATGCTCAGAATAGATCATGTGAGGAATACATTTGAGCAGCTGCAAACTATTTCAAATGAACTTGTTCTGTTTACAGTTGCTTCTTACAAGACAGTAAACATCAGGTACAGCACCATTAAAAGTAAATACACATTTTGATATGTCCTCACCAGCCTCTGAGTCTTATATAAATACTTATTTACTTATTTAATTTTATTCTGTTCTATTATTATTTCATGTGCAGCTCTGTGTCCCTGGAGACTGCATGAACATTCCCCTTCACTTCATTTTTGGTAGATTATCTGGATATGAAATTGTAGCAGGCAAAAAGAAGGGCATCTGACATCAAACAAACAAACAAACACAACTGATCAGAGGTGTAGTGGTTTAGAATGGGCGCTGCTCATGTTTTTAGCACTTTGGCATTGTGGGGTTGATTATTCCATTTCCCCTTCTCCTCTCTCCTCTCGCTGTGGTTCTCATGTCCAATAAAGTTAACATGACAACCACCAATAACTCAATTACATTGCATTCATTGAGGCAAGGTGAAGTGTATTGCCCAAGGGCACGATGCAAGAGATGTTCAGCAGGGCATAGGGCCCATTTTACAACAGTTTCCTGATCTATATAAGAATGTTGTTTCCTCATCAGAGACATACCCGGAGTTGTGCTTTGTTTAACACACAAATCCTCCATATTTAGGCTGAGTTTGTCTCTCAAACAGAAAACACCCCACTTTGTGATGTCATATGATACAGGAAGTGTTTGTGTGTTTTTAGACTCCATATACACTTTCACTAGAATCATTTGGATGATTCAGTCTTGGAATTACCAATCTCTACTAAGCAAAAGGTGAAAGGTATGAACATGAAAATTACTGCTTCACGATATCACAAGGGATACAGAGCATTTGGAGCATTTGGAGCTTTGGAGATGTAACTAGACCAGGGGTCGGCAACCCGCGGCTCCGGAGCCACATGCGGCTCTTTGATCCCTCTGATGCGGCTCAGTACAGCGGTCCCTTGTTTATCACGGGGGTTACGTTCTAAAAATAACCCACGATAAGCGAAATCCGCGAAGTCGTCAGCTTTATATTTTACAATTATTCTCCATGTTTTAAGGCTGTAAACGCCTCATCACACACATTCTACACTTTTCTCAGACTGGAATTAATTTTCTCACATTTCTCTCTTGTTTAAACACTCAAACGTTTGTAGATTTTCAACAAAAAAGCACAGTATTAGAGAACGAAACCAAAGTGTATTTCATGTGTATTTCACAGTTCTTATGACCGCTTTACTGTGGCGGGTTTTGTCGGGGAGAAAACTTGCAAACATACAGCACTTCAGAGTCACACTGTGATCGAACATTTATATAAATCTGGCAAACTGAACTGAGGAGGCACGGAGGAGAATGACGGATGAATCAGCAAAGGTCTACAGTCCCTTAACCAATCAGGATGCAGGAATGCGCGTTGATACACTATAAAAAAAAATTGGAATAAAAAAAATCTGCGAAACAGCAAGGACACGAAAAGTGAACCACTGGGGGGGGGGGCACTGTATTTAATTAAAGTGTATTTTATTTTAGTTCATTCATTTTCAAAATGTAATTCTATGCCACAAAGGCAAAAAAGCCATTATATGCAGTGTTATTTCATTTTAAATTTCAAAAGGGTTTTGTGGCTCCCAGTGTTTTCTTTACGGTGTGAAACGGGTCCAAATGGCTCTTTGAGTGGTAAAGGTTGCCGACCCCTGAACTAGGCTTATATTAAAGAATTACTCAAACATGAGTGAATGAAACAAAACACAACTCCAGGTATGTTTACATTATAACATTACAACATGACTACAAGCTCACAAGAATCCATTGTGTATTAAAAAAAAAAAAATCAAAACCCCACCCCCCTTCATGTTACTTTGTGGGTGAAATTTTAAACAGTTTCTGCTCTATGTACCACAATATTATTCTAATGTTTATATACAGTGCCTTGCATCAATTTCCCTCCAATTCCTTTCTGACGCAAAACAGCCTCTCCTGAAATATCTGCTGGAGCTGTCACCCACTGCATCATTACCAGCACAATACACCTACAGTACATCTTATACTATAGACAGAATTGTTTTAATTCCTGTGCACAATCCAAAGGTCAGGGATCCATCTTCTGTTTGTGACATTGACTCCTGATCCTGACGTAGAGACGGCACATGCAGGCGTGCACGTTTTAGAAGGCTAGTGTTAATAATTCAGAGTTTCTTCCCCCAGCGGGACTTCATTGGCTACAATGGAGGTGTCTTTGGATGTGAATGCCTTTATTCTCCGCTGAATTAATTCTCCCTGTGTATTGTCCAGCCGTGCGGTCTCCCACAGAAGAGCGCGGGGCCCATGGAGAATGGGAGATGGGCGCGCAGATTGGAGATTCAATAGTGTGTTAGGAGATGGCTTAATAATAGAAGGTCTTAACTCAGATGACCCTCGCTGATAGTGAAGACATCGTGGTAATGTGGAATCAAAATAGATATGTTAAGAGGCTGCTTGGTGGTTATAACCTGGCTAAGGCTTGACAGATATGCATATTCTGAACACTACACATATTGATACTTTGCAGCTGATGTCATCAACATTGCTAACTAGAGGCACTAGTCTGTATGAGGCTTTGCTAGACTTGAATCTGAGCTTTATTTGAATACAATCTGACCCTAAAGAACTGAATTAGTTGGGACTACAATAGGGGAGATGATATGTGCTCTTAAACAAATCTCTCACACTTAAAATTACAGATACTAGCTAGTGAGCATTAGCCAGTTTTCATTTAGTCACTCTCACCTTTTTTTGTACAGGTAAACAGGATCATGAATGCTTCAATTGATCACAAGCTCCTGAAAACTAGTTGTTTAAGTTAATTTTGTATTTTTTCTTGATCTTAAAACTTTTTTGACTGTGTTGCTGAACATTCCACCATACATATACACATAGAAACTCCCTAGCGTGATGTCACTGCGAAGTATCAATATCATTATTTTAGAATTACATCGATTATGTTCTGTTTTTATTTCTATTTTAGGTTAGATTGCAGGGGCCCATGCATGGATATTAGCTTCCTATGGTGCCATTTGGAGGACCACTGATGATTAAAAAGATATGTTTGTTTTGAATTGTCAGTTGATAACAGGGCTGGACAGGGACAAAGAAAAGGGCCCTGGCATTTTTGGTTTAGACCAGCTCCTCATAATTAGCAGAGCACAACTGACTAATTTATGTACGTGTTCCCCGAAGCAAAGTATTTTACTATTGTTACGTCTTGGCCTAGGGGAAACCACGGTGCAACATTTAAAGGAAAAATCCCAGCTCCCAAACACCAGCAAACTCACAGTAAATACACATTCAGTGACATGGATTCTACCTGGACGACTGAGGGACTTTTCCTACACATTCAATGGTTTATTTAAAATGCATCTTGCACAGAAGGTCAGGAGCACGTTGGCTGGCACCCCAGGCAAAATTCCTGTGGAAACGAAGCGTAAAATAAAAATAAAAAAAACCTTTTCTCATCAAATCTACACGATTCACGTAGGTCACATGTATTGGTTTCAAAAGCTAAGTGAGCAATTTTTATGCCTGTCCATCACCTAAAAGTCCAAGTATTATCCTAACTTTACTACCTGCTGTGCCTGTGCGACACTTCCTGGTCACTCTGTCCCTCGGGTTCCCTGTCCACAGTCTCTGGCTGCTCCTCTCCCTGTCCACCTTAAACCTGGGCTGCAGAGGACGTGGAGGCTCCAGCAGCCCCTCCAGAGAATGTCTGTTATTTTAGAACATTTTGCAGCATCTATAGTGAGATTTTTAAAACCCTTTTAGCCTGCAACTTCTCCACATCCCCTTTCTGCTGCTTCTCCATGTTTCCACGCTCAACACTCTGATACTGTCGGGGATCAGTGCAGAGAAAGGGGTGGGACCGCTCTCGTAAGCTTCTATATCCTGGGTGGTTTAGTCCACTGTCTGTATTGAAGATGGACCAATGGGACGCCTCTTCTAAATTGTGGGCCGGTCTCTGAGTTAAAAACAAAACAAAAACAAAAACAGCATCGGCCCCTAGGACTGTCGGCCCACCGAGAACATGCCTGGTATGCCCAATTACCAGTCCAGGCCTGGTTGTTATGGTTGGTATGGCATTGGTCATTATCTTTTTTAAAAATCTTTCTAGACCAGGGGTGCTCAATACGTCGATTGCGATCTACCAGTCGATCGCCAGTGTAGTGTGGGTAGATCGTAGTGTCGTAGTACTCGACACAGGTCTTGGTCTCGAGACATGGGGTTGAATTTTGCCTAATAAAAGTGTGCAAATGCATCTGTTTGTCACGACATGCGTCTAATGTGTAAGAGTAAGACTAAGGTAATGACAAAAAATTTACATAATCTACATGAAGTTATGCAAGGAACATCAACATGCATTGTACATGTAAAGAATTGTCAGTATATTTATAAATAAATAAACGATTTGCATTTTTGTTGTAGGCAGATCATTTTGACTTGGTCATTTTATAAGTAGCTCGCATGCTGAAAAAGTGTGGACTCATGGATATTACTGTTTTTGAAAGAAATATTCAAACCTATTATCCAAAAATGTTGAACCTTGTGGGTGGAATATTGACACCATTTTCTGAAGCTATTGTGAAAACATTGACAGAGAAATGCCAAACTTTGTGCTAGATATTTCATGTGCATAGGTCCAGTAATTACAGAGATATTAACCATAAACCTGATCAACAAATCTACTATCTCAACAAATTCCACTGGAGAATTCTGACCTGTCCTCCAGCTCCATTTTAACCAACAGGGATTTGAGAATGTTGTAAACTCAACCTATCTGCACCAACAGCCTCTGCTCATCACCAAACACCTCATTCATACAAGGCGAGCAGTGTCTTGCACCTTTTTAAATGACGACGCGGTACCACTAAAGCCATAATTGCACCAACAATCTGGACCATCGAGAAAATGTTTTTAAGTAGCAGGACTTTCTGTACGCTATTCTGAAACTGAAAGGAGAGTAGGCGAGAGATGTCTTAAATGGATGCTATTCAATGGATGGACGTGGAAAACTAATTAACACTTTCTTCAGGGCCAAATCTCTTCACAGTTCAAATATACACTAAATGAATCAAAGTGCAGACATTTCAGGCATCTCACGGATCATGGGGTCAGCCATTTAGCTATTCTTTTAGTTATTACTAATGTCATAGGGCCTTTTGTTGTTACAAGTAAGACATTTCAAATCTTGCTTTGTGGAAAGTCAAAGTCAATCACCCAACTATACACAAAATAAAAAGAAGACACTCATATTGATAAGACCCATGCAGTTTTGGTCATATAAAAATAAGGATTTGATCTGATGTTATTTTAAGGTAGAAGTAATCTGTCAAGACTTGAATTCATAGGTCCAATATTACACAAAATTGACTCTTGTGAGCTTCATCAAAAACATACCCAGAGTTGTGTTTTGTTTCAGTCACACATCTTTCGATTAACCCTTTATCGCTACATTCCCATAGCTCAAAATGCTCTGTACCACCTTGTGATGTCATGAAGCAGTATTTTCAAGTTAAAGATCTCATGACATGGTACTTCTTGATGCTTTTATATGGCTCCTTAATGGTTCCCTAATACTGTAAATGAATCCTTCTTCAAAATCAACACTCAGTGCATGAGAAACAGAGATAAGCTGAGAAAGAGTAATTTTTCTGACTCTGAACACTCTGTAATGGGCGTTGTTACTTGAATGCAAATGAGGAGAAAAAAGCTGGCCAATAGTAGAGGGTGGGGGCGTGGCCAAACGCTCCGGTCTCTGCTCTGAGCGCTCTCTGATCCATTTCCTTGTTTTTGCACGGGGGGAGAGATTTGAAGTGTTCCATTGAAAAATAAACACATTTCCACAGAAAATAAAATTAAACCACTGCTGTTCAAAGGTCCAGAGGTTCAGATAAAGGACTTCCGAGCCTAGAAACACTCGGACGTGCCTCCAGGCAAATAAAAAAATGCATTTCGCATTGCCTAGCGCATTCGCAGTCCAAACTCTCTGGGCGTGATTTACAGAGACGCTGAGTACAGACAGACGGGGGTGGAACTGCATTTGCATTTCTTTTTTCGATCTGACGTCAATAAAGTGCCTTGTTCAAACTCGCCCGTTTGAGCTCCGATTTTTTGTAACGCAGAAAAGGATCGCAAATGCTCAGTTTAGACATTTCGCAACTTTTAACTATGGGGGGGGGGGCTAAACAGGGTAGGGGAGCTCACATTAACGTTCAAAAACCTCAGAAAGTGAAAATTTCATGCCATGGGACCTTTAATAGCTACCTTATACCTTTTGTTTTAATAGAGACTGGCGTTTCCAGGTCTGAGATAATCCAAATGAATCTAGTGAAGGTGTGTGGAGTTTAAATATACAGTGGAGCACTTCCTGTATTACCATATGACATCACAAAGTGGGACAAGTGAATAAGTGTTTTTGTTTGAGAGAAGAACTCAGCCTAAACATGCAGAGTTTGCGTGTTAAACATGTGTGAATGAAACAGAACACAACTCCAGGTATGTTTGTGATGAGTAAGCAAAATGATAACTTAGATCAGAAAATAGTGTAATGTTGACCCTATAATATTCACAATCACTTAATCATGCTTGAAACTGTTCATATTATTCAGCTATAAATAAATAAACTAAAACAAATCAGATCTTTTTCTGTTTTGTGTCAATGAAACCGTAAAAACCAGAGCTCCAGTTCATTACAATTGCCAGAGTATTTATTATCCACATGAAGCCTGTGTAGACCCGGGCGGGGTGCTTCCTGACTGGAGTACTCTCTTAGGACACTAGCAGTGTTTGATAAGTGCTCTGGCCCTCTGCTGGTGTGGGGCCCATTATTTCTATTCCTCTGCATTGTCCCTGTCCCATGTACACAGCAACATAGTCACTCTTCATCTCTGTATGTATCACAGGTCCCAGGACACTAACATGTGGGAGATAGACGACATTCACGAGCATTCATCCACCACTGCAGTCTGCAATCGTATCCATAGTCATGTTATTTTGGAGGATATTGGAAGAGTTGATTTTGATCTGTGTCTGAACCAAATCTCAAACTGTGGTACTTGGTTTGAAAGTCTCATGATTCTTCAGTCTCATGCATATGTATTTACAAACATATTACACCACCGAAATATGTTTGAATTCTTATCAAAATGGTTAGAATTGTTATGGGTCATTCCAGAAATGGAGGACATTTTGGCTTTAAAATTCTTGAAAAATAAACCTTCACTTTTCTGATTTTCTGCTACATATTCATCAATAATAGGTAATAAACTATCAAATGCTTGATTAGTTCAGCTTACAGTCAATGGTAACATTTTTATTATATGATTTATATGGTTTGTTTATTTATTTCCTCTAATCACAGTAACAGGGTTGCAGGTAACAGGGTTGCAAAATGGCGCTAATGTTAGCTTTATCTCAGGAATAGAAGCTAGCTGTTTAGCTAGCTGTTATTACTAATCAAGAGGAAAAACGTATTTATGCAAATACGTAAAGGAAAAAAAAAAAAAAAAATTGTCTTATTCTGATCATTTGCATAACAGGGTTGCATGAGGTAGAGTGAGACATTCAGTCAAGGCTAACGATGTTATAAAAATATGAAAAATAGAAGAGAAGACAAACCTTTGCTCTGCCCATTCTTTTGGAAAACTGTTTGATGATGTCAAGTCCAGGGGATCATGTGGTTTTCTGTTTTCTTCTTCTACCAGACTAAAAATGTTCTGGTAACAGGGTTGCGTGCATGTTGTGGGACACATGTTCCATGAATAATAATTATTATTTGAAATATTATGTCTATTAAAACAAATGTTCCCACAGTTACAAGAGATGGCAATGAAACAAATTATAGAAAAAACAAGACATTTCAATTCAATTTTATTTGAAATTCAATTTGGTCATTAGAGGGGTGGGACAAGAGGAAAATGGCACTTTGGGGGTACCCCAGACTTATTTGGTATTTTAAAAAGTATTTTCAAGCATTCTTTTCTCTTAGTTTTTTAGATTTGGTCTCAGGACAAGTAAATTCACTCAGAAACTGTATGTTTTAGTATTGTGTATGTGGATTATTTAATATTTGATGCGTGGGACGTAAAATGTCCTCCAATTCTGGAATGACCCTTATATAATTTGTTATGTATTAGAACACATTTAGTAATATTTGATAGGTGCAATTAACTGTCTAAAATGACAATGTTGAAAATATTCAGAATAACAGATTTTTTTTAAACTTGAAAATATGGATAGACTGATTTTGGTCTGCAATACTACATATTGAGGGATTACACATACAATACTACTATAGACTTTTGCACTATAATATTATGCATAATGTAAACCATAAACATTTTTCCATGGCATTCCAGATTATAGCTCTCATTGATTGACTGATAAAAAAAATATAGGCTATATATATTGGGGAAAAGGCAATGTATTACAAAACGATGGTACGCAGGTACCATGGTACCTCTGTTTGGATAAAAGTACTCAGTGTGCAGTGGTCAGGAGGAGAGTTTGAATTTGATAACTGTTGACCATGTTACTGGAACTTCTCCACAGTAACATGTTTAACAGTTTTAACTTGGGGCAAATGTTCCTCCAAGTCCTACAATCCTCTCTGCTCTATGTGAAGAGCCCTCTCAGTGCTCTGGTCTGAGTTTAGATGAGAACACTTCAACATGGCCCAGGCCTCATCACCCTGTGAAACCTTAGAGCTCACACAGACCAAAGCACCCACAGGCCTGTTCGGCTTCTTCAAGAGGCTTCGCCAAAGTGAGAAACTTAGCTTCACTCAGTTAACATCTTGGTTCTGTTGCTCATATTAAATTGAATTTATGCATGCATTTCTTTGCTTGATATCTTCTAAAAAAAAAAAAAGTATAGTATCCCTATTGATACTTTTGATTGATGCAGTGACATCACCCTACATACACTGTAGAATAATGTTCAGAAGTTACCATGGTGACACAATGTACACATTAGCAAACATTGCCAAAAATATAAAATGAAAATACAAAATGGATTTAAGCAACACGTTTTCAGGAGCCTGTTTAGATGTTTGATTTTCAACAAAATCATGACGTAGTGTGACAGAGTTGTATAAAAGCACAACACAGCTCACTTGTTATTGTTCCAGTTAAGTCAGTTCTTTATGGTCCCATTGTGTTAAAACAAAGCACAGATTAAAGTCTAACAAAGCACCAGCATCAGACAGACTAGTGCCTCTAGTTAGCATCACCCCAGGGGTATGTTGATGACATCAGCCTCAAAGTATTAATTATTTGAAATATATGACTACTGGAAAGGAACAATAAGATAAGTTAAGAGAACCTTTATTTGTCCCACAATTGGGAAATTGCAAAAAACAAACAAACAAACAAACAAACAAAAAACAGTTCAGAAATACAGATAATGTAACTTTGAAGAGAGTTAAGAAAAAAAAAAAAAGCAAAACGGTCATGTATTAATCATTGTGACTATGGTTAGGTACAGTGCAGCATGTGGAAGAATAAACGGCAGGTCAGGTGCGTTCAGCATGATTCCTGTAGGTGGATGACCGCATTAGCATTAGTTCATTTCACACTCTGCACCACGGGGTCTTTCTGTAGTCTGCATGTCCTCTGTGTGTCCTTTTGTTTTTCTGGTTCACCCCATCAACCCCTGTCTTATCCAAGGGTGTGCAAAAATATTTAAATATTGATATATATATATATACAGTATCAATATCATGGGATGCTGTATTGATATATTGCTATTTTTGTGGTATATTTTTACAAAATTTTCAAATGTATGCCCTGTCTAGGCTACCCCACTATGGTGGGACACAGCCTTTGTATATAGATAGATAGATAGATTTTGAGAGCTACAACAGTAGTGTTTGTTTGGAGAAAGTAAACTTATTCATGCAGTATATTTTCACTGTTTTGATGAGTAACACGGGTGTTTTTCATCTTAACTTTGCACAGATGTTGTGGTTTAATAAAGACTTCTAGTTTCCCATGATGACATGATTTAGCCTTTGTTTTTACTCAACCATATTGAATAGATTTGAAATACAGTGGTATCGTGGTGGTTACGTTCTAAAAAATAACCCACAATAGGCGAAATCCGCGAAGTAATCAGCTTTATATTTTACAATTATTCTACATGTTTTAAAGCTGTAAACACCTCACCACACACATTCTACGCTTTTCTCAGACTGGCATTAACATTTTCTCACATTTTTCTCTTGTTTAAACACTCAAACTTTCGTAGATTTTCAACAACAAAAAAATTATTAATAGTGACGCGTGTATTTCACAGTTCCTCTGACCGTGCCTCTTCATCCTGGCGCCGCTCCGCCTCAGTGCAGGCGTCTTTTTCCAAGTCAAGAACATGGTTATGGGGAGTTGTTGATGCTCTTTTTCCTTTTGGGTGAGAAGATTCTTATAAACAGACATGCCACCTTCGATTATATTTGAGAATGTTTTGTCGACATTGTGGGTTTTGTCGGGGAGAAAACTTGCAAAGATACACTGCGAGCGATCGAACATTTGTATAAATCTGGCAAACTGAATGCATTCTGTACTGTACAGGAGACACAGCCCGGAGGAGAATGACTGACAAATCGGCAAAGGTCTACAGCCAATCAGGACACAGAACACAAGGCGCGTTGATACACTATAATAAAATTGTAATAAAAAATCTGCGAAATGAGACCGCAAAAGGTGAACCGCGATATAGCGAGGGACCACTGTATCTCATATCGAATCATATTGAATGGAAAGTGCGTGCGCTGTATTGAAAAACATTGTATTGTGACTTATGTATTGTATATGCAACTTCTTAATGACACCGAGCCCTAGTCTTATCCCTCATGAATGTTCTGACCGATATCATGCTCCAGATTGGTCACCCCAGCAGCCATGGGTCAAATGCAAAGTGATTTTCATATCCAGTACAATGCTGTAAACCAAAGCATTCATACACGGGTAAAATCAAAACTGCACAAACCAGGGCCTGAGCAATTAGTCCATTTGCTCCAGTTCAGCCTGCTCCATTGACCCACATAGTTCGAGATGGAATATGTGGCTCTCGTCATCAACAAACAAGGTCATTATGCAAATGTGTATGCAGCTTACACTGTTATATTGTGTTTGTGAATTTGTGTATTTTTGTGACTCAAGCGGCCTCTATAGCGTTGAATAATATTAATGTTTAACCCAGAATTCCTCAAAACCTGGACCGAAATAAACTTGCCTAGAAGTATGTTGTATATTATTTCACCATCCCACACTTTCCCACCTAAAACTCCAGATAATTAATTTGCGTCTGTGCCAGGGAACATCCGCGCGCTGTTTACCCCCTGCGTCGCCCCTCTTCCCCCTCGACCCTGTTTTTTCCCAGCAGCCCCCTTGGCAATCTCCCATACACTCGCAGTGATGAAAGAGATTTCCGGGGTCTTGCGCTAATGAATTGGCATTATTATTATTAAATGATGTTTGTACATTATGACCCAGTTTGCTCCCAGTGTACGGTGGAGCGGCTCCAAAACCCACATCGTCAATTAAAAACCTTTTCTAAGCTCCTGGAAGTTGGTGAAAGTGGCGCGTTCTATTTGTGGCTCACTGGCGCTCCCCTGTGGTCAAAAGCAAAACTGCGCTGTTCCTTGTTTTTTTTTAACTGCGCTGTTCCTTGTTTTTTTTGTAAATTAGATTTTTTACAAAGCACTTGTTATTATTTTATATTATTAATATCGAGTCTTGCCCAAGGCTCAATGTTAGAGCTAATTAAACATGTCAATTTGTGGACATTGAAGTGACCTTATAGGGCTGAAAAAAGCTGCAGATCAGATTCAGCCTACAAACTTAAAAATATGACTAGTGGCTTCCCTAATTATTATATACTTTTTTTTCCCCCTTTTCGTGTCCCGTCTCCGGCCACAAGGGGGAATACGGTGGCGCACCAAAGCCAAGGGCCTTCTCTCTCATCCCAGGATCAAATGTGCGCTTTTCATCTGAAATTCTCCTTTAGTGTTAATGATGTTGACAGCGACTTCACAAGCTTTATTTTTTAACATTATTTTGAGTCCGCAGACGTGTGATTAATGCAGGAATGAATGAGGAGAAATGTTAATTTTCCTTTTGATTCAAATGATCGCATTTGAATGGCACTATCAAAGATGTGTGTCCCAGGCAGAAATAAGAAAAACAAAAACACGTTTGTCATTTTTTTATTCATCCTGCATTTACTAGAGACAAAGAAGAAATTACAAAAAATTATGATAGATAAAGTACTATTTTTATTATCTAAAATATGGTTTTATATGGAGTGTTTTTGCTGTATGTCCTTTGTCCCTTGGCCAGGTTTTGGACTCTCAGTCCCTCATAAGACTGAAATTAAATTTGATTCAACAGTAACTTCATTGACAGATGGCACAGAAATTCCTTAGGCCAGGGCTCTCAAGTTTAGAGCGAGGTCGTGCGTGAGACTGCGTAATTTCCGAGGAGCGGGGGGCGCTTCAATTGCGTGCGAAATGCGTGAGACTTGAGAGCCCTGTATGTTTGTCTAAAGAGCAAACTTAAAGGGATATGCCACCCCCAGGTCAAATTTGGGCATCTCCCCACAGTCCAGAGACTAAAATAAGTGGTGGAAAGCGTTTTCCTGCTCACCCAGCCATTGTCCGAGTCTGTCGCCACTGACCGCCGCGGTATCTGGTGCTCCTCCGCCTTAGACTGGAGTCTAACGTCGCCAGAGAAAGATTTCGGCCAAAAGGAATTAATTTGCTCGATGCGTTTCCCAATTACTTTGTGTGTAGTGCGCATTCATATCGAGTGCAAATAAATGTGCAAATCAACACGGAGAGCTTGCCTTGGTCATTTTGGGTGGGAACTATTTTCCAGTGCGTAAGAATACAGCCGTACCACGCACCACGTTGTGCAACAGGGGAACTCCCTTCCCGGTGCGTAACAGGGATTCCCCTGGTAGCGTGCTGCGTGGTACGGCTGTATTCTTACGCACTGGAAAATAGTTCCCACCCAAAATGACCAAGTCAAGCTCTCCGTGTTGATTTGCACATTTATTTGCACTCGATATGAATGCGCACTACACACAAAGTAATTGGGAAACGCATCAAGCAAATTAATTCCTTTTGGCCGAAATCTTTCTCTGGCGACGTTAGACTCCAGTCTAAGGCGGAGGAGCACCATATACCGCGGCGGTCAGTGGCGACAGACTCGGACAATGGCTGGGTGAGCAGGAAAACGCTTTCCACCACTTATTTTAGTCTCTGGACTGTGGGGAGATGCCCAAATTTGACCTAGGGGTGGCATATCCCTTTAAACTACAAAGCTACTAATGAGAGTTGTATAAATGAAGTTATTACCTGATGGTTCTCAGTTTGTTTTATCATCTCCTCCTGTTCAGTCGCTGTCCTTATCACTGAGCGCGCACTGCACTGTCAACAGTCTGCCCAACAACAGAACAGTCTATTTTCTGATTGGCTGAAAAGCGCCTGATATCTGAGATTTTTTTCCGGGGAGCAGGGCGGGGGAGTTTTTTTCGCTGAAAACGCACGGTGCCTGCATAAACTAAGCCACACAGACCGATTTTCTGGGCACCAAAAAAAAAAGAAAACATCAGCGTGAGAAATGCCATGTGTGGCGTGTGAACGTGTGAACACGTCAAATTGCGCGTGTCACACTCTCAATGTGTGAGACTTGAGAGCCCTGCTGGCTATTTTAATGAAAAATATCATGTGCTTGAAAGATGGTAAATGGTCACATCTTTATATAGCGCTTTTCCACCTTCAAGGCACCCAAAGCGCTTTACAACAAGGAACCACTCACCCATTCACACACACATTCACACACCAGTGTACGCAGACACTGGGGGCGAGGAGGGTTAAGTGTCTTGCCCAAGGACACAACGGCAGCATTCATCTGTGGGAGCTGGAATCGTACCAACCAACCTGTGGGTCAGTGGATCTGACTGGATCTGTTTCTTATTTTTCATAAAAAGAACACCTGTCCCTAGGGATCACTGTCATTTCCACCACCACAAAATGTAACTTTTAACTTTTTTTTTTTTTAAACCTTTGTCTACTTGAATCACATGAGTTGTGATGTGACAGGAGCTCATGTTAGCATAGCAGCATTAGCTCCATGGAAGAAAGGGAAACAAGAATAAATCAAGGTGAAGTTTTGCAAAACCAAGAGTACGTTTATTGGTCGTCATTTCCAAACACCTAATATTTCCTTTGAATGTACAAATAATGAGAAAAATACCATTTTATGTTGTGTATTTTGAGTATATTTTATGCTAACTCTAAAACAGAGATTAGCATGCTAATATGTCATGAGATTTTAAAAGAAATGCTAAATATTTCCACAGTAATTTCCATCACTTTATTTATTGTTATTGTTTATTATTATTTATTTAATATTTATGTGATTTCATTATAACCACTATCAGATAATGTTTCTACACATTGTGATGAAGTAGAACAAATCAAAATATTTCTAAAAATATGTGTTGGATTTTCTGAAAAATATCATGGCCAAATTTGACTGTAGTTGGAGAATCACTTATTTCTTGAATCTCATGTGACACTGGTGTCTTTGGATGTGTGCTGTAGAAAAGGGGCTTGTGCAGAGTGACATCTGGTGGAGGTCAGGGCAACAAACAAACTTTACTAGTAACACTGTTACATTATATTTTGTGGCATTCTAGGTTAAAGTAATCCAATATTATGTTCTTTGCCTTTACATTGAAAATTGTCAGGCCTCTCTGGAACTTCTGCTGTGAGTCATTTTGGTCTTAAAATGTTTGTATTAACGCGCTCTTCATGAATCTGGTGTTTTTATTTTACTTTTCTCTGTAAATATTCCTATTCCTAATATGAAACTTGTATATGATCCATGAGCTTCATTTGACTGAGGCCAAACACTGTGGGTGATGTCACACTGCCTTAGTCCACTTTTTATACTGTTTCACTGTTTCATTTTCAGACTTTCTATTGGTTAAATCAATAATATTGCTAATATTACTTCGGCTGCTGACACTGGTCTACAGTACAAGCAAAATGCTTCCAGAACAAAAGTAGTGCATTTTTTCTTGGTTTAGGTCACTAATAAAGAAAAAGTAAGTCAGAAGTGCTGATTGGCTATAGTTTACAAGATATAGTATTGGGTCAAAATAGGAAATTTATACAAAATAAGGCAAAAACAGTTCATCAGAAGGTACAGTGTGTCTGCAAGCAACCAGTTCTATCTGAAAGCCTGTCTGCACATTCCAATACATTCATTTTAATATGGCTAGAGTTTTAACATTAAAAAAAAAAAAAAGTGCTCCTCACCTTCCACGGTGGTTGGTCTCTCACTCTCATCCAGCTCGGGTCCTCTACCAGAGGCCTGGGAGCTTGAGAGTTCTGCGCAGTATCTTTGCTGTTCCTGTACTGCACTTTTCTGGCCTGAGATGTCTGATGTTATTTCCCGGGATCTGTTATAGCCACTCCTCTAGTTTGGGGGTTACAGCCCCGAGTGCTCCGATCACCACGGGCACCACTGATGCCTTCACCTTCCAGGCCTTCTCCAGCTCTTCCTTGAGCTCCTGGTATTTCTCTAGTTTCTCGTGTTCCTTTTTCCTGATGTTACCATCGCTTGGTATTGCAATGTCCACCACCACAGCTTTGTTCTGTTGCTTATCCACCACCACTATGTGGGCAAAGGCGGGTGCACTGACGTCACCATTCTGTCAGTCTGTATCTGGAAGTCCCACAGGATCTTGGCTCGGTCATTCTCCGCAACCTTCGGAGGTGTTTCCCACCTTGACCTTGGGGTCTCCAGCCCGTACTCTGCACAGATGTTTCTGTACACTATGCCCGCCACTTGGTTGTGTCGCTCCATGTATGCTTTCCCTGCCAGCATCTTACACCCTGCAGTTATGTGCTGGACTGTCTCAGGAGCCTCTTTGCACAGCCTGCACCTTGAGCACCCGAGCAATAGAGGCCCAGATATCTGTGTGGAGTTTGCATGCATGGTCTGGGTTTGATCCCCGGGCCGCCCGAGCCTTTCTGTGTGGAGTTTGCATGTTCTCCCCGTATCTGGGTGGGTTTCCTCCAGGCACTCCGGTTTCCCCCATCAACCCAAAACATGCACCATAAAATCCTGGTAAAATCCTCCAGCTTAGGTCCTGACCAAACCGAAGCAAGAAGATCATGGAGATGGTCCCCGGGCGCAGTAATGTGCTGCCCACTGCTCCTAATAACAGGATGGGTTAACCCTCCGGTCGTGTTCGCCTCCAGCCCCCTACTTTAGTGTTCCCGGTCAAAATTGACCGGTCTGTTTTAACTGCTCTTAAATTAGCACAAACATTTTTTTTTCCCATACCAATTTTTTTTATTAAGCATTCTTTAGTTGAGAACAATGTTTCAAAGTAGTGTCTAACAACAATTTATAGAAGTAAACATTAAATAACATCAGTTAAAATACAATTGGGCACTGAAAATGAACTACAAAATGAACATATAATACAAAAAATAAATGGAAAACCAAACACCAAACAACAGGGTGTGTGTGTGTGTGTGTGTGTGTGTGTGTGTGTGTGTGTGTGTGTGTGTGTGTGTGTGTGTGTATTCATGCACATGAGTGGCATGTGACACTCAGGTCAGAGTGGGCCTTGCAAACATAAGCATGACATTAGCAGCATGTCAGGCTCGTTTTGATGTCTCTAGGGGCATAGAGGCCACAACGCTTCCATTTCTGCCCATGTCCTTGTTGGGGGAGAGCAGCCAGGGCTGGGGCTGGGGCTGGAGCTTGCATGCTCCTAACCAGAATGGTGGAGGCTGGTGTGCGGGGAATGTGCTGGCGTCGCTGTATAAGAGGAGTCACCAAAGCGAGGAAAAGTCTCCTCTTTAAACTTTTCCCCTGATTCCAGGTTAGGTCGATTGCTGTCCACACCACATACCCGTTGAAAGCTGACACATCCAGGATGTTGTGGAACAGTGCCACAGGCCAGCAAGCCGTCATCCGCTTACAGGTGTATGTACCAGTAAGCTTCAATAAAGGAACAATAAATAATAAGAGATTAGGAACAATATTCAATCTGTCATACACAAAATGCTGATTCACCTAGATAAAAATAAAATAAAATCCATGATGAGACTTTACATTACCTTATCAAGGCAGTCAACGCCTCCCTTGTTCTTGTTGTAGTCCTGGATCATCAGGGGCTTCCTGTCCTCTGTGGCGCTGATAGCGGCGTCTTTGTGTACTGTGCTCATCAGGATGACATTTCTGTTCTTCTTGGGAACGTATGACACAAGAGTGTGAGTGTCAGTGAATGCAAATTGTGATGAGAGTGCCTGTCTTCCTCTGGTCGATACCAGCGCAGGGGGAAGTTCGGGCTTGTTCTTCCTCACTGTCTCTACCATGGTGAGCTTTCTTTTCAGTAGCTCCTGACCAAGAGCATGTGATGTGAAGAAGTTGTCACATGTGATATTATGTCCTTGGAGACCGGTTGTCATGTCCAGCACAACACGCATACCCTGGTTTGTATATGTGTGTGTGTGTGTGTGTGTGTGTGTGTGTGTGTGAGTGTGTGTGTGTGTGTGTGTGTGTGTGTGTGTGTGTGTGTGTGTGAGTGAGTGAGTTGGGGGAGTGTGTATGGGGATGTTTTCTGTATGTTGAATGAATTTACTCTGGATACCCATTCATTTCCTATGGCGGTCACTTTTGACCGGGAACACCACAGGTGTAACAAGGTTGATTAAAACACTCAAAATTTAACGAAATAGGTGATCATCACTTTTATATGTTCAAGTACACAGTGTGGAGGATATCATAAGGTCTTGAGGTAATCAGATGAAAAACATAATATTTATGAATATTATAAGTTGTAAAACGGTCAGATTTGACCCGAACACGACAGGAGGGTTAAATGCAGAGAAGAATTTCTCCAGTGTGAGATCAATAAAGTCACTTCTTCTTCTTCTTTATAATTATACCATTACATATCTTGAATACATTAGCTAACCAGCACAGTTATCAATTGATTTTCAGTTCATCTTCTCAACATAAATGAGATTTAGCCACTTTTATCTCGGAAGCAGATACAGTCCAAAAATGTGTAGACCAGTGTGATTTTTGGGCTGTAGAAATTAATTTAATTATATAGCCTATTTACATTTTAATTTTTAATTTACTTTATGCATCATAGGCTGCAGAAAACACACACATTTTATAGTATAAAACTGAATATTTTCTTTGCCTTACATTTGTTTTGAACTTTCCATCATCGACAGGCTTCATCATCAACTATACAGTTTATTCATTGCACCTGCAGTACATCCCTCACTCACACACAGCACATTCATAAATGAGCAAGGACCACGTGTGCCCAAGGGCATTACAATCTGGACCAGGCATGGATCAAAACACTGACCTTTGCGTTAGTGTGAGAATGCTCTAACCACTGAGCCACTGCTTCTCAAATATATTGTTGTTCTCTCTTCTGTTACAAGTGTCCAGGGCCTTACATCACAAGCTATTACGGCCTTTTTATGGACAATTGATTTTTACACCATTTAACCATGCAGCAAATAAACTGAAAACAAATGAGGTAAAATTACGGTAGTGCTACTATTAAACAGTAACAACAATTGGAATTGCAGTGGACGGTCTAGGGCCTATATGAAAACCAATCTGTCTCTGTGGTGATTTTCTTTGTGATAGACAGCACTTTCGAAAGAGCCACATCCTTTAAGACGACTACTTCTACACCAGAGCAGCCAAGAATATTTGAGCAAACACTGAAAGCTAAAAGTGTGCATGAGTGGTCTGCCTGATGTCCCAGTATGCCCCCAGTGTTTAGAGAAAAAATATCCACAGTGCTCAAAATGCTGTCATATTCTACCGTGAATATAACTGATTGCGTGTTATAATTTCAACCGTGCATGAATGGATTTTCAAAACGAAGGTTGCCAGGTCATACAAATGAAAATATAGCGCACCGGGCACCACAACAATTATCCAATTACCCCAAAATAAATGTTGCCATACAATTATAATAGTCCTTTTACATATACTTGTGCAGGCCAGACTTGAATGAACATTAATGTGATTATTTTTTTCTCTTACGGCTGTAGCCTTAAAAAAAATGTAAGTTTTTCCCATTAAATCTGATATTAAAGGGCCTGTACAGCATTACATTATTTTTGGATCTATGTTATAATGTTGTTGCCTCGTCACAAACATACCTGGAGTTGTGTTTTATTTCATTCACGCATTTTTAAAACCTAAATCCTGCATATTTGGGCTGAGTTCAACCAAACAAAAAACACTCCACCTATACAGGGATCACTTCCCCTCTGTCTTGCAAGTTCGCTAGAATCATTCAGATAATTTCAGTCCTGGAATTACCTATCTCTACTGAACAATGTAGCTATTAACTTGAACACTACCGCTTCATGACATCACAAGGTGGAACAGAGCATTTTGAGCTTTGGAGATGTAGACAGACTATTAAACCAGGATTATTCAAACATGTGTGAATGAAAAAAACAACAACACTACTGTGAGTATGTTTTTGGTGAGATAATAACATTATTAGTTATTTGTTTAGGTCAGGGGTGTCAAACTTATTTTGGTCAGGGGGCCGTATCCAACCTACTTTCATCCCAAAGGGGCAGGATCAGAAAACACATAGCAAATATACCCCAAAAATATCAATAAGTCCAAATATTTGTGCAGAGAAATGCAAGTCTATTACAGAAGTCTTTTTGTTTAATGAACTCTTTCTTTTACAAAACATTATAATATTATGAACAACCTGAAACTTTAAGAAAAATGCAATTTCAACAATCAATCAATCAACCAATCAAACATTATTTATAAAGCACATTTCATACAAAAAAAAAAAAGTAACACAAAGCACTTGTAACACGAGCACACAGGTTTCCCATTCACCTCCTTGAACATATAGGAATTGGTCCATTTTTCTTGGAAAATCCTGCACTCGGCGTCCACTTTTTTCATTTTTGACATTTTGCTGATGAGGGTGTCACGGTCAACAGTCAAAACAATGATCCTTTAAAGGTCCCATGGCATGAAATTTTCACTTTCTGAGGTTTTTGAACGTTAATGTGAGCTCCCCTACCCTGTTTAGGCCCCCCCCCCCATGGCTAAAAGTTGCGAAATGTCTAAACTGAGCATTTGCGGTCCTTTTCTGCGTTACACAAAACCAGTGTTGAAACGGGCGAGTTCGGATAAGGCACCTTATTGACATCAGATCGGCAAATGCAGCTCCAGCCCCTCCCTCTGTCTCCGCTCAGCGTCCCTGTATATCCCGCCCATAGAGTTTGGACTGTGAATGCGCTACAATGCGAAATGCATTTTTTTATTTGCCTGGAGGCACGTCTGAGTGTTTCTAGGCTCGTAAGTCCCTTACCCGACCCTCTGGACCTCTGAAATACCAGTGGTTTAATTTTATTTTCTGTGTAAATATGCTTTTTTTCATTGCAAAGTCTCTCATCTGTCTTCCTGTGTTAAACACGGAAGAGAGGAGACGAGCTGCGTTTCGAGCGGGGGAAACCCGCCCCCCCGCTCCTTAGCCAATCTCTCTGTCCTTCTCATTTGCACTGAAGCAGCAACACCCAGAATAAAGCATTTTAGACACATATCTAGCCTCATGAAGACTGTCAGAGTCATATCTCATGCAGTGAGTGTTGATTTTAAAGAAGGATTCATTTACAGTATTAGGGAACCATTAAGGAGCCATATAAAAGCATCAAGAAGTACCATGTCATGGGACCTTTAAGAGCGTTTGGAAAGAGGCGAGTCTTCATTGACTGCTCTGGTGGGAGGGGCCACGCACAGAGACGCTGGAGACGCTGCTATGCTTAACTGCGCAGAAAAAAGACGCAGAAAATTACCAATATTTGAATAGAAAATTTAAATATAATTAAAATATTTGAATGGAAAATCAGCCGAGGGCCAGATTAAAGGTCTTGGAGGGCCGGATCTGGCATGTTTGACACTCCTGGTTTAGGTTGTTCCTATAAACCAGATAAGCATGAACAAAGTGAATGCCTTTACCCACTTATTTGATTATTAGTGTCCCTGTATAGAATTTGTCCTATTTTTCAATCAGTATCTCAGTGGAACCTGTCTGGAGCATCAGACTGGACTGGAGTCTGGACCAAAGCTGTGTAGTGCTATAGCCCCATCCCAGACCTTGGATAGTCTATTCATCCTCTGAATCTTATTTATGAGATGCTTTGTCCTTGATTGAAAATCCAAAATTGTGGGTAATTCTACACTAGCAGCCCTCGCCCCTCTGCGTGCAGACTTGGGACACCTGGATTACTGTAGTCCACGGGTTTGGTTACGGTTTAGCCTAATTGGCTTCATTCCACTCCCCATAGCTCACTGACCAGATGTCTCCCTCCCCCACAACACAGCACTATGGACCAGTTCCATCTTATAATGTCGCTCACACAATTTCAGCCTATTTATTGACATTTTATCATTCACAATATCATCTTGCAGGAAAAGATGTCATCCTTTTTTTTTTTTTATGTTTCCCTATTCATATTCAGTCCTGCATCTGCTAGCCCATTTAAAACTGTTTCCAGCACTATATTATCAGATAGTGGAAATGACACCATAGAATTTGTCATTTTAGTTAATGTTCGGTCTCAGGCTGGTGCATAATGGACACAAAAAACTCACTTAATGCCTATTTTTGTGGCTCAACCCTGTAATTTGAAAAAGCCTGGATTACTGCTCCTTTCTTTAAATAGTGGTTGGGGAAAATACCAGAATCACGCTGTCCTCTCCCGGTTCCTGTTATTACCGTAATGCTTCCTAAAGTGGCTCACTAAAAAAGATATTACACGTGCATCTCCTTATTGCTAACGCTCTATCATTTGAGTTTTGCAGTGAGAAGCTATGTCCGCCATAGCTATAGGAGATGGATTTCACAGCTCGTCCAGCGCAGACAGTTAAGGCCACATTCCAGACCGAAGGAAATGATGTCAGCTCCACTCAGACTAACACGACTCATTAGATTCTGTAGAAAATCTCTCTGCAAGCCAAATGTCCTGCCACCGTCTGTAACTTATGGGAACCCTTTGTGGAAATAGGACAATATTAGACATGGCAGTAACCGATTTACATGAGAATGGACTTTCTTTCTCATTTGGGGTTATAAACAAAGAAGTAGTTTTGACATTTAGCCTGAATGGCATTGGTCACAGTTTTGACACTTGATATCAGATGTCCAGTCACCAGTACACTGTTATCATTCAGATTTACTATAACACTACAAACAACAACTAGCCCAGGGGTGTCAAACATGCGGCCTGGGGGCCAGATCCGGCACTCCAAGACCTTTAATCTGGCCCTCGGCTGATTTTCCATTAAAATATTTTTATTATATTTTAATTTTCTATTCAAATATTGGTAATTTTCTGCGCAGTTTAGCATAGCAGCATCTCCAGCGCTTCTGTGCATGGCCCCTCCCACCAGAACAACACAAATGAAGACTCGCCTCTTTCCAAACGCTCTTAAAGGACCATCGTTTTGACTGTTGACCGTGACACCCTCATCAGCAAAATGTCAAAAATGAGAAAAGTGGACGCCAAGTGCAGGATTCTCCTTACCTGGCCAGCCAAATGATATCTCTCTGTATTTCCTATACAGCGCAATACCATTTGGACACCCTCGCTTCACCCTCGCTCCTCCGGTTAACAACGGACTCCGCGATTCTGATTCGTTCAAAGATGGTGACGTCAGTGCACCCGCCTTTGCCCGCAAAGTCACTCTTAGGCAGCGGAATTTCCTCCTCAGGTTTGAATCAAGATGGCGCAATCTCTGATTGGTTCACTTAGCTGTCTGTCTACGCGCAACTGCAGCGCATTTTGGACCAAGCGTTACCAGACTCACTCGCTGGTACAGCGATGAGTCATGGATTCTTCCAGGCAAGGATTCTCCAAGAAAAATTGACTAATTCCTATTTGTTCACGGAGCTGAATGGGAAACCTGTACGCTTGTGCTGAAATTGCAATTTTCTTAAAGTTTCAGGTTGTTCATAATATTATAATATTTTGTAAAAGAAAGAGTTCATCAAATAAAAGACTTCTGTAATAGATTTGTGTTTCTCTGGACAAATATTTGGACTTATTGATATTTTTGGGGTATATTTGTCATGATTTTTCTGATCCGGCCCCTTTGGCATCAAAGTCGATTGGATACGGCCCCCGGATCAAAATGAGTTTGACACCCCTGAACTAGCCTGTTAATATTTTTTTTTTTTTAAGGTGACAGGTTTTGGCCTCTAGTTGGAAGAAACTATGACTAAAGAATTGCCACAAGACTTGTATAAAAATGAAATCACACAATTACATACATTTTCTTTGTACAAAATGAACACTTTTAGACTTTTATAGTGTCACCTATTGCTGTTGCACTGTGTTTTTGGAGATACATTTGAAAACCATGGCTATCTTTATAAGTTTAAATATCCATCCAACCACGTCTCACCACGGTACAACTCCCTCTTTTACAACTATTCCAGGTGGTTAGCCGTGCTCTTACCTATCTCCTGCTCTGAGAATTACCACTTTTGTAATGTTGTCCATAATAATATTAGATTCGATAGGACACCAAGGTCACCTGTGCAGAAAGCAACTAATTCCAATGCTGGATCAGAGAGGCCATCGAGATTCGCAAACTCCAAGGAGCATAAATCATGACAGGTGGGCGTACACGTTGTCACACACATGGGATGCAGCCCTGGAGAAGGTGTCAGACCATAAGGGGCGTAAGCTTCCCCTACGTGACTCTTCTGAATAAGGATACAGGAAGGAGGTGAAATATGTAGAGCTGGTGTAAAAGGGTTAAGTCTAAAAATCAGACAGGAGTTGGTATGTTCTCCCTTTGTAGCTATAGCAATATCAACCAAAATAAATAATTGTACAACACAGCTAGGTGTACTCCTCATTGGTGACCCATTGCTGTGGTAATCTTGTTTCAGTCATTCACTGTAGTTCACCCACTGCCGATTTAAGCGACACTTAAACTATTTTAAAGTAAAACAAATGGCGCTTTAATGTGGAAAGACAGTGGGTCACTAAGAGAAACTGAATGATGTTAGCTTCATTGTTGCAAAGCTGCATATTGTAATAGAAAGTTGAGGGCCTTAGACCTGTGGTCAATTCAATGAATCATTCAAATTATACTCTGCTCTGCTTTGAATGAGTCACCACTTCTTTATTCACTTGAAGGTAAAGAACCTTGAAAAAGCACTGTATTACTTATGTTAGTTTGACCATTTGGGTCATTTGGAGGCTTTGGACCAACAGACTTTTCAGTCCACATTTGGTGCCTGGGGCTGTTTGGACATCTCTAGTTTAGAGTTACAAGTTATTGACCACTTGCCTGTCATGTTCAGAATGAAACCTCTCTGGAGATACAGATTTATATCAGTCTGGTTTCCACACGCTCTCTTGCCTCTCAAAACCTGCAGCTTTTTTACTTCATTTTTTTTTCCCCCGGCAATGAGCAAAACCAGTGTGGGTCCTTGGGCAAGACCCTTCACGGTACTGCCCCCCGAGCGCTGAAAGATGTCTGCTCACTGCTCCTGAAAAGGATGGGTCAAATGCAGAAGTCAAATTTATCCCGTGTGTCATTGTATGTGAGACCATAAAGACTTAAATCTTAAATCCTGTGTCCCGACGCCCCCAAATGGGGGTTTCTACAGACTACCATGACCTGCCCATTCACACTACCACATGAGCAGCCATTATTTGGTTTGACAGACAGACCATGTCCCTGGTTAACCCACCTGTGAGTCACACCCATCTGAAAATGTGGAGATTCACCAGTGACAAGACTCACATCTTCTTAAAGTACTGAAGCATGTACAGTTTTCTGGATGTAGGCAAATTAATCACTAATGATAGTTCAAACTTTTTGTACAATGTTGTTTTCATTTGTAAACATAATATTACCTGCATATCTAACTTCCTTACCTGATTTGAATCTTAGCACACTTTATAATAATTTTGGCATAATTATAACAGTGTGTAAATTCTCCCTTGCAGTGCCGCTGTGCTTATGTGATGTAATTCTTCATGTGAGCAGGAGTGATGATGATCGGAGCTCAGTGCTGCAGCTGATGTTCCTCGCTCCATCACAGCTCACTTGAGAACCATTCCACATCATTATCGCTAATGTACAGATCATTTTCCAGGCCGATCTCCAGATATTTGCATTGTGATTCATAAAATGGAGTTCTACCACCTGAGAACAAGATATCATCACCGCTAAGCAAAAGTGTGTAGGTTTGTAGGAGTTGAAATGGTAAGTAAATTGTAAACAGTAATTGACCCCATAGCTCTTATAATCGTTAAAGTAGGCGTAGAATCATATTGCATGTAAATAAGCGTATGGATTTCTAATCCAGGGATATTAACCTTGAGGTTGTGATATCAAATGAAAGTGGAAATCTGATCATTATCACAATGTGGGATGGTCATAAACGTCCAAAGATATGAATTATTAATCATACAAGATGGCCCCTCCGGCTCATTTACAGCGCAGGGTAATTGAGTTTTTATGTCAGAAATAGGAACAGTTAGTATAATGTTCCTCACTGAAATAATTATATATATATATATATATATATATATATATATATATATATATATATATATATATATATATATATATATATATATATATATATATATATATATATATATATATATAAAATAATCTTTCCCCTCTGTTTTGGAATAACTGTCTTCATTGTGTGCTCTTTGTATCCTTGACCCATTTCACAGTGAACAGGAAACCTGATACTATGGGATTTAGATGCTACACAAGTGGAACCATATGGACTGCATGCACCAAGCAATAAATCAAGGATATTTGCCTGTTTTTGACCACTCCCAATCCACATAAAAAGATATATCAAACATTGGGGGGTTATTTCCTATGTTTTTACAGTTTGCTGACCACAAAATATATTTTCAGAAGGACAGTGCCGTGAGCCGAGACAGTAAAGAATAACTTGACCTTGCGAATCAGCCTTGCATTCCTATTCGCCTGGGTAACGTCGCATACAATGGTGGATTCTGTTGTCTGACCAGATTGTGTATTTACAGACTTATAAGGGTGAGAGATGGGGGTATGGGACCATGGCAACCAGAACTTGACTTTTCCTCCAACAATCACTGACCTTTAAATGCTAAATTACCTGATCCGTTTCAAAGACGTATGTTAGCTCCTGCACCACATTCTCCTCCACAGAGCCAGATAAGCAGATGTTACACAATGGTACAAGATGCAATAAGTTAAGCTGAAACAAAACAATGGCAAGTCTACAAATGTGTAAAAGACTAGATCACACTATTAGATACTTAGGTACTTACTTATTATCCCCTGATAGAATAAATTTACCTTTATACAAACACTGTCAATGTTTTTGTTCATTTTCCATACCTCCTTGCGAATACCTGATCTCATCTGATCTCAGAAGCAAAACAGGGCTGGGCCTGGTTAGTACGAAGATGGGAGACCGCTAGGAAGGTGCCACAGTGAGGCGACAATGGCTCCAGTCTAGTGCTTACATCATTGTGTCCTTAGGCAAGACACTTTATCCCCATTGCAGAGTATAAATATTTCTGTGTGAGTGTTGGTGCTGGTTGGAGGGGACACTGGCACAGATTGGCTTCCACACTGTTGCCAGTCTGCAACAAGCAGCTGTGGCTACAATAGTATGTAAGTAATATGGAATGAATGAATAATGCACACAATTGTAAAGTGAGTAAACTTTGAGCTGGAAAGGCCTTATATAAGATGAATGCAATATTATTATCAGCTGTTGACTTAAATGAAAATAAAATATATTTTGTACTTTCAGGCCCATTCAAATGCACTGGTGCATAGATTTAATTCAGTTGTAAATCCTTTTTGCTGAGTTGTTTAATGTTTGGGAATACATTTCAAAACACACCCTTTTTTATTAAAATTCCAGTATCCCTGGTCTCACAAAAGCAGAGAGAGTTTAGCCCAACAAACCCTTTACTGAAGTGATTTTTGTATAGCCCAGAAGTAATATAATTGCAAAATGTTGACTTTCATTTAAAGGGATATGCCACCCCCAGGTCAAATTTGGGCATCCCCCCACAGTCCAGAGACTAAAATAAGTGGTGGAAAGCGTTTTCCTGCTCACCCAGCCATTGTCCGAGTCTGTCACCACTGACCGCCGCGGTATCTGGTGCTCCTCCGCCTTAGACTGGAGTCTAACGGCGCCAGAGAAAGATTTCGGCCAAAAGGAATTAATTTGCTCGATGCGTTTCCCAATTACTTTCTGTGTAGTGCGCATTCATATCGAGTGCATATAAATGTGCAAATCAACACGGAGAGCTTGACTTGGTCATTTTGGGTGGGAACTATTTTACAGTGCGGAAAAATAAAGCCGTATCACGCACCACGCTGCGCAACAGGGGAACTCCCTTCCTGGTGCGTAACTGGGATTCCCCTGGCAGCGTGCTGCGTGATACAACTTTATTTTTCCGCACTGAAAAATAAAGGATAAAAGTACTGGAAATCATATGTAGCTTTTATCATAAATCATACAAACCTAACACAATCCTCTTTAAAGTACTGCCGTTCCTACCCTCACCTATGGTCATGAGCTCTGGGTAATGACCAAAAGGACGAGATTGCGGATAAAAGCGGCCAAAATGAGTTTCCTCCGCAGAGTGGCTGGGTGCACCCTTAGAGATAGGGTGAGGAGCTCAGTCACACGGGAGGAGCTCAGAGTAGAGCCGCTGCTTCTCCACGTCGAGAGGAGTCAGCTGAGGTGGCTTGGGCATCTCTTCCGGATCATCCTTGATGCTTCCCTCAGGAGGTGTTCCGGGCATGTCCCACCGGGGGGAGGCCCCGGGGAAGACCCAGGACGCGCTGGAGGGACTATGTGTCCCGGCTGGCCTGGGAACGCCTTGGGGTCCCCCCGGAGGAGCTGGAGGAAGTGTCCGGGGGTAAAGGAGGTCTGCGCGTCCCTGCTTAGACTGTTGCCCCCGCGACCCGGCCCCGGATAAGCAGAAGAAAATGGATGGATGTTTGTGGAGTGGGGCTGGGAGTTTATACTTCTTATGAAATATGATATATGAAAAAACTGCATGACTGCTTCCACCCTCACCCAGATCATAACATAATTTTTGCAAACTCTAAAATAAAAAGATTGCTCCCAGCATGATGACTTTACTGTAACAGCCGTAAACCACAACAGTAGAACTCTTAACCCAAGCGTCCAGCATGGATGATTTCTTTTGTGCACACAACAGAAGTACCCAAGTAAAAAAAAACTCTTCTCAACTTGTGGTACGTCTTTGAACTCACTGCCAAAAGTCGCAATTAGAAGGATTAGGGGCGGATAGGAGACTGGTTTTGTCCTGATGTGCTGTGGTCACCAGATTGCCAGTCTCCTATGGCTGCTGGCAGGGGCAGGGAGTTCACAGCGAGGACTTGGAGCACCCACACCCGTCTTTTTAAGAGCACAAAACCTGGAGAAGAGGATCTGAAAACCAAAGCCAGAGAAGGAGCCACGCAGCACAGTGAAACTTACAATTAGGTGGTGGCAGCAGACAGTCAGTGCAGGAAGTTTGTCTATGGCATGAGGTCATAGGGGCCACTGTGGGAATGAATCACGAATCAGCTTCCACATCGCTACATCTGCCACAAGTACTCGCAGCTATACAATGGAGCTAGAGTGGATACAGTGTTGTGCAGAGAAATTTGTTTTTAGTTGTGTTGCAATGATGTTACTTCCTGAGAAACATAACTTGAGTTGTGTTTTGTGTATTTTTAATTCACAGATGTTTGAGTAACCCTTTATTATTAATCTATGTCTCCAAAGCTCAAAATGTGAGTGATGTCCTGAAGCGGTAGTTTTCATGTTAAAGGTCCCATGGCATGAAATTTTCACTTTCTGAGGTTTTTGAACGTTAATGTGAGCTCCCCTACCCTGTTTAGCCCCCCCATGGTTAAAAGTTGCGAAATGTCTAAACTGAGCATTTGCGATCCTTTTCTGCGTTACAAAAAATCGGAGCTCAAACGGGCGATTTTGAACAAGGCACCTTATTGACGTCAGATCGAAAAAAGAAATGCAAATGCAGTTCCACCCCCGTCTGTCTGTACTCAGCGTCTCTGTAAATCACGCCCAGAGAGTTTGGACTGCGAATGCACTAGGCAATGCGAAATGCGTTTTTTTATTTGCCTGGAGGCACGTCCAAGTGTTTCTAGGGTCGGAAGTCCTTTATCTGAGCCTCTGGATCTTTGAACAGCAGTGGTTTAATTTTATTTTATGTGGAAATGTGTTTATTTTTCAATGGAACGCTTCAAATCTCTCCCCCCGTGCAAAAACACGGAAATGGATCAGCTGAGAGCTCTGAGGGAGAGCGGAGAGTTTGGCCACGACCCCACCCTCTACTATTGGCCAGCTCTTTTCTCCTCATTAGCATTCAAGCAACAACGCCCATTATGACCTGTTCTGAGGGAGAAAAAATACTCTTTCTCATCTTATCTCTGTTTCTCATGCACTGAGTGTTGATTTTGAAGAAGGATTCATTTACAGTATTAGGGAACCATTAAGGAGCCATATAAAAGCATCAAGAAGTACCATGTCATGGGATCTTTAACCGCTACCTTTTGCAGAGACTGGCAATTCCAGTAATTCTAGTGAAGGTGTATGGAGTTTAAAAACACAGTGGAGCACTTCCTGTATTCCACATGATATCACAAGGTGGAGCTGAGTGCTTTTGTCTGAGCAAAGAGCTCAGCCTAAATAGATTCAAGATTCAAGATTGTTTATTTGTCATATGCAGGATCAACACAAGGTCAACAATGCAATGAAATGCTTTGGATCAGTAGAACCGTTGACTCGCTAAGATAGTCAAGAAGTACTAATAGCATGCAATAATAGTACATGGTAAAAAAGTGTTGCAGAAAGTGCAGGGGAAGAAGTAAACAATATAATAAACAATATACAGTATAACAATATAATACAAAAAAATGTAATAAAATATAAAATACAAAGGTGCAGGTAGGATTAAATAAGGTGTAAGTAGAGTGTTTCACAGATTGCACATAACATAGTGTAGTATAAGTATTGCACATGGGTTATTGCACAGGTTATTGCACAGGTAACAGTAGCATTTACAGTGAGGTAGTGACATACATGATACACTCATATATACAGGTTTTGTGTGTTCAACAAGTGTGAACAGGTTTGTTTGTGATGAGGAAACATTATAACATAGACCATATAGTGTAATATTGGCCCTATAACTAGTGAGGAGTAATTAAAATAGTGCCTGTAAAAAGAAACTCTATCTAAACTCCCTTAGAAAGAGAATTAAATATGCACAAAGTGACTGTTACTAATAGCTTGCATACATTATCATTAATTGCTTGCGTGCCACTCTACCTGTTGTGATGATCAAATATTGAATTAAGCCAATAGCCCATTTTGTGTTCATTTTCTGACCCCCTTAGACTGGTATAAATATAAACTCCCGTAATTTTACCATAGCGTTGTTCACAAGTATGACTTCAAATTGCCCTGACAACTGCAAGTTAAAAGTTAGTTTAGAAATCTGAATATTTGACTTTTTCAGTTGCTCATATCATCATTCAATCACCCAAGACTAAAAATGATGAACGTGGAGGCTCTCTTTTTGTCATCTGGAATAGATTAGGAGATGAGTGTCTTGATGAGTTTAATGTATAGCGACATTCTCGTAATCAAACCCAGAATCCTCTTGGTGTGTGAAAGGAGTTTTAATCAACTGTGCCATATTTCTTTCCCAATATTCATTCTAAAGCTATTCAGCAAAGGCTCATTTTTATCCTACAAATGTGACTTTTTCACTATTAATACTTGCAAATGAGTATGTAGTTTCTATTGTAATTTTAATATCTTCTTTTCAATATTTTTGGCTACAATAATAGAGAAAAACTTTCCTAACTTTCAGTAATCTAACAGAACATACACACTGTTGCCCATGTTGATGGCTCAGAATGTCCTCGTTCATACGTGGCTCCCCGTCCTTCCTTCACTGTGTCTCCATTACGCCTTCGTCTTTGCCATAAATCAATACATGCCTGGTGTTAGTGTGTGCGAGTGTGGGGTTGTGATTGTTTTTACTGAGCGTTGCTGTGTAATTTGGTTAAATGGCACTTGCTCCCAGTTTACTCCAGGATGGTAAACAGTCTGGTAAAAAGGGAGTGAGCTGCTGATAGACTTAAAGCATGCAATCAGCTCTAATTGGCACCATGAACTATACAACTCAACACGACCTACCTGGAAGTCTTATTTTAGCTCGAAGTCAAGCTGAAATACTAGTTCTGAAATCATCAATATGAAGTTACATTCTGGGGTAAATGTGTAAATAAGAATAGAGAGGGAGAGTTGCTCCGAGGGGCCGATGGTATAGATTGGGCAGCTGTGGCTATAATAGTAGCTTACCATCACCCAGTATGGTGAGCATTAATGATAACTACAGTGTACCGCATTGAGAAGCTTTGACAAACCTGGAAAGCGCATTACGTTTATGCATTACATAAAGTGTATGTCATTATTATTATTCTGCTAGTACTGTCTAGCTCAGACCTGGGCATTGTCCAGCCCTTTGATTGACTCTGAATGGCCCATTTAAGCCAATTTGGAATTACAAAATAAACATATTTTATAATTTTACCACAAACATGGACATTTTTTGTAAAGCAACCTCACTTTTTTATTGGCGGCACAGTGGCTGAGTGGCTAGCACTCACTCAGCAGCAAGAAGGTTCGGGGTTCGGTCCCAGGGTCGCCCAAGCCTTTCTGTGTGGAGTTTGCCTGTTCTCCCCGTGTCTGGATGGTTTCCTCCGGGCACTCCAGTTTCCCCCATCAACCCAAAACATGCTCCAGGTAAAATCCTCCAGTTTAGGTCCTGACCAAGCCAAGCAATAAGATCATGGAGATGGGTCCCCCGGCGCCTGAAAGATGAGCTGCCCACTGCTCCTTAAAAAAAGGATGGGTCAAATGCAGAGAAATAATTTCCCTACGGGGATAAATAAAGGATGTCTTCTTCTTCATCTTCTTCTTCTTCTTCTTCTTCTTCTTCTTAGTCATAACATAAACTCTTACCAGTCTTACCAGTGCATCAAAACAATGCTATTTCCTGCTTTTTATAAAGAAACACATTCGTAATTAATATTATGCAGAATTTAGTTTAGTTTCATTTTGTCCCGGCCCTCCACAATATTTTCTCTTTCTCATGTGGCCCCATGGAAAAAATAATTGCCCACCCCTGGTCTAGCCAGTGCTCCGTTGTAGGAAGTATTATATCTCTGATGATGTCCAAGACAAAAATAACAGCGGCATAGAAATGCAATATTTCAAATTAGCATAAGATGACATTCTCTTAAAATGTAATTAATTTTTAAGGTCATCACACTGAAATAGAAAAAGGTTTTACATTACATACTTCCTTTTTAAGTTGTCATGGAGCCCAGCTAACACAAGCGTCTACCCGTTACCCTCACACAACACTTCCTGGTCATATTTGTGTTCCGTCTCAGTACTTTTCCACTAAAGGCCTGACTCACAGCTGCACTGCACTTGAACCCTTATCCCCTACCCAAGCCCGCTATACAAACACCTCCCAGTCCATTTACACTGGCTATCATACACTCCATATATACCATATATACACAGCACAACAAGTGCCAGGACATAAGTGCTCTGCTGGCTGACGGATGCCTGCCTGAGCTGGAGCCGAGCCTAAACAATTTGGCAGTGATTGTACATATGGTGTTCATAATGCCTTCGTGCATTAAGCAATACTACAATAATATACAATAATGAGTCTAGTTTATTCTATGGTGAAATGTTTGGACCGTGCTGGGTTTGAGTATGCTAACAACTGGGTGTTACTATATGCAGGAAATTACAGCCAGTATGTATCAACCTATTTATGAGTTTCCAGGTATGAATACTCAACATTTTCTGGACTTTCCCGCACTCAGAAGATTTAATATTTGTTTTAAATTGTTAAAGGGCCCATATTACTCTACTTTCTGATCTATGTTATTATGTTGGTTCCTCACTAAAAACATACCTGCAAATTTAGGCTGTAAAAACACTGGGCGATGTCATGTGGTAATAGAGGAAGTGCTTCACTGTGTTTTTAAACTCCAAACACCGTCACTAGAATCATTTGGATGATTTCAGCCCTGGAATTGCCCATCTCTACTGAACTAAAGGTAAAAGGAGGCTGTTAAGTACCACTTCATCACATCACAAGTTGGAACAGAGCATTTTGAGCTTTGGAGATGTAGACAGACTAATAATACAACTCTGGGTATGTTTCTGAGGAGGTAATAGCGTTTTAACTTGGCTTAAAGCTTACAAGAGTCAATTTTGTGTAATATATGACCACTATGGCAAATGTTCTTTTGTCATTATCATTATTATCCCAAACCCTACTCATTATCCAACACACTTTCACACTATTTTATTTTTAATCTTCTCTTGGATACATTTGCTCACCTAAACATTTCACTATCAACAGTCTTTGTGCACACCACATTCTAGACTGGCACCAGTGGTATGCTCTGTACCATACAAATCTAAACCATGAATTCCACAAATGCCCAAACACAGTGTGACCTCAGGCATTTCATCCCAACACCTAATTTCACTATTTTTTTTTTAGGCAGGATGTGTTGCTCTAAAACACTGTTTGTCTCTATGGCAGCCTGCAGTTAGTGGTGCAGTGTGTTCTGGTATGTTGTTTGGTATCACGCTTTTCCTCCTCGCAGTCTGACCTGTGGCCGAGCTGGTCAATGCAGAGGGTTTGTTCAGTTAAAAAACTACAAATGGGTCTGACAGTGTCACAGCTTCATGACATAGCCCTTGATTTAAGTTGTGTGATTACATATTACGCACAGTTTGTCTTAAAAGTGCATTGTAACTTTTCCGGTGGAGGGTGTGTCAAATGCTTGTCTCCATGGAGATGTTATCGCTTTGTCTAGAATGTTTCACAGTATGGTATTACATTTTTTTTCTTCATGGAGACCAAACCAGACCAAATTACAGGTCAAATCTGTTTACAGTCAGCTCTATTTTTGAACTATAAAACCACCTGTAATTTAATAAATGTAAGGTAGAGCTGTTTAATGCCATACTGTGGAACATCCCATGCAGAAAACATGTGGACATAGTCCACATTTTGGTGTTAAAACAAGTTCATCATATGTTTTTATAACCCACATTATTAGCTATAAGAATGTTGTTTTGGTGAATTGAGCGAGTGTTCCTGAACGCTTTTAAAACTATACATTTTGCCCACCTAAATATTCCTCCTCCCCTCTCAGTATTTTGGCTGTTCCCTTCACCCTGTATGAAGTCCTATCTTTGTGAGGCGGCTGGTTTATGAGGTATGTCCTGCATGCCTGCCTGGGATCAATGTCACCTTTCAGAAACTTTTGGACACAACACAGACTGGGAAGTAATGGCTACAAAGAAGCCCTTTGAGGTGCAGGCCTTACCCCCAGTGCTGACCTAAATCTGCTCATTCCCCTCTTCTCTCTCTCTCACTTTCCCCCCTCCTCTCTCTCCTTCTTTCTTCCTTTCAAGCTCCAACAGATTCTCAGACATCCAGCCCAGGCACATACTAGTATAGCCATGGAAGGAGCTCTTGAGTTGTGGGAGTGCGGGGTGGTCTCTGGGAGATCTGATAAGATGCAGACATGTTTTCAACTCTTCTCCAGGCCATATACTAGTACCTTTGCTGGTTTACAGGATGGTGAAATTGTATTGTCAATTTTTAAATGTCTAAATCAACTCATATTTTACTTCAAGGTTAGCCTATATTAAAACTCAATAGCATTAAATGGTACTTGAAAACCATTGGGATGTCATTGCAAAAACATTTCATCCAAGGTCTGTGTTGCTCACTGACAATGGCAAAAAAAATAAAAATCTGCTTCTGAATGTTTTATTTGCTAAGCTACATTCCCACTATTGCCATTTTTGAGCTATTGAAAGAAATCTATTAACCCTCCTGTCGTGTTCGGGTCAAATCTGACCGTTTTACAACTTATAATATTCATAAATATTATGTTTTTCATCTGATTACCTCAAGACCTTATGATATCCTCCACACTGTGGACATGAACATATAAAAGTGATGATCACCTATTTCGTTAAATTTTGAGTGTTTTAATCAACCTTGTTACACCTGTGGTGTTCCCGGTCAAAAGTGACCGCCATAGGAAATGAATGGGTATCCAGAGTAAATTCATTCAACATACAGAAAACATCCCCATACACACTGCCCCAGCTCTCACACACACACACACACACACCTACACACACACACACACACACACACACACACACACACACACATACACATACAAACCAGGGTATGCGTGTTGTGCGGGACATGACAACCGGTCTCCAAGGGCATAATATCACATGTGACAACTTCCTCACATCACATGCTCTTGGTCAGGAGCTACTGAAAAGAAAGCTCACCATGGTAGGGACAGTGAAGAAGAACAAGCCCGAACTTCCCCCTGCGCTGGTATCGACCAGAGGAAGACAGGCACTCTCATCACAATTTGCATTCACTGACACTCACACTTGTGTCATACGTTCCCAAGAAGAACAGAAATGTCATCCTGATGAGCACAGTACACAAAGACGCCGCTGTCAGCACCACAGAGGACAGGAAGCCCCTGATGATCCAGGACTACAACAAGAACAAGGGAGGCGTTGACTGCCTTGATAAGGTAATGTAAAGTCTCATCATGCGTTTTATTTTATTTTTATCTAGGTGAATCAGCATTTTGTGTATGACAGATTGAATATTGTTCCTAATCTCTTATTATTTATTGTAGCTTACTGGTACATACACCTGTAAGCGGATGGCGGCTTGCTGGCCTGTGGCACTGTTCCACAACATCCTGGATGTGTTAGCTTTCAACGCGTATGTGGTGTGGACAGCAATCGACTCAACCTGGAATCAGGGGAAAAGTTTCAAGAGGAGACTTTTCCTCGCTTTGGTGACTCCTCTTATACAGCAACGCCAGCACATTCCCCGCACACCAGCCTCCGCCAGTCTGGTTAGGAGCATGCAAGCTCCAGCCCCAGCCCCAGCCCTGGCTGCTCTCCCCCAACAAGGACATGGGCAGAAAAGGAAGCGTTGTGGCCTCTATGCCCCTAGAGACATCAAAACGAGCCTGACATGCTGCTAATATCATGCTTATGTTTGCAAGGCCCACTCTGACCTGAGTGTCACATGCCACTCATGTGCATGAAAACACACACACACACACACACACACACACACACACACACACACACACACACACACACACACACACACCCTGTTGAGTTTGGTGTTTGGTATTCCATTTATTTTTTGTATTATATGTTCATTTTGTAGTTCATTTTCAGTGCCCAATTGTATTTTAACTGATGTTATTTAATGTTTACTTCTATAAATTGTTGTTAGACACTACTTTGAAACATTGTTCTCAACTAAAGAATGCTTAATAAAAAAATTGGTGTGGAAAAAAAAATGTTTGTGCTAATTTAAGAGCAGTTAAAACAGACCGGTCAATTTTGACCGGGAACACTAAAGTAGGGGGCTGGAGGCGAACACGACCGGAGGGTTAAATATTTTCCCATCTGTAGTTATTACTGACCGCAGTGGCCATTGAAAGAAAAGCCTGAGTCACTCCTCTCTTCTTTCTGTGGACTGGGCTTCTTGTGATTTCATCAGCAGCCCCTTCCCCCTCCACCTGTACAGCTCCAGTACATGTTTACTCGTGTCCCCCAAGGTAAACTCTACTACATTCACACTTAATGTACATCATCACCACGCCCTGCCTCCTCCTCTGCACGTCCCAGAAGAACCAGTCGTGCTCAGATTGTTTCTCCATGTGTTACTGTATGTACTCTACTCCAATCCTCCGTGGACCTGTTCTGAAACACACTGCGGTGTATGTAATCACTTCCAGACACACACACCCACACAAAGTCCAATGCATTTTTATCAGGCTTTTATTTTATTTCAAAAATAAGTTAAACAACTTTATCCGGTACTTATCAAAATCCATTCACACAGGTCCAACAAAAACATGGCTGAAGAATTTGTGACAGAAAACTTTGAAGAAACTGACTGTTGCATTTTGTCAAACTACAGGCTTTTATAACGGTGGAAAAAAACATCACAAAATCACAAATCAAATTTGTGTTACAGTTTAAGATTAGAAAACAAGTAAAGTTCAGCTATAGCTTTAAGGCACAGAAGGGCAACACCAGTAGCAGATTACAGTACCAAAAGTTCAGTGACATTTTCCTGAATGATCAACAGATACACAAACTCCATGTGAGCGAGCAGGCCAATGCTAACCCGCCTACAGTTCACAAGGTTACCAGTGTGTTTACAGACTCAACTTGACAGTTTCATTCCCAACAATAAATAACTGTGTGTTGTTTTCTTGTGATGATTGTCACTTGTTTTTTGTGTATCTTTAGTAAGAATATTGTCACTTCCATTTCAACATTTCACTCTGTTTGACAGAGATTCTATAACAATTCTTTATTATTTTTAAAGCATTGGCTTTAAAATAGTAAATCAAATCCGAGCCGCATATCAAGAACAGAAACAGTAAAAATACCGTCAAAAGCCTAGCTCAAGGGTCAACAAAGGACACAGCGATATAGCGGGTGCCGTTGGTGGTGGGCAGGCCCTCGTGCAGGTGGGTCAGTCGTCCTGGGTGCATAAAGCTCCACCCTTTTCTGGGAGACTCGATGGAGCAGTTGTATCTATGGAAACGGCAGCCTCCACCCTACAAGTTCAAAGTATTGTTTTGAGGTACATCTAGGGCTAGGTGCACATTCACAATGGCTTTTATTTTATTTTAATCATTGCCATTTAACACAAACATTCACTAAACTCTGGTCCAATCCATATGCTTTTACAGACAGAGAATTGGTTTGGTTGGCTGATTGTGGACTTCTGGATTATAAAACTGATCCTGCATGATTAGAAATAACTGAAGTACACTCATTGCAGCTGAAAATAGCAAAAAAGAGATTCTATCCCAGTACCTGGAAGTCCGTGTTCTTGTTGTTGAGAGCGATGTTGATGGTGAAAGTGGAGGAGTCATGATGAGGCCTGAGGTAAGCCTGTCTTTCTGGAGTGTATTTCACCACAAAGTTCATCACGGCGTAGCCCTAAATAGGTACACATCATGTTAGCAGACAGCACACAGCCAGTATCACTCCCATTATTTGTGCCTGTACAGTAGGGCTGAATGATTTGGGAAAAACATTCTGACAATTGAAATTTAAAATGGGTCCAAGAGAATCGACAAAAATACTGAAATGCAAAATGACAAAGTGATACACGACTCAAATGTTTTTCTTAAAGGTCGGATATTACGCAAAAATAGAGTCTTGTGAGTTTTTAGCCTTTTTATAATGTTGTTACCTCCTTAGAAACATACCTGGTGTTGTGTTTTGTTTCATTCACATGTTTGAGTAACCCTTTATTATTAGTCTGTCTACATCTCAAAAGCTCAAAATGCTCTGTTCTGTCTTGTAATGGCATCAAGTGGTAGTTTTCAAGTTAACATTTACCTTTTGTTCAGTAGATTGCCAATTTCAGGGCTGAAATCATCCAAATGATTCTACTGAAGGTGCATGGAGTTTAGAAACACAATGAAGCACTTCCTGTATTACCACATGACATCACAAGGTGGAACAGTGTGTTTGCTGTTTGAGAGAGGAACTCAGCCTAAACATGTGTGAATAAAACAAAACTTCAGGTGTTTATGATAAGGAAACAACATCATAACAGATCAGAAATAGCGTAATATGAGCTCTTTAAAGATCCCATGCCATGGTACTTCTTGATGCTTTTATATGGCTCCTTAATGGTTCCCTAATACTGTAAATGAATCCTTCAAAATCAACACTCAGTGCATGAGAAACAGAGATAAGATGAGAAAGAGTAATTTTTCTCTCTCTGAACAGGCCATTATGGGCGTTGTTGCTTGAATGCAAATGAGGAGAAAAGAGCTGGCCTATAGTAGAGGGTGGGGGCGTGGCCAAACTCTCCGCTCTCAGCTCTCAGCTGATCCATTTCCGTGTTTTTGCACGGGGGAGAGATTTTAAGCGTTCCATTGAAAAATAAACACATTTCCACAGAAAATAAAATTAAACCACTGCTGTTCAAATGTCCAGAGGCTCAGATAAAGGACTTCCGAGCCTAGAAACACTCGGACATGCCTCCAGGCAAATAAAAAAACGCATTTCGCATTGCCTAGCGCATTCGCAGTCCAAACTCTCTGGGCGTGATTTACAGAGACGCTGAGTACAGACAGACGGGGGTGGAACTGCATTTGCATTTCTTTTTTCGATCTGACGTCAATAAGGTGCCTTGTTCAAAATCGCCCGTTTGAGCTCCGATTTTTTTGTAACGCAGAAAAGGATCGCTCAGTTTAGACATTTCGTCGCAACTTTTACCCATGGGGGGGGGGGGGCTAAACAGGGTAGGGGAGCTCACATTAACGTTCAAAAACCTCAGAAAGTGAAAATTTCATGCCATGGGACCTTTAAAGATTTTTGAAACGATCTAAACTACTTCTAATCCAGAATCCAACAGAATTTTCAGCTGTTTGTGAATGAAATGATATAACTTACATCCATTCAAATTGAGATTTTGATTTCATTGCGATTAATCTTAGCCCTAAGTGTACAAACGTGTCTGACTATGGCTACAGTTTTTCACTAACCTTAGTATAGTATCCAGAAAACACCTTTAGCGTCACTGGTGAAATGAACTCTCGGAGGAAGTGCAGCCACTCTTTTTCATACCCGATCTGCTTCATGTGGATATCATCGGTGGGCACTGTCTCATAACCTCCAGAGATCCGTTTGTCCTGAGAAGACACAACGCCATGATTAACGATGGAACGAATGACCCGGCTGCCTCGAAGTGAGCGACAGTTTTGGCAGTAGCAGAAGTGTGTGTCTGGTGACTGTTAACCACAGGGAGTGCTGTTGTCTGCAGCTCCAGGCTTAATGGGCCATACAGCTGAGCCTTTTCCCAAACGTACCCATTCATCTTTCCAGGCAAACTGTGCCGCATGCTAATTACCACTTTTTAACTACATAAAACAGATCGCCTGCATTACATTTATAAAGGAGGATTATAATACCATTGTGAAAGGTTTAACTCAAAGAAAACTGGCATAGTGGAATCAAATAAAAAATAGAAATAAAGCAATGTAGCATATTATCATTTATGTGCGTTATACATTATCTGTGATGGTTTTCAGAGTCAGCTTTATTGTCAAGTCTGTCATATGTGCTCGGCATAGAGTGAATCGAAATTGCGTTTCTCTCTGGCCAAGCAGAAAAAGTATCGGCACAGAGAATACAGGGAATACACCGAATCAAAATGGAATCCTTGAAGTATTAAAAGTAACTTCCAACTAAGTGCTTGTTTATTACAGCAATTACTACTAGTGATACTACTTTTACTGCTGCTACTACCACTACCACTACCACTATTACTGCTATTACTACTACTACCACTACTACTACTACTCCTACCACCACTATTATCACTACTAATACCACTACCATGGTAAAGGGAGAAATTCAATTTGTCAACTGGACAAAGTTTATTTGGTCGAAGTCCATTCAGTGTAGTGAAGACTGCAGTGAGCGCTACACTGGAGAAACAAAACAACCACTTCACAAGAGGATGTACCAACATCGACGAGCGTGCCGGAGTGGACCGTCATCTGCCGTACATCTCCACCTAGAAGCCACAGGCCACTCCTTTGAGGACAGTGAGGTCCAGATCTTGGCCAGAGAAAAGAACTGGTTTGAGAGCGGAGTTAAAGAGGCTATTTTTGTCAAGAAAGAGAATCCTTCTTTGAACAGGAATGGAGGGGTCAGGCACAATTTGTCTTCCATATATAATTCCATTCTCAAACCTAAATAAAAAAATTAAAAAAAAGAAAACAATAGGGTAGCCAGGTCAGGTCCAGAGGTGTGAAAAAACCTATTATGGTCCTGAATGGGTATGCTAACAAGACCCCAGACAGAAACTAAAAACAAAAGACAGAAACTGAAAACAAATAGGTGTGATAGTTTCATAGTAATTTCATTGTAGTTAGCTCTTCCCTTCAGGCAGATATAAGCAGTGTCCACCAGCACTCTAGCCAGAACTGACGAAGCAGCTTGGATGAGCTGCGAAACGTCTTCGACCAAATAAACTTTGTCCGGTTGACAAATAGAATTTCTCCCTTTACCATGGATTCTACCTGGACGACTGAGGGATTCTTCACACAATACCACTACCATCACTACCACTTTAGTTCAAACGCTGTCTAATCCCTGTGCACTAGACTACGGTTCACATCATCTCCTCACAGGCTGCCCAGAGACACTGGTTAAAAAATGGTCCCAGTGCAGAGAAGAAATTTCAGTGACAAAGGTGATCAAAAACAAAAACTACATCTTAAGAAAATCGATCTTCAAAACATCGACCGAGCCCCTGAGCGTTGCATAATAGCACACGCACTGAGGAAAACCCAACGCTGAGTGCTGACTGGAGTGCTTTGTCCAGTGTCCCTCCGCTCTCAGCACTGACCTCATGTTTGCCTCCGGACCAGGAACCGTAGTGCTCCATCTCCTCCACTAGTTCATCACAGGCCTTCTCTGTTAGCACGGGGAACCAGAACACATCCGGACAGGGCTACAACACACAGACACACAAAGGGAGAATTCAAAACCTCGAGAAATGTAACATGCCACCTCTATACTTCATGCTGCTGTAGTATTTATTATGTATTTGAACTCTTACCTCTTCCAAGTAGTTGTGGGTGAAGATCTGTGTGTAGTTCTGGTGGATGTACTTCTCTTTCCAGTCCTGTGGAGGTTAGATTTAATGTTAGTCAAGGCATGTATTGTCTAGACTGTTTGCTGACCTGCATACCTTACGTTCTGAATCCCACCTCAAATACCAAGCGTGCCAAGTCCAGGCCAGAATCCCAAAGTTTATATTACCTCACGTCTTCTCATTCCCAAGTAAGGGCAGGTGATACAGACATAAAAGTGTATATCTTAAAGCAACACCATGTAACTTTTTGGACTAAAATGGAAAGTTCAAATCAAAATATTCGCCATTTATCCAAAGCAATTCAATTTCCATAGGGACAAGCAGGTGGTGGCCCTTCTCCAGGCAGGTTTGGGGAAGATGCAAGAATGCTTTTATTTTAAAATTCTTTTTTGGCTAAAATGTTAAGCAATGGACTTAAATATTTTGCAGTGATTCTCCTGATATCATGATGATACTGGATCATATTTTGACGGCCCTGTGAATGTCAGTTTGCATGGAAAGTGAATAGACTGCATAATTTTAAAAAGTGCAGTGGCATATTACCTTGTTTGCATCTTTTTGGACTTGACAATAAAGTCAATATTAAAGGGATAGTGTGTGTTTTTTTATGTTAATCTGTTTGGGTTTCCTTCTAAAAGTTACGTGTGTTGACACTGGCTTACCTCTGACAGTCTCAGCTGATCCCGGTTCGGCTCGCTTTCTGAAGCCCACGTAAGTAGGTCCGGTAACTTACCTGGAACATGAAATAAAGCTTGTTTTTCTTCTCAAAACAAAACATTTGTTAGAAAGGTGATATATTTGCGTCCGAAACAGTTGTCCACGAAACATCCAGCAGCGTATTTCGCATTCGCGTATTGTCTCTCTTCACTCGTATCACTACGCCCATGTTAACTCTATCAGCCTGTTCACCTTTAGCGGATGTCTACGCCGAAGTTTACAAGTGAACAGGCTAATAGAGTTAACATGGGCGTAGTGATACGAGTGAAGAGAGACAATACGTGAATGCGAAATACGCTGCTGGATGTTTCGTGGACAACTGTTTCGGACGCAAATATACCACCTTTCTAACAAATGTTTTGTTTTGAGAAGAAAAACAAGCTTTATTTCATGTTCCAGGGAAGTTACCGGACCTACTTACGTGAGCTCCAGAAAGTGAGCCGAACCGGGATCAGCTGAGACTGTCAGAGGTAAGCCGGTGTCAACACACGTAACTTTTAGAAGGAAACCCACAGATTAACATAAAAAAAACGCACTATCCCTTTAAGATTTGGAATACCTTCAGAACATTTTCAATATAATACATCGCCCACCTCTACTCACAAGCCATTATTTCACCACGATCCTTTACTCCATTACAGCTAATACCATTCACAGGTGCCTGCTGCTCATTTGTGCCTACAGGAGTAATTGTTTCTTTATTTCACAATGAAGCAGAATAATATACAGGCATAATGACTTACCACTGGGTTTTCGAATATCTGCCACAAGTCGTTGTGATAATGAGAAATGTTATAATTGGCTGTAGAAATTAGTCTCCCGAATTCGTGGCGGTTTGTTATGTACATGAAGACTCCCTGTGGCAAACGGAGAAAAAACAAAGTTCAGTGAGCTGCATACAAAGTTACAAAACAGCTTTCTCAGTAATAGATCCAAATTTAGACACAACCTGAACACCTAACACATGACAGGTCCTCATTATGTTACTTAACTGATTTAGGCATTCAATTATAGCTTTAATTCGACTGGCTAAAACAAGTTTAATTGCAGAAAGGGTGTTTGTCACAATCAAATGCTTGATTGGTGGGTAAAACCAACAGAAATATAGGTGCCATATAAATAATCTGGGATTATTTATGGGTGCTGCAGGGCGTTGTGGGCTGGGAGTGAGATTGGATTATAGGAGGAGGGAAAGGATGTGGTTTGGGACAAAGAAAATTAAGGAATACTACTTTTCTTAGAGGGAAAAGTGAAGGCTTCTCTATGTTTGGACTCACTATCAGACTAGGCTTTCTGTAGGATTTCAAAGATGACAAATTAGTAAGAATTTGGGAAAGGGAATTACAAAATCATGAACATATGCCAAAGATAATATGTGATAATGCTGCAGCCTAGTCTGAGATCAGTCTGAGTTGAGTGAGAAGGGGGCTACAGGCATCAGGACAGAGGACTTGCAAATGGACCCTCCTCTTCTTTGACGAAACCAAGATAAACAACAGGTGTTTTCTACCACTTAAACCACATACTTTTACACTTAGATTCATTGGCCAAATTGTTTCCAGGCATTCCTTGAAATACAAATCCTGCTCTTTCACATAAAAAAGCTGACCATTTTACCATACTATATTTTAATTGTCATTTGCATTTACAACATGCACATAAAAGACTAGACTGTGAAATGTGCAATGACCTAAGCCACTGGACATGTTGTTAGAATAATCAAAACAAATGGGAACCTTCGGGGGCCTGAGCATATGGAATGATTCCGGAGAAGGGGAGTCTTTTTCTCTGTGACTGGTCTAAAATAAAGGAGAAGCATTATGTCAATATGGTAACATAAATACTTAAGTTAGAAAGACACATTTGTCACATACACATAGTTAAAGGAGGACAGCTCATATGCCTGTGTGTAAAAGAGCAAGGGTCCCTCTGAAGCTGATGTCTTTGTGAGGAAGTGCAAGGCATGCTGGGAGAAATAGTCACACAATCCAAAAGTGCAGAGATTAAATATGGTTATAATTATTAGGTGAAAAGAGTAAGTGTTTTTTGTCATCTCATCAGCCAGGCGTTACAGCTGAGTGCGCTGTCTGTGGTCACATGACACATATGACGGGGAGAGGGTGATACTGTAGATGTAGAAGTGTAAGGCCAGTTTAAGATCTTAAGCGCCGCAGAGCCCTTCATAAACACAGGCAAGCCATGCCTCAGTGACATACAAGACAACCACATTCATTGTACTTGCCCGTGTCCTGTTTGCTGCACTGTTGATTCATCAAGGTTAACATTTGGTAAATTCAAGTGCATATGACAGGTTTTCATGTTTTTTTTCTAATTATGACTTGTTTTGGTGTGACAATCTGTTGTAAATATTTATCACAGCTTTATATCGAATAAGTGGCAGTCCGAGGGGAAAAAAAGTTTAAAAGAAAAGTAAAAAAAAATACAGGAAGTAGCACAGAATTGTGAAAGAGAATTTGTTTATCCACGTCATCAACATCCAGAATTCCATTCAAAATGCAGGGACAATTTATATGCAAAAAATGTAAAGGGCCCATATTATGCTTATATATACATATTTGTTGTGTTTTGTTTCATTCACACACGTGTAACACACAAAACCTGTATTTAGGCTGAGTTCTTCTCTTAAACTGAAAATGCTCTGTTCCAGGTTGGGATTATAACATGGTTTAAAACTCACAAGAATCAATTTAACCTACCATAGAACCTTCAAATACTAGAAAAAACTAGGCAAGATTTTTTAGTAAAAAAAAATATTTAATCTGAAATGAGTATTCTAACCTGTCATATGCACTTTAATCTTCAAACTAAAATACAGTGGGGCAAAAAAGTATTTAGCAGTTACAGAAAGTGCCCGTTTTCCCACTTAGAAAGATGAGAGAGGTCTGTAATTTTCATCAGTGATACACTTCAACTGTGGGAGACATAATGTGGAAAAATAAATCCAGGAAATCAAATTGTGTAATTTTAAAAAGAATTTATTTATATAATGGGGGAAAATAAGTATTTATCACTAATAAAAATTCACCTCAATGTGAATGGAACAGTGTGTTTGGGATCAATGTCATGCTGGAAGATCCAGCCACATTTCATCTTCTATTCTCTACTGATGGAAGGAGGTTTTTGCTCAGAATCTCGTGATACATGGTCCTATTCATCCTCTCCTTAACACGTCCTCATCCTGTCCCCTTTGCAGAAAAACATGATGTTTCCACCCCTGTGCTTCACAGTGTTTATGGTGTTCTTGGGATGCAACTCCACATTCTTCTCCCGCCAAACATGGCGAGTGGCATTTATACCAAAAAATCTATTTTGGTCTCCTCTGACCACATGACATTCTCCCAGTCCTCCTCCGGATCATCCAGACGGTCCCTGGCAAACTTTAGACAGGCCCAGACATGTGCTGGCTTAAGCAAGGGAACCTGTCGAGCACTGCAGGATTTTAATCCATAACGACATAGAGCGTTAGTAATAGTAACCTTTGTGACTGTGGTCCCAGCTCTCTTCAGGGCATTGACCAGTTACCCCTGTCTAGTTCTGGGATGATTCCTCACTGTTCTCAAGACCATTTGTACACCACGAGGTGAGATTTTGCGGGGAGCCTCAGGTTGAGGGGAGATTGTCATTGATGTTATATTTCTTCCATTTTCTAAAAACTGTTCCAACAGTTGACAGTCAACACTCTTCTCACTGAGTTGCTGGGCTATTGTACATATGCTCATCTTAGCCTTGTGCAGGTCTACAGTTTTGTCTCTGGTGTCCTTAGACAGCTCTCTATTCTTCATCATGGTGGATTTTGCAGTCTAAATGTTTGTGGGTGTGGACTGGTGTCTTTTATACAGGTAATGAGTTCAAACTGAAGCAATTAAAACAGGTTTACAGCTGCTAAATACTTATTTTATATAAAAACTATACAAATAAATTCTTTAAAAATCACACAATTTGATTTCCTGGATTTTTTTTTCACATTCTGCCTCTCGCAGATGAAGTGTATCAGTGATGAAAATGACAGACCTCTCTTATCTTTTTTAAGTGGGAAAACGGCCCTTTTTATAACTGCTAAACACTTGTTTGCCCCACTGTATCTGCTGACCCTACATATACAATAGAATGTCAGATAAAAGAACACAAATTGAACTTTGACACATATTACACAGGAGGTTAGGTCTCACCAGCTCTCTGACATTTCTACAGAAAGCCATGTCGGGGTCCAGTTTCTCCAAAACAAAGTAGTTTCTCTCCTTCAGCTCATTCCTCAATGTGATGCCCTGGATGAGATAGACGTGCGCCATAAAAGGAATGTTCCACACGCCCCTAGAAACAACAAGTGCACAGGCCCATTAGAAAGAGCATTCCTCCAGTGTGTGAGGATGTGGCTTTTCTTGTTTACACTGTAACTTGGTAACACTTCTGTCTATGTGGTCAAATGGTCACACGGACCGGGATGGAGTCTACGTGAGGATCCTTTGTTAGTTCAGTTTCAATAAGACATTTATTCATTGGTAAATCTAATCTTGCCTGTAGTCAATGAATGTGAGATTGAATTATTGTTTGCTCAACTAGGCAGTTTTTCACAACTCTCAGAAATCTGTATTGCTATTACAACTAGCATGCTAACACCTACTTCTTTATTATCAGACAATAAAATGATTAGATGCAGACAGAGTGCAGCTGACTTGTTTTGACCTCAACAGCTGCTTATCCACTACTGTATATCTGTACTGGGGCAAGACATATTTTGCTCACATACATGGGGAATTGGGCTCTCAAGGCTCACGCGTTGAGAGTGTGACACACGCAATTTGACGTGTTCACACGCTCACACGCCACACATGGCATTTCTCACGCTGAGTTCTTTTTTTTTTTTTTTTTTTGTGCCCAGAAAATCGGTCTGTGTGGCCGGTAGTTTATGCAGGCTCCGCGAGTTTTCAGCGAAAAAAATCCCCCTGCTCCGGGCGCACGGTCCGAGCGAGGCCGGAGCAGACGCGCTGTCCCCCGGGCACGGTCCTCAGCCTCAGTCCCGGTGCCACGTCTCCTCTGAGACGCACCGACTCCGGTCCCGGTGTCTCAGTCTGTGCGTAACGTGTCCCCCCCAACGGCTTACGCGCGGAATACGCGCGGCCCAGAGCAGAGCCGAACTGCCCGCGATGAGATGCGGTGAGACGGGGGCCCGGTGCATTAACCAGACTCTTACATGAATCCGCTAAAAATGTCCCGCTCCCCCCCGCCCCAGTCCCTCCTCCCCGCCCCTCTCAGCGCACACTGACAAAGTGCGGTGATGATAAAACAAACTGAGAACCATCAGGTAATAACTTCATTTATATAACTCTCATTAGTTGCTTTGTAGTTTAAGTTTGCTTTTTAGACAAACAGGGCTCTCAACACACAATTCGACGTGTTCACACGCTCACACGGCATTTCTCAAGCAATTCAAGCGCCCCCCCGCTCCTCGGAAATTACAGTCTCACGCACGACCCCGCTCAAAACTTGAGAGCCCTGCTATAAACAAGTGTAAACTGTATAATAATACTATAAAATATACACATTTGCGGCTTTACCTAATCCTAAAACAGTCCAATTTCCACCGTCTCTACTTTACTTTACTACTATTTTAAGACTGTTTCCATTAGTCCATATTTATAGGTACAAGGTATTGCGGTAATGTTTTAGTACCAGCTTCACCAGGGTTTGAACCAGGCCGAGTAGGTGTGCATAAAAATATGTCAGATTCTACTTAGTAATGTAAACCTCATGATTGATTTTCAAATCACCATATGTTTTAATACCTGATGTGACAAGGCCTATGTCTTCACTTCTGCTTTTATACAAGATTTAACCTCGTTCGTGCCTTACAAAGATTTTGCTGTAAATCTTTGCTCTGAACGTAACGTTTGACTTAAACCTCTGCTTCTTTTTGATGTGCTGTCTTGGTTCACTCCTGGAGCCAAAGATCTGAGCTATTCTCAAACTCCCCTTCTGAGCATAGTAGGCCCTTGACTGGCCGCAAGTTCACGGGATATTAAACTTCTTCTGTGGTGAGTCGATGTATATTATTTGACTGTATAGGGCTCATTTCACATTATTTTCACATACAAAAAATGTTCAGTGCTCTGATGCTATTTTGGATTTGGATGATTATATATTTTCATAGCTCGAAATAAGTCCTGTTTTGTGTGCCCATCCATTTTCATCCGCTTATCCGGGGCCGGGTCAGGGGGCAACAGTCTAAGCAGGGACTCCCTTCACCCCGGACACTTCCTCCAGCTCCTCCAGGAGGACCCCAAGGCGTTCCCAGGCCGGCCAAGAGACATAGTCCCTCCAGCGTGTCCTGGGTCTTCCCCGGGGCCTCCTCCCGGCGGGACATGCCCAGAACACCTCCTGAGGGATGCGTCCAGGAGGCATCTGGAACAGATGCCCGAGCTACCTCAGCTGGAGCTCTACTCTGAGCTCCTCCCATGTAACTGAGCTCCTCACCATATCTCTAAGGGAGCGCCCAGCCACTCTGTGGAGGAAACTCATTTTGGCCACTTGTATCCGCGATCGGTCATTATCCAAAGCTAGTGATTAAAGGTGAGGGTATGAACGTAGACTGACCGGTAAATTGAGAGGTTTGCCTTTCGGCTCAGCTCTCTCTTCACCACAATGGTCCGATAAAGTGACCACATCACTGCCGACGCTGCACTGATCCACCTCTCAATCGGCCACTCTATCCTCCCCTCACTTGTAAACAAGACCCCGAGATACTTGAACTCCTCCACTTGAGGCAAGGAATGTGCAATGTGCCCATAAAAAAAAACTACTACTACTACTACTACTACTACTACTACTACTACTACTACTACTGCAACTTGAATACAACATTACAGTAGTGGCTTCAACTACATTTAAAAATCACTACTACTGCTATCACAAATTATTTATAATACTTCAGTACTTATTCAAACTACTACAATTATGCACAATAGCTATTACTACTCCTTACTACAACTTAATACTACTATTACTTCTACTACTACTGCCACTACTTACTAATTCTTCTCTGTGGCTTACTCTCACTACTATTACTGCAACTACAGCTCACTATTTTTACACAAAATAAGTCATTGTTTACATATTTAGCTATTGTTTACGTTATGTATTTTTTACCCCTAAAGATTAGTCATGTCAGAGTATATTTTAAATGATGTTATATTTAGTATGTAACAGTTCCCAGTACAGTTGTGATCCCATTACCTCAGTGATTTAATGCCTAGATGCAGATAAATAGACCATGACAAAGGCACAGCTCTTCCTCCATAGTGCTGTGAGGCAAGTGCGCTTGTACTTACACACGTTTTCTTTGCACTATGTCGACATAATCTTCGGAGCGGGCGTAATAACCGTCCAGGCTCAGGGCTCCCCAGAAGTTGGACCACAGTTTGCCGTGACGAGTGACAAGGGGTCCAATTATTTTCCTGTAGAGAGGCAGAAGGCAGAGGAGAGATGGTAATTCTGTCAGAGGAGCTAAAACTCAAGCTAACCGCCTTTTGGAATGAAATCCTCATAGAAATTGTTGTGTGTTTGTGTGATCTACTGCACCCAAGTACAGCCATGCATCATTCTGAACCAAACTACTTAAAGTCTGAGTGTTTTCATTGAATTTGCATGTGGTCTAAACCATAAATCATGTGTAATTTAAAAAGTCGTTCACACATTTTCAACACAACCTCAGTTAAATTCCAAATAAAGCAAACTGAATCAATTTGATTTATCCCAGCCGTTGCTATCAGTCTTTTTCAAAATTGCTACAAGAGTAATACAAGATGTGACACAAAATGACAGGTCTGACTTACAGTACCTGGCCAGCCAAATGATATCTCTCTGTATTTGCTATACAGCGCGATACCATTTGGACACCCTCGCTCCACCCTCGCTCCCCCGGTTAACAACGGACTCCGCAATTCTGATTCGTTCAAAGATGGTGACGTCAGTGCACCCGCCTTTGCCCGCAACGTCACTCTTAGGCAGCGGAAGTTCCGCCTCAGTTTTGAATCAAGATGGTGCATCGGAGAACTGAACGTTCCTTCCATTCAGCTGTAAAATTGGTCTTAAATGACCTAAAACACATTGATTCCTTAAAACCACAGCAGCTGACAGCTCTAGAGGCCTTTATTTTCGTTCTTTTCTTTTGTTTGATTGGTTCACGTCGCTGTCCGTTAACTGTTCTCTGATTGGTTCACTTAGCTGTCTGTCTACGCGCAACAGCAGCGCATTCTGGACCAAGCATTACCAGACTCGCCGCTGGTACAGCGATGAGTCATGGATTCTTCCAGGCAAAGGTCTGACAATAAGAAACTCTAAATCATCAAGATTAATTCCAACTCAATTCCAAATTACGCTTTGATTGGTCAAAAGCAAACTGCAAATGCTACAGTAAGTTTGATAATAAAATATCCTCTACCCTGTACTATAGATTTCTGCTAATATGTTCTGAAATGTGTCTTAGTATAGCAACAGACGCATCCTAGTTACATTGAAACTGTGAATTTAATCTTGATTTTGAAATAGGTAATCATAGCTGTATTGCATTTGCTATCCTTAAATGTTAAATCTACGCCAATAGAGCCTAGGCAACATTTTGTCTTGCAAGTCATTAAAGTGTTTTCTATTATTTCTCTGAATATGCATGCCTCATAAAGCATAATTCTCATGTGGGACTCATATAATGTAAGGAATACTCATAGGCTTTCTATGAAATGAACCTGATAGTGTCCCTGAAGATAAATGATGCTGAGGTTTTATCGTGATGTTAATTTGTCTTGGTTAGAATACAGACATTACACTGTCTCCTGCTGTCCCTCAGTACGCCAAGGGAAATTTCCCATGCACTCTTTAAATATCCCAGAAGCCTCTGTGCTGTGCTGTGCTGTGTTTTGCATGCCTGCCGTTGGTCACAATACAATCCCACAGCCACAGTGACATCTAGTTATATAGCTTTTCCCAATCATAAGTGGCCACAGAAAGAAAAAAAACTTTTTCGGTTTGCTTTTTGTCTTAACTCGAAGTGACATTTTTGAGCAATAGATTTCCATGTGGCTTAGTCAAAAACAGAAAAATCAAAACTTTTATTCTTCGCCATAATGTTCTTGTGGTTTTGACAATTAAGAAGCGAGCGTTCGACAACTCACAACAAGCGACGTGGGATGCCAGCTACCGTTTTTACCTGTTTTGCTCGATTAGCAGCTTGAGCGTCTGCCTGTTGGTTAGCATCACGTCGGCGTCGATGCTGAAGTAGTAGTCGCAAGTGGAGTCCTGCCTGCACAAATCCCTAAAAGACACAGAGACACAGGAGAGAAAGTAATCGTCACTCAATTCAGCGCGATTACTGTCAATGGAGAGCTTTAAATAATGACTGTTTCAAATTTATCAGCTTCTAAATATAAGATGCCAGGGCAAATTGCAGACTGGCGAGCTATCTTTAAGTCTGGAGTGGATCAAGTGATTTGGCAAAGATTAGAGGTTGCTATTAAACCGTTATTATAGGCCGGTCCTGACTTTTACTCGCTGTGCACTCTTGATCATATCTGCGTAATGACAGCCCACAGGTAGAATTACTGCGTGACAACAGACATTAAGTTACACTATTTATGGTGAATGGAGGGTTGACTGGATAGGAAGCACTTGGGACAATGTGTTACGTTAAGTCTCCAGGTATCGTATGTGGAACTGCGGATTAAATTCTTAATTGAATTCTCAGTTTGTGCAATAATAAACCAACACAGATTTGAAGAGGTTAAAGTACTCAAGATAGATATGAGTACAGTGGTCCCTCGCTCTATCTGTTTCGCAGATTTTTTTATTGATTTTTTTTTTCAATTTTTTTTATAGTGTAACTTTTTTTTATAGTGTAACATTGTGTTCTGCGTCCTGATTGGCTAAGAGACTAGACCAAGACTAAACGTGGACTAAACCAGGTCTAGACCAGGTCTAAACCAGGTCTAAACCTGGACTGGACCTGGACTAAAGCAGGACTGGATCAGGTCTAGACCTGGACCAAACCGGGACTAGACCAGGTCTAAACCAGGATTAAACCACCACGTGCCGCTCTTTGCTGGTTTCGTGCAGCTGGTTTGTGGCTCGGGCTGAGAGGATGCGGTCCGGGTGCCGCGGTTCGATCTCGTGCTCGCAGCCCCGGTGTACGTGCGGCCTCACGCCAGTCACGCTGCTCTGTCACGGATTTGACCACGATGAGGGGTGCACGTGTCGCGCACTTCTCCAAGGGGTTGGTGCGCGTCACGTCCCGGGACGTGGCAGTGCTCCTCGCGTGTCCGGCGGGGCTTCCGGAGCCTGTCTCCCCCCACGCTTCACTATTAATACGTTTTGTTGAAAATCTATGAAAGTTTGAGTGTTTAAACGAGAGAGAAATGCGAGAAAAGGTTAATTCCAGTCTGAGAAAAGCGTATAATGTGTGGTGAGGCGTTTACAGCTTTAAAACATGTATAATAATTGTAAAATATAAAATTGTCCTACTTCGCGGATTTCTCTTATTGCGGGTTATTTCTGGAACCTAACCCCCGCGATAAATGAGGGATTACTGTATTCAGACAGTTGTGTAAGGAAGGAATTTAGGATATCTGTGTGGATGTTTTTAAAAATCCCAATTTCTGTGCTGGCAATATTCATAGTATGTAGTAACAGTTAAAGTAAGACATTGTCAAATTTAAACCAGGACATTGTATTTTATATTTGTAAACTTAGTGTGAAATATTTCCATTTGGAATTGAAAAGTTTGTGACATAACTCCAAACTTGAAGGCAGATTATGTCCAAAGAAAGGAACTATTACATTAGATTATATTAGGAATCCATCTCGATGTGCATTACGGATATTTTTATATATTTTTATAATATTTTTCACATTTTATTTTTTTGTTATTCCGAGATACATGAAAATGTATCTACAGGCGCCATTGTGAGTACTTTTCAACATAATATTTAGCTATGAACTGTTCATTTCAATAGTGATCTGAAAACCATACATACATGCCCATATTCCTGGCTTCTCCCTGGCTCAGATTCTCCTCCGGTCCCACCACTTTGAAACTGCTAAACACATTCCTGTTGGCCTCCCAGAAACTTTGGATATGCTTCTCATGGTAAACCTCCTGGAAAATGAAGCGATATTTAGGGATTAGAACAAAGCTGCCATGTGGACAGTGCAGCAGCTGTCGCCATGGATACACTTACATTATTGTGAATAAAAAGTCTGAGTTTGTCTTTGGGATAATCCATGGTGAGCAGTCGGTGGAAGAATTCTGGGAGGAAAGGGGTGGGCTGTTCGATGAAGATACCGATGAGGACATTGGGTAGATCCTGTTTATATTAGGGAAACAAATTGGGAGCGTGTCAAACATTGGCTCAGCGTATATGCACGTGTTTAGCATTAATCATGGCCGTTTGACATGTGAAGTTATGTGTTCATAGTCAGAAGATACAGATGGTGTGCTCCTGAAAGCCAATGACACAGAAATATTAAAGTCCAGCTGTTAATGCTCCAATCCAACAAGTTCAGTTCAGTAGTTTGAGGTTGGTTTGGTCCTGGTTTGATCTTGGTTTAGTCTTTAGTCTTGCTTTAGTCCTGGTTTAGTCCTGGTTTAGTTCTAGTTTAGTCCTGGTTTAGTCCTGGTTTAGTCTTGTTTTAGTCCTGGTTTAGTCCTGGTTTAGTAGTGGTTTAGTATTGGTTTAGTCCTGATTTAGTCCTGGTTTAGTCTTGGTTTAGTCCTGGTTTAGTCTTGTTTTAGTCTTGATTTAGTCCTGGTTTAGTCCTGGTTTAGTAGCGATTTAGTATTGGTTTAGTATTGGTTTAGTCCTGATTTAGTCCTGGTTTAGTCTTGGTTTAGTCCTGGTTTAGTCTTGTTTTAGTCTTGATTTAGTCCTGGTTTAGTCCTGGTTTAGTAGCGATTTAGTATTGGTTTAGTATTGGTTTAGTCCTGATTTAGTCCTGGTTTAGTCTTGGTTTAGTCCTGGTTTAGTCTTGTTTTAGTCTTGATTTAGTCCTGGTTTAGTCCTGGTTTAGTAGCGGTTTAGTATTGGTTTAGTATTGGTTTAGTCCTGGTTTAGTCTTGGTTTAGTCCTGGTTTAGTCTTGTTTTAGTCTTGGTTTAGTCCTGGTTTAGTCCTGGTTTAGTAGCGGTTTAGTATTGGTTTAGTCCTGGTTTAGTCCTGGTTTAGTCTTGCTTTAGTCTTGGTTTAGTCCTGGTTTAGTCTTGCTTTAGTCCTGGTTTAGTCTTGGTTTAGTCTTGGTTTAGTCCTGGTTTAGTAGCGGTTTAGTATTGGTTTAGTCCTGGTTTAGTCTTGGTTTAGTCCTGGTTTAGTCTTGCTTTAGTCCTGGTTTAGTCTTGGTTTAGTCCTGGTTTAGTCCTGGTTTAATAGTGGTTTAGTACTGGTTTAGTCTTGTTTTAGTCCTGGTTTACTTCTGGTTTAGTCTTGTTTTAGTCCTGGTTTAGTCCTGGTTTAGTTCTGGTTTAGTCTTGTTTTAGTCCTGGTTTAGTCCTGGTTTAGTCTTGGTTTAGTCCTGGTTTAGTCCTGGTTTAATAGTGGTTTAGTATTGGTTTAGTCCTGGTTTAGTTCTGATTTAGTCTTGTTTTAGTCCTGGTTTAGTTCTGGTTTAGTCTTGTTTTAGTCCTGGTTTAGTCCTGTTTTAGTTCTGGTTTAGTCTTGTTTTAGTCCTGGTTTAGTCCTGGTTTAGTCTTGGTTTAGTCCTGGTTTAGTCCTGGTTTAATAGTGGTTTAGTCCTGGTTTAGTCCTGGTTTAGTTCTGGTTTAGTCTTGTTTTAGTCCTGGTTTAGTTCTGGTTTAGTCTTGTTTTAGTCCTGGTTTAGTCCTGGTTTAGTCCTGGTTTAATAGTGGTTTAGTATTGGTTTAGTCCTGGTTTAGTTCTGGTTTAGTCTTGTTTTAGTCCTGGTTTAGTTCTGGTTTAGTCTTGTTTTAGTCCTGTTTTAGTCCTGTTTTAGTTCTGGTTTAGTCTTGTTTTAGTCCTGGTTTAGTCCTGGTTTAGTCTTGGTTTAGTCCTGGTTTAGTCCTGGTTTAATAGTGGTTTAGTCCTGGTTTAGTCCTGGTTTAGTTCTGGTTTAGTCTTGTTTTAGTCCTGGTTTAGTCCTGGTTTAGTCTTGTTTTAGTCCTGGTTTAGTCCTGGTTTAGTCCTGGTTTAGTTCTGGTTTAGTCTTGTTTTAGTCCTGGTTTAGTTCTGGTTTAGTCTTCTACCAGAGATCCTTACAGCATGAAATCTCACTCTCACTTAGCACGGAGAAGACAGTGCTACTAATGTGTTTTTGTTTAGTTTTTCAGTAGTAGAGACACAAACTATCAACTGTGCTAAATGTGTGTGGTGTTAGAAGCTGCCAAATACAGATTAGGTGTACAGTACATGGAAATGCGATCCTTCTTGTTTTACTTTATGAATGCTCCATGTTTTTACAGCTGCAGTGAGACAATGAATCACATTATCTGCATATAATTCCTATGAAATATATAGTTCACTACATATACTCTAGATGTGGACACACTGTACTTGTTGTTATTGTAAATCATTTTAACTCATGTGAGCTTAAATATCAAAAATTTGCCAGTTAGATTTTTTACGATATTATAACTACGGAATATGGTGGACCTTATCAGTTATATTATCATTTGAATCAAAAAAGAAGGTCACTTAAATGGCTTAAAAGAGAGAAGTAGTTTATATGATGGATACTCGGGTGGACAGTTTGAAGGAGTTTTTCCCATGACTGTGCAACAGCCCACACAGCTCTGTCTGGACCTGTGATGACCAGTTCACAGTGAAGGTTTGGGCCCATATAAAAAGAATCCAGCACAACACTCTAATTTCCAAGTTCCACAATGACAGTTTTTGGCACCAGGAGCACCACCATGCTGCACTATGCCAGTCTGCTGCAGGCGTACAGCTGGACTAGGGAGAAATCTGTCCCAGTGGGTAGAAAGAAATAGGATTTCAAGTTTTCTTAAGGATTTGCAGGTAGAGATGAAGGCTCTGGTATAAGTTACTGTGCAGTAGTGACCCAGGCTAACCCACTCCTCACTGCCCTCCACACTTAGAGGAGTCTTTGTGCCACACAGTTTGAATTGAACAAACTTCAGCTGTGGAGGTTTAATAAATTCTGCAGTATTTACTGCAGGTTTGAATACAGTCTGATGATGAGGTCAACATTTAGAGCAGGTTTAAATGGGAACAGATTATAAAATGATCAGGTATCTATGTCTGGGTAAAGTGTCTCGTGCATGGCTTGATGGTTGGAGCCACATAAACAGAGACATTTCCTACAAGCTGCCCTTCCTGTAGTCTGTACTGTGTGTACTTTATGCTGTCAGCCTTGGCCCTACTCTGCAACAAATTCTCAGCCTGACCACTTGGGGTGACTGTTGTGGACAGAAGCCATGTGAGGAGGCCACTAAAAGCAGGCTGCTCCACAGTGACACCCCTTTAAATGAAGCCTTGTGAAAAGCCCATAGCCATACTGTGCACCGCAGAAGAGCCGCACTTCCTCTTCTCTCTGCCTCTGGCCTTTCCCTGGCACCGCTGTGTTTGAGAGGGTCCAACAGGACCAGCGGGCACACACTCTGTGCTCAGAGCACAATGTGTGACTTATCTCTCACAGACAACATTTTTCCTTCTAAAGACTAATGAGGAAAAGTCATGTCACAATGACTAAAGACTGACTCAAAATGACACAATCACACAGACCACGGTGGGAAAAAGCTTTATCATAAAACACTTACTCTTAACTCTGTCAAATCCACATTATCTTCATCGCAGTGGCCACATCCGTTTTCATAGTTCCAAGCGTTGGGGACATAGTTGCTCAAGTAGTTCAAGTACATCTGTAAATAAAAAAAATAAAAACCTAATAATGAAAGTCAAATATGTGAAAATCCTGACTGACCAGCTTTCACATAGCACTACATTTCACATTGGTGTATTTTCATCTGGTTACAGTTTTTAAAGGGATGTGTGGTCACAGGTGCTAAAACAACAGTGTAACGTAATACCATCTGCAGGAAGCACCAAGTGTGTGCCCTGGCAGCAGGTCAGCCTCTGCTTCACTTTGTAGATGCACTACTCTTATTGTGCTACATATATGTTTACCTCCATGGAGATTTCTCTTATTACTGTTCAGGCCAACTCTGGGGAACAGCTATAAGTTTCAAACAGGCAAAGTCCTGCTGGAAAATATCTCAAAACACTAGCGCATTATATTCAGTGATTTAGTATCATGAGACATCAGAGAAAGCTGAGTGGTGGAAGAGTTGACTTAAAAACACAGATGACCTTAAATGTCCTGTAAGCCCGCTCCTGGGTTTTACTGCAGATGGTAAAATTATGGGTATATTTTTGGCTAGACCCTCCCTTTAAGTAATGACTTGGCCAGATTACTTGGCAATAGAACTTTTACAGTGCGTTATACATTGAGAAAAAAATATATATATAGCTTACTTTTGGCTCAAACTGCTATTTTCTGTTTTCACTTAATCCATCATTACATGTAGGCACCTGAAAGGTCCAACATATATCTAAACTGTCTGCAAATCTAACCAAATGTTCAGTAATTCACTTGGGTGCTAAGTGTAAAGAATGTAACAGGCTGCACGGTGCATTTCTCACTCACTTTGGTGTTCCCGTTGCCATGGACGACCACTGGGAGAGAGTCATGGGCTGTGTTCCGCACACGAACACGGTCAGTGCCAAACTTCAGAAGCACCTCGTCTGCCAAAACAAGGTAAAAGACGTTTTAAAGGAGAGGTATGAACATTTGACAAGCTCATTGTTAGTTTCAGCCTTGAGAATAAAAGACTTTTGTATGGTGGAAACAGAATACAATTTACAAAGGCAGTTTAATATAATTCCAGTGTTCATTGTTCATGAAAAAGGCCATGGAACACTTTTAAATGGTTTATTTGACATTTTTAAATGAAATTACAACTTTGTGGCATGTTTTAAATATTCTGCCATTACTCACCAACAGCGCCATTCAAGTTCTGAAAAATCTGGCACTTGTGATCCAGGGTCATGTTGAGATTCAGCTGCAGAAACAATGCAAGTATTAAATGGCGATTTGAACAATACTTTTGTTACACTATGCTCACCTATGCTCTTAACTCATTCCCAACCAGGGCTGGGAATAATCGATATATTGCAATGTATTTTTAACGGTGCATTTTGTGCATTTTCTGGTGTAAAATCTGTCAGTGGTTTACATCAATGTTATTACTTTGTCTGGAATATTTCACATTATTATGGTATTATGGAGACCAAACCAGGCCAAGTTACAGGTCAGATCTGTGGAGAGGCAACCCCGCTTACAGTCAGAATGCTTGTTTTTCTAGATATTTTAACCACCACTAATTTAATAAATGTAAGGTAGTGCTGATTAATGTCATACTGTGGAACATTCCAGGCAGCGCAATGACATATCCATAGAAACAAGCAGGTGATGGACCTCCAACCAAAAAGTTACATAGTGCACCTTTAATCACAATATACCAGTGCTTCTCAATTATTTTCTGTGACGCTCCCCCTAGGAAGAAGAAAAAATTTCACGCCCCCCTTCCTGCGCACGACTATAAATAGTATTATTTGTCTAGAAAATTGTTATTAGAACACCATTGTATCCTTTTATTAACATTAAAAACAAAAAAAAAGAAAGAAACTTACAACAAAGACTGCACTGAGGACTCAAATATTAATGTGTTTTTAATGCTTTGCGCACATTTGTTTACGTTTTACAGAAATGAAACTTAAAACCACCTCATTTGCATAAGCTAAAAGCACTGAAAAAAAAACGCTCTCTCCTTGTGCCACTGATGCGTCAGCTTCTGTCGGACTAAAGGACACGACTCAGTGGAATATACGTGTTTTTTCTGTGACAGAGGATGTTCTGTTAATGGTGAGACTGTGCGTAAATCGCATGTGAGAACGCCACTGCCAACTACTGTTGTTGATGTGCAATTACACTTAGTTCTAGTACAGTACAGCAAAAAAACCAGGGGTCATACGCGCCCCCCCTGGCATCACGCCACGCCCCCCCAGGGGGGCCCGCCCCACTATTTGAGAAGCACTGCAATATACCAATAGTTCAATACATGTGACCATGAATTCTATTCATTTACACCTTTGATTCAAACTTTTTGTCAACTTTAGTAGAGGATCACTAGTTGTTTTTTTTCATTAGCGTGAGTAATGAGGATATTAGCTGAAAGAGAATATTTTTCTACTGACATAAAAGTTTTTGGGATAGATAGGCCTGTTTAAATAATTACCATATTGACTTACCATTCAATAAATAATGGAACAATATATTTTCTTTTTCCTAATTGGAAAATGCTTAAGTTTTTCGTAGTACGATAACTGATTCTGGGTTTGTGATGCTGAACAGGTGGCACTGCTCTCTCAGAGGCTGTTAGACTTTAATCTGAGCTTTATTTGAACACAAGCTGGCTTAGTTGGAACTACAACAGGTAGCAGCTTTGTGCTGTTAAACAAGTGTTTCACACATAGAATTACAGTCTAGCAGCATTATCCAAATAGTTTTTCAGTTAGTCGCTCTTTTTTTGTTGGAAAATCAAACTCCTAAACATAACCATGAACCATGAACTAATGAAAATTACACTAATAGTTGTTCAAATCAATTTAAATAACATTGCCCTGAATATTTCTTCCAAGTGATTTTTAATATAGTTTATTTAGAAAAGAGTTATTGAGAGGTGGAGGTTCGCATTAGAGAGAAGAGGGATGAAGGTCAGTCGTAGCAAGACAGAGTACATGTGTGTAAATGTGTAAATGAGTTACAAGGAGCAGAGGTGGTGAAGGTGGAGGATTTTAGATACTTAGGATCATCTGTTCAGAGCAGTGGAGACTGTGGAAGAGAGGTGAAGAATAGAGTGAAGGCAGGATGGAACAGCTGGAGAAAAGTGTCAGGAGTGATCTGTGATAGAAGAGTGCCAGCTAGGGTGAAGGGAAAGGTTTACAGGACAGTTGTGAGACCAGCCATGATGTATGGATTAGAAACACTTGCAATAGGCAGAAGACAGGAGGCAGAGCTGGAGATAGCAGAGTTAAAGATGCTCAGATTCTCTTTTGGAGTGACAAGGATGGACAGGATCAGGAATGAGGTCATCAGAGGGACAACACAGACAGGAAGGTTTGGAGAAAAAGCTAGAGAAGCCAGATTGAGATGGTTTGGACATGTTCAGAGGAGGGACAGTGGATATATTGGTAGAAGAATGTTAGAGATGGAGCTACCAGGTAGGAGACAAAGAGGAAGACCAAAGAGGAGATTTATGGATGCAGTGAGGGAGGACATGGAGGTAGTTGGAGCCAGAGTAGAAGATACAGAAAACAGGGCGAGATGGAAAAAGTTGATTCGCTGTGGCAACCCCTGAAAAAGGGACAAGCCGAAAGGAGAAGAAGAAGATTTAGAAAAGAGTTATTGTTTCATATTCTGATATTTTCCTGATAGTTCAAATAGTGATTTCATGGCAAGCCTATCGGTAGAGCCTTTGTTCTGACCCTTACCCGTTGCAGTGGGTCCACATATATCTTTGAATAGAAGAGCTGGTCATCGTCGTTGTCATGAAGATCCCACTGCGACACGATTCTGTTCATGTATGGGGCATATCCAATTATACCTGAAACCAATAAGAGTGTCAAATACATTTCCAGCTGTAAAGTGTCTTGTAAACTTTTACAAGCTTCTACTGGGCAGGCAGATTACGTTAGAGTTCTGGCTCCTGTTTAGAAGAGAAGAAATGTGTGATTTTTGGCAATGCTCCCATATGTGCAAATAGTCGTCAAGGTCTGTGCTTTTAAAGATAATCAGGCGAGGAGTTAATCTGCGCAATATACGGCATTTGAACTTAAGTTGACTCTGCTATCAAAAGCAGAGGCTGAAATTCTTTAGATAACAGAATGTCATCTGCAGAGAAGTATTCTGTCTTTTGAGTGTTTTGAAGATACTAAAATTTTAACCTCAATTCGATACTAAGGAATAGACTCGATCTTCAATACTGATTCCGATACCATGATAATAATTAAAAAAACACTCCTTATTCAGACAATAGTCATTTTCAGCATTAAATTGTATTTTCTTTTATATTACCACCTGGCCTTATATCTGTGTAATCCCTCAGTTGTCCTCATATGTCTACAGTCTATGTGTCTTATACTTGTTCTGATATGCTAAATTTCACGGTGTAATTAATTCTCCTGAAATTGTGATTCAACTGGACTTTGTTTTGACTCTGCTTCTGCACAAACACGTCCAAGGTCACAGCTGGGGCCTTATCTTACACAGCACTCTACAAAACAAAAAGAAGACATTCCATTCGGCTCACACTGACATTTTTATGTAAAACACTTTGCCCTGTCTATTTAGTTAGTCTGCCTCCAATCAATTTCCAATCAATTATTGATTTCCAATCTGATCCTCTCCCTTCCTTCTGTTGCCAAAGAAAAAGATCACCGTATGTTTACCTCTCCAATTGCTTTTTTCTGTCATTACATGTTGTAAAATTGTCTGCATCTTTGTTTTCTACTCTGTTGTAACCAAGTTGGCGCCGAATGGCAGCCCTGGTGCTCGGAGTGTCTGTCCGCTCCAGGTATCGAAGCAAGTTCCTAATGTTGTGAACCTGTTCACTCATATGGCAATAAAAACCTTCCTGATTCCTGATATGGCTCAAAATTATTCTAAAGCTATTTACAAAAGGTTCATTTCTGTCCTGTGAATGTGACATTTATTAGTATCGATACCTGCTCAAATGAGTATCTAGTTTCGATTCTAGTTTTAGTATCTGATTTTCGATACTTTCTACAATGTTCTGAAATGTATGGTATTTTTGTATTTGTTTACCAATTAATTTCAGTCTTTTCTTAGATGTTTTTACAACCCTACTTTTTAAACCTATATCTCACATCTCACATCACATCAGTCTCAAAACCAAAAATCACAATTACATTTCTTTCTACACTCTCGCAGCCCTAATCTTCAGATCATCATGAAAGTAACCAAGCTTTTGTGATTTTCTCAGAAGTCCAGTGTGCGTTCTCATGGCACCGTCTACTCCTGTTTCCCCTCTTTTCCTCGTCCTACTGACCACAGCCTCTGATTGCAGGCTATAGGACTGTGTTGTCAGTGCTCAGTGCTTTGGATCCCATAGTTTTCAAATGCGCCTCAGGCACCATAAACAAGTCAGAGGATAGACATGACACAATGCATCTGGCAGCAGCAGCTGATTGCCTAAAAAGCATTGTGACATCCAAGTTTTATCAACAGTAGCGCGCCACAAAATAAGGGCTTTTAAATCAACATGTCACAGTCTTGTTACGATGTGATCTAAAACGGGGAAAAGTTGGTTGCTATTTGAAAGGCATAAAAAAAATGCAATAAAATATGTCAAGCTATGCAGAATGGTAAATTATGATCCTGGAAACATAAGCCACCACAAAGAAACAATTGATAGAAATGTAGTACTTTGTATGTGATTTTAAAGGGATATGCCACCCCCAGGTCAAATTTGGGCATCTCCCCACAGTCCAGAGACTAAAATAAGTGGTGGAAAGCGTTTTCCTGCTCACCCAGCCATTGTCCGAGTCTGTCACCACTGACCGCCGCGCTATCTGCTGCTCCTCCGCGTTAGACTGGAGTCTAACGTCGCCAGAGAAAGATTTCGGCCAAAAGGAATTAATTTGCTCGATGCGTTTCCCAATTACTTTGTGTGTAGTGCGCATTCATATCGAGTGCAAATAAATGTACAAATCAACACGGAGAGCTTGACTTGGTCATTTTGGGTGGGAACTATTTTTCAGTGCGGAAAAACATAGCCGAAGCACGCACCACGCTGGCAACAGGGGAACTCCCTTCCTGGTGCGTAACAGGGATTCCCCTGGCAGCGTGCTGCGTGCTTCGGCTATGTTTTTCCGCAGCAGATACTGCGGCGGTCAGTGGTGACAGACTCGGACAATGGCTGGGTGAGCAGGAAAACGCTTTCCACCACTTATTTTAGTCTCTGGACTGTGGGGAGATGCCCAAATTTGACCTGGGGGTGGCATATCCCTTTAATAATGTGATATGAAGTAATTCACCAACTTTTCTTACTTAAAGGTCCCATGGCATGAAATTCTAAAAGTTGCAAAATGTGTAAACTGAGCATTTTCGGTCCTTTTCTGCGTTTGAAAAAAAGACAGCCCAAACAGGCGATTCTGAACAAGGAAACTATGTGACGTTTACCTGGCCAGCCAAATGATATCTCTCTGTATTTCCTATACACCGCGATACCATTTGGACACTCTCCATCCACTCTCGCTCCTCCGGTTCCAAACCGACTCCGCGATTCTGATTCGTTCAAAGATGGTGACGTCAGTGCACCCGCCTTTGCCCGCAAAGTCACTCTTAGGCAGCGGAAGTTCCGCCTCAGTTTTGAATCAAGATGGCGCAATCTCTGATTGGTTCACTTAGCTGTCTGTCTACGCGCAACCGCAGCGCATTCTGTTGATCAAGCGTTACCAGACTCACTCGCTGGTACAGCGATGAGTCATGGATTCTTCCAGGCAAATGTGACGTCACATTGAAGAAAAAATGCAAATGCAGTTCCATCTCCCGTCTGGATGTCTACCCACCGTCACGGCCAGAGTTTGGACCGCAAACGAGCTACGCAATGCGAAATGCGTTTTTTTATTTGCCTGGAGGCACGTGAGAGTGTTTCCAGGCTCAGATGTCCTTTATCCGAGCCTCTGGACCTCTGAAACAGCAGTGGTTTGATTTTATTTTCTATCTCTGTCCTTCTCATTTGCATTCAAGCAACAACGCCCAGAATGAGGTGTTCAGAGACATATTTTTTGACCCTACCTGTGTTCATGGGTCTTTCTCATGCACTGATTTTGAAGTCTTGTCTTGATTTTGAAGAAGGATTCATTTACAATATTAGGGACCCATTAAAGCACCATATAAAAGCATCAAGAAGTACCATGTCATGGGATCTTTAATACATATGCAATGTTTTCACAATATGCATCTCAGGGTATGATATGTATTGCAATATTTTGTGGAGGCAAAAACAAGATTGTGATTATGCTACGTTTCAGTCAGATTTTTTATTTCATCATCTAGATTGGACTGAAACAGCGCAAAGGATCATGGTATATGTAGTTCTCTGTGTTTTTCGCTGTTGCTGCACCATAACAATGAATTTAAACAAAGAGATCTGATTCGATTGGTGTTCACCCACAATATTATTGTGAGACTTTTGATGATACAATGTAAACGATATTTTGGTTATTGTTACTTTCCTACTTCAAGGTGCACTGTGTAACTTTTTAGTCATTTGTCTTCATGGAGGGCTTATTGTTTTGCCTGGAATGTCCCACACTATGGCATTACAGTTACACTAGTATGTATTATAAGATGACAAGTAAGTCAGATCTGTTGAGAGGGGACAACACTCACAATAATAAAGCAATTTTTTAAATGTATTTTGAGCATTAAAATTATGTGTAGATGAATAAATGCAATTATATACAATTAATGACATGCTGTGAAACATTTTAGGCAAAGGAATGAAAACCATGGAAACAAGGAGGTAGCAGAGCCTTCACATAAAAAGTTACAAACATCTCTATATGTGAAGTACATATTTTTAGTAAGTCTTCCCCTTCTACCTGGGGTAATACAGTGGATTTCCACAGCCTGCCCTGTGTTGCCCTTTCTCACCACTGCACCAGTGTGGCTCCAATAAACAAAATCCCAGGGATCACTTGGGCGGTAGCTGTATAAACACAACACAAACAAAACCTACAATTTTATATAAAATGTGGCCAAAGCAAATCCACATGTCAGGCTGAGGACAATGAGCACTATAACAGTCTCTAATCAGAATGTGAAAGCTCCAGTCCTCTATGGGAGGTCAGACCAGCTGATGACCACAGAGGAAAGCAGTAATTCACTGTTCTTCACAGCAAGACTAAACTGGCCGTGTTACTTTGGTGAGTTGTGCAGATTTCCCCATTCTCCAGGGAGATTAATGCAACACCAATGAGAGCTATGGAATATTGAGATTACAGTGGGGGTGCATGCTTTTTGGAATCGTGTCAAAAAAAAAAAAAACAGCTCCCTTCTTCTGGACAGGAAATGGCTCCAGCAGAGAGTTTACACATACAGAAATAAGAAGTATATGGTGTAGTAGTGTGGAGGGACAATGCTGAGATTTTGAATCTGTCCTTGTATTCTTCTTCATAAGAGACTGATTTTGAATGGCGATCTTACCCTCAGACATATTGAAAACAAATAAAATAAGCCTTGGTGTTTTGAATCTTTAAACCCCGTCTGCAGCTGGACATTAGGATTGCTCAATCACTACTTGCGGTCAGCCTCCTGTTCGCTGGAAAAGGTCTGGGACAATTCATTCTAAGAGCTCACAGAGGAATGCACTAACCCACAGCAGTTAACTAATCACACAAACACAATCACCTTAAGTTAAACACAGACAACTGCCTCCTGATTAATACGAATCACCCACATGCCCAGAACAACACATTAATCATAGGGTAGACCCTTTAACACAAAGAGAGACTGTCACATTTACTAGTGTGTTAAGATCTTTCTCGTTTCAGAACCAGAAACTTATCATGATGTCATAATTTAGTCCGTTGGGCAATGAGTCGTATATTTTGGCAGTTTTTAACAATTATGAATCTAAGGAAAGAATCTCTCTTTTTTGTTAAAAGGTTAAATTATGCTTGATGACTTTATTAATTTATTAAAAATCCTGTACCCAATTTTATTCCCATGTACAGTATTTGAACCATCTTGCCTCAGTACAAATATATAGGCTACTGTAAAAGCAGGTCAAAATAAGTCTTCTACGTCCAATAATCAGGAAGTGCATGGTTAGTATGCTAGTTGCTGTCAGCTTTACCGTCACAGTAAAACTCTGCACTAGTGTCTGAGAGTTGTGATAAGCACTCATGAACTCACTGTGCTGAATAATTAGAAATAACTCTGGATCACTGCATCTGTTTAAAATGTCATTCTTAGGATAGTTGTTAGTCTGGTTAACACCTGACCATATCACAAGTGAGATATGGGTCTGGAAACTCGCTTCGAAAAATCCCGTAGCGGAGGTGTGGTTAGCGATTGCCAACGGCCGTTTATTGGGCGTTATGAATGTCTATCATTGAGCGTATACGTAAGTCCATAGCCAATCATGTCAGTTGTCAGTTCAAACTACAAGCTTCCGTTTGTCATGTAGTACACGTCACCGTCTTGCCACACCTCCCCCGCTCTCTGATTGGGGCCCTAAATCTGGGACTCTCGCTTGGACGAGTTTCCAGGCCGCCTTCCAGTTCGAAACGAACGGAAGCGGCCTGGGAATTCCCAGGCTAGATAGTTGTGCCTTTTTTCTTTCTTACTTACGACAAAAACTATAAAGATATTTGTGTTAGTGAATCGTACCTCCAGAGTTCAAGTAGCGTTTTCCACTTTTTACTGTGGGATACTTGTCTGCCAGTCTATTGTCGGGCCAGACCAAGGCCTCGGCAGCGAAAATGACTTTGTGGTTCGCCTGCTGAAACTTCTTGAGAATTTCTTCTGGTCCCCCGGCGAAGATAAGATCATAGCTGGAAGGCGAAAGAGAAGACATGCACGCTGTTAACCTTTTTATTTAGGGTTAAACTGACAATGATGACATAGGATCTGTCTTAACATGCAGCAGATGGATAAAGTAAGAGTAAACTGCGTACATTCTTTAACACACAGGTCAGCACACAAGCACATAGAGACCCTAAGTGAAAACTATGTCTGAGGTTAAGGAAGTTGGCAAAAAGTTTATTCTACTCCCATTCAGAAAGTTATGGCTGGGTTTTTGACTTACTTATTACAACTTGGCAGAATATCCAAACAATTTTTAGTCCGACCTATAATTTGTATGATTAAAAGATATTACATCTAGTTATTTTTACCATTTACTTTTTGTTACAATTAGAAGCAAATTCCACACAAGCAGCATAGTCTAAACAGGGCTTGCTATTTGGATTTTTCATTTGATACTTTGATACTTTAATGATTTCATCTAACTGGAAGCACTACTGAAGCTCTGTTACTCAAGTTAAACTTTCTCTGAGGTTTATTTTAACCCAATCTGACCAGAATGAGCTGATTTATTTGGAACTGTCACCTTTTGGTTGAAAATCAAACTCAAAACAGGACGCTGATATTGATCAGACTCCTGAAAATGTGTTGTTTAAATCCATTTAGTCTTTTTTCTTGATTTTTCAGACAATCTAATCTGTGTTTGCTAATGTGTCCTTGGTCATTCCTAAACATCCCACCTATAAAGATGCATACAGAAGATAAGATCATAGCTGGAAGCGTGATATCACTGCAAAGTATCAATACTCAGTTTGGTCCTCCAAAGTTCTAACTCTGTTTCAAACCGCATGACTTTTCTTCATTTGTATTGGCAGTAGTCAGTTGAAAAACGCCAAGCCAGTAATTGCTACCCGACAATTTTATTAAAATTGTATTAAAATGTGATTAATTGGCCAACTTTACCAATATAAAACGTCAAGACAACAGAAAAAGAACAGCGTTTTTAGTTGCTCAATTCATGTTGGTAAGTCTATACATTCCTGGATGTCCTGATTTACCCAAATGGAAAACTCTGGAAAGCACAAGGGAATGTAGTTTGGCTGATTATGTCTTCCACTGTACCCTGTACCCTATCCACACATGCTCCACACATGTTCCTACAGGCAGTGTTTGTCGCCTTCAATCTCATCCATCACTGTCATTACGGCAACCCAAGAAACTGGCCTGGCCTCAGAGTAAACATACATTATTTGAGAAAATCACAATCAGAAGTTATCATCACTCTCGTTCTGGTTAAAAATCTTCAACTGAAATAACAACGCTTTGATTTGACAATAAACAGACTGTATTTAACCCAGACCCATTTTTCCTTAAAGAACAATATACCACAGACCAATACTGTCCATGACCATGACCATGTTATTGTGACAAATCGGTCACATCAGGTTTTTCATTCTTATTTTAAGGCTAAAATGTGACATATATGTAACAGCGATATTTCTGTAAATGGTTTGATATTACCTTCTTTAAAGGGACAGTGTGTAAGATTTTTACCCGTTAATTACTGAAATTGAAGATACCCATTCAAAAATACATTGTTTTCCAAGCCTTTTCACTTCCATCATGAAATCAAAGTATTCTTTTGGACTTAGATATAGTCACATAAAAGGGGGATCTTCCCCATGTAGAGGCAGCCATTTTGAATACGAGAGCCGCAGAAGGACATTTGGGCTCCGCCTTCGCCTTCGGCAAGGCTCGTGGTTTTGGGTAAACAACACAAGCATGCTGCTGGATCAGACGTCGTAATGGATCTAACACGTGTTTTGGACTAAATTGTTTTACTGGATTTTATTTGCTGGATCCTTACGGAGAAATTGAGAGCAAGTTTATGGTGAAATACAGAGTTTGACCTGTGCAAAGCATTCTAAGGTAAGCTAACCTCGTTTTGTGCTTTTCCGTATAAAAGCCCCATGTGCTCGGGGAGTGATTGTTGTGCAGGGAAATGAATTGCATAGTCAAAAAGAGGAGACTGTAAGGTTTCATTTGATGTGTAGAGTGTCATGGTACATGATCGGGAATGTGTGTTTTCATGTTTTCACAGCGTTTTATTTATACAGCAGCGGCGCGCGGCTCGTGCGCGGGTGACCCTCGAGGTCTGCCGTAGCTAAAACAGAAAGTGCAATAGCACCATCCACCTATGCGCCACGAATCCTACACACTGGGGCTTTAACAAATAATATTATGGTCAGACCAGGTTGAACGTGATATAGGACATGTTCTCAAAACACTGGAAATTACCTGTAGTGTTAAAAAACAGCTTTTTGAAATTAGCTGCTTCCTTGAAATTTGCACACAGGATATAGCAGTATTTTGGAGAGCCCACTTCCTGTTAGAGTCACATGACTGTCACATGGTCATCATACCAGGATGTTTATGTCGCTGAGGGACTTAATAGCCATGTCCCAGAGTGCACGGTTCGGAGCGTGGTTTGAAGGGCATGTGCGTCACATCCGGCGCAACAACTGCTGTCCCCTTTCTTTTTTGTCCCATGAACAATTAACACGTGAGCTGAAGACCACAGTCGTTTCCATGGAAATCGGGGCGTGGACCAAGCGCGTGAAAAAGCACACTTCGTGCACTCATAGTATATCCCAGCATGCACGGCGCATTACTTCTTCGCCGACGCCCATGCGGTCCGCGGACTGCACTCAGGGCTGAGGAAATATGCACAGCCTTGACTGCGGTCTGAGTCCCCTTCAAACCACTCGCCGAACTGTGCATTCTGGGAATTGGGACACGGCTAATGAGTTAAGGTCAGATATAAAGCTTTATAAGGAACAGACTGGGGCATTCAAAATGTTTGTTACACCGGTGTCACTGTGGGTTCTTAACAAAACAAACTTAATCTGTAATTCAGTGCAATTTAATATAACTACCATTTGGCACAGAGCAGGAAGTAACGCCTATAATGCACTATATTTTACTTTACTGAAATGACAAAATGACATAAAATTTTCGATTCGACTTACTGTGATGACATAACTTCCTTCAAAATAAGAGTACACCTACTTGATTGAAAGTTGTGGACTTTTTATAGGGCAAATGGAGCAGGGATTATTGGAGTCGCAGAGTTCACTAAGTGGAGAGGTATCATCCTATGGTCTATTTGAGGAAATCTAGCTTGCAGTGCTGTCTTTATTCCTAAACCGCTAACTCTGCCTTGTAATTGCGCTACCTGCTTTTTAAGAATGTATGCGTGGCTTTGCGGTTCACTTCAAGAAGAAATAACATTCAAAGCAGCTATTATGACAATTAGTTTTACTTCTAATTCTTTCATCCACACGGCAGTTAAATGTGGTTTGCATCACTTTTGTGTGAACTGTTTTGATCACGCATCGGTATCATCAAAGTGACACGTTTTATGAGAACAAAATAAAATATTGAAGACCTCCACATGAAAGTACAAACACAGTTATCTTAAAGCTGCACTTTGTGACTTTTCTAATGAAGGTTCAGCTACCTGCTTGTCTCCATGGAGATATTATTACTCTATTACAATGTACTTACACTTTGTTACTATACGGTAATGTGTGAGCTACTTTACCCAAGTCATTTCCATTGTTAGGAAACTGTTGAGGAGACATCACAATACATCATCACAACAAAGAGTCTCCAACTGCTATGGATATCTGATATCACAATAGGGAGTAGTAGATTAAAAAAAAGTATATAAATACCAAAATGACTTGTTTATATGGCGTCTTGAAAAAAAGTGACTCCAAATACAACTTCAAGAAGGTAAATAAAAAGGAGAAACTATAACATGGTTAAAAGTTGCATAATAGGTCGGCTTTCAATGCATGCATTTCTTCCATCACAGATGTTTTTTATTGCTCAAATAAACCTTAAATTATTATTGTGCCTGTGCTCACCTTATCACAGATCTGACCTGTAACTTTCCCTGGCTACTTGTCTCCATGGGGATAAGGTAAATGTTATACTGTGGAACATTCCAGACAAACAACATCTGCATGGAGACAAGCAAGTGGCAGATCCTCTACTAGAAAAGTTACACAGTGTGGCTTTGAAGGTCCCATGGCATGAAATTTTCACTTTCTGAGGTTTTTGAACCCCCCCCCCCATGGTTAAAAGTTGCGAAATGTCTAAACTGAGCATTTGCGATCCTTTTCTGTGTTACAAAAAATCGGAGCTCAAACGGGCGAGTTTGAACAAGGCACCTTATTGACGTCAGATCGAAAAAAGAAATGCAAATGCAGTTCCACCCCCGTCTGTCTGTACTCAGCGTCTCTGTAAATCACGCCCAGAGAGTTTGGACTGCGAATGCGCTAGGCAATGCGAAATGCGTTTTTTTATTTGCCTGGAGGCACGTCCAAGTGTTTCTAGGCTCGGAAGTCCTTTATCTGAGCCTCTGGACCTTTGAACAGCAGTGGTTTAATTTTATTTTCTGTGGAAATGTGTTTATTTTTCAATGGAATGCTTCAAATCTCTCCCCCGTGCAAAAACAAGGAAATGGATCAGCTGTGGGCTCTGAGCTCTGAGCGGAGAGTTTGGCCACGCCCCCACCCTCTACTATAGGCCATCTCTTTTCTCCTCATTTGCATTCAAGCAACAACGCCCAGAATAAAGAGTTTGAGAGAGATATTTATGACTCTTTCTCATCTTATCTCTGTTTCTCATGCACTGAGTGTTGATTTTGAAGAAGGATTCATTTACAGTATTAGGGAACCATTAAGGAGCCATATAAAAGCATCAAGAAGTACCATGTCATGGGATCTTTAAATTCTAGCATGGTAGTTGATTAGTATGAGGATATTAAGGCTGCGTCCCATTTCTCTGTCTTACCCCTTCGTCTTACCCCTACCCCTTGGTTTTGCGCGTTCATGTGAGGGCAAGGGGTCTCCCGATTCTAATTTTGATCAAGGGCTCGGGCCACGACCTCGGGCTACATACCCCTTGAAACGAAGTAAGCTCTCGACCGGACTTGAAACGAAGGGGTACGCATACAAGCTCAGGCAGGTTTTGGGATCAGGATGGCAGCGTCACATCGACCAGCCAACGAGTCTCATAAATGTATTTTCAGCAGTTGTAATTATCGATTAACAGATGCTAAACTGTTTACAATTATGACGCTTATGTTCTATGTTACTCTTAGTGAACTGTTGTTGCGGTTTTAATTGTAGTGATGTCTGTTTAGCCGACGTTATTGTTTTCATCGAACTTTCATGTATAAACAAGATAGTTTTTTGTCGAGCTGAGGTACCAGATTATCCTTGACATTTGTTTACGTTTGTTTGCGTCCATTGTTGTCTCCTCTGTAGACGTAGCAGCCAGGTAGAGGCAAGGGATGATGAAGCAAACGGTAATCGAGTGGTGTCCCATTTCTTAGAGGAACATTCATACCCCTAGCCCTTTCAGGTTGGCATCAATGGGCAAGACAAAGACGTAGATAAAGGGGTAGGGGAAGGGGTAAGACAGAATAACGGGATGCAGCCTAAGAGTCCGATTTTGTAGGTGTCACTTAAAGACGTATTTACCTGTCCACAGTTAGAACAATGAGGTCCTCCTGGTCGGCCAGCTCCTCCATGGCTCGCTTCAGTAGTCTGACCTTCTGACCTCCACCGATGGACCGGCCTACGTCTCCTCCTTTCCACGGCTCTCCCATACCCAGCACCTGAGATACAAGTCCATCATAGATACAAACAATTTAAGAATTCATACAAGTATACCAAACTGTGTGCAATTTCTGAATAATGTACACTAAGTAGAGACATATTGTTCTTTATCATTTGCATACTTGGTGGCTGAGCTTACAGGAACAGTTAAAGTCTAAACGTAGATAAGACATGAAACTATTCTGTGTGATCGTGATCCAGTGCTCCTTATGCTGTGTGCACATTTCTTGGACTTATCCCTCTTTAAGTGTCCAAGGCTCTAGTTTATTTTATCTGAGCCCATCGTACCTTGACGTTGTAGTTAAAATAGTTTGCCGACTGCATAAAACGGTGGAAGCCATCTGTCTCCTCTGTGGCCACTGTTAGGACGAGCAGCTTTTCTGAAAAATAAAGGAGAAAAGACCTCGTGAAGTCAACACGTTTTTGGTAGCTAATGCAGATCGCAATAATTCCCTGGATGTTCTTCGAAAACCCAATGCATCATCTCTTTATATAGCTAGCTGAGAGTTCTAACATGTGTCACCATACCAGCAAATCCACCAAAGTTTGATTCAAAAAGAGAAGCTTATTTTTATCCAAGGATGAGACATATTTTCTTTCCCTTTTGGAGGAAGTGAGCCCCCACATAATTTCAAGACATTTCCAGTGGCTCTCAGTGCTGGAGTCTGAGGTTAGAAAAGGGTTAGACCAAATATAAATTAACACTGTAACCTCCAGAAGAGTTTAAGAGCCAACTACAGGCCCTGGGCACTTCCCCCTTTTCTATTATTTTTGACAAACCACCTCAACCATGTCCAATGTATTTTAGTATAGAGCGCAATAGCTCCATTTTGTAGCTTTTCGGCAGCCATCTATATATGTAATATCTTAATCCTTTAATATAGTTTTATGGGGCCACTTGAATAGTGATGCCATTTCCTGGGAGCAATCTGCTTTCTATTTAATAATCCAGCCTCTAATCCAGCAAAGCCTAGTAAAATATTCATTAAACATTTGGAGAAATATATCTAAAAACTCATATTAATATGAATTGAATGCCTTGCCCCAGACCGTGACAACTCTGCACAGCTGGAGTTGTCACGGTTTCAAATGTAAGCCGAAACTTCTGCCATTATTTTTAACAAAACACCATTCTCAGCTCCCTGTGGAGAAAAGTAAACATGCACACCACAGACTACCAAATTTCACATACCCGCATAGATCTTTTACTGGGTGTGAAATGAATTGAATGCTATGCCTTTTGCAGTGAGAAAGTACCACAGTAGAGAAAATACTGCAAATGTTACAGACTTTATTTAAGGAGTTGAAAGAAAATAGAAAATAGCTCTTTTTGGTACAGCTCTCCCCATTTTAACAAGCTAAGGGCAGAGCGACATCAGTGTGAGCTTTCCCAAATATCATGTATTATGTATCATTATCAGTCATCGGAACAACTTTACAACAACTTTACGCGATTGATTTTAGTACTACACACTCCTAGCTATAATTCAGCAACTCAACAATAAGGCAAACATAGCAACACCTTAGCAACTAGTACCATCATGGTCATGTTCTTATCTTATTAACAATTGAAGAAAAGTATATTCATTTCTTTTTTTTTTTTTCAGTATCAATGTTTGCTCAAATAAGTATGTATTTTCGATATTGGTTTTACGATTGCGACGTGTAGTATCTAATTTGGAGATTTTTACAATCCTACCTCTGTACCTGCTACTTCATAATTACCACTGAACCAGATTAATAGATAAATAAAATGAGCACCATCACAGTCCATCTTTTACTTTCTGTTAACATCAGCCCCACAGACATCTCCTATTCCTTGTATTTCCTGATGACGGGGCAGTTTTGTAATCCTGCTCCAGTCTGTTGCTGTTTCAATTGCTTATTCAGCCTTCGACACAGGCTCTTCCACACACTCACAGGTTGGACACAGTGGTCACGTCTGTCTCTGGGCTCACACACTTAAGTGCAGCTCTGGGACTGCCTATTCTGAGCACAGGTGTTCCTTGTGCTGTTCTATGGCTGAGAGCTGGTGCAGGGAGAGGAGGGTGTGGGAGACATCTGGAAAACATATTTAGTCGTGTATAACAAGTGATTTTATAGCAACAGTCAAAATTTACATGCATCCGAAGTTGCTACAACTTAGATGAAACGGCAAAGGGCCAAATGAGTCCACATGCTGTAGGTAAAGACTATGAAACACAAATCAGATCCGTGCTACTACAACATCCTCCTTGTACTTCAGTTATAGTAGTATTTAGTAGTAACAGTAGTAGTAGTAGTAGTAGTAACAGTAGTAGTAGTAGTAGTAGTAGTAGTAGTAGTAGTAGCATACTGTAAAAGAAAATGTATCACATTTGAATTGTTGTTGCCTTTTCAGCACGTCTCACACATTAGTAACAAATACTAATAATACGGAGTAGAAAGTACAGATACCTACTTTCAAATCTTGTGAAGTAAAAGTAAAAAGTATACACTTTAAAATGTACTTAAAGAAAGTACTGATACCATTTTTTAAACTTAAAGGAAAAGTAACGTTTTTTACAATTTGAGCCTTGTTTCGGTAATAAAACAAGTTGTTTTACTCACCTATAGCACTTTGGTGTCATATGGAGCATTTCCGGAGATGTTTTAGATTAGCGTTAGGCTAACGCCGTTAGCCTAGCGCGACTTATAGGCATAGCTCGGGGCATTCCCCGAGCATGTAATATGCCCCGTGTGGGCTCCAAATAACACAAACTTTAGCACTTTTCAAATCATAGAAGCTCGATGTCTTTACTCTACGATTTCGTTTGAATCAAAAGTGGCCTGTAATCTGAGATTTATCCATAGTTTACAGTTATGCGAATGCGCACTGGCGTCCTCATCTACTCGAAACTATGGCTAAATCTCGGATTACAGGCCATTTTTGACCAAACGAAATCATAGACTAAAGACATCGAGCTTCTATGATTTGAAAAGTGCTAAAGTTTGTGTTATTTGGAGCCCGCACGGGGCATATTACATGCTCGGGGAATGCCCCGAGCTATGGCTATAAGTCGCGCTAGGCTAACGTCGTTAGCCTAACGCTAATCTAAAACATCTCCGGAAATGCTCCATATGACACCAAAGTGATATGGGTGAGTAAAACAACTTGTTTTATTACCGAAATAAGGCTCAAATTGTAAAAAAACTTTCCTTTTCCTTTAAGTTCAGTACTTTACTACTTGTGCTTAGTTACATTCAACCACTGGTCGCCTACACCCATTAATGGTCAGAAGTATGGACCTTGGAAGCTGTACATTTTGGTCAGTAGTCCACTGAAACTAACATTTCAAACTTGATTTAAAATATACTAGTTTTGATGGGACAAAATATAGAATTCTCGTAATCTCCATTTGATTATTTTCAGGATTGATACTAGATGGAATGGGTATTTTGGAATAACTACTTTATTTTGACAGCCCAAACTGACACAGTGATAAACCTGGACAACATTCATGTGTTGATTCAACTGAACTCACTTGGGCTCTGAATACATTTCTGTAATTGTCAACAGAAAGTGACCTCATTTGTAATCTGGTCAGTAAAAGTTTACCACAGTATTTTAATGGTTTTCTTTTTATAATGAATGTTTTGTCTGTGTAAAAATAGTTTAGGAACAGTAGCCTTGTCGTTGTCTTACTGTTTCTGCTAAAGACTTTGTTTCCAAAAACCACATTCCCCAAATGCCCAGTATTGTCTATGAAATCATTAAAGCATTTCCTGTCTGAGAGAAGTTGATAGGTTACCCACAGTTTCCCCTCTGTGACTTTCCTCTGACCTCATCCGCCCAAACACTTTTTTATTTCTATTTGTTTCATTTAATTTCTGTATAGTGACAGTGAGGGCATCTGAACATAGCAGAGCCTGGGGATGCAGACGAACAGCCCCAGGAGCAGATACTTTTGCTCATGTTCACATGGTTCTGACATGAGAAGATGCTCCGTGGCCTCGTATGACCTCAGGCTGAACATTAAAGCATGTCTAAGAATTATGATGTGTCAAACCAAGCTCACCAAATGTATGTGTCTATTTTTAAACTTCACTAACAGGGAGGGTGGGTTCAGACAGTTCACATGACAGGACAGACATCTGATTTATACAAGTCTATCTACGTAAGGTGTCATTAACATTACTGCATAAAATAGCACTCATAAGGCAGAGTTAACCCTAGCCAATAATTTGCATTCTTTTATGTATTTTTTTGTTTTGTTTTTTACTTTTGAAAGCCACTGGGTAGGCCTATAGTCACTCTGTTCATCCAGACTTGGGACTGCTCCACATACAACACAGGCTTGTATAGCAGGGTTGCTTCTATTAATCGGAAATTAATCATGACTGACTGACAAGTGAAATAATAAAATCAAGGAGCTCAGTCACACAGGAGGAGCTCGGAGTAGAGTCGCTGCACCTTCGCGTCGAGAGGAGCCAGCTGAGGTGGCTCGGGCATCTGTTCCGGATGCCTCCTGGTCACTTCCCTTAGGAGGTGTTCTGGGCCTGCCCACTGGGAGGAGGCCCTGGGGAAGAACCAGGATACGCTGGAGGGACTATGTCTCCCGGCTGGCCTGGGAACGCCTTGGGGTCCCCCCAGAGGAGCTGGAGGAAGTGTCCTGAAGATTGCTGCCCCCATGACCTGGCCCCGTTACCTGGCCAGCCAAATGATATCTCTCTGTATTTCCTATACAGCGCGATACCATTTGGACACCCTCGCTCCACTCTCGCTCCTCCGGTTAAAAACGGACTCCGCGATTCTGATTCGTTCAAAGATGGTGACGTCAGTGCACCCGACTTTGCCCGCAAAGTCACTCTTAGGCAGCGGAAGTTCCTCCTCAGTTTTGAATCAAGATGGCGCAATCTCTGATTGGTTCACTTAGCTGTCTGTCTAAGCGCAACAGCAGCGCATTCTGGATCAAGCGTTACCAGACTCATCCGCTGGTACAGCGATGAGTCATGGATTCTTCCAGGCAACTGGCCCCGGATAAGCGGAGGAAAATGGATGGATATTTTAATCATTGTTAGTCATTATCTGGTTTCTGGTTCATAAACTGATTCTAAAAACATACACTTTGCTAAGTAAACACTTTTTTTTAAACCCTAAATTTAAATGAGACTAGAAGAATATATTGTGTGATCTTTATGAAAAATACACTTAATTAATGTTTAATTTTTTCATGTATTTGAGTAAAATTAGTTTTGCCGCAGTACAGATATATTGTATAAGCATCTCTAGAGGTCAAAATAAGTCCACTTTGTCTACTCCTGTCTGCATCTAGTTTTATTGTCTGAGTATCAGGAAGGGTGTGGTAGCATGCACATTGTTGCTAACATTATCTGTAACAGCTAAACTCCACTCTGATCTCTGAAGGCTGTGAAATGTGCATATAAACTCATTACTGTGAATGATTACAATGCTTTGTGTGTTCAATGTGTTGCATAAGGCAAATGCATTCACATTTTCACATTTTTAAGACAGAACAAATAAAAGCATAACAAATTATCATAGGGATCAGCTCATGATTGTTTTTATTTAATCATATTATCACCCAGCCCTAAGTGGAACTACATGTCTGTATAAACATTTCTGTGGCCGGTCAGAGCAGACAGTGAAAGTAGCCCTTGTCTTCTTCAAATGAGACAGACTGTGCAGCTGTGCGAACGTGTGGTGTTAGAGTAAACATCATGTCTCCATGTTCTCTTCTCAGCTCAGTACGAACAGCCAAAGGAAGAAGAAGGAATGTGGACTGTACTGGAGCATAGCCTCTCCAAGAAAGGGAATGACGCACACTAGTGGTCCTGCTATACCCCCCTCCCTCCCCCTCCCTCCCTCTCTCCCCCGGGCCACAGCCCTCTAGGTAAACTTTAGCACTAACATGAATTCCTAGCTGCAATGGTGGAAGAACTACTCAGTTTTGTTACTTAAAGATCCCATGACATGGTACTTCTTGATGCTTTTATATGGCGCCTTAATGGTTCCCTAATACTGTAAATGAATCCTTCTTCAAAATCAAGACTCAGTGCATGAGAAAGCCTCATGAACACAGACACAGTCATAAATATCTCTCTGAAACACTTTATTCTAGGCGCTGTTGCTTGAATGCAAATGAGGAGGACAGAGACAGGCCAGTGCAGCGGGTGGGGTGTGGCCAAACTCTCCGCTTTCCTTGTTTAGCGGTGCACTGGCTCCACTTTCGCGTTTAAGCGCGGAGGAAGATATGAGATGCTTTCCATTTAAAAAAACATATTTCCACAGAAAATAAAATTAAACCACTGCTGTTTCAGAGGTTCGGAGGGGTAGGGGAGCTCACATTAATGTTCAAAAACCTCAGAAAGTGAAAATTTCATGTCATGGGACCTTTAAAGGTCCCATGACATTTTTTGTCCCAACTTTTCTTGTAGAGCAGTGTTTCCCAACCTTTTTTGTCTTGTGTACCTGCTGAGCCTTTTTGTCATACCTTGAGTACCCCCTCACTCATACATGTTGATAATTCTCCAAAAGTAGAACGTGACACAATGGATTATTAAATGAAAATCATTTTATTTCATCTCCTTAATTTGAAAATTTAACTCAAATTTGCTCAAATTAGAATTAAAAAATAAAAATAAAAATCTCCCCCTGCGCCTAGCAACGACACTGCTGAGTACCCCCTGCAGTGTGCTCGGGTACCCCTAGGGGTACTTGTACCCCTGGTTGGGAAAAACTGTTGTAGAGGATCCAACAGTTACTTACACTATATTTCCAAAAGTATTCACTCACCCATCCAAATATTCGAAATCAGGTGTTCCAATCACTTCCATGGCCACAGGTAAAATCAAGCACCTCGGCCTGCAGACTGTTTCTACAAACATTTGTGAAAGAATGGGTCGCTCTCAGGAGCTCAGTGAATTTCAGCGCGGTACTGTGATGGGATTCCACCTGTGCAACAAGTCCAGTTGTGAAATTTCCTCACTTCTAAATATTCCACAGTCAACTGTCTGTGGTATTATGAGAAAGTGGAAGCGATTGGGAACGACAGCAACTCGTAAACTGGCGAGGTGGGGTCAGCGGATGCTGAAGCGCATAGTGCGCAGAGGTTGCAACTTTCTGCATAGTCAATCGCTACAGATCTCCAAACTTCATGTGGCCTTCAGATTAGCTCGAGAACAGTGCGTAGAGAGCTTCATGGAATGGGTTTCCATGGCTGCGCAGCTGCATCCAAGCCAAACATCACCAAGTGCAATGCAAAGCGTCGGATGCAGTGGTGTAAAGCACGTTGGCACTGGACTCTAGAGCAGTGGAGTCGTTCTCTGGACTGACTAATTATGCTTCACCCTCTGGCAATCTGATGGACGAGTGTGGGTTTGGCGGTTGCCAGGAGAACGCTACTTGTCTGACTGCACTGTGCCAAGTGTAAAGTTTGGTGGAGGGTGGATTATGGTGTGGGGTTGTTTTTCAGGAGCTGGGCTTGGCCCCTTAGTTCCAGTGAAACTCTGAATGCTTCAGTATACCAAGAGATTTTGGACAATTCCATGCTTCCAACTTTGTGGGAACAGTTTGGAAATGGCCCCTTCCTCTTCCAATATGACCATGCACTAGAGCACAAAGCAAGGTCCATAAAGCCATGGATGAGAGAGTTTGGTGTGAATTAACTTGACTGGCCTGCACACAGTCCTGACCTAAACCCGATAAAAAACCTTTGGGATGAATTAGAGCAGAGACTGAGAGCCAGGCCTTCTCGTCCAACATCAGTGTGTGACCTCGCAAATGCACTTCTGGAAGAATGGTCAAGAATTCCCATAAACACACTCCTAAACCTTGTGGACAGCCTTCCCAGAAGAGTTGAAGCTGTTATAGCTGCAAAGGGTGGACCGATGTCATATTAAAGCCTATGGATTAAGACTGGGATGTCACTTAAGTTCATATGCGAGTCAAGGCAGGTGAGCGAATACTTTGGGAAATATAGTGTATCTTCCAGAGTATGGCATTAAACTGTTTAATCTCCACAGACACAAGCAGACTCCACCAGGTCAATTTCCAGGTGAGATCTGTGAAGAGGTGACTCCACTCACTGTAAGAATACATGTTTGTAATGGTATTTTTGAGTAATAAAAACATAATTGAATAAATGCATCTAATATAACTTTAATACCACATTGTGTGAACACTGCAGGCAAAGCAATAGCATCTCCATGGTAACATGAAAAGTTACGCAGTGCACCTTTAAGTAAAAATTACTCAAGTAAAAGTAAAAGTATTTTATGCAGATTTTGAGATCTATAAAGCTTCAAATGTAGTGATTTTAATAAAGATGTCCAGTAGAAACAAGTGAATCAATATATTTTCTCCCTGTTTTTATTTGTATATTTTTGTTTTCAGCAGGTAAAAAATACTTTTACTTTTCAGTCCAGTTCAAAATTGTCGCAGAGAAGAAAGCTGCTCTCAGATGTACTGAAATAAAAGTAAAATGTAATCACTTAAAATGTAGTCAAGTAAAGAACACACTACTACTACTACTTCCTACTTTTTTTTTTTTTTAAACTTATGTACTTTACTTTTACTTTACCTTACCTTACATTACCTTCCACCACTGCCTAGCTGCTCATACTAAGAGACTTCAGACTTTGGGATAACCCTTTTCTTGCAGAGGATCATTATGTTTCAGTCGACGACATAATTATCTGTATGACTCAATAAAATATCTGGAAATAGTCAGGCCATGGAAAAAGCAGTAATCCTCCCAAATGTGTGTCTGCCTGACTGACTAATACTATGATGCTTAATTCCACACAATTATAGGACTGGAAATTTGCTGGTGAAAATATGCATTTCTGCCAAACTCGATGTACTTAAATGCCCCATTGGACTTGCTATACGCCTCAAGATATTTTGTTATTACAATCTCATTATGTCTGCAGTGAACTGGAACTCTCTCACTGCAGCTAATGTCATACCAGTAAGGTTGTCAGAAGTATGAAAAATCAGATGCTAATTACTGTACTTCGATACTAAAACTAGTATAAAACTAGATACTTATTTGAGCAAGTATCAATACTAAAAAGTCACATTGATAGCTTTGAGCTGAATGATCTGGCGCTGTATCAGAACAAGTATAAGAGCACATAGACAAGCCCATGGACCACTGTGGAACCTACTTGGATGACTGATAACACAGATATGAGGCCACATGGTAATATAAAAAAAAGTAATATTATTTAATATATTATAGCAGGTGGAATGCGATAATATCATATACAATTGCATTCTATCTAAAGAAAGTGTTTTGAATTATGTGGTATTGGAATTGGTATTGAGTATCAAGTTTAATCCTCTGTCTATTCAAACTAAAAATGTTACTATTGTGACAACATTGCATATGAGCAGAAAAGAATATTTTAAAACATCCATACACAATTGTAATTTAAGATGTGCAAATATTCCGTCCTACTAATTTAAAAAAATGAAAAAATGAAATGATAATAAATACAAGTATGGCTATCTTCAGACTGCAGGGCTTAATGTTCAATTCGGATTTTTTTTTTTGTAAAATCCAATTATTTTGCAAGGTCATTCACATTTCCAGTTAAATGCGACTTGTATGTGATCTCCAGTGGGAACTTAAAACGCCCCAAAAGTGTCCCGCATGTACCCCGCATGTACCTTGGATGGACAAAATGACATCACACGCAGCGAGTGTGCTCAGTGTTTACGGAAGTAGCCTAAACATGGACACTAGCACTGAGCGCCTGGTGATTTTAAAGTTGCTGTCGTACCAGAGTCAGAACATGTACAACTTATTTCTTTAAAGGATGAGATTGAGAAGGAGAAGGCTTTTGCCGTTGGCGTTTTGTGGGGCAGTGGCAGCAACGTCCGTAGAAAGGAACATGCTGGTGCTGAGAGTGGTGGGATTGCTATGTTCTTTGCTGGTTCACTGACATGGTTTATGGTTTATGGTTTATTTTATTTGCACAGGGACAGTGCACAACATTTCATTGACTTTTGAAATAAACAAAAGAAAGATGCATGGTGCCAGGTTATAGCAAAAATGCAAATTTCCACCTATAGTCCCGGGACAGGTTGATGTTAATTAAATATACTATTACAGACTCGACTTGTAAATGGATAATAGACCAGTGCATAAGAATAATCACACATGTGCATACATATCAGATAAAGTTCCAACCCTCACTATGCCATTTCTAAAAAACATTCAAAAAAATTCATCTTTATACATCCATACACACACTCACCAGTCCTAGTTTCACACACACATTCATCACTAATGAGGGCAAATTTGGTTTGATATTAGCCATTTCTTTGTTCGATATGCAAACGTTTGAAAACTTGTACATGTTATAATCTCATTTGGCAAACTTTTCCACTGACTCATGGCAATAAAAGAGAAGTTTTACTGAAAGAGGTCCTACATTTTGGAGCTCTGCACTTTCCTCTAGAGGTCGCCCTGGTGACTCGAGTCGTTTTTTCAGAGCTCAGTGTGACGAACCTTCTCAGAGGAGGGGCAGCAATGAATAATTTAAAAAATTAGGCAGATGTTCGGGTACATTATTTGGTTATCGAAGTTTAGAAAACCATATTTAGAAAGAATATGACAGTGGTGATACTGTCTAAAATACATGTGCGATGCCTCGATAGTCAGAGATCCTTGTATGTACCTAAAATTTGCTAGATTAAATTTGAGAGAATGGACTTCATACACAATTTTCGTATGACGAGAAGAACGTGTGTACATTTGTGAGCGCCTACTTGTACCACTCTCGCTTGTTGATGACGTGTAGGTCGGATGAATGCGACCTGGCCATTCAGACTGAAGTCGCATGTCAAAAGATCGGATATGTATCGGTTTTAGGACCACATATCCAAGTGGCCTGGGTCGCATTTGAAAAAATCTGATCTGTGTTGTTCAGACTGTCATTAGAAGATCAGATACAGGTCGCATAGAGGCAAAAAAATCGGATTTGTGTCACTTCAGGCTGCAGTCTGAACGTAGCCTTAGTCAGTAAGTAAAAATTGAGGGAACACACACACAACTCCGCCTTACAAATACAATGCCCGGACTTGTCTTTTTGTTCAGGGAATAATAATATTGTTACAGTTTTCAGTTTATTTTCCATTACCAATAATAGATTTACAATATATTTGGTCCAGGTTATGTGAATTACTGACCGTGGCTAAAAATGGCTCTATATGTGAATCGTAGTTTGCAAGCTGCTAATTGCTGACAGCCAACACAACCAGCCCCAATATAAGTTAACCACTTTGGCAAATTGGTGATACATTAAAGTCAATGCGTGCACTATTGACCCTGCTGCACTATATAGTCAATTTTTACCATGGCACAAACAGTCCAGAAGCGAACCAATTACAGACAATGTCATTTTCACAAGAGAACGCAGCCGTCACACTCTTTATTCTCAGCTACAGCTAAACATAGATGCACTTAGAGAGGGTTTTCCAGCCGTAGAATGCATCAGAATTTTAATATGACCACAGGCTGTTTTGGCTTTGATGAAACAGTTACAAGAAAGGGCCCAAATACCCCAAAAGACCAAGGCTCAGAAACACAGACATGAATACTGCATTTTTGACCAGTTAATACTACTGTTCTAGGCAATGGTGGTAGAAGTACTCAGTTTTGTTACTTAAAGGGACAGTGTGTAAGATTTTTACCCGTTAATTACTGAAATTGAAGATACCCATTCAAAAATACATTGTTTTCCAAGCCTTTTCACTTCCATCATGAAATCAAAGTATTCTTTTGGACTTAGATATAGTCACATAAAAGGGGGATCTTCCCCATGCAGAGGCAGCCATTTTGAATACGAGAGCCGCAGAAGGACATTTGCGCTCCGCCTTCGGCAAGGCTCGTGGTTTTGGGTAAACAACACAAGCATGCTGCCGGATCAGACGTCGTAATGGATCTAACACGTGTTTTGGACTAAATTGTTTTACTGGATTTTATTCGCTGGATCCTTACGGACAAATTGAGAACAAGTTTATGGTGAAATACAGAGTTGTGTGCAAACCTGTGCAAAGCATTCTAAGGTAAGCTAACCTCGTTTTGTGCTTTTCCGTATAAAAGCCCCATGTGCTCGGGGAGTGTTTGTTGTGCAGGGAAATGAATTGCATAGTCAAAAAGAGGAGACTGTAAGGTTTCATTTGATGTGTAGAGTGTCATGGTACATGATCGGGAATGTGTGTTTTCATGAGAAAAGAAACAAAAAAAAAAACGGGACCGCGTTTTATTTATACAATAGCGGCGCGCGGCTCGTGCACAGGTACGAGCCGCGCGCGCCCGGGTGACCCTCGAGGTCTGCCGTAGCTAAAACAGAAAGTGCAATAGCACCATCCACCTATGCGCCACGAATCCTACACACTGGGGCTTTAAGTAAAAGTACAGACATGAGAGTACAGAAATATTCAAGTAAAGATATCACATGAAAAAACTTTCAGTTCAAACGACTTAAGTAGAAGTATTAAAGTACTTGTTTAAAAATGCACTAGTAAGTATTTCAAGCATATTTTGAGATCTAATAACTGTAGTGTTTTTGAGACAGATTTGTGCTGAATTTTGTTCAGTAGAAACAACTGGATAAATCTTTTTTTTTCCCTAGCTGTTTTTATTTGTTTATTTTTGCTTGCTCAAACTGTTAAAAAATAAACCGCTCAGCCTTTTCAGCAGGTCTCTAACAATAATAAAAAATGCTTATACTTTCGAGCCCTAATGTAGTGGAGAAGAAAGTACAGATACCTGCTCTCAAATGTAAGTAAAAGTAAAAAGTATCCACAATGTACAGATACCTAAAATGTATACTTAAGTACTGTACTTTATTACTTTTACTTTGTACTTCCAACACTGGTTCTAGATAAGTATTGCCCCATATGTTTGCCATATAGACTCGTCAAAACCACATTAAGGGTATCTCCAGAAATCCCCTCTGTGGTAGGACATGTTATATAGCTGAGAATTCACTTACTATAATTGATAAAACATTCCGAGTCCATAATCCAAGTAGCGTCTGGGCTTTCAATTACATGTGTTAAACCACTGGACTGTAGCCTAAGGAAGTGGCATGATGTCACCAGCCTCTAGGCACGGAAATAAGTCAGGAATCTCGCTTTGCATCGCTCCGAATACTGTATTTAGTTTGCAATAAAATGCACTACAATTAAGGCAAAAACAAACAAACAATAAACTTGTATACCAAAATAATGAGGTCAGTGTAGCAAATCTTTCATTTAAATGTCAGTCAATTTTAAAAGGTGGAATTGCACCTTAAGTACAGAATATAAAAGAAGAAATATGGCGCATTGTGATTCAGTTTGCCAAACTTTGAACGGCTGTACAATGTAATTATTTGTCATCATTAAAAGTTGCTAGGAGGACTTGTCTGTACCATATAATCATGTGAAGTTTCCAATATGTCATTCTTGTTAGTGTAATGGTGTAATTATTAGCTGTGTGCCCACGTACTTGTTCCATTTTACAATAAAGGAAATATTTGAGCTTGCCAGTGTCTCCTTTGCATGGGTTCCTATGTACAACGCTTTGGGGTCAATTATTTCTAGCCAAGTAACCACGGTAACTACATCGTTTCAAGAGTGTGGCTGCCAGTCTGTGCCACTGGCCTCTGCCACCATTCATGAAGGCCCAAGGACACAACTACAGTCACGGCAGCCTATGTGACTGGTAGCTGTGTATAAATGAACTGGCTCATATTATGTTATTTTGTGATCTGTTATAATGTTTCCTCCAGTAGTCGAGTTGTAAAATGAAACCGGGGAGATGGTGAAATTTTTCACCAACGGGGGGGGGGGGGGGGCATTAAGCTAAGCCCTCCCCCATCACTGACATCACTGTGGTGTTTCAGGACAGGGCAGAATTAGAAGGTACTTTGTTAAAATGGAAATGCTTTTCGGATGTCGCGCACAGGGATCCAAGGAGCCCTCAGGGAGTTAGTGTGTTTGCTCAGACACCTAAAAAATTAGGGGGAACATTGGCCATGTCCCAATTCCAAGTATTACTAGTCGCAATAGAATAATATTTGTGTCTGTAGGGAACAAGGAGCAGACCACCCGGCTCATTGAGCTGAGGCGGGACCTGTTCCATTTCGCAGACGCCCATGCGGTCCACGGACTGCACTCAGGGCTGAGCGAGTATGCACCACCTCGACTGCAGACTGAGACCACACTCCGAACCGTGCACTCACTGAATTGGGAAACGGCGAACATCGCAGAGTAGCAAGTGTAAATAATGGGTGGGGATTTATGACGATTTATGCAACGAAAGGAGGACAACACGTAAAAACGGAGGACACGTGACAGACGGCCGGACAGACAGCTCTAAAACCGGACTGTCCGGACGAAATCCGGACGAATGGTCACCCTATTTAGTCCTGGTTTAAACCTGGTTTAGTCTTGGTTTAGTCCTGGTTTAGTGCCGAAATAGATGCAGACATAATCTGATAATATGACTCACCCATAAGAATGCGGTCAGATCCATTCTAACAGTTTGCCGTGTTGTCTTTAATAATCCGGAGCTCCGGAGAAAAGGACATAATCCCGAACGTATCCCGTGTCCCGAGGCGAGAGTTCCTTCTTACGTAGCATTAACGTAGGAAGTTAAGGATTCTTCTTCTCTTAGAAATGCCGAGTAAATATCAGGCTCACAGCTGATCGGCGAACAGGCGCAAACACAACAGCGGCAATCGTCATGATTGGCGGGAGCGCGTATCGGTGCGTAATTATGCTGCAACATGATTGGAAGCTGGAGCGCACTGGCCATTTTGACTTAAAAACGGCGAAATTCGCCAAAAGTTTAGGGATTTTCATGCCTGATTGATAAAATGCCATACTCGAGTACTGGTTTCCTCATTACAAATGTAGTTGGAGTTCTGTTTTGTTTCATTCACACAAATCCTTAATCAGTCCTTCCCTCGGACAGAAAACAGCTCACTGGAATTAGTATGATTCTAGTAAAGTATTGCTTCATGTGTGGATGAACTCCAGGTACGTTTTTGATGAGGTCACAGCTTTACAACCTGGCTTTAACCTCGCAAGTATCCATTTTGTGTAAGACTGTAGACAGACCTATGGAGAGGAGAAAGGAAAGTAGTAAGAAATCATGCGACTTTGGTGATACTGAATGGAATTTCCCCATTGTGAGGCATAGGAAATGTTCTCTTATCTTATCTGATATGACAAATTTTCCGATTTTTGATCCGACTTTATTTGATCACAGATTAAAAATACCCAAGATGCTGATAACTGACCTTTATAAATGAATGGAATTGGAACTGGATCACAATCTTTTGTGATTCGATCAACTGCACGGCTTTAATGCAAATATTTTACACAAAAAAAAGAAGGTGACAATGTGCTGATATGTGGTGTTCTGAGTGCTGATTATAGTTGTAGGTGCCATGGGGTTTGTTCGTTTGTTAGAGTAGAATTACACATTACCAAGGCCAAAGTTGTGGACAGCAGAAGGTGGAGTTTCCTTCCTCCTCTATAAACTATAAACCTACTGGAGAGAAGCACTATCACCATCTATGGAGCTCCAAATGTGTTTTGGTATCAGACATTTTCAGCAAAAAAAAAAAAAAAAAAACATTGGAAAATAAGAATTCAAGTAAGGAATTCAAGACTGTCCGGTACTGTAATTATTTTTACAGGTAACAATCATAAGAACTAAAAATAATAAATGGGATAATTTTCGAAGCAAAAAAGGCAGACTGCATTTCAAAAGGAGCAAAAATCTAAAATCTAAATGCAATGATACTACCTCACTTAATCTTTGGTGTTTCATGCTGGTCACAAGCAAACCAAATCACAATAAAACCTTGGGGGCCCGTTTACACGAGAACGCTTACGGGTAAAAACGACAAAATATTTTATCGGAAGTGCCTTTCGTTTACACGGTGACGGCGTTTTTGGGGCCTAAAAACGCAAAAATCTGAAACCACCCTCCAGAGTGGAAAAGTTAAATACGCTCCGCTGTAGCGTCTCCGTGTAAACTGCCCAAGACGCAAAACTGGTCAGATCCGCTCACGTCGCGTACGCGTTTACATCACATAGATGCGGCATACCTTGATCCCACGGATGTTCAAGCTGCGCTAGCAGATCTAGTCAACATACAACAGTCATTTCAACAGTTGTATAAATCGCACACACACACGTCTTTCTCACACTCTCACAGCCACACAGACGCCAAGACAAGCGACTTCCGCATGAGGCACTTCAAATGTAAAACCCCATGTGATTTTATATTTTCTAATTCACTGTAATCCTCCTGTAACGTAACTATTTTCAGTACAATATTCAAAAACATGTAAACAAAAATACAAGTCACTGAAATGTTTGGAGCGGAACTTAACAACTCATTTAAAACGCAACTAGAACATTTTATTTTGAAGTTTTACCTTTCTTTTTTCCGGTACAGTCGTGGTTAGAAATGTAACTTGACGGTGTTGTGATGGGGTTTTTTTGTTTTTTTTTCAGTCCAGCGCCTTCCTTCGCTGGCTTTTGTGTCCACTTTTGCGTCTTCGTATAAACGCGGATAAAAAATTGAAGACGAGACGCCACTTTTGCATCTTCTGTTTTGATCCTCGCCGTATAAACGTAGCCTTAGAATCTCTTTATAAACAAGCACTTAAGATTCTAGATCGGAAACCACAGAAATAACATCACTGTCAGATATTGACTAAACATAAAATGCTCAACTTTGATAATACAATTAAACTGGCTAATCTAAGGGTTAGGGTTTCAAGATTATCAATAATGTGGCACCACCATTGAAAAAGTTTATTTATTTAACATCTGATCAGATGGTCAGAACAACCAGGTCAATGGTCAATGGCCAATGTGAAATACCAAAACGGAAAACATCATTAGGACAATCTGCATTTTCTTTTAAAACAATCTCAGAATGGAACAAACTTCCAACTGATTTTTTAAATTATGCAAATGCTTAAAAAAATGTAGCCTGGAAATTAAACAACAATTTCTAAGAGTGCAGACGTGTCAGCGTTAAAGATGAAATGTATCTCCGCCACTGTAAATATTATGAAATGCATTGTTTTTATGCCTTATGTTCATTGTTTGTAATGTTGTTCGTAATGTCTCAGGGACTGCGGATGGAAATTAGCTCCGAAAGCAAAAGTCTGGTTGCCTGGAAGAATCCATGACTCATCGCTGTACCAGCGGCGAGTCTGGTAACGCTTGGTCCAGAATGTGCTGCCGTTGTGCGTAGACAGACAGCTAAGTGAACCAATCAGAGAACAGTTAACGGACAGCGACGTGAACCAATCAAACAAAAGAAAAGAAAGAAAAGAAAGGCCTCTAGAGCTGTCAGCTGCTGTGGTTTTAAGGAATCGATGTGTTTTAGGTAATTTAAGACCAATTTTACAGCTGAATGGAAGGGACGTTCAGTTCTCCGATGCGCCATCTTGATTCAAACCTGAGGAGGAACTTCCGCTGCCTAAGAGTGACGTTGCGGGCAAAGGCGGGTGCACTGACGTCACCATCTTTGAACGAATCAGAATCGCGGAGTCCGTTGTTAACCGGAGGAGCGAGGGTGTCCAAATGGTATCGCGCTGTATAGCAAATACAGAGAGATATCATTTGGCTGGCCAGGTAAAAAGTCTGGTACAAAGCATCTTTTCATTTTTTGTGATTAATGCTCCTGTACATTGTCCCTGTCAAATAAATCAAATAAACTAAACTAAAAAAGTTTATATATTTTTTCAGTTTTTTTTTTATTTATTTTTTTTATGTCACATTAACTTAAGAAAGTTTGATTGAGAAAGTTTGATTTTGTAAAACTTGTCACATACTTGGGGAATGTATCAGAAAAGAAAAGGATTTCAGCTGTTGTTTAATCATGCTGGCAAAAACTGTTAAAACTGAAACTTTGTGAGATTCTGAATAACTCCTTTCAAGGACTTAGGGGTCTACTCTACTCCACCCATAGACTTTCCAAAACCACAAGGGACAGTCTGTCTCCTGTCCACAGTCTCTACAGGTGCGTATGTCCAATACTGACCACCTGCTATCGATCCAGCCACAGCTCAAAATGATCTGATCGTCTGAATATTTATTGTTATTTGCTTATCATAAAAGTGTTGACATCACTTTTGTACTTCACTTTTTCCTCTGAACTCCAGAACAATGTGAATAATAATTTCTAGTACTGCGTGTTTCAGCCTATTAAGACATCATCAGAAACATATGACTCAATTAACAACACAGACTGTGCAGGGTCCAAATACTGTGTGGAAAGTTAAATGAGCTTTTCTGACATCTACTTAAGTGTGGAGGCGGAAAGAAGTAAATAACAAATACTGTTGTATGTTTGTAAGTGAGTATAATTCATGCCATGTCATTGGAATTCTCCTTAAAGTCCCATTCGTCCCAGTGCACAGACGTTTTTGTATCTGTTCCTGTCTACATACTGTACATACAGAAAGATATTGCGCTGCCAGAGTTCAGAGAATACACACATTGCAGTAATTAATCAAATATTGCATGAAGACTGAGGTCAAACGCTCAATATTCGTAACTAGTATTTTTCCATGCATACTTTATACTTTTACTTAGGAACAAATCTGGCAGCAGTACTTAATTGTAAATAAGTATATTTTAGCCATGTAACTGTAGCACTTCTTTTCAATAATCTTTCCACTACTGTTAAATTGCACTCCCAACTATTCAAGTTTGATTTAAAGGAGAATTAACGTTTTTTTTAAACAATCTGAGCCTTATTTCGGTAATAAAACAAGTTGTTTTACTCATCCATAGCACTTTGGTGTCATATGGAGCACTTCCGGAGATGTTTTAGATTAGCGATATCCGTAATGTGAGTTCTCGGGGCAAATGTTTGCGGTCTCCAAATAGCACAAACTTTAGCACTTTTCAAATCATAGAAGCTCAATGTCTTAGTCTACGCTTTCGTTTAGCTCAACTGGTAAGTCATGGACTTTCCCCCTGGGGGTTGTGGGTTCAAATCCCCCCGGGCAATGAGCTAAACAGTGCGCATGTGCGGAGTCACAGCTTATTTCACTCTCAGCTCTCGGGACCCAAACATGAAACGACTAAGACATTGTGCTTCTATGATTTGAAAAGTGCTAAAATTTGTTATTGGAGACCGCAAACATGTGCCCCGAGAACTCACATTATGAGTAGATATGGCAAATCTAAAACATCTCTGGAAGTGCTACATATGACACCAAAGTGCTATGGGTGAGTAAAACAACTTGTTTTATTACCGAAATAAGGCTCAGATTGTAAAAAACGTTAATTATCCTTTAAAGACCTATTGTGTTTGTGACTGATGCATACCTATACTATAATCTATGACACCGTGGATCATTATATTATCAATCAATCAATCAAACAATATTTATAAAGCGCTTTTCATAGACAATTGTAGCACAAAGCGCCTTACAGTGGTTAAGGATTAGAAGATTGACCTTTATTGATCTCGCACAGGAGAAGGACCGTCCCCATAATTTGTTTTTTTAGTCTTGGTCGGGCCAATATTCATCTAAAATGACTTGATAAAAGAAATAAATCTGCTCACTTCCATTAAAAAACTGCGTTGCCCAGCTGGAGCCGTAAAAGTCAACAAAGCAACAAAGAGTCGGCACCTCCGATGGATAGCGAGCAGCATTTGTATTTGTAGCATTTGTAGCAAAATGACTATGTGAAACGGCCAATCGTACGCATTTCAGATTAAAAAAATAAAATTAGAGAACAATGTAAGTACACAGCAGTATGTCAATATTCCATCTTGAAAATAAGTGATAAAAGATTGCGCAAACATACACGAATCTCTCCAAATGCAACTTTAGGAGAGTAAATGGTCAGGAGAAACAAGTATAGCATGGTTAAAATCTCTAAAAAGTCCAATTTGTTTAAATTTAGTACAGTAAAATGCCAAAATACCAACTTAAAACACAAGTGGTTTCAGTCAGTTAGTCATGAAAGCCCCATTTTAGTTTGTTATGCATTATTCTCTATGCGTTTCTGCATGAGTGAAATGTCAACTAACCAGAGATAAAAGTCTATAGAACGTTACAGCTCAGGGACATTCAGATTTAGAGATTTCACCTATAGACACTTGTGACACCAGAAACATATGAGTCCACTTAAAGTGCCGTGTGGAGCTTTATACTGAGGCTTTGACTGCAAACAGAGTCCTATTTAACTGAGATGGTTTTAGGGTAATTTAGAGCAATTTAGCCATGGCAACATGTTAACAGGGCTAAGCGTCTCACACAAGTCTATAAAGCTGTGGTACACTGAGGCAAGTGTGGTATGTGTAGCCTATTGTACATTGGAACCAAAGGTGGGGTTAATGTGTACTCAAATAAACTTACTGCAGCCTCAATATGTCATAGTACTCAAGTAGAAGTATGCCTTAGATATAAACAATTAACTATACCACTACAGGGATGCAACTACAGCTACCACTCCTGAAACTACAGTGCAACTACTGGACAGTACTTAGGTAATAGGACTTTAAAGAACTAAAGAATGATGTTAGAAGTATCACATTTGTATTGGTAATGTTTTATTTTATTTATTTACTTATTTATTTAATAGGGACAGTGCATATTAATGGACATCTGCAGCAATGCCAGATTATAGCAAGAATGCTTATTTACATCTGCAGTCCCTAGGAACAGCATTCAAACGAAACATACAAAAAAGCCAATAAAAGACTGTTTTTCCTCAGACAATTAAAAAAATTCAGAATCAGACACAACATCCTTCTTCAGTTCTACACAGCAATAATTGAAAGCGTCCTTACATCATCAATAATAGTCTGGTTCGGTAATTTGGATTCACATTCACAACACAAACTTCAACGCATTATAAATAAATCAACTAAAATCACTGGTCACACTCTCCCCTCCATAGACACACTGTATCACAGACGCATCACACAAAGAGCCAATAGAATCACCTCAGACCCCACACACCCTGCCAATAATCTGTTCAGACTCATGCCCTCTGGGAGGCGCTACAGATCCATCACTTCCAAAACTGTCAGATTCACCAACAGTTTCTTTCCCACTGCCATCCGGACTCTAAATCAATCCCGCTTATAACTGGTCATTTATCTGTTGTTGTATGTCGTATTGTGTAAGTGTGTTGTATATTTGTTTTGTCCTGTAATAGACACAGAAGAGATGTGAGCATTCTTGCTGTACCGGAAACAAATTCCACCAACTTGTTGTGTGGCCATTAATAAATGATTCTGATTCTGATTCTGATTCTGAGGTGACACCACAGCAAAACAATGACAGCTGACAATAACACCAACATTAAAACATTAAGCATTAAAACATTAAAAGTGTCCACAAGTCTGGTTTTCTTTAGCCGCTGTTTCAAGTGTGATTTAAAGTGTCCAGTGTTGGGGTCTCTCTTATTGATGATGAGAGAGAGTTCCAGAACTTAGTGCCTCTGACTGAGAGCACAGTTTGCCTAAATGTAGTGCGTCTGAGCGGGACCAATAATAAGTAGTCTATTTAAGTTATTCCGTTGGCTACGTGAAAAGGAAGTTTCTAATAATAAAACATTGATAGACTATATTAGAAAAAGTGGTGACATTGGCAGGTTGCTCCTCATAGACAGTGCAGTCCTTCAATCGTCCAGAACGTTTCTCTACGTTACTCCCCATGATCTATTATTTTAATTACGCATCTTGTGAGTGAAGCCCAGGCACAATGAGCGAACCATAAAACGCCATAAAGCACCATAAAGCACCATAAAGCACCTGATCACCACAAACGTTCACTCTGAGCGTCTTTTGAACGTGCGCTAATTGAAGTCATTCTCTGCTCAAAGCTGCGCCTTTAAATGAACTTGTTTGACACTTCGACACTTTCCAGCCCACAGACACATAAAACTCCAGCGGCACGCATCAAATGAACACGATATTGCGACACGCCGCAGCCTGATTTGGTGTCGCTTCTTATCGTGCGATCTTACGCCCCAAACACGCGCTTTAAACACGGAGAGCCTGGGGCGCGTCAGCAGCTCCCAAGTGCACACTGTTCTGAGACATTCTGCTGTACAGAACCGTAACTTGCCATGTCTAGACTTTTGTATAAAAGTTGTGATAATTCAAATCTTCTCACCTTTGGGAATAGGCGCAGGCGCAGGAGGAGAGTCAGTAGAGTAAACACAAGAGGCAAACTTGAGCCAGAAGGAGAAGGCGAGACAAAAGTTGAGGTACTCCATAGCAGTCTGAGCGCGTGCTGGCGGATGGAGAGCGGTGGTCAAGCGCTACTGTGAGTAAACTCTCGCGATGATTAAAAGAAACTAATGGAAGTTTTGTGAAGAACTGCTAAATGTTTCAAATGGAAGATGACACGTGAGGTTTGTCTGTGGCATCAGCAGCCTCCCTCTTGAGGTACAGGAGACAGGAGGCTGACACAGGGCAGTCCTGAGCGAAAGTGTGACTAAGCACAGCTGTATTTGAACCCCGGACTCTCCCTCCCCAGTCCCCCGGACCCTCCCCCTGTGCGCCTGTGTGCGCCTGTGTGCGCGGCCCCCTCCCTCCCTCCATCGCCCTGTGCACATGCCCGCAGGAGGCACTGGAGGAGACGTGCTCCAAATCACTGACTGCAGGCAGCGGGACACTCACACTTTCTTTAACTATTCAGGTTAAACACTAACAGCACTTTACTGTTTAAAGAACACTAGTGTGATCTAGTTCATTTATTATTACTTTAGTTACTAGTTAGTTTATTATTAGGCTATTTATTATTTAGCATAAAATAAAAAGTAGGCTTTAGAAAACAATATTTTTGGAATTATTTCCACAACACTAAATTTAATGTTAATTAAAATGTCATGCAATGACACAGCACAATGGGACAATTAGTAAAGTTGTAAAGACTATTGTAATAGTGCAACTGGTAGGCCTAGTGTCAGAAGGTTTGAACTGAACCATACCAAACTTTTAAGAAGACACTGGTTAAAGCTCCCATGGTATGAAATTATCACTTTCTGAGGTTTTTGAATGTCAATGTGAGCTCCCCTACCCTGTTTAGGCTAAAAGTTGCAAAATGTGTAAACTGAGCATTTGCTATCCTTTTCCGCGTTTGAAAAAAAGACATCCCAAACGGGCAAACAAGCGAACTTTCTGACGTCACACTCGCGGAAAGGTTTCCACCCCCCGTCTGGATGTCCACCCACCGTCTCTGGAAATCACGCCGAGAGTTTGAGAGTGTTTTTTTATTTGCCTGAAGACACGTGAGAGTGTTTCCAGGCTCGGATGTCCTTTATCCGAGCCTCCGAACCTCTGAAACAGCAGTGGTTTAATTTTATTTTCTGTGGAAATGTGTTTTTTTAATGGAAAGCGTCTCATATCTTCCTCTGCGCTTAAACAGGGAAGTGAGTGACAGCGCACAGTGCACCGCTAAACGAGGAAACAGTGGCGTATTTGGGCACACCCCCACCCGCTCCACTGGCCTGTCTCTGTCCTCCTCATTTGCATTCAAGCAACAACGCCCAGAATAAGGTGTTTCAGAGAGATATTTATGACTCTGACTGTGTTCATGAGGCTTTCTCATGCACTGAGTGTTGATTTTGAAGAAGGATTCATTTACAGTATTAGGGAACCATTAAGGCGCCATATAAAAGCATCAAGAAGTACCATGTCATGGGATCTTTAAAAACAAACCAGTCCTGTACTCATGTTTGACTTGATACTAACCGTGTTAATGTTTATTGTAAATACTGTATGTCTTTTATATTTGTGATTGTAAATGTATGTGTTCTGTGCCTGCCTTAGGACTACAGATGCAGTTTAGCTCTATAGCTCTTACTGTGCAGCTTCTGCTCATATGTTGATTAAGATGCATTGACCTAAATAAATAGATCAATAAAATATGAAGAATGGACTCACCAATATAAAGCCTCTGTGAAGGACATGAGAGTTTTATTGGGAGAAGCCTGAATCCAGCACCTGAAGGCAGTCTGTCACAACTCATCCACATCACAGAGCATTTCACTTATTTTATGGCACCATGGATGTCCTTTTGACCTCACTCAGCTCTGACACTAGACATGCACAATGTAATCTGACCCCTCTCTCCCCTTCTACAGTAAATACACACTTATAAACCAGACATTCTTTACAGTCATGTTGCTTTACCATAGCTTTACCTCATCCATGTCTCCAGTGTAGTGAGCATTTGTGTCTGCTTGAACCATTCCGCTCTGGTGGTTTTACCTTGCTGCCATTGGCCATATTGTTCTACTTAAATGACATCACTGCATTATGGTTTTCAGCACTGGGGAGTTGGAGAGTTGATATACGAATCATTTCCAAGAAATCAGTGAGGAAACCTTCAGAGAGCAGAATAATGGCAGAAAAAACTAACCACATTTTCAAATACAGTCAGTCCACTGCTGAAAGCTCACAGAATGGTTAATGTTAATGTTGAAATTCATACTAATGTTTTGCTCTAAGGGGAATTATCTGATTGGCAAAGTGAAATCTGGGTTTGTAGCAGCAGTATCTAAAGGTGTACTACGTAACATTTCTGGTGGAGGGTCCACTTTCTTGTTACTTTGCCTGAAATGTTCCACCAGCAGTAAAAACTTTCTTTGGATTTAATAAATTCTAAACAGAAAAATTTAATGACATACTGTGGACTATGCAAAACAAAACAAAATCTGAAAAACAGTGGCATGATTTGCCCTAAGCTAATAAAGGCTTTTAATAATTTTGTACTTTTTGTGTGTCTCTGTTTTTCAACTTTATTCTATGGACTATTTTATGCAAAGCAGTAACACCTCCAAACATATGCTGATAGTGGAAAAGTAACGTAGTGCACCTTTAAATCTGATAGCGCCTTTCTCTGTCCTGAAAACAACATTTTGACAGTTTAGTAACCCTGATAGTCTCAGTTTAATGGCGCAGCTAACAGGGCTTTTGGGTCTGTTACTGGGAAATTCTCTCTTACTGGAAAATCTCAGTGGTTGTGGTACAAGCTTCATCTTGGCTACATTTGACAGAGAATCGTTTACAGTTAGTTCAATATGCCAGGTCTGATTTGGACATTTGGAAATCTGGATTCGATTACTGTCTGTCCAAACCTTTACGAGCTCTTTAATATTTCATTAGTCCCACAGAGGATGTTACTGCAGTATATGTACTGTATATGCAGCCATGCTCTTGTGTTCAGAGGTGGGTGAGAGGGCAGAGGTGCTGATGACATGTTCCAGTCTCAGTCCCTGTGGTGTGGGTGCCGGATTGGGTCCAATTACAGTAAAATAGCACATCAGAATACAGCAGTATCCGGGAGCTGTGCTGGTAAACAACGAGACAATGACGTGTGAACGCAGCGGGTCGCCCTGACATCAAGGTACACCTGTGCATGATTACTACAACTGCTACTACTCTACTGCTACTAATTCTTCTACTGCGACTACTAAAAGAGTTTCAGTTAAGACTGGTATTGTAATAACGTTAAAGGGCCCATAGGAGTTGTGTTTTGTTTTATTCACACATGTCTAACACACAAATCCTGCATAATTAGGGTGAATTCTTCTCTCAAACGGTTTAATCTTGTGATATGGTAATGCAGAAAGTTCTCCACTATGTTCTTAAACTCCATACACCATCACTATAATCATTTGGATCATTTCAGTCCAAGAATTGCCAATCTCTACTAGACAAAAAGATATCTGTTTACTCAAAAACTAGCACTACATGACATCACAAGGTAGAACAGAGCATTTTGAGCTTTAACCCTCCTGTCGTGTTCGGGTCAAATCTGACCGTTTTACAACTTATAATACTCATAAATATTGTGTTTTTCATCTGATTACCTCAAGACCTTATGATATCCTCCACACTGTGGACTTGAACATATAAAAGTGATGATCACCTATTTCATTCAATTTTGAGTGTTTTAATCAACCTTGTTACACCTGTGGTGTTCCCGGTCAAAAGTGACCGCCATAGGAAATGAATGTGTATCCAGAGTAAATTCATTCAACATACAGAAAACATCCCCATACACACTGCCCCAGCTCTCACACACACACACACACACACACACACACACACACACACACACACACGCACAAACCAGGGTATGCGTGTTGTGCTGGACATGACGACCAGTCTCCAAGGGCATAATATCACATGTGACAACTTCTTCACATCACATGCTCTTGGTCAGGAGCTACTGAAAAGAAAGCTCACCATGGTAGGGACAGTGAGGAAGAACAAGCCCAAACTTCCCCCTGCGCTGGTATCGACCAGAGGAAGACAGGCACTCTCATCACAATTTGCATTCACTGACACTCACACTCTTGTGTCATACGTTCCCAAGAAGAACAGAAATGTCATCCTGATGAGCACAGTACACAAAGACGCCGCTGTCAGCACCACAGAGGACAGGAAGCCCCTGATGATCCAGGACTACAACAAGAACAAGGGAGGCGTTGACTGCCTTGATAAGGTAATGTAAAGTCTCATCATGCATTTTATTTTATTTTTATCTAGGTGAATCATAGCATTTTGTGTACGACAGATTGAATATTGTTCCTAATCTCTTATTATTTATTGTTCCTTTACTGAAGCTTACTGGTACATACACCTGTAAGCGGATGATGGCTCGCTGGCCTGTGGCACTGTTCCACAACATCCTAGATGTGTTAGCTTTCAACGCGTATGTGGTGTGGACAGCAATCAACCCAACCTGGAATCAGGGGAAAAGTTCCAAGAGGAGACTTTTCCTCGCAGAGCTGGGGAAAGCTTTGGTGACTCCTCTTATACAGCGACGCCAGCACATTCCCCGCACACCAGCCTCCACCAGTCTGGTTAGGAGCATGCAAGCTCCAGCCCCAGCCTTGGCTGCTCTCCCCCAACAAGGACATGGGCAGAAAATGAAGCGTTGTGGCCTCTGTGCCCCTAGAGACATCAAAACGAGCCTGACATGCTGCTAATGTCATGCTTATGTTTGCAAGGCCCACTCTGACCTGAGTGTCACATGCCACTCATGTGCATGAATACACACACACACACACACACACACACACACACACACACACACACACACACACACACACACACACACACACACACACACACACACACACACACACACACACACCCTGTTGAGTTTGGTGTTTGGTTTTCCATTTATTTTTGTATTATATGTTCATTTTGTAGTTAATTTTCAGTGCCCAATTGTATTTTAACTGATGTTATTTAATGTTTACTTCTATAAATTGTTGTTAGACACTACTTTGAAACATTGTTCTCAACTAAAGAATGTTTAATAAAAAAATTGGTGTTGAAAAAAAATGTTTTTGTGCTAATTTAAGAGCAGTTAAAACAGACCGGTCAATTTTGACCGGGAACACTAAAGTAGGGGGCTGGAGGCGAACACGACCGGAGGGTTAAAGATGTGTATAGACTAATAATTACTGTGTGGATGAAACAAAACACAACTCCAGGTTTGTTTTTGATGAGCTAACAGCATTATAACATGGCTTAAAGCTCACTAAAGTCAAATTTTGTATAAGGTAAACCTGTAAACTTGATTTTTTTTCCCAAATAATCACCAAACCACAATCATTCTTTATCTAACTATAGATAGCCTACTTAATGTGCCCTAGCCTGTTGTATCCATGGAGATGTTATTGCTTCCACAGTAAGGCGCCACCAATCCCAAGTCAGATCTGTGGAGAGGTGACCCCACTCACAATAAGAATGTCTTTTTTTTTACTCCTGCTATTCATACTAGTTAATAGTGTTCATATTTCTGCTTTTGCCAACCCCCACCACCACAACAACTACCCAAGTGCTTCACTAGGCTACTATTGTACTCTTACTTTGATCAACTAGTATCAAAATATATATATAAAAAAAAAAAAAAAACTTACAGTAAATAAAGCTGTAATGTATTTCAGTTGGTGTACTTAGTGTCCATCTCTGTTACTGTGTCCTCCACACTTCCCTTGGTAGTGCCCGGGTTAGAAAAGACTAAACAGAACGTCCTGACTGGTTCAGGTCGGCGCAGGACACAGACAGCTGTTTATAGCTCCGTTTGAGTGTATTCACGCTAAAGGAGGAAATTTATGATTCATCTGGGGCACAGTAAAAAAAAAAAAAAAAAAAAAAAAAAAGTGAAGATTTAAACATTATTTGGAATCTACAAGACCAATGCTGCCAAAAGATCTATAACATAATATTAATCTCATATCAGTTCTGTTATTCAATATTCATGTACAAGTTGTAATTTCTGTATTATTTCTTCTCTGCATATTTGTGCACTGACTTGGTTTATACAATTCATGTGTGATATATTGACACAGCATGTTCCATTTATACAGACTACAGAACATAGAGTTCACCGAGTTTTGAGTCCAGAAGTACAAAAACACTTATGAAAAAATTAAACCTATATGTGTACACACACACACACACACACACACACTCTCTCTCACACACTCACCCTCACTTTCACACTCACTCACACTTACTCTCACACTCACTCTCACACACTCACACTTACTCTCACACACTCACACTTACTCTCACACTCACTCTCAAACTCACTCTCACACACTCACTCTCACACACTCACCGTCACTCTCACACTCTCACTCACACTCATTCCCACACTCACTCTCACACTCACTCTCACACACTCACCCTCACTTTCACACTCACTCTCACACACTCACACTTACTCTCACACTCACTCTCAAACTCACTCTCACACACTCACCCTCACTTTCACACTCACTCTCACACACTCACTCTCACACACTCACTCTCAAACACTCACTCACTCTCACACACTCATTCTCACACTCACTTTCACACTCACTTTCACACTCACTATCACACTCACTCACTCTCACACACTCACACTTTCACTCACTTTCACACTCACTCTCTTTCACACTCATTCTCACACACTCACACTGATTTTCACACTCACTCTCACTTTCACACTTGCTCTCACCCTCACTTTCACACTCACACTCACACACTCACTCTCACAGTCACCCTCACAATCACTTTCACTCTCACTCTCACACACTCACTATCACACACTCTCACACTCACTTTCACAGGCACTATCACACACTCACTCTCACTTTCACACTCACTCTCACTTTCACACTCACTCTCAAATTCACTCTCACACTCACTCTCACACTTACTCTCACACTCACTTTCAAACTCGCTCTCACACTCATTCCCCCACTCACTGTCACTCTCACACTCACTCACACTCATTCCCACACTCACTGTCACTCTCACACTCACCGTCACTCTCACACTCTCACTCACACTCACTCCCACACTCACCGTCACTCTCACACTCACTCACACTCATTCCCACACTCACCGTCACTCTCACACTCACTCACACTCATTCCCACACTCACCGTCACTCTGACACTCACTCTCACCCTCACACTCACTTTCACACTCACCCTCACACTTTCACACACTCACCCTCACTGTCTCTCTCTCACACACACACACACACACTCACCCTCACTGTCTCTCACACACACACACACACACACACACACACACACACACACACACACACACACACCATGACTGAGACTCAAGTGTCTGGGATAGTGTCAGGCAGTTGGTTTCCCATGATTCTTAGAATGATGTGATTGGACGTAAGAAGGTGACCCTGTCAGGAGCTTCTGTATTAGTTATTAGCTGAGAAGATGTTATGTCTCTTGCACGGAGAAAAGCATTTGACAGACCTTCCACCAGAAATGTTACACAATGCACCTTTAAATTCAGAAAAAAGTTCCAAAAAGTTGCTACGTGTTGTGCAATACTTCTATTGTCACTTAGTCATGCTACTACTACTACTACAATTACTACAATTATCGGTTGGCTAGCTCAACTGGTAAGTCACTTGACTTTCACCTGGGGAACCTGGGTTTAAATCCCCCCCGGCAATGAGCAAGCCAGTGTGGGTCCTTGGGCAAGACCCTTCACAGTACTGCCCCCCGGGCACCAGAAAGACGGCTGGTCACTGCTCCTGAAAAGCATGGGTCAAATGCAGAAGTATCTCCTGTGTGTCACTGTGTGTGAGATCAATAAAGGCATAATCTTAATCTTATTACTATGCCATTGCTTTTATTTGAGCAAAAGTCACTGTGTTCATTATATCACTGCTTTCTTCATAAAAAAATCATAACTTTAATATCCAGGTATGCCTTGTTTATGACATCACATCTCACTTGGCACAGTGGTTAGGACACACCTTAGCCTCTTTCTACTTTTGTGTCTATTTTGGAGCGTGTTGGTACCCGAGGATGGTTTTCCAATTGCTCTGTGAGCCACAAACCCCAGACAGCTCCATCCCCTTGTCCTTGTTCAAAACCCACAATTGCACCATAGCCCAAAAAGAATGGAATTTATATTTATCCGAAAGGCTTTGATGGTGAGGGTGTAATTACAAGTCCAGATCAATGGAGGGGGCAGTTCCTTTTGCTTGTTCATCTCTTCTTCATGAGCACGTCAGCGATATATGGGCCCTCTATGTCTACGTAGGCTCCTGTGTGGATTCTATGGGGTCCAGTGACTCAGGGTGTGGTCTGTATGAGGAGTCTAGTAAATAGCAGTTAAGCTAACACCAGACACATTTAACAAGCGCTGTGCTAAGCGTCACCCTGGGGTGTCACGACATAAGGGGTGCAGGGTGAGAAGAAGTGGATCAGAGCACTTTAATCCAGACAGGTCTTTCATGTGTTTACTGGAAGACACGTGGTGGAGAAGTGATGAAAAGCACTTTTGGAGAAGACACATCAGCGTTGTTTCTGCTGTAATTATTGTCGTTAATAAATACATACATCAATACATAAATAAATATGTAAAATAGGAGGTTAAAGGTGCACTGTGTCACTTTTCTGGTGAAGATAGCTTTGCTTGAATGATTCACACTATGGTATTAAACATCTGTTTTACATTTCTTCAATTACAGCTGTTTTTATTGTTTATTGTAACATGCATTCTCGCAGCTTTTCCAAAGAACTGACCTCTGACTTGGCATCACCTGCTTGTCTCCATGGAGATAGATAGGTTTACTGCCACATAAGCCGTGTCCCAATTCGAGGGCACCCTTTGCACCCTTCGGCGTGGCCTTAAAACCACCCGTCGAATTGGGACACAGCTATAGTGGAACTTTTCAGGTAAATCAATAATATCTCCATGGAGACAGGCAAGTAACAACTGGAATATGCATTTGCGGAGTGTAAACATTTTGGCCAGTTGTTGAAATCTGATCATCACCCAATTGGCTCTGTGCACAAAGGCGCTTGGCCACATCTGGAGTTCTACTGGTTTAGAGATCCTGTCATATTGGAGTAGTAGTAATTCAGTTTAGCACGTAAACATACTGAATAATATCCACATTGTGACTCCTTAATAAACTAGATACAGTGGTACCTCACCTTATGAAAGACCCTACAAACGAAAAATCCAAGTTACGAAACGCCTTCACGTTAAATTTTGGTCTCTAGATACGAAAGAAAATTCAAGTTACGAAACGCAAAATCTCCAATCCAATCCAACTTTATTTATAAAGCACTTTAAAAACAACAAATCTCAAAAATTCAATTAATGCGCGCTCAGATGCACGCCCCGAAACGTAAATACACTTTATCAACACACACGGGGTTAGGTTCCAGAGGTGGCCCGCGGTGGGAGAGGTCCACGAGGTAGGACAACTTTGTATTTTGCAATTGTTCTACATGTTTTAGGGCTGTAAATGCCTCACCACACACATTCTACGCTTTTCTCAGACTGGAGTTGGTCTTTTCTCGCATTTCTCTCTTGTTTGAGCACTCGAACTTTCATAGATTTTCAACAGAATGTGTTGATAGTGAAGCGTGGGGGGGCACGGCTCAATATAGTGCGGAACGCGCGAGGGGAGTGGAGACACAGGACAGGACAGACACATCGCAACACATCATCAGTAGGATAAAACTAACCTGTCTCACGACGGTCTAAACCCCGCTCACGTTCCCTATTAGTGAGTGAACAATCCAACGCTTGGTGAATTCTGCTTCACAATGATAGGAAGAGCCGACATCGAAGGATCAAAAAGCAACGTCGTTATGAACGCTTGGCCGCCACAAGCCAGTTATCCCTGGAGAGGTGCGCGACACAGTGCGAGGCTGCGTGTACACCGGGGCTGCGGGCGCGGGATGGAGCCGCGGTGCTCGGGCCGTGCCTCCCCCTCGGGGCCGCGTCCACGCGGGCCGAGCACACACGAGCGAGCGCAGGAACCGCGCGAGGCCAGCGGAGAGCCGCGAGGTGATTTAACCCTGGTCCCGGTTTGGTCCGGGTCTGGACCTGGTCCGGTCCTGGTTTAGTCCAGGTCGTGTCCAGGTTTAGACCTGTTCTAGACCTAGTTTAGTTCTGGTCTAGACCTGGTTTATTCCACTTTTAGTCCTGGTCTAGTCTCTTCATGGACGCAGAACACACAGTATAGTTACACTATAAAAAAAAAACAAAAAAAAAACGGAAAGAACGGAGCCTCGGAACGAATCAGGCCTTTTCCATTGAACTTATGAAAAATTCACGTTACGAAACCACTTCTGGAACGAATTAATTTCGTAAGGTGAGGTACCACTGTACTAATATTTAAGTTCTTAGGTGGGTGAAAATCTGTGACAATTAAACTTTTTCAATCAAGACTCTATACTATAATATTTGGTGAAACTGGCTTAGTTAAACTAGGTCACGTAGTGGTGATGTGGCACATTAAGCTCTGGTAATGATGCATTCTCTACAGTACAGGCAAAAATAGAATCAAACCTGGAAAAAAAGTTGTTAGAAAAGTTGTGGCCATAGCACAAACGCTGTGGCTTTTGGCCTGGAGGACTGCCCCATCACAACATAAACAATGTTATTCTTGTTGCTCACATCCTTTATACACTGACGGGAAGAAAGTTTAGACACTTTCTTTCTTTCTTTCTTTCTTTCTTTCTACCACCTTTGTTACTGTATTATTATGCAATTACAAAAGCAAAAGTATTTATTTTTAATTGAACAGAATTTTGTTCACTCAAAAAACTGATACTTTGCATATCATGATATCACGGTGTGCACATGTATGTCTATGGCAGAATGTGCAGCAGTTACCATGGTGATTTAAACAACACATTTTCAGGAGCTTGTGGTCAATATGAACATTCATGGTCATTCATGGCAGCAAAAGTATCAATAGTACAACAAATGTGTGGTGCTTGTACCTGATGCTTCTCTCAGTGTAAACTCAAAGCAAGTCCTTATTTTCAAATTGCAAGAGATGTAGTAGTAACAGTAGTAGTATTTTTTAAATATCTGTTTCTAAAGGTGCTTTGAAATGGTTACACACGTGGAGAAAATTGTTGGCACCCTTCGGTTAATGAAAGAAAAACTCACAGTGGTCACAGAAATAACTTGAATCTGACAAAAGTAATAATAAATAAAAATTCTATGAAATTTAACCAATGAAAGTCAGAGATTGCTTTTCAACCATGCTTCAACAGAATTACTTATAAAAATATACTCATGAGACAGGCCTGGACAAAAATGATGGTACCCCTAGAAAAGACTGAAAATAATGTGACCAAAGGGACATGTTAATCCAAGGTGTTTCCACAGATGAGCATCAGAGGTGTCTACAATCTTGTTCTCAGTCAGTGGGCCTATACATATATACAGGTCACTGTGCTGTTGGTGACATGGTGTGTCACACTCAACATGGACCAGAGGAAGCAAAGGAAAGAGTCTCTGGAGATTAGAAAGAAAATTATAGCCAAGCATGTTAAAGGTAAAGGATATAAGGCCATCTCCAAGCAAGTTTCCTGTGACTACAGTTGCACATATTATTCAGGAAATTTAAGATCCATGAGACTGTAGCCAACCTCCCTGGACGTGACCGCAGGAGGAAAATCGACCAGGACAATGACCCAAAACACACAGCTAAAAATACCCAAGAATGGCTAAGAGGAAAACACTGGACTATTCTAAAGTGGCCTTCTATGAGCCCTGACCTAAATCCTATTGAGCATCTTTGGAAGGAGCTGAAACATGCCGTCTGGAAAAGGCACCCTTCAAACCTGAGACAACTGGAGCAGTTTGTTCATGAGGAGTGGGCCAAAATACCTGCTGAGAGGTGTAGAAGTCTCATTGACAGTTACAGGAATCGTTTGATTGCAGTGATTGCCTTAAAAGTGCAACAAAATATTAAGTTAAGGGTACCATCATTTTTGTCCAGGCCTGTTTCATGAGTTTATTTTTTTTAATAATTCTGTTGAAGCATGGTTGAAAAGCAATGTTGACTTTCATTGGTTAAATTTCATAGAATTTTTATTTATTATTACTTTTGTCAGATTCAAGGTATTTCTGTGACCAGTTTTTCTTTCATTAACCGAAGGGTACCATCATTTTTATCCACGTGTGTATAGGGTTGGCTCTGCTTCTCCATCAACGTAAGCCTGTATACTGTATTTTCATGTACTGAAACATCATTCTGACCACAGTCGTGTACTCTTCTCACAGGAAAAAGCCCAGTGTAAATAGGCCCCCTCTGTTTGATAGCCTATCTCACATCTGCCTCAGCGTCACTTTCTTTGGCTGCGTTTGCACAGATGTTGCTTCAGCGTTTGTTTATTTCAGTGTTTCTCGAGAACATTCCACTTACAGTTACAGCAGTGCTTCTCAAATAGTGGGGCGGGCCGTCCTGGGGGGGTGAGGTGTGATGCCAGGGAAAGCTCGGGTGACCCTGGGAAACATGCTTTTTTGCCGTACTGTACTAGAACTAAGTGTAATTGCACATCAACAACAGTAGTTGGCAGTGGTGCTATCATTGTCGCTCTGGGGCAGGGGTCGGCAACCTTAAATACGCGATATACAGAAGAGACTCACCATCAGCAGAACATCCTCTGTCACAGAAAAAACACGTATATTCCACTGAGTCATGTCCTTTAGTCCAACAGAAGCTGACGCATCAGCGGCACAAGAAGAGAGCGTTTTTTTTTCCCCCAGCACTTTTTGTTTATGCAAATGGGCCATGTGGTTTTTAAGTTTCGTTTCTGTAAAACGTAAACAAATCTGCGCAAAGCTGCATTAAAAACACATTAATATTTGAGTCCTCAGTGCAAAAAGACAGTGCAGAGTGCAGTCTTTGTTGTAAGTTTCTTCTTTCTTTTTTGTTTTTAATGTCAATAAAGGATACAGTGTTATGCAGAGGTGTACTAATAACAATTTTCTAGACAAATAATACTATTTATAGTCACGCACAGGGAGGGGGGCATGAAATATTTTCTTCTTCCTAGGGGGGGCGTCACAGAAAATAATTGAGTAGCACTGAGTTACAGTAAGGGTCCATACATGGATCATCTAAACACCAGGGAGTTAGAAGTAGAAGGCGTCATAGTTCCTGGGAAATGTTGAAGTATATATGCCAAAGACATTTAGTGTGTGGTTTTACTAATTGGCTGTGATCACTAAAACGGAGCTGTTAGAGAAAAGTATACCTTAATCTTGTTTGGCCCATATAAAGCAGCATTTAGGCACGTTGCTTTCTATCAAATGCAGATGTGGAAAATATTGATATCGACACCAAAAGTAATGGCGGCATAAAAACACAGGCTACCTATTACTAGCATCTATATTTTACAATCTAATGGTATGGTGATTTCTGTACAGAACTGTAAAATTGAAAAGTAGTAGTAGGTGTAGTTGTAGTTGTAGTTGTAGCAGTATATAATAGTAGATGTAGTAATAAAAGGTACAGTAGAAGCTTAGTGGTAGGTTTAGTAGTACAGTGGTACCTCACCTTACAAATGACCCAACAAACGAAAATTTCAAGTTACGAAACGCGAAATCTCAAAAATTCAAATAATGCGCACTCAGCCACACACATTATACGCTTTTCTCAGACTGGATTTAAACTTTTCTCACATTTGTCTCTCGTTTAAACACTCAAACTTTCATAGATTTTCAGCAAAATTATTAATAGTGAAGTGTGGGGGGAAGGGGGAGGGGGGAGAAAACTGCGCTCTGACACGTGTGTGATAGCGCACATGACCCGGCGCGGAGCTGACAGCAGGTCTAGACCTAGGTCTAAACCTGGACTGGACCAGGACTAAACCAGGACTAAACCAGGACTAAACCAGGACTAGACCAGGTGGATTAAAGCAGCGAGGAGGGGACTGCACGCAGTCTGAGCGCATGAACGCATGAACGAGACCCATGCATGAGCCGCGGTGGTCTAGACCTCCTCTAGACCAGACCAGGTCTAGAGGAGGTCTAGAGGAGCCGGGGTGGTCTGGACTAAACCAGGACTAAACCTGGACTAAACCAGGAGGCGCCGCGGTGGTCTGGACTAAACCAGGACTAAACCTGGACTAAACCAGGAGGAGCCCACGGCTATTGCATGGGTCTCGTTCATGCGCTCAGACTGCGTGCAGTCCCCTCCTCGCTGCTTTAATCCACCTGGTCTAGTCCTGGTCTAGTCCTGGTTTAGTCCTGGTTTAGTCCAGGTTTAGTCCAGGTTTAGTCCTGGTTCAGTCCAGGTTTAGACCTTGGTCTAGACCTGCTATCAGCTCCGCGCCGGGTCATGCACAGTTTTCTCCCCCCTCCCGCTTCCCCCCCACACTTCACTGTTAATACATTTTGTTGAAAATCTATGAAAATTTGAGTGTTTAAACGAGAGACAAATGTAAGAAACACGCAGAACACAATGTTACACTATAAAAAAAAGTTACACTATTTAAAAAAAAAACTTGGATCGGGGCCTTGGAACGAATCAGGCTTTTTCCATTGAAATAGCTACTCAACTTACGAATTTTTCACGTTACGAAACCACTTCTGGAACGAATTAATTTCGTAAGGTGAGGTACCACTGTACTAGTAGTACTAAGTGTAGTATGAGTAGTAGGCATAAGAAGTACCTGAAGACAGTCTCTGGAATAGGACTGTGAATTCTCAGTTTCTGGTATTATTACATATACAACAAATGGCATTATGTAACCGAGGGGTAACTTACACGTTTTGATTATAGTAGTAGGATGCAGCGAATGGTCAAAGAGAGACAGAGTCAAAAATATAACATTTAGATATAATTTATTGGTAACCACAAGTTTAATAAAAATGTACCATTTATTATTGTTATTCATATTCAAACTAAAAAATATATATTAAGAAACGAGGGGCTAAAACTACAAATTTTACAATACTCAGGGCTAACTGTCCGCGGGTACGTGCGGTAGAGGCCTAAACTTTATGGGATAGACAAACACACACACAAATTACTAGGAAAAAACATGCAAATATGTAAAATATAAATTATGCAAAGGATGTGCAAAAATACCACCACACATGAGTGATGGAGCAGAAGTGAGAGACCCTATCACCAACCCTCCACCAGAACCAGCCCTGGAGCAAGAAAAACAAAATTAAACTCAAATTGCAGACAAATACCTCCCCTAACGAACCAAAAAGACACAAAAGATTAACAAAACAAAGTACTGTCAACTCAACATAAGAATAACCTAGACCCTAAAATAGTGAAAACAATACAGTAGACCCAAATAAAAATGGCAAATGGCCAACGGTGTCTAAGAAACACAAACAAATATTAGTGTCCCATAGAAACAAAGAATGAACAATACCAAAAAACGTATATTATCTAATGAAAAGGTAAAAATGGTGTGGGTTAAGAAGGTGCCCTCGCAGGCAGACACATCAGCTGATCAATTGTCTAAAAACATACAAAAGGGAACCCAATTAACCGGTAAAGTACATAGTTATTAAAGAAAAGACACCCACAAGGACACTACAGCATAATGCAGGGGAACAGGGTACACAGCGAGCAGGTAGTTTACGAGGTAAGAGGGCAGCTTAACTCTAGCTTCCACTACGGGGCTTAAATGCCAGGGGCAACCCAGAAGTGTAGTGCCTCGGCCGGCACGTGTAACAGTGCCCCGCAGGGGGGAACTTCAAATCGGTCACAATTATAATTGACAAAACTGTGTTGGCCCATAATTCTGTTGTTATTCATAAACTCCCTGCTCTTTCTATGCCCAAACCTCAAACCTTGAGTTTACAGCCATTTATCACAACTGTCAACAAACTCCAGTACCACATCTTTACTGCACCTCTGCCATGTTGACGTTTTTGTTTTGTTGTTTGCTTTTGACATCTCTCCCTAAGTGACCACACAGCCTGCTCCCTGCTAGCTTCTATGTATATTTAATTATAAGGCGGGCCTGTAAATGCAAGAACACCACAGGCTGAAGGAAACATCTGTGTTTAGCCGGACTGGGAGCTCTCACCCTACAAATCAGCTCCTAATGTCCCAGTGACATCACCCATGTGTGGTGTGGAGTCCATCCATCTCCAGGACTCTCCGCTATACTCTGCAGGAATGTGGAGTAAACAAGGAACACATTTTCAAAGAGGTGATTCAAGGTTACAAAGCCAATGAATAGCAGAATAAGAGCTAAATAAGCTTTATCGTCCCCTTACAATTCTGAGCTACTTCAGTTTGACCATAACGAATAATGAAATCAGGAAATACAATAATATAATAACTTAAATTCTCATTAAAACCTACACAATCTTAATAAAAGTGTACAGAAGTGACATTTTGCATATTTGTGTGTTCCATAATATAAAGTCATAAGCAATAAAACTACACAAAGTACAAACAATGTGGTTGTATCAATGCTAAACATACCTGTATCAGTAGGAGACAGTGTAGAGTACAGTGTGGCCATTACTGAAGACATAGTAACAATAGTAGCAGGCAAAACATATACTTAAATACAGAGGTGGTGAATATGGTGTCTTAAGCTTTCTATTGTCAGGGTTTTGTGTCTTAATACTTGTTGTTTACTCTAATTGTAGAATGGTGCAATGCCCAACCAGTCACTAAAACCCTCCTCAAACACTGGCAGACCAATTACAATTTAACAACTTTTTTGTATTGCTAAAACTCTCCAGTGTACAAAATGTTCATTATAAGCAGCAGGATTTTTCTGTCTCTTTAGCTCATAGCCAAGCTGAGTGTGTTCAGGTGAATTACTCCTCTGCATAGCATGTTCTTTTTCTTCTTTCATATTCGCCTGCTCAAGGACTGCTGGGTTTGACATAATGGATGCAGTTATTTTAAAAGCAAGAAATTATTCTTTTGTAAAGAAATGGGCCAGAGGAGCAAAAGGTTGCCATTTCAATAATCAAGACTTATAGAAGAAGACATGCTTTATTTATCCCCGTAGGGAAATTATTCCTCTGCATTTGACCCATCCATCAGGAGCAGTGGGCAGTTCATCTTTCAGGCGCCCGGGGACCCATCTCCATGATCTTATTGCTCGGCTTAGTCAGGACCTAAGCTGGAGGATTTTACCTGGTGCATGTTTTGGGTTGATGGGGGAAACCGGAGTGCCCGGAGGAAACCATCCAGACACGGGGAGAACATGCAAACTCCACACAGAAAGTGCTAGCCACTCAGCCACCGTAATTTTATATTCAAGCATTCCTGTTATACTCTAATGGTGCTGGCTGAGAAAACATTCAGGGAGTAATGGCTGGATAAATGATTTTGTGATTTAAAAAGTAAAAGAAAGCTGAGGAAGAAATAAACCCACAAATCCATATCTTGTCAACATTTTTATTGTGTTATCAATACCATGACAAAACATTAGCTTTGCACACAAAATGTGTTTGCATCCATTGCATGACAAAACAGTTCACAGTTTTAGTGCAAAAGTAGAAGAATAGGTACTCTATTTAAAATAAGTAACATAGGAGGATAGCTAAACACTGTTGTAGCTAAAGATCCCGTTTTATTTTTAAAAACCCACATTTTGTTTTTTATACAATCAGAGCCTTCACGAGATGTAGCACCAGCATCTCATACAACAGTGCCAAAACAGATCAGAAAATCTACTGTGTTCATATACTGTCTATAGCTCCAAGTCAATACTTCATACACATACTTTTGAATATTGCTGACTACTGCTTGGCACTTGAAACACTTCAGGCTGCAACTTCAATCTAATGGCTAATGTTCATTTAAATGTAAAATAAGATGGTCATACCCACCTTTCTACCTAAACAATGACATTACAGCAAAACCACTAATCTTGAATTACACTCAAACTTTGTAAACTCAGCTGCTCAAGTAATCTATTAATATGATTTTACAAAAGAGTGGAATACATGGAAGCAATCACAGAACACTCCACTGGCATATACAAAAACAAGTGAAAACAGAGTTAGAAATCAAATCCTATGGAAAACACATCAGCTCCTACAGATGTGATAATGATGGAAAATCAGCTACATCACCATGTGTAATCATGAAGAGGAGCAGGCTGCAATACACTGCAGACAAATAATGATCTAATTAAAAAGGTAATGCACAAAATAATTCTTAGTCGTTTGTCCTTTATCCTATTTGTTGATTCTCATTGCCGACAGCAGCCCACAACAGCACTACAATAACATGCATTTCAACCTGAGTTTATCCAAAAATATACAACATCTGAATAAAAACCTATGGCATTAGCAAATGAGGAGTTATTTCATATAGGCTGAGTTTATTTTTGCTGAACAGCTAGCTCCCTCTAGTGGACTCAGGCGGAACAAAAGCAGAAACAACCTCAGCACTGTTGGCAAGTCATGTACATATGGCATTGAAAATACCACAAGGTATCTTATTATATACTATGCTTCAGTACACACAGTACATTCAGAGCTCACAACACATAAAGTGCACACATTGTTCAATGTTAAAAGGACTCAAATCAACTACTACATCGCCTGTGTCATTCAGTGTCAACACAATAAAGCTACAAGCAAACAGTGGCTTATACTAATTGTACTGAATCTAACAAATCTTTGACTCGTGCTTATCAGCGGATTTATCTGCATTCAAACCAGTTTCAAAACACAAATCTTACCCCCATAACACATATATGCTATTCAAGTGTCGTCATTAATAGGCCCAGCAGCCATTTTGTAAACACACACTTCCTTTGTCTATAACACGCTTCTGCACACTGCCCAGAGCGAATGTTCAACCAGAAACATGTTTTAGCAACCAACCTGAGCAGCCATGACCAAGACCTCCTACTTCACTGTTCATGCACAAGAGAAACACTGAGGTGCCTATTTAATGAATTCTATCATTCTGAAGATTGTTCTATGAAAGTGAGAATTAAAATGGCTTTGTGGCCTTCTTCCAGAAGTGTTCCTATTGTTTCACATTGCCCCGTCAGTTGGTTGATTCAAAGAACATGAAATCCTGAAACGAAAAATATAAGATATTTTACAATATTTGGAGTACTGCAAATTATATTCACAAGTCAGTCAGCATGTTTGAGAATTTGGCTGTTAGCTGTATCAATAAACTAATAATATATTTGCCAACTGAGGCAGTGGAGGAGGAAATGTCCATTTTATGTGATTTGTAAGGCATCCTTTTTTAGAAATAGCTCAGTGCTGGCTGTACTTACAATGAGGAAACAGGCACCGATCATCACAGCTTTCATCCTGACATCCAGGTCCATGGGAAACTGAATGCCAAAGTTGTCTGCATCTGTAAAAGCCTCTCGGAGAAGTCCTGACCACTGTTTGCTGATTTTTCCGATCTTACTGGTCTCATCCATTGTTATGATCTGGAGAAATAAACAAACATTTTAGCTGTTAACTTCTGTAAACTGTTTTTTCAGTGTATGTCAGAGTTTACAATGGCATTGCCAAACACTAATCGGCAGTAATGTGTTACTGTCCAAATATTTTCAAACCTTGAAATATATTTGTTTACCACATGTGCAAATGGCTTGTAAGCAGGAGTTTGTGTAAGTGTGGTGAAAGGTCTCTACATCACTGACCCACATCACCTTCACAGCTCAATCTAATAAAAGCAGCTGAGCCATGAAACAATGACCACACTGTCCCACACAAGAGCCCGCCCTGTCAGCCTGTGTCCGAGTCCTGCCCTGATGATTGGAAACATATTTTCTGCTCCACATGTCCAGAGGGCCAGAGGGTTACTGCACCAGGTTGTAGTGTTCTTTGGTAAACTCACCTCAAAGTCAACATCAGGAAGGCAGCTCCATCCACAGAAAGGCCCATGGATCCTCAGTACCGGCTCTTTAAGCTCATTCTCCACTGTGAATTTGGGCGAGAGTGGATGCCACTGCTGCGTAATATACCCCACTGTGTTCCCAGGGGGCGCCTGCACCTCCAGCTGTGTGGAGGATTGGGAGAGAATGAACCGTGATTGATCCGAATCCATACGATGTGCACTACCAGTCCAAAGTTTGGACTCACCCTCTCATTCAATGTTTTTTCTATATGTTTACTACTTTTTACATTTGATGTATATACAGAAGAGATCAAATATATGAAGTAAGAAGTATAGAATTATGTAGCCAAGCAAAAAAGTGAAATAACTCTACTAAATATAGTTTCAGTATTTTATAACCAAATCGTCAAATTACCCTCACTTCTGATTTGTTGAAAAATATGAATATATATTATTAATATAGTTGATACACTTTCTTCCTTCACTAAATAATTCCATATATCTTGCTTCATATATTTGATGTCTTCTATATGTATCTAAATGTAGAAAGTAGTAAGAAAAAAGAAACAAAACACTGAATGAGAGGGGGTGTCAAACTTTTGACTGGTGCTGTTTAAAGATACACGACCAGTCAAAAGTTTGGGTACACCTCATTCAGTGTTTTGTTTCTTTATAGTAGTGTAGTGTACATGACCTACACTAGAAGATTGTGAATGCAGACTGACCTCTTGCAGACAGCAGGGGAAGAAGCAGGACATGCAGCGTAGAGGCCTCATGATGGTGATGATCTCCTGACCGTAGTTGTCCAGGACGTGGATAGTGAAGGAGCGCATAGGCCCACAGCACTGTCGGCTGAGGCAGTCGTTCTCCTCCACGGCATAGAACACATTCTGACCCATCGTGTTACGCACTTCATACTTGTTATTGCTTTCAAAACCAACCAGGGCTGCGTGTAGAAATACACATGAATATATATTTATAGCCAACCATTTCATATTCATATACTGTGGTGTACCTTCAATAACTTCTACTTTCTGTTTGATTAAAAGCTGGTCCACCTATAAAACAAATGCAAATGATTGAAATGAGAGTAAAGAAAAACATCATTCTAAAAATCATATCTGATTTACGGCAACTATTCCTGCTCATCTCTGTGGATATGTTATTTCTTTGCCTGGAATGATCCACAGTATGGTGTTAAAGTGATCTATATTGACTATTCCATGATGTGTGCTTTTATTGCTCATAAAATACCTTAGAGTGAGCCTGCTTGACTGTCCACAGATCTAACCTGTAACTTGGCCTTGAGGTCGTCTCCTGCTTGTCTCCACTGAGATAAATAAGTCTGATTCCATACTGTGTAATGTTAAAGGTAAAGTCACAACACTCAGTGGAGACAGGCCAGCAGTGGACCCTTCACCAGAACCTGAATATTGCACTTTAACCTGCCCCCAGCCTGTATAAGGATCATTGGCAGTTGTTGTCCACTTGATTCTCTATCAAGATTCAAGATTCAAGATTGTTTATTTGTCATATGCAGAATCAACACAAGGTCAACAATGCAATGAAATACTTAGGATCAGAAGAACTGTTAACTCGCTAAGATAGTCAGAAGTATGATAAAAGGAGAAGTTCAATTTGTCAACTGGACAAAGTATGTTTGGTTGAAAACGTTTCGCCGCTCATCCGAGAGGCTTCGTCAGCTCTGGTTCTAGTGCTGGTTAGACACTGTTTATATCTAGCTGCAGGGAGGAGCTCCTACACTGAAATAGCTCTGAAACTATCCCCACTAATCTGTCTCTTTGTTTTTCAAATTACTCTGGCGACTAGTTTCACCTCCCTATTCACGCCTAACGACCCTCTCCACCCCTCTGCCCTGGCTCGTCTGCCCTAATGTTTCTTTGTCTGTTTTGACTTGGTTTAAGAATCAAATTATAAATGGGAGACAAGTTATGTCTAACCTGCGCAACAGGGGAACTCCCTTCCTGGTGCGTAACAGGGATTCCCCTGGCAGGGTGCTGCGTGCTTCGGCTTTCTTTTTCCGCACTGAAAAATAGTTCCCACCCAAAATGACCAAGTCAAGCTCTCCGTGTTGATTTGTACATTTATTTGCACTCGATATGAATGCGCACTACACAGAAAGTAATTGGGAAACGCATCGAGCAAATTAATTCCTTTTGGCCGAAATCTTTCTCTGGCGCCGTTAGACTCCAGTCTAATGTGGAGTAGCTGCAGATACCGCGGCGGTCAGTGCTGACAGACTCGGACAATGGCTGGGTGACCAGGAAAACGCTTTCCACCACTTATTTTAGTCTCTGGACTGTGGGGAGATGCCCAAGTTTGACCTGGGGGTGGCATATCCCTTTAACGACGGATTCTCTTTTTTGACAAAAATAGCCTCTTTAACTCCCCTCTCAAACCAGTTTTGTTCCCTGGCTAAGATCTGAACCTCACTGTCCTCAAAAGAATGGCCCGTGGCTTCTAGGTGAAGATGTACGGCAGATGACGGTCCACTCTGGCACGCCCGCCTGTGTTGGTACATCCTCTTGAGGACATTCTTTTGAGGACAGTGAGGTTCAGATCTTAGCCAGGGAAAAGAACTGGTTTGAGAGGGGAGTTAAAGAGGCTATTTTTGTCAAAAAAGAGAATCCGTCGTTAAACAGAAATGGGGGAGTTAGACACAACTTGTCTCCCATTTATAATTCGATTCTCAAACCAAGTCAAAACAGACAAAGAAACATTAGGGCAGACGATCCAGGGCAGAGGGGTGGAGAGGGTCGTTAGGTGTGAATAGGGAGGCGAAACTAGTCGCCAAAGTAATTTGAAAAACAAAGAGACAGATTAGAGGGGATAGTTTCAGAGCTAATTCAGTGTAGGAGCTCCTCCCTGCAGCTAGATATAAGCAGTGTCTAACCAGCACTAGAACCAGAGCTGAAGAAGCCTCTCGGATGAGCGGCGAAACGTTTTCAACCAAACATACTTTGTCCAGTTGACAAATTGAACTTCTCCTTTTATCATGGATTCTACCTGGACGACTGAGGGACGTTTCACGCATAGTCAGAAGTACTAATAACATGCAATAATAGTATATGGTAAAAAAGTGTAGCAATCATGATACATTATAAGAGTTCTTCTTCTTCTATGAATTCAGAGATAATAGCATGTGTAATCCTCGTGTTCCTGCAGATACTTGCCGTAGTGAGGTACTCCAGCCCAGGCGGACAGCCGGGTATCCCCGGGCTGGGCACTGCATACATGTTCATGCCTCACAGAGGGGAGACCTGTTGATGAATGAAACGCCAAAACTGGGTCACAGCGCCATCTTGTGCTCATTTTGGTGATCCAAAATAGAAAAAAAAAATCACTAAACGAGGATGCTGTGATGTATTACGAACATACATCTCTATTCATTAGGCTCGATTGCTTCATTTGAACATAGACGCGTAGTGACATGTTGTTCACATTGTGGGGGAGACTACACACGTCTGAAGAGCGTACGTGTCCTGCTTTATCGAGAAGTGTCGAGGTTCTTAGGAAAACGCGCCGTGAGAAATCCTCTTATCCCGTTCATTTGTATTTGTAGACGGGCAAGTGCACGCTAAGTAGACCGTCTCCTAAATGTAGGCCACGTCTGAGTCTCTCCGTGCTCCATGAGGGTGTTTACCGGGGATGTTTGTGCCCGTTTAACAGAGCGCACCCCACATCTTCTACAGACACTTTAGTGGGAAAGTAGAGCGCGAGCACGGGGAAATCAGCAACACTAAATCTACACGGATCACATGCGCAGCAGATTACGCACACGCCGGGAACACCGTTCAACCAAATGTAGTGAAATACTCACCGATTTCACCTGCTACTTCTATGAATAACAGGCCAGTCCGGAACCAAAGCTACGGGATAAAGATGTGCTGTGATTGGATCACGTCACTGCACTTCCCGTATCTGTGCGCCAATCACACACTGGGACTGTGGATGGACGCAAAGAAAACATCAAACATCAAAGCCTTGAAGGGTCAAAAGATCTCGTTTTTCGTTTGGAACCAGTTCAAATGATGGATTTAGTTATTGATGACAAGGGAGGTGAGGACTCCCTATTCACTCTATTCATCTTAAAGGCATACAGCCTAAATATAAATAAATAAATAAATAAATAAATAAATAAATAAATAAATAAATAAATAAATAAATAAATAAATAAATCACGATTTCTATTTTTGCTCACGTTGGTCGATAAAGATTTTTTTTATTTAGTTTTGTCATATTAAAAACAAACATTGCTTTCAATATTAGGGTATTTTCCTGGGTATACCTTTTTTATATATATATAGTTTTATTTATACATTTCAGTAGCAAATTACAAAGTATGTGTACCAACATATTTGCAGATTTTTTCAGAAATAACCCCCCCAAGGGAAAAAAACACACGCACACACACACAAAAACCCAGCAGATACAGTAATCCCTCGTTTATCGCGGGGTTAGGTTCCAGAAATAACCCGCAATACGTGAAATCCGCGAAGTAGGACAACTTTATATTTGACAATTATTACACATGTTTTAAGGCTGTAAACGCCTCACCACACACATTATACACTTTTCTCAGATTGGTATTAACATTTTCTCACATTTCTCTCTAGTTTAAACACTCAAACCTTTGTAGATTTACAACAAAATGTATTAATGGGGTTGGTTGCATTTCACCCCAGCTCCAAAATCAGACCGCCCCGGAGTTCGGGGCATGGGTATCAATGCGTCGCCAATACTCCACAGCTCTGTAGGACGGGGTCGGGTTCGTCCACTAGACGTGAGGGGGGGAAGACTCACTGTCTCCTCTCTGGTTTAGTCCAGGTCTAGACCTGGTTTAGTCCAGGTTTAGACCTGGTTTAGTCCTGGTTTAGACCTGGTTTAGTCCTGGTCTAGTCTCTTAGCCAATCAGGACGCAGGACACAATGTTACACTGTAAAAAAAAAGTTACACTATAAAAAAAATTGAAAAAAAAAAATAAATTGAAAAAAAAATCTGCGAAACAGCGAGGCTGCGAACAGTGAACCGCGATAGAGCGAGGGTTCACTGTAATTCAAGGACAGATAAATGCAGTGATAAAGAAGAAAGAAACAAAGAACCACACTAAGGTATGATGGCCATTTTTTATGTGTCCATGTATTTCAGAAATGGCTGCCATGTTATTTCAAATTTTGAAGTTGAACCTGCAAGTGTACATCTCATCTTTTCAATGTGCAAAAAACTCATGAGATCATTTATCCACTGATCATGTGTGGGAGGGATCTCTTCGTTCCACCTCAAGAGAACAAGGCGCCGTGCCACAAAGAGGCAAAGGCCACAGCACGAGAACAGTGCTCTGTGGTGGATACACTGGGGGGTAACACACCAAAGAGCGCCATCAAAGCAGTAGGGACAATTTTGATTTAATGTGCCTCAGATAATATATGGAACATTGATGTCCAATACGCATTAAGATAAGGACAGGACCAAAAAGTATGTATAAGTGATCCAGTATCAGATTTGCAGCGATTACACAGTGGGTCTATGTCTGGATAAAACTTGGCAAATTTTTCCTTAGAAAGGTGCAACCGATGAAGAACTTTAAACTGGATAAGCCCATGTCTGGCACTAATAAAAGATGAGTGCACTCTACAAAGGATGGCTCCCCATAGGTCATCAGATATGTTCAATGCTAGATCTTTTTCCCAGTGTGATTTTATAGTAGCAAGAGACGGAGACTGTAAATTCAACAGAATATTATAAATTACACTAATAGCCCCCTTTTTGTGAATGTTTATATCCAGAATGTCATCTAAAGTTGTCACTTCTGGCAAGTTAGGAAAGGATGGATAGCTGTTGCTTGTGAAATTACAAATTTGTAGGTAGCGAAAAAAGTGCATCTGAGGAATATTAAAATCTTCAGTCAGCTGTGAGAATGACGCGAAGACTCCATCAATAAATATATCTTTAAACATTCGCAAACCCTTACTGTTCCAAATCTTAAAAGCAGAATCAACCATTGATGGTGGAAACATATGATTTGAACATAAAGGAGCTCTACTTGACATTGTATCTAAACCAAGCTTCTTTTTACATTGCAAATCTCTAAATGAATCATAAAGCAGAGGGTTACCCTTATACTGACAAGTTTTTAAGGGAAGTGCTGCACTCAGTAGAGCTGGTAGAGAGGTCTTCCCACAAACAGCCGACTCGATGTGGACCCATGAAGGCATCTTTGATGTTTCAGGTAGGTTTGACATAGAGGAAATCAGGTTTATAAGGGGTTGGGTTTAGGAGAGCTGGAATTTTTAGAAAGCTAAGTATAATCCAGTCTTTTGTCCTGGCGAAGTGGGGTGTTCTCTTTGAGAATGGCCCCCTGACCCGGGCGAGGTAAATTAGGAAGAAGAAGGTAAGTGTTTTTTTGATTTTGTTAATGTAAGGGGGGAGAGGATTTCGAGGCTGACGGAGACGAGAACGCACGCCTTCTACCGACTGTTGGTGGCCGGGGTCGCTCGGCGCCCTTCTGCAGAACACAGGTGGTCACAGACATTTCCCACACATGACACTACCTCCATCTGGGCTCACATATATAATTGGCACACCCCACCCCAAGTCAGTAATTTTGATTTTAAATTGAGACACAGAATCATTTACACCTGCACCAGGTTGCACGCAATACACCCTGACAGGTACGGCTGTGACTGTCCGGTATGCGGTGAGGCGCATGAAAACCTTCTCCATCTGGCCGTCTGGTGTCCTGTCGTGTGGCGGTTCTGGACCCGGCTGCTGGACCTTCTCGCTCGGAGGCTGGCGTTGAGGCTCCCACCGCCGGCAGCCCATGGAATCGATGACCCCGAGCTCTGGTTCTGCCTCTTCGGATCTGTTCAGCAGTGACCTCGGGGGCCGGACACCACCATGGTCAACTGGGACGCCGTCCACCTCGTCCTGTCCATGGCCATGTATTCCATCTTCATGGCACGGAACCACCACCTCCATGACGGCCGTGCAGCAGAGCACTGGCCCCTCTTCACAGCGCTCCTTAGTGCCCACATTCACCATCTCCACTCCGTAAGAGAAACTGAGTTTTGCAACACCTTCACCCCAGACAATACGCTTTTCTCCATTTCTCGAACCGGTTCCCCTCAGTTGGACTTCTGACCCCTACCCTCCTCCGCTGTTCCCTCTGGACCCTGTCATCTGGACTCTCCCTGGACACTGCATCGCCCTTGTTGTCCCCCAGAAACCCCTTTCTTTGCCTGGGATAATCCTTTTGGACCTCTTCACTCCTCGGCCCACCTTGTAAAGTGGTACCTCACCTTACGAAATTAATTCGTTCCAGAAGTGGTTTCGTAACGTGAAAAATTCGTAAGTTGAGTAGCTATTTCAATGGAAAAAGCCTGATCCGTTCCAAGTTTTTTTTTAATAGTGTAACTTTTTTTTATAGTCTAACGTTGTGTTCCTGACGGGCTAAGAGACTAGACCAGGACTAAAAGAACGTGGAATAAACCACTTCTGGCCAGAACTAAACCTGGATTGGACCTGTTATTATTATAACATGGCAGTGCTGTTGGAGGAGCGCGTTGCTCGTGTCTGCGCACCTTTAAGAGGCCGAGAAAGATGCTCTTTCAGCGGGGATAAGAGCGGGGCGGGGCGGGCTCTGCTTCTATCTGACCTCCAGAGCCGGGGGGCTGACACTGTGAGCTAACAGGCCGCTCTATCGGCGGGCAAGACCGCGGGGTCTCGCTCGGTGGGCTCTGGTTCTATCTGACTTCCAGAGCGCGGCTCACACTGTGAGCTGTGAGCCGCGCGGGCTCGGCCCAGAGGAGGAGGCACGCGGCGCCGCAGCTCAATTTGATCTGCGGCTCACGTTTTGATCCTTCGATGTCGGCTCTTCCTATCATTGTGAAGCAGAATTCACCAAGCGTTGAATTGTTCACTCACTAAGGGAACGTGAGCGGGGTTTAGACCGTCGTGAGACAGGTGAGTTTTACCATACTGTGTTGTTGTGTCTCCGCTCCCATCGCACGTTCGGCGGCGCTATATTGAGCCGTGCCCCCCCCCCAACACATTCCATTGAAAATCTATGAAAGTTCGAGTGTTTAAACGAGAGAGAAATGCGAGAAAAAAGTGTAGAATGTGTGTGGTGAGGCATTTACAGCCCTAAAACATGTAGAACAATTGCAAAATACAAAGTTGTCCTACCTCGTGGACCTCTCCCACCGCGGGCCACCTCTGGAACCCAACCCCGTGTGTGTTGATAAAGTGTCTTTACGTTTCGGGGCGTGCATCTGAGCGTGCATTAATTGAATTTTTGAGATTTGTTGTTTTTAAAGTGCTTTATAAATGAAGTTGGATTGGATTGGAGATTTCGCGTTTCGTAACTTGAAATTTCATTCGTATCTAGAGACCAAAATTTGACGTGAAGGCGTTTCGTAACTTGAAATGTTCATTTGTTGGGTCATTCGTAAGGTGATGTACGACTGTATTTCCCCCAGGTACCTGTTTGCCCTGGCCCACCCCCTTCAAGTCCCATAGCCCTTGTATCCAGTAGTGTTTGTTCCCATGCCCACATCCCACAATGTGTCTTCTGAGTACTTTTGTAAATGTTATTGTGGTTTTTAAAAACCCCTCCATCCTCTGGCTCCTGACTTTATCATGATGCCATCAGGGCATCGGTTTTATGCTCTGGTCCGAAAGACTAACCGGTTCTCAAATTCTTTTGTGCCGTCGGTGTTTTTTAAAGTTTTTTTTTAAAAAGTTTTTCAAAGTTTTTAAAGTTTTTAAACTTTGCACTGTAATAAGTTAATTGTTTGAGTTTTACTTGGGGTCTTTATAGGACTGACACACTGTGTGTGTGTGTGTGTGTGTGTGTGTTGTGTTGTGAACTGCTCTGAGAATTCTGCAAATGAATTGCCCTATGAGATCAATAAAGTTTTCTGAACTGAACTGAACTAAAAATGTATCTTTAATAATAAAAGATAATAAAAAAGGCATCTTTGATGTTGAATTACTAATCCAATAGAGCATATTACGTATGTTCACTGCCCAGTAATAAAATTGAAAATTTGGTAAAGCAAGACCACCTAATGACCTTGGACTTTCCTTGTGAATCCGTGGAGACTTGCCATTCCAGATAAACTCTGAGACAAGTTTATCAAGAGCAACAAAGAACTTTTTGGGCAAGTAAAGTGGAATGCATTGAAAAAGATAAAGGTATCTTGGCAGTATGTTCATCTTAACAGAGTTGACACGACCAATCAATGATAGCGGTAAATTATTCCATCTCTGTAACTCTGCTTTTGCATTTTCAAGCAGCGACAAAAAGTTTTCTTCGTAAAGTGATTTATATACCTGAGTAACCTTAATACCCAAGTAGGATGAATAATCTGATTTCACTTTCAAGTTAAAATTTGTGAAAGAAATTTTCATTGCTTTTGATTTGATTCTGAGCAATTCACTTTTATGTATATTTAATTTATAGCCTGAGATACTGCCAAAATCATCAAAAATGGTAAGAGCATTGGGGAAGAGAGCTTAAAGGATCAGATACACATAACAAAATATCATCCTTGTATAAGGATAGTTTATGTTCCTGGCCAGCTCTATAGACACTCTTGACCCTACTTACGTACTTACTTACTTACTTACCCTACTTACTCTGTACTTACGTACAGAGTAAGTCTGTACGTAATTTAATCACCAGGGGTTCAATAGACAGAGCAAAAATAAGTGGGGATAAGGGACAACCCTGTCTCGTACCACGGTGGAGTGGGAAAAAAGTGGAATATAGCTAGTTTGTTCTGACACGTGCCATGGGTGAAGAGTAGAGTAGTTGCACCCACGAAATGAATTTAGGTCCAAGGCCAAATTTATTAAGAACGTAAAACAAATAATCCCACTCCACCCGGTCGAATGCTTTCTCCGCATCAAGCGATAAGGCTACTTCTGGGGCTACTGTTGACTGTGTGTACACTATATTGAAAAAACTACGCAAATTAAAAAAATCCATGCCTACCCTTGACAAATCCAGTTTGATCTGGTGAGATCAGGGAGAGCAAATGCCTTTCAAGACAGAGAGCAAGCAATTTAGATAAGCTCTTAAAATCCACATTCAGTGGTGATATTGGTCGGTATGAAGAGCATTCAAGTGGATCTTTAAATTGGTTTCAGTAATAAAGAGATATTTGCTTGCCGGAGTGTAGGAGGAAGAGATTCTGAAATAAAAGATTCTGTATACATGTCCCTTAATAGAGGAGAAAGGCTTTCTTTAAAAGTTTTATAAAAATTCAACTGGGAAGCCATCTGGTCCCAGTGACTTTCCGCTCTGCAGTGCACCAATTACCATTTATTTATTTATTTATTTATTTATTTATTTATTTATTTATTTATTTATTTATTTATTTATTTATTTATTTATCTTAACTCTGTTTCATATCCTATGGTTTGAATGACTGATTGCTGACTGCTTAGGTCCTGACCAAACCGAAGCAACAAGATCATGGAGATGGTCCCCGGGCGCAGTAATGTGCTGCCCACTGCTCCTAATATATATATATATAGGATGGGTTAAAATGCAGAGAATAATTTCTCCAGTGTGAGATCAATAAAGTCTCTTCTTCTTCTTCTTCTTCTTCTTCTTCTTCTTCTTCTTCTTCTTCTTCTTCTTCTTCTTCTTCTTCTTCTTCTTCTTCTTCTTCTTCTTCTTCTTCTTCTTCTTCTTAATTGCAGGTAGACTTGGCTTACCCTTTCCTCTGGTAAAGATCCTGTAATAAAGATGTAACAACACCAGTATCAGTGGAGCAAAGAAGCAACCTAAAGCGAAAAAATGTGCAAATCTAACTTGTAGAGTTAAATTGTTCATACTGTGTGGTACTACCAGGTTTTTAGAAATCCCTTCTGGGTTATTCAATAAGTAATCAACCACATGAGACATTTGAATGACAAGGAGTCAGTGAAATTTACAGTTCCAAACCAACATTCAGCTGTTAGTGAAGCAAAACTGAAAGTATACTTTATTATTAGCAAAAGGAGAAATTCAAGTTGTCAACAGGACAAAAGTTTATTTGGTCGAATACGTTTTGCAGCTCATCCAAGCTGCTTCTTCGGTTCTGGCTAGAGTGCTGGTGGACACTTGTCTGGTTTACACCTGACCATATCACAAGTGATATATGGTCTGGGAGCGACCTTCGAAATATCTGATAGCGGAGGTGTGGTTTACGATCGCCAACGGCGTTTATTGGGCGTTACGAATGTCTATCATTTGGCGTATACGTAGCCCATAGCCAATCATGTCAGTTGTCAGTTCAAACTACAAGCTTCCGTTTGTCACATAGTACGCGTCACCGTCTTGCCACCCCTCCCCGCTCTCTGATTGGCTCCCAGAATCAGGAGAGCTCGCTTGCCATAGTTGCCAGGCTATCTTTCAGATCGGAACGAACGAAAGCAGCCTGGGATTTCCCAGGTTAGGTGGACACTGCTTATATCTGTCTGCAGGGAGGAGCTAATCACAGTGAAATTATTATGAAACTATCACACCTATTTGTTTTCAGTTTTTGTTAGTTAAGTAAGCTTATGCAGGATGCAGGGAGTGGGCGGTCCACTTTATATTGAATAGGCTTACTTAAAGGAGAATTAACATTTTTAACAATCTGAGCCTTATTTCGGTAATAAAACAAGTTGTTTTACTCACCCATAGCACTTTGGTGTCATATGGAGCACTTCCTTTATGGAGCACTTTAGCACTTTTCAAATCATACACTTTCGTTTGAGTCAAAAGTGGCCTGTAATCCGAGATTTATCCATAATTTACAGCTTTGCGTTTCATGTTTGGGTCCCAAGAGCTGAGAGCGAAATAAACTGTGACTCCGCACATGCGCACTGGCGTCCTCATCTACTCGAAACTATGGATAAATCTCGGATTACAGGCCACTTTTGACACAAACGAAAGCGTAGACTAAGACATTGAGCTTCTATGATTTGAAAAGTGCTAAAGTTTGTGTTATTTGGAGACCGCAAACATGTGCCCCGAGAACTCACGTTACAGATATCGCAAATCTAAAACATCTCCGGAAGTGCTCCATATGACACCAAAGTGCTATGGGTGAGTAAAACAATAAGGCTCAGATTGTAAAAAAAAACACATTAATTCTCCTTTAACTAACAGAAATAGGTGTGATAGTTTCATAGTCATTTCAACGTTGTTATTTACAACTGTAACTACTCCTTTTGGCGGCACGGTGGCTGAGTGGCTAGCCCTCATGCCTCACAGCAAGAAGGTTCCGGGTTCGATCCCCGGGTCGCCCAGGCCGTTCTGTGTGGAGTTTGCATGCATGGTCTGGTTTCGATTCCCGGGTCGCCCGAGCCTTTGTGTGTTATTTATTTATTTATTTATTTGACAGGGACAGTGTACATTAATGCACATTCCTGTAAATGTACCAGATTTAGCCAAGAGGCTAGTTTTCATCTGCAGTCCCTGGACAGATGTTAGATTGTCAATCTAAGAAAAAAAAAACAAAAAAAAAACTGGTTAAAACAATGTACATACACAATTATTTACACTATTTACATGTTTTCAGGCTCACTCATAGTGACAGTCATGCACACTTGGTAAAACATTAACAATACATACATACATACAACAAATACACACACAGAACATACATCTGGAACCCCTCAGTAATACAACAAACAGGATAGAACAAAAAGGAAATTAATGTGTGCAGTGCTGATTTTCAATGAGCCACTTTTTTTTTAAAAGAGTCTTAAAAGTGTGATATGATGGTGAGTCTCTGATATGTTTGGGAGTATTGTTCCACTGATGTGCTGCAGTGATGAAAAATGAGGACTGTCCAAAGGTGCTTTTCCTGAGTGGGATTATGCAGTCCCCTCTAACTGCCCCCCTGGTGTGGAGTTTGCATGTTCTCCCCGTGTCTGGGTGGGTTAGGTCCTGACCAAACTGAAGCAAGAAGATCATGGAGATGGTCCCCGGGCGCAGTAATGTGCTGCCCACTGCTCCTAATAACAGGATGGGTTAAATGCAGAGAAGAATTTCTCCAGTGTGAGATCAATAAAGTTGCTTCTTCTTCTTTCTTCCCACTGACCTGTCAGGTATTCCTCCAAAATAAAAGTGCACCTTCGTGTAGTTGCAGTTACAGTTTGAGTCCGCTGGAGTGCAGTGTTGAGCTGATGATGCTCGTCTTTGCTCCTCACAAAGAGTAATGCGCAAAACGCCTTTCATTGTAAGAGCAAATGGTCACAAATAGACACTTGCTATTCTGTTACAAATGATGGCGCGTTGTTAGGTCGAGTATCCCTTATTTGCGATTACAAATTACCTGATTTCCTCAAGCACCGCTGATTTTTTTTTTCACCTTCTTCCAAGAAACACTAATGAGAACAAATGATGACCGCCCCACAGATCTGCTGACACTTCACACCCGACAACTGTTTTAATTGATTCATCTTACTGCAATTGCGTACAGTTATCTTTAGAAAGAAAGCCTGTACAGTCACTTTTATACTTTTAAACCCACACTGAAAAAAATAAAATAAAATGCTGATTATTTAAAACAACAGTGTATTGTCTCATGCTAGTATACTAATTGTGCTAGCCCCATGCCTGGATAAATGCATGAATTCAAATGAGAATCCAAATCGCTGCACAATAAGGGCAGCTGATGCTACAACATACGGACACATTACAGAAAGACTTAATTTTGAAAGAGCATTTGATTAAGTAAAATCTATATTTAAGTTAACAGCATTCTGGATCTGGATGCGTATTGCTCTTCCAGCTGTTGGGGAAAACAACTGTCTTCATCAGTATTACACAAATAGAGTGTGATGGCATCTCTCTCCCATCGCCACACAGCACAGAGGTCCTTAAAGTGTCTGTAGGAAAACCATGACTTCCACCAGGTTTGGGGCACCTGCCGAAATATTTATCCGTTTGTATTTTTTTGGTTTGAAGGTGGTGCTCTTTACCAGCCCGGGTAATCTTTCGTGCACTCCTAACGAGCTTGTCATATCGGGCGCATAATGAGGAGCGTAAAGATGAATGTAAAAGTACCTCCATTACACCACTTTCATCCCCGTGTTCATTAGGTTAGCATAAGGTTACAATACATTACAGCGCTCCCAATGTTCCACACAAAATTGCAGGTGTCATGGGCGAGCTGTGTGTTAGCGATACACACATGAGACTAACCTTAACCTTAATGAACTGGAGCCAACATGCTTTCTCAAACCTTTGTCCACCTTTGTAAAGTTTAAACAATAACTTCTCAGATATCTCTCAGTGTACACAATTTGGAAAAAAGTTGGGGCGCAAATTAAAATGAAAAAAGAGTTTGCGGATCTTAGATTAAACATTTTAGCCTTTTTATCACCAGAAATAATACAGCTGTTCATACATTTTATGCCTCAAAATATGACCAAACTAACACAAGGAGCATTTTGTAGCCACATGCCATGTAATATTACCAAACTGTAACTATGGTTCTGTGAGTACTGAATGATCACTCCTGCTCCAGAGTGATCATTCAGTGTCAAAAGTATTAGACTTGCACAGTGTACTTGGGTATACAATCATGGGTCAAAGTAAGTTTATTTTGCTTTTTCTCTAGAGAACAGATTTTGCTAGTTTATCCAAATAATATAATTAAAATCATCCAATCAAGGTATCACAAGGTTCAAAGTATGTGTGGTCAGACTTTTATTGTTTTTAAAGTGTTTTGAAGGCTACAGCTCAGGAAAAAATAAGAGACCACTGCATTTTTTTCTGAAATCAGCATCTCTACATGTATTACAGCCATTCCATTCCAGCGTCTGTTGAATTCCAACACAAACACAAAGCTGAGCTACTTCAGTTCTTGCACCAGGAGTGGAATAAAGTCACCCAAGAACAATGTGAAAGACTTGTGGAGAGCATGGCCAAGACACATGAAAGCTGTGATTAAAAATAAGGGTTATTGCACCAAATATTGATTTCTGAACTCTTCTTAAGTGTAAACATTAGTATTATGTTGTTTTAAAATGAATTTGATCTTGTTTCTTTGCATTGTTTGAAGTCTGAAAACATGTATCTTTTTTGTTATTTTGACCATTTGTCATTTTCTGTAAATAAATGCTCTAAACGATAATATTTTTATTTGGAATTTGGGGGAAATGTTGTCAGTAGTTTATAGACTCAAACAAAAATGTTCCTTTTGCCCAAACACATACCTATAAGTAGTAAAATCAGAAAAACTGATCATTTTTTAGTGGTCTCTTATTTTTTTATTTTTTTCCAGAGCTGTATAATGTAGATAAATTAAGCGGCTTTTGACATAACACCCTTTACCTTGCAATATTAAAAAATATATATTTTCAAATAATCCATCTCTTTGTCTTTATTACTCTAGTTTGATCTAGTCAGTGTCCTTTAAACTGCAAATGGCTGCACTGTACATTTTATCATTTATGGACATCCAAATCCAGCACATCATGAGCTTTTGTTATTCCATCAAGTGTGCCCATCCCTCACTCCCTCCTCTGGCGCTCCCCTGTCAAGTGCTTTGTTTGCCGTGACTTTCCATGCGGTTATCTGAGCGCAGACAGTATGCCTCGCCCTGGCACAGGACGCCAGTTTCCACGGCAACTTTATAATTGTTTTGGATGCGTTCCAAGCGCCACTGGATGCCTCGGCGTTATTGATGTCAAAAGAAACATGTATGAAATGAGGAGATGCCGAGGCCTCCATATGGTTCTGTGCACAGCCTCATGCAAAGCCATTTAAAGCGCTTTGAATGGGACTTTTTGTGATTCCGCTCAATAGATGCCACATGATATTTCATAATTTGGATCTTTTCGGCTTCACAAAGAGATAATCGCGAGCAATACGAGCCACTGAGCTGTGCAATATTTGGCCCTTTCATGTCATTAAGTCATTGTCGCAGTGTGCACCGTGGGCTTCCGTATGAGACCTAACTGAATTCAATACGCCAATCGGAAAATGAAGGCCATACAAACAAATTAAGGTAGAACGCTTGGTGATTCGGTCACTTCAAGCCAGCTTTATTTGTACAGGAGGGGCTGAGGAGTCCTGTGGTGTGTGGCCATATTGTGCCCCCCCCGCTGACTCCTCACTACTGTCTTAGCCGCATCATGCACCAGCTAATGCAGGCAATAACAACTATACTTTTTCACTTGTGTTTATGGAGTTATATAAAGTTATAATATATGTATTGTGTATGAACAAATCTGGCTTTGATATCTTTCTATGAGCAGTTCTTAAACTTTTCAGGCCAAGACCCTGAAAATCACCACACAACCAACCCGGGACCCCCAGTATCTGTCATTTTTTTCAATTCTTCTAATTTTTTTTTTTTTCAATTTGCTCGTTCAGGACAGTTATTGTTGCCAGTTAGTTATAATAGATGTCAGTATTACACATTACAATCTGTCATAATTTTCAGTTGCAAAAAGGAAAAAAAAAAGATTTAATTGTGTTTACTTGAGTAGTTAATTGTGTTATTTGACTTAATTTCACTAAAACATAGGCCTACTGTTTCAAATTGCTTAGATACAGTGTCGTAGTTTTAAAATTACACCTTGAACTTATCGTTGAAAACCACTGATCATTACCAGCTACATAAATTATTATTGTCACAAAAAAGTGTAATTGTCAGTCTTAAAAATGAACAAAAATGTGACTGATTTTGGTTCAACTTTTCTATATCATAAACTCACCATGATAACATATGACGCATCAGCAGAACTATGAAACATGACCCCAAGTGAAAATCCACACACTCCACACTTGTTCATCTTCTTTCCGATATTCGGCTTTTTTCTGATGCAATAAGTGTTAAAAATGAACTCAAACCGAAAATCCCGACTGGTCTTTTTTTCCTGCCTCCCTCTGTTTAATTTATGACCTGAGAGGAGGAACCCAGGGAGTGAGAAGTGAGTGAGAGTGTGTGAAAGCCCTGAATAGAGCAAAGGGCCAACTGCACAAAGGAGGTTCCATACACAGCTGTTTACGGGGCCACACGAGCCCACGCCATGCCCCGTCTCCTGCCTCGGACTGGCACTCACGCTGGCACTGGAGCTCCTCTGTACCCACTGTAGGTTTGTCCCTGTTGAAGATGGTATACACAGCTCTGCATGGAAAAAACTAAGAAACCACTGCAAAATGATCAGTTTTTCTGATTTTACTACTTATCGGTATGTGTTTGGGCAAAAGGAACATTTTTGTTTGAGTCTATAAACTACTGACAACATTTCCCCCAAATTCCAAATAAAAATATTATCGTTTAGAGCATTTATTTGCAGAAAATGACAAATGGTCAAACAAAAAAGATACATGTTTTCAGACCTCAAACAATGCAAAGAAACAAGATCAAATTCATTTTAAAACAACATAATACTAATGTTTACACTTAAGAAGAGTTCAGAAATATTTGGTGCAATAATTCTTATTTCTCTTATTAGTCCTGGTTTAGTCCTGGTTTTAGTCCTGGTTTAGTCCTGGTTTTAGTCCTGGTTTACACCTGGTTTAGTCCTTGTTTAGTCCTGGTTTTGTCCTGGTTTAGTCCTGGTTTTAGTCCTGGTTTAGTCCTGGTTTACACCTGGTTTAGTCCTTGTTTAGTCCTGGTTTTGTCCTGGTTTAGTCCTGGTTTTAGTCCTGGTTTAGTCCTGGTTTACACCTGGTTTAGTCCTAGTTTAGTCCTTGTTTAGTCCTGGTTTTAGTCCTGGTTTAGTCCTGGTTTTAGACCTGGTTTAGTCCGGGTTTTAGTCCTGGTTTAGTCCTGGTTTAGTCCTGGTCTGGTCCTGGTTTAGTCCTGGTTTTAGCCCTGGTTTAGTCCACGTTTAGTCCTGGTTTTAATCCTGATTTAGTCCTGATTTAGTCCTGGTTTTAGTCCTGGTTTAGTCCTGGTTTAATGCTGGTTTTAGTCCTGATTTAGTCCTGGTTCAGTCCTGGTTTTAGTCCTGGTTCAGTCCTGGTTTTAGTCCTGGTTTAGTCCTGGTTTAGTCCTGGTTTAGTTCTGGGTTAGTTCTGGTTTAGTGCTGGTTTTAGTCCTGGTTTAGTCCTGGTTCACAGCTTTCATGCGTCTTGGCATGCTCTCCACAAGTCTTCCACATTGTTCTTGGGTGACTTTATTCCACTCCTGGTGCAAGAACTGAAGTAGCTCAGCTTTGTGTTTGTGTTGGAATTCAACAGACGCTGGAATGGAATGGCTGTAATACATGTAGAGATGCTGATTTCAGAAAAAAATCCAGTGGTCTTTTATTTTTTCCAGAGCCGTATAGTGTTATAGGAGAGAGGATGGTGTGTGGAGATCAGATCACAGGTAGAATTATAATGGGAATACTCTATGGGGAAAAACATGTGGAAGTTTAGTTTTGGGTTTACAGTTACATCACAACATTCTACAGGCCAATCATTTTAATACAGACGAAATGCATATTGTTAAAATGTGGAAATATTTTTGTGACTTTACCTTTTTAGATATTAAAGTACAGCGTAGAGTATAAACTGTCTCTTGGCCCCTAAGTGGGATTACAACTTTTTCACATCCTATAATCTGAATACTCTGAATACTCAATACGGACCAAATATCGTTATGTCAGACTACAAGTACTGCATTTCCATACCTGGTAAATATTGTCATTTCAAGTTTCCCAATTGGTTACTACAATTATAACTTATACTGAACGTGTTACTATGCATTTCTAAAAACATTGTCAAAATAAGACCTAAAATCCTAAATTGATTTCAATTAGAGTATTTCTCGTTCAAAATATAAGTAGAAATACAATGTGATAATGTAAAGTAGTCGTAGATGTAAAAAATATGTCTGATTTACCATTGTTTACAAACTAATAATGTGTTTCAACCTGTACTGGGAACATTTCAGAACTTCCTGAATAGTTAATTGCTATGGTAACGGCGGTAATCTTTCATTAGTCTGAAGCCCATGGATACTGCTATTCTTGAGTTAGTACCAATACTATTGATTTAGTAGTAACCATAAGTAAAGTATTGTTTGTGATTGTTGTAATATGAAGTTTACATTACCTTGATTTTGATGTTGTTTTCACAGGTGACCATGAGCCTTCTCTTCTATCAGTACACAAAATATTTACACAATACTTTGTTTATCGCAACATCTGTAAACTTTGTTGACATGTAAAATCAGAGCAATGTGCAGTAAAGTAAACATTTACCAAGGTTAGCCACACTTCCCCACAGCCTCAGAGCCATTCTATCCGTGTATCTCCGTTCTCGTGTAAACAGTGTCCAGCACAGCCATCTGTGGACTCTGTCCCAGCTCTGACCATCACAAAGGTGTGATTTTTCAAAGCGGCTCCTGTCACCTCCTGCAGAGTGTGAGCGCCTGCAAGGGGAGCTGGGAAACGCCTGCCCCCTTCGGACCGTAAGACTCTCTTCTCCAAGTCTCCATTACTAGCCTGCTCTCCTAGCCTCCTTTCCTCAACATCTCTCATAGAATCCTTTCCTAGTCTCCTCACCTAGCCTCCTTCCCTAGACTCCTTTCCTAGTCTCCTTTCCTAGCTTTTTTTTGCCATACCCTTCTTTCATAGACTTCTTTCCTAGACTTCTTTCTTAGTCTCCTCTCCTAGTCTCCTTTCCTAGCCTCCTTTCCTAGACTCCTTTCCTAGTCTCCTTTCCTACCCTCCTTTCCTAGCTTTTTTTCCCCCATACCCTTCTTTCGTAGACTTCTTTCGTAGACTTCTTTCTTAGTCTCCTCTCCTAGTCTCCTTTCCTAGCCTCCTTTCCTAAGCTCCTTTCATGGTCTCATCTCATAGCCTCCTTTCCTAGACTCTTACCATAGACTTCTTTCCTAGTCTCCTTTCCTAGCTTTCTTTGCTAGTCTCCTCTCATAGCCTCCTTTCCTAAGCTCCTTCCCTAGTCTCCTCTCATACCCTCCTTTCCTAGAGTTTTATCCTAGACTTCTTTCCTAGACTTCATTCCTAGTCTCCTCCCCTAGCCTCCTTTCCTAGCCTCCTAAAATAAACTAAAATACAACACATACAAAGTTTTATTTTCAGTGTTAATACGTAAACAAAAACATGTCTGTTTTTTGTATAAGCAATTTCAACATTTTGTTGCATTGTGTATTCTCCAGTTCATTCCTCTGTACCCGCTGTAGGTTTGTCCCTGTTGAAGATGGTATATACGGCTCTGGAAAAAAAAATAAGAGACCACTGCAAAATTATCATTTTTTCTGATTTTATCACTTATAGGTATGTGTTTGGGTAAAAGGAATATTTTTGTTTGAGTCTATAAACTACTGACAACATTTCCCCCAAATTCCAAATAAAAATATTATCGTTTAGAGCATTTATTTGCAGAAAATGACAAATGGTCAAAATAACAAAAAATATACATGTTTTCAGACCTCAAACAATGCAAAGAAACAAGATCAAATTCATTTTAAAACAACATAATACTAATGTTTACACTCAAGAAGAGTTCAGAAGTCAATATTTGGTGCAATAACCCTTATTTTTAATCACAGCTTTCATGTGTCTTGGTATGCTCTCCACAAGTCTTTCACATTGTTTTTGGGTGACTTTATTCCACTCCTGGTGCAAGAACTGAAGTAGCTCAGCTTTGTGTTTGTGTTGGAATTCAACAGACGCTGGAATGGAATGGCTGTAATACATGTAGAGATGCTGATTTCAGAAAAAAAATGCAGTGGTCTCTTATTTTTTCCAGAGCTGTATAGTGTTATAGGAGAGAGGATGGTGTGTGGAGATCAGATCACAGGTAGAATTATAATGGGAATACTCTATGGGGAGAAACATGTGGAAGTTTATTTATGGGTTTACAGTTACATCACAACATTCTACAGGCCAATCATTTTTAATACAGAAATGAATATTGTTAAAATGTGGCAATATTTTTGTGACTTTACCTTTTTAGATATTAAAGTAGACTCCTTTCTTAGTCTCCTTTCCTAGTCTCCTTTCCTGGTCTCCTTTCCTAGCTTTTTTTAGTCTCCTCTCATAGCCTCCTTTCCTAAGCTTCTTTCCTAGTCTCCCCTCATACCCTTCTTTCCTAGACTTCTTTCCTAGACTTCTTTCTTAGTCTCCTCTCCTAGTCTCCTTTCCTAGCCTCCTTTCCTAAGCTCCTTTCATGGTCTCCTCTCATAGCCTCCTTTCCTAGACTCTTACCATAGACTTCTTTCCTAGTCTCCTTTCCTAGCTTTCTTTGCTAGTCTCCTCTCATAGCCTCCTTTCCTAGACTCCTCTCCTCTTATCCTCGCCTAGCCTCCTCTTTTAATTTCCTCTCTTATCTCCTTTACTTGTTGCCTGGCTCCTTGTGGGCAAGTATGACATTGGTTGTGTCAAGTTACACCACTATAATTGCTTCTATGTGTAACAATACTACTACTAGTACTACTATTTCAGTAACACTTTACAAAAACTACACTTTTAATAACCTTAATAAAGCATGAACAAAGACTTATGAACAAATACAAGGAACAAATTACTTAACAAACTTAATTAAAACCCTTAATATAACTCTAACCTTAACCCCTTATTTAAGGCTAATTTAGCTGTAGTGATTAGAAAGTACTACTTCCAACAAAAATAGACTAGTACTTATACCATCCAAGTATCGCTGTCATTCATATAGCATCTAGATGTACACATTGTCTGTACTGCAAAAATAAGACTACTACTACTACTACTTTTGTTATCTTGAGCACAGTACAGAGTAGTCCTGATAGCAGTACAAGTAATAAAAATGAAATACTTCCATTACACTGTTAATACTAGTACTTACTAATCCTTCAGATGCTGCCATTTGTCACTATTATTGATGCATTATACAAAATAATCTGCAAAAAAGCATTTCCTTTTCCCCCAGAAGTAACTGCTCACTGCCTGCTGTGGCTGGAGCGGCTGCACTTTGAAGAGTGATGGGTAGAGGGAGCTCCAGGTCCACATTTTGAACCAATCAGCTGGAGTCTACCCCACAACCAGCTCTCCCCCCAAAAATCAAAGCACCCATTTTAGATTGAGTCCTCCATGTTTTGTCAGTGCAGTATTCAGTGTGAAATTGTACAAGAAGAGCGTATGCAGTAGTGGTGTAGTAGTTGTGTATTTGAGGCTGGGGTGTGTAATGTTAAAAATGGGCCAGTAGTAACAGCAGTGGAGAGCTGGCTGCACCTGGTCCTCACCTCTTTCTCTGCAGATTCCCCGTGGACACAGAGCCCCGCTGGCAGCCCCATAAAACGTGATTGTACAAAACACCCTCATGCTGAGAATGATACAAATATGAAAGATGGTTTTATTTTCTATTAGCGGCCGCACTTTTGGACAAATGTTAGGTATTTTAATCTGAAAGGATGAAATATGAGAGCACAATATTGCGTTTTGGAGTGTAAAATGTTGCAGGGCGCTCTACTGTTTGAACATACTGAAGATAGGATCAGAGATTTTGGTTATACTGAATAAATGCCCCTGTGGTAACAACATTTGTGTTGATTTTAATTCCTATCTTTTTTCACCATATGGAATAGGACAAAATTAATTAGAAAAAAACTAAAATATGTCAAGAATGTGTTGTTGCTTTCTTACAATACCGCAAAAAATGCTTTTGTGTTGACAAATGAGAATAAATACAACACATACAAAGTTTTAATTTCAGTGTTAATAAGTAAACATTTTTTTTATAAGCAATTTCAGCATTTTGTTGCATTGTGTATTATCCAGTTCATTATTAGAATTCTTTTCAATTCAGTTCATCTTTATTCAGTTCATTTTTATACCAGACTCACAGGGTCCATTTTTAAATCAGAAAAGGACAGTGACAATAAAGACAAAAATAAACATTTATTTATTTTCTGACAGCTTTTTAAAAATTTATTCTATTACAGTATGTTTTCTTTCTACAATCACGGTCATGTTCACTATTTGTTAATAAACTTAACACTAAAAATGTACATTTAAAAAGACCACCGTACCGTCATGTGTTAGACTGAAGAGTATTGCACGTTTGTATCTTCAATGATTTCATTTTGTGACTTCTTCAGTCTGCTGATAAAACTCTACATTAGCGTTCTTAATTTCATCATCTAGAAACATTCAATCTTGATTTGCAATTTCACAGAATTTGTTTGTATTCGTTTTCTTTTGTTTTCCCCGCACATTTTGGCAGTTAGTATTGTGTGTTCTCTTCTCATTTCGAGTCTTTATTTACATCTTTCATTGCCCATTCTTAAAATATTTCACTGTAAAAATAAAACAGTTCCACATTTTTAATTAAATATTGCATGTTTTCCCTCTCATCTCAAAAATAAATCAAAAATACACCTTCACTCTGTCCATGGGATTCAGAATGATGAAAAATGAGCACTGTCACCGTAATTAACAATTTAAAACAAATATGTGTGGAATGGTGAAAAGCGCGGAAAGTGGCACACACAACAGTGACGTGAAGCCCCATGTCCTGAGTATGATGGTGTGTGAAAGCGGCCCCCACATGTCCTGATGATAGATGGCGGCCCCTCTCTCGTACAGTGAGCTTGCATTTCTCCCTCTTATCATGCGGCTCGTGTTGTACCTGGCCTCGTCACCCCCTCCGCTCAGCCTGTGTCGGGGCCAGTTCAAAGCTCAAAAGTCACGCTGGTTCAGGGACTCCTGGTTGGGTCGGGGTACATGAGCCTGGACCGGACCGGTAGGAGGCCTCGAGCTCCCACAATGCACCTCTCTGTTCTGTAAGCTTCTATCTGTGGCTCTGTGACTGGAGCGCTCACTGCAGGGCTGTCACGGCGTGCTCGGACAGTCAGGGGTCAGCGGGTAGACGCTCCCAGCTGAGTAGTTGTGCACGTCTCCCTCACACACACACACAAACATTGTAGTAATGCCTTTTTCCACTCCTCTTTCAAATCCTGTACACAACTCATGCCGGTAGCTGATACTTTTCTCATCCTGAAACATAAGACAAAACACTGAGAGGAATGGATATGAAAAAATGCCAACATCATATACATTTAGTATTGGATATGTCAAAAAGAGAAGTTTTACAGTAGCATCTATTGAAGTAAAGTAGTCCATTTTACAGCCATGACTGAATAAGGCACGGCAAGTTTACTTGTACAGCACAATTCATACACAAAGTAATTCAAAATGCTTTACATTATAAGTAAGACATTCAAATTACAATACAGACAAATCAAAATATAATATAATATAATATAATATAATATAATATAATATAATATAATATAATATAATATAATATAATATAATATAATATAATATAATATAATATAATATAATATAATATAATATAATATAATATAATATAATATAATATAATATAAAATTAACATAAAAAGAGAAGAATGCAAAATAAGCTACCATTTTTAACCTGGATATAAACACGTCAAAGTAGAAGCCTATCTGACCCAAAGACAGACTTTTTCCTATTTTTAAAGGTATTCAATTAAATGTAATAAGTATATATTTTTTTATTTCATGTCACAAATTTATATGTGTACAAGATTTGTACGTGTGCATTTATATCAGCTGTTCAACTAAGCAATTACTTAATTACGAGTTATTAAGAATTATAGTAAAAAAAAAAAAAAATTATATAAGTGTATTTTTCTCAACAGATTTAAACCAAATTCCAGCATGAGAAAATGTCGGTTTGCTTTATTTTTGGCACACGTACACAAACTATTAGGGGAAATACAGTAGACTTGAGTACAATTGTGACCTTCCAGTGGTGTTTTTAATGATCTGAAACAATGGGAGCAAAGTAACTCCCAAACAACAGTTCAATAACATTATGTGTGTTGGAAATTGAAAGCAGGGCTGTGTGATGTTTGAAAACATGCCACGTGATATTTCATAATTTACTGACAAAGACTTTACTGTAAATGACTCTTTTCA